>OX422209.1:60718884-62028259 GCA_949130495.1 Sambucus nigra | reverse complement strand
TAAAGACATGTGGGTTATTGTTTATTTATTTTGATCTATTTTGTAACAGGTGATAAAATCATGGGAAGCTTAGAAATATATTTTTTTTGTTTTCAAGTGGATTTGGGGGTTAGGGTCCGATCGGAGGAGGTCCGAAATGGGGCTGGATTGTGCCAGGGTCGGAGCTCGACTGGGTCGCGACTAGGGGTGAACTTGGGTTGTCTCGGGTTTGCTGGTTCGAGGATCGATCCCGGGTCTAAATTGGGGACATGAGCTTAGGTTTAGAAGGTTCGTGGGTTGGGAACGGGTTTCGTCGATGTCAAAGGATGTAGAGGGGCAGAGGGTCTTCAGGTATGGAGAGATGGATTCCGGTGGGTATGAGGTTTCGGTTTGGTCATGGATAGGACAAAATCTGACCACCGATGGGTTTTGTCGAACAAGGGTCGGAGCTCCGATTTATAATCGGTATCGCAGGTGGTTTAGGTGGATGAAAGATGGATGTTAGAGTTGTGTGTTAATGGTGGGTTTTTGGGTTTTGTTGGCTATGGAGGAGAGAGAGGGTGTGTGGGGTGGATGTTGAAGATGGGGTTTGGTGGGATTGTGTGTGTGAGGGTGTATGGGTTACAAGGTGAGGGTGAGTGAGGTATTTGGTGTGTGTTAGGTGTAGGAGGTTATGGAGGGGATGAGTGAGTTAATTTGGTGTAGGTTAAGGTGTAGGAAAATAGTGTGAGTTGGGTTAATTGTGTGTGTTTAATTTGGACTCCTAAAAATTAAAACTAACTAAACTAAACTAGAAATCTAAAAATAAAATAATACTCTAAAAATAAAATAAAGACTCAATTAATAAAATAAATGAAAGAAAAATAAATGAAAATAAAAATAAAAGTCTATTAAAACAAAAAACTAAAATCGTAAAAAAATGTAAAATCTAATAAAACTAAAAATAAATGAATTCCTAAAAAAACAAATCTTAATAAAAAAAGACAAAATAAAATAAACTAAAAACTAATAAAAATCAAAATCAAAATAAAACCACACTAAATAAAAAGAAATAGAAAAATATGCAAAATTCTAAAAATCTAAAAAAAATAATAAAAATAAAACGACTCAAACTAAAAAAGCTTAAAAAGTCATAAACTAAACACACATGGGCTTCGGGGTAGGTTTAGGGACTGGTTTAGGCTAGGTAAGGTTACAGGACAGGGTATTAGATCCATTCTTGATGCAATTTGCCTTGAAATAACACTTTTGACACCGCAACTGCAATCAAGCCTGCACATTAAACATTTACGCGCATAAGACCCAAATTGTGAAGAATTAGCAACTAAAATACGTCTATTCGGGGTATAAAATGTACACTTTTGGGTACTTGTCACACCACCACCAAATAGAGCGTTGCTAGTCCTCGAGCAATAAGATAGAGAAAACGAGAAAGATAAGAAACCAAAAGTGTACCACTTTCGCGGGCACTTGCGATTGCACTTAGCATGTGCAACAAGCCTTTAAACCTATAGGTTGCCCTACAGGACGAGTTGTGTCTCGTGAGGGTTTGCATGGAATTCATCCACAAAATTCTTTATTTAAAAATATTTATTGAAAGGCAGTCAATCTCTTATTAGACATAGAATGATTGCACAATCCATCATGAGAGAAATAATTTCACAAATACAAGCTAGAATGTGTAAAAAGTTTAGCTAAGTAAATACTCAAGGAAAATCCTTCCTAGAACTCAACGTGTGTAGCATGAATCAGTCAAAACGGGTCGAGTATCATAAGAGTAATTCCTAGATTGCCTTTTCGAAATCAACGCTTCAACTTCAAATCTCAAGGATATCTCTCTCTCAAATGAACTCTCGAGATTAGGGTCAGTATATCGCTCTTGTGTGCGAGGAGGTGAGTAAATGTAAGCAAGTTCAAACGTCTCACACACATATAAGAAAGAACGAATATTAAGAAAGAAAATGATCTCATGAAAGGAATGCTAATCACTCTAGTGAGAACGTCGAGTTATTCACCACGTTGACTTTCATTTGCCCGAACACCTAGGGGAACATGGATGATAATGGGTGAGGGGGAAATGAAATGAGAAGGATGGGATATGAGGTAGGATGGTGATGTATGGATGATGGATGGAATATGGATGGATATGTGAGAAGAGTGTTCTATACATGAAGAACCAATGTCTTTATTTAACAAGGACTAATCTACTAACTACAAACTCTCTTTTTCTTTTCTTTTCTCTTTTTTTTTTCTTTTTGCTTTTTTTCGATTTTTTATCTTTTTCTTCGTTCTCTTTCTTTTGTTATTTTTCTATTATTTTTTTTATTTTCTCTCTCTTTTTTTTATACTTTCAACATTAAAGGCATTTAACATTTGGGAAAACACTCTTTTACTCAAAAAAATGATGGATGATATATAAATGGAATGAAAAATGTGTATGGATGATGAGGGGAATAGATGTCAATATGAGATAATATGGGAATGTAATGGGTGAAGTGAATGGGTGAAACCTAGTGTTTGGGATAAATTTTAAGACACGTGTTTCTTACAACTCGAAAGTGATGCCGTTCTCAGTAATCAAGCCAAAATTTTATGAAAAATAATGAGATCATACAATGATTTAAGTGCAAACCCAAACGAAGTTGAATCAACTTGTGACAAGGAGATTGCGTAAAAAGGGTGAAAGGCACAAATCTCACAAGCTAAAGTCTCTACTAGTGGTCCTTAAGGTTCTCTTGAGAATTGTAATACTCTTCAACTCTAAACCGTAGTGATGTGATAAGTGCGCAAATTTTTTTGTTGAGTTTAGAAATTCATAGTGCAACATGCCTTGTTACGTATTGCATAAGCTATTTAAGAAAATAAATTATCTAGATTGATTCCTAGAATTAAAAGATTGATGATAGAAAATTCACATCACTGAGTGAGATGAAAGAAAATGCACAAAAATTTTAAAAATCAGGTTTAAAAATCAAATTTTTTCAAAAGAGGTACGATTTTGATAAAATTTCCCACCCCGAAAACAAAAAGGAACATCGTCCTCGATGTTAAGTAAAATAATTTTTAAAATTGAGAGCAGAAGGGAGGAAAGAGATTACTAGAATCAACCCCTAATGAAGTGGACAGATGTCGCTAAGAATAAACCTGAATGAGTGATAAGAAAAAAATGTGTACAAATCTACAAAGCATGGTATAGCATTGGGTTGTGGAACACCATCCCCAAACAGGATAAGACTCATAAAAAATGACGAGCTGCCTCCCAGTAGCGCTAAGTTTAATGTCTTCAGCCAGATCGATGGGAACTCACCCAAAAGGATAAGATCTAGGAAAGCACGGGGCGACCAAAAATAGGGTGATGAGGATCACCCCCAAACAAGACTGAAGTGTCAGTCTTGTTGGATAAAGGCTAAAGGGGTCAATGCACTTATATGGCAAAGCGCATAACACGATGCAAAGCATCGGTGGACTATGGGAGGGTGGGTATTAGGGTAAGGGTGATGGTGAATAGGCATCAGTCACAGGCCTTATTGAGCTGGAAGGTGAGGGCAACAAGGGCCCTATAATAATGGTGATCAAGATGGATAGGGAGGAAAAATGGTTTGGTAAGTGTAATGGGGTGGGACTCATAGAAATAACACGAATGTTCTATAAATGGACGATGATAACGGTCATACCGTGACACGCCAGGGAGCTGTCGAGGGGAAAAATCAACACCATAAGAGAGTGGCGGGCATGGGGTAACAAGCTTGGTGTCACGAAAGTGGAGAGTAGTACCACAAATACTCTTGTGGAAGGTGGAGTATGGTTTTAGGTTAGGATCTAAAGATATGGATGGAAACATGCAACGTGTAATATCAAGATCCAAACCAGGTGGTGGGGTAGAAGGGACAATGGGTGGGGTAAAGGATGGATCGAGTGGGATAAACGGTGGAGGAAGATGATCCAACTCAAGTGTAGGGGACACACACTCATCGGGAGGAGTAAAGGAATACTCACTAGAGAGTGTGGTATCGAAAGATGGAGTGTCAAGTTCTCCACAAGAATATCATTAAGTAATGTGGTGGGTGGTTTAAATGAGGCACCAAGATCGGAGATTGCGGAATGATTAAAAATATTGGGCTCAACGGGAGCCATGCATGGTGGGACAGGATCCATATCCGGAGAGGTAGAAACCATCTCAGATTCAATCTCGAGAAAATGGTGATCACTCACCGACGGAGCTAACCTAAAAGATATGGGCATGTCAAAGACATATGCAATTGGGGCATAAGGTAAAAGATCGGGCGTATTTTTCGATATAATGGGAGAGGTAATGGGAACCTCAAAGTGGGGTTCATGTGGACATGGTGGGATTTGATCAGACTCACTATCGATGGATAAATAAACACAAGTGTCAACTTGAGGCCCGGACCATGGGATGGTCTCAACATCAAGATTCTCGGGAAGATAGGGTTGGTGACACTCAAAATCAGTGGCACAAGATGAGGCATCATCACTCCATGTGGGGGCAATAATGGGTTGACTTGGGGTGAAGTCCGGCTCTCGCTCACACTCAATTTCATTTAACCTTTGTTCAAGCCTTTGAAGAGCTTGATTTTGAATTTGAGTGGCTTGTCCTTGCTCGATGATAAATTGTTGCAAGATTGTCTCGAGAGTGGAGGTGGAAGATGGTGGTGGAGTGATGGGTGGTGGAGGTGGTTGAGGTGGACAAAACTCACTATGATCATGACTATATGGAGAATACTCAAAGGAAGTGTGTGGAACGGGGTCAAGTGTTTCATACATGAAAGGATCGCCTTCATGATGGACAAATGGTTAATACTCATGGGGTGCATAGTGAGGGAACTGATCGGGATAAGGTGCACAAGGTTGCCATGATGACTGTTGGAACGTGTGAGGATCCATAACATCGGGTTGGGATTCATATCGCGTGGAAGGGTGATCAGGCCTCCAAGAATAACTGGGGTACTCACACCACTCAGAATTGGGTTCATTGTGAGAATAACTAGGAGTGGGTTTCGAAATAGTGGCATACGGATACACAGGCTCCATGGTGGGTTCGGAAGGATAAGGAATATATGGGCACTCATAATACAAGTGATCGACATAGGAATAATGGGTGCACGACAAAGCATGTGACGCGTTGACACTCATCATCGGAAGAGAAGAATTGTGAGATGCGTGAGTGGGCAACGCATGAGTATCAACGGTGTGTGGTTGAGAGTTAAAGTCACGAAGTAAGGTATGGAGGTTCGACTCGGGATCAACCTCAGATATGCTTTAAAAGAATGATAAATGACCAAAGTAATCCCGTAAAGGACGTTCTTCGGTCATGAGGGGAGAAATATTTTTTTGATATATCAATTTTTTTAAAGGAAATAAAATATTTTTGGATTTTTAGAAAAAGAAATAAGAAAATGTTTTTCGATACTTTTATTTTTATAAAAATAAAGAAAGAAAATATTTTTGGATTTTTTTTTGGAAGAAAAGAGCGGGAAAAATAGGTGGACTCTTTGAATGGACGAACTAACTAAAACCAACTATCGAAAAATGAATTGGACACACACACAAGTTAAGGAGAATTCCTAACTAGCATATAGCCAATTTTTATCTTTAAATTTAGTGAAATGGCTAGTCAAATTTTAATTAAGTCCGCAGGCGATAAAAATTCACGGAATTTTCTTTGTGATCGCCTTTGCAAAAATGTTCTCCTATTAGGCTACCTAGTTGATTGATTTTAAATTTAATGATGGCTACGGTAGCACACAAGTGGTAAGCGAGTGAGCTGGGTGATGAAATCCCTTCTCGCGAATGACCGACCGGGTGTAGGTCTTAGTAATTTAATTCATCACACCAATCAAAAATAAATAAGAGAATAAAATCACACAAGAGCACGTCGTCACACACAAAAATTAACTCGCTGACAGGAGATGCGCGAGAGTTTAGAAATGTACTTCCCACGGTTTTTACGCCATGGAGTGCTGAGCATTTTGAGTCGATCGGGGGGAGATTACGCCTATCTCAGTCGGCCTTGGGAGTCCTACCGACCCAAGGTAGAGAGGCTTCTTTTCCTCTCCTTGGATGCCCTCTCGCTACCTTATCCGGTTTCCCTATCATGCTTATCTTCTTTTTATTACAAATTTAAAATTAAAAAATAAATAGATGGTGTCTCTATGCACAGCAATACAAGCCAAGAATAAAAATCCTAATACAAGCCTTCTAAAATAAAGAAAAATGGTACTAAAAAGCAACAAAATGTGAAAAATAAATGAACTACAAGATGAAATCTGCTCCAAGTGCTTCACGCTCCCAAGGATGGCAATGGCGCGATTTGATAACTTGACTTTTTGTGTGGATGTCATTGTTGAAGCCAAGTTAATCAAAACCTCAAATACCTACAAAATATAACAATCTAAAATGTAGAGGTAAGTAAGGGTATCAATCCACGTCGACAAACTCAATTATAATTCACTTTATTTTCTTTTTGGGAGTTTTACTTTTTCTATTTTTTTCGCCTTTTTCAATATTAAAATAATTTTTGATATGAGGTGAAATAACACTAAACTAAATCAAAGATCTAAACAATTAACTAAAAAGTGACTAAAAATAATGAACTACGTCTAACACTAAAATAAGAGAATAAGTGAGGAAGTAAATGTGAGAACAATCAAGGAATGGGATTATACCACAATTTCTAGTTAACCTACTTAATTAATTTATTCAAATTAAACTTTCCAAATTAGTATTGAAATTACAAATCAACTCTCGTTGCAAATGTAATTTTAATAATAATCTTTTAGAGAATTAAATTTATAATTCTACAACTCACAAAACGTAGATCTAAACATCATCTAACAAATCACCCGCTAGGATCGATTTACTAAATTAGTTTAAATCATAAAAATATGATTAGAGTTGAAATTCAAAGAAATAATTTCACATTTTAGAAAAACCTATCTCTAGTTCAATTCTAAGATGGAAATTAAGACTAGAATCTCGATTTTCTCTCGAAAATTATTTACCCTCGCTCGAGGCGTAAATTAAAAGTAAAATTGCAAAATTAATCATCGAAGGGAATTTTAATTTAATTAAACTAAGTAAATTCGAATAACATCAAATTAATGGATAATTCCACCACTTGAAAGGGTATTTAGCCTAACATCATATTAAACATGATAATCAAATAAACTAAGCAATTAAAATAAAAGTAGAGAAAAGAACAATCAAGACAAATCTCTTTGAGTGAAATTGAAATCCAATCCTTGAATTTGCACATCATCCATTCAATTCGAGCCTCCAAATGAATTTTAATAATAAAAACACACTCAATTGAATTTCTCAAAAATTTATCACTCACAAATCTCTAACAAAAATAAAAATAAAAAACAAAATAAAACTATTTACAAAATGTTGTTTATCCTAATTTTTTTTCTACACTAAACTATCTCTCTTCTTCTCCAAGTATCTCTCTAGATATTGAAAATGAGCTTTTGGGTCTTCATTTATAGTGTGGCACATGGAGTTAGGGACAATTTTGGGAATTGACAAGGGGTGAGCATGTGGTTATGGGGTGTATCTGGTGGGAGAAAAATCAGATTTGTTTATGAGGACAAGATGGAAAAATGAGGTAAGTGGTTTACAAAACATGTGTTGGGGGTATAATGGGTATTGGGTAAAGACATGTGGGTTATTGTTTATTTATTTTGGTTTTGTTTTGTTAACAGGTGAGAAAATCGTGGGAACCTTAGAAATGTTTTTTTTTTGTTTTCAAATCGGTTTGGGGGGTTAGGGTCCGATCGGGGCAGGTCCGAAATAGGGCTGGGTTGTGCCAGGGTCGGAGCTCAGCTGGGTCGCGGCTGGGGGTGAACTCGGGTTGTCTCAGTTTTGCAGGTTCGAGGATCAAACCTGTGTCTAGATTGGGGATAGGAGCTCGGGTTTAGAAGGTCCACGGGTTTTGTCGGGGTCGAAGGATGTAGAGGGACAGAGGGTCGCCGGGTATGGAGGGATGAATTCCGGCGGGTATGAGGTTTCAGTTTGGTCGCGGATAGGACAAGATCTGACTGCCCACAGGTTTTGTCGAATAGGGGTCGGAGCTCCGATTTATAATCGGTATCGCAGGTGGTTTAGGTGGATGAAAGATGGAAGTTAGAGTTGTCTGTTAATGGTGGGTTTGTGGGCTTTGTTGGCTATGGAGGAGAGAGAGGGTGTGTGGGTTGGATGTTGAAGATGGGTTTTGGTGAGGTTGTGTGTGTGAGGGTGTATGGGTTACAAGGTGAGGATGAGTGAGGTATTTGGTGTGTGTTAGGTGTAGGGGGTTATGGTGGGGATGAGTGAGTTAATTTGGTGTAGGTTAAGGTGTTGGAAAATAGTGTGAGTGAGTTGGGTTAATTGTGTGTGTTTAATTTGGACTCCTAAAAATTAAAACTAACTAAACTAAACTAGAAATCTAAAAATAAAATCCTACTCTAAAAATAAAATAAAGACTCAATTAATAAAATAAATGAAAGAAAATAAAAGAAAATAAAACTAAAAATCTATTAAAATAAAAAACTAAAATCCAAAAAAAAATGTAAAATCTAATAAAACTAAAAATAAATGAATTCCTAAAAAAACTATTCTTAATAAAATAAGACAAAATAAAATAAAATAAAAACTAAAAACTAATAAAAATCAAAATAAAATCACACTAAATAAAAAGAAATAGAAAAATATGCAAATAAATTCTAAAAATCTAAAATAAATTCTAAAAATAAAACGACTCAAACTAAAAATCTAAAAAAGATTAAAAAGGCATAAACTTAACACACACGGGCTTCAGGGTAGGTTTAGGGATTGGTTTAGGCTAGGTAAGGTGACGGGACCGGGTATTAGCTCCATTCTTGATGCTATTTGCCTTAAAATAACACTTTTGACACCGCAACTACAATCAAACCTGCACATTAAACATTTATGCGCATAAGACCCAAATTATTGAGAATTAACAACTAAAATATGTCTATTCGGGGTATAAAATGTACACTTTTGGGTGCTTATCAAACAAATTTATAAATATACCAAACAAACCTGCATTAAATTTAATATAGAATACTCAAATTTGGAGCAACTATAAATTTGCCCATTGTGACCTGGAGGTCAGAGGTTCGAATCACAAAAACAACCTCTTTACATATGTCGGAGTAAGATTGTCTACATCCAACTTCGTGGAGGGAATTTGAACTTTTACATAATACTCAAATATAAACTTCTTCTAGGACCGGTTCACCCACGTCAACTTCATATTTTGGGATCACAAATTGAGTCTAGATCGTTCCAATTAAAACCTCTTCTAGAACCGAAAACCAATGTACGATGAAACCAAAACTGTTGGAACATAACTGATATTTCTAGAACTTAATTCAATCGAAAAATCCCCAACTACAAATATCACCACCACAAACTTTTAATTCCATCACAAAATCAATCCAAACAAATCATACAAAACTCCTTCAATATTTCGATCTCATTTGGAAAAGGGTGATTTTGATTAAACCGTAGTAACCTGTATGGAGCCCCCACTTTACTCAAACCATTTTTTTGGGTTGACAACCTGTTAACATCCCCACAAATACCGGTTTGACAAAAAAAATCCAAAATGGGTATATTTGTGACCACTTATTTACAACTTTCAACAAACCCTATCCATTCTCTCCCATCAAGCATCCATCCCCGCTCATTTTCCCCATCCGATCCATATCATCATCTCCATCCTCAACAAAACCAGTCCATTTTCTCTCATTAGACCTAGCAGGCCTCCACTCTCTCTCATTTTCTCCCACCGATCGAAAATGCGCCATTACAAGCTCAAATCTTAATAAATTTAAGCGTGGTAAGTTTTTTTCCCCGTTATGAATCTCTTCATATATACACACACATGCTCTGATTTTTTTAGATTGATCGCACACATACTTTAAATCTTTACCTAAGTTTTTTCTTATTCATTAATTTTCGTTACCCGTCTATATATTCTCTGCATTCGGTAAACAATTTTTATAGGAAAAATTTTAATTTGTAAGAGAAACTAATGCCATATTAAGTTCTCAAATTCTTGATTTCATTATGAAATGCCAGATATGTTTCTTCAAGAGAAATATTTTCTTCGGTCCACTGAACTCATAAATTTGGATGACCAACTTCTTTATATATGTGAACTTCGGAATATGATATTTAGTAATGACTATAGCGTATCAAGTAATATATGGTCTCATATTCACTTGCATTTTTGTTGTTGAAAGAAGGTTATGTTTGTACAATACGTTTTATTGATAGCCAATAAGATTTTATATATGATGGTACTTACATGTTGCTTCGATTTGTAATCTTCCATTACACGTTCTTCCATGTCGAAGCTTGCAAAAAAAAGGCAGCACACCTGTTTAAACAGTTTTTGTATGATTTGTAAAAAATGGAACGAAAAATACAAATCCCATCTTTATGTGATTTTTTTTAGGCTGGAAATCTCGTAGAATCCTAAAAGGGTTATGATATTGGTTGTCCCTTTTTTTTAATTTCTTATGTATGATTTGTAAAAAATGGAATGAGCAGTAATCCCAGCCTTATTTGACTTTTTTGAGGCTGGAAATCTCATAGAATACTAAATAGGGTTGTGAAATTTGTTTTCTCCTTTTTTTTTCCTTCTAATTTCTGACGCATGAAATATGGTTATGGGAGAGTATTTTTTATAGAGGTATTTAAAGTGAGATTGTCTTATGAGACCTTATGATTACAGCTGCTATTCATTCCCTTTTTTTTAGGATTCTATAAGATTTCCATGTTTTACGAAGATAATTGTTGGGGTCTGTTAATAAGAACATTTTGGTATTTTTATAAGTTTTTTAATATAATAGCTATATCATAATTTTATGGGGCTGTTGAAAGAAGAGGTGGGTTTATTCAAAAACACTCGTGGAAAATGATGAATAATAATATTCCATTCTTCAACACCAATCAACAACCACTTCCTCACTACTCGCCTTCCGTTAAAGAATTATGGGTCAGGCCAAAAGTTGTTTCAATTGCCGTACACTATATTAGCTCAGGAAAATTTCAATCCTCATTAGCTTTGGAAATTCGGAAGGTTTTCAGAGCATATTCGATGAGAAAAAAATGTGAAGAAGATTTTGTCTATTAAAAGAAAAGCTTTCGAAAAACGAAACTATTCAATTAATCCACAAGGATTCAAAGGAGCAGATTAGAATTAACGAAACGCTAATGTCTCTGCTTTTAAGTTAGATTCAATTAGCGAAGCTAATTCCATCGTTAGAGATTCTAGAAAATTCGTCATTAAAAAAGTTATTGCCTTACAAGAAAAAATTGATCAGATTGTGGAGATAAAAAATTCTGCCGAGTTTTTGGTTAATTCTGAGAAATTCGAAGGTGAAAATTTTGAATCTTAAGGTAACGAGCTGAAAGGTAATGAATATGAGGATAAAAACCTAAATTTGATCAACAAATCGGATCAATGTCTAGAAATAGAGAAATTTGTTAATGAAAACCTAGATTTTCGTGTTGAATCAAAAGAACACTCAATAAACGATAATAATTTCAATTGATTGTCCTTTTAATTACCATAACAAATCAGATCTAGAAACATAGATTGTTGTGAATGATATTTTAGATTTGACATTTGAATCCGAAGATAATACACTCAACGCTAATGATTTTGTTGGCGGTTTAGTTGAGTGTGATAAAAACCTAGATTTGGAGGATTATTTAGATGGAGAAGCTTGTGTTGTGAAGGAAATCGTTGAAGATGTTAGCGTGAAAGGAAATGATGAAAGTTTGGTTGAAGAGAAAAATGGTGATAAGAAGAGGAATAGAGATATATTGGAGAAGATGATGGTGGATAATCAGAAAATGATGAGTTTAATGAGTCATCTTTGTGAAAGAAATGAGATGCAAACTAAGAAAAGTTGGAGAAGGCTTTCATGTGTGACAAAATTAGAGGGAAGGAGAAGAGGAATGGTGTCTTATGAGGGGAAATAATGTGCTCTGTAATTTTTCTTTTACTTAGTGGTTGTAGAAGTTATTTTGGTTACTAGGCGTAAACCCGTGCAATGCACAAGCCATATGATTACTACAAAAAAAACGATAATTAATAACAAATTAAGGAATTAACTTTAAAAAGTTTTTAAGTTACGAAAGTTTTCTCTGATTTTTTTTGCCAAGTCAGACAATAATATTTCATTACTAACAACATAATATAAACAATAATTTAAGTTTCATTCATCTTCAGGTTTGCAACATAACCCAATAACAAAATAGAAAAATAAAAAATGTAATCTATTTTTCTTTCTCAACATTTTCTTATGTTAGCGTGGACCTTAGTTCCTAAAGGATATAATTGTCTGAATTAAGGTTTTTTCATTTTACCATTTTATATAGCATTAATTAATTTTTGTTAAAAAATATTTTATTTAATATTTAGTCAAACATATTATACACAAATAACATTAATCCCTAATCTAAAATTAACAAGAAAAATAGTGCTACTAATTGGATATTAATTATTAAATATTTTAATTACAGTCTAGTTCAACAAAATATGAACTTCCCAATTTCTATAACCAATTTAGGATAAGAGGATGACCGGATTTTTGTTAAAAAAATTCAAAGAAAAATTTAAAATAAAACCATGACAATAACATGAAAAACTTTAGATTTCAAAGAGTAGGTATATATAAAATTATGATAAGAACTACAAAAATAAAAAATCATCCATAACCAGAAAGGAAAAAGCCCCTTCAAATTAGAACCCATAAAAAAACTAAAACTACTTTTCACCTTAGCAAACTTTTCGAACTTCAAAACAATAGAATAATCCAATCTTAAAGGTGGGAAACATCATCAGCTTTTTTAATAGGTCAGGCTGGTGGGGTAGGTGCAACGATATCAATTCAAAGTCTTTTGGTGTATCCAACCAAAGTAACCAAAAAATAACTAAATGAACCACAAAAAAATTCTAATTAGTTTTAATAAACGAAAATAAACCTAAAAAGAATAATCCAATAATAAAAGTGAGAAACAATGTCAAAACACGATACATGACAGAGTAAGTGTATAAAGATATACCCCGGTCGTTATGCTCAGCTCCCATCGCTATGTAAAAACGTAGACTATTGACAACACTTTTTTAGGGGAGAACATCGTCCAGTCCGGGTATCAGATCCACACAGAAATGTTGATATAATTATATTGGTTTAATACTTCTCAATAAAAGTGTAAAAGAAATTGGATGACAAAAAGAAAAGATAACTAGGCATGGGTATTTAAACGAAGACTAACAAAGGGAATAAAAACTATAGGTTGTGAATAATATCCCTCACCTCGAGTTAATTGGTATAAATGGTTACATGGGTACACAAGTCATTAAGATTGAATCTCATTTTAATAATTAATTAAATCCAGAGTTGTCATCCCCAAAATTCAAATAAAATCCTAATATGATTTTGGCGTCAATAAATACCCCAGAAATTACAAACGCAAGGTCGTAAAAATGGAGCATACATGATATACCCCGTTAAACCTCCTAGGCGTAATAATAAGAACAACCCAATCGAAATAAACTCATGAAAACCCATCACCATAGCAAAGCAACCAAATCAACCCAAGGTGAGTTCAATAAATCACAACCTAACTAACTTAGCTACACAACATAATGAAAAACATTAATTAAATGCAAGAAATAAAGGTAAGCAATAAATGAAGCAAGTAAACCTAAATTAGAAAGCAAGGAAACTAATTAACTTAAATAATTGGTAGGGATGATGAATAGTACAACTTACATAACCCAAATAGGCAAACCCATGGGTAGAAATGAAGATAAGCTCTCCACAAAACCGAACCCTAAAGCTAACCTAAACTAAAGAGAACATAATGATATCTCACAAAATAGACAAAAGGTTTTATTTATATTAAGTGAGAATAGAAGTAAAGAAAAAAATGGGAAAAGAAATGAAAAAGGACAATGGCCCAAATATTTGGCACACCCAGTAGATCGCAGCCAGGGGGTCGGTCGACCAGTCCCTTAGGTAAAAGTTCACTGCTTTCTTCATAAGCTAAAATCTACTTCATCGGTCAATCGGTGGCCAGGAGCCGATCGACCGGTCCCCTGTTTCTTGGGATGCCTTGGTCATAACATGGGAGGAAAAGTCCATAACGGAATCGACCATAATTTCTTCGTCCACTCCAAATGACGTGCCATTCGCGGCCACACGAAGCTAACTCGACAAACTATGTTTCTGTGGAATCTACTGAGCCGGAGATAAAGTGTGGAATGTCTAAAATGCCCCTGAAGTTGCGTCCGATGACATAACTTCTTCGAAACACAACGAATCCTCACTTTAAGCGTTCCAATACATACAAAAGATCAATTAAGCCAAGCACAATATATATATATATATATATATATATATATATATATATATATATATATATATATACAAAATCGAGGTTGTCTGGTTAACGAGCATAAATATAGGCATAAGGAACACAAAAAGTGCTAGAATGCGTAAAGATAACAGGCGCGCATATGGAATATTTGTGACTAATCACATCCCCTAACTTAGACATTGCTAGTCCCTAGTGATGAAACAAACAAAACCAGTCCACAAAAGGAGGTACAAAACGTATATATGCATCGAAATTGTAAATGCCACTTTCGTAGGGAACACGATTGCATTTAGCATATGCAATAAGTCGTTAAACCCCTAGGTTACCCAAGTGGACGAGTGTCGTCTCGTGAGGGTTTTCAGGGATGAAACCCACAAACATCAAAGTTTCCTCAAAATATGCCCAACTACATGCGACAAGCCCAATAATAGCAAAAAATATTTCAAAAGCGTTATTAGCATAGTGAACGAATTCACTCAAAAGAACGTTTATTAACATTATATATTGAACTTCGTAAAATTGAAACCTTAAAATGTGGGAGGGGAGTGAGCACATGCAAAGTATGATTTGGAAAAAACTTAAATAAACCGGATAAACGTTAAAGCGTGCATATATTTAATCACCATCGGGTATTACACTCAAAAAATGAAATCACTATGAAAAGGGAGGTAATACACGAGACATGGGGGCATAAAGAGTAAATGTAAATGGAAACAAGTCCGCGCACATGTCACTAATGAAGAATGCTATATATAAAATGAAAATTTGTAATCTCAATGAAAGATACCGCTCATTAAAGGAGTGAAATGCATTTTCACAGATTATCGCAATTATTTAAACTTTTAAATTGCATTCACCTGAAGATCATATGGGAATTGTAGGGTTATAATGTAAGCTTGGGGTTAAGGGTAGGAAAGGAAGAGAATATGTAAGAATTCAAAGTGTTCGTGGATGACAACTCGGGCCAATGCGGACAATTACAAAATTTGAAATATGATTCGATAACAAGCATTGAATACAGCAATGGAGAGAGTAAGCAAAGCTTATTGAACACTATACACAACATATACAAATTTCTCTTTATTTTGTTTTCTTCTTTTTCTCACTTTCTCTTTTCTTTTCTTTTATTTTCTACTTTCTCCTTTTCTTCACTTTTTCACTTATTTATTTTCTTTACTTTTCTCACTGTCACATTCTTGATTGCAACCACATAACAAGAACATCATTCAATCCCAAGTATCATTCCAAACAAAGGTACGAAAGGTGATATATATGGTTTATAACTCCAATGTGGAGTTGGTTATGAAATTTGGGGTTATATTAAGGCTCAAAGGGGTTAACGAGGGAAAACATTTAAGGTGAGGTCAAGGTCAATATGGGTGATATAACAAAGATGGCTTGTGATCATTTCCTAAAATTTACGCAATTCTCGAGTCAAAATAAACTTTGGAAACCATGCCTAAGTAACACATTTCAAGATATAAACTCAATTAATGAACGATCAATGAAAGAATAGTGAGATTACCAACGATTGTAATATTTTCAAAGAGGAAAGAGAAGTGTATAACACTCACAAACAAAGAAAAACCCAAAGCTCACTAAGTGTAAGTGTATACAATGCAATAAAAGATTACCGAGTTATAAAAACCTTAAACAAAATCAATAAAGCAAGAAAAGTGCATGTGCTCATGGGATTAAAGTTGAATTCATAAACTTATTCATTATATCAATGATTGAGGACCAAAGACTAATAACTTCTAAAATCAAGAACATGCATCATTAATTTGTCTATTGGATCGGGCAATTATTAAAATTTATCATCGAAAACAAAGGCAAAATGCCTAATAAAGGAGAAAAAAAAATCTTTTTAAAAATTTTAATTTTTTACAAGAAAAGCATGTTTGGTAAGAACATATAATCAAATAAAAGAAACTACCAATGAATGGATAGAATATCCCACACCCGCTAACTTAAAACCTGACATTATCCTTAATGTGAATTAAGAATCAAATTAAAGAGAGGAAAATAGTGATATTACCCAAAATGGAGCGATCTCGTGAAAGTACAAGCCCAATGATTCTACAAAACACGTGAGTACCAAGCAAAGAAAAAAAAACAAATAACAAAAACTTAACAAATTACACTAGACAATAAATAAGAATAAAGAAAAAAAACAAAACAAAACCAACTATTTACAACCTATAATTTTAACTTCTAACTAATTATATACTAGAAGTTAAAAAAATTTTGGGTCCACCCAAAATACGATTTGACTTTGGAGGATCAACGGGGAACCCTCCCTTTCATGCATACCTTCCAGAAAATAGGAATTCCGTTCAAACAACGAAAGGCATGTGTAAGGAGGATGAAATGAACCATCACCAATTAAAAATTTTGGAGGGATGATGGGGGGTGGATAAAACTGGTGACAAAAACACGTGGGATCCAAAAAAAATAGAATTTTCTCCCAAATATTTTGTAATTGGAATGGGAGGTGGCGCACATGGAGGCAAAGTTGCCTTCATGGAAAGCAACTCGAGCAAGTACTCCTCATCGGTGAAAGGGTTAAATGTTTTAATGTTTAGAACTGATCCATTGAGTACTTGTATCGTTTCGACAATATAGAACAAAGATGGGGACGAAAGAAATTCAAACTCAAGAGATGACTCATCATCGCTTGAAGATTGAGTTTCGAAGGAAATAAGATCATTTTCAATGAAATATTCTTCTTTGGGGACCAAAGAAGAAATCATTTCATTGCAAATGGATACTACGTCCATTTCTTCCTCATTTTCATTATCTATTATACCATGGTCCAAGTCAAGAATGGTTTGTTCCAAAGTAGGCACAAAATCCTCATTTGGTTCAAAACATTCCTTGACTTCGAAAGTGTCGGAAGAAAAATCGTCATTGGATTCAAATAATAAATCCAACTCATGCTCCCAACAAAGATTTTCTTCCCGATAACGGTTTTCAAATTTTTCATTTTCAAGAATGCGCAAACCTTCATTGAAAGTCATAGGTGGAGTTGGGATTTTTGAAAACGAAAAGTTTGGAAACTATCCTCGGAATTACAATAAAAATCATTATTACAAGAATTTTGAAAACTAATGCATTTAGTTTCACCATTCTTATAATAAGGATTTTGTGGCCCAACATCGGAATGATCAATCCCAAAATTCTTGTAATCCATAACTTGACTTTCATATTACTCACCCAAAGTCATTTGAGATGTTTTAATTTTTTGGGCTTGTAAGTATTGACCAAAAGTCATAAGTGTAGGGAGATTTTGAGAATTATCATTACGATTACCAAAAAAAATGGAATAAAACATGTTTACCCCAAAGAAGGCTCAAGATGGCAAAATTATACAAAGTGATGTGCGTCCGAAAAATTCAAGCATTTCTTGGTGCTCAAATGTAGAAGTCCTACAAAAATTGTTAACGAAAAATACAAATAGAAAGAAAATATTACGAAATACTAAATCAATCGAATTCTAAAACAAACGAAAATTCCTCGGCAACGGCCCCATTTTAACAGCAAGTGGGAAGACCACGACGCAAGTGTATAAAGATATACGTCGGTTGTTATGCTCGGCTCCCACCGTTATGCAAAAACCTAGACTATTGATTACACTCTTTTAAGGGAGTACAACGACCAGTTCGGATATCGAATCCACAGAGAAATGTGGCTAGAATTATATTGGTTTATTACTTCTTAATAAAAGTGTAAACGATATCGGATAACAAAACAAAAAGATAACTAGGCATGGGTATTTAAACTAAGATTAACAAAGGGAATCAAAACTATAGGGTGCAACTAATATCCCTCACCTCGAGTTAATTGGTATAATGGTTACAAGGGTATTCAAGTCATTATGATTGAATCTCATTTCAATAATTAATTAAATCCAGAGTTGTCACCCCCCAAATTCTCATAAAAGCCTAATATGATTTTGGCGTCAACAAATACTCCAAAAATTACACACACAAGGTCGTTAAAACAGAGTGTGACACCCCGCCAAATAAAATATCGGGTGATCAGGCCTATATCAAATTAAACAGGAATCTCATCGGGTTCATTCTTAGCATCACTGTCGTTCATTCATTAATTACTAACTACCTAGTGTTTCATTAAGCTGGTGTCAAATTTTATCTTTATTAATCCCACCAAAATCATATAATAGAACAACAAACAATCCATCACGAGAATAAAACTAAAACATGCCACAAAGTAAGTCCAATAGTCTGTCGAATAACGTCGACTATAAGCCATCCACACATGCGAAAATAAAAGAGTACTAATACATGCCACGTCTGAATATAGAGGTACAAGTCCAAAAGTACAACTGAAAGGATCCCTATCTAAGATAGAATGAGATAAGCGACTACATCAAAGAAACCACAGCACTCCACATAGCTGCAGCCACGTACCCTGTAGGATGGAATCATACCGGGCGCCCTTGTGGGAGGACACCTAAAAGGTTTTTGAAAATAGTTTATAGCAAGTGTTAGTACCCAAAAACATTTAACAAGTGAATTTAACTGCAAGAAATAAATATGTAAATGCTCTTCATATTTAAATTAGTGTCGCGCACTCCCTTGAGTTCACCTCACCCCTCAACTAATGTGCACCCCTAACGGATTAAACCAAATGTCCCTAGCCAGTTCCCTCGTAAGTAGCCTTTCCTAAATACTATACTAATTACCCCACTAATACACCCCAAGTGAGTATACTATTTTACTTATTAAGTTATTATGCACATTAGCTTATAAAAAGCATCATTCCCCATTTAATACCATATAACTGTTTCACAAGCTACATAATTAACACGATTACCATTATGTACTAACCGGTATATACTTATACCATATATATGAAATCATACTACAACATTCACACGTATATGTCGTAGATATGTAAATACTATTCCCTCGAGTAGTCACTCATCGAGTATTCTCATCCACTCGAAACCCTGATACGGTTAGCTCCCCGTTTCAGAACAAAACATACAATCGTTGTGGAGGCGGCCATATTTTTCCACGGTAGTGAATTAGAATTAGGCACCATTCGTCTCACTCCTAAACCCGAACGATATGGCCTAGGGACTATACTCGCTCTGCTCCTCAATCCAGGGGATTCACCCACATCGCACAACCTCCTATGATAGCATTCATAGGTATAGCTTTACTATATATATACTTCACACAAATATATATATAACTCACATATATGCTACACACCGACATATATAGAAATCCAGGCTATTGGAGTATTATGCCCATACCCAAGCCTAAAATATTTAAGTCTACACCCCGACTTCCTTATTGTTATTATTTACACATTAATTTCCCTTATCTTAATGTAACCCCTTTTTAAGTAAAACCGGACTCCCCGTCTCTTGGCCCGGAGTTAATTGTTTCTAGTCCACCCTTTAAATTTCTACAATCGAGTTTAATCACTTTAAACAACAAGACCATAACTAGCTAAATCATGAACCCTCATCTCAAATATCATGAAATTTAGTCAAATAAATGCCAAGGTTAAGTATTCCCAAATTAACCCTAATTCTGTATTAAATTTCACAATTTCAGTTCGGCTAAAATTATAATTTCCAACACAACAGGTTTGAACCAGGGGATCTCAGAATTCTGGCAACCATCAGAAGTCGCTCGAACGAAGATCCCTATCGTTCGAGCGACAGTGGATCTCGTTCAAACGAATTATCATGTCGTTCGAACGGCCATGATAATTCCTCCTCTTTCTTGCTTCTACATAAACCAAGTCTGCCATTGATGAATTTAAAACCCATGTTTTGAACAGGTTTCTGAAGAAGCGTTCCCCAAGTTCATCCTAAGTCCCATTGTCCATTACAATAATTTTAGCCCTAATAATCTCATAAATTTTCAGATCCTCAATCATCAAGTGCATTATTTATCAAATCATCTACAAATTTATAATCCTTATAAAGAGAAAACCCCGATTTATGCAAGAACTAACCCTAGAATTTTAATTGGATTCCTCCTCTTATGATATGAATAGCAAGATACAATTTAATACTCAAAATTTAAACCACTTGCCTTAACCAAGATGATCTAGGGCTTTAAAAGATGAAGTTGGATTCCAATTGCCTCTTCAAGATCCCCAAATTCACTTTTCCTTTGGCTTTCCCTCTCTTTTATCCCTTTAGTCTTCTATTATGACTTAATGATGCCTAATCCCTTACACACCTTAGGGTTAAAACACTATAGGCCCTAATTAAAATGACCAAAACTCTCTTTATTAAGTTCACACATGTGTAATTGGATCCCAATACCCAATATGTGTAGGTACCCACTTCTTTTTTACTATTTCGACCCTATCGGACTCAATCGCGCACTTAAAATCGCCATTTTGATTATATTTCTAAAATTAACTCCTCACTCGTTAACTTTATTAAATATATTCACTTTTAATTATTTCCATTAGTTAGTTCTCATTAATTAAGGATAACTAATTACCGAATTAGTGGATTAAAATAATTACCCATAAATTACGAGGTGTTACATAATCTCCCCTTACAAGGGAATTTCGTCCTCGAAATTCGAACGTACCTGAAGTAAATAGCTTTGGATACTGTTCCCGCATGTCCTCCTCACGCTCCCAAGTGGACTCGTATGCACTATGATGACCCCACTGAACCCGGACAATCGGTACTACTTTGGAACGTAACTTTCACTCACTGCGATCTAAGATTTCCACTGGCCTCTCCTCATAAGAAATATCGGGCTATAAATCTCTCTTCAAGTGGGACATGCCAAAATGCCCGTGAACTAATCTTATATTTCTTCAACGACACAACATGAAACACATTGTGGATAAGCTACAAATGATCGGGCAAACTCAAACGGTACGCCACCGGTCCAACTCTCTCAATGATGGGAAAAGGGCCTACATACCTTGGCACTAACTTCCCTTTTTTACCAAATATCATCACCCCTTTCACAGGGGATACCCGTACTAACACCTGATCCCCGATCTCCAACTTTACATGCTTCCGATTTGCATCCGCGTAGCTCTTTTGTCTATCTTGGGCTATAAGGATAAGCCCTCGAATCAACTCAATCTTCACGGAAGTATCCTGAATCATCTCCGGCCCCAAAAGTTTGTTGTCCCTCACCTCCAAACAACAAGACGGTGAGCGACAAGGCCTACCATACAACACCTCAAATGGAGCCATGCCTATGGTAAATTGGTACAAGTTATTATACGTGAACTCCGCCAAAGGAAGGTACTTCTCCCACCCTCCCCCAAAATAAAAAAATGCACATCCGTAGCATATCTTCGAGCATCTGATTCACCCTCTCTGTTTGCCCATCTGTCTAAGGATGATAGGTGGTACTCAACCTCAACTCAGTGCCCATAGCTTCCTGGAGGTTCTGCTAGAAATGCGATAGAAAAATCATGTCCCTATCGGAGACTTGATTGGGACCCGTGTAATCTGACAATCTCTGTGATAAATAGTCTTGCATACTGCAAAGTCTCAAAATCCGTATGGATCGGCAGAAATTTTCCCACCTTGGTCAAACGATCTACAATGACCCATATGGAATCATGCCCTCTTTGTGAAATAGGTAACCCCTTAATGAAATCCATAGAGATGCTCTCCCACTTCCACACCGAAATCGCAAGTGGCTACAGCATCCCCGGTGATTTTTGGTGATCTACCTTCACAACTTAACACGTGGCACACTTTGAGATGAACTCCGCAATTTCCCGCTTCATCCTCGTCCACCAATATTGCCTTCTCATATCTTGGTACATTTTGTCCCCGCCGGGATGTACCGCAAATTTGGATCCATGAGCCTTCATCAACACAGCGTGTCTCAAATATTTTTCCTCTGGAACAACTAACCGTCCATTAAAGCGTAACCCACCTTCAGAGCTAATGGAGTAGGAATCCGCACCCTCTGCTAGAAACTGTTTCACCCTGTCTTGACACCAAGGATCATTCGCCTGAGTCCATATAACCTACATAACAATATCGGGTGTAACTGCTAAAATCGCCATACATGCCCTGGCGATCTCATCGTCGTGCCTAAGTTCGCTCCACTTTGCCTTCCAAATTGCTGCAAAATCTTCCTTAGGCCGTCGGCTCAACGCATCCCCAAATACATTGGCCTTACCTGGATGATATTGAATATCAAACTGATAATCCTTCACCAAATCCAACCACCTACTTTGACTTAGATTCAAATCCTTTTGAGTAAATAAATATTGGAGTGATTTATGGTCCGTGAACAAGGTGAATCTCTCCCCTAAAAGGTAATGCCTCCAAATCCGCAAGGCAAAGACGACCACTGCCAACTCTAAATCATGGGTGGGGTAATTCCTCTCATGGGGCTTTAGCTTCCGGGACGCATAAGTTATAGTTCGATCTTCTTGTTGTAACACCCCCTAGTCCTTGTAAGGACACATCAGTATAAACCCGATAATCCACTCCTGCCCTCAGTAATGCTAAAATAGGGGCCGATGTTGGCTTGTCTTTCAACTCATCGAATTCCAGCTAAAACTGATCGCTCCATACAAAGGGCACTCCCTTTCGAGTCAAATTGGTCAACAGCCCTGCAATCTTGGAGAAACCTTTGATGAAATGGAGATAGTACCAAGCTAGTCCCAAAAATCTCCTGATCTCAGTCGGTGTCGTGGGCTAACCCCACTCCCTCATCGTTGACACCTTTCTTAGGTCTACAGAAATCCCCTGCTCCGACACAATATGGTCCAAGAACTGCACTTCTCGAAGCCAAAACCCACATTTCTCATACTTTATGAAAAGCTGGTGATCCCGCAATGTCTGGAAGACCATACGGAGATGCTCGGTATGCTCCTCCTCCGTGCGTAAATAGACCAAAATGTCGTCTATGAACATTATGACAAACTGATTGAAAAAATCTATAAAAACTCGATTCATAAGGTCCATGAATACTGCCAGTGCATTGGTGAGTCCGAATGTCATCACCCAAAACTCATAAGAGCCATACCGCGATAGAAAAGCAGTTTTCAAAATGTCTTCCTCTCTAATCCTCAACTGATGGTACCCCGATCGTAAATCAATTTTGGAGAAGAATGCTTAACCTTGTAACTGGTCAAAAAGATCATCAATCCTAGGCAGTGGATACTTATTTTGGATCATGACCTTATTCAACTCTCGATAATTAACACATAAACGGAGTGAGCCATCCCTCTTCTTCACAAACAACACGAGTGCACCCCATGGTGATGTTCTCCGTCGAATAAATCCCTGACGCAATAGTTGCTGAATCTGTTCCCTCAATTCACGCATCTCAGAAGGGACCATGTGGTAAGGCGCTCGCGCTATCGGCCGAGTACTTGGCGCTAGGTTAATGACAAACTCGATCTCCCGGTTGGATGGCAACCCCAGTATGTCTTAAAATACATCTTCAAAGTCCCTCACCACCGGAATCGAGCATATCGGAATCACCACCTCCTATGAGGTATCCTCCTCTAGGTAATATAAGTGAGTGCGCGATCCTCTTTTAGGAAGGGCCATCTCCACTAAAAACATTTCCTGCCCCGGGATACCGAACACTATGGCTTTCTTATAACAATCAACCATCGCTCTATAACCAAATAACCAGTCTCTACCCAAGATCACATCATATCCCTCCAAATCCAATATCAAAAGATCCACCGCAAAAATCAAACCCCCAATCACAATGTCTACCCCTAAAAATAGAGTGAATAAGCGATCCACCCCCTATCGGTGATTCCACACACATGGTAGACTATCAGCGGTGTCTAGTAACCCAACCACTCTAGAAAAATGGGTCTTAACAAATGAATACGATGCACTAGTATCGAAAAGAATTCAACCATCATGATCATGGATAGGGAACGTACCCTCAACTGCTAGCGGTGCGGGTGGTGCGGGAGGCATCGGAACATCTCAGACGTTGTACACACGTCCGTACTGCAATTATCCCAACTATTGCTGAATCTGGGGTGTTGGTGATGCCTGAGGTCCCTGTGCCTGATATCCTTATGGGGCACCCTACTGCTGGCCCCTATCTCTTCGCGGGCAATCTTTCTTAATGTGATCCGACTGGCCACAAATGTAGAAGCGCCTCTGGCCATTCCCCTGATACTGACCATACTGTCTCTGATGCTGTGGCCCCTGAGGTTGGCCCTGATGGCCCTGGTGAGGCTGCTTGGACTGTTAGCCCTGATGGCCACCCCCATTGTTCCCTCGTCCTGGCGGCCCTGAGGAACCTGCTGCTGATTTGGGCCTTGTTGGCCCTGCCTAAACCCCTGACTCCTGCCCCTGCTGTGCACCACTCTAACAACCTTCATTGTCCTTGCCCTGTTGGCTCGACTCCCCACCCCTCTTGCTTCCCTTAAGATGGAAGCGATGATCCTTATAATGAAAAAGGGATGCATTAACCACATCGGTATATGTCATAAAAGTTGGATTTCCTATTAAATGTTGCCTGATCCTCCATGCCAACCTATCAATAAACATAATTTTCTTCCTTTACTTGTTGCTCACCTCAAATCTTTCTTCCTTTCCTCATTGCTCACCTCACCCAGCACGAGAGTGGCTAGACGAGTGAAATCATCCTCGTACTCGACAATAGATCTATCTCCCTGCGTCAACTCCCTAAGCCTCCTCCTCATCTCTGTCTCGACGGTCGGGGGAAAGTACTTGTTGTCGAACCGCACCCAAAACTCTGCAATTGTCAGGAATCCCTCTCTGAAACTATGGTAGTGTACTCCCACCACTGCAAAGCGACTCCTATCAGCCTAAATGTTGCAAGCATCTGCCTCTGCACCTAGATACACTCCACCGTCCATAGGTGCTTCTGTATATCACAACTCCACTGGTAAGCTATAATCACTTCCGCACTACCCTAGAACTCTGGGGGATGACCCTTCTGGAAGGCTTCTCACACTCACTGCCACTATGCCGGCCCTGGGGGACCCTGTCCTACTTGGACCATGTGTTGCGGTGGCTGATGCTAAGAAAGGTGAGTTGCCATCGCTGTCATGGTGGCATTAACTGCCTGAGCCACTATACTCGCTACCTGCTCGGTAGAAATAAACCACTGTGGCTGCGGTACCTCAGGCTCCTGGGAGCCTCACCCTCTCTTGCTCGGGAGGCTGCCCTCCTAGGTCTACCTTTCGCTCTCTTAGACGACATCTGGAACAGAAAATGAGTTGTATTAGTTCACAATATATACAAATCTTAAAATAGCAGAAGAACGGTAGCCAATAAGCATAATATGAATCAACAGTTCTAACAATAGGGATCCATGCCAAAGAACGCAATGCTGAAACTAAAGTAAGCCACACAGATCCTAAGGATACTAGAACATGATGCTCTGATACCATCTGTGACACACCGACAAATAGAATACGGGGTGATTAGTCCTATATCAAATTAAATAGGAATCTCATCTGGTTCATTCTTAGCATCACTGTCGTTCATTCATTAAATACTAACCACCTAGTGTTTCATTAAGCTGATGTCAAATTTTATCTTTATTAATACCACCAAAATCATATAATAGAACAACAAACAATCCATTACAAGAATAAAACTAAAGAATGAAACAAAGTAAGTCCAATAGTCTGTCGAATAACGTCGACTACAAGCCATCCACACATGCGAAAATAAAAGAGTACTAATACATGCCAAGTCTGAATATAGAGATACAAGTCCAAAAGTACAACTAAAAGGATCCATATCTAATATAAAATGAGATAAGAGACTACATCAAAGAAACCATAACACTCCACATAGCTGCAGCCACGTACCTTGTAGGATGGAATCATGTCGGGCGCCCTTATGGGAGGACACCTAAAAGGTTTTTGAAAATATTTTATAACAAGTGTTAGTACCCAAAAACATTTAAAGCATCTAGCAAGTGAATTTAACTACAAGAAATAAATATGTAAATGCTCTTCATATTTAAATTAGTGTCGCGCACTCCCTTGAGTTCACCTCACCCCTCAACTAAAGTGCACGCCTAAGGGATTAAACCAAATGTCCCTAGCCACCTCCCTCGTAACTAGCCTTTCCTAAAAACTATACTAATTACCCCACTAATACACCCCAAGTGAGTATAGTATTTTACTTATTAAGTTATTATGAACATTAATTTATAAAGAGCATCATTCCCCATTTAATACCATATAACCGTTTTCATAAGCTATATAATTAACACGATTACCATTATGTACTAACCGGTATATACTTATACCATATATACGAAATCATACTACAACATTCACACGTATATGTCGTAGATATGTAAATACTATTCCTCGAGTAGTCACTCATCGAGTATTCGCTAAATGCTTTCATAACCGGGTATTCTCATCCACTCGAAACCCTGATACGGTTAGCTCCCCGTTTCAGAACAAAACATACAATCGTTGTGGAGGCGGCCATATTTTCCCACGGTAGTGAATTCGAATTAGGCACCATTCGTCTCACTCCTGAACCCGAATGATATGGCCTGGGGACTATACTCACTCTGCTCCTCAATCCAGGGAATTCACCCACATCGCGCAACCTCCTATGATAGCATTCATAGGTATAACTTTACTCTATATATACTTCACACAAATATATACTTCATACAAATATATATATATATATATATATATATATATATATATATATAACTCATATATGTACTACACACCGACATATATAGAAACCCAGGCTATTGGAGTATTATGCCCATACCCAAGCCTAAAATATTTAAGTCTACACCCCGACTGCCTTATTGTTATTATTTTCACATTAATCTCCCTTATCTTAATGTAACCCCTTTTTAAGTAAAACCGGACTCCCCATCACTTGGACCAAAGTTAAGTGTTTCTAGTCCACCCTTTAATTTTTTACAATCAAGTTTAATCAATTTAAACAACAAGACCATAACATGCTAAAGCATGAATCCTCATCTAAATATCATGAAATTTAGTCAAATAAATGTCAAGGCTAAGTATTCCCAAATTAACCCTAATTCAGTATTAAATTTCATAATTTCAGTTCGGCTAAAATTACAATTTCCAGCACAACAGGTCTGGACCAGGGAATTTCAGAATTCTAGAAACCATCGGAGGTCGTTCGAACGAAGATACCTGTCGTTCGAACGACAGTGGATCTCATTCGAAGGAATTATTATATCGTTCGAATGATCATGATAATTCCTCCTCATTCTTGCTTCTTCATAAACCAAGTCCGCCATTGATGAATTTAAAACCCATGTTTTGAAAAGGTTTCTGCAGAAGCGTTCCCCAAGTTCATCCTAAGTCCCATTCTCCATTACAAAAATTCTAGCCCTATAATCTCACAAATTTTCAGATTCTCAATAATCAAGTGCATTATTTATCCAATCATCTACAAATTTATAATCCTTATAAAGAGAAAATCCCGATTCATGCAAGAACTAACCCTAGAATTTCAATTGGATTCCACCTCGTATGATATGAATAGCAAGATACAATTTAATACTCAAAATTTAAACTACTTTCCATAACCAAGATGATCTAGGGTTTTGAAAGATGAAGTTGGATTGCAATTGCCTCTTCAAGATCCCCAAATTCACTTTTCCTTTGGCTTTCCCTATCTTTTCTTCCTTTAGTCTTCTATTATGACTTAATGATGCCTAATCCCTGTGACACCCCGCCTAATAAAATACCGGGTGATCAGTCCTATACCAAATTAAAACAGGAATCCCAGTTGGATCATCCTTAGCATCACTGCCGAAAACTTTTTTAAAAACTTACTAACCACCTAGTATTCCAAAAATTGGTGCCAATTTTAACTTTTTAATTAAACAAAACAATACATGCGGAAAAATATAAACCATTCACACAACTGAATGAAAAAGAACTGAATCATAATTACACAACATGCCGAATAAATCACCGGCCACCAAAGAAATAATCCAAATACAAATATTCAACATCTGAAAACTGTACCGAGAAGTCTGGGCGACAAGCCCTAAATAAAACTGAAACTGATACAAGATTCCTACTCTAGGAATGAATGAATGATGCGTCTAATCCAAACTCCTGCTAGCATCCACATATGTCGCAGCTCCGTGTCCCTGGAATAGAATATCAATCCTGGCGTCCCTGTGTCTGGACACCTAAAAGGTTTTGAAAATAGTTTTATAGCAAGGGTTAGAACCCAAAACATTTTGAAAATATTTAGCAAGTGAATTAACTGCAGTAATTTAAAATGCATGAATGCGCTTCATATTTAAGTTAGTGTCGCACTCCCTTGTGGACATTCTCACCCCTCCACTATTGTGCACACCTACCGGTTACCTTAACCCCACCTAGTTGTACTACCCCGTCCAACTAGTCCTGGTATAACCTTCCCTTGCCATACTACTCTAACCCGAGTATAATGATTATTGAATTATAAGTTATTTCACAATTAACTTAACTAACTCCTCTTAAGTAGCAGCATATAACCGTGTCATAAGTTATATAAAGTAATTACATCACACACTGTATTATTCCCACAAATGATTAACTTAATTAATTTCTCATTAATTAACAACATAAAACTGTAACCCGAGTTATATAAGGTAAATACATCACGCACTGCATTATCACCTACATATAATATTTACTACCATATTATACGTACCTTTACTAACATCCACACATATATCATACGCGTATCCATCCTTCCGAGTATACCCTCACCGGATGATTCCCTCTAGAATGCTATCTCACTAGGTGTGCTCACGAAACCTAGTTTTCCCCAAGTTAGAATCGCTCACCAACTTGGACCAAAATATACGAAATGGAGGCGGTCATATTCCTTCCCTGAAAGTGAGATAAATCCCTCACCCATATATACCGGACGTTATGACCTGGGGATATACTCGCCCTACTCCTCAAGCTAGGGGATTCACCCACATCGCGCAACCTCCCTTGATAGCATTAGAGTATATAAATTTAATGAATATCTAGTCACTGATATTTAGTATCACGAAAAATAAATACACGTATATATATACTATCATGACACCGTATATATATAATATAAATTCCGGCTTTACCGTATACTCAAAATCCCGTACACTACCTGTAATTTCCTGAGTCTATGGTCCGACTCAATGAAATAAATTTTCTCACTTAATAATTTATCCTCTTCCTGAGTCTATGGTCCGACTCTAATATAATTAATTCACACCTCAATTAATATAATACTTTCCCCCGAGTCTATCGCCCGACTCTAATTAAATTAATTAACACTCATATTAATTTAATACCAATCCGAGTCTGTGGTTCGACTCTAATACAATTAATTTACACTTAAATTAATTAACCCAAATTCTGAGTCTGTGGTTTGACTCTAATACAATTAATTATCACATTAATTAATAAGTACCCCTTCACTAGTCTACAATCCGATTCTGATAAAACTAATTATCTCATCCATTAGTTTAATCCTACCCGAGTCTACAAACCGACTCTAATCAAATTAATTAACACCCTTATTAATTAAATCCTACCCGAGTCTACAAACCGACTCTAATTAAATTAATTAATACCCTCTTATTATTTTAATATTTTCCCGAGTCTATGTTCCGACTCCAAATTAATTACTCTCTCTTAATAATTAATTTAATAATTTGGTGTCACATAACCAACATACCCGGACTCGCCCACTTGGTCCATAATTCAATATTCACCCGAGTCTATATTCCGACTCAAAATTATTTAGTTTATCTCCAAACTTAATTCACTACCTAAGGGTCGCTTGACCAATATACCCGGATTCACTCACTTGATCCGTACCTCACTATTTTGGAATAAAATTTCTCAAATTTCATCCATTTAATGTCCCACATAAATTCATCATAATCCCAATTACTTTCTCCCATAATTGCTAGGAATATTTGTTTCACAATTACCTATCACTTATTAATGTATGAAACTTAACTTTTAATAATTTTCCCCTTATATAATAATCTGGCCGAACTGCCCAGAATTTCCTATCATCGATCGATCGATGCCCCCGATCGATCGATCAACCCCTTCGTTACAGCTCTTCTTCCCCCTGTTTTCCACCATTAACGAATTTCAAGGTTTTTAAACCATAATTTACCTCTAATCACATCATCCCATCCTCTACACATGGTCAATCTACATCCTACTCATCATAGAGATCATTAAGCTAATCAACCCCTCTAATTATCTCTTAATTTTCGAAATGGGTCTTTCTCACTAAAATTTAATTATCTGTTTTTAAATCCCAATTTCCAGATTTGATTTACACTCTTTTATATTCTGAATTTCTCATTCAAATCATAAATACATATTCAGATATCAATCACCCATCTAAATCTTACTTTGAATCTCATTCAAGTATTTCAAAAACAAAAACCCATTTTGTACCCATTTACACCCAAAAAAGGATTTACACCCAAAAACGGATTTTCATACCCACATCACTATAATATAAATTGATTATCATGCTTTAAGAATCAAAAACAGTTAACCACTTGCCTGAAAGTGTTCGTAGTGTCTGATTTCGTTGGCGGAGTCCCTCAATTTGGCTCCAAAAACCTCCAATTTGCTCTTGATTTGTTTTTCCCCAAATCCCCTCTCAAACCCTAGGTTTAGAATTTGATGGCTGCTGATTTTCTATTCTCCCCATTAGGTTAAAAACCATTAATCCCGTTTTTCACCTAATGGGCTTAATTAAAGTCGCCCAACTCACCCCGTGTGGGCCCGGCTATGCCCAAAAATACCCCGAGACCCAATTACTACCCCCGAGTACTCTTTTCTGACTATCTCGACCCATCCGGACTCAACCGCGCAGTCAGAATTGACATCCGAATTAATTTATAAAAATCCTTATCTCACACCCCATTAAGTCTATACCGACTCCCGGCTGGGATAAGTGCATACCCCGTCATTAATACCCAAAATGACGTAATTAAATTATTACGATTCACTTAGTAAATAAATTTTTCTAAACATTAACCATTCACTCCCCGATTAATATTTAAATATATATATTGCCATAATTAATTCAATTAAAATTACAACACACCAGTAATTTAAAATCCTGAATTAATTAAATATTAAATGCACAAAAATACGGGGTGTTACATACTCCCCCCCTTACAAAGGAATTTCGTCCTCGAAATTAAGATAAACCTAGTGTTCCAGTATTCACATATTACTCACTAGTCAAATGTCTCCAAGCCCGCTATATCTATCCCATTCGATTCTAACCATACGTTATACAAGTATGCATTTAACTTTACCAGGGCGCCCATACACCCTATCCCCGTGCTTAACCGCACAAAATTTTCCTTAATTAACCCGGGTGCCCATACACCCTATCCCCGCACTCTACCGCACGAAAGTTACCCGACTGTGCTAGTCGTAACCCATAATATAACTTCGAACCCATAGTCATATTACATATATTTATACATATATATTTACTGCTCGGGTACTCAACCCATGTGAAACGTCCAAACACCTCCCCATAAATACTTATCTCTCAACACAAAAGTATATACGCCCTTACCCTTATGTTACCAAAGAAAACATAATACCGCGCCCTTACTATCACTAGTCCTTGCGCAAAATAAACCCCTAGCTATCTCTCTCCGCTCAAAACTTAAGTTAACCACCCTGATTCACTTCAGTAAACATCCCCACTTACTGGGATAAAATGCGAGAACACAAAATCTCACTACGTGCTATTGCACCACGTAATACAATATATATACCCACCTATATATAGGCTATACGCCCTCTCCGGTGATACCTAGTACCAACCATACCCTGGTGTCGCGGACACCAAAATTTAACTCCACTATCCACAATATTTAAGTTCCATCGCTATCCAGCCGATGTTTAAAAAGTATTATCAGTCCTACTCCCATAATTCTCGAAAGTAGTAATTCCTCGCATAATTCAACCAATCACTCAGTGTACGCCTCCACTCTCCCATGAGGAACACTAGGAACTCCGCTACCCTACGGAAAGTTTACCCATATGCTATGGCTGCTACCGCCAATGCACCCACTAAGTTCGACTCACCTACGAACTCTAGTGAAAAATAAGTATTATATTGTGACATCCTCTTTGTCACTCAACAATATACCCCATGCCCCTAGGGTAACATAATTACTTTTATACTCCAGCTGCAACGGTTGGTTCTCGATTTTCGGAGCAGCTTCTCCCTGCCCGAATGCACCCGTGATTTTTCTTTAGTGGTTGTACATCTAGGACCTCGTCCTGTAGTTGACCCCTGCCTCGCTTAAGGCAATATCTCTTCACGTGTCTCGCTTTTCCACAACTGAAACACTTTCTAATATGTTCACCCTGCCACTGATCCCTTCCATGCCAACCTTGTTGGAATTCCTGGCCATCCCGCCGATAGCCTCCAGTCTTAGATCATTTGGCATGATTTCCTTGCCGAAAATCCTGCCCCTGATATCCCCTAATCTTCTGCTGGGATACCCCACTGGTATTATTCCCTTCTGCCTCATCCGACTGGTTAATCCCCACTCCCTTCCCGCTTCCTTTCACGTGGAAGCGATATTCCCAATAGTGCCGGAGTGTTGCGTTAATGACATCAATATAATCTACTAATGCTAAATTATCAATTTAATGTTGTCTGACTCTCCAGACTAACCCATCCATAAACTTTTCTTTCTTTCTCTTTTCCTAGCTTACCATCATCCGGTAAAAGTTTACCAACGAGTGAAATCTTCCTCGTAATCGATCACTAAACTGTCTCCCTTTGAGTCTCCTCACAAAATTTTCTCCTCATTTCGGTCTCGACTGCTGAAGGAAAAATACTTGCGGTCGAACCGCACCCAAAACTCTGCAGTAGCTAGTGTGTCCCTTTCCTCAACTGTGGTGATCGACTCCCACCACTGTAGTGCTTTTCCCACTAAACTAAAAGTGGTTAGCATTTGCTTCCGTACCTCATCAAAATCTCCTATGCGTAGGTAACACTGGATATCTCTCTTCCTTGACACGCTAGAACTACATCTGAACCCCTCACAACTCTGATGGGTTCCCACTAAAATATCCTCTCTTTCTTGCTTCCACCCTGACGACTCCGCGTGAGTCTGAACGTCCGACGCCACTAACACTTGTGGCTGATCCCGTGTCAAGTACCTTGCCATTGTGACCACCGTTGCTCCAACTGCCTGTGCCACTATTTCAGTGACCTATGCTGCCCCAATCATCTATGGTCGTTGCTGTGGTAGCTCTTGCTCCTAACGAGCCTCCCCCGTCTCCTCTCCCCCTGCCGCCCTAACTGTTCTCTCCCTCTTGGGCGTCATCTGGACTGAGAATCGAATTGTATGAGTTCACTCTCAAATATAAATTTCGTAGAGGAACGTATATGCGCATACGTATGAGAATACAACAATCCTATGATAGGGCTCTATATCAAAGATTGCTAAGCTTAAACGTGAAAAGCCGCACAGATCCTAAGGACACTAGAACCTGATGCTCTGATACCATCTGTGACACCCCGCCTAATAAAATACCGGGTGATCAGTCCTATACCAAATTAAAACAGGAATCCCAGTTGGATCATCCTTAGCATCACTGCCGAAAACTTTTTTAAAAACTTACTAACCACCTAGTATTCCAAAAACTGGTACCAATTTTAACTTTTTAATTAAACAAAACAATACATGCGGAAAAATATAAACCATTCACACAACTGAATGAAAAAGAACTGAATCATAATTACACAACATGCCGAATAAATCACCGGCCACCAAAGAAATAATCCAAATACAAATATTCAACATCTGAAAACTGTACCGAGAAGTCTGGGCGACAAGCCCTAAATAAAACTGAAACTGATACAAGATTCCTACTCTAGGAATGAATGAATGATGCGTCTAATCCAAACTCCTGCTAGCATCCACATATGCCGCAGCTCCGTGTCCCTGGAATAGAATATCAATCCTGGCGTCCCTGTGGCTGGACACCTAAAAGGTTTTGAAAATAGTTTTATAGCAAGGGTTAGAACCCAAAACATTTTGAAAATATTTAGCAAGTGAATTAACTGCAGTAATTTAAAATGCATGAATGCGCTTCATATTTAAGTTAGTGTCGCACTCCCTTGTGGACATTCTCACCCCTCCACTATTGTGCACACCTACCGGTTACCTTAACCCCACCTAGTTGTACTACCCCGTCCAACTAGTCCTGGTATAACCTTCCCTTTCCATACTACTCTAACCCGAGTATAATGATTATTGAATTATAAGTTATTTCACAATTAACTTAATTAACTCCTCTTAAGTAGCAGCATATAACCGTGTCATAAGTTATATAAAGTAATTACATCACACACTGTATTATTCCCACAAATGATTAACTTAATTAATTTCTCATTAATTAACAACATATAACTGTAACCCGAGTTATATAAGGTAAATACATCACGCACTGCATTATCACCTACATATAATATTTACTACCATATTATACGTACCTTTACTAACATCCACACATATATCATACGCGTATCCATCCTCCCGAGTATACCCTCACCGGATGATTCCCTCTAGAATGCTATCTCACTAGGTGTGCTCACGAAACCTAGTTTTCCCCAAGTTAGAATCGCTCACCAACTTGGAGCAAAATATACGAAATGGAGGCGGTCATATTCCTTCCCTGAAAGTGAGATAAATCCCTCACCCATATATACCGGACGTTATGACCTGGGGATATACTCGCCCTACTCCTCAAGCTAGGGGATTCACCCACATCGCGCAACCTCCCTTGATAGCATTAGAGTATATAAATTTAATGAATATCTAGTCACTGATATTTAGTATCACGAAAAATAAATACACGTATATATATACTATCATGACTCCGTATATATATAATATAAATTCCGGCTTTACCGTATACTCAAAATTCCGTACACCACCTGTAATTTCCTGAGTCTATGGTCCGACTCAATGAAATAAATTTTCTCACTTAATAATTTATCCTCTTCCCGAGTCTATGGTCCGACTCTAATATAATTAATTCACACCTCAATTAATATAATACTTTCCCCCGAGTCTATCGCCCGACTCTAATTAAATTAATTAACACTCATATTAATTTAATACCAATCCGAGTCTGTGGTTCGACTCTAATACAATTAATTTACACTTAAATTAATTAACCCAAATTCTGAGTCTGTGGTTCGACTCTAATACAATTAATTATCACATTAATTAATAAGTACCCCTTCACTAGTCTACAATCCGATTCTGATAAAACTAATTATCTCATCCATTAGTTTAATCCTACCCGAGTCTACAAACCGACTCTAATCAAATTAATTAACACCCTTATTAATTAAATCCTACCCGAGTCTACAAACCGACTCTAATTAAATTAATTAATACCCTCTTATTATTTTAATATTTTCCCGAGTCTATGTTCCGACTCCAAATTAATTACTCTCTCTTAATAATTAATTTAATACTTTGGTGTCACATAACCAACATACCCGGACTCGTCCACTTGGTCCATAATTCAATATTCACCCGAGTCTATATTCCGACTCAAAATTATTTTGTTTATCTCCAAACTTAATTCACTACCTTAGGGTCGCTTGACCAATATACCCGGATTCACTCACTTGATCCGTACCTCACTATTTTGGAATAAAATTTCTCAAATTTCATCCATTTAATGTCCCACATAAATTCATCATAATCCCAATTACTTTCTCCCATAATTGCTAGGAATATTTGTTTCACAATTACCTATCACTTATTAATGTATGAAACTTAACTTTTAATAATTTTCCCCTTATATAATAATCTGGCCGAACTGCCCAGAATTTCCTATCATCGATCGATCGATGCCCCCGATCGATCGATCGACCCCTTCGTTACAGCTCTTCTTCCCCCTGTTTTCCACCATTAACGAATTTCAAGGTTTTTAAACCATAATTTACCTCTAATCACATCATCCCATCCTCTACACATGGTCAATCTACATCCTACTCATCATAGAGATCATTAAGCTAATCAACCCCTCTAATTATCTCTTAATTTTCGAAATGGGTCTTTCTCACTAAAATTTAATTATCTGTTTTTAAATCCCAATTTCCAGATTTGATTTCCACTCTTTTATATTCTGAATTTCTCATTCAAATCATAAATACATATTCAGATTTCAATCACCCATCTAAATCTTACTTTGAATCTCATTCAAGTATTTCAAAAACAAAAAACCATTTTGTACCCATTTACACCCAAAAACGGATTTACACCCAAAAACGGATTTTCATACCCACATCACTATACTATAAATTGATTATCATGCTTTAAGAATCAAAAACAGTTAACCACTTGCCTGAAAGTGTTCGTAGTGTCTGATTTCGTTGGCGGAGTCCTTCAATTTGGCTCCAAAAATCTCCAATTTGCTCTTGATTTGTTTTTCCCCAAATCCCCTCTCAAACCCTAGGTTTAGAATTTTATGGCTGCTGATTTTCTATTCTCCCCATTAGGTTAAAAACCATTAATCCCGTTTTTCACCTAATGGGCTTAATTAAAGTGGCCCAACTCACCCCGTGTGGCCCGGCTATGCCCAAAAATACCCCGAGACCCAATTACTACCCCCGGGTACTCTTTTCTGACTATCTCGACCCATCCGGACTCAACCGCGCAGTCAGAATTGACATCCGAATTAATTTATAAAAATCCTTATCTCACACCCCATTAAGTCTATACCGACTCCCGGCTGGGATAAGTGCATAACCCGTCATTAATACCCAAAATGACGTAATTAAATTATTACGATTCACTTAGTAAATAAATTTTTCTAAACATTAACCATTCACTCCCCGATTAATATTTAAATATATATATTGCCATAATTAATTCAATTAAAATTACAACACACCAGTAATTTAAAATCCTGAATTAATTAAATATTAAATGCACAAAAATACGGGGTGTTACAATCCCTTACACACATTAGGGTTAAAACACTATTCACGTTTTGGGCCTATGGGCCCTAATTAAAATGACCCAAACTCTCTTTATTAAGTTCACACGTGTAATTGGACCCCAATACCCAATACGTGTAAGTACCCACTTTTTTTTTACTATTTCGACCCTACCGGACTCAGCCGTGCACTCAAAATCTCCATCCGGATTATATTTCTAAAATTAACTCCTCACTCGTTAACTTTATTAAATATATTCACTTTTAATTATTCCCATTAATTAATTCTCATTAATTAAGGATCACTAATTATCGAATTAGTTGATTAAAATAATTACCCATAAATTACGAGGTGTTACACAGAGCATACATGATATATCCCGTTAAATCTTCTAGACGTAATAACAAAAATAACCCAATTGAAATAAACTCATGAAGACCCATAACCATAGCCAAACAACAAAATTAACCTAAGGTGAGTTCAATTAATCACAACCTAACTAACTTAGCTACACAACATAATTAAAGACGTTAATTAACTGCAAGAAATAAAGGTAAATAATAAATGAATCAAGTGAACCTAAATTAGAAAGCAAGGAAACTAATTAACAAAGCTTGAAATAAAGAAACACAACTTAAACAATGGTAGGGATAATGAATAGTAGAAGTTACATAACCCAAATGGGTAAACCCATGGATAGAAATAAAGATGATCTCTCCACAAAACCAAACCCTAAAACTAACCTAAACCAAAGAGAAAATAAAATATCTCACAAAATATATAAAAGGTTATATTAAGTGAGAAAAGAAGTAAAGAAAAAAATGGGAAAAGAAATGAAAAAGGTAAAACGCCCAAATATCTGGCACACCATCGCGGCCAGGGAGACGGTCGATCGGTCCCTTAGGTAAAAGTCCACTGCTTTCTTCGTAAGCCAAAATCTTCTTCACCGGTCGAATGGTGGCCAAGAGTCGGTCGATCGGTCCCCTGTTTCTTGGGATGCCTTGGTCATAACATGGGAGGAAAAGTCCATAACGGAATCGGCCATAACTTCTTTATCCGAACTCTAAATGACGTGATGTTCATGGCCACGCGAAGCTAACTCGATGAACTATGATTCCGTGGAATCCTACTGATCCAGAGATGAAGTGTAAAATGTCTAAAACACCCCAAAATAAGCGGTCAATGATAGAACTTCTCCGAAACGCAACGGATCCTCACTTTAAACGTTCTGATGCCTATAAAAGCTCAATTATGCCCTGCAAAGCATATATATATATATATCCAAAACTAGGATTGTATGGTTAACGAGCATAAATATAGGCATAAGGAACACAAAGGTGCTAGAATGCGTAAAGATAATGGGCGTGCATATGCAATATTAGCGACTAATCAATACACCCCCAAAAGGTTATCACTGACATAAAAATACTTAACTAATCTAGATTTGTTTACATGTAAATGGGTATAACAATGTACTTTTACCAATCCGCATGAAAACTACATTAATTCTATGGATGTAATCTTAAGAAATTTGGAAAAATCTATCGTAGATTAAATTTTTATAAAATCCCCAATAAAAAAACAAACTAATAAAATATATTAAAACCAAACAATTGAATTGAAAAGGGGGAAATGAACTAACCAATTGATTCTATATGAATTTTTATGAGATATTGGATGAAAAAAGCTTGGAAAATCCCAGGTTTGCTAAGCCGAAGACAATCGTGGATCATAAAGTCGTCACTGGTGTAAAGCTCTCTATTCTAGGATATGACTCTGTTGATGATGTGAAATCTTCTTCACATGTTCAAAATACGAACATAAAATTATACTTTGCCAAAAAGAAGAAAATTTCCCAAAACATGCAACTAAATTAGCATTGTCCATTCCCATCACAATCCAGGAACACGTTTTCAATCAGTCGAATTTGATGTTTTTTTAGATGTTGAATCACCCCATCCTCCAGTATAGTTTGTTGCAGAGGTATTTCTATTAGGTATTTATAGAATCACCTATGGTTGTGTAAGAACCATATCACCACGGATGTGAGGATATAACATGATAGGTTTGGAAAGTAAACAAACGGAGAGATGAAGGGTTGGGTATGTTGTGTTATGTTCATCTCCTCTTCCTCCCATATTTCTCTCCCTGCAAAATGTTAATTTATGATGGGTAGAAGAAGAGAAAGATATAGGAATTAGAAAAAGTGAATATCAATGGGTTTTAGTTTGGAGTTGGCGAGATTAATGGGCAAGTGAACTAAAGGCTACGGTTTAAAAAAAGTGTCCACATGGACAACTTCATTGGTCAGCAGAAATAACTCCTTGTATTGCATTTTAGATTAGTATATAGATGTTTGCTATTAAGAGGATGTATGGAATTGGAAGCGTAAATGCTTAGTTTTGAGTTTTAAAATTCAAACTCAAAAAACACAATGAGTTTTGACTTTTTTTTAGTAAAGTATAGTATTATTCTCTCACTATTGGTCATGTCTCAATTTCGTCCCTTACTTTTTAATTGTCTCAATTTCTTTCTCCACCTTTCATTTTGCTTCATTTTAGTGCTTATCTTAACTTTCCACTCAAATCAAACATAACTTGGATACACATTGTCTAATTTATACTTCATGTTCACCCATCTTTGAATTTACTAAATCAATATAAATATTAATATAGTATACACATTAATATATACATATATATATGTAAATATTTGTTTATATACTTATGAATTAATATAAAGGGTTATTTGCATACACATTCTGAAAATAGAAAAAAAGTTATTTGCGCCTAGTTGTTACGTTTATTTTTAAATTATTTGCGTCTAGCTATTAGTTTATATCATTTTGAAAATTAAAAAAATTGTAAAGTTCTAGAAAATAAAAAATAATAATATGGGAACAAAAAATGGTTATCTTGAATATTTTTTTTAAGTTATAAAAACCATTTTGTAAAAATAGTTATAAAGAATTGTTTTGTAAAAAGTGACAAAATACTGTTTTGTTAAAAAGTCATAAAAATGTTATGAACTTTTTATACGAATATTTTTTTACTTATATATAACGAAATAAGGTTTTTTAATAAATTTTTGACAAAATGGTTTTTATAACTTAAAAAAATTAATATTCAAAATAACCTTTTTTTATCCCCATATTATTATTTTTTTTTTGAATTTTATCATTTTTTTAGTTTTCAAAATGATATAAATTAATAGCTAGGCACAAATAATTTAAAAATAAACGTAATAGCTAGATGCAAATAATTTTTTTTCAATTTTCTGAATATTAATGTGTACGCAAAAAGTCCTTTATATTAATCCATAAGTATATACATAAATATTTACTATATATATATATATATATTAATGTGTATAATATATTAAAATTTATATTGATTTACTAAATTTAAAGATGAGTGAACATTAGGGGTAAATTAGACATTGTGTATTCAAGTTAGGTTTGATTTTCATGAAACATTACGATAAGGACTAAATGAAAACAAATTGAAAGGTGGAGGACAAAATTGAGACAATTCAAAGATAAGGAACAAAATCAAGACATTACCAAAAGTAAGGGACTAATACGATATTTTACTCATTTTTTTCTATGAAATTTAAAATTCATTCTATTCATTGTTGACCATTGTCATGAGAGGTCATTAAGTAATAGAATTATTTGATTTAGTTATAATAATTAATAGCTCATTAATGTAAAAATCTTGCTGTTGATACAAAAATTAGTCAGCTGACATGGACCAACTAGATAAAGACATGTGACAACCTACGTGGCAAATACATACTTTCATCGAGCTACTCAAGCAAACCCGAGCTACTCAAGCATACCGAGCAACTCAGGCGGTCCGAGCTACTTAGTATGCAAAGCATCTAACCAAGAAAACCAAAAGGCAACTACACATTCAATGAACATCAGATTTAATGCACATTATTATTGTACAGATGTATATGTCTGCTAGAAGACAACACATTACCTTTTCATATGTACAGCCTCAAGGCTATAAATACATTGTAACCCAGTCATAAAAGGGGACTTTTGGATCTCTTGGAAAACCGATGATCAAGATTCAGGACAAACAATCAACAATACAAGAACAGTGGACGTAGACCATTTTGATAGCCGAACCACTTTAAAAATCCATTGTCTTATTTATTTATTCATTTTTATCTGTGATTAATTAATTAGATTGTATCTAGTTTTTTACATAAACAGATTGGCGTCGTGTGTGGGATCAACTATACTTAGCATTTTTCACCAAAAAAAACTCATCATCTATGGCTGAAAACCCAGAATCCAGTAATAGGAACAATATTGGGGTCCCTCCAAACCCTTCTACTCCACCAAATATGCAATATCTGGCTGGCATAATGGCCAACTTAGCCCAAGGGCAATCGGCCATGTAAGAAACCATGCATCAACTTATACAAATTGTTCGAAATGGAGTGCCTGCCCAGTTAGGACAACGAAGCGTTCAGAGAAATACCCATTTGCCACCTTCAAGAACTATACGAACGCTATTCCTAGAGGTTTCTCAATCTAGGCGTACTGGCTCATATCGTATTGAGAGATATAATGAACCTTCATATCAACCTGGCCGGACTTCTTCAGTATGAGTCAAGGATTCTCAACATAATGTCACTCTGACTCCAGAACGGGCTAGTGCTCTGGAAAGGCTGAGTAGAGTCTTTCCTTTTGATTGATTGGGCCCTAGGAGGAATAAAAACCCTCCTAGGATTGCATCGAGGAACTCTCAACGACCATCCGATCTAAGGGAAGGTTCTGCCCAATCACGTCAAACAGCCCGTAATGAAAGGTCCCAAGAGGAAAGCTCAGCGCGATTAGTTGCGTGGAAAAATAGGTCCGAGGCGGGAAATGATGCATGTAAAGGTTATATTCAAAGGTTGGAAGATAGGTTAGGGGAAATGGCTAAGGCCAAGAATCCTCTACAGATAACTTTTGTCCCAGGGACACCCTTCGTGCAAGCAATTGTGGATTTTCCTACACCATCAAAATTCAAAGCTCCTATGGTGACACCTAAATATGATGGAAAAATTGATCCTGTCCTCCATATAGAGCAATACCAAGCTGCTGCTGATATCTATGCAGTTCCCGATGAAATGAGATGTAGGGCATTTTCAGGAACTCTCACCGGGTCAGCCCAAATGTGGTACAACAACCTTCCTCGGGGGAAGACTATGACTTTCCATCAATTGGCAGAGCTTTTCATAGGGAATTTCTGCTTTGGAGTGAAGCCAGTTAAAAGAGTAGCGCACTTACTGAGCATTAGACAGAAAATAGAAGAAAGCATCAGGGATTATATTACTCATTTTAATAACGAGAAACTTGAGGTGATCGATTATGAAGAGAAGACAGCAATTACTGCTCTGATGAGTGGTATGTTACTGAACAAGTTGTACAATACGTTGGCCAAGGATCCGCCCAGGACCATGGCAGAATTAATGGCGAAGGCAGCCAAGATCATGTACGCCGAGGAAGCTATGGCTGCGAAGAAGAATACATACAATAAGGAGACCAAGGTTGAAGGTAGTAAAACTGAGAAGAAGGATCAGAAGAAAAATGGTGGTGGTAAGCAGTTAAAAGGCAAAGAAACGCTGGAGCAGATGAGAAAGTATGAAAATTATACTCCCTTGAAGGTAGATATAAATCACATTATGGAGGAAATCAAGAACAACGAGGAGCTAACCTGGACAGAGAAAATAAAGACAGATCCTGACAAAAGGGACAAGTCCAAATATTACGAGTTCCATAAAGACTATAGCCAAACGACCAAACGTTGCATAGCTCTCCAGAATGAAATTGAATCACTCATCAAACCACAAAAATTGACTAAGTACGTTGATCGCCAAAATGGTGGAAAAACCAGTGACAGAGGAAGGAAAAGATCTAAATCTCCCCGTCGAGCAACCGATGACAAGAAGAGAGATCACGAAGACGATCCAGAAGATGATCCCAATCTCCGAAAAAGGCCAAGGCAGCCCGAGCACGAGGTATTTTCAATCTATTTTGGATCATTTGAATGTAATGTCATTATAGGTAGAGATGCAGGAGGTGGAGATCTTACTATGGAGAGGAAAGCTTACCTTAATGAGTCCCAAGCTTGCTCTTACATACAGTTCATAAATTTGGCTGAAGACGATCGCCCGAGGAAGGTAAATAGGGATAAACTGATCATCAGCTTTTCTAAAAATAACTTAACAGGTGTACTATATCCTCATGACGACCCCTTAATGATCAAGATGAGAATAAAGGATGTGGTGATTTCACGGGTATTGGTGGATAATGGTAGCTCGGCAGATATCATGTTCTACCCATGCTTCGACAGCTTGAATCTGAAGTTAGCCCAATTGGAGCCATATCATAGGCCTCTCCTCAGTTTAACTAGTGAAAAGGTTTTTCCACTTGGGACGATCAAGTTGGACATGCTTATTGGTACGTGACATGCTTATCGAACAGAAAGAGTACGCTTTTTCGTAATGGATAAAAATATCCAATCAGCTTACAATATTATCATAGGGAGAGTAGGTCTGAAGAAGTTTGAGGCAGTACCATCTACGGTACATCAATATTTGAAGTTCCCAACCAATTTCGGAGTGGGAGTTATGAAAGGTGACCAGAAAGTAGCTCGAGAATGCTACTATTTCTCTGCCGAACAGGAAGAACTGGAAGAAGTCGAGAAGAAAACTACTTCGTATCAAGTGGATGAACAGAAGAAGCAGAGATTAAAACCTTGGACCCTAGAGGTGAATCTTAAATCATGAAGGGTCGGGTTATGGAAGTTACGGAGAATATCATTCTGGACGACGAATGCCTAGAATGAACAACTCAAATTGGTGCGTCATTGGACTTATCAATAAAGCAGGAACTGGTGGCATTTTTAAGGCACAGGAAGAAGACTTTTGCATGGAATCATGAAGACATGCCAGGGATAGACCCGACTTTCCTATGACATGAGCTTAATGTTAATAAGGAGGTAAAGCTAGTGAAGCAGCGAAGAAGAGTATTCAGCCCAGAAAAGAACCAAGCCATACGGAATAAAGTAGAGAAACTACAGAAAGCCTCTTTTATTAAGGACGTCAAGTATCCTGATTGGCTAGCAAATGTTATGATGGTAAAGAAGAAAAATAATAAGTGGAGGATGTGTGTGGACTTCACTGATCTTAATAAAGCCTGCCCAAAGGATCATTTTCCTTTGCCCCGAATTGACCAGCTGGTGAATGCTACAATGGAGCATGAATTGTTGAGCTTCATGAATGCTTATTCTGGTTACAACCAGATTAAGATGAAAGCAGAGGAAATGGAAAGTACCTCTTTTATTACCCCAAGGGAAACTTATTGCTATAATTTTATGCCTTTCGAACTTAAAAATGCAGGTGCAACATACCAGAGGCTGATGAATAAAGTGTTCGCAGAGCAAATCGATCATAATATGGAGGTTTATGTTGACGATATGCTGACAAAGAGCAAGAAAGCTGATGATCATTTAGTTGACCTGGGCCAGACTTTTGATCAGCTAGAGAAATATCAAATGAAGTTAAATCCCACCAAATGCATATTTGAAGTACGAGAAGGCATGTTTCTTGGATATATTGTTAATAAGCGAGGCATTAAGGCAAACCCTGAAAAGATAAAGGCCCTACTGGAACTACGATCTCCAAGAATAAAGAAGGAAGTGTAAAATCTTACAGGATGGGTCGCAGCACTTAACAGATTTGTGTCACGAGCAACAGATAAATGACTTCCATTCTTCAAAACACTTCAAAAAACTTTTGAGTGGAATAATGAATGCGAGGAGGCCTTTCAAGAGTTGAAGAAATATCTGGGGACACCTCTATTGTTATCTAGACCAATGATGGGAGAAAGACTATACTTGTATCTGGCAGTGGAAGAGAACGCAGTTAACTCGGTGTTGATAAGAATGGAAGACGGAGTGCAAAAACTGGTCTATTACACCAGCAAGGCCTTCTGAGGAGCAGAGATCAGTTATCTTAAGGTTGGAGAAGTTGACACTAGCACTAATCGAAGCGAGCAGAAGGATGAGGCTATACTTTCAAGCCCATACTATAGTAGTGTATACTGATATGCCATTAAGATAGGCTCTGCACAAACTGAAGAAATCGAGAAAATTGATGTATTGGGCGGTAGAACGTGGTGAATATGACATAGTTTATAAGCCTAGGTCATCACTTAAGGGGCAGGAAGTAGTGGATTTTATTGTGGAGTTTACTTACTCTGACACATCCAAAAAGTAGGAGCTTAATGCAGACCAACTCGTGGATGTTACGAGATCATCTAAGACAACCCCCGACCAACTTCCATTAATAGATCGACAGGAGGCAATAGACAATGATCAACGAGAAGTGTCGGGTAATTACCTAAGGATAGGAAAAGATAAAAGGAAGTATCAAATATTCCACCAAGGAACTCTATCTGACCAAGTATTTGATAATGAGATACCTGTGTGGAATTTGTACATGGATGTCTCTTCGTGTGCCACGGGTAGTAGAGCGAGAATAATCTTAAACAGTCCTGATGGAGTTGATATTTAATATGCTCTACGTTTTTAATTTAAGGATTCCAATAATGAAGCTGAATATGAAGCTATGATCGTGGGTCTTAGTTTGGCCAAAATCATGAATGCAGAGCAAGTTATCGTATTCAGTGATTCATAATTAATTGTAAATCAAATTCTCAGGTTGTACATAGCGAAGGGAGAATTAATGTTCAAGTATCATGCAAAAGCTATGGAGGTTGTATCAACTTTTGTTGCAGTCCAGTTGATCAGAATACTGAGATTGGAAAATGCAAGAGCTGACGCCCTAGCTCGTTTGGCCTCAACAACACGCATCGAGCAACAAAAAACTATTCCAATAGATATTCTGGAAGATCGGAGCATAGAAATAATTTTGATGGTGAACTTAATTACCCTCGACTTGGGCCCATACTGGATGGACCCCATCAGGGCCTATATCGAAAAAGGGATTGTGCCAACTGACAAACTCGTAGCCAAGAAACTGAAGTTTAAAGTTGCTCATTACGTACTGACCAATGGCATTTTGTATAGAAGAGGCGTTGTAGTAGGACTAAGAAGATGTGTGTATCCCTCCAAAGTTAACGATTTGATTGAAGAGGTTCACGAAGGCTCTTATGGAGCTCACATAGCAGGTCAGACGCTTTTGCAGAGGATAATGACAAATGGATATTACTAGCCAATGATGAGAGCTAATTGTGCAGCTTACGCTAAGAAGTGCGATAAATGCCAACATTTATCTTCCATCCGAAGAACTCCCCAAGCAATGTTAACGCCCATTACGTCCCATTAGCCATTTTCCATGTGGGGTATAGACTTGGTCGGGTCACTTCCAATGACCAGAGGAAGATTCAAGTATCTAGTAGTTGCTGTGGACTATTTTACCAAATGGGTGGAAGCTGAACCTCTCATTGACATGTCATATGATAAGGTCTATCAGTTTATTTGGAAGAAAATTATTTGCAGATATAGTCTCCCACATGCATTCATTACTGACCATGGAACCTAATTTGACAACAAGGAGTTTGTCGAATATTGTCACCAATCCAATGTACAGAAGATCCATTCTGCACCAGGCCATCCCCAAAGCAATGGGCAAACTGAGGTGATGAACAAAACTCTGCTGAATGGTTTGAAAAAATGGCTAGATAATGCAAAGGGAAATTGGATTAACGAGCTACATTTTGTGTTATGGGCTTATCGCACTACACCACGAACAACAACTGGGGAATCTCCGTACATGTTAGCCTTCAGAAGTGAAGTTGTCATACCTGCTGAGTTGGGTTTGCCCACACATAGGGTGCTTAATTTCAATTCCCCTATAATCGACTTGATGAGACATTTAGACTTGGATATGCTCGAAGAAGTTGGGGAAGATGCAGCGATCAGTAATGCAGCCTACCAACAACGAACATCCTTGTTCTACAACAAAAGGGTGAAGAAGTGCGACTTGAAAGAAGGGGATTATGTGTTGAAGAAGGTGATCCAGAAGCATAATAAACTAGAGGCCAACTGGCATGGACCTTGCAGAGTGACTGAAGTTGTTCGTCCTGGGACATACAGAATTGAAACTTTAGAGGGAGAAGAATTCAAGAATGTGTGGAACGCAGAGCATCTGCGCAAGTATTATCAGTAAAAATTCATATGTAACACATTTCTTTCAATATGAATAAAAATGATTTTTTCCCATTTCTCTCTTTTGTTAAATTTTTTTTTGAGTATTCGTGCTACACACTTCACAAACCAGATCAGCAACCACCAACTCCGGTTGGTCGGCAAGTCAGTAACCACCAACTCCGATTGATCGGCAAGTCAATAACCACCAACTCTGGTTAGTCAGCAATTCAGCAATCACCAAATCCGGTTGGTCAGCAATTCAGCACATACGAAATGAAATTAGTTTTCATTATATACAAATGTCCTATTCCATGGGTTTCTTTCCTTTTGCTTATGATACAGGTTCCATCCCAGTTGGAGGATCATCTAATACATAAGGAGAGTTTATAAAATTCATATCTCGTAGCATTCTGACATTAATTATGGATGGTCGATCAAGCAGATGCTCAGGACGAGATATCTCAAAATCCAAATGAAGACTATAATCACCAAGATACTTGGAAATCAAGCATCGAGGACTAGCACGAGCAGGAATCCAACCAAGATCAAGTTTAAAAGGAGGCACGGGCAAATCAAGCACTCCAAGCTCGTAATAATCCCATATGAAGTGTCCTTACTCCAATTTCATCACACACATAGCATTCAACCATCCCTGCTTGTACCCTTCATTATTTGACTGTTGCAATCGAGCATCAAGATGATACAGAGCTTCGTTATATCCTACCATGCAAACCTCTCTAAGCTATTTGTGAAATTGATAAGTCAATCTTTCAAGCTGATCGTGGAGCTTCTTCACCATAATCTCTTTACTTTCTAGTGCAGAACTCTAATTGGAGAGTTGGTCGGTAAAACTCTAAATTTTTTTAGACATTTCTGCCAAAGCCTGATTCTTCACCGTCAATTGAACGGCTTAATTTTCTAAGGCCAATTGAGTCCTCGTCTTTTCAATATTAACCTGACCAGCCCTTGCTTGCCCATGGGAAGAAGCCCTTTCTCTGCTACTAGCAGGTGTGGAAAGTCCATCTCATTTCAAAGTCTCTAACTCTTCCCTTAAGGTAGCATTTTTAGTTTCTAAAAAAGAAAAATCATCATCAGTGATTGGGATCAAGACTCTCGAAGAAGAGGAGGTAGCAGATTTGAGCTGTTTCACTTCCTCTTGCAACATGATATTCTCTTGCCCTAGCAACTTGGCAATGTTTTTATGCTCTTCAATCCCAAGCTTTAACACTTTCCTTTTTCTCATGGGCTGAAATGTACTTGTTATAACCCCTGTCAGCACTCAATAATTGGTACTTTTTCTCATAACCTTGATACAAAAGTGTAGCAGTCTCTTTGTCTTGAAGTTGAAGTTCCTCAATCATGCCTTGAAGGTCTTCAATCATTTCGTAATAAGCCACATTGTTGGCTACAGCATGATCAAGTAGACACTTCAAGTATTGGTAAGCATCAATTGCTCGTTCAGAGGCATCAGATTCGAGAATGTCTATTATTTGGGCCTCAATAAAATCTGCATGACCAGCTTTGAAATAATCGTTGCATTTCTTCATTAACTCTGTATCATTAGCTGATAAAAGTTCCATCGTGTCCATAAACTAGCAAGGAGAAAATAAAATGCATGAATAATGATACAAGACAGGTCATACAAAGACGCGAGATAAGTAACAAAGGTTCATTACTATTCATCATACAAAAGGAAAATACATTCTAAGTTACAACTGAGGAAAAAACAAAATAACATGAGAAATGAACGACTTTACACCTTCTCCTTATTCACTACAATATCTTCAGTTGGTTTGGAGGGAAGAGTAGGTTGCTCAAAAGGAATTGCAGGTTGCTCAGGAGGCAGTGCAGGTTGCTCGAAAGAAGTGCTTGCTTGATGAACTTGCTCGGGAGGTTGAGAAATGATAGTAACGGGTACTTACTCTGATGCCATCACAGAAGACTCATCAGATGGGTATTCATCTTCTTCTTCTTCGCCGATGATAGGAGGAGGGCCATGAGTATGTCTCTGAAATAATTCAGAATCATCCGCAGTTTTCAATCCTTTCAAGGCTGCAACCCATCCATCTCTAAAGTATTTTAGACTGGCATATTCCATTTGGAAAGTAATGGCAGTTAAAGCCTTGTTCCATCATTTATCCCTGCCAGAGCTAAAAGAATTCTTTACAACAGTTTTCCTCTTCACTTTCTCCAATGAAGCGTGTTCCTTGTCAAGCTTCACTTTTTCTTCCAGCTCTTTCTTACGCCATTCAGCCTCTTTAAGCTAGGCCTCAACCTCCTCGACAGATGTCAACTTATCCTCAAGCTCTTTATTACGCCGTTTAGCCTCTTCAAGCTTTCCATCAACGACCTTATATTTATTCCCCAACTCTTTAGAATCACTTATAGCTTGATCTCGAGTGGTCTTGACAGATTGAAGTTCATTCTCCCAAGCAATTTTTCTTCCTCGTACTTCTGACGGGATTCATTCAAAGAGCGGGATAGACCAGTAAAAGCCTCTTCCACTCCACCCGAGGAAGTGGAAGCCCTGATAGCTTCATCTTTCTTCAAGATGCCATTAAAGTAAGCCATAAAATGAAAAAGGAAAGAATTCAACTCAGAATATGAATGCAATATGTAAAGACAAGGAAGTAATATGGATGAAGATACTTACTGGCGCAATATATTGGGAAGCTAAATCAGTGAGCTTCTCCCGAGAAAGGGAATCCTCAGCAGCTCGATGTTCGGGAAGGACCCAAGATTTGATTAAGTCCTTAGCCGAACTTGAAGCGAAGAGAGCTAGAGCTTTAGCTCTCAAAGGACCTTCAATATCAGAAGGTTGAGCAATAATTTCTATAGGTCTTTCAGCAAGACCTCTTCTTAGTTTCTTTAGAGGAGCACTTTCAATCAAAGGTGCCGCCTCTTCTTGTATAATAACAACACCTTCAATCAAAGGTGTTGCCTCTTTTGGAACAACTGGGGGCTTCTTACCCACCTCCTTCATAGTTGTAGATATTACCTTAGATGGAGCAATATCCATTTTCTTCGTCCCCTCAGTCGGGACATCCACTTTACTTTTCTTTGCCCCATCAACACCAGGGGCATCTTTGACAAAGAACTCGGGCATCCTCCTTTTCTTCATCATCAAATCAATAATGGAAGTATCCAAATTAGACAAGGAGTCTCGCACACTTGCTCGAGACGTTGGCGATTGATCAAGATCGATTACTATAGGAGATTCAATAGGACGCGCGATGAAAGATGAGGTGGAGTTTTTATACCTCAACAAATAAGAAGCAGCTCTAATATGCTCCCTAGCAACTGATTGATGCAAGCTCCAGATAAGTTTTAAATCTTTTATGTTAACGTCAATTGCTTTTGGGGGTTTCCTTTTACTGTCAACTGTAACAAACAAAATTAATGTCAGTGACGCATTTTATCAAACATGAAGAAAGTTAAATTCAAAAACTAAAAACAACCTATCCCATTGCCATAAAGCGGACATCTGGGACCTTGGTACACATCATTTCCAATTAATGGGGGATGTTGCCAATTTTTCATCACAACCCCATGATCAAAGTAGTCCCTATTGGCGTCGGGAAGATTGACAACTAAATCTCTATTCGAAAACCTAGTTTTCAAATAAAAAGTAGTGTCACTGGTAACACATCTATAACAAAACATAATTTCAGGAATTCCTAAATAAGTTCTATGAATTTGATTCAACCTATATACGCCATTAACTACCCTCCATGTATTTGGAGCTACACTTGCAAGTTCAATATCAAAATATTGGAAAAACTCCAAACACAAGGGATTTGGCGGGAAAGAAAAGCCACACTTCGCTACAAAAAGGGAGGGAAACCAATGTCCCTCCGCCAGAGAAAACAAATCAGAAGGACAAGAAAGCTCCTCCAAAATAACCCAAGAAGGAATTGAAAAATCGGTCCGGAATTTATCTAAAGATTTAACAAGGTAAACCATAATGACTAAAGCAAAGAAAGATGAAGGAATAAAATCTTACAGAGAACGGAGAAATCTGCTAATGAAGGACAACGGAAGAATGAAGTAAGAGAAAGTAAAGAGTTCAGAAAATGTGGATATGAAAAGTAAAAAAATGATAGGATTTATGTCGCTCTTAAATACCTGGCATCGGGAAAAGAGAAAAGAAATGATTATCAGGAAAGACTTTTGGTTTCCAAAAATTAAATCATGATAGAGGCATAAATGTCAAAGCGGACGATTAAATCGTGAGAAAAGCGCAAATGTCAAAGCGGCTGCTAAAAATTCAAAATATTTACAAGTTTGCCATTACGCGCTCAAACGGAAAAACATACAATAAAAATGTCCCAAGTGTTGGAGATCTGTAATCCAGGCATCTCTTAGGCAAAATGTTCCACACTTTCTTATTTAACTTCAACTGTGAAACATTGGGGGTTTCTGTTGATACAAAAATTAGTCAGCTGACATGGACCAATTAGATAAAGACATGTGTAACCTACGTGGCAAATACATAATTTCACCGAGCTACTCAAGAGTCCCAAACTACTCAAGAGTCCCAAGCTACTCAAGCATACCGAGAAACTCAGGCGGTCCGAGCTACTTAGTATGCAGAGCATCTAACCAAGAAAACCAAAAGGTAACTACGCATTCAATGAATGTCAGATTTAATGCGCATTATTATTGTACATATGTATATGTCTGCTAGAAGACATCACATTACCTTTTCATATGTACAGCCTCAAGGCTATAAATACATTGTAACCCATTCATAAAAGGGGACTTTTGGATCTCTTGGAAAATCGATGATCAAGATTCAAGACAAACAATCAGCAATACAAGAACAATGGACGTAGGCCATTTTGATAGCCGAACCACTTTAAAAATTCATTGTCTTATTTATTTATTCATTTTTATCTGTGATTAATTAATTAGATTGCATCTAGTTTTTTACATTAACACTTGCATATATGTTTTTCCAGTAAAAAATATAACCAATTAAATTTAGAAAAAGGTAATTTTAATATGAGATATTAATATTGATTCTAGTTACACCTTACGTAATGCAAACCCCACTAAATTGTTAAGTGTCCAAATGTTATCCTTAATTTCCCAAAAACATTAAAAGTGTTAAAAGAAGGAATGTAAGATACAAAATAACTTAAGGGTCGTGAAGTTTGGGTCCCAAAAATCTTGATATGTTCAGGTCTCTTGCTCAACAAAAAAACACATGCAACTTCAAAGCATTAAGAACAAAATATAACTAAAAAAACATGCGACAATTGGATTGGGAAAGGTCAAAGATCTAAATAATAAAAAAAATGGTGAACAACATTCAAAGATGCAAAATTGCTCGAGGAACAATCAAAATTTTGATGTGACATTTAATAACAAAATGCTCTCAAATTTATTACATTGTGGTGTGAAAATTCTAACACACGATGCGACATTTTGATGTTGCGCAAGCTCTTTTCTCTTTTTTTTAAGGTTTTCCATCAATTTTATATATATTTTTAATCTCTCTCTTCGCCTGACAATCCTCACGAGGTTTTCTTTAATATATTTTGTCATTACTTTGATTATTGCTTTGGAGTAACACATGTTTTTCAGTCGAGTTGGAGTTGGTCCAAAGAGTAAATAGTTAAAACTTTTCATCACTAACTAAAAATATAAATAAATTATGGACTAAAAATAGCCCCAGATGTTATTCAACAATGCCATTTACTCCCATACTCCTTAGCAACTTATACAATCTCCATCCTTTCTTATTATAAACTTGCACCTCTCAAACCTTAGTTTCCCCTACCTTTCTAATCTTCTTCGTTAGGGGGTAATTGTTGGGTATATATAGTATATATATTTGTTTTGATTGAATAGATGATTTGGGGTAATGACTTAGTGGTAACTTTATGAGGATTTGTTTGAGTTCATGAGTTCAATCCCTAGGAAGCATACTAAATATTAATAGTCTTTCATTGAGCCTTTGGACTCCTCTCACTTCTTTAATTTTTAACACTTTATAATTACATTTTTAATTTTTGACTTGGTCTTTTAGTCTACTATAACTACCCAATACTATAGATAAAATTTGGTTAGCGGGGATAAACAGTTTGGTGACATTTTTAAATATTTTCTATAAAATATGGGTATCCAACTTTTTTAAAACACTCAAGAAAAACATCATTATCTCTTCGCAGAAAATTATTTCTTTCTCAGTAATATTTCTTTTATGACTTCCTTGATTTTGTGGGTCTGTAGTATCATGAGAGTTCTAAGATTATCCATTATTGCTGTTGGAGTAATCTTATCATTATATCCCGGGTGGTGTTTGTTCAAGAGACTGACAACATCAATATCAACGAAACTTTTCACCTTTAGGACTTTATGGCAAACTCAATCCTTGATCGATAGGTCCTTATAATTTTATTTGTTTATCCTTTTTCAGTTTTTCACATATTTTGCATATTAATTTCCAAAACAGTTTATATTTTTTGTTCACTGTCTTTGAGTTGGTTCATCTTCCGTCACCATTTAATGGATTTAATAATAGATGGATCACAAGCTGAGCCACCAGCTGAAGAATTTTTAGAGAGTAAAGCTAACGTTATTTTAATAGAGAAAGATGCAAACACGACACTAGTTGGAAGAGTGTTGGCTACTAAAGCTCCAAACAAAGTTGGAGTAAGCAACATTGTAACAACCCCCATTTTCTCACATAAAGGCTGGTCAGGGTCAATACACCATAGATGGGGGTTATCAATAATTTATACCATTCTCAGCATCGAAAGAAATAAAATTTCTTTGTTTTATATCAAAATCCACAATGAATAAAAAACATATGGAAAAAACTAATTTAATACATGAATAATAAAAACTGATTCATCATACAATGTCCATAATATATCACCAAGTACAAATGATATAAGTAAACTCTTGGGCCTATGCCCGTACAAATCCAAGTATGAAATAAAATGATAAAATACTGAAGTACAACCTATCCTAAAATCAATGGAGAGAAATCCACTACGTTCATTATAACTACAAGCCTGACCCATCGTTAGTCCTGCTATCCCTGCCATTAAGAGTACCTGGGGGGAAAACATTTATAATTTGGGTCAGAGCCCTAGAGATGCAAGGATTCTTCACCAGTAAATATGGAAAATGTTACTAACTCATACTTCACATTTCCGCATCGACGCTCACATATAACGAGTACCTCACCTCTCATCTAGAAGCATTTTTACTCATATTCTTAAACAAAAAGGCCTATTGTAACTTCCATTATTTAATATGACATGTAAAGAATAAGCCATCTAGATATGCGATAAATAAAAGTGGGTATTCATATCTGACACCCCATTTCCCGAATAGATTTCATAATACTGATTAAGCAATTTACATAAACTCAGTGCATATTCTTACATCATAATATTTCGTAATCCTTGTATATCTCTTCAAACTATTTGATGATTTAATTAATATTCCTTGTTGTCTACCCCGTTAGATTATAATTTTTATTCTCTTAAATTACCAAATTATTATTCCCATTAATAATTGGTTGTCCCATTATTCATTCTCTTTAATTATTGCCTACTTTCTTAGACTACTCAATTATTATTCTCATTAATAATTGTCTATCGCATTGTTCATTAGGACTCATCTTCGTCCTTAGTTATCCACATTATTTTATTAACCCGACTTTATTATCATTAAGCATTGTCTACATCTTTAGACTAAGATGGTACATTCCCATATAAGGCTCACCGCAATGTATAAATAGATAAATATATATGTTCGTATATATATGGCACACAAGGGAATTTACAGTTGGTGTCTCATTTGTACTCTATTGGCAAGTCCGGTGGAATCTGTTATCCTAAGCAGCCATCATAAAACACACATAAGTTGGGGGCGATTCCTATGCAGGATACCTGTTCACAGCCCATACCCAGCGATGAAAAAGGTTGGCCAGCGAATACACCTAAATCTCTTAGATGGCGCCTCTACGTAATACCTATATGACCAACACAATCTCCAAGCCCACATGTTTCGGCATGTGGTACCCGATCTGAACGCACGTACCCCCAATCCGATAGGACGGTCCACGAACATTGGTATGTCCACACAAAATAATATGATACATATTATCATCCAATATGTATAAGAATTTACTATATAACTACTTTAACCCATGGAAATATCAATTCATATGTAATGTAACCTTCTTAGCTTGACTATAACATTTTAGTCAATTATTCCATAACTCATTTTAAGTAGTTGTCCTACGACTACTTCCCGATTAAATATTAAGTCTCATATAATTCTTTTTCGACTTAAATCACATTTGCTTCATCATTTATTTCCCTTAAAACATATAGGTACAATTATTCCCAAACTAACCTTATCGATAAAATCATAGGTATAGTTATTCCCAAACTAATCTTATCAATACAATTATAGGTGGAGTTACTCCCAAACTACCCTTATTAGCATGATTATAGGTATAGTCATCCCCAAATAACCTTACCAATATAATTACTGATTTTAGCATATTGTCCTCTTAACTAGACTTAAATCATTCCCAATTATCCCTAGTTATGCGCTTCTTCTTACCTTTTACTAAGGCTTATATGTACATATATAAGGAGTCAAATGTGGTGAATAAGGGTTATATATACATATATAAGAAATCCTCTAATATGGATAAGTAGTCTCACTCAACCTACTATCACAACCGGCGTTAACCATTTAGACCTAGCCCCACAAGGCTTAGGATACATTACTACTCTATATCGTTATGAGGTAACCATTTGAGGAAAATTAATTTAAATTTTAACCTCATATGTTCGACTTATCTCGAATAAGTGTTTCTTTTTATTTTAAATCACCTCAAATTAATCATAATAGTACCATCGTATCTTTTAGGGTCTTGCCTTCTATGCTCCCCTACTGAAATTACCCAAATCAACTAGGTATATTTCTTCCATCTAACCCACTTATTTCGTATGGTTTTATTTAAGAATTTCATGTAAATTATTTTGTTCGGGTATATAACTTGGATCCTAAGTCATCACGCATGCACCTCTATATTACGACCCCATCCCGATTAAATACGTATTTTGGTTCCCAATAAAACTCTTCATAAGTTTTTAATAACCATTGCCCCTCACTTGGATAAATGCCTAAAGTTTAAATGAGAAAAACTAGATTCCTGGGAAAAATTGAATCGATTCACCTTTCAGCCGAATCGATTCTCTAAGCATCCAAATCGATTTTCCTCGAGGCCGAATCGATTCGGAACTGGGCAAATGCCCAGATCTTCTACGAAATTCATACGGGATTTTTATAATAAAAACTTCTCTCATCCAAGATCATTTTGAAGCCTTTATAACTTAAAGATTGGCATGAATTTAATCCCAAAACAATATAGGGTCATTATTCACCTATTTCAACCTCAAATTCAACCCTAGATTATCATCAAATTATCAAGAATTTGTCAAGAACTTATTAACATGAAATTTCCAGATTTCATCTTACATTATCCCATTAATTTCCAGATTTATTTAGAGGGTTCTACAATATGTTTCTACAATAAATCTCCAAACTAAATTACATGAATATGGAACTATTATTAGGGTTTACGGATCTAAGCATGCATCACATAATCATTATCCAATACTTCCCAAGTTAATTTATCTCTAGATATTCAGTCCCAACATATGATTTGACCCTAGTTTAAGCATAAAGTTAACATTAATATGAGAATAACATAAATTGAATAAGAATGGCAAGAGAATCATTACCTGGAAATGGTCGAGAACCTCCTCTTTTCTTCCTCCTATGGTGGTTCTTCCTCCTCCTCTTAGGTGGTTGTGACTAGGGTTCTTAGATGCAACTCCCAAATTAGTGGGCTAACTCTAAATAAATTATGTTAGTCTTCAATTCCCGGATTGGGCTTTAGGGTCCAACTTTGGACCCCCAAATGAGCACAAATACATAATTTAATTAGCCCGATAACTACTCAACGCATATATATATATATATATATATATATATATATATATATATACCCTGGACCATTCCTAAGGGTCTAAAATGCCCGAACGAGCCTGTAATACCTCTCAAAGTGTGTCCCAAATATTTTTATCCAAAAATATATTTTAATTGTGATATGACACATGTAAATGCTTTTTATTTAAAAATAAAATAAAACCCCTTTTGATTTATTCCCAAATCATTAATGTCCAACTCTAAAGTTCATTAATAAAAATGAGTCTAATTACTCACAACCTTGATTAATTAATTCACCGAATTAAATTAATCCCTATTAAATTTTATTTTATTCCAAAAATATGGGCTATTACATTCTCCCCCACTTATAACGAAATTTCGTCCTCGGAATTCAATGTAGCATAAAGTCACATTTTATTTTTCACTGTTAAATTGTGTGTATACCCGATTAGTCCATGCTCATATCCCATGAGATAAATGAAAAGGCTCATCTATGCCTATCAAAATGTAACTGGGGCACCCATTCACTTCACATTACATGCATGCACACACGTACCATTAACAAATATGAATGACACATATACATCTAATTTGTACCATTCACACTCAGCATAACCATACATCAAGTATACCACCACATATGTATATGTAACAAGAAAACAACTATCTTAGTATCCAATTTCCTTCAACTCGTGACTTTTGCCAATTTCGTGTGTGGGAAGTCTCGCAATCGAAATCAAAACAAGGAACCCTCCCAATACACTACTGCACGGCTTAGTCAATTATTGAGGTCCATCAGCCCAAAACAAAAAGGGGAAATAAAAATAACCATTTACGCTAACCGTGTAAATTTCAGTATTTTCCATTTTCCAAACCAACCACTTATTGTTTATAAGAGTTGTATTAAACTCCTTTAGAGTCAACTGACCCTACCGTGCCCAACACTTCAATCACCACAACCCAAGTGGGACATTTTCCACCCGTATTTACTCTACAGAGCACTTAGTCATTTCTAAGTCTCCAAAGGCATACCCATTCTAATCATGTCTACCATCACCACTTCAGTAAAAAATATCGCGACACAAACATTAAACATGATCATATAAAATCTCAATAATCGAAGCTATCACTAGCATTACTTCTACTTTGTTGCTTATACTCGCTAAGGCAATACTTTCCCAAATCATACCATTACGTTATCTCACAACGTTTTCCCCCACACAAAGTACCCTTGCTCTAACCTGAGCATAACCCAACTTATCCCATTATTTCGAGTTTATTCACATGCATTTACCTCCTTTGAGTTATTCAAGATTCTAAATCACACTCACATGTTGCTTCCCTAAGCATACTCAAATTTCTAAAGGTCCTTCTATGACTTAAGTTCACATCGAAATTCATCGTTCCAAAATTAGGCTCACCCATAAAAAAATTCTCACAATAATCCTCACGACTCCGGTGAACACCAATTTCTAACCAATCTTGTCTTTCAGACATGACCACAGCTCATAGTAGTCCACATAAGATTAACATATTCCATGTAACTATAAATACATTACCAAGAAAATATCATACTCCGACTTAGCTAACAAATAAGCCTAGGTTAGATATATGCCTCCAGTGCACATTATCTGTACATCTACACACCAAAGTGATAATGTCCCTTCTCACCTTAGGTGATCCCATGCAAAACGCTATCCCAAATACAAAGTCTATCCTTTCCAATGTATTAACAAAACCCAAGTGAAAACTAAGTCCCAATATCAAACAAAACATATCCCACATACTCCAAAGTAGGAAACCACCTTATTCACCACCAATACTATCACTACTCTCTTTCTCTGCAATTAATTTCAACTATAACCCGGTGCCCATCTCGTTGTGTGTCCTGGTCTAAACGAATTAACCTCTGCTGGTACATTATTGTATAATACCATGTCCTCAATTTTCTCTAAATGTCTTTCTTTTATTTACTAGGCACCAAGTTGCCTGAACTTCTCGCAATTCTAGCAAGTGACCCACATGAATGTCTCTATAGCTCTCTTTGTCCAAAACTAACCCTTCGTACGAATGGGTAGTAACTAATCGAAAAGAATGCAATGATTCCTAATCACAAGGCTCTGCATCAAAGGACACAACGCCGAACGTGACAAACTCAAAAACAAATCCTAAGAACATTAGAACCGTGCTCTGATACCAACTGTAACAATCCCCATTTTTTCACGTAAAGTCTGGCTAGGATCAATACGCCTAAGATAGGTCTTATCAACAACTTATACCATTATCAGCATTGAAGGAATTAAAATTTCTTTATTTTATATCAAAATCCACAATGAATAAAAAACATCTGAATAAAATTGATTTAATACAAGAATAATAAAAACTGTGAAGGGAGAGTGCGCTTGTGTTCAAATAAGGAAGTTATTTAATTAAACACATTTTTTACCACTTAAGTCCTAAACATGCATCTATATGTGATTAAATACGATGATGAAACATGCAAGAACACATATATGAGGAAAAATCCCCAACGGGGCAAAACCTTTTATTTTCACAATAATTTTTGTAAGAGAACGGCTTACAACGGATTACAATGAAAATACAAGTGACACAAAAATACCCTCGGGTGTCGGTTCTGTTATCGGCGGCTGGAACAATCCCTTTCCAGTGGGACAGTAGTGACGATGAGAACGGCTTCCTCACAAAGTACTCCAGATGAGTAAACGATCTTCTTCAAGGTTTAAAGATTCACATACATATATGGGATCGGTTTTGTGAATAAAAAAGGATTAAAAACCTTAAAAGGTGAAGTCTTATTCTGGGATGTTTTCGCAGAATCTCGTGATTGTAGAAAGACTTCAAAAACGTGTAGAAGGAGATCAGATATTTATACACAAATCGAGGCGGTGGCTCGTTCGAACGAGATAGTATGTCGCTCGAACGAGATAGCATGTAGCTCGAACGAAGTACATAAGTCATTCGAACGATATCGCGTGACATGATATCTCGCGCGAACGACTTGCCAAGTCGCTTGAGCGATCTCGTCGATCGAGGCCATTCGCTTCTACACTTAGAAAAATTATGCTTTTGATAAAAAATTAATCCAGACTTCAAAAATAATTTTCAAAAATATCTCCCAAATATTTATGAAAATATTTAAAACTCCAATATAACATTTTACTGATAGAGCGTAGTGGAGTAGTGGAAATGAGCTGAGTAGCACGTTGCATGTAGCATGATGCACGTTAAGAAAGTGGTTGCATTGAATTCGGATACAGGACGTCGAGGATGATCGTGTTGACCTGCCGAATGTAGTGGTATCAGACATATGAACTGTGATCTAGGAGAAAATAGAAGATTCCTAGATTCTACCCCGAACATTTATAGAATTATGTCCTTACAAATCTCCCCCTATGTCTATGCCGGTACATACATAAAAAATCCGAATTATGCAATCAAATGACATATAAGATAATATCCCCATTAAACCCTCAAATTGAGAATACTAAATGACATGTGTAAGGACATTTTTCTCATGTCCAAAATGTTTCATTTATTTATGTCGTACGCCGCTACATTTGGCACGTCACCTCACAATCTCACATGACGGCCTCTATCCGAATTCCGAGAATCAAGCATGCATTATCTCCACTAATATGTCCCTCATCTGCATCAAAGACTTCACGTTCCTTGATTGTAGGCTCGTAATGCAAGTGGAACGCAAGAGAAGTCAAATCAGTGAAACAAGGCATGATAGGGATGTTCAAGGGCAAATTGGTAATTTTACAGCCACTGTCCGGAGGACCGGTCAACTGGAAAGTTGAAGAACTTGCCGCAACAAAGATATTGGAAGAAACGGTACCTCAATCCGAGCTACGGTGAAGAAGTTATGGCCCGTTGAAAATGGAGATATGTTCATTAAAATGTCTGGAAATTTTTCTAAGTGTTTAAAGCCCAGTTTCCAACACACTTTCCCGAACCCAGACCCAAATCGGTTCGGAGGGGCGAACCGGTTCGCATGGGTACCCGAACCGGTTCGGTGTACCTGTACGCTGATAAGATTTTAAGCAGTTTAAAATCGTGGGTCTCTTCATGTATTTCCCTATAAATACCAGCTTCGGGAGAGTTCTTTTGCAAGACTTTAGGAGACGAATTTGAGAGTCCAAATACACCTAGTCTTCATATTCTTGAGTCCCAAGACTCATGTTTTGATTCACACATCATTGCCAAACCTTTGTGAATCCTTTTGCAACCCAAGAACACAACTTTGGTTTGTTCAACCCTTGTGGAGGAGACCGTTCTTCTTCTTCATTGCGGCCCTACTGGAAAGGGATAATTCCAGCCGCGACTACAGAATCCGATACCCGAGGGTAATTCTTAGTCAACTTGTATTTTCATTGTAATCCGATTGTAAGCCGTTTTCTTACAAATTATAGTGAAAATAAATGGTTTTGCCCCTAAGGGGGATTTTTCCTTAATTGCATGTGTTTGAATGTTCTTGCGTAGATTATCAATTTATTCAATCACATACTGCTGCATGTTTAGGGTTTGTTTGTGTTAAAATGGTTTTATATATAACTTGATCATTTGAACGCGAGCACACACTCTTCAAATTGGTATCAGAGCATGTTACGCTAATTTATCGCGTATTCCTTTTTCCGCAAAATTTTTTCTAAGATATCAATTTTTTGAAAAAATTGATTTTTGAAAAAGTGCGTGTTCAAATGGAGAAGTCATATTATAAAATGCCTATTTTTGTCGGGACAAATTATGCTTATTGGAAAGCCCGTATGAGGTCGGCTTTAAAAGCCATTGATGAACGTGTCTGGATTTTGGTTGAACGAGGGTGGACTCCTCCCACCGTGACTGTTGATAATGTGACCAACTTGAAACCTGACATTTCTTGGACTGATGAAGAATTTAAATGGTCATCTTTTAATTCTAAGGGTCTAAGTGCTATTTCTGGGTCTGTCACACCTGATGAGTTCAAACGCATAATGACGTGTACCACGTCAAAAGAGGCATGGGATGTTTTACAACTCACCCATGAAGGAACTAATGCTGTGAAAGAGTCTAAGTTGCAAAACTTGACAACTCAATTTGAAACAATCACCATGCATGATTCTGAATGCTTTGATGAATTTTATGCTAGACTTTCTGACATTGTGAATACTAGTTTTAATCTTGGTGAACATATTCCGAATGCTAGAGTTGTTAAAAAGATTCTTCGTTCTTTACCTAAGCGTTTTATCCCTAAAGTCACTGTGCTAAATTCTATGGGTAATTTAAATACGCTAAAATTGGAAGAACTTGTAGGAGATTTGCAAACTTATGAAATTGGTATGGTCCCTAAAAATGCTAAATCTAAAGATAAGGGAATTGCACTTAAAGCCCAAGATAGAAGGAGTGAGGGGTCAGCTAGAAAGAGGGTAGAGTCATCTAAAAAGAGAGAGACTGACACGTCAGATTCTGAGTGCGATTTTGACTTAGATGATTTGGCTCTTTTGGCAAAAAATTTCAAGAGGATTCTCAAATTTAAGAAAAATGGCAATTTTAAAGATAAAGAAATTTGAGAAAAATAAGTTTGAAAAGAAAAATGAAAAGGATTCCAAAAATCCTCCTCTGAAAGAAAGTGAGAGATGTTTTGAGTGCGATGGTAGGGGTCATAGAGCCTTTGAGTGTGCCAATCATCTGAATAGAGAGAAAGGGAAAGCTGTCCTTAATGCTACTCTTAGCGACGACAGTGAGGTCGAGACGGTGGATTCAGGAGATGAATCACCGCATGAGTGTAACTTCACCGCATTCATGGCCAGTCATGTGAGCACTCCTAGCTCTCCTCACGACGATGAGGATGATGCTTCACAGGGACACCTCGACAGTGAGATCGATGTGAGTGAGGGGGAGGATGATTCAAGTGAGAGCGAGAGTGATATTCAACGCGCCTACGCTGAGTTGTATTCTGAGTCTTTTAAAACTAAAAAGAGAAACAAAGCGTTAGTTCTTAAGATCACCGGCTTAGAGGAAGATTTAAGAAAAGCGAGAGAAAGAGAGTCCTCCACCTGCACCGCACTGAGAGAGAGAGAATCTACCTGTGTCGAGAAAGAGATCCTATTTAGAGAGAGAGTGTGTCTTAGAGAAAGAGAGAGGGGACTTGATTAAGCAAGTGGCTAGTCTTACGAGTCAGCTCCATTCCTCCGTGGAGACTCGGAAGAAACTTGAAGCCCTTGTTGCCCAGCTGACTCATGATCTTGAGAAAGCACGGGAAGTCAAGGTACAAATCGAGGACAGATCTGGGAAGATGGGAAAAATGTTCCTCGACCCCGCTTTAGGTTTTGGTGATCGTCAAGGAATTGGATATGATGGTGCCTCCACGTCCCAAATTGCACCTGGACCAGTTCCTGAGTTTACTACAACTCCTTATGGTCACCGTAAAAAACCTCGAAGGAGAGTTCGACCAAGAAAAGCAAACCAAGGTCCGCCTTTGACTGTGCTCTTTTGTACTTATTGCAAAAGAAAAGGCCACCTTAGGGAATCTTGCTATAGTATGGGTCGGACACGACGTACTACTGCTCCACCACGTCATACTGATGAGTTTTCTAGTCTGAGAGAGCGAGTTGAGTTCTTAGCTGCCACGACTCAGAGTTTGATGAAAGAATTCCGACGGATGTCTTCGCCGTTAGTGAATGCTTCTCACATTCCAGCTAAAATCAACAACAACAAAGGCAAACAAAAGGTCATCTCTGCTTGGGTTCCTAAGAAAGATAAAAAGGCCTTTGTTGTTCATGTTTCTCTCAAAGCACATAATACCTCACAGTGGTATTTTGATAGTGGGTGCTCCAGACACATGACAGGTGATGACTCATTTTTTACGACTCTTGAGGACTATCCGGATGGTAGAGTCACCTTTGGAGATGGGAGTAAGTCTAGCATTATAGGACGAGGTACTATCGAGTTACCTGGTTTTCCTAAGCTAGAAAATGTTTTGTACGTCAAAGGTTTGAAAGCAAACCTTCTCAGCATTAGCCAGCTGTGCGATACTTACTTTGCAGTAAAGTTTGACCGGGACGCGTGTAAAGTCTACAATCAAGCCGGTAAACTTTTGATGCAAGGGATGAGGACCGAGGATAATTGCTATGGGACTGAGCCCACATCCTCACTTGTCTGCAACAGCGCCACGATCACTCCTATGGATCTATGGCACCAACGTCTAGGTCACGTGAACGTTAGAGATCTTAATCGTTTATCTAAAAAGGACCGAGTACGTGGCTTACCATCTCTTGGAAAGTCAACTTCGACCGTTTGTGGACCCTGTCAGTTGGGAAAACAAATTTGTAGTCCTCATAGGAAGTTACATTCCATTACCACCTCTCGTGTTCTGGAGTTGATTCACATGGATCTTATGGGTCCCACTCGTACTGAGAGCCTAGGTGGTAAGAGGTACATCCTTGTGATGGTAGATGATTTCTCCAGGTACTCCATTGTAGGTTTTCTGAGAAAGAAATCCGATGCTGTAGAATTTTTAACGACCAAGTGTCGTGTCCTGCAAAATCAACACGGTGTCACTATTAACAGAATACGTAGTGACAACGGCACTGAATTTAAGGAAGCAAAAGTGGATTTGTACTGTGACAGCCTTGGGATAAAACATGAGTTTTCTGCTGTGAGAACTCCTCAGCAAAATGGGATCGTTGAGAGAAAGAATAGAACGATCCAAGAAATGGCTAGATCTATGCTTCTAGGTCGTAAAGTTTCTAGAAGATTTTGGGCAGAGGCAGTGTCGACTGCATGCCACACGGTGAATAGGGTGTCTCTGCGTCCACACACACTTCAGACTCCATATGAGTTGTGGACTGGCAAGAAGCCCAACCTGGCATATTTCCGTGTTTTTGGGAGTAAATGCTACATCCTACGGGATAGAGAGCAATTAGGAAAGTTCGACTCCCGGAGTGACGAGGGAATATTTCTAGGATATTCACCGAATAGTAGAGCGTACCAGGTGTTTAACCTGCAGAGCTCTAAGATTATGGAATCAATAAACGTCACCGTGTAAGATGACGAACCTCCGACGGTTATTGATCCTAATCTTCAGTGTGAGGATGAGGATTGTTCTGACAGTGATTTACCTGTTCCTCTCTCACACTCTGTGGATCCTACTCCTGTATTAGGGGACACACCTGCTTGGGTTCGTAAGATTCATGACCCTTCTGCCATTGTTGGTGATCCCACTCTAGGGGTCAAGACTCGTGCTCAACTAGAGAACGTTGTTAGACATCTTTGCTACACGTCCAAAGTCGAGCCCAAGAACCATCAAGAAGCTCTCAAGGATGAACACTGGATATCTGCTATGCAGGATGAGTTGCTTCAGTTTAAAAAGAATAATGTCTGGGAATTAGTCCCCCGACCTAGTGAGACTAATGTGATAGGTACCCGGTGGATTTTCAAGAACAAAATGGATGAAAATGGTACCATAATCCGAAATAAGGCTAGGTTGGTTGCTCAAGGCTACACACAGATAGAGGGTGTAGACTTTGGGGAGACATTTGCTCCTGTTGCGAGGCTTGAGTCTGTCCGTCTTCTACTAGCCATCGCATGTCATCTGCGCTTCAAGGTATATCAGATGGATGTCAAGAGTGCCTTTCTGAATGGCATTCTACAGGAGGAGGTTTATGTGGAACAACCAAAAGGGTTTGAAGACCCTCAGCACCCTGAGCACGTCTACTATCTGAGGAAAGCCTTGTATGGTTTGAAGCAAGCACCCCGTGCTTGGTACGAGAGGCTTACTTCCTATCTCTTAGCTCGTGGCTTCAAGAGAGGGGGAGTAGATATGACGTTGTTCGTCAGGAGAGATGACGGTGCTATTTTGGTTGCCCAGGTCTATATGGATGACATAGTCTTTGGATCCACATGCCCCCAGCATGCTCATCACTTTGAGGAGGAGATGAAAAGTGAGTTTGAAATGAGCATGGTTGGTGAGCTTACATTCTTCCTTGGTCTCCAGGTTCGTCAGCTAGAGGATGGGATGTTCATCTCCCAATCCAAGTATGCTAGAGACCTAGTGAAGAAATTTGGTTTAGACTCCGCTAAGCATGCCCGTACACCTATGAGTACCACTACCAAGCTTAGTAAGGACACTTCAGGTAAGGACGTATAGCAAACCTTATATCGGAGTATGATAGGTAGTCTTCTCTACTTGACTGCCAGTCGTCCCGACATCGCCTTTAGTGTTGGAGTCTGTGCGCGATATGAGGCATCCCCAAAAGAGTCTCATTTACTTGCTCTAAAACGTATTATTAAATACGTGAGTGGGACTCTCTCATACGGTATTTGGTATTCCTTTGATACCGATGACCGTTTATCCGCCTATTCGGATGCCGATTGGGCTGGGGATGTAGATGGATGTAGGAGCACTTCTGGTGGGTGTTTCTATTTTGGTTCTGCTCTTGTCTCCTGGCTGAGCAAGAAGCAAAATTCCATCTCTTTGTCCACTGCGGAGGCTGAGTACATAGCCGCCGGGAGTTGTTGCACACAACTCTTGTGGATGAAGCAAATGCTGGAGGATTATGGGATATCATAGGACACCATGACCATTTCCTGTGATAACACGAGCGCGATACACATATCCCGCAATCCAGTTCAGCATTTGCGCACAAAACACATCAGGATACGTGAGCACTTTATACGTCAGTTAGTTGAAGACAAAGTCATATCCCTGAGTTTTGTTCCCACCGACCGTCAGTTAGCCGATATTTTCACGAAACCTTTAGATGCCCTTAGATTTGAGAGTCTTAGGAAATCTTTAGGGATTTGCACAGTTGACTGAGGGGTTGGTCTATGTCTAGAATAGGATGATTCTTCATGTTCATATCATATGCTTCCTATTGCTAGTATGTTTTATATGTAACATTGCTTAGTTGTACATCTTTGTTTTATTCTTGTTGCTTTTTATATTTCTTTTGAAAAATACAAAAAGATTTTCCTTTAAGAAAAATTTTGAGAAAAAGCACAAAAAGATTTTATTTTGATAATATTTTATTTAAAAAAGGCCAAAAAGATTTTTCTGTTTTTTCACCTTTTATGGATGAGCATTCAAGTTAGCCAAGTCACAACTTCATTCCATATATCCATGTGACTGTTTGATAGAGATTTGAGAGGCTACATCATTTCATCCATGTGCTTTACATTGATTGGAGTCTTTGAGATGTAATTAGTGATATCTTCCTACATATTTGACTCCTATATCCTTTATTGCACACATGCACGGCTATATTTGATTATTGCACTTATCTATCTCATGTTGGCTTGCGTGTTTTCATCTCAATCCTGTATATACAATGTAAAATATGCGATAAAACTTGACAAGATTGGAATGCATGTAAAAACCATTTTGGTGAGACTGTGTGTTTTTGTATAACGGGGAGGGGCTGCGAAAGGTAATCATCTATCCTTTGCGCAAAAGCCACCGTTAAAAAGGACCTAAAAAATGGAGGAATTTTAATATCCGAGGTCCAAAGAGGTTAAAAGAGCCCGGAAAAAAATTTACAGGCAATAAAAAGCAATTCATGCCAAATATGGGCCACTTAGGTTTCAACATTAATTCTCCAAAGTTTGAGAATTTAGAATGCCTCTATTCAAAATTATATCTGAGGTAGTTTGGTTGGAGAATCTTTAAACGGGTTTGCACTTCCTTGAAAGTCCTGAAAAAGTATAAAATCATTTTGGACGTTATTGGTGTGAAAATCATTTTGAGCTTTGATTTGTTGATTTGATTGAGTCAATATCTTATATTGTCACTCTTTTACACCAAAGGAAGAATTTGAGTTCATTCGCTAGGAATATCCAATATTCATCGTGCACATATGTCATGTTTGTATGCATTGATTTTCCTATCGAATTTGATCACACCACTTCATTTACGCTATCATCGAATTGGTTGCTTTTTGTTTATTCATGATGTGTTTTTATCCTAATGACACCCCGCACTTGCTTATTTGATTTATTTCTCTAATTTGTCTATTTGGGGACATCATAAAAAGGGGGAGAAATAATTATCATATTATGGGGGAGTTTGAATTTTGGGGGAGTTTTTGAGATGTTGCTTATGTTTTTATCGTATATTGATATCCATGTTATCTCATTTCAAACTCGATATGTCACGTGGTATTTGCTTTGTCTCATGTGTGTAGGTATGAAGATTGCAGATCTATATGTTGCACACCCTGATGAGAAAAGTTTTGAGATTCCTGAAGAATTAAAGAACAAACGATGAAGACTATTCATTTGTACCTTTTCCAGTTTTGGGTTCATGGGAGGGTAGATTTGTATAGGCAATTTCATATTTAATAATTCGGATTTTTATGTATGTACCGGCATAGACATAGGGGGAGATTTGTAAGGACATTTTTCTCATGTCCGAAATGTTTCATTTATTTATGTCGTACGCCGCTACATTTGGCACGTCACCTCACGATCTCACATGACGGCCTCTATCCGAATTCCGGGAATCAAGCATGCATTATCTCCACTAATATTTCCCTCACCTGCATCAACGACTTCACGTTCCTTGATTGTAGGCTCGTAATGCAAGTGGAACGCAAGAGAAGTCAAATCGGTGAAACAAGGCATGATAGGGATGTTCAAGGGAAAATTGGTAATTTTACAGCCACTGTACGGAGGACCGGTCAACTGTAAAGTTGAAGAGCTTGCCGGAACAAAGATACTGGAAGAAACGGCACCTCAATCCGAGCTATGGTGAAGAAGTTATGGCCCGTTGAAAATGGAGATATGTTCATTGAAATGTCTGGAAATTTTTCTAAGTGTTTAAAGCCTAGTTTCCAGCACACTTTCCCGAACCCAGACCCAAACCGGTTCGGAGGGGTACCCGAACCGGTTCGCAGGGGTACCCGAACCGGTTCGGTGTACCTATACGCTGATAAGATTTTAAGCAGTTTAAAATCGTGGGTCTCTTCATGTAATTTCCTATAAATACCAGCTTTGGGAGAGTTGTTTGGCAAGACTTTAGGAGACGAATTTGAGAGTCCAAATACACCTAGTCTTCATATTCTTGAGTCCCAAGACTCATGTTTTGATTCACACATCATTGCCAAACCTTTGTGAATCCTTTTGCAACCCAAGAACACAACTTTGGTTTGTTCAACCCTTATGGAGGAGACCGTTCTTCTTCTTCATTGCGGCCCTACTGGAAAGGGATAATTCCAGTCGCGACTACAGAATCCGATACCCGAGGGTAATTCTTAGTCAACTTGTATTTTCATTGTAATCCGATTGTAAGCCGTTTTCTTACAAATTATAGTGAAAATAAATGGTTTTGCCCCTGAGGGGGATTTTTCCTTAATTGCATGTGTTTGAATGTTCTTGCGTAGATTATCAATTTATTCAATCACATACTGCTGCATGTTTAGGGTTTGTTTGTGTTAAAAGGGTTTTATATATAACTTGATCATTTGAACGCGAGCACACACTCTTCAACATGTCTCCCAAATCTTCAGCTCTTCAGAAACTTTTAAAGCTTTTCTCATCAGGGTGTGCAGTCCAAAAAAAATGAACAATGATGTACCTACACACATGAGATAAAACAAATACCTGTGACAAGCAACAGTTTGAAATATAATGATATGAAAAAATTGATGATCAATTAAGCTTAAGAAAATCATTCATAAATCAACCAAACACCAAAACATAATTCTCCCCCATAATTCTTCTCCCCATTTTTATGATGTCCCCAAATAGACAAATATGAGAAGCAGAAATGAATGCACATGGAGAATGACACACGGGAATAAACTGCTATTTTTATTTTTATTTTTTTAAAATAGTTTACACACAGTATACAACAAAGAATCACACCATGAAAGATCACAAAAACAACCAAGTCAATGATAGCGAAATGAATGGGTGTGAACAGATTCGATAGGAAAATCAATGCATACAAACATGACATATGTGCACGGTGAATATCGGATACTCCTAACGAATGAACTCAAAGTCTTCCTTTGGTGTAAAAAGATGGAAATATGAGACATTGACTCAATCAAATCAACAAATCAAAACTCAAAGTGATTTCCACACCAATAACGTCCAAAACTATTTCATACTTTTTCAGGACTTTCAAGGAAGCGCAAACCCGTTTGAATTCTCCAACCAAACTCCCTCAGATTTTTATTTGAATAGAGGCTTTTCTAAATTCTCAAACTTTGGAGAATTGATGGTGAAACCTAAGTGGCCCATAATTGGCATGAATTGCTTTTTATTGCCTTTAAATTTTTTCGAGCTCTTTTAAACTCTTTGGACCCCGGATAATAAAATTCGTCCATTTTTTAGGTCCTTTTGAACGGTGGCTTTTGCGCAAAGATGTGATAATTACCTTTCGTAGCCCCTCCCCGTTCTTAAACAAACACTCAGTCTCACAAAAAAATTGGTTTTTACATGCAATCCAATCTTGTCAAGTTTTATCGCATATTGTTAGTTGTATAGACAGAATTGAGTTGGAAACACTCAATCAAACATGTGATAGACAAGTGCAATAATCAAATATAGCCGTGCATGTGTGCAATAAAGGAGATAGGAGTCAAACATGTAGAAAGATATCACTAATCACATCTCAAAGACTCCAATCAATGTAAAGCACATGGATGAAATGATATAGCGTCTCAAATCTCTATCAAACAGTCACATGGATAAATGGAATGAAATTGTGACTTGGCACTTAAATGTTCATCCATAAAAGGTGTATATACAAAATAAAAAAATCTTTTTGGGCTTTTCTGAAATATTTATATATAAAAACAAAAATCTTTTTGGATTTTTCAAAAGAATATATAAATAGTTGTACAACAAAACAATGGTACATATAAAAACAGACTAGCAATAGGAAGCATAAGATATAAACATGAAAAAACATCCTATTCTAGACATAGACCAACCCATCAATCAACTATGCAAATCCCCAAAGACTTCCTAAGACTCTAAAATCTAAGGGCATCTAAAGGTTTCGTGAAAATATCGGCTAACTGACGGTCGGTGTGAACATAACTCAGGGATACGACTTTCTCCTCAACTAACTGTCGTATAAAGTGCTCACGTATCCTGATGTGCTTTGTGCGTGAATGCTGGACTGGATTGAGGGATATGTGTATCGCGCCCGTGTTATCACAGGAAATGGTTATGGTGTCCTGTGAAAACCCATAATCCTCCAGCATTTGCTTCATCCATAAGAGTTGCGTGCAACAACTCCTGGAGGCTATATACTCAGCCTCCGCAGTGGACAAAGAGATGGAATTTTGCTTTTTGCTCAGCCAGGAGACTAGAGCAGAACCAAAATAGAAACACCCACCAGAAGTGATCCTACAACCATCTACATCCCCGGCCCAATCGGCATCTGAATAGGCGAACAAACGGTCATCAGTATCAAAGGAATACCAAATACCATATGAGAGAGTCCCACTCATGTATTTAATAATACGTTTTAGAGAAAGTAAATGTGACTCTTTCGGGGACGCCTGATATCGCGTACAGACTCCAACACTAAAGGCTATGTCGGGACGACTGGCAGTCAAGTAGAGAAGACTATCTATCATACTCCGATATAAAGTTTGCTCAACGTCCTTGCCTTAAGTGTCCTTACAAAGCTTGGTAGTTGTACTCATAGGTGTACGTGCATGCTTAGCGGAGTCTAAAAAAAATTTATTCACTAGGTCTCTAGCATACTTGGATTGGGAGATGAACATCCCATCCTCTAGCTGATGAACCTGGAGACCAAGGAAGAAAGTAAGCTCACCAACCATGCTCATCTCAAACTCACTTTTCATCTCCTCTTCAAAGTGATGAGCATGTTGAGAGCACGTGGATCCAAAGATTATGTCGTCTACATAGACTTGGGCAACCAAAATAGCACCGTCATCTCTCCTGACGAACAACGTCATATCAACTCCCCCTCTCTTGAAGCCACGGGCTAAGAGATAGGAAGTAAGCCTTTCGTACCAAGCACGGGGTGCTTGCTTCAAACCATACAAGGCTTTCCTCAGATAAAAGACGTGCTCAGGGTGCTTAGGGTCTTCAAACCCTTTTGGTTGTTCCACGTAAACCTCCTCCTGTAGAATGCCATTCAGAAAGGAACTCTTGACATCCATCTGATATAACTTGAAACGCAGATGACATGCGATGGCGAGTAGTAGACGGACGGACTTAAGCCTCGCAACAGGAGAAAATGTCTCCCCAAAGTCTACACCTTCTATCTGTGTGTAGCCTTGAACGACCAACCTAGCCTTGTTTCGGATTATGGTACCATTTTCATCCATTTTATTCTTAAAAATCCACCGGGTACCAATCACATTAATCTCACTAGGTCGGGGGACAAGTTCCCAGACATTATTCTTTTTAAACTGAAGTAACTCATCCTGCATAGCAGATATCCAATGTTCATCCTTGAGTGCTTCTTTATGATTATTGGGCACAACTTTGGACGTGTAGCAAAGATGTCTAACAACGTTCTCTAGTTGAGCACGAGTCTTAACCCCTAGAGTTGGATCGCCAACAATGGCAGACGGGTCATGACTCTTGCGAATCCAAGCGGGTGTGTCCCCTAACACAGGAGTGGGGACCACAGAGTGTGGGTGGGGGACAAGTGGATCACTGTCAGACGAGTCCTCATCCTCACACTGAAGGTTAGGATTAATAATCGTCGGAGGTTCGTCATCTTGCACGGTGACGTTTATTGATTCCATAATCTTAGAGATCTTCAGGTTAAAAACTCGGTACAGTCTACTATTCAATGAATAGCCTAACAATATCCCCTCGTCGCTTCGGGAGTCAAACTTTCCTAATTGCTCTCTATCCCGTATGATGTAGCATTTACTCCCTAAAACACGAAAATATGTTAGGTTGGGTTTCTTACCAGTCCATAATTCATAAGGCGTCTTAAGAGTGTGTGGACGCAGGTAAACCCTATTCACCATGTGGCATGCAGTAGACACTACCTCTGCCCAAAATCTCCTAGAAACCTTACGACCTAGAAGCATAGATCTAGCCATTTCCTGGATCGTTCTATTCTTTCTCTCAACAATCCCATTTTTCTGAGGAGTCTTCACAGCAGAAAACTCACGTTTGATCCCAAATCTATCACAGTAGAGATTTACTTTTGCTTCGTTAAATTTTGTGCCGTTGTCACTACGTATCCTGTTAATAGTGACTCCGTGTTGATTTTGCAGGACACGACACTTGGTCGTTAAAAACTCTACAGCATCGAATTTCTCCCTCAAAAAACCTACAATGGAGTATCTGGAGAAATCATCCACCATCACAAGGATATACCTCTTACTACCCAGACTCTCGGTACGAGTGGGACCCATAAGACCCATGTGTATAAGCTCAAGAACATGAGAGGTGGTAATGGAATGCAACTTCCTATGGGGACTACAAATTTGTTTTCCCCACTGACAGGGTCCACAAACCGTCAAAGTTAGCCTTCCAAGAGATGGTAAGCCACATACTAGGTCCTTTTTAGCTAAGAAAGTGAGATCTCTAATATTAACGTGACCTAGACGTTGGTGCCACAGATCTATAGGAGTGATCATGGCTTTGTTGTAGACAAGTGAGGAAGTAGGGATAGTACCATAGCAATTATCCTCGGTCCTCACCCCTTTCATTAAGAGTTTACCGGCTTGATTGTAAACATTACATGGGTCCCGGTCAAACTTTACTGTAAAGTTAGTGTTGCACAGCTGGCTAATGCTGAGAAGGTTTACTTTTAAATCTTTGACGTACAACACATTCTCTAGCTTAGGAAATACTGGTAACACTAAAATACCTCGTCCTACAATGCTAGACTTGCTCCCATCTCCAAAGGTGACTCTGCCATCCTGATAATTCTCAAGAGATGTAAAAAATGAGGCATCACCTGTCATATGTCTAGAGCATCCACTGTCAAAATACCACTGTGTGGTATTATGTGCCTTGAGAAAGACATGAACAACGAAGGCCTTTTTATCTTTCTTAGGTACCTAAGAAGTGGTGACTTTTTGTTTGCCTTTGTTGTTGTTGGTTTTAGCTGGAATGTGATAAGCATTCCCTGACGGCAAAGACATCCGTTGGAATTCCTCCATCAAACTCTGAGACGGGGTAGCTAAAAACTCAACTCGCTCTCTCAGACTAGTAAAATCATCAGTATGCTGATACGGAGCAGTAGTACGTCGTGTCCGACCCATACTATAGCAAAACTCCCTGAGGTGGCCTTTTCTTTTGCAATAAGTACAAAAGAACACAGTCAAAGGCGGACCTTGGTTTGCTTTTCTTGGTCGAACTCTCCTTCGAGGTTTTTGACGATGGCCATAAGGAGTCGTAGTAAACTCAGGGACTGGTCCAAGTGCAAATTGGGACGTGGAGGCACCATCATAACCAATTCCCTACCGATCACTAAAACCTAAAGCAGGGCCGAGGAGCATCTTTCCCATTTTCCCAGATCGGTCCTCGATTTGTACCTTGACTTCCCGTGCTTTCTCAAGATCATGAGTCAGCTGGGAAACAAGGGCTTCAAGTTTCTTCCGAGTATCCACGGAGGAATGGAGCTGACTCGTAAGACTAGCCACTTGTTTAGTCAAGTCCGCTATCTCTTTCTCAAAAGTGCTCTCTCTCTCTCTCTAAAAAAACTTTCTTTCTCAACACAGGCAAATTCTCTCTCTCTCTCTCTCTTTTCTTAATTCTTCCTCTAAGCCGGTGATCTTAAGGACTAACGCTTTGTTACACTTTTTAGTTTTAAATGACTCATAATATAACTCAGCGTAGGCGCGTTGAATATCACTCTCGCTCTCAGTTGTGTCATCCTCCCCCTCACTCACATCGCTCTCACTGTAGAGGTGTCCCTGTGAAGCATCATCCTCATCGTCGTGAGGAGAACTAGAAGTGCTCACATGACTAGCCATGAATGCGGTGAAGTTACACTCATGCGGTGACTCGACTCCAGAATCCACCGACTCGACCTCACTGTCGTCACTAAGGGTAGCGTTAAGAACAGCTTTCCCTTTCTCTCTATTCAGACGTGTGGAACACTCAAAGGCTCTATGACCCCTACCGTCACACTCAAAGCATCTCTCACTTTCTTTCTTAGGAGGATCTTTAAAAACTTTTTCATTTTTCTTTTCAAACTTATTTTTCTCAAATTTCTTTTTATCTTTAAAATTGCCATTTTTCTTAAATTTGAGAATCCTCTTGAAATTTTTTGCAAAAAGAGTCAAATCATCTAAGTCAAAATCACAATCAGAATCTGACGTGTCAGTCTCTCTCTTTCTAGATGACTCTACCCTCTTTCTAGACGACCCCTCATTCTTTCTCTCTTGGGCATTAAGTGCAATTCCCTTATCTTTAGACTTAGCAGTTTTAGGGAACATATAAATTTCATATGTTTGCAAATCTCCTACAAGTTCTTCCAATTTTAGCGTATTTAAATTACCCATAGATTTTAGCACAGTGACTTTGGGGATAAAACGCTTAGTCAAAGAACGAAGAATCTTTTTGACAACTCTAGCATTAGGAATATGTTCACCAAGATTAAAGCTAGTATTAACAATGTCAGAAAGTCTAGCATAAAAATCATCAAAACATTCAGTTTTATTCATGGTGATGGTTTCAAATTGAGTTGTTAAATTTTGCAATTTAGATTCTTTCACAGCATTCGTTCCTTCATGGGTGAGTTGTAAAACATCCCATGCCACTTTTGACGTGGTACACGTCATTATGCGTTTGAACTCATCAGGTGTGACAGACCCAGAAATGGCACTTAGACCCTTAGAATTAAAAGAAGACCATTTAAATTCATCGTCAGTCCAAGAAGTGACGGGTTTTAAATTGATCACGTTTTCAACAGTGACGGAGGGAGGAGTCCACTCTCTTTCTACCAAAATCCAAACACGTTCATCAATGGCTTTTAAAGCAGACCTCATGAGTGCTTTCCAATATGCATAGTTTGTCCCGTAAAAAACTGGCATTTTATTATATAACTTCTCCATAATGAACACACTCGTTTTTAAAAATCAATTTTTCAGAAAATTGATATCTTAGAAAAATTTTGCGGAAAATTACACGGTAAAATTGTGTAACTGGCTCTGATACCAATTTGAAGGGAGAGTGCGCTTGCGTTCAAATAAGGAATTTATTTAATTAAATACAGTTTTTACCACTTAAGTCCTAAACATGCATCTATATGTGATGAAATACGATGATGAAACATGCAAGAACACATATATGAGGAAAAATCCCCAACGGGGCAAAATCTTTTATTTTCACAATAATTTTTATAAGAGAACGGATTACAATGAAAATACAAGTGACACAGAATTACCCTCGGGTGTTAGTTCTGTTGTCGGTGGCTGGAACAATCCCTTTCCAGTAGGGCAGCAGTGACGAACAGAATGGCTTCCTCACAAAGTACTCTAGATGAGTAAACGATCTTCTTCAAGGTTTAAAGATTCACACACATATATGGGATCGGTTTTGTGAATAAAAAAGGTTTAGAAAACCTTAAAAGGTGAAGTCTTATTCTGGGATGTTTTCGCAGAATTTCGTGATTGCAGAAAGACTTCAAAAACTTGTAGAAGGAGATCAGATATTTATACACAAATCGAGGCGGTGGCTCGTTCGAACGAGATAGCATGTCGCTCGAACGAAGGACATAAGTCGTTCGAACGATATCGCGTGACATGATATCTCGCGCGAACGACTTGCCAAGTCGCTCGAGCGATCTCGTCGATCGAGGCCATTCGCTTCTACACTTAGAAAAATTCTGCTTTTGATAAAAAATTAATCCAGACTTCAAAAATAATTTTAAAAAATATCTCCTAAATATTTATGAAAATATTTAAAACTCCAATATAACATTTTACTGTAGAGCGTAGTGGAGTAGTGGAAATGAGCTGAGTAGCACGTTGCATGTAGCATGATGCACGTGAAGAAAGTGGTTGCATTGAATTCGGATACAGGACGTCGAGGATGATCGTGTTGACGTGCCGAATGTAGCGGTATCAGACATATGAACTGTGATCTAGGAGAAAACAGAAAATTCCTAGATTCTACCCCGGACATTTATAGAATTATGTCCTTACAAACTGAATCATCATACAATGTCCATAATATAGCACTAATTATAACTAATATAAATAAACTCTTGGGGACTATGGTCCTACAAATCCCAGTATGAAATAAAATGAAAAAATACTGATGTACAACGTATACTAGAATAAATGGAGAGAAATCCACTACGTCCTATATAACTGCAAGTTCGATCCATCGTCTGTCTTGCTATCCATGTCATTAAGAGTACCTGGGGGGGAAAATATTTATAATTTGGGTCAGAGACCTAGAGTGCAAGGATTCTTCACTAGTAAATATGAAAAATATTACTAACTCATACTTCACGTCTCCCCATCGATGCTTACATGTAACGAGTACCTCACCTCTCATCTAGAAGCAGTCCTACTCGTATCCTCAAACAAAAAGGCTAATTGTAACTTCCATTATTTAATCTGACGTGTAAAGAATAATCCATCTAGATATGCTATAACTAAAAGTGGGTATTCATATCTGAGACCCCATTCCCCAAATAGATTTCATAATATTGATTACGTAATTTACATAAACGCGTTGTATATTCTTACGTCGTAATATTCTGTAACCCTTTTCTATCTCTTTAGACTATTTAATGATTTAATTCATATTCCTTTTCGTCTACCCCGTTAGACTATAAGTTACATTCTCTTAGATTACCAAATTATTATTCTCATTAATAATTGGCTTCCCCATTATTCATTCTCTTCAATTATTGTCTACTTTCTTAGACTACTCAATTATTATTCTCATTAATAATTGTTTACCGCATTGTTCATTAGGACTCATCTTCGTCCTTAAATATCCACATCATTTTACTAACCCGACTTTATTATCATTAAGCATCGTCTACATCTTTAGACTAAGAGGACACATTCCCATATAAAGAACACCACAATGTGTGTGTGTGTGTGTGTGTGTGTGTCTATATATATATATATATGACACACAAGGGCATCTATTATTGGTATCTTGTTCGTACTCTATCGGCAAGTTCGGAGGAATCTCTTATCCTAAGCGGACATCACAAAACATACATAAGTTGAGGGCAATCTCTACGCAGGGTACCTATTCACGGCCCATACCCAGTGATGAAAAAGGCTGGTCAGCGTCAACACCTACCTCTCATAGATGGAGCCTCTACATAGTACTTATATGATCGATATAATCGCCAAGCCCATCTGTGCCGGCGTGTGGTATCCGGACTGAACGCACGTACCCTAAGTCGATAGGACGATCCACGAACATTGGTACTCCCACACAAAATAATATGATACATATTATCATCCAATATGTATAAGCAGTTACTTTATAATTACTATAACCCAAGGAAATATCAATTCACATAAAATGTAGCCTTCTCGGCTTAACTATAGCTTTTTAGTCAATTATTCATAACTCATTTTAAGTCGTTATCCTACGACTACTTCTCGATGAAATATTAAGTCTCATACAATTCTTTTTGGACTTAAATCACATTTTCTTCATCATTTATTTCCCTTAAAACATATAGATACATTTATTCCCTAACTAACCTTATCGATAAAATCATAGGTATAGTTATTCCCAAACTAACCTTATCAATTCAATTATAGGTATAGTACCTCCCAAACTACCCTTACCAGCACAATTATATGTATTGTTATCCCGAAATAACCTTACCAATATAATTACTGATTTTACCATATTGTCCTCTTGACTTAGACTTAAATCATTCCCAATTATCCCTAGTTATTCGCTTCTTCTTTCCTTTTTACTAAGGCTCATATGTGTGTGTGTGTGTGTATATATATATATATATATATATATATATATATATATAAGGAGTCAACTACGGTGAATAAGGGTTATATGTACATATATAAGAAATCCTCTAATATGGATATGGATATGGATAAGTAGTCTCACTCAACCTACTATCGCAACAAGCGTTAACCATTTAGACTTAACACCACTTGGCTTAGGATACATTACTACTTAATATCGTTATGCAGTAACCATTTGAGGAAAATTAGTTAAAATTTTAACCTCATAAATTCGACCTATCTCGAATAAGTGTTTATTTTTATTTTAATTCACCTCGAATTAATCATAATAGTACCATCATATCTTTTAGGGTCTTATCCTCTATATTCCCTTACAGAAATTACCCAAATCAACTAGGTATATTTCTCCCATCTAACCCACTTATTTCGTATGGTTTTATTCAATAATTTCATGTAAATCATCTTGTTCGGGTAGATAATTGCATCCTAAGTCATCACGCATGCACCTCTATATTACGACCCCATCCCGGTTAAATACGTATTTTGGTTCCCAATAAAACTCTTCATAACTTTTTAATAACAATTTCCCCTCACTTGGATAAATGCATAAAGTTTAAACCATCAAAACGAGCAAAACTGGATTCCTGGGCAAAATCGAATCGATTCGCCTTTCAACCGAATCGATTCGCCTGGAGGTCGAATCGATTCGGACCTAGGCAGAAGCCTAGATCTGCAAAGAAATTCATATACTGGATTTTCATTATAAAAACTTCTCTCATCCAAGATCGTTTTGAATGCTCAATAACTTAAAGACTGACATGGATTTAGTCCCAAAAACATTATAGGGTCATTATTCACCTGTTTTAACCTCAAATTCAACCCAAGATTATCATCAAATTATCAAGAATTTGTCAAGAACTTATGAACGTGAAATTTCCAGATTTCATCTTACACTAACCCATCAATTTCTAGATTTATTTAGAGGGTTCTACAATATGTTTCTACAATAAATATCCAAACTAAATTACATGAATACGAAAATATCATAAGGGTTTACGGATCTAAGCATGCATCACATAATCATTATCAAATACTGCCCAAATCAATTTATCTCTAGATATGCAGTCCAAACATATGATTTGACCATATTCTAAGAATATGATTAACATTAATATCAGAATAGCACAAATTGAATAAGAATGGTAAGAGAATCCTTGCCTAGAAATGGTGGATAACCTCCTCTTTTCTTCCTCCTATGATAGTTCTTCCTCCTCCTCTTGGGTGGTTATGACTCGGGTTCTTGGATGGAACTTTCAAATGAGTGGGTTAATTTAACACCCTGCACTTTTGGGGATAATTAAATTTCATAAATGAGTATAATTTGGATATTTGAGAAATTGTTGTGAATAGTAATTTTTGGAGTTTTCAAGGATTAGATGATTTTAAATGTATATTATATTCACTATTGGGATTAAGTGAATGAGTTGGAGCATTTTATTATTTTTCGCAGGTGGGTAATGCGACAAAGGATAATATTTTAATTGAAAAAACCCCATTTAAGTTGTACTGGGTTAAATTAGTGACTTGCGATTTAGTAACTCGGATGTAAATTTTGATTGCGCAGTTGGTCTCGGAATGGCCGAGATAGTCTGAATAAAGTATCCGGGGGTAGTAATTGAGTTTCGGGAATTTTTGGACGCGTAAGGACTCGTAATTGAGTAAACGAGTCATTTTTGGGTTTATAAGGGATAAACCCTTATTTTCCTTTCTTTATAAGACAAAAGAGAGAAAGAAAAAGAAATAGAGAAAGAAGAGAAAGAGAAGAGAGGGAGAGAGAAGGGAGATTCTTGTGACACCCCGCCTAATTAAATATCGGGCGATCACTCCTTTATTAAATTAAAATCACGGTGAACAGTTGGTTCATTCTTAGCATCACTGTCGTAAAAATAACTTTTCAAAACTTAACACCCTATTTAATTAAGCTAAGTGTCAAAACCATTTTTTTAAACATTACTTTCCAAATTTTATTTTGAAAATAAAGATGTAATTATCTACAACAATTTAATATTTAAAGAATCACACCACAATAATCCTGGAACATATAATCCAATTAATTTGAACATTCAACAACTAAATCCCAGCATTTAAAACTTAAAGTAAAACATACATGCTGAATAAATCCCAAAGTAACAGTATTAGAAATAACTAAAATACAAATATCCCAATAAAACAGATAAATATTGGAAAGGGCGACACATGCCCAATAAGGAGAATGATAGAAGTGGAATCAAGTAAATGAAATCATCTAAGCAATTGGCCTGCAACTCCCACCTAAGCTGCAGCACGTTCCTTCCAAGGGATCCTAAACAAAACGCCCCTGTGGTTGGGCACCTGTAATATATACATATGTATACAAGAGAGAAAGAGGAATAGAAACGGGTCAGAGCTCGATAGTGTATATGATTTAAAAATTGGTTTAGCAAGTATTTAAATTGATACAGGCCAATGCAACAACATATTAGTGCGATACTCTCTTGAGAAATTCTCACCTCTCTTCTAATGTGCACTCCTATCGCACTAACCCTCACAATGGTTTATCTCATCATATATCACACTATCTTTCCCCAAGGATTTAACTTATCTTAGGTGACTCTCAATATTTAAGATTTAACAACATCATGGTTAAAAAGGATAATTTCATTTAGTACAAAACGCTCATTTTAACTTTATTGATTCATAAAGTTTTTCAATATCATATTATACTTTTCAAAACAAGTATTTCCAATTTGAGTCATTATACATGTCTTACTTACCATAACACAGTAGGCAGTTTCCCAAATTTCAGAAGTTCATAAATATATTAAATACTCGTATAATATATATATTCTAACAGCACCCCACATAAAAATTATGGTGCGGGCATACTCTGCTATCCAATCCCCGTATCAATCGTACTAAAGGGAAAACAAGTTCGGAATCACTCTCAAACTGTATAAATACATACACAGACAATATTAAGGCGAAGCATAGTTTCCAAGTCCAAGAGTTCAGTACATACCCTCACGTCTCTTAGGATCGTGACTACCGATTCGATAGCCTGTACCTAGGATTTCTATCTTCTAGGGTACGAGTCAATATCCCCCATGAAGGCCCATTCGAGATAAGACTGTCCCAGCGCGGTAACCTCAGGGATAACAAGTAGCGCGGGCATGATTTTCACAAGTATATAATATATGCATACACAATCATATAAATATACCACTTTTATTATACCGATTTAGGTTTATCCCATAACCCACATTCACAGTAGGTATCCATTTATGTTCCAACGTAACTCTCTCTTACGTGTCTCTCCCCTTTAATATATATGCTTACATTGTCCCTTATTGAAAATATCCCAAAAATATAGATTTCGCCTTACATTAAAGGTCTCTTATTCATTAATGAATCTTACTGGTCATCATTATCTCCCAAATTATTTTAACAAGGATGTCTAAGGAGTTTTCTTCATTTCGAATCAATTCAACAATTTTAAAAGGGGAAACTTAAGTCTGCCAGGAGGGGTTGATCGATCGAGGTTAAGGGCTCGATCGATCGAACCTTCGATCGATCGAAGCTCTTGGCTCGATAGATCGATCAAGCAGGTATGGCGAATTCTGCAGTTTTGCAGTTATGGGTTTTCTCACAAAACTTCATCCAAATCCTAACTTTCCATACCCAAACGTCCAGAAAATTATACTACGAATTATATAAATCCATTCCATACAACTTTTACGTAAAGCATGCAAATTTCCATTCATAAGCATGGATTAACAAGCCCCAAATTCGTATAAAACCTCAAGAACCCTAGAATTTCATTAACATAGTCCTAATCCACCTTTTCCAGAATTTTATTCATCTAAAACATCATAAATTCGTGATTTATTCCTCTATATGACAATGGGTTTCCAGAATTTTCATTTAAGCCATAACTACATGAAATTTCCTAACTCAAATCGGGTTTTTCATCCATATGAATCATCCTAATCATTCCAAAACCAATATGATAGATGCATCAACGAAATAATCAAGATAAACACTTGCCTGGGATTTTTAGAAATCTAGTTTGGTGTTGAATTTGGTGTGGTTGCGTTCCCCGTCTCGCAATCTACGCATTGGCGGTGGCGGCGGTGCAAACGGGTGAGTTTTGAGCCTTGGAATGCCTTGAGAGCTCTCTCCTCTCCTCTCCAATGGCCGTTCTAGTGTTTTGAGTTATCTAACCCTAGGAGATAACCTAAACATCTGATATAACCCCTTTAATTTTCGTGGGTTTAATTATCCAAAATACAAAATGACTAAAATGCCCTCCCGGTGTACTAATTAGGCCTAAAAACGCCCCGAGACACAAATCAAATCCCCGAGTATACTTTTCTGACTATCTCGACCCTTCCGGACTCGTTGGCGCACTCAAAACGACCATACGAACAACTTATAAAATATTTACTTTTATTTATCAATATTTAATCCCGACGTGACACGGGCGCGTCCCGACTCAAATTTCTAAAATTATCATTTTATTCACTCGTGACATTTAATATGACCAATATTATATATTACTTTGCTCATTTGTAATGTTCAACAAATTTTCCCATAATTCCTAACTCTCATCACGTTAATAATTATAACATAATTAATTTCTAGATTTTTATTAAATAATTAATTCACATTAAATTTAATAAATCCCCAAATTAATATAGCATAAAAATACGGGGTATTACATACTTCCCCCCTAATAATGGAATTTTGTCCCGAAATTCGGAAAATAAGGCATACCTGGTAAGAACGAATCTGGATATCTCTCGCGCATATCGGCCTTGCGCTCCCAAGTGGATTCCTCCACGTTATGATGCTCCCACTAGACCCGTACAAGTGGAACTATCTTCGACCTCAATCTCCTCTCACTATAATCTAGGATAGCCACCGGTCTCTCCTCGTAAGAGCTGTCAGGATGCAAGTCTATCTCATCTATCGCGATGTGAGTATGGGCCATATCATCCCGAAGATACCGTCTCAACGACGCGATGTGGAATACATCGTGAATGCGATGTAAATGCTCTGGTAGTCCCAATCTGTATGCTACCGGCCCAATCCTCTCGATAATGGGAAATGGTCCCACGTACCTCGGGGCCAATTTCCCTTTCTTCCCGAACCTCATCACTCCTTTCATAGGAGATACACGCAGTAACACTGGGTCCCCCACATTAAACTCCCGCAAGAACCGTTTCGCATCGGCGTAGCTCTTCTGCCTGTCCTGGGCTACTCGAATGCGACTCCTAATCATCTCAATCCTCGCGGAGGTTTCCTGAATTACCTCTGGTCCTAGCAACTTGTTATCCCCCACCTCGAGCCAACAAGTTGGAGAACGACAAGGTCGGCCATACAAAGCCTCAAATGGAGCCATACCAATCGTAAACTGATAAGAGTTATTATAAGAAAACTCTACCAGTGGAAGATGTGGCTCCCAGCCTCCTCCAAAATCAAGAACACACATGCGTAGCATATCCTCTAACATCTGATTAGTACGCTCTGTCTGTCCATCTGTCTGTGAGTGATAAGTTGAACTCAACCTCAACTCAGTACCCATAGCCTCCTGAAAGCTTTCCCATAAACGTGACACGAAAATCTTGTCTCTAACTGACACAATATTCAGGGGCACCCCATGTAATCTGACAATCTCAGAAATGAACAACTGAGCATACTGACCCGTGGTATAATCTGTCCGCACTGGCAGAAAATGATCCACCTTGGTCAAACGGTCTATAATCACCCAGATAGTGTCGTGGCCCCACTGTGATGTAGGCAACCTTGTAATAAAGTCCATGGAAATACTCTCCCACTTCCACGCGGGTACTTCCAATGGCTGAAGCAATCCTGACGGTTTCTGATGGTCCACCTTCACCAGCTGGCAGGTAGAACACTTGGACACGAACTCAGCAATGTCCTTCTTCATCCCACTCCACCAGTATTGCCTCCTCATAACCTGGTACATCTTATCTCCTCCAGGATGTACCGCAAATCGGGACCCGTGAGATTGGGTCATCACTGCATGACGCAATTCTACCCCTTTTGGAACCACTAACCTCCCATTAAACCTCAAACCCCCATCAGAACTAACAGAATAGGACTCAGCACCCTCGGCTAAAAGTCGTACAATCTTCTCCTGGAAAAATGGGTATGTGGTTTGGGCCTGTATTACCCTCGTAACAATCTCGAGTGTGACTGTCATAACAGATATGAAGGAACGGGCTACTGCGTCCTGGTGACCCAACTCCTTCCACTTCGCTTTCCAGACGTCCGCTACCTCATTTACCGGTCTACGGCTCAACGTATCAGCAACTACGTTGGTTTTCCCTGGATGATACTGTATGTCGAACTGATAGTCCTTCACAAACTCTAACCATCTGCGCTGACGTATATTCAGCTCTCGCTGAGTGAACAGGTACTGCAGTGACTTGTGGTATGTGAACAAACGAAATTTCTCCCCCAATAAATAGTGTCTCCATATCCGTAGTGCAAAAATGACCGCTGCTAACTCCAGGTCGTGGGTGGGGTAATTCTTCTCATGCGGCTTAACCTTGCGGGAGGCAAAATCTATAGCCTTCTCTTCCTGCTGAAGTACTCCCCCAAGTCCCCGTAAAGAGGCATCGGTGTAAACCAGGTAATCCACACCCGACTTTGGTAAAGCAAGGACTAGCGCTGAAGTAAGCTTGTCTTTCAGCTCGTCGAAAGCCAACTGACAAGCGTCATCCCAAACAAATCGTACCCCCTTGCGAGTCAGATTCATCAATGGACCCGCTATTTTGGAGAATCCCCGAATGAATCTCCTGTAGTAACTGGCTAACCCCAAGAAACTACACACTTCCGTCGGTGTCGTGGGTTGTCCCCACTCCCTCACCGCTGACACTTTACTCGGGTCAACTGCTATCCCCTGTTCAGAAACAACATGCCCCACGAATTGTACCTTTCGCAACCAGAATCCACACTTCTCGTACTTAGTATACAACTGATGCTCTCGTAAAGTCTGAAGAACCTTCCTCAAGTGCTCGGCATGCTCCTCCTCGGAGTGTGAATATATCAAAATGTCATCTATGAAGACGATGACAAAGTGATCCAAGAACTCTCTGAATACTCGGTTCATTAAGTCCATGAATACGACTGGAGAATTTGTGAGACCAAATGGCATCACTCTGAACTCGTAAGACCCATATCTCGTCAAGAATGCAGTCTTTGAAACATCCTGCTCCCTAATACGTAGCTGATGGTACCCCGACCTCAGATCTATCTTTGAAAAGAAAGTTGTTCCCCTCAGCTGGTCGAACAGATCATCAATTCGAGGCAACGGATACTTATTCCGTATCGTGACCTTGTTCAACTCCCGGTAGTCCACACATAACCTCAGTGAACCATCTCTCTTCTTCACAAACAAGACTAGAGCGCCCCAAGGGGAGGTACTCCTACGAATGAAGCCCTGACCTAACAGCTGCTCTATCTGATCTCGTAACTCTCGCATCTCTGCCGGAGCCATACGGTATGGAGCGCGTGCTATCGGTCTAGTATCCGGTAATAAGTCTATGACAAAGTATATCTCTCGACTGGGGGGTAGGCCTGGTATCTCCTGAAACACATCGGAATACTCACGAACAACTGGAATCGAGTCTAACGGAATCACAACCTCCTTAGAGGTATCTTCCTCTATATAATACAAATGAGCGGTCGAGCCTCCCTCTGGGTGAGGCATCGCCACTACAAACATCTCTTACCCCGAAATGGCAAAACAATGCTCCCACCGAAGCAATCAATAATGGCTCTATAAGCTGTGAGACAATCCATACCGATAATGACATCGTGCTCATGCATATCTAAGACTAACATGTCTGCAGGTAATACCAAACTACCAATATCTACCCCCACTCCCCGGCATATAAAGAAGATAAGCGACCCACTCCCCAGTGGTGAGTCTACACACGTCACTGTGCTCTCTACTGTGGCTAACAACCCTAAGGCCTTCGCAAAATGCGTAGCTATAAAACAATGCGTCGCCTTAGTATCAAACAAAACTCGACCCATAGTACCATGGATAGGAAATATACCCTCAATCGCGGGTGGTGCCTGTGGAGCTGCTGCCTGGTGGACGTTATAGACACGTTCGTACTGTAACTTCCCCTGCTACACTGGAGCTGCTGGAATGGATGGTAGGGCTGGCCCCTGGGCTGGAGGTGGGAGGGCAGCTGGAAAAAGTGGTCTTTGTGGCTCTTTACGGGCACCCTGCTGCTGTGGGGCCCTATTACCTTCTGGGCAATCCTGGCGCTTATGACCATGCTTACCGCATACAAAACACCGGCCTCTGAAGTTACCTCCCCTCTGACCCTGCTGACCACGGCCCTGTTGGCCGTTACCTCCCCGCCACTGGCCCTGTTAGCCCTGATTAGCACGCTATTGGCCCTGTTGGCCCTGTTGATTAGGCTGGCCCTGCCTATAACCCCCAAATCCCTGTCTAGAATCACCTGAACGGAATCACTTAGCAGGGTCCCCCTGATGGGAACTCTGCTCGTGCTGACGAGTCTGTCCATGAGATGGGGCCCCACTAGCACTACTACCCCCGGTCCTGCCCTGCTGGCTGGAATCTCCTGTTCTCTTGCTTCCTTGCAGATGGAAGCGGTGATCCTGGCAATGTAGTAACACAGCATTGAGTACATCAGTGAAAGTACTCAGAGATAGATTCCCTATAAGATGTTGACGGATCCTCCAAGCTAACCCGTCCACAAACAACAAAATTTTCTTACTCTCAATAGGTGCCTCATATGGCACTATGGTGAGAAGTCTCGTGAACTCCTCCTCATACTCAGCAACGGTAGAGTTCTCCTGTTTCAAATTCAGTAATTTCCACCTCATCTCAGTCTGCACGGCGGGTGGAAAGTACTTGCGGTCAAACCGCTCCCAAAACGACTGAATAAGGATCGTGTCCCTCTCTTCTAAGGTGGTAATGGACTCCCACCACTGCAAAGCGGCCCCCACCAGCTTAAAGGAAGCCAATAACTGCCTTTGCACGTCGGTGCACTTATACATACGAAGATGCTGCTGGATGTCTTTCTTCCATTGGCTGACTGTGATGATACCTGAGCTACCAGAGAACTCAGGGGGATGCACCTTCTGAAAAGCATCCCTTACCCTCTCCCATGCAGATGGAAGATGTGCTGGTACTGGCGCCACTGCCTGAATCTGGGGTGGAGCCTGCTGAACCACCGCTAGCGCGGCATTCACCGCCTGAGCAACAATGGCGGCTACTTCATTAGCATTCATAGTGCCTTGTGCCGGAGCTGCTGGCTGCTCGGCCTGGGCACGCCTATCCTTCGGTGCACGTCTCAGAGGCATCTGAAACGTGAAGTAGTTTATTAGTCTACAGTCATTATCAAATCTCAAATAGCTAAAGACGTAACATAAAAGCAGAAATACAACAATCCTAAAAATAGGGCTCTATAGCAAAAACGTTAAGCTGAAAGAGAAAATAAGCCGTATAGATCCTATGGACACTAGAACCTGATGCTCTGATACCACCTGTGACACCACGCCTAATTAAATACCGGGCGATCACTCCTTTATTAAATTAAAATCAAGGTGAACAGTTGGTTCATTCTTAGCATCACTGTCGTAAAAATAACATTTCCAAATTTAACACCCTATTTAATTAAGCTAAGTGTCAAAACCATTTTTTTTAAACATTACTTTCCAAATTTTATTTTGAAAATAAATATGTAATTATCTACAACAATTTAATATTTAAAGAATCACACCACAATAATCCTGGAACATATAATCCAATTAATTTGAACATTCAACAACTAAATCCCAGCATTTAAAACTTAAAGTAAAACACCCATGCTGAATAAATCCCAAAGTAACAGTACTAGAAATAACTGAAATACAAATATCCCAATAAAACAGATAAATAGTGGAAAGGGCGACACATGCCCAATAAGGAGAATAATAGAAGTGGAATCAAGTAAATGAAATCGTCTAAGCAAGTGGCCTGCAACTCCCACCTAAGCTGCAGCACGTTCCTTCCAAGGGATCCTAAACAAAACGCCCCTGTGGCTGGGCACCTATAATATATACATATATATACAAGAGAGAAAGAGGAATAGAAACGGGTCGGAGCCCGATAGTGTATATGATTTAAAAATTGGTTTAGCAAGTATTTAAATTGATACAGGCCAATGCAACAACATATTAGTGCGACACTCTCTTGAGAAATTCTCACCTCTCTTCTAATGTGAACTCCTATCGCACTAACCCTCCCAATGGTTTATCTCATCATATATCACACTATCTTTCCCCAAGGATTTAACTTATCTTAGGTGGCTCTCAAGATTTAAGATTTAACAACATCATGGTTAAAAAGGATAATTTCATTTAGTACAAAACGCTCATTTTAACTTTATTGATTCATAAAGTTTTTCAATATCATATTATACTTTTCAAAATAAGTATTTCCAATTTGAGTCATTATACATGTCTTACTTACCATAACACAGTAGGCAGTTTCCCAAATTTCAGAAGTTCATAAATATATTAAATACTCGTATAATATATATATTCTAACAGCACCCCACATAAAAATTATGGTGCGGGCATACTCTGCTATCCAATCCCCGTATCAATCGTACTAAAGGGAATACAAGTTCGGAATCACTCTCGAACTGTATAAATACATACACAAATAATATTGAGGCGAAACATAGTTTCCAAGTCCAAGAGGTTAGTACATACCCTCACGTCTCTTAGGACCGTGACTACCGATTCGATAGCCTGTACCTAGGATTTCTATCTTCTAGGGTACGAGTCAATATCCCCCATGAAGGCCCATTCAAGATAAGACTGTCCCAGCGCGGTAACCTCAGGGATAGCAAGTAGCACGGACATGATTTTCGCAAGTATATAATATATGCATACACAATCATATAAATATACCACTTTTATTATATCGACTTAGGTTTATCCCATAACCCACATTCACAGTAGGTATCCATTTATGTTCCAACGTAACTCTATCTTATGTGTATCTCCCCTTTAATATATGTACTTACATTGTCCCTTATGCAAAATATCCCAAAAATATAGATTTCGCCTTACATTAAAGGTCTCTTATTCATTAATGAATCTTACTGGTCATCATTATCTCCCAAATTATTTTAACAAGGATGTCTAAGGAGTTTTCTTCATTTCAAATAAATTCAACAATTTTAAAAGGGGAAAATTAAGTCTGCCAGAAGGGGTCGATCGATCGAGGTTAGGGGCTCGATCGATCGAACCTTCGATCGATCGAACCTTCGATCGATCGAAGCTCTTGGCTCGATCGATCGATCAAGCAGGTATGGCGAATTCTGCAGTTTTGTAGTTATGGGTTTTCTCACAAAACTTCATCCAAATCCTAACTTTCCATACCCAAACGTCCATAAAATTATACTACTAATTATATAAATCCATTCCATACAACTTTTACATAAAGCATGCAAATTTTTATTCATAAGCATGGATTAACAAGCCCCAAATTCGTATAAAACCTCAAGAACCCTAGAATTTCATTAACATAGTCCTAATCCACCTTTTCTAGAATTTTATTCATCTACAACATCATAAATTCGTGATTTATTCCTCTACATGACAAAGGGTTTCCAGAATTTTCATTTAAGCCATAAATACATGAAATTTCCTAACTCAAATCGGGTTTTTCATCCATATGAATCATCCTAATCATTCCAAAACCAATATGAAAGATGCATAAATGAAATAATCAAGATAAACACTTGTCTGGGATTTTCAGAAATCTAGTTTGGTGTTGAATTTGGTGTGGTTGTGTTCCCCGTCTCACGATTTACGCATTGGCGGTGGCGGCGGTGCAAACAGGTGAGTTTTGAGCCTTGGAATGCCTTGAGAGCTCTCCCCTCTCCTCTCCAATGGCCGTTCTAGTGTTTTGAGTTATCTAACCCTAGGAGATAACCTAAACATCTGATATAACCCCTGTAATTTTCGTGGGTTTAATTACCCAAAATACAAAATGACTAAAATGCCCTCCCGGTGTACTAATAAGGCCTAAAAACGCCCCGAGACCCAAATCAAATCCCCGAGTATACTTTTCTGACTATCTCGACCCTTCCGGACTCGTTGGTGCACTCAAAATGACCATACGAACAACTTATAAAATATTTACTTTTATTTATCAATATTTAATCCCGACGCGACACGGGCGCGTCCCGACTCAAATTTCTAAAATTGTCATTTTATTCACTCGTGACATTTAATATGACCACTATTATATATTACTTTGCTCATTTGTAATGTTCAACAAATTTTCCCATAATTACTAACTCTCATCACGTTACTAATTATAACATAATTAATTTCCGGGTTTTTATTAAATAATTAATTCACATTAAATTTAATAAATCCCCAAATTAATATAGCATAAAAATACGGGGTATTACAATTCCGACCAAAACTCTGCAGGATTCTACTCGAGGTTGTCACATTTTATCCTCCAGGCAAGTGTTTACTTGCTTTAATTAATTTAGTGCGTATATCTCATATCATAATTGATAAATGATGAAATTTTGGGTTAGAACCCTTAAAGTAAATTGGGGAAAACTTGAGTAAGAATTCACAAATTGATGTATTGTAAACTCTAAATGATTTGTAGGGTCAAAACCATGTTAATGGAGTATGAAATTGAATTGAAATGGGAGAAATGTCAAAATTAGGGTTTTTATGGCTTTAAGGTTTAAACCTAATAGAAATGGTTTAATACCATAAATAAATTGATGTGTTAGTTATAAATCAGTGTTAGTATGATTGTGGTGATGTTGGTTGAGATCAGAAACCATAAGAATGGAGGTTGGGTTGATATTTGGAATTTTAGAGAAGATGGTGAATAGTAATTCAGCATCCTTTCTAAATCGATTCGAACATGAGACGAATCGATTCGGCTGTTGGTAAAAAAATATTGTAGATCTATTCGATACGGTCGCGTGGGAACCGACCGCGTATTTTTATGATTTATTTTGGATTTATAATGATTTTCTACGGAAGGCTATCCGAGATCGAAATCGTTAGCTAGAAATCAAACCTGATATTGGGAGAATTAAGGATAAAATTGATGAGAGATCTAAAATGGGAGATTCTAGTTATGATATTAGGACTCCTAGATGACGATTTTGAGGGTAAGCAAACCTTTAGATGAAAGAGAGAACCTTGGATTAATTTAGATTGAAATCTGAGGGACGAACCTAGTGAGTATTCGGGTCGAGTAACATTCGAGAGAGAGAGGTTTTCGATAAGAGTGTAGAGATATGTAAGTGGTTAGAATGTTCATGGGCTGAATGCATTCGAGTAAATCCTAGGATGTGAATAGGATGGAAATTAAGGATAATGGGGAGAGATTTATGAACAGTGATCTGGCGTCGGCTGACGACTAGGATTATAGGTAATGTGATACCTGCAGGATTCAATAAGTTGAGGGTAGACTTATTAAATTATTATGAATTGGGATATTCAGGGAGTATATAAATCCATAACGTGATTAAGGTGAGAGTTATACATTGAGTGAGGGAATACTTTTGGATTTAGCATCATGAGTGTGTGAATACTTAAATGTTATTACGAGTGAAAACATTTTTGGGATATTGGCCATCATTATGAGAGATGGGAAATTATGGCCACATATATATATTGAGGAAGGATATCGATCACATATGCGATTTGATTAATGTGTATATAATATGATTCGATTATGTATATATATATATATATATGTGTGTGTGTGTGTGTGTGTGTGTGTGTGTGTGTGTGTGTGAATGGTATATATGTATTTATGTGAATCATACCCCTTCTATGCTATCATAGGAAGTTGCGTGATGTGGGTGAGACCCCTGGCTTGAGAAACAGGGAGCTTATAGTCCCCAGGTCATATCGTCCATTTTATATTGTGTGATTTTTATTAGGGGTGAGACGTGGTTGGTATGTTTCATCTCACATTCGAGGAGGAACTATGATCGCTCCCCATACGTTTTCATTTGGTTTTTACCAAGGCGGTGTGAGATTTCGACCGTTAGTACCCAGGATGATACGTGAGCGATTCCCTAGTAGATGATAGCATAAAGACCGCATCCTCGAGTTATAACTTGATGGGATGGTTATTATACTTGTGTGTATAGTACATTATTTGGTATGAGAACAAGATATTATATCTCTACTAGAGTAAAGAGATAAATTGAAATATGAAAGAAATTCTCATTCCGGGAGATTTTATCTGGACTTAAATTTGTGATATGAAAAATAAAATGAGTATGTTATGTAAATGTGTGTGTATATATATATATATATATATATATATATATATATATATATATATATATATATATATATATACTGAGGGCCTAATGGATCTCAACGATCGACATTGCTAAGTAGTAGTGTATCGAGGGGGTTCCTTGTTTGAATTTCGCTTCGCGAGACACCCCACGCACGAACATGGCACAGTGTTGAGACAGGAGAGAAGTTTAGCCCCTTACTACTTGGATTAAATAGGATTTGTAGAATTTTAGTGAAACGATTAGTTAGGCAGTGTAGGTTAACTGGGTTGTCTTTTAGGATGCGTTAGGTTTTCACTATTAGAAGAGAGGTGAGGGGTATCTCATGGGAGTGCGATACCAATTTAAATATGAGATAAAACATATTTTTCATAAATAAAGCATTTATGCACTTGCTAAATATTTTCACAAATCGGGCTCTGACCCGTAGATCTATTTTTCCTCTCTTTTGCTATATATATATATATATATAGGTGTCCAGACACAGGGACGCCTCGATGACGATTCCTTCGAGTCAGATGTCTGTTGCAGTAGCTTTGGATGCACGTAGGTTTACTGTAGATGCTTCTATCCTTATAATCTAGATAAAAGGTACTGTATAAATATTCGGGCTAATCACCCAACTGCTTTTATTTATTCTTTTACCGCCTTTTATGCGGATTCGATTTGGTGTTTTATTGTTAAACCGAGTGTTCGGTTATTTGTATTCCATCTGAGTTTCATTTATTCATAAACTGTGTGAATGTTTTAATTGATTAATTTGTTTAATAGATTAGTTAAATAAAATTTTGACGCTAGCCCAATAGGTCATCGGTACTTAATTTGGTTTTTGACAGTGATGCTAAGAATGAACCATATGTGACTCCTATTTTAATTTGGTACAGGAGTGATCGCCCGGTATTTTATTAGGCGGGGTGTCACATATGGTTTCAGAGCATGAGGTTCTAGTGGCCTTAGGAATATGTGCGGGCGTACTATGTTTTCAGCATTGCTCTTTATTTGATATAGAGCCTTATGATTAGGATTGTTGATTCCTCTAGTGAGATTTCGTTCTCCTGCCACTTTATAAGATTATAGTAAATCTTTTGTGCGCTCGTTCGAGGTTCATGTGCTAATCGAGGAAGGGGGACTAAGGAAGACCGTGATGAAGGCAACAGGAGGCGGGGCTTAGCTGGAGTAGTTAGTTGATGTCGAAAACTAGGACCGCAGTAGAGGTCACTCTCCTTCTGGCATTTGCTAAGAATTATTGCAATGATTGTTAAAGTATAGTAGTTATATTCAGTTACGTATCGTTATAGTATGGAGAGGGGTGCTGATTTGAAGTATCCCGTGAAGTTAAGTTGGGAAAAAGTTTGAAAAGGTCTTTGACAAGGAATATATGTTGAAGTCAAGTCATACGAAGTTAGTTTAGCCATACTCAGTAGAAGTAGAAGGCTCGGAAGCTCTGGCTTAGAGCAGAGTATGGATATACCCAGATGTGAAAATTTGAGGAAAATTTTTCACTCGTAGGAGAAATGTTGAGATGGTGAAAATGATGGTCACCATACATGGAGGGAATGCAGTTTTTGGATTATTCACATAAGGAATCGGTCGGGTGCCAGTAGTAAATAAAGAGTGATATGGATAAGTGAACTTTGTGCCGATTAGAGAAGGTATAGTGAAAGGAGAGTCCTTCAGAAGAATGATGGGCTCATTAGTAAGTGTTGTTAACACTTATGGAAAAATTTGTATTTGTCGAACCCCATGAGTGGGTATCCACCCAGGGAATTCATTAAAGCAGGGCTATTGAAGCCGGTAATGGAGTTTCCTTTTAACGAAGAAGTTAAAGGACAAGAGTAGGGTGCCCAGATAGGGCATTGATAAGAGTAATTTTGGTTCGATTAAGACAAGTGTTTTAGGTCAAGGAACCAATCGGAGCAGTCGGGAACACTGGTGAAGTTATTAGTATGAGTTTTACCTCAGATAGAGGAGGTATATTTGGTGGGACTAGATAAAGTCATGGTATTTCGTTAGCCCTAGACTCGTGTGTGTAATTTGAGCTTTTTGGGCGCTATCAGTAATATTATATAATGTGGGTCTATGTGTTTTTTCGCGGTAGTGGAGTTCAATTTTCCTTCATTCGCTATGAAAGCGGGTGTTGATATTTTGAGTATATATCTGGTTTGTACTACTCATTTTATGTGTAGTATACGAGTGTGATATTATTTTGAGTATATTATGTTCTTCGTTGATTCGAGTGATAGAAGGCTAATGATTGCAAGACTATCGTGTCTGTGGTTCCAGGGTGGAATAGGTTATTGTTGCGATATCTCACCTGGATACAGGTTGAGTCCGCCTTTATTAGTATGGGTAGATGGAACTTCGGTAAGAAGATGTTTCATTATTATGATTCGAGTGTGTGGCGACCTTATAGATGTGATTTAAGGCACACGGGATTTATTTGTTGAGCTACGAGTTTAAGCTTTTTATTGCTAGCACTAGGACTTAGTGTTAGTACGAGTGCTTGGTGGTATTGATCCTGGATAGAGATAGGAGTTAAGACCACATTTTGTTGAAAGAGGGGATAGGATTATCCTGGTTACATATTTGAAGCTAACGGACCTCCACGACCGACAAAGTTAACTAGTAGTATATTGGAGGGGTTCCTTGTTTGGATTTCTCTTGCGAGACACTCCACGCATAAACTTAACGACGTCAGGAGTGGAGATATGTTATAGGATGCAAGGATGTTGGTTGTGATGATAAGTTACCTAGTGTAGAGAAAACACTATGGATTGGGAGCCGTGTGATGATTGTATGCATATGGAGATGGAAGTGTTATGGAAAAACACTGAAATGTTTTTCTCACTGCAAGTATGTGGGTGAGGCAAAGTGAGAGAAATTGATTTAAGTATTTGTGGTCAGGACTGGATGAAAAAGGTAAATGTTGTAGGAAATATGTTTTGGGTAAAATGTTCGTAACACCTTTGTAGAGAGTAGGCGCCCCGATTATTTAGACTTTTCTTTTCGTCAAGAGGGAAGGACATAGAGATAGAAGAGCGTTAGTAGGTTAGCGAGATAGGATTTAGGACATCCCGCTGGTGTTCCTTAAGCCGTTATATCTCGATGATCGACAATGCAAGGAAGTAGTGTAACGAGAAGGTTCCTTGTTTGGATTTCGCTTTGCAAGACGTCCCACGCATCAAACCGAGAAAATGTCGGAAGTTTAGAGAGGCCCTAGGCACTAGGTATACTTAGGATAATACTAGTTTCACGTGGGTAGTAAATCACATCGATCGTAAGATTATTAGAATTTAAGTTCAGAAGGTTTAGTGGCGCCGAGATGCGGAGATAGTTGTGAGTTAACCACAAGAAGATTGGTGGGTTAACTTTATGAAAGATTGCACTTCCAGTTATAGGAAAGATTAGAGTTTGAAGTATTCGGGTTAGGAAAACCCAGGTGTGCAAATGTTGTTTAGAGAGAGTGTTACGTGTTTAGAAAGAGTGCTAAGTGTTGGACGTTTACATTGGATGTGCAAATGTGCACAAAAAAAGGGTGTATGGGCACCTTAGTAAGTCGATTTATTATATTCCTCCAGGATTAGAAGGGGGCGCAGTATATAAAACGGACGATTATGCCGTAGGGCAGTTATAAGTGAGATTAAAGTTGGTTGAATGGAACGTCGTAGGAGGCACACGATAATCCAATTGTATAGGTGCAACTAGCCTTAGTAAAATTTCTTTTTAAATGAGATTAGTTGTCCTACTATGGACTAGCGGATGCTTAGAGTATTAGCGAGAGTATCGGCTTTTTGAGACGTTTGAGCGGTAGTTATAGGCTCATTCTTTTTATAGACGGTTATAGAAGCACTAGGTGCGAGTTAAGTCATTTTCATGTCGAAATTTAGATAAGCTTGTTGTTAAGCTAGTGTGTTAGAATATAAGCCTTGAGATAGGTGGGTACCGAGAATGAGTATATGGTAGAGGACCATTGTGTTAGCACCTTTCGACTTAGGGGTACTAGGACATAGTGTAATTAGAGATCCTAGGTTGGTGGTAGAGGTTATATCCGAATTTCGAGGGTGAAATTTCATTGTAAGGGGGGGAGTATGTAACACCTCGCACTTTTGGGGAAGATTAAATTTCATAAATGAGTATAATTTGGATATTTGAGAAATTATTGTGAATAGTAATTTTTGGAGTTTTCAAGGATTAAATGATTTTTGATGTATATTATATTCACTCTGGGGATTAAGTGAATGAGTTGGAGCATTTTATTATTTGTCGCAGGTGGGTAAAGCGACAAAGGATAATATTTTAATTGGAAAAACCCGCATTTAAGTTGTGTTGGGTTAAATTAGTGAATTGCGGTTTAGTAACTCGGATGTAAATTTTGATTGCGCGGTTGGTCTCGAAATGGCAGAGATAGTCTGAATAGAGTATCAGGGGGTAGTAATTGGGTTCCGGGAATTTTTGGACCCGTAGAGACTCGTAATTGAGTAAACGAGTCATTTTTGGGTTTATAAGGGATACACCCTTATTTTCATCTCTTTATAAGACAAAAGAGAAAAATAAAGAGAGAAAGAAGATAAAGAGAAGAGAGGGAGAGAGAAGGGAGATTCCGGCCAAAACTCCGCGGGATTCGACTCGAGGTCGTCGGATTTTATCCTCCAGGCAAGTGTTTACTTGCTTTAATTAATTTAGTGCGTATATCTCATATCATAACTGGTAAATGATGAAATTTTGGGTTAGAACCCTTAAAGTAAATTTGGGAAAACTTGAGTAAGAGTTTACAAATTTATGTATTTGAAACTCTAAATGATTTGTAGGGTCAAAACCATGTTAATGGAGTATTAAATTGAATGGAAATGGGAGAAATGTCAAAACTAGGATTTTGATGTCTTTAAGGTTTAAACCTAATAGAAATGGTTTAATACCATAAATAAATTGATGTGTTAGTTATAAATCAGTGTTAGTATGATTTTGGTTATGTTGGTTGAGATTAGAAACCATAAGAATGGAGGTTGGGTTGATATTTGGAATTTTGGAGAAGATTGTGAATAGTAATTTAGCGTCCTTTCCAAATCAATTCGGCCATGAGATGAATCGATTCGTCTCTTGGTAAAAAAAAATTTGTAGATATTTCCGATACGATCGCGTGGGCGCCGACCGCGTATTTTTTTGATTTTTTTTGGATTTATAATGATTTTTCTACGGAAGGCTATCTGAGATCGAAATCATTAGCTAGAAATAAAACTTGATATTGGGATAATTAAGGATAAAATTGATTAGAGATTTAAAATGGGAGATTCTAGCTATGATATTAGGACTCCTAGATGACGATTTTGAGGGTGATCAAACCTTTAGATGAAAGAGATAACCTTGGATTAATTTTGTGTGAAATCCGAGGGACGAACCTAATGAGTATTCCGGTCGAGTAACATTTGAGAGAGAGACGTTTTCGGTAAGAGTGTAGCGACATGTACGCGGTTAGAATGTTCATGGGATAAATTCATTCGAGTAAATCCTAGGATGTGAATAGGATGGAAATTGAGGATAAGGGCTAGAGATTTATGAATAGTGATCCGGTGTCGGTTGACGACTAGAATTATAGGTAACATGATACCTGCAGGATTCAATAAGTTGAGGGTAGACTTAATAAATTATTATGAATTGGGATATTCAGAGAGTATATAAATCCTTAACGTGATTAAGGTGCGAGTTATACATTGAGTGAGGGAATACTTTTGGATTTAGCATCATAAGTGTGCGGATACTTAAATGTTATTACGAGTGAAAACATTTTTGGGATTATTGGCCATCGTTATGAGAGAGGGGAAATTATGGCCACATATATATGTTGAGGAAGGATATCGATCATATATGTGATGTGATTACTGTGTATATAATATGATCCGATTATGTATATACATCTGTGTGAATGGTATATATGTATTTATGTGAAGCATACCCCCTCTATGTTATCATGGGAAGCTGGGGGATTTGGGTGAGGCCCCTGGCTTGAGGAGCAGGGAGCTTATAGTCCCCAAGTCATAGCGTCCATTTTATATTGTGTGATTTTTATTAGGGGTGAGACGTGGTGGGTATGTTTCATCTCACTTTCTGGGAGGAACTATGACCGCTTTTCATATGTTTTGATTTGGTTTTTACCTAGGCGGTGTGAGATTCCGACCATTGGTGTAACACCCCGTGACTTTGGGACTGAGAAATTTAATTTTCGGGAGAAATAAAATTTATTTAAATTGAGGACATTTTTAAAGTATTCTGAATGATAATTCTGAGTGCGTCATGGGTTCCGAATGGGTTGAGATAGTCGAAATGGCTATCCTTGGGTTTTATTTCGATTACGGAATAATTTTAAGTAGTTTGACTCGAATTTGAGTAAACGAGTCATTTTAAGTGTGTATTAACATTTAAAACTGTGATTATTATTTTAAAGGCTTAAGAGTCTTACGGATCAAGACATTCTCATTTGTGAGAAAGAGAGAAAAAGAAAGGAAAAGAGAAAGAAGAATAAAGGGAGATAGAGAGGAAAAAAAGCTTGGAGATTCCGGCCCAAACGCGATTTCGGGAACGATTCAACCTCTACAATTCTGAGGCAAGTGTTTAATCTTACTAAATATTTCATTTTTGTAATTCATTTCATAATTTGTGGATAAAATAATTAGATTTTGGGTATATTTATCAAAACCTAGATTTTGGTTTCAATCTTTAAATGGAAGTTTACATTTGGGTTCAAGGGATATAAATTGATGAGACTAGATATAGGATGAGTTTTTATGTTTAAAAACATGTTGGGGGTGAAGATTGAGGCTTGGAAGATGATAAAATGGATTTTGGGGAAATTAGGTTTTAGTGAGAAAGAACCATTTCGTAGCCTGCTGAACAGGCCGAATCGATTCGGTCTCTTACCGAATCGATTCGAAATGTTGCAGAGTCCCAAGTGTGTGTGACCGAATCAATTCGGACCCAAGGCGAATCGATTCGGCCTGGGACAGTCTCTCAGGTCCTTTGGACCGAATCGATTCGCAGTTGGGGTGAATCGATTCGCAGTTGGGGTGAATCGATTTTCCCTTGAGACCAAATCGATTCGGACCAGGCCGAATCGATTCGAAAATAAGGTTGTTTTGTGAATTTTCTCTAGAATGATTTCTAACCCTTTTTGGTTGGATTTATTGATTTGGTACATGATTATATGATGTAAGAAATATTTTTTGGAGATTTATTAGAAGTTTCTCGCATGATGAGTTCGCGGGTACGTATCGAGTTATTTTGGGGACTTATATACATATGTATTGGAGAGGGTCATATCGATATAGTGGGGGATCTCATTGAGAACGGGAGTTCTATTCAGAGGTCATAAGTGAGCCTAGTTATGACGTAAGGTTAAGGACCCTTTGAAAGAGTTGTGAGAGTATGGCATGGAAGGGTAGGTCGATATTTGTGTCGAATCCTTATAGTGATAGGATTCTATTTAATATATGGTTTGGGACCAAGGAGAGGTAGAGGTCGCGCATCCTTAGTAAGGTTTAACTTAAGGAATAAATTGTAATGTAATAAGATTAAGGGTTCATAGGAGCAACTGAACCGTAGACTGAATTGAGAATGAGTGGCATTTACAATCGACTAGAATAGGATTGTGTTAAATTGTAGTAGGAGTAGTCACTACCTATCCATGTGTGATTAACGATGAGTATTTCACTATATGATGAAATCATAAAATGAATTTAAGATTAAGCTGGAGGCTTGCAGACTATTAGTTAAGTGTGTACCTATAGTCGAGAGTATTATTGGATATATCGATGTGCATTCGGATATTGATGGGATAAGTAGTGATTGTTATACACATTAAGCTTTGGGGTGATAACCTTAATGCTGAATATATTGGAAGACTATTCATATCATAGGGGCAATGAATGAATATACTTCAAGTGAGGGATCGTATTTATATAAGGAATTGAATTAAATATGTTCGGGACGACGGCTAGTATAAAGAGGATTATATACACATATAGCCGAGTTTATAAACTTCATACATACGCATGAGAGATGGTATGTGTATATATATATATATATAGGTATGGATATGTATATATGTATGTACTCATGGCGTGAATATTTAAACCGTATGTGATGGTTTAATTATATGATGTAATCATATGGATGTATATATATTGTGTATGTGAATGATATATATACTTGTATTGTGAAGCATACCCCGCACATGCTATCATTAGGAAGTTGCGCGATGAGGGTGAGCACCCTGGCTCGAGGAGCAGAGTGTGGATATTCCCCAGGTCGTAGCGTCCATTGTGTTATTATGTGATATACATTTTTTGGGGTATGAGACGTGTTGGGTATGTTTCGTCTCATTGTCGGTTAGGAACTATGACCGCTTCCCGGATGTCGTGTGTGTATGCTAGTCGCGATGTCGGTGATATTGAGTCCGACCGTGGTCCCCAGGATGGTATATGAGTAATGCCCTGGAAGATGATAACATGGTGTAGTATATTGGCATTCTATAGCCTGTTATATTATGTGTATGGCCATTGTACATTATATGTGTTATGTACACGTGGCTGTGAGAATGGATGGTTGTATATATATATGTTTAGAGTAAATATATATATAAGATATGAAATTTCTATGGTGTACATCTTGGGTGATTATGGTGTACTAGATTGTTTTGGGTTGATGTATCGCACTTAAGGAAATTTTTGGTTATATCAACCCAAGGATTTAAGGGAGAGTTTTAGGTTGTTATTAGATAGTAATCTAGATTATAGTAGTATTTGTGCATAGGACATAATGGATCCCCATGATCGACATTGTCAAGGAGTAGTGTATCAGGGGGGTTCCTTGTTTGGATTTCACTTTGCAAGACACCCCACGCACGAAACGCAGTGCCATGTTGAGAGTAGAGAGAGGTTTTGTCCTTTGTAATTGTAGGTATCACTAGTATGATTTGTGTGGATGACATAATGAATCCCTACGATCGACATTGTCAAGGAGTAGTGTATCGGGGGGTTCCTTGTTTGGATTTCGCTTTGCGAGATGACCCACGCACGAAACGCAATGCCATGTTGAGAGTAGAGAGAAGTTTTGTCCTTTTGTAATTGTAGGTATCATTAGTATGGTTTGTGAGGATGACATAATGGATCCCTATGATCGACATTGTCAAGGAGTAGTGTATCGGGGGGTTCCTTGTTTGGATTTCGCTTTGCGAGACGCCCCACGCACGAAATGCAGTACAATGTTGAGAGTGGAGAGAAGTTTTGTCCTTATTAAATTGCGCATGTTATTTAGAGAATAAACTCTAATTTTGAAGTTGAATGTTAATACGTGAAGTAATAAAATGGATAACTGATTAAGTTGCAAATCAGAATCAATTAAGCCTAGTATGGCATATATGTGTATATATATTTAAGTGTGATTAGAATGGGAAGGATTCTCGGGTTATGTTAGAATGGCAGGTCTTGCGGGTATAGGTCGTGCCTATTATAAGGTAGGTTGTCCTTATGGGTGGGGTAACTTAATTATAGTTTTAGGACGTGAATAGGTGCGCGTTGTTAGATGAAAGGTGAGTTGGGATTTCACGAGAGTGCGACTCCACTTTAACTATGAAATAAGTGCATTGATATTTATTATGCACGGTTAACACACTTGCTAAACATTTTTACAACTTGGGATCTGACCCGTTTATATTTCTCTTTTTCTATATGTATGTATATATATTACTTCAGGCGTCCTACCGCATGGATGCCGGATGCTTTTCCATCCAGAGTCATGGGAGCGGTAACAGGTGCGGACTGCTGCGGGATTTAAATGGTAGTCGCTTCCTACTTCTTATAAATCTAGATAGGATTCATGTGGTACGTCGGGGTTAAACCCAAGAGTTATATGTGGATGTTTATATTTCTTCTTTATGATGATTGTACTGCCTGTGACCCGACAGCTTATTCGGGTTTATTTCTTTTTGTGTACTCGTTTCATTTTTATTCTAGCACTTCTTTTATCATGGTACTTGTGTTCATGTTACCTTTGCTAGATATCTATATTATTGGTTTGTTGTCCGTGGTATGTTTTATTTAATTTTGGCATCTCGCTTATGTGATTCCGGGTAGTTAGCCTTATATGTTATTGTATAGTTTGTTGGTGCTGAGACTGAGCCATCTAAGATTCCTGATTTAAAGTAGTAAAGGGATGGACACCCGTTATTATTTTAAGGGGGTTGTTACAGTTGGTACCCAGGATGATACGTGAGCGATTCCCTGGTAGATGATAGCATAAAGACCGCATCCTCAAGTTATAGCTCGTTGGGATCGTTATTATACTTGTGTGTATAATACATTACTTGTGTATGAGAACAAGATATTATATCTCTACTAGAGTAAAGAGATAAATTGAAATATGAAAGAAATTCTTATTTCGGGAGATTTTATCCGGACTTAAATTTGTGATATGAAAAATAAAATGAGTATGTTATGTAAATGTATTTATATGGGTATATATATATATATATATATATATATATATATATATATATATATATATATATATATATATATATATATATATACTGAGGGCCTAATGAATCTCGACGATCGACATTGCCAAGTAGTAGTGTATCAAGGGGGGTCCTTGTTTGAATTTCGCTTCGCGAGACACCCCGCGCACGAACATGGCACAATGTTGAGACTGGAGAGAAGTTTAGCCCTTAGTACCTGGATTAAATAGGATTTGTAGAATTTTAGTGAAACGATTAGTTAGGCAGGGTAGCTTAACTGGGTTGTCTTTTAGGATGCGCTAGGTGTGCACTATTAGAAGAGAGGTGAGGGGTATCTCATGGGAGTGCGATCCTAATTTAAATATGAGATAAAACATATTTTTCGTAAATAAAGCATTGATGCACTTGCTAAATATTTTCACAAATCGGGCTCTGACCCGTATATCTATTTTCCTCTCTTTTGCTACATATATATTTATATAGGTGTCCAGACACAGGGACGCCTGGATGACGATTCCTTCGAGTCAGACGTCTGCTGCAGCAGCTGTGGATGCACGCAGGTTTACTGTAGATTCTTCTATCCTTGTAATTTAGATAGGAGGTACTGTATTAACATTCGGGATAATCACCCAAATTCTTTTATTTATTCTTTTACCGCCTTTTATGCGGATTCGATTTGGTTGTTTATTGTTAAACCAAGTGTTCGGTTATTTGTATTCCATCTCAGTTTTATTTAATCATAAACTGTGTGAATGTTTTAATTGATTAATTTGTTTAATAGATTAGTTAAATAAAATTTTGACACCAGCCCAATAGGTTATTAGTAATTAATTTGGTTTTCCATAGTGATGCTAAGAATGAACCATATGCGACTCCTGTTTTAATTTGGTACAGGAGTGATCACCCAGTATTTTATTAGGTGGGATGTCACAGTTAACTCTTAATAAATTATGTTAGTCTTCAATTCCCGAGTTAGGCTTTAGGCTCCAACTTTGGACCACCAATTGAACGCAAATACATAATTTAATTAGCCCGATAACTACCCAACTCATATATATATATATATATATACCACAGGACCATTCCTAAGGGTCTAAAATGCCCGAACGAGCCCGTAATACCTCTCAAAGTGTGCTATTTTTGTCCAAAAATATATTTTAATTGTGACATGACACATGTAAATATTTTTTTATTTAAAAAGAAAATAAAATACCTTTTGATTTATTCTCAAATCATTAAAGTCCAACTCTAATAGTTCATAAATAAAAATGAGTCTAATTACTAACAACCTTGATTAATTAATTTCACCGAATTAAATTAATCCCTATTAAATTTTATTTTATTCCGAAAATACGGGGTATTACAAACCTTTTTAATGGTTCTTGAAAAATAATTATAAATATACATACATTAATAAATATAAGTATAGTTTTATTTATTGGCGAAAATATGATCACCACTAGTATGTACCCCGCGAGATGCGCTGGAGCAACTATATGTTACGAATTTTGTCTAAAAAAATTATAAATTATACTTGCATAAAAATATTATTTTATTTAAAAAACATATATACAATATAATGAAGAGAGAACTCTCACACACACATTATATATATATATATATATATACACACACACACAGAGAGCTCATATATACACCCCACACCCATCAGGTCGTTGCCCCACCTTATACCGCCGAATCTATACCAACCTGATACCCACCTAACTCAACACCAAACTTGAAGAAACCCTTACCCACCTAAATTAACCAAAATCACCTTAAACTCGCCGGAATAACCACCCACACCACCATTTCTGCCAACAATCTAACTTTGTAATTCAATAACCTATAGAGGATACTGTAGTTGAAAATAAGTGTCGGTAAAACCAAGTAAGTGATTTTAAGAAACGATTGAGTGGAGCATGAATAGATTGCTTATACACTCACTCTTTCGAATGTGACAAATTCATTTCACCGAGTCTATAAGAGGATTCATCAATGAAATAGGAAACCATCAATATAAATACAATAAAACAAACTAAAAAATGATGACCAAAGTTCAAAGATAATACTATGCACCATCACTTGAGCTGAAATCTCCTATTCTCGTCAATGACACCAACTAGTACGAGTTTTGTGCAAATATCTATAATTTTTCTTTTTAGTTTCTGCTGGTGATGTTGTTGCAGAAGATAAGCCGGTATTTTTTTGTTAGTTGATGTATGTGGACATTTAGGGGAGGCAGAAAGAGACGAAAGTGCATAGAGAGGGAGGGGAATGGAAAAAGGTTAGAGGGAGTTATTGGAAAATGAATAAGTCATTTTGATTTCAAAGGTTGATAGACGTTTAGTTCTGTAAGTTTAATAACTATCTCATGAAAGATTAAACTGCATTAAATGTTTTATAAGTTTAATAACTATCTTAGGGAAGATTAAACTGCATTAAATTATATTAAAACCTCTAATACTATCATATTATACGTACAATATAGTTATAGATGTAGATATTTTATTTATATCAAAAATTAAAAACTAACCATGTAGTAGTTTTGGAAAGTGCCACATGGAAAAATCGAGAAATAGAAAAAGCAAGATCCTCAACCGTTTGATGTGGATCTTTTCCAGCCCAATTATTAAACCTTAAATGTCATGTAGCAATGATATTAATGAAATAATTATATTTGGACAAATTAATTTTTAATGAAGAATAACTGATTAAAAAACTTACCATCCGATTCAATTTTCAGTCCACATCTCGGGGCTACTGGTGTTGTTCGAAGTGAATTGATGACAGTACTCTTCATTACACGTGTTTATATGGTAAAAGAGTAGTATTAAGTATAATGGATTTAAAATAATAATATCAATATATATTAAAATAAAAATAATACCATTGGTTGTGGAGCATCATTCTCTTGGCACATAATACATGGAACTCCAATATCAAGTGATTGAGCCATACTTGCGCACTGATTAATATAAGTTGTTCCAACATCTCCATACGATGATTTCACATTACCATATTCATTCTCATTCTAAGTTTACAAACATTAATTAGCAGAAGCAAAAGGGTAATTGAAAACCTATACAAATAAGCTTAAAAATAATTATTAATTATATGAATATCCACTTAGGAAAATATAATTGCACCTCCTTGTGATGTAAAAAGCTTCTCTCGTTTGACCATGTCTACTATAAAAGTTGTAAAATTTTGCATTTCATTCAGAAAAAGCGGAAGGAAAAATGTATATATTATAAAGAATTATGAAATTTTCTGATGCAATAGTGACTTTGAAAAAGAAACAGAATCTTATAATTACCATGTAAACAGAATTTTCTGTCAGGAGCTCAATCCCAGGCATATTATGCAACCACACATGAAATACTCTGCATCAAAACATAAAAATATTCGTAATTTGAAATTTAAAATTTTGAGTTAAATAAAGCTGAAGTAGAAAGGCAAAGTATATAGTATGGTTTGACAACATACACTTTGTAAAGACATATTAACGGATGAGAGAGTGAGATGGCCAAATGATTTTTTTTTAAAAGGAAAATTTTAACAAAAAAACATTCAAATTGTGCTTTCCCAAATTTCTGGAAAGTTTTCTAATTGAGGAAAATAGATATTTGAACATGTTTTGTATTTTTGACATTAAATTTGACCAAAAATTTAATACATTGATACATTTGATACAATCAAAGGAGAGCTTCTTGGTACAAATGGTTGTTAACGTAGCTCTTGTTCATGACATTGAAGAAGATGACATTTTTATCTAGAGTGTCATTGAATATTCGGGGAGTGATTGCAGGTTGACCACAAGAAGCATAGGCTCTCATCAATTTGATGGAAAGGGATGGGTTTGTGTTGAGACTTTAATCAAAGATGATCTTGGAATGGACTTGTTCCAATGTTGTAATATCTTTTTGTTGCCTAGATTATACTCAAGAGGGGGGGGTGAATTGAGTTTTTACAAACTTTAAGTCAAATTAAGATTTTAGTAAAATATTAAATTTAAATCACTTAGACAAATTTCAGATTAATAAAACTATAGAGAATAAATTTAACAATATCAAATAAATGCAATCAACTAATTTTAAACAACTAGAAATGCAGATTTTAACACACTAGGAATATTAATTTTAATTTTCGTATTTAATATTCAGTAATATTCTGAAATTAATTATTTAGTTCAAAAATAATTATTTTAATCTTAAAATTAATTAAGTCAAATTTTGGAATTAATTTATTTGCAAGATAGTGTGCTGAAAATATTAACTCAAGCAAGCATATACAAATAAATAAATATAAGTGCGGAAGATAAATGACACCGAAAATTAACGTGGTTCGGCCAAATCCCGGCCTACGTCCACGCGCCTAGAGCCCCTGTCTCCTTTGCGCTTCACTAAACCTGATCCACTTGCGGGTAGGATCAAACCACCACGTACAACTGTTTGCAAGCTAACTCCGAGCTTCAAATCCCGTGGCCCACTTGCGGGTAGGAACCAATCACCGGTACAAACCGAAGCTTCAACAAAGCTTCACAACAAATCTGAATTTTTGTAGAACAAGGTAAAATACTGAAACTCCTTAAAATACAATTTGTAATCTGAGTTTCTCCTTCTTTAATGAGACTTCAATAAATGATGTTGAAGTAGGCACAAGTCTTCTTCTTCAATGATTGAGCAGATGATAAAATTAATTGCTCTCTTGAATGTGTAGCTGAGTAGTAAAATAAAATGCTCTCAATAATATTTCAAGTCTTTCTCATGTTCTCATTCAAGTCTGTTTCTTCAATTCAACTCTTCAAAGCTTTAAATGTGTCTTCCAAAAACTAGCTGTTAGACACATGCATTTTGAGCATTAAATGCTCCTGTTTTTGCTGAGATGATGTAGCTGGAAATAAACTCCGAATCTGATATGCAAATCTTTATATTTATCTTCTCCATAAAAATATAGCTATTGTAGCACAAAAATAGTAATCTGAAAATATATGTGATTGAAAGTAGCTTGGTAGATAACCCATATATTTTCTGCAAAAAGATTGTTAGTTCAAGAGATAAAATACAAATTTGATATGTAAATGGAGAACCATTGTGTAAAGAATATAACTCGTGTGTTAAGGACATTTTTCTGTCAAGAAGATAAGTTGGACAACGTGAGTAACAGATTTTGTTCAGGTGCATGTCTCGAGGAAGCCAAAGATAATATCATAGGAAGTTTGTGATATTATATTTAATAAGAACAAGGCACAGCCGAAAGAATGGGCTGATGAACAGTCCAATGTAATATAACTCCTGTCAATTCTTGTGAAATATGATCTGACGTCATGTACAAACAAATCACAGTCTTGCAGGATTTAATAAACATATATATATATATATATATATATATATATATATATATATATAAATTCTTATGAACGTTCTCGGCCAATGATGGAGCAACCTAAATTTAAGATTTATTGAAAGTTTTTTATCTACATCATACGTTTACTGCAAGCGCGGGACCCATGATTGTGATTGAGGTGACAAGGAAAAACTCAAGCTTTTTATAAAGGAAAAATGTTCTCATAATATGATCGTGGTGATAGAACTACTACTGTAGGAGAGAGAGTCCACTTTTAGACTAGAAGCCGAGCTGTCATGCAACCACGAAGGAAAGCTAACCAAGTGAGATAAAAGATGTTATTACTCAACTTCCAGTACAATGGCCGAAAAGTCTTGACAGGATAATTCTAGCGGTAAAAAAAAATGTCCTACAGTAACGATGAAAGTGTCAGGGCATAATCTCACGCCAACTGGTAACGTGTAAGGCAAGGCCCAACTGGTAACGTGTACTTGCCTAATGCTTATAGGTAGTCAACCTATAAAAGCCAAGAGGCGTCAGTTCCGGTAGGCTTTCGGCCATAGGGATTCAGCTCACATGAGGCACCTTTTCAAAGAAACCAATTGAATACATAATATATCATGCATACACGCCGAATATATATAATATGGCCAAGCTATATATATAATATCATATGGATTTAAAAAAACTGAATATAAACAAAATTGACAACCGCTGAATATATATATGTATAAAAAAAAGTTCAATTTTTAAAAAAAATATTTTTCAAAAAGAATAAAAAGATTAATTTTCTTAATAAGTTCCGAAAATGAGTTCGAACAAAAGAGTTTCATTTTAATCAACACTTACACCAAATTAAAATCATAGAGAGAAAAAAAATATGTATATGTGCCTAAAGTGTCAAGTGCAAATGTGCAACCACACGTAAATACCTATTCTCAGTTATGTCATTGAGTAGAGTCGAGGCATGTTGAGTCGTGAAAATAAAACTTGACATAAGCAGGTATAACTCACTCATAATGGATATGTAATAAATATATGTATATCATGGTATATAAACAAGATTATACAATAAAAAATATCTATAGAATAACCTAATAAAAATGTGTTTGGAATCATCAAAATCAATATATTAAGTCAAACTAAAATGTACATTAATTAAACTAATTTAATTAATTAGGGATAAATAACATTTCCGTTAACACTTTTCATTTGTCCAAGATTTTGCCACACGAAACTTCAACGAGGATTGGGTTATGGTGGGGTAATTTAAGGGTTTGAATTGATGAAATTAACTGGCGGGCATCATGAATAGGTTTTGTGACCACGTTAATGATTTAGAGTTTAGAGAAGTTTAATAGTTTTGGGGGAATATGGAAAATGGATGGTCGTTTCTCTAAACGCTAGAGGAAATTCACCGAGCAAGATGAATAGTAGAAGAAGAGATTAAATAAGTTAATATGCATTAATGACTAATTATATCTTTAATGCTATTGTATTAGAAATATAACTAGTTTGTAATCCGCGCGATGCGCGGACGGTGTGCATTGGGAGGCATATTCGAGCAACTAATTTCATTCTTTTATCACATTTGATTAAAAAAAACTATTTTTTAAGAAAATACTAATTTAGAATTAGATTGTTAACGTCTTTACATAAGTCATACTGAATTTGCCTAAATTTTTCTAAGCTAGTCCATCTTCACACCCATTTACTAATTGTAGTTATCTTCCTACAACAAAACAAAATAAAAGGCCTCTATATATTTAATTTTTACAACCAAAATCAATGAATTTATATACTCTAGCCTCACCATCGCCACTTAAACACCGATAAAAACAACAATAGGAGAGAAAATAAAGTTCCTAAAAATGGTCGATCACAACGAATCCGTAGAGAATATTACTTTTCACTACCATTACAACACATATATCATTATATGTTAGATGTGAATTCCATTAAACCAAAAACATAACACCTAAGGATGTGTTTGAGAATTCTAATTTCATGCCATGAAATTAGAATTGAAAATTTTCCAATTCGAAATTGAAACATTTAGAGCTGATTGTTTTTTCAATTTCAAGTCAACGCCATGGAATTGGGTCCCAAACACACCATTTATGTTTTTAGCAGGTTACAAAAATGGAAAAAAATGAAAGTTGATCCTGATGAAACATAACTGTTGAAAACCAGTTAATATAAAATTTCAGTTGTTTTAACTGCAAATGATATATATAATTAATCCAAAAAACTAAATAACATTAAGTAGCTACTCTCCTACTGCGAATACAACCGAAACATTAGGTAACCTATGCCTTAATACAAAAATTCTATATAATAATTGTAAGTAAAAATCACATGGACTCTAAAGAAACTAAAAATGACATGTAAAAGTAAACATAACATAGTGGGAGTAAACTTAAGTTTGAAAAGTCCAATCGAAAAATCTAACATTTCAAAAGTCCATTATAAATGATTGATATAGAATTTAGTGTGTATAACACACTCAAAACACAACAACACTGTCCTCTAATAGAAAGGTGTATTCTAATGGAAATGAAAGTATAAAAAATAAGTCTCAACTTATAACCCAATTGTAAACCCCAGGTATCCAAAACCTTATGTTTCTTAGGTGAACAATACTCAACAATAATGGGCACCAATTTGGAGTCTTCCTTCCATTTAATTTGCACATCCCCTATTGAAGGCTTCCGAAAGTGGAAGCATTGTATTCGCCTCTTTTATTGTTGGTGTGACCAAAATGAAGAATGAAATTTATCTCAAATGTTGTGAGTCAACTGTGGTAAGAATATAAAGTAACCAAGGAGTGGGAAAAAAGTCTTTGAAACCAATTATGTCAAAACAATGTAGTGTGATTTATTACGGAACGAACAATGGAGAAGATCTTAGTTAAGTTTAGATTTCTAAATTAGGTTCTTAGGAGAATATAAGAAACCTAAACGAAAAGAGTAAAATTTATGTTTATCATTGAAGTGCCTTATAAATTGAGGGATTTAATAAAAAAATTAACTCAAAATTAAGGCTTGAAACAGAAATTAGAGAAAGATAAACTAATGCACTAAGTAAACGGTTCATACATTTCAACAAACATCATATGTTCGAGTAATTTGTCATACCCATTTACTCCAATAATCATATAACAATGTGGACATTTTTTAAGTATATTATAACGTTTATATTTAATCAAGAATAAACCTCATAGAAACACAATGAAAAATAAAATAGTAAGAGCGGCTGAAAATTTTTGACACGATAACCCGTTTATGATAATAACCCGAAATGACACGAACATGACACGAACATGACACGATTAGCTTGTATAGACTTAAGACTACCCAAAACTTATACCTAAATCAAAATCAACGCGACACGAAAATAACACGACTAACTCGAATTGCCACCCTTTTACATGATAGGATGGAAGGTGACCGAAGCAATGATAGAATACACGACTTTTTGCGAGGAAAATTTGAGAATGAAGTATTAAATTAAAATCATATAAAAACAAAGTAGAGGAAATAATTTCCGAATTGAATTTTTTTTCACCCTGAAACTTACTTGAATAAAATGAAATTCGGTACAATGATTTTCAGTGTACTGTTAATTTGGGACTGCGTAAAAAAATTCCGGCTCATAATTCAAGATAGAGGGAGTGTTAGAAGAGCCATCTTCTGTCTCATCATCACCAGATATAATACCATCATCAATTGATTCACTTAAAGATAGTTTTGTATCTTCAAAATCATCTGGCAGTTTTTCATATGTGGAATCAATTTCCTTATCTGAAACATAAAAAAAAAAAAAAAAATCCACCGTTAGTTGAATCAGTAGTCCCTTTTCACACCATGTCAACTTGTGTTGACTTTTCAAAACTTTTTCTGGGACAGTCGAGAATTTCGTTGGGATTTCGATAACTCTCATTTGAAATATACAACGAATACCTATATAGTATACACTCAAAGATCCAAACTATGAATTCAAACATCACCTACACATAGAAACCCGAAAGGCATGAAGAAAACCCAAATCATATTGACAGAATCCCAGAAATCTATAGCCTCTTTTGTTGACATCTTCAGCCTTCAAAACCCAAATTGTGAAAATCTAATATCTAAATTGTTGATACCAAAATTAATATGCTGATGTGGACGAATAATACGAAGACACGTGTCAATCTACGTGGCACAATAGCAGCGAGGAAGTTCATTTCCCGACCAACCATGTTTCTTTCCGAGCAACGAGAATACACCGAGGAACTCTAGCACGCCGAGGAACTCTATCGCACCGAGGTACTCTGGTGCATCGAGGTACTCTGGTTCTCCGAGGAACTCCTGATCAACGAACAACTATGGCGGTCCGAGCTGCACCTCGGTCGTACCATTAATTGCCAGATAATCAACAGTTCAGATATTCATTGAATGCTTATATTCTTGACGCACACGCTGCATTAAATGTATTACCCTTTCATATGTATATCATTTAATGTATTGAACCTTTCATGTACAGCCTCAAGGCTATAAATACCTTGTATCAAACCCATTCAAGGGGACCGGAATTTCTTGAAAGAACTTGTAATCAAGAATTCCATAAACACTCAGCAATAACATAACAGTGGACGTAGGCTTTATTCCTAGCCGAACCACTTTAAAAATCTTTGTCTTATTTATTTATCTGTGATTAAACAATTAGAGCGATCTAGTTTTTTACATCAACAGATTGGCGCCGTCTGTGGGAAACGACTGTTACTATCGTTTTTCGCAAAAATCATTTGTTATCAATGGCAAATAATCCAGAATCAAGTAATCAAAATGCTAGAAATGCTGGAAATCCTCCACATCCATCTGCAACTTCAGATCTGGCTGGAATCATGACAAATCTGGCTCAAGGACAAACCGCCATGCAAGAATCTATGAGGCAACTCATTCAAACTCTTCAAGGCGGTGCACCTACCTACTCAGGACAACGGAGTGATCATGGGCAATCACGATCCAGACGTACTGTGTCATATCGCAATGAAGAGTCTAATGATTATTCTTATCAACCTGGGCGAACTTCATCGATACGGGCTACGGATACAAATCAACCTATATCTCTCTCTCCGGAGAGAACCAGCGCTTTGGAAAGATTAAGCAGGGCGTCTCCTTTCAGTCGATTAGGACCAAGGAGGAATATGAGTCCACCTAGAGCTCCATCAAGAAGTTTTCGGCCACCGTCAGGTTTGAGAGAAGGATCAGCACAATCACGACCAGTTACTCGTCGAGATAAATCTCAGGAAGCTACGTCAGGGCAATCAATTGCTCAGACTAAGCGGCCTGAGGAAGGAAATGAAGCATGGAAAGGTTCTATTCAACGGTTAGAGGATAGATTGGGAGAAATGGCTAAGGCGAGGAATCCCTTACAGAGAACTTTTGTTCAAGGGACACCCTTTGTGCAAGCCATTGTGGATTTTCCTACACCATCGAAATTCAAAGCACCAGTAGTGACCCCTAAGTACGACGGAAAGACAGATCCTGTACTTCATATAGAACAATACCAAGCTGCTGCTGACATCTATGCCGTACCCAACGAGATGAGGTGTAGGGCATTCTCGGGAACTCTTACCGGATCTGCACAGATATGGTATAACAATCTTCCTCGGGGTAAGATTTCAACTTTTATTCAATTAGCCGAGTTGTTCATTGGCAATTTTTGCTTTGGGGCGAAGCCGGTAAAACGAGTAGCACACTTGTTAAGTGTTAGACAAAAATCAGGTGAAAGTACTAGAGATTACATAACTCGTTTTAATAACGAGAAGTTGGAAGTCGTAGATTATGAAGAAAAGACAGCGATCACTGCTTTGATGAGTGGTTTGCTGCCTAATAAGTTGTACTATACTTTGGCCAAAGATCCACCTAAAACTATGTCGGAGTTAATGGCTAAAGCGGCCAAAATCATGAATGCCGAGGAGGCTATGGCTGCGAAGAAGAATATGGATAAAGAAATCAAGGTGGAGGTTGACAAGTCTAAGAAAAAAGATCAGAAAGGTAATGGTGGTGACAAGCATTCCAGGAATAACAGGATGGCCTTGGAAGTCCTAAAGAAGTATGATAATTATACTCCATTGAAAATGGGTATTAATCATGTTTTGGAAGAAATCAGGAATAGCGAGGAAATCAAGTGGCCAGAGAAACTGAAAACAAATCCCGATCTGAGGAATAAGGCCAAATATTGCGAGTTTCACAAAGATCATGGCCATATAACAAAAAATTGCGTAGCCCTTCAGAACGAGATTGAAACACTCATCCGAAGAGGAAAGTTGTCAAAGTATGTAGATCGCCGAGGTGAAAGGAAGAATGATGACAGAACTAGAGAGAGATCTAGATCTCCTCGTCGTGTAGAGGAAAAAAAGAAGAGGGACAATGAAGATGATCTAGATGATGACCCTGATCTTCCCAAGAAGCCAAGGAAGCCTGAATGAGAGGTATTTTCCATACGTTTTGGGTCATTTGATTGTAATGTTATTACAGGAGGAGATGCAGGAGGAGGAGATCTTACTGCAGAAAGAAAAGCTTACCTCGGAGAGGCTCAAGCTTGTTCATACATTCAGCGAATAAACCTGGCCGAGGATGATCGTCCGAGGAAGGTAAATAAAGAGAAGCTAGTGATTGGTTTTTCAAAAAACGACCTGGCAGGTGTTCTTTACCCTCATGATGATCCTTTGGTGATCAAAATGAGGATGAAAGATGTGGTCATTTCAAGGGTGTTAGTAGACAATGGTAGTTCGGCAGACATCATGTACTATTCATGCTTTGATAGCTTGAATTTAAAATTATCTCAATTGGAACCTTATCACAGACCCCTTCTGGGTTTTGCTGGTGAGAAAGTTTTTCCACTTGGGACGATCAAGTTGGATATACTCATTGGAACTTGGCCTGCTTGTCGAACCGAAAGAATACGCTTCTTTGTGATGGATAAGAATGTGCAGTCAGCCTACAACATCATCATGGGAAGAGTTGGATTGAAGAAGTTCGAGGCAGTTCCATCTACAGTACATCAGTGTTTGAAATTCCCAACGAATTTTGGAGTTGGAATTATGAAAGGTGATCAAAAAGTAGCTCGGGAATGCTATTATTCGTCTGCCGAGCAAGAGGAACTTGAAGAGTCAAGAAAAAAGACTACTACTTACCAAGTGGAGGAAGGTACAGAAATTGAAACTCTTGACCCTAGGGATGAATCTCAACTCGTAAAAGGGCAGGTGGTGGAATCTACTGAAATTGTTATCCTGGACGACGAGCATCCTGAACGAGTAACTCAGATAGGATCGTCGTTGGATGTTTCAATAAAACAGGATTTGATAACTTTCTTGAGAAACAGGAAGAATACTTTTGCTTGGAGTCATGAAGACATGCCAGGTATAGATCCAAACTTCTTATGTCATGAGCTCAATGTGAATAAGGAGATCAAACCTGTGAAACAGAGAAGAAGAGTGTTTAGCCCCGAGAAGAACCAGGCTATACAAGAGGAGGTCGAGAAACTCCAGAAAGCCCAATTCATTGAAGATGTGAAATATCCAGATTGGTTGGCCAATGTGGTGATGGTAATGAAGAAGAACAACAAATGGAGAATGTGTGTTGATTTCACTGATCTCAACAAGGCGTGCCCAAAAGATCATTTTCCGTTGCCCAGAATTGATCAATTAGTGGATGCTACCTCGGGACATGAGCTACTCAGCTTTATGGACACTTATTCTGGCTACAATCAGATCAAAATGAAGCCAGAAGACAGAGAAAGTACTTCTTTTATTACCCCAAGGGGAACTTATTGTTATAATGTTATGCCTTTTGGTTTAAAAAATGCAGGTGCAACATATCAGCGGCTGATGAACAAGGTTTTTGTCGAACAAATCAGTTGCAATATGGAAGTCTATGTCGACGACATGCTCACCAAAAGCAAGAGAGCTACTGATCATCTAGTTGACTTAGGCCAAACCTTTGATCAACTGGACAAATACCAAATGAAGCTCAACCCGACAAAGTGTACCTTTGGAGTACGAGAAGGAATGTTCCTCGGATACATCGTCAATCAACGAGGTATTGAGGCAAATCCAGAAAAGATCAAAGCTCTTTTAGGGCTGCGATCCCTAACGACGAGGAAAGAAGTACAGAGTCTTACCGGACGAGTTGCAGCTCTCAACAGATTTGTATCCCGAGCAACTGATAAATGCCTCCCGTTCTTCAAAACACTGCGAAAAGTTTTGAGTGGACTGATGAATGTGAGAAGGCCTTTCAAGATTTGAAGAAGTATTTGGGAGCCCCACCGTTGTTGTCTAGGACAATAACTGGAGAGAAGTTGTATTTGTATTTGGCAGTATCAGAAAATGCAGTTAGCTCAGCGCTGATCAGATTGGAGAATGGAGTCCAGAAGCCAATTTATTACACAAGTAAGGCCTTCCGAGGTGCGAAAATCAGATACCCAAAGTTAGAAAAATTGGCACTGGCATTAATTGAAGCAAGTAGAAGAATGAGGCCATACTTCCAGGCCCATACCATCATAGTGTATACCGACATGCCATTAAGACAAGCCCTTCACAAGCCAGAAAAGTCAGGAAGATTGATGTATTGGGCAATAGAACTCGGTGAATATGATATTGTGTACGAACCCAGATCATCATTAGAGGGGCAAGCTGTAGCAGATTTTATAGCGGAATTCACATACCCTGATACCCCCGAGGAACAAAAGGTACTTGCTGACCTACCTGTGGACGATACAGGATCAACAGGCACAGATCCAGACCAACCAAGGTTGGTAAAAGGACTTGTGGATGTAGAAATATCATCATATTCAAACCCATACCAACTCCGGTTGGTAAAAGGGCGCGAACAAATGACCGACGAGGAACGAAGGATACCCGGGGATGATGAAAGAAAACAGATGATATTTTACCGAGGAACTCTAACAGATAAGAAATTTGAAGACGAGTTACCTACATGGAGATTATATGTAGATGGATCATCTTGCACAGCTGGTTGTGGAGCAGGGATTGTTTTAAACACCCCAGATGATATTGACATGGAGTATGCCTTGAGATTCCAATTCAAAGCTTCCAATAATGAGGCTGAATATGAGACTATGATAGCAGGTTTTCATTTGGTGAAAGTTATGGAAGCACGGCAAGTAATTGTTTACAGTGATTCTCAATTAATTGTGAATCAAATGATGGGAATATATGCAGTTAAAGGGGAATTAATGATGAAGTACCATGCAAAGGTGATGGAATTATTAAATGACTTTGAGGCCATTCAATTGGTGAGAATACCAAGGATGGAGAATGCTAGAGCAGATGCATTGGCCCGATTAGCATCAGCTACGCGCACCGAGATGCGAAGGACAATACCAATTGAAGTACTGGAAAGTCGGAGCATAGAAGAAGACCTGATGGTGAAAATTATTACCCTTGATTTAGGACCATCTTGGATGGATTCTATCAGGGCATACATTGAAGAAGGAGTGCTACCGGAGGATAAGCTCACTGCCAAAAAGCTGAAGTATAAAGCTGCTCGGTATGTACTAACTAATGGTGTTTTGTATAGACGAGGAATTATGGCAGGTTTGCAGAGATGTGTGCATCCATCAGAAGTCAAAAATTTGATTGAAGAAATTCATGAAGGATCATGTGGAGCTCATGTAGCAGGTCGGACTCTTCTGCAAAGGGTGATGACACAAGGATATTACTGGCCGACGATGAGGGCTGATTGTATAGCATATGCTAAGAAGTGCGACAAGTGCCAACGTTTTTCCTCCATCCGACGAACGCCACAAGCATTGCTAACACCAATAACTTCCCCTTGGCCATTTGCCATGTGGGGAATTGATTTGGTTGGACCACTGCCGACCACCCGAGGAAGATTCAAGTACCTCGTCATTGCAGTGGATTATTTTACTAAGTGGGTAGAGGCTGAACCACTAATTGATATGACGTACGAGAAGGTATATCAGTTCATTTGGAAGAATATCATTTGTCGATATGGTCTCCCACATGCTTTTATCACAGACCATGGAACACAATTCGATAATGAAGAATTTGCTGCTTATTGTCATCAGTCAAACATTTTGAAGTATCATTCAGCACCAGGCCATCCCCAGAGCAATGGACAGACTGAAGTGACGAACAGAACATTACTAAATGGTTTGAAGAAAAGGTTAAGCGAAGCTAAAGCAAATTAGATTAATGAGCTCCAATCCGTACTATGGGCTTACCGAACAACCCCCCGAGCAACAACTGGAGAATCACCATATATGTTGGCATTTGGAAGTGAAGCGGTGATACCTGCCGAGTTGGGTCTCCCAACTCATAGAGTGCTGAATTTCAACTCCCCGATCAGCGATTTGATGAGAAGACTGGATTTGGATATGCTCGAGGAGGTTAGAGAAGAGGCAGCCATTAGAAATGCTGCTTACCAACAACGTACAGCTCTGTTTTACAACAAAAGGGTGAAGAAATGTGACCTAAAAGAAGGGGATTATGTGCTAAAGAAAGTCATTCAGAAGCAAAATAAGTTGGAAGCAAACTGGCATGGACCTTACCGAGTTACAGAGGTTGTTCATCCAGGAACTTACAGAATAGCAACTCTAGAAGGAGAAGAATTTAAGAATGCGTGGAATGCTGAACACCTACGCAAGTATTATCAGTAATGTAAAATGTAAAGCTTTTCCTTCAGTATGAATAAAATGAGGATGTTTCACCATTTTCTTTCTGTTGAAAGTTTTTCGGGGAATACTAGTGTAATACACTATAAAAAGTGCTCTAAGGAGCCAAAAGCTCTAAGGAGCCAAAACTCCTTTGGTTAGGAGGCGCTCTAAGGAGCAAAAAGTGCTCTAAGGAGCCAAAAAAAATGCTCTAAGGAGCTAAAAAGTGCTCTAAGGAGCCAAAAAGTGCTATAAGTAGCCAAAAGTGCTCTAAGGAGCCAACCTCCTTTGGTTAGGAGGACAGCTCTAAGGAGCCAAAAAAGTGCTCTAAGGAGCCAAAAAGTGCTATAAGTAGCCAAAAGTGCTCTAAGGAGCCAACCTCCTTTGGTTAGGAGGACAGCTCTAAGGAGCCAAAAAGTGCTCTAAGGAGCCAACCTCCTTTGGTTAGGAGAACAGCTATAAGTAGCCAAAAGCTCTAAGGAGCCAAAAAATATTCCTTTGGTTAAAAGGTGTACACCAGCATGATCAATTACGGTTGGTAAGATAAAAATATACTCTCATATTACAACTTATGATTGGTCGGGAGGTAATATTATTACAAAAAGTTCTTTGAAGAACAAAATATTCAAAAATACACCAAGTATAGTTTGAACAATGTATATTCATTACTTTATTATTAAGAGATTGATCAACCTTGATACTTGTAAATCTTTATTATTAAGTTGGTTGATGAAAAGCACAATATTGTTATCTTTTTAACAAATACATAGATACATATGCACAAATATAAAGGTGTTTGATAAACACAATACAATAGCAAAATTGGCAAACAGAAAATGAAAGTCTTTTCATTAAAAATCTAGAATAAATTACAAGTTACATAAATGTACTAACTGTTACATTGAAAACCTATTCTATTGGTTTCTTTCCTTTATTTTTTGAAACAGGCTCCTCGCCAGCAGGAGGATCCTCTAGACAAAGAGGAGAATTAATGAAATTGACATCCCTGAGCATTCTGACATTCATCACAGAAGGTGTATCCAAGAGATGCTCAGGACGAGACAATTCAACCTGAGAATGAAGGCTATAATCGCCAAGGTACTTTGAAATCAAGCTACGAGGAATGGAACGAGCTGGGATCCATGCCATGTCCAATTTGAAAGGTGGTACAGGCAGATCTAATAATGATGGAGCATGATAATCCCATAAGTAATGCCCTTGCTCCAATTTTAACACACCCAGTGCATTCAACCATCCTTGCTTGTAACCTTCATTGTTGGCATGTTCAATACGAGCATCCAGATGAACAAGGGCCTCATTGTATCCTGTCATCCAAAATTCCCTTGGCTGTTTATGGAATTGGAAGGTTAATCTATCCAATTGTTCATGAAGGCTTTTGGCAAAAAGATCCTTATTATGCAGACCAGATTTCGTCGCTGTAAGTTGATCTTCCAAGGATAGATTCTTCTTGGACATTTCTGATAGGGCCCGATCTTTGACGTTTAACTGGAATGCTTGAGTTTCCAAAGTAGATTGGGTATGAGCCTCTTCAACATTGCGACTAAGAACTCTTGATCGGCTCCGAGAAGCGACTGGAGAGTTTTGCTCCTCGGCAACATTTTGAGCAGCTCTTCCTCGCCCCCGAGAACCTCTTCCTCGTCCACGAGCAGTCCCAGAAACTACAGATCTTCTTAAATCATCCAGTTCTTGCCTTAATTTGGCATTTTCGACCTTTAAGAAAGAGAAACCTTCATCAGTAACGGGCACTAGAGCAGTGGAAGATGATGCTGCAGATTCATATTGAGCCAACTTTTTCTGTAAATTGTTATTTTCTTGTTCCAGGATCTCGGCAATCTGCCTGCAAGCTTCAACTTCACCTTTTAAGGTCCTTTCCCTAATATCATATCCAGCAATGATCTTCTTATGGCCTGTTTCAGAAGAGAGTTGCTGGTATCTATTTTCATAATCCTCGTGCAACGAGGCCATTGCTGCATTGTGTTGATTTTGAAGATCCTCTATGGAACCATGAAGTTCCTCGATCAGTTCGTAATACGCCACATTATTGGCCACCGATCTATCAAGCAAATCCTTCAGATACTGGTAAGCTTCAACTTCTTGTTCTGAGGCATCGTGACCAAGGATGTCGACAATCTCTGATACACTTAGGACTGTATGACCAGCTTTATAATATCCATTGCATTGTCTCATCAACTCAGTATCAGGAGCAGATATAAATTCCATTCTGGCCAAAAACTAATAAAGAAGAGGAATCAGGAATTAATAAATAAGAGCAGACAGAGTATCAACAAAGAAGAGAAACAAAGATGTATTTTATTAGATCATCAAAAAGTTACATTGTTCGATTACAAGTAAGGAAATATAGAAATGATACCGAACAACTTCACACCTTTTCCTTGTCTCCCAAGACTTTCTCGGGAGGCTGGGACGAGGAGCTCGGTTGCTCGGAGGTAACAACGGTTTGATCAGCAGGAATCTTCTCGGGAGGAGGAGGCATGGAAGAAACGTCCTCGTTGATAGAGGGTTGAGAAGCAGAGACTGGTTCACCCATAGCCATAGAAGACTCATCTGAGGCAGGCTCATCTTCTTCTTCTTCCACAATTGGTGGAGGAGGACCAGGGAGATGTTGTTGGAATAGCTCATAATCGTCTTGGACCTTCAGCTCTTGCAGAGCAGCTACCCAGCCATCGTGGAAGTATTTCAACTTCCCATATTGGACTTGGGATGTCATTGCAGCTATCCCTCTCTCCCATCCTTTCTCCCAACCAGCACTGAAATGTTTCTTGATTGCGACCTTTCTCCTCAACTTCTCCGAGGAGAGCTTCACCTCCAATTCCTCTTTTTTGACCTTGATATCTCGCAGGGTAGATAACTCTTCCTCTGCCTTTTTCAGCTGGCCATCATATGCCTGATGTTTAACCTCTAAACCTTTAACTTTTTCCTCCAAATTCTTGGAGGTTTCAGCCATTTTCACCTTCTCAGCTTCAGCCACAGCTAATTTCTTCTCCCAAACATCTTTTTTGTCAACATACTGTTGACGAGATTCCTTTAAGGACTGGGTCAAACCCAACAGAGCATCCTCTACGCCTGACGAGGAGCTTGAAGCTTTGATAGCTTCATCCTTCTTCACAATATTATTAAAACAGTTCACCAACTGAAAGATGAGAAAAATAACAAAGTCAACAAAAAATGCAAGCTTTCAGAGAAAGAAAAATTAAAAGTATAAGAAATTTACTGAAGCAAGGTGACGAGCAGCTAAGGATGTCAGCATATCCCTAGGAATTCTCTCATCAATACCATGGACCTCGGGTACGACCGAGCTCATTGCAGAACTTGGAAGAGTGATGTTCGGAACATCAGTACCACCAGCAGGTAGGGAGGAGGCAGTTTCAGCCGGAGTAACTGAGGATGATTTCCCCAATCTCTTCAACGGGCGATCAGAACCTTCAACCAAAGAGGTCTTGGTCGGAGAGATTGTAATTACATCTACAGGAGCATTTTTCTTGCTCGGAACCACTGGGGGCTTCTCGGCAGCTTTAGAAGACCCAGCATCCACTTTTTTAGTCCCCTCTGGGACATCAGTTTTACTTTTCTTGGCCCCAGCAGCAGAAGTAACATCATCAAAGAGAGCAGGAGGAGCTCTTTTCTTACCCATCCTTTGACTTAAAGGAAGATGAGAATCTGAAGATGAACCTTCTGGAGTTGAAGCTGGTTCAACAGGACGAGCAGTATAAGAAGTTGTGTAACTCTTATACTGTAGCAGATATGAGGCAGACCTGATGTGTTCGTCTGCAATATTCTTGTGCAAACCCCAGATAAGTTTCAGATGTTTGATATTAACCTCTGATTCTTTTGGAGTTCTTCTTTTGCTATCAACTGCAAATAAATACATCATGAGATATCAGTCATGCATTTTGTCAAACATGATGAAAGCATAATTTCATAAGTAAAATAAAATGAAAAATAAACCTATCCCATTGCCATATGGGGGACATCTGGGACCGTTGTATACTTCATTTCCAGCTAAAGGGAAATATTGCCAATTTTTTATAACCAACCCATGTTCAAAATAATCTCTATTTGAGTCAGGGAGGTTAACTACAAGGGCTCTATTTATAAACCTAGTTTTTAAGTAATAAATATTATCTAGAGTGGCCCATTTATAGCAATACATAATCTCAGGGATCCCAATACGAGTCCCATAAGTTAGATTTAATTTGTGTACCCCATTAATTATTCTCCATGAATTGGGGGCTATTTTTGCAGGGACAAGATCGAAATACTGACAAAACTCAAGACACAATGGATTTGGTGGAAAGGAAAAACCACATTCAGCGATAAAAAGACTGGGGAACCAATGTCCCTCAGGTAATCGGAAGTAATCTAAAGGCTCAGAAAGAACCTCTAGGGTTACCCACGAAGGAATAGAAAAATCAGAACGAAATTTTTCAACAGACTCCACAATATAAACCATACTGAATAAAAAAGAAGAAAGGAAAAAGATCTTACAGGAAGGAAGGACGAATGTTGACAACGAACGAAAACAAGGATGAACGCACAAAAGAGAAGGAGAAGATAGAAAGCTTGAAGGCAGAAAATTGGAAAACGTAGAAGACGGTATGATTACCTAAGAAGTTTAAATACTTTGCATTGGGAAGCGGCGAAAGAAATGATTACCAAAAAGAAACTACTGAACTTCCGGCGGCTAAAAGGACAAAAACTGCACGGAGATCGAAGCGCTTATAAAAAAATTCAAAAAAAAGACGGAAGCTGCGAAATGAGAAGGAAATTTGAACACAATGTTCCTGAAACCCAGGAAAAGTCATTTAATATTGCCATATACCGAGAAAGAATGTTCCATACTCCTCAAAGTTCGAAATATGAAACATTGGGGGCTTCTGTTGATACCAAAATTAATATGCTGATGTGGACGAATAATACGAAGACACGTGTTAATCTACGTGGCACAATAGCAGCGAGGAAGTTCATTTCCCGACCAACCATGTTTCTTTCCGAGCAACGATAATACACCGAGGAACTCTAGCACACCGAGGAACTCTATCGCACCGAGGTACTCTGGTGCATCGAGGTACTCTGGTTCTCCGAGGAACTCCTGATCAACGAACAACTATGGCGGTCCGAGCTGCACCTCGGTCGTACCATTAATTGCCAGATAATCAACAGTTCAGATATTCATTGAATGCTTATATTCTTGACGCACACGCTGCATTAAATGTATTACCCTTTCATATGTATATCATTTAATGTATTGAACCTTTCATGTACAGCCTCAAGGCTATAAATACCTTGTATCAAACCCATTCAAGGGGACCGGAATTTCTTGAAAGAACTTGTAATCAAAAATTCCATAAACACTCAGCAATAACATAACAGTGGACGTAGGCTTTATTCCTAGCCGAACCACTTTAAAAATCTTTGTCTTATTTATTTATCTGTGATTAAATAATTAGAGCGATCTAGTTTTTTACATCAACATAAATATCAGAGGAAATCTTACTATGGATGAGATGGCTTCAATCTTTCATATTGAGATCAATCATTGATAAGGATGGAGGAAGGGTAAGAGAGGGACGATTTAGTGAATTAAAAATTAAAACAATAGGGAATTTAAAGCAATACATATGAGATAAAAAGAGAGGTAAGAAATAATGCAACTCAATTAGAGAATGAGAGAGGACTGTTACATTTTTTTGCTGAATGCCTACTGTAGCGGATGAATAAAGAAATATTGTAGCTCTGAAAAGATACCCAATTTGCAGGTAAAATTGCTTTATTACCATTTCTTTATTGAAGCTTTATTACCATTTCTTTATTGAAGCCTTCTTGATGGTTGGATTGAGAACACATGGTTAATCCCATCCACCAATTAGAAACATAAGTCCCGAAGAACCCATTTTGCTCATAATGGGAAGAGAGAAAAGTTTTCAAAAAAAGACTACGATTTTGTTGCCGCTAAAAGGGTTATTTATGTCTTTTAGTAACCCCTTATTATGAGGGATGAAAATTAAATTACGGGGGACGCATATTGAAATTTTGGATTTTTATAAAAGCACCCTTAATTATTGTTGTGTGTTTATAGATGAATTGCCACGTGGACAACGTACATATGGAGGAACATTGAAGGGTTGTATAGCATTTTAAAATAATATATATAATACATTATAGATATAATAAGAATAGTATATATATGCAATAAATGGTCCTCATTAAACTCTAATTCTATCGTTTTAGAAATATAATTAGCATGTAACCTGCATGATGTGCAGGGGTTTTATAATATTTTATAAAAATATATAAAAAAAAAATTAAAAATAACCAATTTTTAAAAACGTTGTATATAAAGACTATTTATTGGGAAAATAAATTAAAATTTTGACTATATAATGGTATAGATAATTTTGTAATAATATAATAAATGAGAACAAACCACCATTTTATCTTGAGTTGTACTTGTATACAAACTCGAAAAGGAAATTGAAAAACACAGTGCTTCAAATATGCATTTAACTCCAAAAACATGAGTTTCTAGACTCAATATTTGTGTTTACAAAACTATGATGAAAATAATTATAACATGTTTTCTTTTTCTTTTTTTAAATTACACCGATGTAGAAAGGACTAATGAAACTTTTTTCCAACTCCCAAAGCTATATGGGGTTATCATACCATTTTAAAAAAAATGTGTACAAACTTTCCATACAGAATTTTTAAATGTGTATTACACTTATCAAAATTTACAACATATAAATAAACCTTCATATAGTGCACCTCTACTATTCAAGATTCTTCCGTGATGAATAATTTTTCCATAAGAAAGATTCTTAGTAGAAATCTATGAGCACTTACAGAATTTTGTGACACCGATGTTATAAACATTTTTCAGTCTAAAAAATGAAAACTCCATTTTATAACTACAGCTAGAACAAAAAAAAACATGCCTCACTATTTTTATTTTTTTGCCTTTTTTTTTTAAATTTAAATTTAATTTTTCTATGCTCAAATAATTTAAGATTGCAAAATTCAAATTATAATACACGACGTAAAGACCTACTGCAAAAATATCAATTGGAAAAAAATTGAAATAGAAAATACAATTTCAAGAGTGAGAATGTTTGTACACAAAAGTGAGATTTGCGTCTCTCCCTAAGTTTTCTCTTCCACCTCTTGATCTTTCCTCCACCGCATTCTTCAGATACAATGAATTTATACCTCCATTGTTGATTTGTCCGATGAAACAATTGCCCCAGCGATAGTATCATTTTCATTTGAGACGATGGCCATCTCCACATCTGTTTTAAGGCTTAAATTTTGGCCATGAATTTTTAATGGATTGTTGTATTTGGGAAAGAATAAATCTCCTATATGTGTGTTGATGAAACGTACCTATGATAGTTTCGAGTTTCTCTTCCGAAATAAAACTTCCACGGTTGAAGAAGGAAGGAGGCTTGGGTTTTCTTCTCCATGTTTCATATGGGTATCTTTTTTTCTTGATTTGGTTTATGCGATAGTTGATTTGAGTTTGTAGAAGATGCACAACTTGTAAAGGGTAGTAGAAGACGAAGGGTGGGGAAATAGAAGAGAGAGGGGTAGGTGACTAATCTCTTATTACTATAAAATGCAAAACAAGGCATTAAAACTCCTCTTCAACCAACCTATCCATGTAGGCAAAGCATTTAATACTCCTCACCAACTACCCTATCCACGTATGCATGCTTTGAAAGTTGATATCTTTTGTTGACAATCAGATGGACCATTGATCTCTCGTATCCTTTTTGTTTCTTTAAACCTCTACTTCTTCTAACCTTCCCCATTCTCTCTCTATATATATACATAATCAGAATCGATTAGGGTTCCACATTTCCCCTTCATTTCTTCTGCCAAATTGTTCATATTTTATTGATGTTGATCATCTTCACCCGCACCAAAATTTGGGGCATCGCTTCACCACAAGCTCGCCGTACACATCACCACTAATATGCTCCAACAACTATTTTAGTGACTCCAAACACGGGGCAAACATCTCTTGCACCAAACAATGGATGAGCATGGATGGGTTGGATAGACGATGCAGGATGAGCATCTCGAGGTATTGATCTGCACCAAACACGGGGCAGACATCGGGCGCAACAACGTATAGCTCTGTTCGGTGGTTGCAAGGTAACTAAATTGATCAAATTGTGATTTATGTGGTACTGATACCTTTGTTTTATCTGTACCATTTAACGATCCTATTTGTTCCTTTTTAGTTCTAATCGATGCGTGCATATGTTGAAAACCCCAGGTTATTGAATTTTTAATTCTAATAGTTGCGTGGATTTTGTATGTTAATCTCACTCTGTTGATTTTTTTTTTGCTTTTTCTTTGTGTTCGAATTATGGCTTCTTCTTCATGGGTTTACAAATGCAGACCTTCATAAGCCAGACGTTTTGAGATTTGGTTGATTTTGGTTGAAAATAGTTTTGGTCGAAAATAGTTTTGTTGAAAATTGAATTGATTGAAAATTGTTTTGATGGAAATAATTTTTCCTCCATGTTCTGTTCTCTCCATGAGATTTGGTTGGTATTTGAACATGGGGATTTGGTTGATTTGGTTGATTTTTAATATGTTGAAAATCGTATGCCAACCAAATTTCAACTTGGAAATTGTTTTTTTAATATGTCGATTTTCAATTATTGTTTTCTATACATTTATTTACAAGCTTGAGACATTGCTTAACTAAAAATCATAAAATCATTTTCATTTACATCAACTAAGCATATGTTTTCATTTGTTGTATTAGGCTCTGAATTAAAAAAATGATTAAGTCAGTACTTTATGAGATCAATTATTTACTCTGTTGAGGACATTTTTGTGAGTCAATGGGTACCCTAAGATGTGTGTGAATCATGATTAATATGAGGGATGTTATTTTGATTTTTAGTTAATTATCTTTCCTTCCTTTTTCGTGGTTTTTGTTTTATCTAGAGGAGAGTACGTATTAGTTTATCTTCTACCGCAACACGTGAGTGGCCTGTGTTAAAATGATTTATATATTGATCTCATCCTACCATTGCATTAAAAGCAATAGGTTAACGGGTTCTCATATCACCATTGAATATCTTTCTCTTTTGTATTTTGTTTAGAAATTTCATATTGTTGTCAGATCTTTAGTTTATTAGAGTAGATGATATTCAATAATGTATAGTTTGCAAATATAATCTTTTTGTTGATTTTGACTTTTAATTCTCCGTGTATCATCTCCATCTATCACACCTTTAGTGCATACATTTAGTTTTAGATAGACACATTTGAAAAGAGTGACTTTGGTAATTCACTCACATTTTAAAACAGATACATTTAGTTTGAGATAGACACCTTTTGTGCATACATTTTGTGTATCCTGTAAATGTATCATGTTATGTAATGACAAGAGTGACTTTGGGGATTTTGTCTCTCTTTAAATATTGATGCTAATTGAACTTTGACGACTTTCACAGGAATATATTTACACTTGAGATGCCAGCCCCAAGAGTCACTATAAATATTTCATTGACTTGATACACGAGAAAGAAGGTCCATATGAAGAACAAGGATGGCGACAAGATGGATATTAATTCGGGGGCGACAAAGTGAGCGATGAGAGGGAAACAATGCTCTAGAATGTGTGGGTGATTTTGTTCACCTCTACAACGTGCATTTTTTCTTTCACAAGATGGATTATGTGTTACCGTACCAATTATATGGTTGCACGTTTGGTAAGGAAGTTCATCTTTATTAATTGAGGTTGTTTGAATCTGATATTGTAATTATATGTATTATATACAAGCTAAATAATTAAGATATTTATCGAAGTTGGCCATGGATTGAGAGTGAAATTAAGGTTTATTGAATATGACTTGGTAGTTCTATGTAATATCTAGATAATGAAGTTCTACTAATAGTATGTAGGACTGTTTTCACTCTCATCTCATCTTCCTTTAATAAATGTGATCAGAGTGATGAAAGTTAGGCAGCGGTTTGTTTACATCTAATAGAATTTTAGAAGCTTATGTAATTTAAAATATACAGTAACTTTTAAGTTGTGGTGGTCTTAAAGGAAACAAAGGCAATTGAGTATGTGCAAGACTAAGGGCTATGGTGGGCAGGGCATCACTTGATATTGACACTAAGAGAAGAAGAAGCTCACTAAATTTTTTATAGTGTAGGCTAAAAGAAAAAATATTTTGGACTACTTGATTTGGATATTGTCGATATCCTTTCTTAGTAATTTTCTTCAATTGTAAAATTTATATTCGATTTCAAATGTAAAACTAATCATTTTTGTTGATGTGTAAATCTACAGATTTTATAATCTTACTGAGATTTATAGAATGAACACCTAATCATTCATCATTTGGACAAGGTTTGCATGCAATCAAAGTTTTTCTTTGTTGTCTTTTAAATTGTGAGGCTGAAGGTGTTTATTAAATTTTTATGGTATTATATACTAAATTAATGCTGTAAAAGATTTTTCTATTACTCAATTCCTATATATAGCATACTCTAAAGACCATTTTTCATTATCACTTCTATAAAGGAGGTATTTAAATTGTTAGACCCCCTGACTAATTCCTCCTAAAAACATGTCCACACATCAGCAATTAATAGGACAATGCCCGAGGAAATGTCCCAACCCCAGGACGTGTTAGAGGACCTGTATAGTACACTGCTATTGAGTTGAATGTGACCATGGACTTAGTAGGGATAATATTATTTACAAAGGAAAATAAATCATATATTTAACTGTAGTAAAAATGGTTTCCAGATTAATCTATAATTTATTATCGGTTGAAAATAATCTATCTCTAAAGAGGCTTATGTTTCCCAATACCTATTTTTATCTCATGGAGGGTACTACCAAGACAAGGTCTTTGATGGATCTCTAATGGGGTAATGTGCCTTTGACTACCCAACGGTATTTGTATGATGTAGGATCTGAAGAGAGATTGTAAAAATGATATACAAATTGTCTTCTATTGTTGCCTTCTAGACTTATCACACTCTTTAGGAGCTCTATCACGAAAATTTGACACCCTAAAATAGGAACTGATATGCTCCAATACCTTGACATGAAGAAAATTCCTCCCAATTTCTTAGTAAGTTTCTAAATGACATCAATTTTTCCTGGAAGTAAAGGATCATGGGGTGGAAAAAAGATGATTCTGTTTTCGCATTTTTTGAATTTGATTTTTCCATCACTCTCATCATATCCCATAGCATTGAGAACCATTGCTTGGCTGTTCTTTAAGCCTAAACTATGTTTTAATTTGTCTAGAATCCCATGTAGTAACCAATAGCCAGATGGCCATCCATAAGTTTCTATCTCTTTGAATAGCAGGTAAACATAAGTTGTTGGAAGTACTGCGCTCCATGTGTAAGTAAAGTTGACAAGTTTATTATTAATTGAGCTGAACTGTTGAATTTTTTTACAAACGGAGACTTTTATTTTTATTCTTACTTTCTTTATTTTAGTAGTATAATACTTTCTTTCTTTTTATTCTTACACTTGAGATCTCATTGCCCAGCACATCACCAAACTAGCTTCTTATTCTGTCCCTGATTTAATTTTTGTAATGGGTGTTATCTATTTATATTCTGTAGAGGCTCTATAATTTCAGTTGCGATTTTTTGGTGAATAGGAAAATCTAAAGTTTGATGAGAAAGAATGAGAGTAAGAAACTAGATTGACAAAACGAAAATCAGCTTTAGTGGGAAATTGCAAAAGAGGATGAAGTGCATTTCTTCAGCGGAGCAATTAACAGAAGAGGAATTTATTCCTTCATCAGAATCCTTAACCACAAGGAACTGTTCTTCCATTGGGTTTTCTTCTCAAGCTGGAGAGCCTGATGCAAAGGTGTGTACGAGCAATATAGAGTCATGAAGAATTTTCATAGCTCTCTAATGTTCTAACTATTCGCCATACCCTACCTAATTTGGGATACCTTGAGATTATTATCAAAATCATGACTCTTTAATAAGGATTATGAGGACTTATCACCTCTTCACTTGACATTTCATGTCTTCCAATTCACTCCCCACATATATATATTGGATCTCTCTGCCCTTTTTACTGAATATCAAAACTAATGCGATATGAGGCGATGGCATTGGCTCACACAAACTTTCAGATTTTGAAATAAATTGCAGGCTAGGGGGCTGAACTTCATGGCACCTTGATTTTGAGTTCTCTAGATTGGTACTACGATGTTTTGAGCTTAATATGTCATTTTTCAGGGGATGGGTAAATTGCAAGAACCTTTGATCTACATGATTATGCATAGAAGCCTAACTTCTTTCCTTGGACAATTGTTGTACAAAGGGACCAAAAACATGCATCTTCATTTACGTTTTGTAATGTTAATTATCACATAAGTTAATATTGATTCTTGAAAATCTTCTAATTCTTTTTATTGACTATTAGTTTTGCAGCTCCCTGGTACAAGTGACCTCTCCATTTAGTCCTTTCTGTGTTTGAAAACAAGTTGTTATTTTTTAGTAATTGAACCTATATGAATATGTAAATAAGAATGTAGACATGAGGAAAAGAAAAGACTTGGCATGCTGAATATGGATTTGGTGATTAGTTTGATTTGTTCTTTCTACTAAGAGATAATTATAATGGTAATGCATTTTAAGAAATATTATCATATGTTTTACTTATAAGTAATTATTAATTAAACAAAATTGTTCCAAACTTTAATTATGCAGTGTGATATACAATGTTTAAATCTTCCAACAATATCACCGAAACTTGGTTGAGGTTAGAGGCATGTTATATCATAAAACCATGAATTTGATACTTAATATGAGATGGGTAACATTTTTTGTAAAATTTAAATTGAGAAATTGTAAAAAGCCTATATAAAATTGGTCCAAAACTAAAATCAATTTCTGGTGGATGGTAATTGGACTTAAAATTAACAGTATTAATTTTAAGGGTTATCTAATGTTGTACGATATTAGTACAATTAAGGGTGACTTTTTCTTTCTAATGTATATGTTTTGTACATCCTCACACTCAAATATTCATAAATTGCATCAACTAATATCATTATAATGCTATAAAAAGGAAGACTATATTTATTTCTACATAATATGTAAGGTGTCCACGTACGATACTTATAATCCGTACATCTTGAACATTACATATGAATGGAGCACCATAGACGTCTTACAATGTTGGTGCCTCTATGTTTTCTTACTTTTTCACACCAACATACAACCTTGGGTTCGGAGCACTGATTAAATAACGAACAAATTCACGTGTGCCAATTTTTTTTTATCAACTGTGTATCCCAAGTCTATTAAAATGTTATATTCGAAGTGTGTGTATACTCATTCAATAAACTTGGAATACAAACTCGGTATGTACATCATTACTCCTAAATAAAATCATTAAAATTCTGAAACCCTTGAATTTCTAATAATCCCGGTTCCATATTTATTACTAAAATGCAAGAACATCATCCAAAAATGGATACACTTTGCATGCATATTGATTACCAAAATCATCTAAATCTAACCCGCGCATCGCGCGGGTTTACACCTAATTGACTCTTAAAATACAAGGGGAGCATTAAATGAGGAGCATTAACTTTTAATACTATGGTATTAAAGGTATATAATAGACATAGATATGAATATAGATAAGTAAAAAAAATTATGAATCAAAGATACTAAAGAGATGGATTAGCCTAATCATGCATAGACAGAAAATTAACGACCCAACTTTAAAATTCCTAAATATTGCCTTGCACGTGGTCTCTTCAAAATGCAGAACATTCCATAAACTTCTGGAATACAACAACGGTAGATTCAAAAAACCGAAACGTCTGGAACTCACCCGATATTTCTAGAACTCATTCAGTCCTAAAATCTTCAACTACAAATACCACAACATTAATCTCTCAATTACATCACAAAATCGATCCAATAAAATCGTACAAAAGACCTTCAACGTTCTTCTACATTATACACATTTCTCAGTCTTAAAATGGAAACTCCATTTTATAAATACAGCTGGAACCAAAAACCACGCCCTCGCTATTCATCGCCAAAGGTCGTTTCAATTCCTGTCCATTTCATCACTTCACAAAAATCCCAATCTCAGTCTCAATCCTCGTCAGCTTTGAAAATTCAGAAGGTTTTCAGAGGTTATTTGGTGAGAAAAAACGTCAACAAGATTTTGTGTATTAAGAGAGAAGTAGATGAGGTTGAGAAGAAGCTTTTGGAAAACGAAACTGTTGAGTTAATTCGGAAGGATTCAAAAGAGCGGATTAGAATTAACGAAACGCTAATGTCTCTGCTTTTTAAGTTAGATTCAATTAGTGGAGTTAATTCTATCGTTAGAGATTGTAGAAAAGCTGCTATTAAAAAAGCTGTTGGCTTGCAAGAGAGAGTTGATCAGATTATGGCTGAGTTTGAAAACGTTGAATCTCAAGGTATTGAATCGGATCAAACAAATCCGATTGAAGAATCTGCTAACTGTTTGATTGATTCTGAGAGTTTTAACGATCGAAATGCTGAATCGCAAGGTAATGAATCTCAAATCGTTTCAATTGATCGTGAATCGGATGAATACCTAGGAACAGCGAATTCTATTGATATAAACCTAGATTTGATCAACATGGAAACAGAGAAATCTGTTGAAGAAAACCTAGATTTCGGTGTTGAATCGAAAGGTAACTCAATAAACGCTAATGATTTCAATAGCGTTTCAATTGAGTGTTCTTTTGATTGCAATAACAAATCAGATCTACAAACTGAAAATGTCTTTAATGATACTCTAGATTCGGCAGTTGAATCTGAAGATAAAGCAGCAAACGAGAATGTTGTTGATGATATTTCAGCTTTGGCAGTTAAATCAGAGTGTAATACACTCGACGCTAATGCTTTTGTTGGCGGTTTAGTTGAGTGTGATAAAAAGCTAGATTTGGAGGATAATTTAGATGGAGAAGATTGTGTTGTGAAGGAAATTGTTGAAGATGTTAATGTGAAAGGAAATGGTGAGTGTTTGGTTGAAGAGGAGAGTGATGATAAGCAGAGGAATAGAGAGCTTTTGGAGAAGGTGATGGTGGATAATCAGAAAATGATGAGTTTGATGAGTCAGCTTTGTGACAGAAATGAAATGCAAACTAAGATGCTGAGTTGTTTAACACAGAGAGTCGAGCAGTTAGAGAAGGCATTCGTGTGTGAGAAAATTAGAAGGAAGAAGAAGAGAAATGGTGTGTGAATGTGTGTTGAGGAGAAAGAATGTGTTCTGTAATTTTTGTTTTAGTTGGTGGTTGTAGAAGTTATTTTAGTTATGTTCGCTGTTAAAAGGATGTATGGAATTGGAACTGTAAATGCTTAGTTTTTAGTTTTGCAATTTAATCTCAGTCACTTCTGCTAATATTTTTTTTATGAAATTTAAATTTCATTGTGATCATTGTTAACGATAGTAATAGAATTATTTGATTTAGTTATAATAATTAACAGTTCATTAATGAAAAAATCTTACATGTATATTTTTGCAGTAAAAAATCTAACTAATTAATTACAAGTGTTTGGTTTTAATTTTTTGAATATATGTGTGTTTAATTCCATGTCATTATTTTTTAGTTGTTGCTTTTATATTTTTACACTTGTTATTTTTTACAAAAAGAGATATGAGCGATTAGGAGAGGTTGATTAGGAGAGTTTTTGATGGTTATGAGATTTATAGCAATTTAAAAAACATGTGGGATAAGAGATTAAAAAAACTTTGAAATGGGATTAAAATAAAAATAAGAGTAGACATGGAAGGCTGTATCCAAAGACTTCAAAAGTTCCTATATTATATGTTCTTGAGGGGTGGTTACAAATGGAAACCTTAGGGTCTATTTGGTTTAGATCACGGTGAAAAGTAAAATAGTGAAATATTTTTTTTATATATTTAGAATTAATTTTTTGTTTAGTTGATATTATAAATAAGTGCACACTCTATAGTTATAAAACTTTAAACAAGAATAGAGAAGCAAATTTAATTTTAAATTTGTGAAAATGTATTTCATCATATTACTTTTCATTGCGTTAAAACATATTTAACTCGAATCAAATGTACAAATTATTCTAACCGTGCATTGTTAAATGCCTATTCACCGTTGACTTTAATTAAAAGCAATATATTAATTAAATACGATTACTAACATAAATATTCCATTTAAATATTAATTTTAATTATATACTTGGTGATGTCATAATGTACAAAATATGAATTTAGAAAAAGATAATTTTAATATGAGATATTAATGTTGATTCTAGTTACACCTTATGTGATCCAAATCTCACAAAATTGTGTTGTCCAAATGTTATCCTTAATTACACAAAAACATTAAAAGTGTCAAAAGAAGCAATGTAAGATACAATATAATTTAAGGGTCAAGTGTAGTTTGGGTCCATAAAATATTTATATGTTTAGGTCTCCTGCTCAACTAAAAAAAATAGGTGCAACTTTAAGCATTAAGTAACAAAATATAACTAAAAAAGGCACGCAAGAGGTGAAAGGTTTAAATTATAAAAAAAATGGTGAACATCATTGAATGAAAGAAAACTGTTGGATGCTGAGCATCAGTTAAAATCGCAACAACAAAACATTTGTTATCAAACTTATTACTTTTTTTTATGAAATTCTATTTTTCTTAATAGTCTTGAGTGTTATTTATTCCAAAAGTATTGGGCTAATACGTTTTATAGCATTTCAATCTGGGGTGTAATTGTACGTGTACGTGTTGGGGGGGGGGGGGGTAATTTTTAAACCCAAGGCCTTTGGGGGGCAAAATAGTCCAGAAAAAAGGAGGGGACAAAGTCAAATTAAGCAAAAAGGAAGGGGAAAAGTCAAATTTGTTACTATCGAGTTATATTTATTTCATATATGTATTGTTTCTAAATTGAGTTGTTTATTTTTTAGGTTAAACTCTTTGCTAATAGGAGAGGGGAGTTTGGCTCAGATCTTACCAAACAAGCAGTCAAATCTTCTCTTCCACCTGAGTGGTGGAAAAATTATGATGAGGATGTACCCAATCTTAGCCGCATTGCTATCAAAGTCCTGAGTCAAACGTGCTCATCTTAGGGCTGTGAGAGAAATTGGATCACATGGTCTCTCATCCATACAAAACTTCGCAACCAATTGGCAATAAATTTTTTTCACATATTGGTGTATGTTCATTATAATTCGCAACTTAATCTAAGGAATTTGTTGTACATGCGAGATACCAAAGATTTCTACAATCCGATAGACTTGAATTTAATATTTGAGAAGGATGACATCTTGGATGAGTGGATCCGAGAGAATGATGAAAGGGTCTTACCAGCCGATGACTTAGATTGATTGGATGAAGGTATTCAACAAAGCGAAGGGGAAGGACGCTGGGGGTGGGGGGGTCACAATCAATCGGCACCGATCAGTGTTCTTTTCAGTTCTGATGATGTTCATGGTGCTGATAATGGTTGGCGAGATATTCCTGGTACTTATGGTAATCATGAAGATGACGATGACGATTACGACGACGACGATGATAATGACCAAGGTGGTGGTAGGGAAAATGTTAGTAGGGAAACTGCGAGTGGTAGCCAACAAATGAGTGGTTCTTATAATACCGGTACACAACACAGTGGTGGTATGACATGGGCACTAGGAGATGAAAATTACTATGCCACAGAAGACACATATCATGGTTATCTCCCAGGAATCAGTGAACAACGGAGACATTTAGACAATTTGATGAGATTTCTTAGTAGTGACGAGTATTCAAGCAGGCATGGTCCGCAACGTCTTGATAATCAACTACGGCCAATGGGTTTAATGACAGATCATACATACCGAGGTGGAAGACATAGTATCTCTGGGAGTGGGAGTGGTACATATAGTTATGGCCCGTCATAACTTTCAAGATCTACTAGTACTAGTACAAGTGGATACTATGATCGTTATAGAGACCATTATGGATCTACTAGTAGTGGCACAACAGGTGGTGATTATTATGAATATAATCAAGAGACGCAATATGATGGGTCTTCAACTGATAGTTCTGGGTATAGAGGTTTTGGATATTAGCTTCACGGTAGTCAACCGGGAGATCATCAACCACAATTTTCAAATTATGGATCATCTAGCCAGTCATCCTAACCATCTGAGCAGCCAAATGGTTCATATTTCTTTTCTTACCCAACTGAAAGAAATTACCCCTATCCAAATTCGTATGATCGATACCGCAACTAGATAGGGAGATAAAAATGACGAAATATTGTAATTATTTCTATTTATCTTCCATGTAAACTTTTATCAAGTTTTATGTGGCATTAGATTGTTTTTCAATATTGTTATTGGTTTACTATGCAATATTGAATCTGACAACTCTGACGCGCTTCAGTTTAACTAATTCTACAATGCAATGGATATAACATGATGGGTTTGAATGTATCTCATTGGTCCACATTGTTAATCTCATTTTTTTTTAATTTTCTATATTTTTTTCGGAATTTTTTGTGCTCTCTAGATAGCGTATCGCCCGATATCGCGATCGAGTTGAAAATCGGGTGTCCGATTTCGGTACCGATACCGAGACTTTGAACCATGAGCGCGACTCAATCTTTATTTTTCCCCTTATCCAATGATTAAATCTCTCCACTCGCCTCCCTAAACCCCAAAGTAACCCAAATTGTAGTCTCCTCTTTGCTCTCTCAGTATCAAGCTCAACCTCACCCACTCAACACACAAGGCTCGCTCATCCCTTATCCGATGGTGAGAGGTGACACACACTATAAGAAAAAGGCCTTTTAGTGGATAAATTTGTTTCGCCGCCAGGTAGCCACTAAACCAGTGCCGCGGATTCTTTTCATGGCGATTTAAAATTTTGGCCACCAGATGTCTAGTTTTCAGTGGCAAAAACTATTTCTCGAGAAAAATATTATTTTTTATAGTGGAATTATTTTGGAGTTAAAAAAAAATAATTGCCACCAAAAGGATATTGTAATCAAGTGAAAGCAAATTTTTGTAGCACAAGATAGATTCGTCGCAGAGGTGCTAATGAATTTATGAAATATGCAAAGAGATGTCATAATGATGAAGAGTTTCCGTGTCCGTGTGCTAAGTGTAAGAATGATAAGGTCTTTGAGTGGAAAACAGTTGAACTACATTTGTTAAGATGGGGTATGCAAGATATTTATCGATTTTAGAGTTTTCACGGTGAATTGACAGTTCCTTTTGTCCCCGAACAACCTCCACAATAACCTTCAACAAGTAGGATAGATATAGAAGGGGACGATGTAGATCATAATATGTTAGAGGATTTAGTTGATGATGTGCACGGAGTTTATGAGGCGAAGGAGAATGAGGTTACTAATGATGTATAAGGTTCAAGTGCTCGTAAAGATATCACGATAAACCTTGACGATGACTACCAAAGTTTGAAATTTAAGGCGACCCAACCATTATACTCTGGCTGTGAGAGAGATCAAACAACTTTACATGCCATGGTTGGTTTGCACAGTTTGAAGACGCAGTACGATTTGTCTGGCAATAGCGTGACAAGAATTTTGAATTGGGTGAAGGTCTTACTACCCAAGGAGAATACGCTTCCAAATAGCTATCCTGTTATGAAGAATAACTTGAAAGTTTTGGAAATGAAGTATAAATAGATTCATGCTTGTGTGTTTGACTGCATACTATACCAAAAGGAGTATGAAAATCTCGATCGTTGTCCGGTATGCGATGAACCTAGATATGTCCAATCTACTGGCAAGGAAGGCACAAGCTCAAAAGTGCCTCAAAAAGTGTTGAAATATTTTCCCGTTGGGCCTAGATTAAAGCAATTTTTCAAAGTAACATGGATAGCGGAGGCAATGACTTGGCATGCTAGGGCAAAAGTAGGGGGTAATCTCATACGTCATCCTATTGATTCTACAGCTTGGAGGAGGATGAATTATGAGTATCCCAATTTTGCTCAAGAATAGCGCAACATTCATTTGGCTATATCAACATATGGTTTCAATCCATTTGGAAATCTAAGCATGAATTAGAGTGTATGGCCAATGATCCTAGCCTTACTCAACCTCCCTCATTCACAGTGTATGAGACCTAAATTTTCGATGATGTCTTTGTTGATACCTGGGCCAAAGGCACTAAGTGATGACATTGACGTCTACCTGGATCCTTTGGTAGAAGAATTAAATGAGTTGTGGGAAGAGGGTGTGAAATCATTTGACTCTTTTAGAAAAGAAGAGTTTACGCTGAAAGCTATATTGATGTGGGTAATTCATGATTTTCCATCTTACGGGACATTATCCAGTTGTATAGTACATGGTTATTTGGGGTGTCCTATTTATGGAGAGGAGACTAAATCTCTTCTTCTATTCACTAGATCAAAAAATATATACCACTGCCATAGGAGGTTTTTACCCCCGGTTCATTATTTCAGATTTGAGAAAGGTGCTAATTTTTCATTGGGCGGAGTTGAACATAGGCTACCACTGAGACAAGTTTCAGGTTCAAAAATTGAAAGTAAATCTTCTTAATGTGGCCCTAATATGCCAGGTAAGAATCCCAAATTTAAGAATGTCAAGCATAAGAAGGCCCCAACTGGAAATGAAACTGAGATAAGAAAGGCATGGTGTGGAGGTCAATTTTATTTGACTTGCTTATTGGAAGAATAACCCGGTGTGCCATGTATTGGATGTATTGAATGCAGAGAAGAACCTCATTGAACATATTGTGGGCACTTGCCTTGGGGGGATTCATTCGAAGGATGGAGAAAATGCACGAAAAGACCTTAAATCGTTGAAACTTAAGCCACAATTATGGTTGAAAGAAGATTGTAGGGGAAGGACAATAATTCCCCCTGGTGCATTTACTTTGACGAGTGGGGAAATGAAGGTACTTTTAGACACAATATATAATTTGAAGGTCCCATCTAATTTTTCGTCCAACTTGCAAAGGATTGTGAATTATGCTACTCATGATTTACATAAGTGTAAGTCCCATGATTGGCATGTGATCATACAATTGGTTCCTCTATTGTTTAAGCATTGCTTCTCCAAGCATAAGGATTTTTGGAGGGATATTATGAAAATTGAGGTGACCCCGACAATGCGGGTCGGTGCGCAAAGACTTTATATGCGGAAGTAAACTATTGTTGAGTAAACACCTTAAACCTACGAGTTTATATGAATGATGCAAAAGGGACCAAATTAAACTTTCACTTAATTTGATTAACTTTTTATGAAAATAATTTTTAATTTTCAAAGTTAATTATAGTCCTAAACAGATAACAATTTTTAGGCGAGTTTCTAATTATTTAGTCATACCTTTTCGTGTGAGGTGAAATGCAGAAAATGTACAACACACAAGATTTATTTAACGTCGCAAAAACCCTTCCCTGGGAAAAACGACGGACTCCCCTAGGAGTCACCTAAACTACTTCCACTAAAAACAATAAATGAACAGGAACGAGTTACAAACAACAAGCTTAACAATTAAAGAAGAATGATCTAGTTATTATCCCACACGACCAAGTCCACCCTGGTTGCTTATTCTATTCTCTCTTTAACTTGTCCTTACTTGTTTTTGCGTTCTTCACTTCGCAGCCTCCCCTTTAACTTCCTTAAGCGCAGGTTGGCTCAGTGCCTCTTATTTACTTTCTAGTGAAGTGTGTGTGATGCAACAGAATATATTACACCTATATCTTTGCAAGTCTTGTGCTATTCAAATCAACAGTTTGACTTTGAATACACCTTTTGAAAAGCTTTCTTTTCTCTTTCTCAAAACTTTCTTTAAATCTCGAACACTAGACTTGTTCAGATTTTACACAACTATGTGTCTACGTGAATACGTGAGTATTTATATGAGAGTGATATGAGATGCAAACAATTTCAGAAAATCACTAACACAATCAAGTGTTCACAGAATATGACTGAAAATATATTCAATAAAAATAGACAGTCAAATATTCACAATCTTGTTTTTCAGAAAACAAATATTAGATTAAATCAGCTTTTAATCTAAAATATTATCAAGACTATTTTCACAGATATTTCAGATTAAATCAAAAACAGTCTTAAGCACACAAGCAAATAATACTCAGTCAGATATTAAATCTTCCACAAATCAGATCTAAGAAATCTTAGGTTTAACTTTCTAAACCTTAAGCAATACAAATCTGAATATTATCAAATATATTCTGAAAAACCTGTTTTAAAACAAAATGTTTTAAAACATACAAGATCTCACAAATAAATCACCAGCAGAATATTCACATACACAAATTAAATTCGTGAATAGTGTGTGTTGTGTACAAATATTAGATCTAAAGACTGATCTAAAAATACACACAGATGAGAGAACTCACTTACAAAAATAAAGTGTTCTTGAAAAATCGTAAGTGCAGATTTACAAGGAGAGAAGTCCAATCTTCATTTTCGTTTTGATAGAAATCAACACTGGAAGATGACACAAAAATTATTTCTGGTTTAATCTCTCTCTCTCTCTCTCTCTCTAAAAATTTTGACAGAGTTATGCTACAAAATTATTTTCTCAGCTCTCTTAAAATGAATACCCAAAGGGTTCTATTTATAGAGTGCACAAGTGTGTGCAGATAGGTGTAAAATAGAGTCACATGGATTGACAAAGAATACACACCAGCCGTAGATAAAATATAATCTGAGGGCTCACAAAGAAACACAAAGTGTAGTGTTAAAAATGTGACACGTGTTGTGCAAGCTGTTACACACTAACTGAACAAGAAACAATTAGTTACATAAAACACAGTCGTTTTTAAAACAATGAAAGTCAGCTGTAACGCACTAAAATATTACCGTTGCTCAAAAATGAAACTGCGTCGTTTTAGTGAAATACATCCAAAACCGTTTTTCGGTTTAAAGAAAAACCGTGGGCGAAATCCAACTGTACCGCATATTAAAAATTTACCGTTGTAAATAAAATGCCGCGACGTCGTCGTTTTTAAAAAAAAACAAAACAGTTTCGATTTTACAACGAACCCGTGGGCGGTTTCTGAGATATCAGAGGTGGTCGGTCAAAATTCGAATTAAAGTGCCACGCACACGCCAGTAGTTAAAGGTATGGGCTGTTAACAGACCTGCGTGAGGTCAAATCCGGCAGGGAATGGGACGCCAACAGTTTTTGGCGATGTCAAAATCGGCCAACAGATAATCCTATAAGGCTATGACAAAAAGCTATAACCAATTATATTAAAATACATATATGCGGTCAAATCTGTAGCATAAAACCCGATGGTCAAATTGATAAAGACCAAGGCAATGCAAAAGCTTTAAAGGCTACACCATGTTAAGACCTAACAAGTCAAATCGTGCAGAACATGGCACTTCACACAAGGCTACAAGTCACATATGCTAACTTACTATACCATACATAACATATAACATATATAATATATATAACTCATATAGTAAAACGCACGCAACTATATGCATATATAATATTATATAGACGCATACGCCATATATCACATATATATATATATATATATATGTATATATATATATATATATATATGTATATATATATATATATATATATATATATATATATATAATGACACGCACATGCACAAATATAATCATAACAAAATTTTATTTTGGACTTAAAAAAATATTCTGCAATTTTTATATAAAAAAATATTTAGAGTCAAACTTATTTTCCAACAAATATTTTTCTTATAAAAATTCCAAATTACGAAACAAAACATTATCATAAGATATGATAAATAAAATGCACATGCTACGTGGTATCGTGTCCTACGTGACAGAAATTCCTATGAGCCATAAGATTACCTTTCTCTGAGATGGCGGACTGAATGAGAGCACATTTGATGTAGATGGACAGAGAGAGCTTGAAGTCATGGGGACACGCAATCCTATATTACAAAAATATTTTGTCAAAATTCAAGTCCAACTAGATGAAGTCCTATTTAGCTAAAGCACGAAAAGAAAATCCTAGGAGTGCTCTATATAGGGCCTTCAAAAATTAGTATTACCTTCTCACTCTTGTGTAAGAAGGTAGTCAATCGAAAACACATAGTGGCTGCAAAATCAGCAGTGACCGAAGAGATTTGTGTGTTGGAGAAGTACTTTCCCTTAGCATTCTTTGACATAATCCAGTTAAATATTGGTGGATGTATCCGTTTGAAAGATTGATGAAAGTTTTTAAAGATTATGTCAAGAATACGCGATACATTGCAGGATCAATTGTAGAGGAATACATCACCGTGGAGTCATCAATATATAGTCGGGAATATATGCCTGACTAGACCAACGTCGATGACACTGATGAGTTTGTCGATGGTGGTGGTCATGTGATGGGAAAACGAGTGAAATTAACGAGTTTACAACATGAACAAGTAGCTCATTATCTATTTGACACACATGAAGATGTCGAAGAATGGAAAAAGTAAGTTTAAATTATTGTAAGTTTTACATTATTTTAGAATATTTTAGATTATTTTATACATGATTAATTTTGTAATATGCAGAAAATATGAAGCCTGTGAGAACAATAAAAGACGAAAAATAATGGTACAATCAGACAGCGAATTTAGGTTGTGGTTGTCACAAGAGGTAATTATAATGAAAATGGTCATTATATAACGTTACATTACACTCAAACTCTAATTAATTTATCTATATTCTCAGCTCTTAAAGACGGGTGATGAGACATCAAGGCTTGCTCGCCTAGCCACTGGAACCTTTTTCGTGGCACAAGAGCACCAAAAGTATTGATTGAACGGTTATGTATTCGGGGCAAAAGTATACGAGGAAAGTACAAATGTACAGAACTCATGCATTTCATACAAGGCTCTTACTTACTTTCGAGCGAGCGCAAAAGATAAAAACCTCGTTGAAGCTGAAATGACTTACTATGGTGTAATTCGAAATATATTTGAATTGGATTATATAAGCTTCAAAGAGGTTGTTTGTTACTGTGACTGGGTAAGAGTTGAGGATAAAAATGCTTGTAAAGTTGATCCTGTCACCAATTTGAGCATGGTTGACTTGTCCAAGTTGAAGAGGAACGACCACATGAGCGATGGGTCGTTTGTTTGTGCATTTCAAAAGGTCAACCAAGTATTTTACTCGGAGTATATCAACAACGAGCCGTGGTCAATTGTCCTACATGCTCCAAAGCGTCTAAATAGTAGTGTGGATTACTTGGCTGCTCCTACCGAATATCAATCCATTTTTTATGATAACCCGAATTTGAAATAATTTTTCAATTTGTAATAAATATTCCAATTTGTACTTTATCAATCCATTTTTAATGCTTTTAATTGATTTTAACTTTATCATTTTCACTCTTGTGTAGTGTGCGTATGTATTGGCAGTAGGGGTGGGGGTGGGGATGTTTCAGATTTTTATTAATTGTACATATTATGAGTTAGATGCTGTTGTTTTGGAATTCAGAGTTGAGGTGTTAAACAGTAACAATTCATTTGGATTTGTAGTAATTGTACATATTTGCATGTATTCTTCTAATTCATTTTGATTTGTACTAATAACAACATTTTTTTTTACAGAAAATGTCTCCTTCAGGAATTAAGGTGAGGATGATGATGCTGATTATGATGATGTCGTCTGGGCTCGGTGGTAGCGGAGGCGACGAGGGCTCCTCGGCCCCTAGGCTCCACAAATATGGCAAATTGGGGATGGCCATCGATAACAAGACGGTGCTATTAGCGAGATCCCTCGAGCTAGTAAAGAAGATCATCGGTCCGAGGTACACTAGTTGGAGGGAGGTGCCAAATGAGCTTAAGTTAGCTATTTTGGTGGAACTACAGGTAATGTATTTATATTTATATAAATATTTCAATTTCAATTTCAATTTCGTTTTCGATTTCAATTTCAATTTCATTTTATATTTATATTTATATTTATTCACAACTAACATTGTATTTGTTGGACATTAACAATTCAGCCTGGATCTAAAGCTACGCGATTCCGTCTTGGAGCAGTTGAGGGAGCAACACAAGACGTGGAAGAAAAATATGCGGACCCGGTACTTTGGGAAGACCCGAGAGTCTGTTATCCGAATGCATGAATCCGTCTCGCCGAAGGAGCCGATCTCATTGGCACAATGGAAAAAGTTCATTGACAATGAGATCGGGGAGCGAAAATTGGCATCTCGTCAATCGGGGAAGGAAAATCGGGCGAAAAAGACAGACGTGCACTACTCCGGCTGGACGTCTTATGCCGACGTGGAGCATAAGATGATGGTAAGATTTAATTTTTCTATAATTACAGAAATATATTATTCTACATTATTTTACTTTGCGGGGCCGATACTAATTTTGCATAGGCTCGATACTTATGTGGCTATTCGGACAAAGAAGGGGAAGGATAAGGAGGTGTCCCCAAGCGTCGCGGCCACGATTGTAAGTAATTCGATAGTTTACTTTTTGTTAATTACGTTATAACTTTTTTATTTACTTATTTAACTAATCATGTGCTTTTTGCCTTTTCAGGCAAAGCTTAAGGTAGTGCATGAGTCGCAGTCTGATGCCGACAAGGAATCTTTGTCAACAGACGCACTCATCCAAGTGCTTGGTGCTGATCGCAAGTGGAGTACAAGAGGGGTGAGCTCGCGGGTGGCCAAATCTAGGATCATCGGATTGGAGATGAGCGACACCGGGTTGGCTTAAACGATGGACTCGCATGACGCGAAGTTGACCCGTTTGAAGGCGACGATCCAAGATATGTTCTCATTCATGAATCGTTCGTTGGGCGAAAACCATAAAGGGAAAGGGAAGGAGAAGGTGGTGGAGGACGAGGATCTGGATCTCGCTGCTTCATCACCGACACGTGCAAACTTTGATGATCCAGTCCCCTATTTGGCTCCCTTCGACCGATTGATGTCGACACTTGGTTGGCCGAGCGTGTTTATACTGGACATATTTGATGGCCAGTGGATAAGGTGGAGGTTGGGGGACCCGAATACCATCAAGGGTATGCCAGTTCATGGACGTTTGCTTCAAGACATCGAGTCCAATGTTCTCGTCACGCATATGATAGCCGGCAAGGAGAACTCCCCATTGTGGTTGAGCGGACAATGCAGCACGATGTATATTATTGGGTGTGTCAATTCATATATCGTGCATCCTACTCACCTCCTTAGAGCTACCCCTACCCCAGACATGTAGTGACATTATTTGAATTGAATTGTTTTAAGTTGTTACATCTGAATTATATTTTGATTATATCGTGATGCATATTGTTTTGAATGTATATTTGCATTATCTCTATTTTATTTGGATATATGATGTTTGAACAGGTACAACGTTGCTATAACACGTACAAATATACTGTTAGAAAGTGGCAGTGGCCATACTTCCGAGTGGATGTTTTTTCAATTCTGCCCAGAATTATCACGGTTATTGACCATGACAAGTCCGTGACAAAGAAAAATTATCACGGTCATTGACCGTGACAATTTTTTAAATTTTGTCACGGGTTTGTCACGGTCCTTAACTGTGACAGAACTTGTCAAGGTCAAAGACCGTGACATGACCGTGACAAGTTTAATGAACTTGTCACGGTCAATGACCGTGACAAGTCCGTGATAACAAACATTGTCATCTCCAGAATTGTCAAGTCAATGATCGTGAAAATCCGACTGATTTGTTGTAGTGTTTATACAATAACAAAATGAATCCAAATAATTCAAGTAAAATAAACAAGTAACAATACCAAAATAAAATTAGTAACTGATAATTAGCTTTTTGCGTATGTATCGTTGTCTTAAAAAGCCACTCTCCAAATTCCCTTGAGTACCTACAAAACTTGTCTAAAAATAACTCGTATTGCGGTAAGTACGGGGATCAATCCTACTTTCAAGGTGAAACAATTTATGTGAAAATTTGCAATTCCAATTTTTTTTATGAAAATCTTTTTTTTTTAATTTTTTTAAAAATAATTTCAAGTGAAAATTAACTAAGAAATGCTAAAAATTATAAAATTGACTAAATAATGAAAAAAAATGTGCAACCGAGTGTCAAATAATGTGAGAAGGTCAAGAGATGGGATTACACTGCATTTTCAATTATTTTAATTTCTCAATTTATTAATTTGAAATATTTCGAGATAATATTAAATCAATAATCTAACTCTCGTTAAAATTATAAATTTAATAAAATCTTTTTCAGAAAATTAATTTAAAAACGTCACACGATGAAATATTAGGACTTATACTATTTTTAGAAAATTACCTGCTTGGATCAATTTAAAGAAAATAATCTCAATTATCAAATTTCAATACCGAATTAATATTCAAATATCGAAAAACCTATCTCTAGTTCGATTCCTAAATTCAAACATTAATTCGTTCAATTAATTTACTAACTCTCGTTACATAAATTAATTGGTGATAGTTAAAATTAATTTACCTAGAAATATAAAATTAATGAAACCAATTAATTAAAGTAACATCATACGCAGTGCATCCCACCCCTTGAACTGGGTGTTTAGCCAAACATTCTCATGTATGCATAAACAACAATAGATAATATGTCAAGAAGTAAATAAATTGAAAAGAGGATGTAGAAATACAATACGTAATTTTTTCCCCAAATTTGTCTTGAAATGTGCCTTGACATGCATCCAACTTCTTCACAATTTTCAGCACTTGATTACAAAAAGAAGACTAAAAACTAAACCTAAAAATTATTCTAAAGCTAAACTAATTTTTTTGTATTTTTCTGGAATTTTTTTATGAACCTAAACCGTACATAGTATACACTGTCTTTTTCTCTATCTACGTATCTCTTCTCTTTTGTTGTTGTTGAGCGACCCTTTTATGAGAATCCCTTGCTCTTGTTTTATAACCCACGATGTTGTATTTTGAATGTGGAGATTTTGTGGGATTTTATTGGCTTGGGATAAGATGGCATGAGATAAATACCCGATTTTGTTGGGATTTGAAGAGAGCTGAAATGGGTTTAGATGGTGGTTGCGTCTTGGTGGAAGCGGGTTGAGGCAGGGGCTGACCCGAGATGGGATTGAACACCGGAGTAAGTGGGTCGGATTCTGGGCCGTGGGTCGCGATTTGCTGGATCGGTAGGTGGTCGCGCAATTCCGGGTCTGGGTCTCGTCGGCCAGATGAGGCTGGCTCCGGCAGGAGGTCGTCGAAGGGGGTTGGCTCTGCCCAGTCGGAGATGGTCGGAGGCAGAGGTGTGAGAGGAGCAAGGGTCGTGGGTCTGGAAATGGGTATAGGTCTGGGTTTGCAGGTGGGGCAACACGCTGGAGATGGAGGGGTTTGTTTGGTTGGTTATGGGTAGCTCAGATTCGGGTTGGTGTTGGTGGAGGTGTGTTCTATGGTTTTGAGTTGGGTTAGTGGAAGATTAAGGAGAGTGAGAGAGGGTTCTTGTTGGGTTATTAATGGTGGGAAATGATAAAGGTATGAAATGGGTTTAATGGTGTAAGGTTTGTTAATGGGGGATTGAGGAGAGAGAGTGGGAGTTGGTTTGAGGTTGAAGATGATGGAGTGTGGTTTGAGTGTAGGAGGGTGTAGGGTGGTAGGATAAAGGGGAGGTAGTGTTTGTGTGTGTGTGTTAATTTTGTACCCCTAAAATAAAATAACATTACTAAAAAAAAATATAACTAAAACTAATAAAATAAAAATTTTAAATCTAATAAAACTAAAAACTAACATCTCCAACCAATAAAAAAAATGAAAAAAAAAAGAAATAAAATAAAACTCTATTAAAACTAAAAAAAATATAATCCTAATAAAACTAAAATAAAAGAAATTAAAATCTAATAAACCTAGAAAATAAATTCCTAAAAACTAATCCTAATAAAAATAAAATTAAATAAAGATCACAAATTAAAAACTAATAAAAATCAAAATCAAAATAAAGGAATAGAAAATAAATCCTAGAAAAATTCTAAATAAATCCTAAAAAATAAAATGACTAAAAGTAAAAATCTAAAATAAAATAAAATAATAAAGGTACAACTCAAGACACACAGGGCTCGGAGAATGGCCTGGGCTCGGTTAAGGTTACGGGATTGGTTCGGAACATCGTAACACATCTCGGCACGCTCAAATAGGACTCCAGACTTCACGGGTTCCTTTGATTTCTTCGATGCAAGCTTTTGACCGCTATTGAGTTGCAATTGTATTGATTTTGCATTATTTGTATCGCAACCGTGTCTTAACCTGAAAATTAATAAAATACAACATAAGGCCAATTTTAATTAAAACGAGTGACTAAAATGCACATGTTCGGGGCATAAATTATACACTTTTGGGTGCTTATCACACCACCCCCAAACAGAACATTGCTAGTCCTCGAGCAAAAATTAGAGAGAAAACAGAGATAAGTAACCAAAAGTGTGCCACTTTCGCAAGCACTGGCGATTGCACTTAGCATGTGCAACAAGCCGTTAAACCTATAGGTTTCCCTACACGACGAGTGGTGTCTCGTGAAGGTTTGCAGTGAATGTACCCACAAAATTCAAAACTTATTTAAATGCCGTTTCTTAGTAGATGATGAAATGCTATATAACCCAACTTTAAAAGGACATCAAGGAACACCGCATTCAACTATCAAAATAAGACATGAAATTACTTAATACCAAAAGCGTAATCGTTCCTAAAACTCAGCATGTGTAGTGTGAAGTAATCTTAAGTATCATTAGAGTAATTCCTAGATTGCCTTTATAGAATCGACGTTTTGACTTCAATTCTCACTTGATATAACTCTCTGAATCGAACTCTATGAGAATTGGGTAAGTGTATCTCTTTAGTGTGTGAGGATGTGAGTAAATGTAACAAGTTTAAACGTCTCACACACTTTATAAAAAGGACGGATAATGAAAAAATTTGATCTCATGAAGGAATGTTAACCACTATGTCGAGAATGTCAAATTATTCACCATATAATCTTCTCGTTTGCCCGAACTCATTACCAAGGGTGAAAATGTGGTTTATGAATGGTATGAGGGGATAATGAAATGAAAAAGATGAATGATGGGGTGTCTTGAGAAGAGTGTGACACACTTTAATTGACTATTGTCTTCATCTTTTGAACTTATGTTCGCATTTTTTTTTTCTACTTTTCAATTTTTCTTTTCTTTCTTTGCTTTTTTCTCTTCTTTTTTTTTTAAATGCGATACATTTTTCTTTTCATAACACAAATGAAGACAATTTACATTGATAATTTCAAGCACTATTTTTCTCAAAAATGATGGAAATGATGGATGGTATTTGGGAGATAGATGGGTAAGGAAAATATGGGATGATATTTAGATGGAGTGAAGGGTAAAAAAAATGGTAAGTGTATGAAAAAATCGGTTTAGTGCTCGGGACAACTACAAGACACATGTTTCTTATAACTCGAAAATAATGTCATTCTCAGTGATTAAGCCAAATTTAAAAAAAAATGAGACCATTCAATGACTAAGTGTGGTACCCAAAAAAAATTAAGTCAACTTGTGACTCGAAGATACGTAAAAACCCTCAAAAAGGTGAAAATCTCAAATCTCACGGGTTTAAGTCGCCACTAATAATCTTTTAAGGCTCTCTTAAGAATATAGTTACTCTTCAACTTTTGATTATAGACATGATAGTGTAAAATTGCCGAGTTTAGGAATTCATGGTGCAAGTACACTTTAAGGGGTATTAATTAATTTATTGTAAAAGTGCAATTTTTGGGTTCAAGCACGAGTATTCCAAGATTTCTAAAAGAGGGATGATAGACAAATTATGTCGTAAAATTAATTTTTAACTGCACAAAAAGTTTAAAATCACTTGTTTCTGAAAATTTTCAAAAGAGGTACGATTTTGATAAATTTTCCACCCCCAAACAAAAGAGAACATCGTCCTCGATGTTTAAAACCATATTTAAAAATAAAAGCACAAGGGAGGAAAGATATTACCATAATGAACCGCTAATGAAAATGTACCGCACTTTGGATCAAAGATAGAACCTAAAGAAAAAAATGCAATACAAAAACGTATAAGTCTATAAAGCATGTGAAAATCATTGGGTGGTGTGAAACACCACCCCCAAACAGGATAAGACTTATACTCAGAAATAGGGAATGACGGGCTGCCTCCCGGTAGCTCTAAGTTTAACGTCTTCATCCAGACCGAACCAATCTCATCTTAAAGATAAGAACTATGAAAGCAGAGGGTGGCAGAAAAATTGGGTGATGAGAATCACCCCCAAACCAGACTGAAGCGTCGATCTTGTTGGATAAAGGCTAAAAGAGGCCAATGCACTTGTATGGTGAAGGGCATCACGCGATGCAAATAATCGGTGGGCTAGGGGTGGGTGGGTAGGAGGGTAAGGCAAAGATGGGCAAGGGTGAGGGTGAGCAGGCACCGGTCACGGGCCTTATTGAGCAGAAAGGTGAGGGCAACAAGGGCCCTATAAGAATTGTGATCTAATTGGACAAGGAGGCAAAATGATTTGGAAATAATAATGGGGTGGGCCTCAGAGAAAGTGCATGACCGTTCTATAAATGGACGGTGATAATGGTCGCGCCGTGACACACTAGGGAGCGGTAGATGAAAAAATTCAACACCACAAGGAAGTGGTGTGCATAGAGTAACACACTCAGTGTCAGGGATGATAAGAGTAGCACAAATACTCTCATAGATAGTGGTGTCGATGAAAGTGCACAAATAGGATCGTGGAGCACAAGGGTGGAGGGTGGGTAGAGGTGAGGACTTAAATGCTTAGATGTGAAAAGGGAACGTATAATAGCAAGGTCCGAATCAAGTGGTGGGGTGGTAGGGACAGTGGGTGGATCAGGTGGGACAAAGGGTGGGGGAAGATGATCCAACTCACAGGTGGGAGAGACACACTCCTCACGAGACTCGGAATGATCCTCAAGGGTACTCGTAGGAGGAGGTGTGAAAATGAACGAGGGAGTGATCAACTTATCCACCCGAAAGTCACCATCCAAAGTGGTGGAAAAATCGAACGAGGCATCCAAATCCGAGATATCCAAAGAGGTAGAAACCATCTCGGATTCAATATCAAGAAAATGGTGAGCACTCGTAGTCGGAGCTAACCTAGGATGAAGTGGTTCCTTGGGAACACACGCAGTGGTCTCAGTAGGTGTAGGCTCGGGCATAAGTAAGGATTCTATGGAAGGGGAAAGACAAACCGTAATGGTGGGTTCGATAAGGTAAGGCGGTGTAGGACCAGTCTCATAATCAAGGGATACGTCAACACAATTGTCAACTTGGGTTTCGGACCACAGAGTGGTCTCAATGTCGAGTTTCTCAGAAAGATAGGGTTGGTCACACTCAAAATCAGTGGCACGAGACGACGCATCATCGTTCCACGTGGGAGCAGTAACGGGTTGACTTGGGGTGAAATCCGACTCGTTCACACACTCAAATGCAATAAACCTGTGTTCAAGCCGTTGAAGGGCTTCATTTTGAGATTGAAGAGTGTGCGCGAACTTGTGTAAAAGACTTTCGAGAGCGGATGTACAAGGTGGTGATGAAGTGGTGGCGGTGGGTGAGGTGGACACAACTCGCTATGGATAGGACTATACGGAGAATACTAGACTGAAGTGTGTGGAGTGGGGACAAGTTCATCATACACGAAAGGAGTGCCTTCGTGATGGACAAATGTGTGATCAGCATGAGGAGCATATGAAGGGGACTGATAGGTATGAGGTGCACGAGGTGGCGATGACGACTGTTGGAAATCGTAAGGATCCACAACATGGCCTTGGGATTCATATGGAATGGAAGGATGATCAGGCCTCTATGAATAGCTCGGGTACTCATACCCGTCGACATTAGATATGTCGTGATAATACGTCGAGGGTGGGTCCAAAACAGTGTCATAGGGATACATATGTTCCAAGGTGGATTCAGATGGAGAGAATATAAATGGACACTCATGGGATAAGTGATCACTAAGAAAGCAGTATGTGCACGGTGAAGTATGAATGGGTTGACACTCGTCACCAGAGGCGGTGGAATAGGAGATGTGGGCATGGACGACACAGGAGTATCAACGGTGTGCGTTTGAGAGTTAAAGCCCTGAATTAATGAATCAAGGGTCGATTCTGGCTTATCATCAAACAAACTTCGAGAGAATGTGAAATGGCCAAAGTATTCCCGTAAAGGACGTTCTTCGGCCATGACAAGAGGAAAATTTTTCTGTTTTTAAATATTTTTCAAAAGAAAAGAAAATCTTTTTGTGATTTTTGAAAATAAGAAAAGGAAAATCTTTTTGGTATTTTAAATATGGAAAAAAAATCTTTTTAGGATTTTTGAATATATATATATATATATATATATATATATATATATATATATATATATATATATATATATATATATATATATTTGGTAATTTTTGAAAAATGGGAAAATTTGGACTCTTGAGTTGGTCGAACTAACGAAAACCGACTACCTAAAGAATGGAATTGGACACACACGAGTTAAGAAAAAATCCTAACGAGCACATAACCAATTATTATCTTCAAAATTAGTGAAAGGGGTAGTCAAATTTTAATTAAGTCCGCGGACGACAAAAATCACGGAATTTATCTTAGTGATCGCCTCTTGCAAAAATGTGTGCTTACAGGGCTAGCTAGGTGATTGACTTTAAATTTAATGACAACTAGGGTAACACACAATAGATATGCGAGTGAGTCGGGTGATGAAATCCCTTCTCGTTTCAATGACCGGGTCCAGGTTTTAGGTAAATTAATTAATCAAAACATTCAATTTAAGAGCGATGCAAAAAGTAAAGGCACATAAGAGCAATTAATCACACAAAAATGAACTCGCTTACAGGAGATTCGTGAGGGATAAAAAAATTGTACCTCCCACGGTTTTTACACACGTGGGGTGAAGAACGAGTTGAGTCGACCGGGGGGAGATTTCGCCTATCTCAGTCGTCCCCGGGATTCCTACCGACCCAAAGTAGAGAGGCTTCAAAAATTCCTCGCCTTGGACGCCCTCTCTCTACCTTGTCTGGTTTTCCCTTTCTCCTTTTTTTTAATGAATAATTATTACAAATAAATCGGTGTCAAAATGCACCAAATAAATACAAACCTTCAGAAAGCCTATATAACCAGTCTAATGAGGAGGGAGGAGGAATAAAAAAAAAATTACAAGTCTTGAATTTTTGCTTCCAGCCCAAGAAAGCGGCAACGACGCCATTTGAAAAATAGCTTTTTTATATCCCCGGCAATGGCGCCATTTGATAATTAGCTTTTTGCGTATGTATCATTGTCTTCAAAAGTCACTCTCAAATTCCCTTGAGTACCTACAAAACTTATCTTAAAATAACTCGTATTGCACTAAGTACGGGTATCAATCCAACTTCCAAGGTGAAACAATTGACTTGAAAACGTGCAATTCATTTTTTTTATGAATTTTATTTTTATTTTTTTAAAAACAATTTCAAGGGAAAAATTAACTAAGAAATGCTAAAAATTATAAAATTGACTAAATAATGAAAAAAAATGTGCAACCGAGTGTCAAATAATATGAGAAGGTCAAGAGATGAGATTACACTGCATTTTCAATTATTTTAATTTCTCAATTTATTAATTTAAAATATTTCGAGATAATATTAAATGAATAATCTAACTCTCATTAAAATTATAAATTTAATAAAATCTTTTTCAGAAAATTAATTTAAAAACGTCACACGATGAAATATGAGGGCTTATACTATTTTCAGAAAATTACCCTCTAGGATCAATTTAAAGAAAACAATCTCAATCCTCAAATTTCAATACCGAATTAATATTCAAATATCGAAAAACCTATCTCTAGTTCGATTCCTAAATTCAAACATTAATTCGTTCAATTAATTTACTAACTCTCGTTACATAAATTAATTGGTGACAGTTAAAATTAATTTACCTAGAAATATAAAATTAATGAAACCAATTAATTTAAGTAACATCATACACAGTGCATCCCACCCCTTGAACTGGGTGTTTAGCCAAACACTCTCATGTATGCATAAACAACAATAGATAATATGTCAAGAAGGAAATAAATTGAAAAGAGGATGTAGAAATACAATGCGCAATGTTTTCCCCAAATTTGTCTTGAAATGCGCCTTAACATGCGTCCAACTTCTTCACAATTTTCAGCACTTGATTACAAAAATAAGACTAAAAACTAAACCTAAATATTATTCTAAAGCTAAACTAATTTTTTTGTATTTTTTTGGATTTTTTTTATGAACCTAAACTATACATAAGATACACTGTCTTTTTCTCTCTCTACGTATCTCTTCTATTTTGTTGTTGTTGAGAAACCCTTTTATGAGAAGCCATTGTTCTTGTTTTATAACCCACGATGTTGTATTTTGAATGTGGAGATTTTGTGGGATTTTATTGGCTTGGGATAAGATGGCATGAGATAAATACCCGATTTTGTTTGGATTTGAAGAGAGCTGAAATGGGTTTAGATGGTGGTTGCGTCTTGGTGGAAGCGGGTTGAGGCAGGGGCTGACCCGAGATGGGATTGAACACCGGAGTAAGTGGGTTGGATTCTGGGCCGTGGGTCGCAATTTGCTGGATCGGTAGGTGGTCGCGCAATTTCGGGTCTGGATCTCGTCGGCCAGATAAGGCTGGCTCCGACAGGAGATCGCTGGAGGGGGTTGGCTCTGCCCGGTCGGAGATGGTCGGAGGCAGAGGTGTGAGAGGAGCAAGGGTCGTGGGTCTGGAAATGGGTATAGGTCCGGGTTTGCAGGTGGGGCAGCACGCCGGAGATGGAGGGGTTTGTTTGGTTGGCTATGGGTAGCTCAGATTCGGGGTGGTGGAGGTGGAGGTGTGTTCTATGGTTTTGAGTTGGGTTAGTGGAAGATTAAGGAGAGAGAGCGAGGGTTCTTGTTGGGTTATTCATGGTGGGAAAGGATGGAGGTATGAAATGGGTTTAATGGTGTAAGGTTTGTTAATGGGGGATTGAGGAGAGAGAGTGGGAGTTGGTTTGAGGTGGACGATGATGGAGTGTGGTTTGAGTGTAGGAGGGTGTAGGGTGGTAGTATGAGGGTGAGGTAGTGTTTGTGTGTGTGCGCGTTAATTTTTTACCCCTAAAATAAAATAACATTACTAAAAAAAATATAACTAAAACTAAATAAAATAAAATTTTAAAATATAATCTCTATATACTATAAAATGCAAAACAAGGCATTTATGAGCATTTAAGACTTCTCATCATTGAGAGTGTCCACATGGCACCCTATATTTTATCTATACTATACTTTGAAAGGCTATACAAAAGAGTTAAGGCTCTCTTTATTTAGGGTATCCACGTGGATCATTCTCACCCTATTATATCATATAAAGAGTTCGTATAATAATCTGTTTCTTTACTTCCCCCAAAGTATATTCATTTCCCGCATACCTACTACATATGAAACGACGCCCCTCCCATCTCCCTCAAACCCTCAATTTAACACCCGCCTTCACCATCTTCTCTCTGCCCTAACCTAAGCAAAGCAAAAAATTAGCCATACAAGTAGTTACACAAACCCATAAACAATCATCTCCCTCTCTTTCATACGAACACAAACCCATCTGAGGTGTTTGGTGCAGAAATCATGTTGTGATATTCCTCATCTCAGTTGGTTTGACCTATGATTCTCTAAAAGCTCACCATGGTTGTGGTGCTGCAACCTGTACGTTGAATTTGAAATGTCGGCGATGTTGAATCCTAGCAAAGATGGGTCGTTAGCTAAAGTCACGAGACTGGTGAACGATCCAATCTCTGGGAACATCCCTCCCTCAAATGACTGGTCTATTAAAGGTAGATCAAAGCTTGGGTTTGTAGTTTGGGGGAAATTAAAGAACCTAGAATCCGAGAAATTTAGTAAAGTAGAGGCTGAATTTGATGAGCTGCCATGAACCACTTGCGCGGCGGCTGTTGTTGTAGTGGCAGTAGTGGTCTGGATTAGGAGTTTGATTTTTGTTCTCTCTGAGAGTCTGAGGAGGGTTTTGGTTTGGACCTCTTGGTTTTATCGCACCCACAGCCAACGGGGACGTTAAATAGGACACCCCCTTTGGTCTAGTATCTTCGGCAGCTCTTACAGTTTTGACGTGGCTGGGAGAGGTTGTAATTTTTGTAGCAACAGAACTTTGTGTTGAGATATTCACACCGTGGACACTTCAAACCCTGGTGGTTCGGGCATTTATACATGTATGTTTTTAATTTCTATCGTATTTCTGCATCTACTTAATATACGAATTTTTTTAATTGTGGATTTAATCCGTTTATGCTTGTAATTTGGGTGTCACTACTAGGTAAAAAAATATTAATGTTAACAGAAGTTAAAATGTTAAAAGTTTTTAGCCTTAAGGCCATGTTTGGATGAGGGGTACCTACACAAATGGATTTTGGCAATTAACACTTCAAAGTCATTAAACGTGCTTTCGCTTGGATGAGGGGTACCTGTACATGTGGGATTACTTATTCTTTTGCAGGTCTATCTCTTAGCTTACTCTCTTAACTTTCTTTAACTCTTCATATATAACACTCCTCTCACCTTCTTTCTAGCAGCACACCAACATTATCACTCCACTTCATTTCCAGCAATGTTCTTCCTCTATGTTGGTAAGAATAAAATTATTTTAAAAGGGATTTTTTCCCCTTTTAGGCGCTGCTTTATTAAATATCAGCTTCCATGAAATATTTCATGCTCAAAAATCTATTTTTTTTTGTGCCATGCTTTTCATTTATACTTTACAAAATGTCATCATGTATTTTTTTTTTCTTTTTCTTTAGGTACAATTATATAAAATTTTCTTTCCAAGAAGATTTCATATAATATTCACATGTTCACTAAATTCCTTTAGATTGGCATACACGTGTTTGTTATGATATATATAATACTATATTCATTTTACTTTATCAATTATATAATTGTTTAACATCTATTTGTAATATCAATATAATTGTTTAATTTTTTTTGCCACGACATGGGCTTGCCAACAATGATGGAAAAGAAAATAAATTAGGTATTTTTTTTGGTGAAATGTGAATATATTACGACCAAGGAAAAAGCCCAAAGAAAAAAAAAATTAGGTGTTCAATGTGTATTTTAGATGTTTTGATTAGTCTTTTAGCCTAACTTTTTTAGAGTGAGAACCTTTTTTTTCAAATGATTTCAATTTTGTATATGCATCAGTACAAATAAATAATAATAAGTGTTGAATAAAATTAGTCTCTTTTTCATAATAGTCATATTACTCTTACCCTTAATAATAGTGATTGTTTTTTTATTTATTTAAGATTTCAACATAATCAATCATTAGTTAATTTGTTGGGATAGTGAGTTGTGAATGTTGTAGTTTTTTGTTTTACATATGAATTTTTATTTCCAATATGAATTATTTTTCCTTATCAAACATAACTATATATGCCAATGGTGTGGATCAAACGAATGAAACTATATAAGGACGACAAGGCTAACAAGGGAATATAAATGGCATTGGGCACTGATGTATTGCCACATTTTATCTCATTAGATGATGAGAGGGTTAAGGGTGGAGATTTTTTATTTTATTGGGAGGTATTGTGACTCATTTTAATGTTATTTTGGCTTTTCAGTTGCTGAGTTGGAATAATTTAGACTTATCAGTGGCATGTTATATAATGTTGAATTCACATTTTGATACAATAGTATATGATTGAGGTGAGGTTCTACTTAACTCAACTAGGTTTGAATTAGGCCAGTTTTTATATGATTTATCCTTCTTAGAATGCTAAATGAGTTTGAACTACAAATTACAGAATGAAAATGTGGGGATACATACAATGCGATTTGCGTGTGACTCAACGCTCGAAAAAACAAGACCGAGTCACGTCAATAAATCTTTTATATCTTATTTTATAACTAAAAAATGTTCATATCATTAACAACCCAATTTTATATTGTCGTTCTACAACAAACTTTGTGATAGAGAATTTAGGGGGCCTATAAGCCTTAATATTTGGAGGAATGCGTCCTCTTATGTGTACCCTTTTCTTGGCCATGCGCCTATCGCGAGCTGTAATGACAATGAGGGAGAAGCGACCTATATAGATATACAAAGAGAATGGGTCATCATCCAGGGATTATAATTGATTCGTGTTCGTACAACATGATGGTCTGTTGTTTAATAAAACTTAAGTAATTGCATTATGAATTCTTTATATGGTGATAAGTCAACAGATTTTCAATGACGCAATATGGTGTTCAAACTTATTCCATTGTATTTCAATAAATATTGATGTGGAATTTTTTACTCTGCACTTTCTACTTATTAGTATGTATATACTTTTATGTTAATATGTTCTTTCAACATAATAATTCATGCAATTCTTTAGCATATATGTTACAATTGATCTTTTACGAGTTTTGGATATGAATAACTATATCGAGAATATGAGAGTTTTTGTTATAGCATCTTGGGCATTGTAATTGCTACGTTTGTTGTCCCTAATGAGTATGTTTTTGTTGTGAGGACCACTCACCAACGAGAAGCCTATTTCTAATTTGTTATGTCTTCTTTATGTATGTAAATAAGATATGCTCAGGTGGAAAGTCAATTGTTGTTTAATGCTTTTTTAACTCAAATGTAGATCAACTCCCACCGATAGCCTCCACCGTGCATCGCACGGGTTTACACCTAGTAAAACTAAAAACTAACATCTCCAACTAATAAAAAAAATGAAAATAAAAAGAAATAAAATAAAACTCTATTAAGACTAAAAAAAATATAATCCTAATAAAACTAAAATAAAAGAAATTAAAATCTAATAAACCTAGAAAATAAATTCCTAAAAACTAATCCTAATAAAAATAAAATTAAATAAAGATTACAAATTAAAAACTAATAAAAATCAAAATCAAAATAAAGGAATAGAAAATAAATCCTAGAAAAATTCTAAATAAATCTAAATAAATCCTAAAAAATAAAATGATGAAAAATAAAAATCTAAAAAAAATAAAATAATAAAGGTACAACTCGACACACACAGGGCTCGGAGAATAGTCTGAGCTCGGTTAAGGTTACGGGATTGGTTCGGGACATCGGAACACATCTCGGCACGCTCAAATAGGACTCCAGACTTCGCGGTCTCCTTTGATTTCTTCGATGCAAGATTTTGACCGCTATTGAGTTGCAATTGTATTGATTTAGCATTATTTGTATCGTAACTGCGTCTTAACCTGAAAAATAATAAAATACGACATAAGGCCAATTTTAATTAAAACGAGTGACTAAAATGCACATATTCGGGGCATAAATTATACACTTTTGGGTGCTTATCAGTAACAAGTAACACAACTCAAACCAATATATTTTATATGGGTTACTTTTGAACATCAAGGTTTTTGGTTATACAAATTGCAAGTTTATCATGATGAAACAAGGAATAATGTCTTAATATTTATTGTTTTACATTTATCATAATATCCAAATTTGAAAATTCATTATACTAAAATTTAGGATAAATACCTCCAAAGAGAACACACACAATAATAACAAATGTCAGTCCAACAATTAGTCCAAATTAACAATTCACCATCACAAGTTTTCAAATTCCTAATAACAACTAAAATAAATTATGTCAAAATTTTTATATATCAAAGCCCTAAAATAAATAACAATAAAAATAATTCAAATCCTAAACTAAATAAAAGAAATTAATTCAAACCCTAACTAAAATAATAACAAAATTAATCTAAGTAAATAAGAAAAGTCAATGTCAATATACCTTCCAAAGTTCCAAATAATGGGGTCTGCCTGAGAATCGAAAGATTTTGGGAGAAACGAGAGCGGGAAGCAGTATATTTCTGAGACAAGAGGCTTTGATTTTTTTAAAGGGGAGAGAGAGAGAGAGAGAGAGAAGAGGAAGGTTTTGAAAAGTGAATAAGAGAGAATGGCTAAGTGGGAAGTGGTGTGTCAAAGTGTGATGTGCGTGTGTTTTTATTATTTAAGGTAAAATTTATATTTTTCAATCCTCAATTTTAAAATTATATATACTCTTATATATATATACACACTAGCGTATGCCCGTGCATGAAGGCACGACAAAATTTTTCAAAGTACATAATCACAAAACGGCTCAAAGTACGTATTAGCGAAACGCAAAATTTTCGAAGTGTAATTTTAAAACAATGGGCCATAATATCCTTTATTTATTGGAGTATTCACCATGCTTAACAAACAACAAATAATCCAATAACATTCAAATAGTCTAAATTCATCAAATAAATTCACATATGATACGAAATATACAATATTCATCCATCGAATTCACATTGTGTCTAAAAAAACAAAGTGTCAAATTTTTTTAAAAATTGGGCATAATCTCCTTTGTTTATGAAACTATTCACCCTGTTAACAAATAAAAAATAGTCCAACATCCAAATTGTCTAAATTCATCAAACAAATTCACATATAAATTAAAATATACAATATTCATCAATCAAATTCACTACGTCTAAAAAAAACAAAGTGTCAATTTTTAAAAAAAATTTGGACATAATATCCTTGTTTATTGAACTATCCACCCTATTTAAGGGGTAACAACAAATCCAACAATAAAAAAAATCCCAAATTCGGAGATGGGAGCTAGAAGGCCGAGAAAGGAGAATATAATTTTTTTTGTGGAACTTCCTCAAAATGTCTGTGCCGTGGTGTTTGACCACCATCTTAGATGGGGTGAGAGATACTACTGCTGTCTTCCCATCTTTCTTCCAACCTCTCGCCATTATCATTCTCTCCCTCTCAGTTTTTTGTACGATTTGACAAACAATAAACATAATTGATCAGTTTCTCGAACAAATATACAATCACATAAGTAAATATACAATCAGTAACATACATGAGCTTTTTTCATCCTAATCTTATTTGCATCCAAGGAAAAGAAGATTTATAGTAATTTTCAAGCCATGTTATTCGATTATTGTAGTGAAGATGAAAAGTGGGTAACAATAAAAATTAATAGTAATTTCCTAGCCATGTTATTCGATAAAAAGTCCAAATTGTGGCAATATCGAACAGAAATGGAGAGCAACCTATTGTATCAGCTTCGATAAAAATTACAAATAACATCCTATTGGGAAGAGGATATTGGTTGGGTGTGAGATTTGTGCGTGTGTGTGCGTGGGGAATGGGGGAAGGAGCGGGGGCGGGGTACTTTTTTCCAGGTGAAGGTAACAATGTGTGGGTGTGAGATTTTTGTGTGTGTGCATGTGTGTGGGGAAGAGTAAGGGGGAGGGGGCGGGGGCAGAGGCAGGGCGGGAGGAGAAGACGGGGGAGAGCCGTGTGTGTGTGTGTGTGTGTGTTTGTGTGCGCGTGTGTGCGTGCGTGTGAGTGGGGAAGTGGGAGGGGACGGGGTAGGGGGAGGTGGAGGGGGAGAAGATGAGGGAGAGTTGTTTGTGTGTGTGAGTGTGTGTGAGTGGAGAAGGGGGCAGAGGGAGGGGGCTGCATATATGCATCGCATATATGATGTGCGTGTGAGTGGGGAAGGGAGGGGGGGGGGGGGGGGCGACGCAGGGGGAGAAGATGAGGGAGATCTGTGTGTGTGTGTGCGTGCGTGTGTGTGAGTAGGGAAGGGGGGGAGGGGGAGGGATTTTACCAGGGGAGGGAGGGGATTGCATATATGCATCTCATATATGTTGTGCATGTGTGAGTGGGGAAGGGAGGAGGGGTGGGTGAGGGGGAGAAGATGAGGGAGAGCTGTGTGTGCGTGTGTTTTTGTGTGCACGTGTGTGAGTGGGGAAGGGGGAGGGGACGGGGCAGGGGGCGGTGGAGGGGGAGAAGATGAGGGAGAGTTGTGTGTGTGTGTGTGTTTGTGTGTGAGGGTGTGCGGGTGGGGAAGGCGGGAGGGGGGAGGGGGAAGGGATTGTACCAGGGGCGGGAGGGGGCTACGAATGCAATCAATAGGGTGATTCGAAACAGAGAGTGTGTGTGTGTGTGTGCGTGCGCGCGTGTGTGCGTGTGTGACTGTGTGCGTGTGTGACTGCATGTGTGTGTGCGTGTGTGAGTGGGGAAGGGGGGGGGGGGCTTTTGCACATACGCATATGCATATATATGCATATACATCTACATATATATGCATATGCATATATATACTGCATTATGCATATATATGCAGATGCATATATATGCATATGCATATGCATATATATGCACATATCCAAATAGATTGGCGAATAAAGATCGTATGTATATACCGAAAATCAATTTAATTAATTCAAGATCCTATTCATACTTGGTAATACCATTATAAGTTATAACTGAAAATAATCATTAACACATAATACTAATACCACTTCGTATCTACTATCAAAATAGATTGGCAAATAAAGATCGTATGTATATAAAGGAAAACTTCCTCTAATAACTTTCTTCGTCAAATCACCCTATGAAAAAAGAAATGAACTTTCAATAAAATTAGAAATTTATGGATGATTTGGTATCGAATGCAATCAATAGGGGATTCGAAATAGAGTGTGTGTGTGTGTGTGTATGTGCGTGTGTGACAGTGTGCCTGTGTGACTGCATGTGTGTGTGCGTGTGTGAGAGGGGAAGGGGGGCTTTTAAACATATGCCTATGCATATATATGAAGATTGCATATATATGCATATATAAACTGCATATGCATATATATGCATATGCATCTGCATATATATGCACTTATCCAAACAGATTGTCGAATAAAGATCATATGTATATACCTAAAATCAATTTAAATAATTCAAGATCCTATTCATACTCGGTAATACCATTATAAGTTATAACTGAAAATAATCATTAGCACACAATACTAATACCACTACATATCTACTATCAAAACAGATTGGCGAATAAAGATCGTATGTATATAAAGGAAAACTTCCTCTAAGAACTTTCTTCGTCAAATCACCCTATGAAAAAAGAAAAGAACTTTCAATAAAATTAGAAATTTATGGATGATTTGGTATCGAATTCAATTTCGAATGCAATCAATAGGGTGATTCGAAACAGAGTGTGTGTGTGTGCGTGTGTTCGTGTGTGACTGCGTATGTGTGTGCATGTGTGTGAGAGGAGAAGGGGGAGGGGGGGCTTTTTCACATACGCATATGCATATATATGCAGATTGCATATATATGCATATATATGCACTTATCGAAACAGATTGGTGAATAAAGATCGTATGTAGATACCTAAAATCAATTTAAATAATTCAAGACCCTATTCATACTCAGTAATACCATTATAAGTTATAACTGAAAATAATCATTAGCACACAATACTAATACCACTTCGTATCTACTATCAAAATAGATTGGCGAATAAAGATCGTATGTATATAATGGAAAACTTCCTCTAAGAACTTTCTTCGTCAAATCACCCTATGAAAAAAGAAATGAACTTTCAATAAAATTAGAAATTTATGGATGAATTGGTATCGAATTCAATTTCTAATGTAATCAATAGGGTGATTCGAAACAGTGTGTGTGTGTGTGTGCGCGCACGTGTGTGCGTGTGTGACTGTGTGCATGTGTGACTGCATGTGTGTGTGCGTGTGTGAGTGGGGAAGAGGGGGGGCTTTTTCACATACGCATATGCATATATATGCATATGCATATATAAACAACATATGCATATATATGCAGATTGCATATATAAACTACATATGCATATATATGCAGATTGCATATATGTGCATACGCACTGCATATATATGCATATGCATATATGCACTCATATATATGCATATGCATATATATGCACTTATCCAAACAGATTGGCGAATAAAGATCGTATATATACATACCTAAAATCAATTTAAATAATTCAAGATCCTATTCATACTCGGTAATACCATTATAAGTTATAACTGAAAATAATCATTAGCACACAATACTAATACCACTTCGTATCTACTATCAAAATAGATTGGCGAATAAAGATCGTATGTATATAAAGGAAAACTTCCTCTAAGAACTTTCTTCGTCAAATCACCCTATGTAAAAAGAAATGAACTTTCAATAAAATTAAAATGTATGGATGAATTGGTATCGAATTCAATTTCGAATGCAATCAATAGGGTGATTCGAAACAGAGTGTGTGCGTGTGCGCGCGCGTGTGTGCGTGTGTGACTATGTGTGTGTGTGACTGCGTGTGTGTGTGCGTGTGTGTGAGTGGGGAAGGGGGAGGGGGGCTTTTGCACATACGCATATGCATATATATGCATCATATGCATGCATATGCAAATTGCATATATATGCATATGCATCTGCATATATATGCATATCATCCATATGCATATCTATGCACTTATCCAAACAGATTGGCGAATAAAGATCGTATGTATATACCTAAAATGAATTTAAATAATTCAAGATCCTATTCATACTCGGTAATACCGTTATAAGTTATAACTGAAAATAATCATTAGCACACAATACTAATACCACTTCGTATCTACTATCAAAATAGATTGGCGAATAAGGATCGTATGTATATACCTAAAATCAATTTAAATAAATATGATATCAACGAAATCTTACCAGTTGAACCTTAACCTTTGTCACATATGTTTCTTGAAGTGATTATGCGCTCGGCAAAACAAAACTTAGTAAATTAGCATATTTGAAGAGTAGTCATGCGACTGGTGAGTTTATTGGGTGCTACCTTATTCAATTCATTAGATTATGCTTTTGGGATGGATGTTTTTAAGAGGATGCTCCATAATTAATGGACAATCCGACAACTTCAGCGGGATTTTTCATCCAACTCTTGGTTTGTGTGTGGTATGTGGAGTTAGTGTCTGTAGTGCGCATCATGTTGGTTGAATAAATACCAATTTACCTTGAAAATGAAACAATTACTAATATCACAGATGATGAAAATGAAGAAGATAATACGTCTACACATTTTTAAATCCAAGCCTCGAGAAACATTGTAGCTGTAGATGGCGTGCGAGAATCAGTTTTTGTGGGTTCAATAAGCGAAGGTCACTTAACTTGTAAAAGAAAAAAGTATGAACATATGTTACTATCATTTTCTCAACATCATCTATTTATAAAAAAATAATAAAAAATAAAAAGAAAAGAGGTACCTATTTTTAGTTGGACGTAGCAATTGGTGGGATTGATTGCGGACATTATCTGAATGCAATTGTTTATCCACCCTATGCAAAGTTCCATGTACCATTCCAGCAACAGGAAATATAGGAACTATGGAGACACTGGAAGTATGTCTCAAGCTAAGCAATAATGAAACACAACAATGTAATGCACCATCGGAGTTATTCACGCGATATGTACCTACACAATAATGATTTCCACTCAATTGAGAAACCCAAATACTCTTCTGTAACAAAAAAAATGATATATTAGAAATCAAAACACATTTGCAAGAAACCAAACCAAATTATGCTCCATGCCCTTTATTAACAATCTGAAAGAAAAAATTCAAGATCCTATTCATATTCGGTGAACAGGACATGATTTTCCACAAAGACAATCACTTTGGAATTTTCCTTTTAAACCATGAATTACTGTCATTAGAAGACTTTTGGAAAATAATATATAAGAAAAACTAAAAAGTGGGTGAATGAAACCCCACTCAAGGTTCAAGAGTCTATACCACATAACAACTGCAGTTGAGCTCAATTGGGTTGAAACCGACAAACCATACGGATTTAATATATAGAACTAATTCCAGATTTAGATCAAACCAAAAACCTAAATATAAAAAAAAACATTAAAACCTTAGATTCTGAATCCAATTGAATCGATTCCATCGAAACCACCCAAAATGGGGGGAGGGGGAAAGCCCTAATTTTAAACCCAATTTGATTTGAAACCTAATTTGAAACCAAGAAAATCTCGACTTGAAACCTAATTTGAAACCAACAAAATCTCCACTGGAAACCTAAACCTAAACCACACAAAAAATTTCATTTATATAAAATCAAACAATTTCAGTTTATAGATCTGCGCGTGTGTGTGTATGTGTGAGTGTGAGAGTGAGTGTGCGTTTGAGGCATAGCCCCATAGGCAGAGATGTATGTGTGCGTGTGTGTGTGTGTGTGAGAGAGAGAGAGAGAGACTACCTAAATGGGCGGCGGAGGGCAGTGGAGAGCATCGGATGGTAGTGGGTTTAAGGGTTTGGAGTGAGAGAATGAGAGAGAGAGGTGAGGACGACGGGGTGGGTTTGTGGGGTTTGGAGAGAGAGAATGAGGGAGAGAGGTGAGCGCGTACGTGTGTAAAAGAGTGTGTGGGAGACAGATTTTTGAAAATACCCTCATTTTGTAATAGAAGTGTAATTTTGGTGAGTATAAAAGGGGGGGAAATCAAAGAATTAAGGGGTAGGTTGGTAAAAAAGAAAGGGAGATGATCTGAACCATTAAAATGTGTAAGGAGGTGGCATCGATCTAGACCATTAAAAATGTGTACATTTTCAAAAACCAAGCTAACTTATTATATATATATATATATATATATATATATATATATATATATATATATATATATATATATATATGTGTGTGTGTGTGTGTGTGTGTGTGTGTGTGTGATTAATTTCTATTTTGTGAAAACCATCACACAAACAGGAACATTCATATTGAATTATCAAGAAATATAAATATTGATTTTTGCGGAAGCGTACCTGAATCCATAACGAGAAAATTAAAATACCTGAGTCTGAAGTCTTATTCTCTTTGAGATCAACACTTTTAGTTCCTCTCTAAATTTCTATCTGACAATGGGAATCAGAAGAATGGTTAGTGTGATCTGGGGACCATGACCCCTATTTAGAAGACAATCGTGTCTTTACATATTTTGTATATTTCTATTTTAACCCATCATAAAACTAGAAATTACGCTTGTCACTACACATTAAAATCCACACTTTAATAATACATTATTAAGGCCCCAAAACTTAAATTAATCACTTTAATTGGCCTAATTTTATTTGATAGCCTATAATTCATACTTAGTTTATATATAAGCCCATATATTAAATTTTAATCTAATAATCTCCCACTTGGGCTATATATATATAGTACTGCTCTTGTGCATACCAATCCGCATTTTAAGAGTGCAGACTGAACATGTGTCACCTGGCAGTGAGCGCAGAAAAAGAGAGAAGAAGTACCTATAATTTCCAAGCTCACCGCCAGGTGACACATGTCCGGTCCGCACTCTTAAAATGATGACTGGTATGTACAAGAGCATTACTGTATATATATATATATATATGAGAAGACTAACCTACATCATGCTCTATACATCATCCATACATGACACCTAGTTGTAGGCCCTAAAAAACTTTTTTTTCCCATTTTTTTATTTTTCACTTGAAATTAACCTTTCAATAAACCCATGTTCAAAAATTTAGATCAAAATAGGTTTTCTAGCTATATTTAAAAAATCCACAAAAAACTGCTCAAAACACCTTATTTATAAGGGTCTGCGCCAATAATTTTTTGTGTATTTTTTAAAAATAGCTACAAAATGTATTTTGACCTAGTTTTTTGAATATGGGTTGATTAGAAAGTTAATTTCAAGGGAAAACTAAAAAATTTGGAGAAAAATTTTCTTAGGCTCTAGAACTAGGTGTGATGTATACATCATGATGTAGGTGAGCCTTCCTCTCTCTCTCTCTCTCTCTCTCTCTCTATATATATATATATATATATATATATATATATATATATATATATATATATATATATATATATATATATATATGTGTAACTTTATAAATTTGAATTATTCTTTATGAGCTCATGAGTTTTTCTATCAAAACTTTATGCATTTTAACATTCTTGTCCATTAATTGCACTAATATAGAATCAAAGCGATTATCATTACATATTTCGTAAGTAGACCCATCAATGATCACATATATCAAAGCAACTAATGACAAAGATCAAGTGTGGATGTGTAGCATGGAAATTTCATGCAATGTGATCTTAACATGCCTATTTCCAACTAGTCCTACTTAAACCTTAGTGAGATCAAACCATATAAAATCAGAGTGAATATAATCTGAATACTTTACTGCGATAAATAACCATACAATAACCATTAAATTAAATTTGTCTATGAAAGCATAAAAATAACAAACTCCCACTAAACCAACATATCCTGAAAAGAAATTACACCCATATGAGCAGTGTGCTCATGAAAGACCTTGGGTGGTAATCCCTTAGTCAGAGGATCCGCAATCATGGAGTTTGTCCTAATGTTCTATATAAACATAAGTCCACTCTAAACTCTTTCTTTTACCACTAGGAACTTAATGTCAATAAACTTTGACTTTGTAGAACTCTTGTTATTGTTATAATACAAAACTATAGATTTATTATCACAAAATAACTTAAGCGGTCTTTCAATGTCATCCACAATAAGTAGCCCCGTGACAAAATTTTGCAACCATATTCCATTATTGGACGCCTCATAACAAGCTACAAACTCAGTTGCCATAGTGGAAGAAGCTATAATAGAATGCTTAACACTCTTCCAAGATATAGCACCTCCAGCAAGTAAGTAGATATAACCTGAAGTAGATTTCATGCTATCTTGGCATCTAGTAAAATCGAAGTCAAAATATCCGATGATCTCTAACTGGTCTGACTTATAATAGGTGAGCATATAGTCTTTTGTTCTCTATAAGTACCTCATGACTTGCTTGGCTGCTATCCAATGATCCTTTCCAGGATTACTTAAGTATCTGCCCAACATGCCAACAATGTACGTAATATTCGAGCGCGTACGTACTTGAGCATACATAAGACTTCCTACTACTGATGCATATAGAATCTTTTACATCTCCTAAATCTCAAAATCACTATTGGGACGTTGACTGAGACTAAATTTATCTCCCTTAGCTATAGGGGTGTCACCTGGTTTACAATCATGCATGCCAAATCTTTTAAGAACTTTATTGATATAGTTCTTTTATGATAAACCAAGTGTACTCCGAGAGAGATCTTGGTGTATCTGTATACCCAACACAAAAGAAGCGTTACCAAGATCTTTCATCATAAATTTCTTTGAAATAATCTCTTGATTTCATGCAACATACATATATCGTTAGTGGAAAGCAAGATGTCATCAACATATAAAACTAAATAAATATGCTTACTCCCATTGAACTTATGTTATATACAGTCATCAACTAGATTCATCTCAAAACCAAACGAGATGACAACTTGATGATACTTGTAATACTGTTGACGAGAAGCGTGCTTAATCCCATAAATGGATTTCTTTAACTTGCAAAATGTTTTCTTTACATCTCCCGACACAAAGTTTTCTGGTTGCACCATATATATTGTTTCATCAATGTCACCATTGAGAAACACAGTCTTAACATCCATTTGATGAAGCTCAAGGTCAAAGTGTGCCACAAGTGCCATTATTATCCTAAAAAAGTCTTTCTATGAAACCGGAGAGAAAGTCTCTTTATAATCGATGCCTTTTTCTATGTAAAGCCTATAATGACAAGACGGGCTTTGTATCTCTCCACATCACCTTTCGAATCCCTTTTGGTTTTAAATATCCATTTGCAACTAATGGGTTTTGCACCTTCAAGCAATGGGATAAGATCCCAAATGTCATTATCCTTCATGGACTATATCTCTTCACTTATGGTATCAGTCCACTCTTGATATTTAGAACTTCCATGTCTTGACGGAAGGTGATCGGATCATCTTCCATCTCACCAATGTCTAACTCATGTTCTTGGAGAAATACAATGTAATCATCTGGCACAACACTTCTTCTTTCTCTAGTGGATTTCCTTAATGGCATAGGTTCTGGAGGTGGTAGAGTTTGTTCTTCTAGAAGGGGAGGTTCTTGGATATTGTTTTGATTAGGATCTGCTTCATGAACAATATTAGGAATAGGAGCCTGATCAATGTTAATAACAGCTGTGGGAATATCAATATATTCCTCTTCAAAACCAAAATCCCTAACCTTATATCCCCAGCAAACTCAACATCCTCAAAGAACTGGATTTTTCGTCTAAAAATTGTTTTAGTAGTAGGATCATATAATTTATAATCCCTAGATCTTTTAGAGTATCCAATAAAATAGCAACTAATCGTTCTGGAATCCATTTTCTTTTTATGTCGCCTATAAGGCCTCGCTTCAGCCGGGTATCCCCAAATATGAAGGTGCTTCAGACTAGGTTTCTTTCCTATCCAAAGATCAAAAGGGGTTTTAGCAGTTGATTTAGTTAGTACTCTATTAATGATGTACACTGCAATATTTAATGATTTACCCCAGAGTAAATCTGGTAAGTTAGAGTAATTGGTCATACAATTTATCATGTCTTTAAGCGTTCTGTCTTTCCTTTTAGCAACACCATTCATGCTTGGAGAACCTGGCATGGTGTATTGTGGGATGATAACGCACTCCTCTAGGAATTTAGCAAATGGTCCTAGGCGTTGTTCACCTGAACGGTCATACCTACAATAGTATTCACAACCAGGATCAGATCTGATGCTTTTAACCCTTTTGCTGAGTTGATTTTCAACTTCAACCTTGAATGATTTGAACGCGTCCATAGATGGGGATTTTTCATGGATGAGATAAAGGTTGCTATAATAAGAAAAATCGTCTATGAATGTGATAAAATATTATTGACCGTTCCATGAAACCATAGGGAATGGCCCACAAATATCTGTATGTATCAGTTCTAAGACATCTGTAGCCCTATTAGCACCAAATCTCCTAATATTTTTTTGTTTTCCCTTTATGCAATTTGTGCAAATTTTAAAATTTGAAAAATTAAGGGAATCTATAATTCCATCTGACACAAGTCTTTTAATTCTCCTTTGGGAGATGTGACCTAATCTCTTATGCCATAATAATGAGGAATGCTCCTTGGTTAGTTTTCTTTTAATACCCCGAGTACTTAATTTCAAGGTTTCATAATATGAAGCAACAATATCAAGTATCTACATAAGATAAAGAACTAGTACCAACCAAATTTAAATTATAAAGAAAACAAATTTATTATTTCCAAAGGAACAAGTATAACCAAATTTATACAATATAGAAATAAAAACCAAATTTTGTCTAAATGACGATACGACAAATGTCTCATTCAAATCCAAAAATTACCAGACTTCAATAATAACCTAAATATCCCAATTTCTTCAACTTCAACCTTCTTGACATCGCCCACAAAAATGTATCTTTCACCATGATTTGGCTTTCGACAACTCGAGCAACCCTACATAGACACACTAATGTCAGTGATTGCACCAGAATCTATCCACCAAGCGTGTTTAGGTACCGAAGTCAAATTAACCTCAGGACAAACCAGATTGATAAGTGTATCTTTCTTTACACGCCAAGGATGATAGTTGGTACATTGCTTTTTCCTATGTCCCGCAGCTCCACAAAAGAAACAACCATAAACAGTTTTTACTTTATGTTATTTTTTTGGATATGGAACCACGGTACCTTCTTTATCCTTCTTTCTTTTCTCCCCTTTGTCCTTGGAAGTACTAGCCAAATGAGAACTTTTCGTCTTATCTTGCTTCAGTCTTTCCTCTCCTTGCACACAATGTGAGATGAGCTCATTAAGAGACCAAGTCTCCTTTTGGTAGTTGTAGCTCACCTTATATTAACTGAATTGTGTCGGAAGAGATATCAGAACCAAATGCACAAGAAAATCCTCAGAGAGATCAATCTTAAGTGCTCTTAACTTTGAAGTGAGCCCTAATGTTCCCATTACCTTTATATTTCATTGAGATGAGACTTGCCATAAGTGTATTTGTTTTAGTCTTTTCATTCTTGGCAAATCTGTTCTTAATTTCTTCTAGGAACTCTTTGGCTGTCTTTATCGTTTTCGATATTGTGCCCAGAATGCTTCTGGAATGGACTTCTTTATGATCATCAAACATATGCGATTTGACTTTTCCCACCTTTCAAAGTTCCTTTTGTCATCAGATGAACTTTTATCCGTAAGAGGTGCATGAGAAGGAACCCTTAACGCAAAGTCCAGATCCATGGCACCGAGAACTATATGAAGGTTCTCTTTCCATGACTTAAAGTTTATGGCATTAAGCTTAAGAATAGAATTAATACTGGTAGTAATGTTAGAAGTAGAACTAATAGTTGAATCAAAGAACAACAAACAAATAAAACTAGCTCATATAAGTCTTAAATAAAAAATAAATTCAAATAAAGGGCAAATCCCATTTTAAGATATCAGACACTCTATTAATATTTTATCTTTGAAAAAAATATTAACTTGTAAGTGATATCTTGCTATAATAATCAAACATTGATAATAAGAACATATCGAATAATAATTCTTCCTTTGCGCCGATTTATTATTCATATGTAAAATTAAATAATTTTCACGTTCTTATTATTAAAGTGGCACATGAAATTTTGTTAAAAATTAATCTTCCTTTGGGCCGATTAATATTCACATAAATTACAAGCACATAATCCTTTTATATTTCGAAATAAAATTAATTAATTATTTTCTTTTTTTTGAACAAAAGAGGTCACTTTGGTGACATATTTTTTAAATTAATTTATCTCAAAATATATATAAACACACCAATATTTGAATTTAAATTTGTAAACATGGATGTAATATTCGACAACTATAAGTATTATATATATGCAAATAATGAGATAACCAAAGAGTTGCTTCGCCCAACTGGCTGATGGTCTTAAATGCACTTCTTAGTAATGGAAGGTCAAGAGTTCAAGTTCCCTAAGGGACCAGAATCCATACTTTTGGATTTTTACTTGATTAAAAAGGGTACGACAAGAGTCTAACTCTTGACCTTCTAATCTAATGCCTCTAAGTGACCATTTTCCAATGAATCAACATCAAGTTACATTAATATAACGTGATTAAATAATGAAAATAACAAAAAAAACGTCATCTGGTTACCCAAAACTACATCGTTTTGTGTCACCTTCTTTGATGTTCCAGAACCTCCATTAACAACAAATCAAAGGTTTTTCTTAATCTTCAAAAATTCATATAAAATCAACCGTAAGTCCAAATTTCATGAATTTTATATCGTTGGAATGGTAATCAAACAAGACATATTTTTGTACATTTTTTTTCGAAAATATGGAAATTTTAGAAAATTTATTTTCTGCCCGAAATTAATATCAATAACTTCCTAGTATATTCTCAACAATCCAATATGAAATAGCTCTGATACCACATGTTGGATTAATTTTTATTTTGTAATTATCACACAAACAGGAACATTCATATTGAATTATCAAGAAATAATTATTCATTTTTACGGAAGCGTACCTAAATCCATAATAAGAAAATTAAAATATTTGAGTCTGAGGTTTTATGCTCTTCTAGATCAACACTTTTATTTCCTCTCTAAATTTCCCTCTGATAATGGGAATCAGAAGAATGATGTAGTGTGATCTGGGGACCATGATCCCTATTTATAAGACAATTGTGTCTTTTCATATTTCGTATATTTCTATTTTAACCCATCATAAAAATAGAAATTATGATTGTCTCTACACATTAAAATCCACACTATAATAATACATTATTAAGGCCCCAAAACTTAAATTAATCACTTCCATTGGCCTAATTTTATTTGATAGCCTATAATTTATATTTATTTTATATATAAGTCCATATATGAAATTTTACTCTAACAATATATATATATGTGAAAATCATAGGGTGGGAACTTGCGCCCCCCCCCCCCCCCCCCCCCTAAGAGCGCTATATGTTAAAATATTTTTATATGTTGAAAAGGGTTCAAATTAATTTCTTTTGAAACTTTGTTTCCCTTATGTATGCTATTAAGCACCCTAGATGTTGTTAAAAGAGAACAAAATTGTCAAGGGAGTTTTGTATAAACCCATAATAACTTTTTACAAACCTCGATTACTGATTTTCAAAAGTAAAAAGAAGTTTTTGAAAAGACTAAAATGTCCCTTTTAAACACCCCCACCCCCAATCAACCTACACAATTCACAACAACCAATGAATGAATTGTTAACAACTTAACATTCAACAAATCACGACCAAACATTCAAAGTTTTTCATAATCGATTGTCTTAGTTGGCACTGACATGGGTCTTCTGGTTAATTTCTGGTAAATCGGAATTGAGAAACAACAACAAATCTACAATGCTAGTCTCATGTGGAGTTTTGAATTATTTGGATTTGGATGGATTTATCTTTCTACTTGGGACCTCCGAGTTTTGGTTTGGAAGATTGAAGTCAGGTTTTGGTGGGCCACTCCTAAGCACAAAATAGGCAAGATATGATCATCATTGTTCTTAGAGAGTTTTTGGATACACCCATATAAACCGTCATCTCACCCCTATTTTGAGAAACCTTTACCCCACCCCATAAATTCTTACTTTATGTAACTTCGAAAATTATTTAAATAATACTTTGATTCTATCTCATTGGTTAAGTTAATAATTATACTGGCATAAAAAATTACAAGAGACCCTATTTTGGTAAAAATGTGCCATTTTGTTGGAAAATGATTTTTTCGTCAAAAAAATAAAAATACTCACATAATATTGAAAAATCTCGAGAAAGATGTAAAATTTAATTCTAAACAACTTTCATGTGTTATATTTTCTCAAAAAAAAGTCATCCAATGCCTGTTTGAGGATTTTCACTTTGGGAAGAATACTTTTTTTTTGGAGGATGTTGAGGTAAGTAAGTTTAAAGTCTTAAATGTAATAACTTAACTCAGTGTTGGACCACATTTAGCTCAAATTTTGACTGTCCTAGACATGGAGTGACAGTCCTAAAGGGTTAGGAACATTTAATGTGGGTTATATAATCATTAATGATGGTGTTTGGAAGGCCACCAACCCCATATCTTCCATTAATGCAGAGAAGAATTCTACCCAAATGATCAATCCAAATTTTCTCTTTTTCCCACCATTTTCTTTCAACTAAAATCTGTATTATCCTCCCTATAGTCATATAAACTAGAACACATTTTCATCTTCCAATTTCAAGGGTTTAAGATTATTGTAGAAGAGTGTTATTAGGTGTAGAAGTGAATTTTGGAAGAACACAATTTTAGAAAGCTTGGAGCAAGTTCGGGGCTGAATCAATATCTACTTCAAAGTTTACTATCTTCTTAAGAGATAGGGATTTTACACTCTATTTTCAAGTTTAAAGACAAAGAACAATAGATATATGTATCTATGTATGATTCAAATGATTATCATGTAAATATATGTTGATGAATATGTGATAAAAATGGATGAAATTCAAAGGTTGAAAGATAGTTAATTTTCAGAATATTTAAGAAATTATTTCTTGTACAAATCATGTAAAAGTTGTTGATTTCATAATATATGATATATTGAATATTTTTGAAGAAATAGTAGGATACATATATGAGTTTTATGGGTATAAAATCTTACATTCACAACATAAACTCATATAGTTAGGATATATGGACTGAAAGTGTTAAAAGTTTATGAAATTCAGTATTTAAACATGAAATGATAAATGTTAAAATTTCAAAATGCGAATCACATAAAATGATACAATTTATGTAGACAAAGTTTGATAAACTTGAAGGAAACGATGTTATTAATTTGTAATACAATTCTTGAAATGTCAAAAGTATGGTTGTGGGGCCAAAAGTGTGATTTTATGAAAAGTTTGAACTAAGTAGTAACATTTACAAAAGTGAGTATTTTTTTTTGAAAATTAGTTTTAAAGGAAGAATATGAAATAATAAATGCAAATTTTGAAAGGAAAAGTCTTGAAATGACAAAGGAAATATCTTAGCACAAAAATGTCATTTTATGTCAAATATGGACTTGATAATGATTTCACCAAACTAAAAGATTCTAGTTAAAGAGTTGGATTTTATGTAATGAAAGGTCATGTTTTGTAAAGTAAAGATGAAAAGAATTAATTTTGGTAAAATATATAAAATGCAAGTGTACAAGTGTGTGTGAATGGTGAATATATATATATATATATATTAAAGTGTATAAATGGGTATTTGATCCAAATATCAAGTTTCATGAAAGATTATTGTTGATACCAAAATTAATATGCTGATATGGACGAATAATATGAGAACACGTGTCAATCTACTTGGCACAATAGTAACGAGGAAGTTCATTTCCCCGACCAACTCATTGTCTCTCCGAGCAACATGGATACACCGAAGAACTTCAGCAATCCGAGGTACTCTAGCGCTCCGAGGAACTCCCGAGCAACGAGCAACTAAGACGGTCCGAGCTGCATCTCGACCATAACATTAATTGCCAGATAATCAACAGTTCAATTATTCATTGAATGTTCATCATCTTGACGCACACGCTGCATTAAATGTATTACCCTTTCATATGTATATCATTTAATGTATCAACCCTTACATGTACAGACTAAGGGCTATAAATACCTTGTATCACCCTCATTCAAAGGGACCAGAATTTATTGAGAGCACTTGTAATCGAGAATTCACAAACACTCAGCAATAACATAACAGTGGACGTAGGCCATTCTTATAAGGCTGAACCACTTTAAAAATCTTTGTCTCATTTTATTTATCTGTGATTGAATAATTAGAGTAATCTAGTTTTTTACATCAACAGATTGGCGTCGTCTGTGGGAACGACTGTTGCTATCGTTTTTCACCAAAAATCATTTATCATCAATGGCAGATAATCTAGAATCCAGTAATCGAAATGCTGGAAATCCTCCAAATCCATCTGCACCTCCAGATTTGGCTGGAATTATGACGAATCTGGCTGAAGGACAAACCGCCATGCAAGAAAAAATAAGGCAACTCATTCAAACTCTTCACGGCGGTGCACCTACCCATTCAAGGCAAAGGAGTGATCGTGGGAAATCGCGATCCAGGTGTACTAGGTCATATCGTAATGAAGAATCTAATGATTTTTCTTATCAACCTGGGCGAACTTCATCGATACGGGCTACGAATACAGATCAACATATCACTCTCTCTCCAGAGAGAACTAGCGCCCTGGAAAGATTAAGCAGGGTGTCTCCTTTCAATCGGCTAGGACCAAGGAGAAATATGAGTCCACCTAGAGCTCCATCGAGAAGCTTTCGACCACCATCAGGTTTGAGAGAAGGATCAACACAATCACGACCAGCTACTCGTCGAGATAGATCTCAGGAAGCTACGTCAGAACAATCAATTGCTCAGACTAAGCAGCCCGAGGAAGGAAATGAAGCATGGAAAGGTTCCATTCAGCGATTGGAGGATAGACTTGGAGAAATGGCTAAAGAAAGGAATCCCTTACAGAGAACTTTTGTTCAAGGGACACCCTTTGTGCAGGCCATTGTGAATTTTACTACATCATCGAAATTCAAAGCACCTGTAGTGACCCCTAAGTATGATGGAAAGACAGATCATGTTCTTCATATAGAACAATACCAAGCTGCTGCCGACATATATGCCGTCCCTGACGAGATGAGGTGTAGAGCATTCTCGAGAACTCTTACTGGATCTGCACAGATATGGTACAACAATCTTCCTCGGGGTAAGATTTCAACTTTTATTCAGTTAGCCGAGTTGTTCATTGGCAATTTCTATTTTGGAGCAAAGCCGGTAAAGCGAGTATCGCACTTGTTAAGTGTTAGACAAAAATCAGGTGAGAGTACTAGAGATTGCATAACTCGTTTCAATAACGAGAAGTTGGAAGTCATAGATTACGAAGAAAAGACAGCGATCACTGCTTTGATGAGTGGATTGCTGCCTAACAAGTTATACTACACTTTGGCCAAAGATCCACCTAAAACTATGTCGGAGTTGATGGCAAAAGCGGCCAAAATCATGAATGCCGAGGAGGCTATGGCTGCGAAGAAGAATTTGGATAAAGAAACCAAGGTGGAGGTTGACAAATCTAAGAAGAAAGAGCAAAAAGGTAATGGTGGTGATAAGCACTCCAAGAATAATAGGACGTCATGGGAAGTCCTGAAGAAATACGATAATTATACTCCATTGAAAATGGGTATTAATCATGTTTTGGAAGAAATAAAGAATAACGAAGAAATCAAGTGGACAGATAAACTGAGGACCAATCCTGACCTGAGGAATAGGGCCAAATATTGCGAGTTCCATAAAGATCATGGCCATACGACCAAAAATTGCATAGCCCTTCAGAACGAGATTGAAACGCTCATCCGAAGAGAAAAGTTGTCAAAGTATGTAGATCGCAGAGGTGAAAGGAAGAATGATGATAGAACTAGAGATCGTTCCATATCTCCTCGTCGGACGGAGGAGAAAAAGAAAAGAGATCATGAAGATGATCCAGATGAAGACCCCGATCTTCCAAAGAAGCCAAGGCAGCCTGAATGAGAGGTATTTTCCATACGTTTTGGGTAATTTGATTGTAATGTTATTACAGGAGGAGATGCTGGAGGAGGAGACCTTACTGCAGAAAGAAAGTCTTATCTCGGAGAGGCTCAAGCCTGCTCATATATTCAACGAATAAATCTTGCCGAGGATGATCGTCCGAGGAAGGTAAATAAAGAGAAGCTAGTTATTGGTTTTTCAAAAAACGATTTGGCAGGTGTTCTTTACCCTCACGACGATCCTTTGGTGATCAAAATGAGGATGAAAGATGTGGTGATTTCAAGGGTGTTGGTGGACAATGGTAGTTCGGCAGACATCATGTACTATTCATGCTTTGATAGCTTGAATTTGAAATTATCTCAATTGGAACCTTATCACAGACCCCTTCTGGGTTTTGCTGGCGAGAAAGTTTTTCCACTTGGGACGATCAAGTTGGACATATTAATTGGAACTTGGCCTGCTTGTCGAACAGAAAGAATACGCTTCTTTGTGATGGACAAGAATGTGCAGTCAGCCTACAACATCATCATGGGAAGAGTTGGTTTGAAGAAGTTCGAAGCAGTTCCATCTAGAGTGCATCAATGCTTAAAATTCCCAACAAACTTCGGAGTAGGAGTTGTGAAAGGTGATCAAAAAATAGCTCGGGAATGCTATTATTCATCTGCCGAGCAAGAGGAGCTTGACGAATCAAGGAAAAAGACTACTACCTACCAGGTGGAGGAAGGTACAGAAATTGAAACTCTTGATCCCAGGGATGACTCCCAACTTGTAAAAGGACAGGTGGTAGAATCTACATAAAATGTTATTCTGGACGAGGAGCACCCTGAACTAGTAGCCCAGATAGGTTCGTCGTTGGATGATTCAATAAAACAAGAGTTGATAACTTTCTTGAGAAACAGGAAGAATACTTTTGCATGGAGTCACGAAGACATGCCAGGAATAAATCCAAACTTCTTATGTCATGAACTCAATGTGAATAAAGAGATCAAGCCTGTGAAGCAGAGAAGAAGAGGGTTTAGTCCCGAGAAGAATCAGGCCATACAAGAGGAGGTCGAGAAGCTCCAGAAAGCCCAATTCATTGAAGATGTGAAATATCCAGACTGGTTAGAAAATGTGGTGATGGTAAAGAAGAAGAACAATAAATGGAGAATGTGTGTTGATTTCACTGATCTCAACAAAGCATGCCCGAAAGATCATTTTCCATTGCCCAGAATAGACCAGCTAGTGGACGCTACTTCGGGACATGAGCTGCTCAGCTTCATGGATGCATATTCTGGCTACTACTAGATCAAAATGAAACCTGAAGACAGGTAAAGTACTTCTTTTATTACCCCAAGGGGAACTTATTGTTATAATGTCATGCCTTTTGGTTTGAAAAATGCAGGTGCAACATATCAGCGGCTGATGAACAAAGTTTTTGCCGAACAAATCAGTTGCAACATGGAAGTCTTTGTCGAAGATATGCTAACAAAGAGCAAGAAAGCTGCTGATCATCTAGTTAACTTAGGTCAGACTTTTGATCAACTAGATAAATACCAAATGAATCTCAACCCGACGAAGTGCACCTTTGGAGTACGAGAAGGAATGTTCCTCGGATACATAGTCAACCAACGAGGTATTGAAGCAAATCCAGATAAAATCAAAGCTCTTTTAGGATTGCGATCTCCAACAACAAAGAAAGAAGTGCAGAGTCTTACAGGACGAGTTGCAGCGCTCAACAGATTTGTGTCCCGAGCAACTGATAAATGCCTCCCATTCTTCAAAACACTTCGAAAAACTTTTGAGTGGACTGATGAATGTGAGAAGGCCTTTCAAGGCTTGAAAAAGTATCTGGGAGCACCTCCATTGTTGTCCAGGCCAATAACAGGAGAGAAGTTGTATTTGTATCTGGCAGTATCAGAGAATGCAGTTAGCTCGGCATTGATCAGATTGGAGAATGGAGTCCAGAAGCCAATTTATTACACAAGTAAGGCTTTCCGAGGTGCAGAGATCAGGTACCCAAAGTTAGAAAAATTGGCATTAGCATTAATTGAAGCAAGTAGAAGAATGAGGCCATATTTCCAGGCCCATACAATCGTCGTGTATACCAACATGCCATTGAGACAAGCCCTTCACAAGCCAGAAAAATCAGGAAGACTGATGTAGTGGGAAATAGAACTCGGTGAATATGATATTGTGTATAAACCCAGATCATCATTAAAAGGGCAAGCTGTAGCAGATTTTATAGCAGAGTTTACATACCCTGATACCCCCGAGGAGCAAAAGGTGCTCGCTGACCAACCTGTGGATGTTACAGGATCAATAGACATAAATCCAGACCAACTCCGGTTGGTAAAAGGGCTTATGGATGAAGAAAGATCATCAACTTCGAGCTCAGACCATCTCCGGTTGGTAAAAGAACGAGAAGAGATGGTCGACGAGGAGCGAAAAGTGTCAGGGGAGGATGAAAAGAAGCAATAAATATTTCACCGAGGAACCCTGTCAGATAAGGAATTTGAAGACGGGTTACCCATATGGAGATTATATGTAGATGGCTCATCTTGCACAGCAGGTTGCGGGGCAGGAATTGTTTTGAACACCCCAGACGAGATTGACATGGAATATGCTTTGCGATTCCAATTCAAAGCCGCCAATAATGAGGCTGAGTATGAGGCCATGATAGCAGGTTTAAACTTAGCAAAAGTTATGGAAGCACGGCAAGTTATTGTATTCAGTGATTCTCAATTAATTGTAAATCAGATGATAGGAACATATGCAGTTAAAGGAGACTTAATGGCGAAGTATCATGCAAAGGTGATGGAGTTACTGACAGAATTTGATGCTATTCAATTGGTGAGAATACCGAGAATGGAGAATGTACAAGCAGACGCACTGGTCCGACTAGCATCAGCTACTAGTACCGAGCTGCGAAGAACGATACCAATTGAAGTACTGGAAAGTCGGAGAATAGATGAAAACCTGACGATGAATGTTATTACCTTTGATTTAGGACCATCTTGGATGGATCCCATCAGGGTATATATTGAAGAGGGAGAATTTCCAGAGGATAAGCTCGCTGCCAAAAAATTGAAGTATAAAGCTGCTCGGTATGTATTAACTAATGGTATTTTATATAGACGAGGAATTATGGCAGGTTTGCAGAGATGTGTACATCCCTCCGAGGTGAAAGAATTGATTGAAGAAATCCATGAAGGATCTTGTGGAGCTCATGTAGCAGGTCGAACACTTTTACAAAGGGTAATGACTCAAGGATACTATTGGCCGACGATGAGGGCTGATTGTATAGCCTATGCTAAGAAATGTGACAAGTGCCAACGTTTTTCCTCTATCCGACGAACTCCACAAGCATTGTTGACACCAATAACTTCCCCTTGGCCATTTGCCATGTGGGGAATTGATTTGGTTGGACCACTGTCGACCACCCGAGGAAGATTCAAGTACCTCGTCATTGCAGTGGACTATTTTACTAAGTGGGTAGAAGCTGAGCCGCTTATTGATATGACATACGAGAAGGTATACCAGTTCGTTTGGAAGAATATCATCTGCCGATATGGTCTCCCTCATGCCTTCATCACAGACCATGGAACCCAATTTGATAACGAGGAATTTACTGCCTATTGTCATCAGTCGAACATTTTGAAGGTTCATTCAGCACCAGGCCATCCTCAAAGCAATGGACAGACTGAGGTGACAAACATAACGCTACTAAATGGCTTGAAGAGGAGGCTAAGTGAGGCTAAAGATAATTGGATTAATGAGCTACAATCAGTATTGTCGGCTTACCGAATAACTCCCCGAGCAGCGACTGGAGAATCACCATACATGCTGGCATTTGGAAGTGAGGCTGTAATACCTGCCGAGTTGGGTCTCCCAACACACAGAGTGCTAAATTTCAATTCCCCAGTCAGTGACTTGATGAGAAGATTAGATTTGGACATGCTCGAGGAGGTTAGAGAAGAGGCAGCCATTAGGAATGCTGCTTACCAACAACGCATAGCTCTGTTCTACAACAAAAGGGTGAAGAAATGCGACTTAAAAGAAGGGGATTATATACTAAAGAAGGTCATTCAGAAGCATAATAAGCTTGAAGCCAACTGGCATGGACCTTACCGAGTTACAGAAGTTATCTGACCAGGAACTTACCGAATAGCAACTCTAGAAGGAGAGGAATTCAAGAATGCTTGGAATCCTGAACACCTTCGCAAGTATTATCAATGATGTAAAATGTACAACGGTTCCATCAATATGAATAAAATGATGATGTTTTCACCATTTTCCTCTCCTTTGTTTGAAAGTTTTTCGGGGAATACTAGTGTTGTACACTACGCTGCTCGACAGCAAAAAGAAGACGAGAGTTCAGACCCACGACCAACTCCGGTTGGTAAAAGGGCGAGACCAAAAAATATACTCCTTTGGTTAGGAGGCGTACACTAGCGTGACCAACTAAGGTTGGTAAGATAACTAGTGGACAAATAGTTCGAAAGAACCAAAAAATATACTCCTTTGGTTAGGAGGCGTACACTAGCTTGACCAACTAAGGTTGGTAAGATAACTAGTGGACAGATAGTTCGAAATAACCAAAAAATATACTCCTTTGGTTAGGAGGCGTACACTAGCGTGACCAACTAAGGTTGGTAAGATAACTAGTGGACAAGATAGTTCGAAAGAACTTGATAGTTCAATAATCAACTATGGTTGATGGAAGAACAATATTATTTGATTTGAAAATATGCTCTCACATTCCAATTTATGTTGGTCGGGAGGTAAGATTATTACAAAATTTCTTCGAAGAACAAAATATTCCAAACTGTACCAAGTATGGTTGGTCGGGGATAAAAACCCACTAACTGTAGTTGGTCGACGAGGATAAATTATCGACCTTGGTTGGTCGGACACATTTTACGAAAATATTTCAAATTGAACCAAGTATGGCTGGTCGGGGATAAAAACCCATCAACTGTAGTTGGTCGACAAACACTATTTAACAACCTTGGTTGGTTGGAAACATTTTAAACATTTTATACTCATCACTTTATTATTAAGTGATCGAACAACATTTTTTGATACTTGTAATTGTTTATTACTAAGTTGGTTGATGAATAACACAAAATTGTTATCTTTCTAACAGATACATATGCACAAATAAAAAGTGTTTAACAAGCACAACAGAATAGCAATACAGATTTACAAACAGAAAATGAAAGTCTTTCATTAAAAATCAAAATAGATTACAAGTTACATGTATATATGCTAACCATTACATTAAAAATCCTATTCTATTGGTTTCTTTCCTTTATCTTTTGAAACAGGCTCTTCGCCAGCAGGAGGATCCTCTAGGCAAAGAGGAGAATTAATGAAATTAACATCTCTGAGCATTCTGACATTCATCACAGAAGGTGTATCCAAGAGATGCTCGGGACGAGATAATTCAATCTGAGAATGAAGACTATAGTCACCAAGATATTTTGAAATTAAACTCCGAGGAATGGAACGAGCTGGGATCCATTCCATGTCCAATTTGAAAGGTGGCACAGGCAAGTCTAGTAACCCTGGAGCATGATAATCCCATAAAAAATGCCCTTGCTCCAATTTTAATACACCTAGGGCGTTCAACCACCCCTGCTTATAACCTTCATTATTGGCGTGTTCAATACGAGCATCTAAATGAACAAGGGCTTCATTGTATCCTGCCATCCAAAATTCCCTGGGCTGTTTATGGAATTGGAAGGTTAATCTATCCAATTGTTCATAAAGGTTTTTGGCGAAAAGATCCTTGGTATGTAAAGCAGACTTCGTTGCAGTAAGTTGATCTTCCAAAGATAGGTTTTTCTTGGACATTTCAGACAAAGCCCGATCTTTGGCGTTCAGTTGGTATGCTTGGGTTTCCAATGTTGACAAAGTACGAGATTCTTCAACATTACGGCTGAGAACTCTTGATCGACTCCGAGCAGGTGGAGAATTTTGCTCCTCGACAACATTTTGAACAGCTCTACCTCACCCACGAGACCCTCTTCCTCGTCCCCGAGCAGTAGCATAAACACCAGACTTTCTTAAAGAATCCAATTCTTGCCTTAATTTGGCGCTTTCAACCTCTAAGAAGGAGACTCCTTTATCATTGATCGGTACCAAGGCAGCAGAGGATGAAGCTGCAGACTCGTATTGCGCCAACGTTTTCTGCAAATTGTTGTTCTCTTGTTCCAGCAGCTCGGCGATCTGTCTGAAGGCTTCAACTTCACCTTTTAGGGTTCTCTCCCTAATATCGTACCCAGCAATGATCTTTTTGTGACCTGTCTCAGAAGAAAGTTGTTGATACCTATTCTCATATTCCTTGTGCATCAAAGTAATTGATTCATTGTGCTGACCTTGGAGATCTTCTAAGGAATAATGAAGCTCCTCAATCAAGTCATAGTAGGCCACGTTGTTGGCCACAGCTCGGTCAAGTAAATCCTTCAAGTACCGATAAGCCTCAATTGCTTGCTCTGTAGCATCATGACCAAGGATGTCAGCAATTTCTGATGTACTAAGGAACAACGTCAAAGTATTAACAGAACTCTAAGCATAAGGGATTTGGCGGAAAAGAAAATCCACATTCAGCAATGAATGGACTGGGGAACCAATGTCCCTCAGCCAATCGAAAATAATCTAAAGGCTCAGAAAGAACCTCCAGAGTTACCCAGGAAGGAATGGAAAAATTGGAACAAAATTTCTCAACAGATTCCACAAGATAAACCATAGTGAATAAAAGAAATACAGAAGAAAAGAAAAGAATCTTACAGGAAAAAAGGAAGAGCTGACAACTAGCGAAGGAAAAGATGAACGCACAAGGGAGAGAGAGAACAGAAAGCTTGAATGCAGAAAATTGGAAAAGGTAGAAGATGGTATGGTTACCCAAGAAGTTTAAATACTTTACCTTGGGAAGATACGAAGGAAATGATTACACAAAAGAAACTAATACGCCACCGGCAGCTTAAAGGACACAAATGCACGAAGATCGAAGCACTCATAAAAACTCGAAAAAGGCGGATTCTATGAATTTGAGAGAAATTCAAATATGAAGAAAAGGCTCCTAAAACCCAGGAAAGTCATTTAATATCGCAATATACCGAGAAAGAATGTTCCATACTCCTCAAAGTTCGAAATATGAAACATTGGGGGCTTCTGTTGATACCAAAATTAATATGCTGATATGGACGAATAATATGAGAACACGTGTCAATCTACTTGGCACAATAGTAACGAGGAAGTTCATTTCCCCGACCAACTCATTGTCTCTCCGAGCAACATGGATACACCGAAGAACTTCAGCAATCCGAGGTACTCTAGCGCTCCGAGGAACTCCTGAGCAACGAGCAACTAAGATGGTCCGAGCTGCATCTCGACCATAACATTAATTGCCAGATAATCAACAGTTCAATTATTCATTGAATGTTCATTATCTTGATGCACACGCTGCATTAAATGTATTACCCTTTCATATGTATATCATTTAATGTATCAACCCTTGCATGTACAGACTAAGGGCTATAAATACCTTGTATCACCCTCATTCAAAGGGACCGGAATTTCTTGAGAGCACTTGTAATCGAGAATTCACAAACACTCAGCAATAACATAATAGTGGACGTAGGCCATTCTTATAAGGCTGAACCACTTTAAAAATCTTTGTCTCATTTTATTTATCTGTGATTGAATAATTAGAGTAATCTAGTTTTTTACATCAACAATTATAAATCAAGTTCTTTTCAAAAGGTGAAATATCGAGTTGTAAAGTGAAATAAAACGGACTTTTTATAACCATTAAATCTTGGAAATAAAGTGTGTGGGACTTATCTTGTCCCGGGTATTTGGACTAATCGACTGGTAAAAGGAAATAAAGGGAAAAGGCTTAAAAAGAGGACGAAAAGAAAGAAGGAAAGAAAGAATGGAAAAGGACAATAACATAATAAGTAGAAGACACTCAAAGGTAATAAAAAAATTTAAGAAGGTCCCAGAGCCTTAGGATGTAGCTTAATGTTTAGACCCAAGACCACCGATTAGGAGCATATTTTGGCACAATGGGAGTCGATAAAACATCATATAACACTCGTGGATTGGTACCTCGATTAATCAAGTGAAAGATGATTTTGATCATGGTGCTCATTAATTCAAAAGAAAGTTTATGAAACAAATTAAAAAAATATGAAGGTGCGTTAATAGTTTAATTAACGGGACACTAATGGTAAGGTAACATGGATTAAATGTGTCTAGGCTCGTCGTCCGGGTTACATTATCATAATGTCAATTGCATGGTTATAAACAGAATACTTATTCATATGAAAGATGATTTCATAATTGCTAAAATACATATTATATGTAGATATTGGTTTCTATATTATACTCTACTAGTATTTCTCCTACTGGGGCAAGCTCATACCTTGCCATTTGCCATACCCCTAGGTACTTCAGGTTGAGGAAGCGACAAGGATAATGGAAAAGGAAAGGAGAGTTATCCACGACTATAGAGATCAGTCACTATTTTATTTTAATATGTACTTTAATTTTGAACAATGGTTTTTATCATTTGACTGTAAATCAAGGACTTTAAGTTTGGTTGTAATAATACTCGGTAATACAGATCTTATTTTTACGACTATTTATTTAATAGAACTGCAAAACTTTTTTAATTCAAGTGTTCCTAAAAAATTCATAAAGATAGATGTCATAAATGGGTTAGCGAGTAGCCCATTTATCATATACGTGGTATGGATTGTACTTATATAGATGTCACTACACCAAAAAGGCAAAATCGTTACCTTTGAGTTGGCCAACCTTGTCACGATCATTGATCGTGACAAAAAAGCACACATTTTTATCACGGTCATTGACCACGACAACAGTTTGTCATGATCATTGACCATGATAAGTACAGTTGTCATGGACTTGTCATGGTTAAAGACCTTGACAGGTCCATGACAACTCTTTTAATAAAAAAAATCCTAGACGCCTCTTCTTTTTTCCCACCATTTCCTTTCCCTCCTTTTTCTCTCGCGCGCGACTGTTCTCTCTGTCTACGTTTTCATGTGCTTTTTTCCTTCTCTCTATCTTTCGTTTTGTGTATGTGTGTGTATGTGTTTATGTATGTGTGTGTGTAAGTGGGTATGTGTGCGTGTGTGTGCACTACACCAAAAACAGTAATCTCGCACGATTTTGAACTGTGCCAGAATTAGGTGTTCCAAAATGGCCATTTTTTTCTGGCACAGTTTAAAAGTGTGTCATATTTTCCAAACATGAATACTTCTGGCACACTTTAAAACCGTGCCAGAATTTCGTATTTCCGACACACTTTTGGCACACTTTATAACTGTGCCAGATTGAGTATATTTTGGTATACTTTTGGCACATTTCAAAACCGTGAAAAAATTTGATACACTTTTGGCACGGTTTTGAACTCTGAAAAATTTTTGGTTAAAAGAAAAAAATAATTAATTGAAAATAAGAAAATTCACAAATTGTGAATCATACACATTGTTGATAAACTAATGTACTTATAAACTTCAAAATATTACAAGTCTTAATAGTTCACAGACAAAAAAAAATTGGGTAGAGTTTCCTCTATTTTCTAGACATTCTAAAACCTCCTAATACAAAACCTGTATAATGTAAAGCCCGCACGACCATAAAAGTTAACAATAAAACTACAAAAGCCCGCACAGCCATAACACAAAAAATAAGAATCTTGAATATTAATGACATTAAATTAATAATCCCCTTATTATAAACCATTAACTTCTTCGTGTGTTCCACGTGGATAAAAGCTAACAACGAAATACTATCTTGCAAAAAGATTGGATACAAAAAAAAGATGATATTAGTAACTAAGTAATTTAAAAAAAAACTCATTCAAGATGAAAATTGCATATAAGAGTTATAATTATTATTGTATTCTCAAACCAAACGTTTTGTGACTACGCGGTCAGCTCCTACGAGTTACATTAGTCCCATGTGAGGTGTTAGTGCCTCTTAAGGGGCCATTTGGGGACTGCTTTGAGTTGTCACTCTCTAATGGCATGTTTTTAGGAATAGTCTAAATATTATAAACTTATCATCATATTCTCAAATTGGGAGACCCGTGAGTACACGGTCAGTTCGTATAAGTTACATTGATACCGTGCGAGGTGTCCATGCCTCATACGTGGCTGTTTGAGGGATGTTTTGGGTTTTTTCCCTCTAACAACGCGTTTGTAAGCCTAAGTCTACATATTTACAAATTCTAGTCATATTCTCAAATTGCGAGTCTCGGGCCTACGCGATCAGTTCCTACGAGTTATATTGGTCCCGTGCGAGGTGTTCGTGCCTCTAATGGGGACATTTGGGGGTTGTTCTGAGTTTTCACCATCTAACGGCGTGTTTTTAAGCCTAAGTCTACATATTTGAAAATTCTTATCATATTTTCAAACCGAGAGTTCTGAGACTACACGGTCAGTTCCTACGAGTAACATTGGTCCCATGCGAGGTCTCCATGCCTCTTACAAGGCCGTCTGAGGGCTATTTTTGGTTTTCGCCCTCCAACAGCCTGTTTTTAAGCCTAACTTTACATATTTACAAATTATAGTCATATTCTCAAAATGTGAGTCCCAGGACTATGCGGTCAGTTCTTACGAGTTATATTGGTCCCGTGTGAGGTGTTTGTGCCTCTTACTAGGCCGTTTAGAGGTTGTTTTGAGTTTTCTCCCTCTAACGGTGTGTTTTTAAACCTAATTCTACATATTTATAAATTCTCATCATATTGTCAAACCAGAAGTTGTGGGACTACGCGATCAGTTCCTACGAGTTATATTAGTCCCATATGAGGTGTTCGTGCCTTTTACAGGGTCGTTTGGGGGTTGTTTCGAGTTTTCGCCCTCTAACGACGTGTTTTTAAACCTAAGTCTACATATTTGACAATTCTCATCATATTCTCAAATCAAAAGTCCTGGGACTACACGGTGAGTTTCTACGAGTTACATTGGTCCCGCGCGAGGTGTTCGTGCCTCTTAAGGGGCCGTTTGGGGGTTGTTTTGAGTTTTCACCCTCTAACGGCGTGTTTTAAGCCTAAGTCTACATATCTGCGAATTCTCGTCATATTCTCAAACTGGGAGTATCGGGACTACGCGGTCAGTTCCTATGATTTACATTGGTCCCGTACGAGGTGTCCATGATTCTTACAAGGCCGTTTGAGGGCTATTTTGGGTTTTTTCCCTCTAACGACATGTTTTTAAGCCTAAGTCTACAGATTTACAAATTCTTGCCATGTTCTCAAACTGCGAGTCTTAGGACTATGCGGTCAGTTCCTACGAGTTATATTGGTCCCATGCGAGGTGTTCGTGCCTCTTCCAGGCCGTTTGGGGGTAGTTTTGAGTTTTCACCATCTAACGGCGTGTTTTTAAGCCTAAGTTTCCATATTTGCAAATTCTTATCCTATTTTCAAATCGGGAGTCTCGGAACTGCGTGGTCAGGTCCTACAAGTTACATTAGTCCCGTGCGAGGTGTTCGTCCCTCTTATAAGGCCATTTGAGGGATATTATGGGATTTCGCCCTCTAACGACATGTTTTTAAGCCTAAATGTACATATTTTCAAATTCTTCTCATATTCTCAAACTGCGAGCCTCGGGACTACGCGGTCAATTCCTACGAGTTATACTATTCTCGTGCGACGTGATCGTGCCTCTTACGGGGCCATTTGGGGGTTGTTTTGAGTTTTCACTATTTAACAGCGTATTTTTAAGCTTAACTCTACATATTTGAAAATTCTCGTCATTATCTCAGACTGGGAGTCTCGAGACTACGCGATCAGTTCCTACGATTTACATTGGTCTCGTGCGAGGTTTCCGTGCCTCTTACAAGGCCGTTTGAGGGCTGTTTTGGGGTTTTTCCCTCTAACGACATGTTTTTAAGCCTACGTCTACATATTTGCAAATTCTAGTCATGTTCTTAAAATGCGAGTCTCGGGACTAGGCGGTCAAATCCTACGAGTTATACTAGTCCCGTGCGAGGTGTTTGTGCCTCTTACGGGGCCGTTTGAGAGTTATTTTGAGTTTTCACCATCTAACGACGTGTTTTTAATCCTAAGTCTACATATTTGAAAATTCTCATCATATTCTCAAACCAAAAGTCCTGGGAATACGCGGTCTATTCTTACGAGTTATATTGGTCTCGTATGAGGTGTTCTTGCCTCTTACAGGGTCGTTTGGGGGTTGTTTGGAGTTTTCTCCCTCTAATGACGTGTTTTTAAACCTAAGTCTACATATATAAAAATTCTCATCATATTATCAAACCGGAAGCCTTGGGACTACGCGGTGAGTTTCTATGAGTTACATTGGTCCCACGTCAGGTGTCCGTGCCTCTTAAGGGGCCATTTGGGGGTTGTTTTGAGTTTTCACCCTCTAATGGCGTGTTTTTAAGCCTAAGTCTACATATTTGCAAATTCTCGTCATATTCTCAAACTGGGATTCCCGGGACTATGCGGTCAGTTTCTATGATTTACATTGGTCCCGTACGAGGTGTTTGTGCCTCTTACAAGATCGTTTGAGGTCTATATTTGGTTTTTTCCCTCTAACGTCTTATTTTTAAGTCTAAGTACATATTTGCAAATTCTTGCCATGTTCTTAAACTGCGAGTCTCGGGACTATGCGATCCGTTCCTACGAGTTATACTGGTAACATGCGAGGTGTTCGTTCCTCTTATAGGGCCATTTAGGGGTTGTTTTGTGTTTTCACCGTCTAACGGCGTGTTTTTAAGCCTAAGTTTCAATATTTGCAAATTTTCATCATATTTTCAAACTGGGAGTCCAGGCACTACACAGTCAGGTCCAACGAGTTACATTGTTCCCATATGAGGTGTCCATGCCTCTTATAAGGCCGTTTGAGGGTTATTTTGAGATTTTTTCCTCTAACAACATATTTTTAAGCCTAAGTCTACGTATTTGCAAAATCTTGTCATATTCTCAAATTGCGACTCTCGGGACTATGCGGTCAGGTCCTACGAGTTATACTGGTCCTGTGCGAGGTGATCGTGCCTCTTACGGGGCCGGTTGAGGGTTGTTCTGAGTTTTCACCATTTAACGGCGTATTTGTAAGCCTAAGTCTACATATTTACAAATTCTCATCATATTTTCAAATCGAGAGTCCCGGGACAACACCGTCAATTCCTACGAGTTACACTGGTACCGTGCGAGGTGTTCGTGCCTCTTACAAAGCCATTTAAGGGTTGTTTTCAGTTTTCGCCCTCTAACATCATGTTTTTAAGCCTAACTCTACATATTTACAAATTTTAGTCATATTCTCAAACTATGAGTCCCAGGACTACGCGACCAGTTCTTACGAGTTATATTGGGGCCGTTTGGGGGTTGCTTTGAGTTTTCACCCTCTAACGGCGTGTTTTTAAGCTTAACTCTACATATTTGCAAATTCTCATCATATTCTAAAACCCAAAGTTTTGAGACTACGCGATCAGTTCCTACGATTTACATTGGTCCCGTGCCAGGTGTCCGTGCCTCTTATAAGGCCTTTTGAGGGTAGTTTTGGGGGTTTTCCCTCTAACGACATGTTTTTAAGCCTAAGTCTACATATTTGCAAATTCTAGTCATATTCTAAAACTGTGAGTCTTGAGACTACGCGGTCAGTTCCTACAAGTTATACTAGTCCCGTGCGAGGTCTCCGTGCCTCTTAAGGGACAGTTTGCGGGTTATTTTGAGTTTTCACCATCTAATTACATGTTTTTAACCCTAAGTCAACATATTTGCAAATTCTCAACATATTTTCATAACAGGAGTCCCGGGACTACACGGTCAGTTTCTACAAGATATATTGGTCCCGTGGGAGGTGTTTGTTCCTCTTACAAGGCCGTTTGAGGGTTGTTTTGGGTTTTTGCGCTCTAACAGCGTGTTTTTAAGCTCTAACAGCGTGTTTTTAAGCCTAACTCTACATATTTGCAAATTTTAGTCATATTCTCAAACTGTGAGTCCTACTACTACGCGGTCAGTTCTTACAAGTTATATTGGTCCCGTATGAGGTGTTCGTGGTTCTTATTAGGCCGTTTAGGGGTTGTTTTGAGTTTTCGCCCTCTAACAGCATGTTTTTAAACCTAAGACAACGTGTTTGAAAATTCTCATCATATTCTCAAACCAGATGTCTTGGGACTATGCGATTAGTTCCTACGAGTTATATTGGTCCCGTGTGAGATGTTCGTGACTCTTACAGGGTCATTTGGGGGTTGTACGGAGTTTTCACCCTCTAACGGCGTGTTTTTAATCCTAAGTCTACATATTTGAAAATTCTCATCATATTGTTAAACCGAAAGTCCTGGGAGTAGGCGATTAGTTTCTACGAGTTACATTGGTCCCGTGCGAGGTGTCTGTGCCTCTTAAGGGGACGTTTGGGGGTTGTTTTGAGGTTTCACCCTCTAACGATGTGTTTTTAAACCTACGTCTACATGTTTTCAAATTCTCGTCATATTCTCAAACCATATGGCTTGGGACTACGCGATCAGTTTCTACGAGTTATATTAGTCCCGTGTGAGGTGTTCGTGCCGCTTACAGGGTCATTTGGGGGTTATTTGGAGTTTTCTCCCTCTAATGATGTGTTTTTATTCCTAAGTCTACATATTTGAACATTCTCATCATATTCTCAAACCGAAAGTCATGGGACTACGCGGTGAGTTTTTACGAGTTACATTGGTCCCGTGCGAGGTGTTCGTGCCTCTTAAGGATCCGTTTGGGGGTTGCTTTGAGTTTTCACCCTCTAACAACGTGTTTTTAAGCTTAAATCTACATATTTTCAAATTCTCATCATATTTTCAAACCTCAAGTCCCAGAACTACGCGATCAGTTCTTACGATTTACATTGGTCATGTGCTAGGTGTTCGTGCCTCTTACAAGGCCATTTAGGGTTGTTTAGGGTTTTTTCCCCTCTAACAGCATGTTTTTAAGCCTAAGTATACATATTTGCAAATTCTAGTCATGTTCGCAAACTACGAGTCTCAGGAATATGCGATCAGTTCCTACGAGTAATACTAAGTCCCGTGCGAGGTGTTAGTGTCTCTTACGGGGCCATTTCGGGTTGTTTTGAGTTTTCACCATCTAAAGGCGTGTTTTTAAGCCTAAGTCCACATATTTGCAAATTCTCATCATATTTTGAAACCAGGAGTACCGAGACTACACGGTCAGTTCGTACGAGTTACATTGGTCCCGTACGAGGTGTTCGTGCCTCTTATAAGGCTATTTGAAGGTTGTTTTAGGTTTTCGTGCTCTAACAACGCGTTTTTAAGCCTAACTCTACATATTTGTAAATTTTAGTGATATTCTCAAACTGCGAGTCCCGAGACTACGAGGTCAGTTCTTACGAGTTATACTGATCCCGTGTGAGGTGTTTGTGGCTCTTACTAGACCGTTTAGAGGTTGTTTTGAGTTTTCGCCCTCTAACAGCATGTTTTTAAACCTAAGTCTATATGTTTGTAAGTTCTCATCATATTATCAAACCCAATGTCTTGGGACTACGCGATTAGTTCCTACGAGTTATATTGGTCCCGTGTGAGGTGTTCGTGCCTCTTATAGGGTCATTTGGGGGTTGTACGGAGTTTTCGCCCTCTAACAACATTTTTTTAAGCCTAAGTCTACATATTTGCAAATTCTCATCATATCCTCAAACCGAGAGTCCCAGGACTATAGGGTAAGTTCCTACGATTTACATTGGTCCCGTGCGAGGTATCCGTGCCTCTTACAAGGACGTTTGATGGTTGTTTTGGGTGTTTGCCCTCTAACGACGTGTTTTTAAGCCTAAGTCTACATATATACAAATTCTAGTCATGTTCTCAAACTACGAGTCTCAGAACTACCCAGTCAGTTCCTACGAGTTATACTGGTCCCGTGCGAGGTGTTCGTGCCTCTTACGGGGCCGTTTGGGGCTTGTTTTGAGTTCTCACTATCTAACGATGTGTTTTTAAGCCTTAGTCTACATATTTGCAAATTTTATTCATATTTTCAAACCAGGAGTCCCGGGACTACACGGTCAGTTCCTACGAGTTACATTGGCAGCGTGCGAGGTGTCCGTTCCTCTTATAAGGCCATTTGAGGGTTGTTTTGGGTTTTCACCCTCTAACAGCGTGTTTTTAAGCCTTACTCTACGTACTTGCAAATTCTAGTCATATTCTCAAACTATGAGTTTTGGGACAACGCGATCAGTTCCTACGAGTTATATTGGTCCCTTGTGAGGTTTTTGTGCCTCTTACTGGGCTGTTTAGGAGTTGTTTTGAGTTTTCGCCCTCAAACGGTGTGTTTTTGAAACCAAGTCTACATGTTTGCAAATTATCATCCTATTCTCAAATCAGAAGTCCCGGGACTACGCGGTCAGTTCCTACAATTTATATTGGTTCCCTATTAGATGTTCGTGCCTCTTACGGGGTCGTTTGGGGGTTGTTTTGAGTTTTCGCCCTCTAATGGCGTGTTTTTAAACCTAAGTCTATGTATTTAATTTTTTTTCATATTCTCAAACCGAAAGCCCTAGGACTACACGATGAGTTTCTACGAGTTACATTGGTCCCATGCGAGATGTCCGTGCCTCTTAAGGGGCCGTTTGAGGGTTGTTTTGAGTTTACACCCTCTAATGGCGTGTTTTCAAGCCTAAGTCTACATATTTGCAAATTCTCATCAAATTCTCAAATCGAGAGTTTCGGGACTACGCAATCAGTTCCTATAATTTAAATTGGTTCGGTGCGAGGTGTTCGAGCCTCTTACAAGGAAGTTTGAGGGTTGTTTTGGGGTTTTGCCCTCTAACGGCGTGCTTTTAAGCATAAGTCTACGTATTTGAAAATTCTAGTCATATTTTGAAACTGCGAGTCCCGGGACTATGGGGTTAGTTCGTACGAGTTATACTAGTCCCGTGCGAGGTGTTCGTGCCTTTTACGGGACCGTATGAGATTTTTTTGTGTTTTAGCCCACTAACGGCACCGTATTGGGGTAATTTTGTGCTTTTTCCTCTTTCTTGAATGGTCTTCACTTTGTAATTAATACCAATCACAATAGTCTAGGATATTTTCTGGTACAAAGAGTTTTAACATGTTAAAACAACAATTATCAACTAAAATTTGAGAAATAAAAGATAATGAGAGTTATTTACTAACAAAGTAGGATATATGAAAAGCTCCAATTTGAGAGGCTTTATAGGATCATGCGGACCACAAGGTACAATGACAACCCAATTGTAAAGTCAACCTTTATCAGTATACATACATAATGACACTAGAACTGACTTTCTAAAGTGCAAACGCATGTTCTATTTAGTTAACTCAGGAGCTAATTGTCATGGGGTTTGCATGTGACATAATGCTAACATTTTTCTTGCTACCAATTGAGGAGCTAATGCTTCTAGAAATCTAGTTAGTTTTAAGTTGTTATTTCCGCTAATCAACACATGATAAAATCATAGCAGGACAAATTTATAAAGCAGAACAATTTTTAAAAGGTGAATAATATATATTAATGATGTTATCTGTTAACTGCAGTTTTAACAAAATGAATTCTTTCCACATATTCTTTCTGCATATTCTAGCTAATCAACATATTATTCCCATGTTGCTCTTTGGTAGCTGCAATTTAGGAAAATTCTTTCATTTTAAATGCCAATAAGCTTAATATTAAGAGGGAATGAATAAATATATTTTAAACATCAGATAAAGAGGGAACTAAAATATAGCCGGAGTCGGATCGATCGATACTAGCTTTTTTTAGGTCGAGTTAGGAGACACTGTAGCCGAAGTTCTCAACAAGGAATCTCATTTTGTACCATAACCAACTTCCTCCACTGATGTAGTGCATTAGCACAAAGTGTGCCTTGGGTGGTTATATTTCTTCTTCACTATTTTTTCGCATCCTTAATCCTCTTTATCAACATCCTTGATCCTCCCTCTATGATGGCTCCAAAATGTTTGTTTGTTGATGTATTTTCCATCAATTTCATCAATCATCTTCGCAACAGCAGGATCGAGTATCCGGACCATTGAATGGTGTTAATTTCCTCCACTCTTCATTTTCGTCTCATCACTTTGTTCATACTTGCTACAAAAACAAAAGCAGAATAAAGAAAGTGAGAAATGATATATGCTGAATATAAATGATAAAAGACTCAACTGAATATAAATGATATTTGCTATCATATCCACAACATTAGACTGCACAATATCATTTCATACTATAAATGATCATAACCACAACATTAGATGATCATAACCACAACATTAGTACAATTATCACATACTATAAATGATCATAACCACAACATTAGACTGCACAATATCTTTTCATATCAAACACACCGACTGCTTTAAATGCTATTAGAGTGTGAAAGCTAAGTATACTTACACTTTAGTGAGACCTTATTCTAAAAATATCACAATTATGTAAAGCATGATTACCAAATCTCTAGCAACGGAGAAACCACCTTTGCCTTCTCAAATCAATCATGTAAACCATACACAGAACATATACATATCATAAATACCAAATTCAGATCAATAAACTAAAAAATAGAAGTTAAAGGGATTCTCAATCAAAACCAATCCAAAAATACATTGAGTTCCACATATTTGTGAATTCTACCCGGAGGAGGTGACCGTATATAGTGTGCATCAATCGTATACTATTTAGAGAAAAAGAGGTGATCGTCGACATGGTTAGCATCCATCGCCCATCTTTTACACTAATAGCCGGAATAAGAGGCTCGCATTTCATAAATAAAGTTATAAACTTTACAATTTCATTTATATTAATATTAATAAAAAATTAGCATCGTTTTCCATGTCAAACCTGTTCAAAAAGTTGGAAACTTGATCTGCCTCCAAGAGGAAAAATTTCAAACCTGTTCAAACCAAGCCTGTCTACAGAGCCTCCAAGAGGATAAATTTCCCCCAATTCTAGCAGATCGTCAAATTAAATTGTAAACTGTATTCTGTAAAACAATAGGTAGTATAAAATGTAATTAAAATTAATCCGTAAATAAAATATAATACGTTAAAACACGTTTTAGAAAAGATGTCGGTTTGGATCAGTGATGACAAATAAAAATGAAATCAAATATGAAAAACATTTTGGGCAGTTTAGGTATGAAAAATGAAACATAAAATGCTTACCGATGTTGAGGTATGGAGCCGCTCGGTCTGAACTCCAAAAACGAACAGAATTTGGATCTAAAAATGTATTTGATGTCTACAGATTTATAAAATGAAATCTAAAAACGAAATCTAAAAAATGAAATCTAAAAACGAAATCGAACTAAAGGAGTTATCTGTTATCTAATCGAAAAACGAAGCTGGTATGGAGCTGTTTACCTTATGGTTGGAGGTCGGCGGTATGGAGTAGGTTGGCGGTCAGTGGTCTGCTGTTGATGAAGAAAATGGAAGTGAGAGAGAGAGGGGAGGCGACCTGGGAGGGAGGGGGGACTTGTGAAAATGAGAGAGAGGAATAAGCGGGAGACGAAAGAGGGAGACCAAAAAATGATATTAGCATTTGTTTGGGTATTATATATGTTAGTTAAGTGTCCTCAATTCTGGCACACTTTTAAACAGTGCCAAATTTTGGCGCTGTTTAAAGTGTACAAAATTGTCAATAACTCGTGCTAGAATTTGTCATGATTTTAAAATGTGCCAGATTTTCAATATCAAGGTGTACCAAATTGGTGTTTTTGGTGCAGTAGTGTGTGTAGGTGTTGGGGGTGGGAGCAGTTGGGGGTGGTAGTGGAAGTGTGTGGGTGGGTTGGGGGGGGGGGGCAAGGGGGAGTAGGCGTGTGTTTGGGGGGGCAATGTGCGTGTGTTGGGGGGGAGTGTGCCGGGGGCGGGGGTATATTGAAATTGAATTGGTATTGATATTGAATTTGAAATTTAATTTCAATTGAATTGAATTTGTATGTAATGGTATTGGTATAAATTGAAACTGAATTTGAATTGGTATTGATATTGGTATAAATTGAAATTGAAATTAAATTTGAATTGGTATAGATTTTAGTATAAATTGGTATAAATTGAAATTAAAATTGAATTGGTATTGATTTTGGTATAAATTGGTATTAATTAAGATTGAATTTGAATTGGTATTGATATTAGTGTAAATTGGTATAAGTTTTAGTTCTTATGCGTACTTTAAATTAAATGAAACATAATTTATACCAATATCAATACCAATTTATACCAATATCAATACCAATTCAAATTCAATCTCAATTAATACCAAATTACATAATTAAATAAAATCTCTCGAATTGTGATAAGACATAATTAAATGAAACGTACTTTAAATTACATACAATGCACATATATATTAGGCTTCTATTTCTTATGCGTACGCATTCAATAGCCCTTAGACCTGTTCGAGAGTTATTTACCTTGTAATGAGATCTCTTAAATTGTCTCATTTGGACAGTTTGGGACTGCATAGTTTCTGTATAATAATATTCTTAGTGGCTTAAACTTGTTACTTTTGGGGGAAAGTTCTGCAGTCGTATCATAATGATCTCTGGGTACATACTAGATGATGCGATGTTAAGTATTCTTTCAATTGATAAATTGAAATAATACTCAGACTTGCGGATCTACATCGTGTACTTGGAGATATATGGAGATATGCTGTCGAATTTTCCTCAAATTGGAATAATGTGCACGAGCTATTAAGTATATTACAGAAATATGCAATCTTGAATGGGATAGGACCACTCACCCTTTAGAGGAGATGGAGGAAATATGAATTAATATTATAAATTGAATTTTAATTTAAATTTCAAATTAAAATTGAATTTGAATTTGAAAGTGAAATTGGTATTTTAAATTGAAATTGAAATTAGTATTAGAAATTAAAATGAGTTTTGAGTATCCCAATTTTGTTCGAGAACAGCGTAACATTCATTTGGCAATATCAACAGATGGTTTCAATCCATTTGGAAATATAAGCGCCAATCAGAGTGTATGTCCAGTGATCCAAGCCCCAATCAACTTCCCTCATTCACAGTGTATGAGACCTGAATTTTCGATGCTATCTTTGTTGATACCTAGGCCAAAGGCACCAAGTGAGGACATCGATGTCTACCTCGCTCCTTTGGTAGAAGAATTAAATGAATTGTGGGAAGAGGTTGTGAAAGCATTTGACTCTTTTAGAAAATAAGAGTTTACGCTGAAAGCTATATTGATGTGGGAAATTCATGATTTTCTATCTTATGGGACATTATCCGGTTGTGTAGTACATGGTTATTTGGGATATCCTATTTATGGAGAGGAGACTAAAACGCTTTGTATCTCCGCTAGCTCAAAAAATGTATACATTTTCCATAGGATTTTTTTAGCCCCCGCTCATAGTTTTAGATTTAAGAAAGGTTCCAATATTTTACCAGGAGAGGTTGAACATAGGCTACCGCCGAGAAAACTTTTAGGTTCAAAAATTGAAATTAAATCTTTTGATTGTGGCCCTAATATGCCAGGTAAGAATCCTAAATTTAAGAATGTCAAGCATAAGAAAATCCCAACAGGGAATGAAACTGAGATAAGAAAGGCATTGTCTAGGAGGTTAATTTTATTTGACTAGACTTACTGGAAGAATAACCCGGTGCGCCATGTATTAGATGTGATGCACGTTGAGAAGAACATCGCTGAACATATTGTGGGCACATGCCTTGGGGGAGTCATTTGAAGGATGGATAAAATGCATAAAAAGAACTTAAGCCACAACTATGGTTGAAAGAAGATAATAGGGGAAGGATGTTTACTTTTACGAGTGAGGAAATGAAGGTGATTTTACACACAATATATATTTTGAAGGTTCCATATAATTTTCATCCAACTTGTAAAGGATTGTGAATTATGCTACCCATGATTTACACAAGTGTAACTCCCACTATTGGCATGTGATCATGCAATTGGTTCCTCTATTGTTTAAGAATTATTTCTCTAAGAACAAGGATTTGTAGAGGGATATTATGCAAATTAGTATCTCCTTCTCACTTTTATGTGAGAAGGTAGTCAATCGAGATCACATAGTGGCCGCAAAATTTGCAGTGACCAAAGAAATTTGTGTATTGGAGAAGTAATTTCTCCCATCATTCTTTGACATAAGTGTTCACTTGTTGGTACACCAATGCAACGAAGCACTTCTTTACAGCCTAGTTAGATATCGGTGGATGTATCCATTTGAAAGATTGATGAAATTTTTTCAGAGATTACGTCAAGAATTCATGATACATTGAAGGATCAATTGTGGAGGAATACATCACCGTGGAGTCATCAATCTACACTCAGGATATATGCCTGACTCGACCAACGTGGATGGCATTCATGAGTTCGTCGATGAGGGTGGTCATGTGATGGGCAAACGAGTTAAATTAACGAGTTTGCAACATGAACAAGTAGCTTGTTATCTATTTGACACACATGAAGATGTCGCATAATGAAAAAAGTAAGTTTAAATTATTTTAGACATGATTAATTTTGTAATACGTTCGTCATGATCTATGTAGAAAATATGAAGCCTATGTGAACAATAAAAGATGAAAAATAATGGCACAATCAGACAACGAATTTAGGTTGTGATTGTCACACGAGTTAATTGTAATGAAAATGGTTGTTATTAAATGTCACATTACAAGAAAGCTTTACATCTAACCTAATTAATTTATCTATATTCTCGGCTCTTAAAGATGGGTGATGCGACATCAAGTCTTGCTCGTCTAGACACTGGACCCTTGTTCATAGCACAAGAGTACAAAAAATATCAATTGAATGGTTACGTATTCGGTTCAAGGGTGTACGAGGAAAATACAAATGTATAGAACTTGGTCATTTCATACAAGGCTATTACTTGCTTTTGAGCGAGCGCGAAAGATAGCAAATCTTGGTGAAGCTGAAATGACTTAATATGGTTTAATTCGAAATATGTTTGAATTGGACTAGGTACGTTTCAAAGAGGTTGTATTTTACTGTGACAGGGTAAGAGTTGAGGATAAAAATGCTTGTAAAGTTGATCCTGGCACCAATTTGATCATGGTTGACTTGTCCAAGTTGAAGATCAACGAACACGTGAGCGATGAGCCGTTTGTTTGTGATTTTCAAAAGGCCAAGCAAGTGTTTTAATCAGAGTATATCAACAATGAGCCGTGTTCAATCGTCTTACATATGCCAAAGCGTCTAAACAGTAGTGTGTTAGACTTGGCTGCTCTTACCGAATATCAATCCATTTTTTATGATAATCCAAATTTGAAACAATTTTTAGATTTATAATAAATATTTCAATTATTTGTAATGACCAGTGGTTGTATTATTCTAGTGTTTTATTATTATCGGACAACAATTTAATGCTTTTTATTCATTTGTACTTGATCATTTTAATAACCAATGGGTGTATTATTTTAGTGCTTTGTTATTATCAGATTTGAATCAAAATTGGTTTTGTGGTTAGTGAATATGTAAATAGGATTTTAATCAATTTGAGCATTAATTCAAAATTCATGACCCGGGAGTGTGTATTCGCGCCGGGGGGGGGGGGGAGTGTGTGTAAATTCAACTTGGTATTGGGTATTGGTATAAATTGAAATTGATATCATATGTATTGTTATTATCGGATTTGAGAATTAATTCAAAGTCCATATACATGTTTGTACTAATAATGACAAGTTTTGCAGAAAATGTCTTTATCCCAACGCGGTAGCCAAGGCGAAGAGAGATCCTCAGCCAGTAGGCCCCTAAAATGGGGAAAATTGGGGTTCGACGTCGATAATAAGACGAAATTATTGACTAGATCGCTAGAGTTGTTGAAGGAGATCGTGGTCCCGGGGTACACTAATTGGAAGGTCGTGCCTAATGATATTAAGATTGGCATCTGGGGGGCATTACAGGTAGTGTATTTATATTTATATTTATAAGCAACTAACACTTACTTTCTTTTTTATTTTTATTTGTTTAACAGGAACAATTCGGCCTACCCCCACATCGCCGCGACTCCACATTGGAACAGTTGAGGGATCAATGTAAGATGTGGAAGAAGAATATGCGATCACGATACTTTGGGAAGACCCGGGAGTCCATTTTGAGCATACGTAACATCATCCCCCTGAAGGATCCGATCTCATTGGCACAGTGCAAAAGTTTTTCGACAATGAGATCGATGGGGGGAAATTGGCATCTTGCCAATCGGGGAGGGAAAAACGGGCGAAAAAGTTGGGTGTACACTATTCCGGCGGATGTCTTACGCCAAGGTGGAGCAAAAGATAGTAAGTTTTTATTTTTCTATAATTTTAGTTTTATGTTATTCTAATTTAGCATTAGTTTGGGTTACTTACTAATTCTACATTGTTTTATATTAAGAGACGGGGAGTGGCCCTGGGGGTAGGCCACATAGGCTCGATGTCTATGTGGAAATTCGGATGAAGAAGGATAAGGACAAGGAGGTGACCCTGAGCGTCCCAACAATGATAGTAAGTTATAAATGTTTAATTTTTTTAATTACATTATAATTTTTTTTATTTACTTAAGTAACTAATCGTGTACTTTTTGACATTTCAGGCAAAGCTTAAGAAGTGCATGAGTCGCAGTCGATAAGCATCTTTGGCTACGGATGCACTAAGCCAAGTTCTCGGGGAGAATCACAAGGGGGGACTAGGGGTGATTTTTTGGGTGAGGAAGTCGCGGATCATCAAAATGGAGACGAGCAACATCGGGTTGGCTCATAAGGTGGACAACCATGACGATAAGCTATGAAGGTTAGAAGCGAAGGTCCTAGATATGTACGCTTTCATGAAGCATCAGTTGTGGTCCAAGTGGAAGGGGAAGGATAAGGATGAGGAGGTAGAGGTAGACGAGGACGTCACTGCTTCATCGCCGACATGCATGGACTCATCGCCATATGATCCATTTCCCATATTAACTCCCATCGAGCAACCTATGTCAACAATAGGTTAGCCGAGCATGTTTCCATTCAACATATTTTGTGGGGAGTGGATAACGAGGGGGTTGAGGGATCCAAGCTTCCTCTTGGGTGTGTTGGTTTATGGACGTACCCTCTAAGACATTGACGCAAGGCTGCTCATCACACATGTGGTGTTAGGAAAGGACCACTCACCTTTGTGGTTGCGCGAACAATGTTGCTTTCAATGAATTGAGGGGTGTGTCAATGCATATGTCGTGTCGCCTTAGTTCCTCCTCCAACTTGCTTAAGACCCTATGCCATGACATTATTTCTATATATTTTATTTGAATACTTGATTATATTTCTATTTTTTATTTGGTACATGTTGGTTTGGATATGGATATTTGTATTTCTATTTTATTTGGATATGGATTATATATGCCATAATTGGTAAATTATTTCTATTTTATTTGGATATATGTTGTTTGGAGATGTACACTTTTGTTATAATAGGTACAAATATACTGTTGGGCAGTGGCAGTGGCTATACTGCCCAACAGTTTTTTTTTAAATTCTGCCTAGAATTGTCACAGTTAAAGACCGTGACAAGTCCTTGACAAAGAAACTTGTAACGGATGCCATGACAAGTCTAATGAACTTGTCATGGTTTTTGACCATGACAAGTCCGTGAAAAAGTCAGTTGTCACCCCCAAACTTCTCACAGTCAAAGACCTTGACAAGTTTGACTTGTCACGATTTTAGACCTTGAGAAGTCAACAATTTTGGTGTAGTGTGTAGATTTGGAGATTGTTTGTATTCCTTGATATGTTCGTATACATGAGATGTATAAAATCTCTAATAATGGAAACTTTATTATATTCAGTTGAGATTACTGGAGATGTATAAAATCTTTAATAATGGAGCCTTTACCTATATTCAATTGAGATGAATAAGGCATAATAACGGAATTCACATGGGTTTGGGATTAGACGCATGGGATATTTTAGCTTGTTTGGGTTGTGTGAGTGTAGAAAATATCACAATATAGGATTTCACAAAAAAAAAACATAAACTAAAAGAATTCACATGCACAACAACGCTATACGTGGTTCGAAAACTTGCCTACGTCCACAGAGAGGTTACTTATTCTTATTAAGTATCTCTTAAAATCTCCATTTTTAATCCCATTGCCTCGAGTCAGGGTGTAAAATTTGTAGATCTTATTTTATAGAGGTTGAGTTGCACAAGGAACTCAATAGTCATGTTGGATATATCAAGAACCACCGAAATATCTCTATCGAGATTCTTGGAGGTTGATTTGAGTATATCCTTAAGTGATTAATTGTATATTAAATACACGTTTATTGGTAAGATAATTGATTTGGGACGGGCATCCCCTTAAGCGGCTTGGGCCTGTTCGGCTACTCATCTGGACCATAATAAAGGGGTCCCCATAATTGAACCTAAAAACTTGGGACTTTTTATCAGTTATGGAACAATATTTTTTTAACTAAACTAGCGGCCTTGCAACTGAAATGTCATTTTTATAGATTTGGTTAAGTTGGTGAGGGCCTGCTTGTCATGATCCAAACACCATGGCATTCTTGTAATTCATTTGAATAAGCAAGGGTGTTGTTGTCCGACCAGGCATTTAAACTACCAAAAATCATTTGGGAGATCATGTGTGATAATTATCATCGGAATCCAAATCAGAGATACAGTTCCTTTCGTCAGTTAAGTTCAGTGCACCTTCTTCGTTGCTTTCTAAGCTTTGCAATGTTCATCTTCTTTAGTGTCTTCTTTTTCTTCAGATCTTCGTTAATTTTTATAAATTCAGCTCACCTTCTCTGTTTTCCTATTCTTTGAATTTTTCTGTAATTGTAGCTAGGGTTCTTATGTGTTCATGGAAAAGTTTGATAATAAATCCACAGAAGAATTTCAGAAGAAGTACAATATTCCTGATTGGGTAGAAATAGACTGTTCCCCCTTACCTAGAAATATAAGCGATATTGAAGGGGGCACTGGATTCATACCCTTATGGAAACCCGGGGGGTTTAACCTTTCCCCCAGACCCTCTTTTCCTTTACTTCTTCAGATACTTTGAAGTAGTTCCTGCCCAATATGCCTCTAATGTATGGAAAATGCTGAATGGGGTTCATAGAATCAATACTCTATATGACACAAAATTAGGTCTTGCTGAAATCTATTACTATTATGTATGGTCGAGAAGAAGTGATGGCCTTATTTACTTGAAGACCAGGAAGGATGATCTAGTCATGGTGGTAAATCCCCCAGACTCGCACAAGGATTACTAGGGCCAAGGTTTTATTACCAGAAATTGGTAACGTCGTCCTGCTCATGTGGGCGAGAGGCAATCGAGCCCAGTAATTTTTTACTATAAAGAGGAGCGCATAGGTCGTTGCTTTTTATCTTACTATTGTATAATTTGGTCTTAATTTTCTTTTTCTTTTTACCTTCTGATAGTTGTCCTTCCTCCATTTTACATCTCGTGTAAAGAATCTTGAGCCTGGCAACAGTGAGATTAATGTTGATGAGATTTTAAAGGCTTGGAACATCAAAGAGAGGCTACCTAACGATGAGCATCCCAGGCCAGTAGCCTATTTGTTAGAGTACAAAAATACTACAACCAGTTTTATCGCTTGTCCAGTCGATGAGGTTCCTAATTTGAGAGCTCCTGAGGTTGGTCCTTCTGAGTCAGTCGTTGTTGAAGAGGAAAGCTCAAAAGAAGAAGAGGAGGAAGAAAGTGAAGAGGAAGGAGGGGTAAAGGTAGGAGTAGGAGAATAAGAAGAAGAGGATATGTACCCTCTGACAAAGAGGAGAAGATTGATGCTCCCTGAAGATGATGGCCACATGGTCTTATCTAATCGAATATCGTCTCTAAAGACATCTGCAACTGATTCCCCTAAGGGTCGTGATGCTAGCCCATCTAATAAGGGAAAAGAGAAACAGAAGGAGAAATAAAAAGAGAATAAAAGTGAGGAAGAGGAAAGGAGGAGAGATAAAAAGAAGAAACGAGAAGAGGAAAAGATAAAATAAGAGGAGAGAGTGAAGACCAAGAGGAAGTTAGTGTGGGGTCCATTCTTTCCCAAGCCTTGAGGGGGATATCTTGGGTGATGCACCTTCTTTCCCAAGATCGTTCTTCCAGATTTGGATCATCCCAGCTCGCTGTTAAGACTGTATAAGGGATGACCCTGATAAGTCTTTTTAGCTATTTTATTTTCCTTTACTCTCCCTGTTATTAGACTGATCCACTATTTTTTTTCTTCTGTGTACAGATGTTATCTGATTTTACCACGCTTTTGGACGCCCAAGTTGATAGCTCCAGGAGAGAGTAAGATCTGGAAGATGCTCTGTAAGCTGAGAAGTAGGCCATTGCTGATGATCTCCAAGTGTGGGATCGTGAGAAGGAAAAAATGACCAAGGCCTATGATGAACTTGGGGTACTCAGAAGGTGGTGGTTGCTGAGACAACCAAGATGACAGAGGCTAATAAGGCCTTATCTGATAAGGTTGTTAAACTAGAGGGTGAGCTTCCCCAAGAAAAATATGCGAGCTACCGCGAGGTCTTTTCTAAAGCCTATGATGATGATGAGCGACATTTGGACTACAGGTGCAAGGTATGCTTAAAGAAGGGATGGGATCAGTGTTTGAAGGTTGCTGGAACTGCTACTAATTCTCAGTTCTTTAACCTTCACTCTCCTGGTCCTGCCTATTTTGAGGAGGAGGATCAAGATGGCGACTAAGTTGCTAGTAATACCGAGGTTGTTTCTGATAAGGTTGGTTAAGGTGATGGTGCTGGCAAGGAGGAGCAGGTGATTGATAAGGGAAAGGCTATCACTGATAGCGATCAGGTGAAGGATTAAGGCTTGTAGACTAGGACTTTTTTCCTTTCTTTCCTTGTTAAATCCTCTTTCTGATAATTTATAACCTATTTTTAAGAACTCAATGTATGGGACCATGGCCACCCTTCCCTGATGAATGAGAATGGACTTTTCTTCCTTTCTGCATGTGTTTTCTTGATTTTTATTATGATAATACTATGCTTCTGGTCTGGAATGTATTATTTCTAGTCTATTCATTTAGATCGATATATTCCCCTAACTCTCAACTAGGGAGGATCCTTGGACCAAATATCAGCTTTAAGGATCGCAAGGCCTTTGTAAAGATTTGTAAGTCCCTAAGGGAAAGAAATGAGAAGTATAAGAACCATATTGAGGTGATGACCAAGCTAAAAGATAATCTCCAGGAGTTGGAGGTGATCGGTGCCTCCGTACAAGAGGAAGAAAATTCCTTAAGAGCCAAAATCTTAGAGAGGACTGAGGTTGACCAAGTGGGCGAAGTTCTTCAGTCTAAGAATGATGCCTTGAGGAAGGAGGTCTCTAATTTGAAAGCTTTTGTGGTTGTACTTAAAGAAAATGTCAAAAAGATGAGATATGCATTTAAGATGGGACCTCGAGAAGCCTGGAGAGAGGGTTACAATGTGGTTAGGGAGATACCTCGACGAGGCTTAAGGAGGTTGAAGGAGTCTCCTTTACTCGAGGATGGCTAAATGCCCTTAAAAAGGTGAAGACTCTAAGGAATCCAAATTGTGGTATAAATACCAAACTAAGTGTCCGACCTACTGCTATAACCCCTTATCCAAGGATGATGATTGTATCCCAGCTGGCCCCATTCCTACCCAACTCTTAGAGTCTGACCTCAATGAAGATATAGAAGAGCTTGTCCTAAATTCAGAAGATGGCCAGAGAGCGTGCGTTACCGAGTATCTTACTCATCGCCCTGGGCCATCTTAGGTCCTGATATATTTTTTTTTATCTTTAATGTAATTGTAACCTTATCTTTTAATAAATAATCTTATTGATTTGTTCTTATATTTTGAGCATATGTTGACTAAACATGCGTTAATCTTGCCTTTTTGTAGGTTACTTGATATCTCTACCGACCAAACAATGTTGGTTGACCCATTTTGGGCCTTAGGTTAACTTAGTTTTGATCATTTTGGGTCTTTCAGTCAACTAAATGATACTTAAGTATTAGTCTTCTGTCTTTTTTAACATTCTTCAAGTCCAATATGCCTTAGCAATATCATTCCATCCACTTTACCTTTTGGGTCGTGTCATCACACTCCCTTAGGCCTAAGTAAGATGATGGTAAGAATGTACCTAGTTGATGGGCAGTCCGCCCGAGCAGGCTTTTTTTTTTACCAATAAAGTTGGTGACCAACCTGAATTATCTTTGTTGCCTAAGGATCCCCAATCGGGATTTTGTTGTTGTCGAGGCAACTAATGAGGCCTCTTATGTTTGGAACAAGGACCTGAGGGTAGTAGTGATTTGAAGCATTTATATTTGACTTGTCATAACTACTGCAAACCCTATTCGTTAGGCATTTAAATATGCGTGAAGAAGTTATCATTGGAAAATGTGGAAATTAATTATCAAGAGAAGTTAAGCAGCCAATGCAAAAAATAAGAATAAAGGGGCTAGCTGGCCTATTGTCTAATGAGCAACACAAGTTTGAAAATAAAAATTCGCTTAAACTAAATGTGCTAATAAAAAATAAATAATAAGATCTAAAAGTATAACTTCTTGATATTAGGTGCGTTCTATGCTCTTGGTATCTCCCTGCCCTCTAGCGTTTCTAAGTGATATGCTCCTTGAAGATTGTCTCTGATTACTCTGATGGTTCCTTCCCAGTTCGGTCCCAGTTTTCCATTCGATGGTTTTACAGCACTGCTGAGGACTTTTCTTAGGATAAAGTCGCCTATCAGAAACTTCCTTGGGGTGACCTTCTTGTTGTATTGTTTAGTTAGTTGGTGTTGGTAGGAGTCCAACTTGATCAAAGCTAGCTCTCATCGCTTGTTTGTAGGGCCAAGCGTAGTGTGTAGTGCATTATCATTGAGGCCTTGGTCGACTAGAGTGGTTCTTATAGTAGGGAGACTTGCTTCCAGAGGGATGGTAACTTTCATTCCGTAAGCGAGCGTGAAAGGTGTTTTACTAGTCGGTTTCCTGGGTGTGGTACGATAAGCCCATAAAATATGAGGGAGCTTATCCACCCAGGCACCCTTGGCTCTTTCTAATTACTTTCTCAGTCCATCGAGCATGGTTTTATTGAAAGCCTATGCTTGCTCATTGCTTTAGGGACAGGTCACAGAGCTGAAGTGGTGTTTGATGTCATACTTATCACAAAAAGCCTGAAAGAAACCACTTTCAAATTATGTATCATTATTGGTGATGATAACCCTTGGTGTCCCAAAGAGAGTTATGATGTTCCTCCATATGAACCTTATCATATCAGAGTCTCGAATATTTATCAGTGGTTCTGCCTATACCCATTTAGTGAAGTAATCTGTGCTGACCAACATATACTTACGATTTCCAGATGCGATAGGTAGTGGTCCCATAATATTTAATCCTCATTGAGAAAAAGGCCATGGGCAGCTCAGAGATTTCAGGTTTCTGGCAGACTGGTGAACCATAGGTGAGTGCTTCTGATATTTTTCACATTTGCAAACATAGGCACTTACGTCCTTCTGCATGTGAGGCCACTAATATTCTTCCTTGATCGAACCAAAGGACAATTACCTCCCACCTATGTAACTCCCACAATGCCCTCATGGAGCTCACTAAGTACTTATTTGGCATCTCATGGGTTAACTCACTGGAGGTAGGGGCATATAAATGATTTCTTGTAAAGCTTTCCTTCAGGGTTGAGGTAGAAACGAGCATCCTTGATCCTAACTTGGGGTGTTATCTGTGAGAAGGACTTTCTCATCTACGACTTCTTCGTCGATACTAGGCTACATGAGGAACTCTATGTGGATAGTTCTCCTTAAGTCAGAGTCAATTACTGAGCTTAATGCCGCTAAAGCGTCAGCGTGACTATTATCACCTCGAGGGAACTATTGAATTTCCACCTTTTCAAAGTCTTCTATGAGACCTCTTACTGCGGTGAGGTAAGCTTGCATTCGATCATATTTAGCATTAATGTCCCTACTTACCTTCTTGTAAACCAGTTTGGAATCACTGAATACGTGGAGGCGCTTTTCCGCCAGTAGTTTGGCTTTTCGCAGGCCAGCAATTAATGCTTCCTACTTTGCTTCATTGTTAGAGGCTTTAAATCCCAATATGATTCCTTGCTCGATCACGACTTTTCTGGAGTAACCAATACTATGCCTACTCCATCCCCCCTTAGAGTTGGAGGCTCAATCAACGTACAGGGTCTAGTCCTTGGACTGTGCTTCTTGTGTTGTTTACTGCTCATTATCCGATTGGCCTATTGGCTAATCTCCTGTGAACTCACTAATGAAATCTGCTAAGACCTGTCCTTTGATCGTCGTTTTGGAATAGAAATGGATATCGAATCTCTCGAGTTTGACCTACCACTTTCAAAGCCTTCCAAAATGGTCAAATTTTCGTAGAGCGACCTTGAGTGGGTAAGAATTGATTATGGTTATAGAGTGGGCCTCGAAGTAATGCTTCAATTTCCTTGAGGCAACCACCAGAGCGTAGGCAAACTTCTCCAAAGGTAGGTACCGTTGTTCAGCGTCCTGAAGTGTCTTGCTGGCTTATTAAATTGAGTGCTATCCTCCTCCCTTTTCACACACTAAAGCGAAGCTTATAGCGTGGTCTGACACTGCCAGGTAAAGATACAGTGGGTCCACATCAACTGGGATTACCAGAAGGGGGACTTGTTGACGTATAATTTAATATCTTCCAGAGCTCACGATTAGTAATCGCTCCATATGAGGTCTTTGTCCTTTTTAAAAGATAAAAGAATGGTCGATAACGTTCCGAAGACTTGAAGATGAAGCGATTGAACGCCCAAGCATTCCAGTAAGATTTTAATGTCTTTCAATATCTGAGGAGGTTGGACTCTAGTGATAGCCTTGATCTGATCTGGATTGGCCTCAATTCCCCTCTTACTGACTAGGTAGCCTAAGGATTTTCCTGACTGAACACTGAATGAACACTTACTTGCATCAAACTTCATCCGATACTTCCCAAGGATCTCAAAGGTTATTGCTGAGTCTGAAAGGTGTCCAGCCTTGTTCTTGCTCTTAACTATCATATCATCGATGTATATCTCCATCGTTTCTCCCATATGTTTATTGAACATCCTCATGGACAACCTTTGATAAGTTCCTCCCGTGTTCTTGAGACTAAAATGCATGACCTTGTAACAGTATAACCCAATAGGGGTTATAAAGGAGATTTTATCCTGTTCGAGCCTGAAAAAAGGTATCTATTGGTAGCTAGAATAGGCATCTAGGAAACTCATCCTTTCGTGCGTCGTTGTAACGTCGACCAACTGATCTATCTTTGGGAGAGGGAAGCTATCTTTGGTACATGACCTGTTGTGGACAATGAAATCGATACAAACCCTCTATCTTCCATTGCTCCTGGGCACCATCACTAGGTTAGATAATCATTTAAGGAACTGAACCTCCCTAATGGATCCTACATCCAGTAGCTTTCCTACTTCTTTCTCCACTGCCTTAGCCTTCTTGCGGGATGTTCAGAGAGCCTTTTGAGTTACCGACTTAGAGATTGGATCGACGTTCAGGCGATGGTAGGCTACACTGGGGTTGATCCCTGGTAATTCATATAGTTACTAAGAGAAAACATCTAGGTTGCTTTTGAGAAATGCTACTAACTCTTTTTTCTCTTATTCGGCGAGAGCATCTGCAATCAGAAACTTCCTTTCGATCAAGTTATCATTGGCTATAACTTCTTACAGGTTTTAAACGATCCTATCATCTAGGTGGATCCTGGTCTCTTTCACCCCTGGTCGGTCGTACCGTAGTTACTATTTGGAGGGCACAACCCCCTCTTGGGCTCCCTCCTGAGCATTCTCTGTCTCCTTCTTTTTTTCTTTCTTCGGGCAAATAGTTGTAATAAAGCACTTCCTGGTCGTAGCTTGGTCGCCATGGATTTCGACCTTGCCCCAATCGGTAATGCACTTTGTGACACCTCGTTTAATTAAATATCGAGTGATCAGTCCTTTATCAAATTAAAATAGGTTTCTCATATAGTTCATTCTTAGTATCACTGTTGAAAACCAAGTTAATTACTAACCACATAAGATAATTATACCGGTGCCAAATTTTATCTTTCCAATAAACATGATTATAGAATAGTTTGAAAACTAAAAAAATATACACAAGATACTAGAATCCAAACCATCACTAATATGTAAAAGCAACTAAGTCAAGCCGAATAAACCGTTGGATAACACCACAACCAAACAATAATCCACATTCCAACTACTAAGTAAAACTGCTACAAATTTGGAACTGCAATGTAGTCAACTGACAACATGCCTACATATGAAAAAAAATAATGAGATCCTATGCTAGATCTGAATGTAAGAGTCGGCTACTCAATAATCCTGTTAGCATCCACGGCGCTATAACTTCGAATCCCTAGAATGAAATCAAGTATGGATCCCTTGTGTCTGGACACCTAAAAGGTTTTGAAAACATTTTTATGGCAAGAGTTAGTACTCAAAACAGTTTGAAAACATTTAACAAGTAATTTATCGCAATTAAAATCGGTTATTGATTACACATGTTAGGTTCATGCACACTCCCTTGAGTCTCCTCACCTCTTATCTAATGTGCACACCTAACGTCCTATACTTAGCCCTCCTAGCTATAATACCCAAGCAATCTCGACTAAAGTATATAACAGATCTTATCAATGGTCTACTCTCCTATACCGCCCATACAACACGCTTCATTATTAACATTATCGCATATTATTCAGTTTTCTTATAACATTTTCATATGTTATGTTTATTCATCATAATCAAGTCTCACTACTTAATTCCTAAAGTATTTCAGATTTATCATTTGACTTCCATAATTAAGCTTCACTACTTAATTTACTATAGATATTCCCAATCTATTTTTAATATTGAAATTAAGTTTGTCTCTACTTAATTTATCATTTAGATGTCTCTCTCTCTCTCTCTCTCTCTCTATATATATATATATATATATATATATATATATATATATATATATATATATATATATCATCTACAAGTCTACTTTCTCACATAAGTAGAATATCATGAAGTATATATTTCTCACACAATATATACTATAATGATTATTGGTCCGGATAATCATCAACCCCAATCATCCTATCATTTACATTGGTCCAAATATCCCTTGACCCCAAAGTAAATGTTATGCATACGTATATTGGTCTGGATACTAATCGACCCCAATATATTTTAACTTCAATTTGGTCTGGATAATCATCGACCCCAAATTGAGCTTTCCTGTATTGGTCCGAATAATCATCGACCCCAATACCGAATTAAGCATACTTTAGGTATTCACACAGCCTAAGTATCAATATAATATGTATTTATACAATCAAATTATTTATAATTTTACGTAATGTTTTTTCCTCTAATATTCACCATACTTTATCATTTATTTATGAATTTAATTCACTTTCGTAATTATTTGAGTTTTCACACAACTCTAAGGCTCCCTTCCTATACACCTACTGGTCTTTATCAAGTCCCTACATAGGTATAATAACACTCCTAAGATCCCCTTCCATCATTGGTAATTCTAGAAAATTCAACCAAGAAAAAAACCCAAATCTGCCAGGGTCAATTGATCGAAGGATTTGGTCGATCGATCGAACAGGTGCAGCTTCATTTTCTTCAATTTTTCACCCTTTTTTATTTACCCCACTTCCATAATTCTTCACCAAATTCACATATGATTATTCCTAATTGTTTCTAAATGATTTAGGATGATTTTTAATGTTTCAAACACATTAAAACTTCACTTAAATCAAACAAGAATGAATCAAACCCTCAAAACTCATTCATAATCTAGTTTTGTGTTCATCCATCAAATTCAATTCAAAACCATATTTAAATATTTAGTACAATCAAAACTCTTCTTATTTACAATCCTCTACATATATAAACCCTAACTGCATGCAATTTTACCTAAACATAAAATCAATTGGTACCCTTCATCAAGGTTTTGAATTAAAAATCAATCTATTCATGAAATCCCTACACGTGGATATTATAATTTAAATTCAATTTGAAATAAACACTTGTGTTAGATTGATTGATCTGATTTCTTGGTTCTTGGTTGATAAGTGATTTCTTCTTCTCCAATCTTCCTTTCCAATTTTCTTGAGGTGCAAGAAACCCTTCCCCACCTTCTCAATTCTCTCCTTAGGCTTTGGGAAAATGATTTTCTCTTTTCTCTAATGGCCTCTCTAAAATTTTATGTTATGAACGCTAACCCCAATATCTAAATATCAGATATATGGCTCTAATTTTCGTAGGACCCTTGACCTCTTTTTGAAAAATGACTGTAACGCCCTTAATAGGTGTCGGTTTGGTCCAAAATTGACCCGGGACCCAAACTATACTATCGGGTACACTATTCCAACTATTTCGACCCATCCGGAATCATTCGTGATCTCTAAATTTCCATCCGAGTCACTTAAAATATATTTCTCATTTCTCACCTCAAAATAGTCTACACGTGACTCCCGACAAGGTAAACTAGAATACACACATTTCACTCGCTATGCCATATAATAATAATCATTTATTATTTACTATTCACACTTAGTAAATTTCATCAAATTATTAATCAGTATCTTTCTCTCGATTAATAGTCACATTTATTAAATAAATCACATTAAATTACTTCACTCGCGTAATTTAAATTAAACGTATTTTCCTATTTAATTTTGGAATTAATTAAATAAAAATATGCAGAAATACGGGGTATTACATTCAACTTTTGATGATAGGTGGATGGTACGGCCTTCAAGACGTGGAGCCAACCTCTGCCCAAAATGGCATGGTATGGGGACTCAACGTCCACCACTAAAAACTCAATTAGATTTGAGAAGTTTCCTGCCTTAACAGATAAGATTATCTTCCCTAACGGCATCGTGATCCTCCCTGCAAAGCCGACTAATGAAATAATGGCCTCTTTAAGGACGGCGATATTCAACTTCAATTTATGGAGTAGTTCTAGGTACATCACTTCAGATGAAGTCCCCTAGTCCACAAGTAGCTTGTCGATGTCCCAATTGGCTATACTTATTATGATCACCATCACGTCATGATGTGGGGTTCTTACCCCAACAAAATATTCTTCGGTGAACATGATGTGCTTGGTGTAGTCGACTTCTTCTGGTTGCCAATGCTTTCCGGCATGGGTCTTGGTAGGGTCGATTTGAAAAGCTTCCATCATAGCAGTCACCTTCTTGTGTTCCATTAGAATGACATTGCCCTGGATCTTCTGAAGGTCTGATGCCCTATGGATTACTATAAACTCATGTCCTGTATCATCGTCGAGGATGTTGTCTAGCTTCTGGTCGCCATTAACTGGGACTAGGGGTGGAAGCGGTACGAGTTTTTACCATACCGTACCGTTTTGGTCCGAAAAAATATGGTTTTGGTTTCATATATTAAAATACCAGAAACCGGTCTTACCGAAACTGAACTTACCACAAAAAAGTTGGTTGGTTTTGGTTTTCATATTTAAAAAACCGATTTATCGAAATTACCGTACCGAATTTATCGAAACCAGAAATAACCGTACCGAAATAACCGTACCGTACCGAATATACCGAAACCAAAAAAAATCGTACCGAATTTACCGAAACCAGAAAAAAGTTGGTTTTGGTTTAGGTTTTGGTTTTAATATTTAAAAAAGTTGGTTGGTTTTATTTTTGGTTTTTTGGGGATTTTAGTGCTGTTTACCGAAACTAGAAAAAACCGAAACCAGAAACCAGAAAAAATCAAAATTTACTAAAACCAGAAAAAACCAGAATTTACCGAAACCAGAAAAAACCGAAATTACCTAAAAAACCGAAATACCGGCCGGTTTGGTTTTGGTATTGATTTTGGTGTACCAGTTGGTAAACTGGTACGGTTTGGTTTTACCATCCATAGTTTGGTTTTGGTATTGGTATCTACTATTTATCGACCAAACCGTACCGCTTACACCCCTAGTTGTGACCTTTTTTGCTTTCTTCTCGACATACTCACCGAGGTGGCCTGCTTGAACTAGATACTCCAAATGTGACTTCATAGATTTGCAACTCTCGATTCGATGACCATCGTCTTTATGAAACGCGCATCTTAGTGTATTATTCCTTTTGGTTGGGTCACCACCCATATTCTTAGGCCATTTGATGAATGGCTCATCTTCGATTTTACTAAGGATCTTGCAAATGGGTACCTTAAAGACTGTGTTAATAGCCTGGAATTCTTTGGAGGTTCAATCGTATATCCATTCTTAGAGACATTCTTACCCCGTTCTTATTTCTCTTCTCCTGGGTATCACTCTTCTCTATTCCCTTATTCACCTTTGCTCGATCGTTGTCCCCTCCATTAGATAGAACCATGTCCTCTACCTTGGCGTACTTCTCTATACGATCCATAAGATCATCGATGGTGATGGCCTCCTTCTTAGTAAGGGACTAGTGCAACAAAAAGGTGGTCGTCAAGATAATTTTGAAGGATGCTACGACAATCTTCTCCAAGTAATTCTTGATCTCATTGGAAACTTCCCAATATCTTTTAGCGTAGTCTCGAAAGTTCTACTATGGCTTCTTCTTCATCGTGAGCAGTGCATCAATTCGCTTGGGATGTGAGCTGCTAGTTATGAATCGTACCGTGATGGCCTCCACCAGAGCTGCAAAATTTTTGATCGACCTATGAGGCAGCCTCTCAAACCAATTACGCATTACATCATGTAGACTAGAAGGGAAAATCCTGCACATAAGTTCATCATTGTGACTCCATAAGGTCATTGCTTGATGATATTGCTTAACATACTCCATGGGGTCTGTTTTCCCATCGTAGACCTTGAACCTAGTGATAGTGAATTTTTCGGGGGCTCCTCATGTTCGACTGCCCTTAAAAAAGCAGACTTCATCTGAGTGTTGAGAGATTTTCTGGCTAGCTCTCTAGTGGATTTGGCTCCTTAGTGGGCTAGATGTTGGTTCATCTCCCTACGGACTAGAATCCTTATGTCCTCATTCTGTCAATCATTGCTTCTCTGGCATCTTTCTTGTTAGCCATGCTATGATTGTCCACACTATGACCTGTCACATTCAGTTCTCTCCTAGTCATGCCTGGAGCTCCTCCCTTGACTGCAAGTGTTGCTCACCTGAGGACTAGGAGTCCTAATACGACATTTTCCAGTGAACCTTTGGAGGTCTCTCTCCATTTTTTCGAGTTGCCTCTTTGGGAGAGCATTTTCTTCTACTTGGAGGCACGCAGCCTCCTCTTATTCATAAAGCCTTAATTTATATGCATTGACTAGCTTAGAAATCTAGGTAGACCTAGGTGGCCCCTAACCTTCTTCAGAGGGTTACCTGTCCTGGTAAAATCTGGGGTTTGTATGCTGGTGAATCTAAGACCTGACCCTACGAAAAACTGGGTCTTCTTGGACGTTGTTGGCTTGAGAGATGTTGTTGCTGTGGTGAGACATTACTGACTTTCTGGTAATGAATGTTTTCATAGGAATAAAAGTCATTTCCCACAGATGGTATCAATTATAAGTGTAAGAAATATCACAATAAAGGATTCCACGAAAATAATCACAAAAAAGCAGAAAGTAAAAGAATTCACACGCAAAACAACGATATATGTGGTTCTACACCTTGCCTACGTCCACAGATGTGACAACCCGCTATCCGAAATAAAGGGTGGCCAGCCCCATACCCCGATGAAACAGAACTCATGGATTTATAGCATTCTCAGCATCACAGTAAACATACAGAGTATCAGGAATAACCACTCAATATTCCAGAAAACGGGTTATCAAAATTTTAGTTTGTAATTTAAAGAAAACACTTTCAACAACCCATAGTAAAAAAAAAAGAGGATAGAAACTCCCACAACATATCCGTGTAATCAAAAAGATAACAAAGGACCGAATAAAGCGTCGGTCGATACAATCCATAAAATATACAATAACTTCCATGTGTTACATAATACATAATTTATACATTTACAACCATTTGGGCCACATGCCAGAATAAAGACTGATCTTAGCTAGAAAACAATACTAGGGGCGTCTACACCAAATATCCCGTGATACCCGCAAAATGTCACGGCTCCTCAAAAGACTCAGCGAAAAGAAAGTCATTACGGGTGACCTTACGGCGGAACACCTGAACGAATATAGAAGATACATACACAACAAGAAAACGAAGAACCGGTCAGAGGCTGGTTTTATATGATCACTAGATAAATGACAGGTATGACAATAATGTACACGTAATCATGGATGATATGGATGATATTCTAGCATGGTAACATCATATAAAGAATTAAAACAGTTAAATGATTATTAGAATAGAATTTAGTTATGCAAAGAAATAAAAGTACTTATAATCCTTTTTCATCTTTCATCATTTTCAATTCCATCTTCTTTCCATTACTTATCAGGAATGCATTTATTACCATGTGCTCTTTATGGCACTTATCTCAATAGTATGCTCTTTATGGCATTAATGTTCCATCGAGTCCAACTCGATAATAGAATAGTTATAAATATATGTATAACGATTCTAAGACCGCCCGTCCGGGTTTCCCCACTGTGCGCGTCCCTAAATAACCATCATCTTCCAGGGCCTAACATAAGACAACCTGGGATCATATCGCAAATGTCGGGAAGCGGCCATATGCCTGCGGGATAGTCAAGACCACACCCGGAATCTCCTACCCATCGCAGAAACATATAAACAAGCGCTCATATGGCCTAGGACTATATTCACCCTGCATTCATTAGCCAGGGGGCTTCACCTCACGCACGGACTTCCCTTAAGATGGTATTTAGAGAGGTGTGTATCATCCATTTTATTAATTTCCATATGCTGATTCAGTAAATTATGTTTTACTTTACCCATTTTACATTTTATCCAATGCATTATGGTATACTTCACATCATCATAATAACCTCGAAGAATATTTAAGCTCCCCAAGTTATCTCTCCCAAAGGTCCTTATTTGGACTTTATATTAACCCATCAAATGAGATCTAGTTCGCATTTACTCCTAAAGTCTCCAAATTCGACCTTAAGATTTCCTAGACTTTTACAGAACTACCTAACATAAATAATGCCTAAACATTACTTTAAATCCCCCACCCCCTGACAGGAGCCCTAGATGAACCCCTTCGAGTCTAGGGAGTCGACCGAACTCAACTAATACTCTAAGGACCTATTTTTTACTTCATTTAAGAAGGTCCCTATGTTCCTATGAAAAGAAGAAGTTAAAGACTGAAAATAAAATGTTTAGGAAGAAAACAGGGGACCGGTCGACGGTCCTAAGACCGCGGTCGACCGCGTCTCAAGATTTGGCCTAAGAAGAAAAATAGAAAGTTCATTTCGGCAAGACCGGTAGACCGCGCCAAAATTTTAGGCCTTTGAAAGAAATGCAGTGAACCCTCTCCCGTAGACCCGGTCGACCGGTTTGCGAACTGCGGTCGACCGGTCTGAGTAGACCTAGATCAAGACTTCCTATTCTCAAGCAAATCCCAAAGCCAACTCATTTATTCTCACCAACACAACATAAATGCTACTACTACTACCATCAACATCAGCAATCATTCAACTATCCTTTAATGATTTAAACCCAACCAACATCCAAACCCTAAACTAGTAAACCACAAACAAATACATCATTCTCACACAAATCATTTATCTTAAACCATAAATAGCAAGTAGTAAACTTGCCTCAATGTAGAAAATGCAGATTTTCTTGGTGTTAGAGCAAGAATCCTTCTTAAATCTTCAATATCTTCTCTTCTTTCTACTCTTTCTCTTTCTCTCTAGGTTTAGGAAAGACACTTAGGTGAATAGTGACTCAAACAAGACATAAATCGTGCCTTTAGTCAAAATCCCAATTCAATTGATAAATTATTGCGATAAATAATACGCAATTGCATATTTAAGGCATAATCAGTCAAAAATGCCCAAAATCTCAAAACACATAATGGCACAATATCTGACTATCTCGCACGTTCCGGAATCAGCTGCGGCCTCTAAATTATCATTTGGACATTTTATAATTCAATTTAAGTTCCGGTCTCATTATTAAGCCAAATATCATTTTAAATTCATATGCTATTAATAAGCATAACATAGCAATATTCACCCATAATTATGGTATATGTGGAAACTCATAGTGAATATTAGCTTCTTCATTAAATTAGCATTCAAATCATAACCCAGCACTTATATCTAATTACCGTACCTAGTAATTAATATAAAATACATTCTCATAAGCGAGGGTTATTACATACTCCCCCCCTTATGAGGGAATTTTATCCCCAAAATTCAGGCGTACCTTATAAGAAAAGATGAGGATATTTCTCCCGCATCTCGTCCTCACGTTCCCAAGTTGATTCTTTCGCATTGTGATGACTCCACTGGACTCTCACCAAGGGCACCACACGGGACCTCGACTTGCACTCCCCATACTCAAGAATAGCAACCGGTTCTTCTTCATATGAAACATCGGGTTGCAAGTCGATATCTTCAAAAGGGATGTGCTAAAGGGCACCCTCACACCTTCTATACTTCTTTAAGGAGGAGACATGGAATACATCATGGATTTGTTGCAAAGGCTCCGATAAAGCAAGTTGATACGCTACGGGACCAACTTTTGCAATAATTAGGAAAGGTCCAACGAAACGCGGTGCAAGATTTCCTTTCTTCCCGAAACATTTAATGCCCTTTATTGGAGATACTCGCACCAACACTTAGTCTCCAACCTCTAACTCCATGTGTCTCCTACCCGCATTGGCGTAGCTCTTTTGACGATCTTGGGCTATCCGAATGCGATTTCGAATAATTTCAATCTTTGAAGAAGTGTCTTGGATCATTTCAGGTCCAAGAAATTTGTTGTCACCCACTTCCAACCAACAAGCGGGCGATCTACATGGTCGGCCATACAAAGCTTCATAAGGTGCCATTCCAATAGTCAATTGGTATGAGTTGTTATAAGCAAACTCAACCAATGGGAGGTATTGTTCCCAACCGCCCTTAAAATCAAGTATGCACATATGAAGCATATCCTCCAACATCTGGTTTACCCTTTCAGTTTGACTTTCAGTTTGAGGATGATAAGAAGAGCTTAACTTCAACTCGGTCCCCATGGCCTCTTGAAAACTTCGCCAAAAGTGGGACACAAATATTTTATCTCGGTCAGAAACAATATTTAAAGGTACCCCATGAAGTCTAACGATCTCCTCGATGAATAATTGGGCGTAGCGAACGGTATCATAATCTGTACGTACAGGCAAGAAGTGTGCCGACTTAGTTAAACGGTCGACAATCACCCAGATCGAGTCATGACCTCTCTGTGATCTAGGTAAGCCCGTAATGAAGTCCATCGAAATTCTTTCCCATTTCCATACTGGAATCTCCAACGGTTGTAACAAACCTGTCGGTCGTTGGTGGTCAATCTTAACCAACTGACAAGTAGTGCATTGGGATACAAACTCCGATATATCCCTCTTCATACCAGCCCACCAATACTGACGGTGCATATCTTGGTACATCTTGTCCCCACCTGGATGTACCGTAAACATTGACCCGTGAGATTCTGCCATCACAACTCGTCTCAAGTCCCCATCTTCGGGAACGATAAGTCTTCCATGGAAGCGTAGTCCACCCTCCGAACCAATCGAGTACGATTCCGCTCCCTCGGACAACAGTCGGTGTATATGGTCTTGACAACCTTTATCTCTTCCCTGGGCTTCCACAATTCTCGCTACAATCGTAGGAGTAACGGTCATCACGAAAATGAATGCTCTTACCCCTTCATCCTCCTGACTGAGCTCTCTCCACTTAGCTTTCCACACATTAGCTAAGTCTCCCTCGGGCCTCCTACTCAAGGCATCCGCTACTATGTTCGCCTTTCCAGGATGATAATGGATATCAAATTGGTAGTCCTTCATAAACTCCAACCAACGACGCTGACGCATATTCAAGTCCTTTTGGGAAAATAAATATTGTAGCGATTTATGGTCGGTGAAAAGACTAAACTTTTCCCCCAGGAGATAATGCCTCCATATCTTCAAGGCAAAAACAACTGCGACAAACTCTAAGTCATGCACCGGGTAGTTCCTTTCGTGAGGTTTCAACTTACGAGAAGCGTAAGCAATAGCTTGTATTTCTTGCTGAAGAACACCTCCTAAACCTTGAAGAGATGCATCGGTGAAGACTAGATATTCCAATCCCGGTTTTGGCAACGCAAGGACTGGAGCTGAAGTTAATCTATCTTTGAGCTCATCAAATGCAGCTTGACATGAACTGTCCCAAACAAACCTCACTCCCTTTCGAGTTAAATTCGTCAACGGTCTAGCGATCTTTGAAAAAACCTTAATAAATCGACGGTAATAACCCGCCAAGCCCAGAAAATTACGAACCTCAGTGGGGGTCGTGGGCTGACCCCACTCTCTCACCTCAATCACCTTGCCAGGATCCACAGATACACCCTGGGATGACACCACATGACCCAGAAATTGAACTTCCTTCAACCAAAGGCCACATTTCTCAAACTTTGCATACAATTTGTGATCCCTCAATCTCTGCAGGACCAACCGTAAGTGAGTAGCATGATCAGACTCTATCTGAGAATAGACTAGGATGTCATCGATGAATACAATAACAAACTGGTCAAGGAAATCCCCAAACACCCTGTTCATAAGATCCATAAATACAGCAGGAGCATTGGTTAGCCCAAAGGGCATAACCAAGAATTCGTAGGATCCGTAACGGGTCGGAAATGCTGTCTTGGATACATTTTGCGCCCTTATCCTCAATTGATGATACCCCGTCCTCAAATCGATTTTGGAGAAGTATGACGCTCCCCTAAGTTGATCGAATAAATCATCGATGCGGGGTAAAGGGTATTTATTCTGGATGGTGACTTTATTCAACTCCCTATAGTCCACGCATAACCGGAGAGAACCGTCTCTCTTCTTCATAAATAATACCGGAGCACCCCATGGCGATGTTCTACGCCTAATAAAGCCCTACTCCAATAGCTGTTGAATCTGATCTCTCAACTCCCTCATCTCCACAGGATCCATTCGATACGGAGCTTTAGCAATCGGTCGAGTTCCCGGCATTAAATCAATCACAAACTCTATCTCCCTACTTGGAGGTAATCCCGGTATTTCCCGAAAAATATCTTCAAAATCTTTAACGATCGGAAGAGAATTTAGGGGAACCACAACATCCCTAGATGCATCTTCTGCAATACAATATAAATAAGCACTCGTACTCCCTTCCATACAAGGCATAACAACCAGGAACATTTCTTGTCCCGGAACTGCAAAAACTATGCTTTTCCCATAACAGTTTACTATCACGCGGTATTTCACTAGCCAATCCATACCCAATATTACATCATACCTTACCATATCAAGGATGAGCAATTCAGCCTCAAAACACAAGTTACCAAGATTAATCCCTACGTTTTTACAAACAAAGGAAATCAATGAACCATCGCCCATAGAGGATTCAACACTAGTGAAGGTACTTTCAGCAGATTTTATCAAACCTGTGGTCTGGGCAAAACTTCTAGAAATAAAGGAGTGTGTAGCACCCGTATCAAATAGTACTCGACCCATATGCCCATTAATGAGAAACTTACCCTCGATTGCTGGCGGTGCCGGAGGAGCTGGAGGAAGCATAACCTCCTGAATATGGTAAACCCGTACATACTGCAATTGCCCCTGCTGAGGAGGAGCAATCGGATTAGGCGCCTGGGGCGGAAACTGTACATACGGCTGCTGTAGGGCCCTAGGAAGATGCCCTCCAACCAACTGAGGACACGCCCTTTTATAATGGCCCAACTCCCCACACTGAAAGCATTTATTAGCTGTATTCTCCTGATTCCTACCTTGATTGTTTCAAAATTGCCCCGCACCCCGGCCCTGTTGGACCCTACCTCCATTTCCACCTCTACCTCCCTGTTGTTGTTGTTGAACGTCTTGACCCGACCTATTATTATTATTATTGTTGCCACCAGCATTAAACCCACCGAAACGTTGACGCTTGGACAAATCCCCTTGCTGAGGATCCCTATCTTTCTGCTTGTTCCTCGAGGATTGGGACGAAGAAGATGTTCCCCCTCCGCTCCCATTTCCTCCCGGTTTCACCACTTGCCCCATTGCTGCAGTCCTATTATTGTTTTGCACAAATAATCTATGCTCTTGACAGTGAAGTAAAGCAGCATTCATCACGTCCCCAAAGGTTACCAAAGATAGATTTCTAAGCAAATGTTGTTTTATTCGCCAGTGCAAACCTCCTAAAAATCTGGAGATCCTCTTCGCTTCCGGAGTCACTTCATCCGGTATAAAGCTTGCTAACCGGGTAAACTCCCCTTCGTACTTGGCAACCGATCTCTCTCCTTGTACTAAATCTTGAAGCTTCCTCTACATCTCCCTTTGAACTGCGGGAGGGAAGTACTTTCCATCAAACAAAACCCAAAAATTGGTGATTGACATTGTATCCCTTTGTTCGGGTGTCGTCATTGACTCCCACCAGTGTAAAGCCGATCCGACAAGCTTAAAGGTAACGAGGATTTGCTTTTTCTCCTCACTACATTCCACCATCCTAAGATGACGCTGCATGTCCTTCTTCCACTGATTTGCCTTTATAACGTCAGAACCTCCCTCAAATTCTGGGGGATGACCCTTTAGGAAAGACTCTCTTACCCGTTCCCACTGAGAAGGTCCCGTAGGAACTAGTACTTCTTGTCCTCTCGCTTAAGCTTGTGGCATTTGTTGTGCCACTGCAGTCATCGCTGCATTAACAGCTTGGGCCACGATATTTGCCACATCAGCGGCACTGATATTCCCCGGTGGCGGCGGTGGAGGACTAACCTCATTCTCGACAACCTTATTGCGTCTAGCGGGACGTCCTCTCTTTGGCGGAATCTGAGATAGAGAAGGAATAGAGTTAGAACATTATGTAAAACAATCTATCCAGCAGAAGATCGCATACACAAGCAGCAAGGCAATCCTAACATTAAGATTTATATCAAAGAGCGCCACGGTAGAACGTGACAAGTCCGCATAGATCCTAAAGACTCTAGAACCTGATGCTCTGATACCATCTGTGACAACCCGCTATCCGAAATAAAGGGTGGCCATCCCCATACCCCGATGAAACAGGAATCATGGAAAGATATCATTCTCAGCATCATAGTAAACATACAGAGTATCACGAATAACCACACAATATTCCAGAAAACGGGTTATCAAAATTTTAGTTTGTAATTTAAAGAAAACACTTTCAACAACCCATAGTAAAAAAGAGGATGGAAACTCCCACAACATATCCGTGTAATAAAAAAGATAAGAAAGGACCGAATAAAGCGTCGGTCGATACAATCCATAAAATATACAATAAGTTCCATGTGTTACATAATACATCATTTATACATTTACAACCATTTGGGCCACACGCCAGAATAAAGACTGATCTTAGCTAGAAAACAATAATAGGGGAGTCTACACCAAATATCCCGTGATACCCGCAAAATGTCACGGCTCCTCAAAAGACTCAGAGAAAAGAAAGTCATTACAGGCGACCTTGCGGCGGAACACCTGAACGAATATAGAAGATACATACACAACAAGAAAATGAAGAACCGGTCAGAGGCCGATTTTATATGATCACTAGATAAATGACAGGTATGACAATAATGTACAGGTAAGCATGGATGATATGGATGATATTCTAGCATGGTAACATCATATAAAGAATTAAAACAGTTAAATGATTATTAGAATAGAATTTAGTTATGCAAACAAATAAAAGTACTTATAAGCCTTTTTCATCTTTCATCATTTTTAATTCCATCTTCTTTCCATTCCTTATCAGGAATGCATTTATTACCATGTGCTCTTTATGGCACTTATCTTAATAGTATGCTCTTTGTGGCATATACTTTGCTCTTTATGGCATTAATGTTCCATCGAGTCCAACTCGATAATAGAATAGTTATAAATATATGTATAACGATTCTAAGACCGCCCGTCCGGGTTTTCCCACTGTGCGCGTCCCTAAATAACCATCATCTTCCAGGGCCTAACATAAGACAACCTGAGATCCTATCGCAAACGTCGGGAAGTGGCCATATGCCTGCGGGATAGTCAAGACCACACCCGGAATCTCCTACCCATCGCAGAAACATATAAACAAGCGCTCATATGGCCTAGGACTATATTCACCTTGCATTCATTAGCCAGGGGGCTTCACCTCACGCACGGACTTCCCTTAAGATGGTATTTAGAGAGGTGTGTATCATCCATTTTATTAATTTCCATATCCTGATTCAGTAAATTATGTTTTACTTTACCCATTTTACATTTTATCCAATGCATTATGGTATACTTCACATCATCATAATAACCTCGAAGAATATTTAAGCTCCCCAAGTTATCTCTCCCAAAGGTCCTTATTTGGACTTTATATTAACCCATCAAATGAGATCTAGTTCTCATTTACTCCTAAAGTCTCCAAATTCGACCTTAAGATTTCCTAGACTTTTACAGAACTACCTAACAGAAATAATGCCTAAACATTACTTTAAATCCCCCACCCCCCTGACAGGAGCCCTAGATGAACCCCTTCGAGTCTAGGGAGTCGACCGAACTCAACTAATACTCTAAGGACCTATTTTTTACTTCATTTAAGAAGGTCCCTATGTTCCTATGAAAAGAAGAAGTTAAAGACTGAAAATAAAATGTTTGGGAAGAAAACAGGGGACCGGTCGACCGGTCCTAAGACCGCGATCGACCGCGTCTCAAGATTTGGCCTAAGAAGAAATGCAGAAAGTTCATTTCGGCAAGACCGATCGACCGCGCCAAAATTTTAGGCCTTTGAAAGAAATGCAGTGAACCCTCTCCCGTAGACCCAGTCGACCGGTTTGCGAACTGCGGTCGACCGGTCTGAGTAGACCTAGACCAAGACTTCCTATTCTCAAGCAAATCCCAAAGCCAACTCATTTATTCTCACCAACACAACATAAATGCTACTACTACTACCATCAACATCAGCAATCATTCAACTATCCTTTAATGATTTAAACCCAACCAACATCCAAACCCTAAACTAGTAAACCATAAACAAATACATCGTTCTCACACAAATCATTTATCTTAAACCATAAATAGCAAGTAGTAAACTTGCCTCAATGTAGAAAATGCAGATTTTCTTGGTGTTGGAGCAAGAATCCTTCTTAAATCTTCAATATCTTCTCTTCTTTCTACTCTTTCTCTTTCTCTCTAGGTTTAGGAAAGACACTTAGGTGAATAGTGACTCAAACAAGACATAAATCGTGACTTTAGTCAAAATCCCAATTCAATTGATAAATTATTGCGATAAAATAATACGCAATTGCATATTTAAGGCATAATCAGTCAAAAATGCTCAAAATCTCAAAACACATAATGGCACAATAGTTGACTATCTCGCACATTCCGGAATCAACTGCGGCCTCTAAATTATCATTTGGACATTTTATAATTCAATTTAAGTTCCGGTCTCATTATTAAGCCAAATATCATTTTAAATTCATATGCTATTAATAAGCATAACATAGCAATATTCACCCATAATTATGGTATATGTGGAAACTCATAGTGAATATTAGCTGCTTCATTGAATTAGCATTCAAATCATAACCCAGCACTTATATCTAATTACCGTACCTAGTAATTAATATAAAATACGTTCTCATAAGCGAGGGTTATTACAACGGAGAGGTTACTTGATCTTATTAAATGTCTCTCAAAAACTCCAGTTTCAATCCCTTTGCCCCGGGTCAGGGTGTACAATTTATAGATCTTATTTTGTAGAGGTTGAGTTGCACAAGGAAATCAATAGTCATGTTGGATATATCATGAACCACCTGAATATCTCTAACGAGATTCTTGGAGGTTGATTTGAGTATATCTTTAGTGTTTTATTGTATATTAAATACACATTTGCTGGTCAGATGATTATTTTCGGCATGGCAACCCCTTAAGTGGCTTGGGACTGTTCAACTACTCCCATTGACCATAATAAATGGGTTCCCACAAGTTGGGATAAATTAAAGTAACTAAAATACATGAGGAAGATGCGTATTTATATTGTACCCCAAACTCAGTTATAATATTACACTGCGTAAACTTGTTGTTACGTTGTTGTTAATTTTATGTTTCAGGACCTAGGTAGTTATTGTTGCCTACTCATTGAACTCTTATCTGTGTCTCCATCCATTATTTCTCTTTAGGATGTAGGTGTTGAGCCTGCGTGCTCATTCTATTTACTATAATTTATATCTAGTCAAATTTTATTTATGTAGTTGTATCATCTCAGTGGATTAGTGTATTGAGACTGTTATATAAATTGTCGTCTATTTTATTATTGTCGGCTTTGGTATGAGATGTATATGGGTTAGTTAACTTACTTGTGCAGTTATTTTTTCATGCATTTAATCAATTTCCAATCATAATTAGAATGATATACAATTTTTTTGATTCCCGTAATTTTGTATATTACCTGATCAATATATTTATAATTTTTTTGAGGTATGACAATACTAGTCCGATTGTCCGGTTCAGAATTGGTTGATTACTCGGTACTAATTGTACGTCTAAGTGTTGGTGGATTACTCTATAGTATAGGATCATTATAGAGATGATTGATTGCTCTACAACATATTAGTTAGGGAAAATTAGTTTTTTCTTTCTTGCAATTGGTTGGTGAATGTGTTGGTTTAGTGTTCTACAATAATAGGATAATTGATAGACGGATTATGGTTACGATTATTTGCTTAGAAGATCTCGTACTCTTATATTCTGACGAATAATTGAACTAGGCAGATGAGTATCAGGGGGAGGTTCATGTTTTAATTTCATTTATGAGATGTACCACTCATGGAGCCTAGTTCAATCGGGAATTAGGAATTAATTGGTATGGGACATACGCACTATCATAAAGATGGAATTCGAGTTATGTTCTACTTATAAAAATTAGCAAAGATAATCTCAAGTCATTTGATCTTAACATCCAACTAAACTAGGTAGAAGTGTATCGTGTGGTTGCTAGTTTGGATTTCATTTTATAAGATGTCCCAAGCACGGAGTTTAGTTCGGTTAGGAGTCGAGAGACAGTGGGGTATTAGGTTAGTTGGTATTAGTGCATGGTTGAATCTCCCAATTTCCAATTTCCCATTTTTCATCTTCAAACTTTATTTTTAATATATTTTCTTAATTACGCACAAAACATCAAATATCCTACAATATATAAAATAAGCCCTCAAAATAAAGTGTCAATTCGGATTATTGGTAGTTTTGGATCCATTAATTCTTTAAAAAAAAATGCCTTCAAAGTTATAACTCACTTTATGTTGCATTTCCATTTTCTTGTGATAATCCTTGTAAATATAAAGTGTTGGGTTGTCTACATTTTCGGATAAAGTAGTATTCGTACTGCATTTTCTGTCAAAAGTTCTTATTATATGTACCTTAAGGTTCATTTTCCTTTTTATCTTTTTTTTTCACTTATCACAAACATCTTTAAAAGCTTAAAACAGACCGCTAACTGGAAATAGTAAAACACTACACTCCAAATTACATCATAAATAACTATTATTTTCAAAAAATATAAATAGCCAAAATATTTTTTAAAGCGTCAAAAGAAATAAAAATTGGTCAAAGGTGAAAAACAATCCGACCTAGACCTAAAGTACACATATATAGAACTTTAATGGGACACTTAACAAAAAGATCATAAAATATTTTTTATTAAATGTTTAAAGCAATCACATTACACATTTAACAAAAAAAAATACTTACCTTAACTACCCATTCCCCCTTTTCCTCCAAACTAGCTATGGAATAATTGCAATTGCTGGTCCCTAAAGTAGTCTTCTGAATCGGTCACTGACAGGGTCGTAGCGTGGACACTACTAGTTCCTAAATTAGAGAAGTTTATACGTTAGGATTTTTTTTATTAAATGTGTATTGTTACTGATTTAAATATCTAATAGATATTATGTTTAGAGACTAAAAATTATTTAAGCCAACTTTAAATCTCAATATATAAATACACATAATCTATTCACATACAATACATATAACTCAATAAATTTGGGGCTTATTTGGTTGCGTAAATTTAAAAAAAATATATATATAAATTGGTTAATTTTGAATTAATATATTGTGGATGTATTCATTTAAAATGAGTTTTAATCCAAATTGTGTAGTGTTTGGAAAAGGAAATGAAGTTATTGACCTTTGATATATATATATATATATATATATATATATATATATATATATATATATATATATATAGACACACACACACACACACACACGCGCGCACGATATGTTTTCTAACGAATATTCCCAAAACTATGTCGTTTTGACTTGTTTTGTTAAAAACTCATTAAGTTGGTTGGCACTTGATTTTGTCTAAAAAAGACTTCGAGAGAGAGCGCAGAGAGACTAGTGGTAAGGTGAGAAAAATCTATTGCAGTAGTCCATTTAAAACTCATGTTATAATATATTATGCAATTTCAAGTTTTAGATAAAAATATCTAATTTAAGTTTGATTTTTTTTACTTTAGCATATGAGATAATTGAGAGAGTAGCTACAGCGGAAATATTGCGACTTCTCAAATAAAAACCAATTTTAATTAATCCCAAATTTTAGTTAAACCTTGAGACATGCATCTAGATGATTTATCAAATAAAATATAGCATGCGTGATAAAAACAAATAATTTCAGGAAAAATCCCCCAAAGGGGCAAAACCTTTTATTTTCATTATAATATTGTAACATACAATTTCGGATTACAATGAAAATACAGTGACTAAGAATTACCCTCGGGTATCGGATTCTGTAGTCGCGGCTGGAATTATCCCTTTCCAGTAGGGCTGCAATGAAGAAGAGAAACGGCTTCTCCACAAGGGTTGAACAAACCAAAGTTGTGTTCTTAGGTTGCAAAAGGATTCACAAATATTTGGCAAGGATGCGTGAATCAAAACATGAGTCTTGGGACTCAAAAATATGAAGACTAGAGGTATTTGGACTCTCAAAAACGTCTTCCAAAGTCTTTTAAAACAACTCCCCCGAAGTTGGTATTTATAGGAAAAAATATGAAGAGTCCCATGTTTTTAAAACTCTAAAATTCTATCGAGCGTACAAAAAAAAACAGCATTCTTCAAGGAATTTTTTCTATCTTCAAAAGGTCATAACTCCTTCACCGTAGCTCGGATTGAGGTGCCGTTTTTTCCAGTATCTTCGTTGCGGCGAGATCTTCAACTTTCTAGTTGACTAGACCTGCGAACTATGGATGTAAAATTACGAAAATGCCCTTGAACTTCCCTATCAAGCCTTATTTCACTGTTTTGACTTCCCTTGCATACCACTTGCATTAAGTCCCTAAAATCTTGGAACGTGAAGTCGTTGAGGCAGATGTGGGACACATTGATGGAGAAGTTGAATGCTTGATTCCCAGAATTCGGATAGAGGCCGTCATGTAAGATCGTGAGGTGACGTGCCAAATGTAGCGGCGTACGACATACATAAATGTAACATGTTGGACATGAGAAAAATGTCCTTACAAATCTCCCCCTATGTCTATGCCGGTACATACATAAAAAATCCGAATTATCAAATAACAAAATTGCCTATACAAATATACCCTCCATGAACCCAAAACTGGAAAGATACAAATGAATAAGTCTTCATCGTTTGTTCTTCAGATCTTCAGGAATCTGAAATCTTTTCTCATCAGGGTGTGCAATTCAGAGATCGTCAATGTAGTACCTACACACATGAGATAAAGAAAAATACCAAGTGATGTATCGAGTTTGAAATGAGATAAACATAGATACCAATAAATGATAAGCAAGTTAACTCTCAAAAACTCCCCCAAAATTCAAACTCCCCCAAAATAAGATAATTCTTTCTCCCCCTTTTTATGATGTCCCCAAATAGACAAATAAGAAGAATGAATCAAACAAGCAAAATCGGGGTCTCACGGTATACAAAACAAAGGATCATTCAAATGGCAAACGTGCTCTTGCAAGGAGATGCTCAAACAAATCTTCACAAACTATTTTTGATTTTTCAAAATTTTCATATAAAGATAGGATACCAATATGAACAAATATGATACAAAAATCACACCATGGATTTAGACTCAAACAACCAATTCATGGAAACGGAATGAATGGGTGTGAAAACATTCGATAGGTAAATCAACTCAATCAATCATATGTGCACGATGCATATGTGTACCCCTAATGAATGAGCATCAAAAGTATCCTTAGGTGTAAAAAAATTGTTGAATTTAGATGACATCGTCTTATGCAAATCAACAAATCAAAGTCAAAGTGATTTCCACACCAATAACGTCCAAAACTATGTAGCGCATTTTCAAGCAATTCAAGGACGTGCAAACCCGTTTTAAATTCTCCAACCAAACTCCCTCATATATATTTTCTTTTAGAGGTAATCTAAATTCTCAAACATTGGAGAATTGGTGCAAAAACCTAAATGGCCCCTTTTTGGCATGAATATCTTTTTATTGCCCTTAAATTTTTTCGGGCTCTTTTAACCTCTTTGGACCTCAGATAATAAAATTCCTCAATTTTTTAGGTCCTTTTTAACGGTGGCTTTTGCGCAAAGGATAGATAATTACCTTTCGCAGCCCCTCCCCGTTATTCAAACAAAGCACACAAACTCACAACACGGTTTTTATATGCACAATTTCCTTATAACAAAATTATCGCGCTTGGTTCGTTTTAAAGACAGGATTGAAGTGAAAACACCCAACCAACATGTGATAAGACAAGCATAATAATCAATCAAATTCGTGCATGTGTGTAATAAAGGAAATTATGAGTCAAACATGTAGGAAGTAACACTTAAATGCATCTTAATGACTCCAAACATTATAAAGCAGATGGATGAATTGACCTATTGTCTCAAAACACTATCAAATAGTCACATGAAAATAATGGAATGATGTTGTGACTCGGTCATCCTAAGTGTTCATCCATAAACGGTGTAAACAAAAAAAACAAAAATCTTTTTGGATTTTTCAAAATTTTATCAAAATAAAATCTTTTTGTATTTTTCAAAAAAAATTCAAAAACAAGAATTTATACAAAAAGTACAAGTCATCACACTAGTATAAATATATCATGAAACCACAACAAGTGTATGACAAATATGCAATCACAATCAACCAAAAGATTTCACATGGGGTGAATTACGTGCAAGCAAACGGGAATCGTGGACAAATAAACCATAAGCCTCAAAATCCGATTTTCTAACCCAAATTGATGTGTAACAAAGTGTGGGGGTTTTGGGAATCGAATTTATTCTTTCATTAACCTTCCTAGGTCCATTTAAAAGCTTGTAACAAAATCGCCTAAGATGACCTTGCCTACCGCAATGTGTGCAAGTGTAAATCGGACGGTGTGTGTTACCTAAAGGTGGCCCTCTCCTCAAATTTATCGGTTGCTCTTTCCGAATTTGCCTAGGTGGGTCTCTCCTAATGATCCTAGAAGGTTCTCTCACAATGTTCTTAAGGGGTGCTTTCCTAACAACTTTAGGTGCCTCTTTCTTAACAAACCTAGGAGGCTCTCTCACACGTGTGGGAATGGGTGCAACATATTTTTCAAGACCAATCCCACCCCTATCCGTTTTGATCTCGACTGTGCCTAAAATCTTATCAAGTTTTTCAGACCTAGACTCCAAATCAAATTTCACTTTACTTGAATCTTTAAATTTCACCTCAAGTTCACCTATCTTAGATTCAAGTACTCGTTTAGAATCCTCAAACTCTAAAAGCTCTTTTTTTATAGTCTCCATCAACCCTCTAAGACTATCTCTCTCACCCTCAACGTACTCAAGCTTCTCTTTCAAAATTTTCGCATGAGCCCTAAGTTCTTTAACCAAAAAATCATTATTTTTTATGGCACACTCTTTCAATTGAGCTTTCAATTTCAAATTTTCTTTCTTTGTTTTCAAAGTTTCAGCATAAAGTTCATTGTAAGCAGTTTGCAAATCATGCTCATCTACACTCTCCTCCTCACTTTCATCCACACTCCCATCACTTTCACTATCATCACTAATCACACAGATGGGAAACTCTCGCCTAGAGGCATAAAAAACTTCTTCTTTCGAATCACAATCACTAAGGGTAGAAACATGAGAAATCGATTTATTCAATTTCTTCTTTAAATTTGTGGTACACTCATTTAACGTGTGACCAACACCCTCACAACAAGGACATCTCTCAGATTCGTTTTCAACAGAAGATTTAAAACAAGAGTTTGTGTGAATTTTCCAAAATTTTTCAAAAATTTGACATCGAAGATCATCAAAACCATCAAAATCCATTTTTGTGCAAAATCATAATCAAAACACAATAACTTAGTGCAACAGGCTCTGATACCAATTTGAGAGAATAGCTACAGCGAAAATATTGCGACTTCTCAAATAAAAACCAATTTTAATTAATCCCAAATTTTAGTTAAACCTTAAGACATGCATCTAGAAGATTTATCAAATAAAATATAGCATGCGTGATAAAAACAAATAATTTCAGGAAAAATCCCCCAAAGGGGCAAAACCTTTTATTTTCATTATAATATTGTAACATACAATTTCGGATTACAATGAAAATACAGTGACTAAGAATTACCCTCGGGTATCGGATTCTGTAGTCGCGGCTGGAATTATCCCTTTCCAATAGGGCTGCAATGAAGAAGAGAAACGGCTTCTCCACAAGGGTTGAACAAACCAAAGTTGTGTTCTTGGGTTGCAAAAGGATTCACAAATATTTGGCAAGGATGTGTGAATCAAAACATGAGTCTTGGGACTCAAAAATATGAAGAATAGAGGTATTTGGACTCTCAAAAACGTCTTCCAAAGTCTTTTAAAACAACTCCCCCGAAGTTGGTATTTATAGGAAAAAATATGAAGAGTCCCATGTTTTTAAAACTCTAAAATTCTATCCAGCGTACAAAAAAAAAACAGCATTCTTCAAGGAATTTTCTCTATCTTCAAAAGGTCATAACTCCTTCACCGTAGCTCGGATTGAGGTGCCGTTTTTTCCAGTATCTTCGTTGCGGCGAGCTCTTCAACTTTCTAGTTGACCAGACCTGCGAACTATGGATGTAAAATTACGAAAATGCCCTTGAACTTCCCTATCAAGCCTTATTTCACTATTTTGACTTCCCTTGCGTACCACTTGCATTAAGTCCCTAAAATCTTGGAACATGAAGTCGTTGAGGCAGATGTGGGACACATTGATGGAGAAGTTGAATGCTTGATTCCCAAAATTCGAATAGAGGCCGTCATGTAAGATCGTGAGGTGACGTGCCAAATGTAGCGGCGTACGACATACATAAATGTAACATGTTGGACATGAGAAAAATGTCCTTACAGAGATAATGTTATATAAAAAACAGGACCCTCCACTTTTTCAATAATTAGACTTAGTCCCTACATGAATAAGGTAAAAATGAGATGATGATTAAGGTACAAAAAGAAGTAATGAACATAAGGGAGTAAGTATAATTATTTGAAAAGTGAGGGGTTGTGTCTAATCATGACCTTATATGAGGGAACAAAATAAAAAAATAATCTTAAAGTTTTTAAGAATTAACTTGAATGGGTTGAATGACATATGTTGATTCTTATCACGAAATAGTAATAATATTCCTTTCCTCCCAAATTAATAATTCCTATCTTCTTTTTGAAAGATTAAGGATACACTCGTCCGACTTATTTAATATCTTGAAATTTAGTATGTTAACTATGTAAAAATATACGCTATTAATTTCGAACGATCAAAAAGTAATAGTGCACTAATAATTCGGATGGAAGAAATATGACTCGAGGGTGGAGGTGGATAAGTTGAATGAACTTTTAGTGACATATGTTTCAAATGGATATTTGTGAAATGCTTCAATTTCATATTTTGCATCCGAGTTAAAATTAGTGAATTAATGATTTATTTCATTAATAAAAACAAACACAATTAATTGGAGAATTTATAAATTTATTAAGCGGGGTTGCATTAATTTAAGGATGTGCTTGAGAATCCTAATTTTATAAATTTGAATTCAAAGTGAAATAAATTTAGTTTAAAATAAACAAGAAAATTTTTCATTTTCAATTTTGATGATTTTGAATTGAAATTAAAAAAATTAATTTAAATTTTTTATAATTTATACAAGAAATTGTCCAGTTTCAATTTCACGACAAAGAATACAAACGCAACCTAGAACATTCAAAAACCTCTTCAAGAACCGAAACCAATGCACAATGAAACCAAAACTTCTGGAACTTAACTGATAATTCTGGAACTCAATTAAATCCAAAAATCCCCAACTACAAATATCACCACTACAAACTTTCAATTCCATCTAAAAATCAATCCAAACAAATCATACAAAACTCGTTCAATATTTTCAACACGTTTCATTTCAAAAATGCTTAATAATATTCCATTCTTCAACACCAATCAACAATCACTCCCTCACTACTCACCTTCCGTTAAAGCATTTTCGGTCGAGCCAAAAGTTGTTTCAATTCCAGTCCAATTCATCACCTCACAAAAATCTTAATCTCAATCCTCATAAACTTTGAAAATTGAGAAGGTTTTTAGAGATTATTTGGTAAGAAAAAGCATCAAGAAGATTTTGTGTATTGAAAAAGAAGTAGATGAGATTGAGAAGAACCTTTTGGAAAACGAAACTATTCAATTAATCCACAAGGATTCAAAAGAGCAGATTGGAATTAATGAAACGCTAATGTCATTGATTTTTACGTTAGATTCCATTAGCAGAGTTAATTTTGTTATTAGAGATTATAGAAAATGTATTATTAAAAAAGTTGTTGCCTTATAAGAAAAAAATTGATTAGATTGTGGAGATAAAAAATTTTGTTGAGTTTTTTTGTTAAATCTGAGAAAATTGAAGATAAAAATTGTGAATCTCAAAGTAACGATAATGAATCTGATGATAAAAATCTTGATTTGGTCAATGAATCGGATCAATATCTAGAAACAAAGAAATTTATTGTTGAAAACATAGATTTTGGCGTTGAATCAAAAGATAACTCAATAAACGCTCATGATTTCAATAGCGTTTCAATTGAGTGTCATTTTGATTGTTATAACAAATCATATCTAGAAATAGAGAATGTTGTGAATGATATTTTAGATTTGGCGGTTTAATGTGAGTGTAATACACTCAACACTAATTATATTGTTAGCAGTTTAGTTGAATGTGATAAAAACCTAGATTTGGAGGATAATTTAGATGGAGAAACTTTTGTTGTAAAGGAAATGATTGAAGATGTTAATGTGAAAGGAAATGGTGGGAGTTTGGTTGAAGAGGAAAATGATGATAAGAGGAGGAATAGTGAGATTTTGGAGAAGATGATGGTGGAGAATGAGAAAATGATGAGTTAGCTTTGTGAGAGAAATGAGATAAAAACTAAGATGTTGAGTTGTTTAACTCAGAGAGTTGAAAAGTTGGAGAAGGCTTTCATGTGTGAGAAAATTAGAAGGAAGAAGAAGAGGAATGGTGTGTGAAATTTTGAACCGAGGAGAAAGAATATGGTATGTTATTTTTCTTTTACTTAGTGGTTGTAGAAGTCATTTTGGTTATGTTTGCTGTTAAGAGGATGTATGGAATAGGAACTGTAAATGCTTAGTTTTGAGTTTTGCAATTTAATCTCAATCACTTCTAATCAAATTTTTTTCTATGAGATTTAGAATTCATTCTAATAATTGTTAAACATAATCATGAGGGTTCAGTAAGTAGTAGAATTGTTTTATTTAGTTAGAATAATTAACATCTCGTTAATGAAAAAATCTTACATATATGTTTTTGCAGTAAAAAATCTAACCAATTAAATATATTTTCATTAATTTTTTATAACAACATAAAAGTAGACATTGAAAGTTGCATCCAAGGACTTCAAAAATTCTTATAATATACTAGCATGCAGCCCACGCGATGCGCGGGTGCGTATAAAAACACGCAGAGAAATAATAATTATGCAATGAAAAATATGGTTAAAAAGATAATTGTATTTATAAGAATATTCCAATCTTCAAGTCACGGCAGAGAAATCATCTAAATACCCCAGAACTGTTGATGCAAGAGAATGGAATGGCATGTCTAATGCCTAAAAGTGTAAAACAATTTATATAATTAATCTGATGCAAGAGAATGGAATGATGTGTTTAATGCCTGAAAGTGTGAAACAATATATATAATTAATTCAATCAACATAAATGAGGGAAAAATAAAGAATAAGTGGGAAAATAGGAGACGCGCGCATTCAAGACTCGATGTCGTACGACTCTATATATTTTCTCTTCCTTGATACCTATTTGAGAATAAAAGGTTGTTAGTATTTTATTTGTATTAAAAAGATCTAAAAATTATATGTGTAATACCTTTGATGAGGACTCGCTATCGCTAGTTGAGGAGTAAATATCTTCAGAAGATGGCTCGAATTTTGTGATAGTGTAGTATTCCTTACCCATCATCAAGTTAAATTTATTGAGCTTTAGATTGAAAACGTATTACTTTCCGAGGATGTGCTTGAATATCATATTTCCCTCCTTTGTAGTGCCCTGGAAAATTGGGATTATATTAGAGAAAAAAATTGGTGTTCGAGGCATAATTTAATTGTAATATGGAAATATATGTACCTTATTATCATATGCATCAATTTGAGAGAGAGAAATCCAGCTAATTTTTTTGGCAACCTTGTCAAAAACCACAACTGTAGTATCTCCAGTGGGGTCCTATACATCGATTTGTAATTTGCATCTGAAAGGCATGGAATGTATAGTAATTAGTAACTTAATAGCAAAAATAATTTTTTGTATTAAAGTGAAATCAATTAAAGAACAACTTACTTTGGGACAGGAGAAGCATTTTTCGTGTTGCATGATCTGCACATATAGGAGTCTGAGAGCATTGTTAATACCTTATTATAAATTGTGCATGAAATGTAGGACCAGTCGAACGTATAGTTGATTCTAACGATTGTTACTTCAGTAGAGACAACCTTTACCCATTGAGAAGGTGCAATATATCAAATTAATGTTTTAGGAAGATTGTGTTACATATGTTTGAATAAACGGTAGTATCTCCTCCTCAGAAAATTCCCATAGTTTCTTAATAGTGAAAATATTTTTCATTTCAAATGGATCAGTGGTTGCGTTAACTTTATTTGATGCTTTAATATTCTCAAGAATAAGAATCCTTTTGTAATAGAAAGGGAAAAATTATTTATTTATTTATTTATAATTAAATTGTAATTGAATTTCATAAGATAATTAGTTACCTGATCATCAGTGTTTCAATTCCAGGTATGATGATATTGGGGTATGTCTTTGTTTCACTTGTTGAAGAAAGATATGTATCTAGGAGGAAAGTAGAAGGAGAGAAATCATGATTAATAACCCCATATTTAGTTTTTGTGAATAAAAATCACGTGATAATTTGTTATTTTGAAAAGTAGAATTAGGATAGTACCTTTGAATAATTTGACATTAAGAGATGTTACCACAATTACAATCGAAAAGTGATGAATATACTCAATAGCATCGTATAGTTTTGTAGCACAATGTCATCATAGAGTGATGTTGATTTTTGAGTTCCTAAAATAGTAGATGAGATATATAAATAACAATGTTGATTTTTGAGTTCCTAAATGTTAAAGGTCTATCATGTCTAGAGTGGTGTCATTTGAGTTGGGATTTTGTATTAAGCTATTCACTATCATGTTAAAAGTCCAATATTTTATTTTTCGTTGTTATTTCTTTTCTTCTAAGAAGTTAAAGTTAGAAGGGAAAGAATTGACTGTAAATTATAAGAGTTTTTTTTCCTTTGTAATGAGAATATAACAGAAGAAACTTGTAAGATAACTTGATACATGATGCGGCCAAAAATATCTTTTTTATATATTTTTCACTAAAAAATTACAAGTATGGGAACAACTTCCCATGAATTACATATAAGAAAAGAAAAAATACATATACACGGAAGGGCCTCAACCTTGAAGAAATCGAAGATCTATGGAGGAGAAGAAGTCCCCAAGCATGACCGAAGAAGCTTCCAGACATATTTGTTGGGCAGAAATGGAACCCTCAAGCCTAGTTTGGACTTGAGCACATTAAATGACCAAAGCTTTTCATTTCTCCATAGTCTGGATAAAGCCTCCTCGATCACCTTCACCTCTTGATCAACAGTTTCTAGTAAAGGTACTAACTCCATCAGTGCGACTTCCTCAGTCCATTGGACCTCCACATAATTTTGATACAACTCCCTCTAACTTTCCAACCTGGCGGCCTTCAGCAGTTTCAAATGATTCATCAACCAACCAAAATGGAACCCATCCTTGGAAAATTCTCTCAAATTTCCCAAGTATTGATTAATGAGGGGCCTAGAGAGATTAGTAGTCTGATCATAAGCCTCCTCATTATACGACCTCATGATGAAATAGTTGGGTTTGTCAAAGATTGGCAAAATTTCCTTACAACTTTGTTTTTTGGTCCAATGTGGTAAGCAACGGGGCTTGAAGTTCTCTTGAACTGGTAACGTCACCTCTGCTGGAGCTATATCTGAAAAACGGGTGTAGAGGAAACCCATTAGTAGAATTGTGTTGGAAAAATTGGCCACGTTATATCGGCCAAAGGGAGAGTTTCACGTCAAGATGAGTCATGTACAACCAAGTGTAGAGGGACCCCAAAACTATTACAGCTAGAGAGAGCTTGAACCCCCTTGCCAATCGGTTAGAGATATTAATAAGATCATTATCGGGTTGATCGTTGGGCTTCCCTGTCAAGAGAAAACCAAAAAGTATGACCAAAATATAAGTAAGTAATTCTAAGGGTGTATCCTTAACCTTACTGTAAGAAGAAGAGCCTTCCTTGGCAGAAGGGGCATGGCATAAGTAACTGATAAGAGGGGTGAAAGTGTCCTTATTTGAAGACCCTTTGTAACTTCGACATATCTGATCCAAGTCTGCATGGGTTGCAGTCTCTTCATCATCCATGTCTTTGTAAGAATAAGACGATGTACATGTTGTGGGCTCAAGACCAAGTAGTTTTCAGAAGTCTTATAGGGTAATGGTAGACTCTCCCCAAACTATGAGGAAATTATGGGTTGTAATGTTCCAATGAGACACCAGCATCTGGAGAGTAGCGTTGTGCTTGGACAGAGTGAACTCCCCAAACCAAGAAGCACTATGGAGCCCAACCTTTGTAAGGTAATCAGTGTGAGTGGCTTAGATGTAGCTACTCCAAGCAGCAAAGTGAGCTAGGAATCCTCCAGGCCCTTTGAAATCTATTTATAAATAAGGAAATTCCCCACGATTAAGGAAAAATCTCAGAGTGCCCTCTGGGGGCAAGAAGCCCCAAATTGTAGAATCATCATCTTCATCACCAAGTGTCATGGGGTCACACTTGGCACTTGCAGATAATGCCTTACACTCACCCAAAAAATCCGTCACCCTATCCGAAAATAGGAGAACGATGGTAAAAATAAAAATGTTCTTGGCATGCTACCATCAGGGCGGTGGCGTCTAGGGCCGGAGTAGATGTAGCAGAGGCGGTAGGGGCAACCAAAATATCAGAAGAATCTATTAGAGGGTTTGTATTGTTAATAAATGATCAAAACTCTTGGTAATCAGAAAGAGGAGGCTGAAAGTGGCGGAGAAGTGGCTAACGATTGTGGCAAATGGAGGAGGAAAAAGGCTCTCACAGGTTAGAGCTTGAAAGGAAGTTCAATAATGGAGGAAGGCTATTTTCTCTCTCAAAAAGCTCTTGAGAAGACGAAGGCAAATGAAAGGTAAGAGAAAAAATGCATAAGTGTGGAGGTATTAGTCGTTTGAGAATTTTAAAATGACGTTTGAGTTTTCTATGCTGGCACATGCTCAGCCATCGTCAATCATTTCAAAAGACATGTGGCACTTTAGGAATTGCTCTAAAAGTTGAAAATACAGCGTCCCGCCATTAATGAGGTCATTCTTATAAGAGATAAAATGTTGCTTCCAGGAGAAGTAGTAATTTGGTGCCAATTTTGAACCTTGATAGAAGTCCAAAGGCCTAAGTGAAGGTTGTACCCTCGTTACAAGCCCAAATGATGATAAAACGGGTTGAGATACATTGGGGAGAATTTTTAGTGAAGGTATGAAGTTATATTTACAAAAGGTTAATCGTAAAAAAATAGTCGTCAACCTTCACTCAAAGTTCAAAAAGGTCACGATGTTTCCTCGACATAAGCCTAAATGTTGATAGATTTGACTCAGGTACATTGGGGAGAATTTTACTTTTTTTAATAGTCAGAACGATGAAGGCTTAGATTCAGAGATACATTGGGGAGAAATTTTACTATAGATGATGAAGTTCTATCTTTTGGAGGCTACTCACATAAAACGAATGCTAGGATCCGACTCCCAGTTCAAAAAGTTCACAATATCCCCTCGCCATACGCCCAGAAATTGAAAAGCTTTGGCTCAGGTACTTCGGGGTGAATTTTCCTTTTTGAACAGTCATAATGACAACAAACGTAATTAAGGCACATCAAGAAGAATTTTTCGTGGTATAACAGGTGGTTTATCGGATTGAGAAGTTTCGTGCATATATTTCTTGTGCTCACAAAAAATATCTACACGAAGGGGAAAATGTAGGGGGCTTGAAGGTAATCTCGTGATTAGAAATAACTCTCCCTATTAATAGAAAAATCTCAAAATAAGGAAGATGCATGAAGGCAGCGAAAAAGCTCAGTGAAGAAGCTCAGCGAAGGAGCTCATCGAGAGAGATCATCTTTATCTTCCGTTTTGATTACTTAGTCAAATTTGATCTTTTAACTGCATTGATTGTAAGCTATAACGGTTGTAACTTTTAGTGTGAGGTCAAACGGTACTCGTGAAAGACCAAGCCTGGCAGGGCTTGGGAGAGCTTACATGCTCTACAAAATAACCTCATCGTGGGAACTTTAGAGGGACCTGGTTTGGAGGATTGAGAAGTAAGGCAGCGTTAAGACTTGTCTTAACCATTTTAGAGACACCTAGTAAAACACCAAGAGACCAATTTTGGAAGAAACTTATGTAGAGTAACCTTGAGTTCCATCTCACATTGAGCCTTGAGCCAAACAACCCTCTACCGAAGGTCACATCTACTTTGAGTGATGTCACAATCCACCTACCCACTGTCCAATCCAAACTCGAGTAAAGCACTATTGTATTGGGTTGTCAGACGATTTGGTGGATTACCACTGTCGTGTCAGCCCTCTGACGCACAGTTGGTAGCCAAAAAGTATGTATTGGCATTTAATGTTATAATGTTGGATGGGCTGACCCATCAGGCATTTAATGCTTGTGATTTAAAGCGTGAGGGGAATGTCTTTCACATTAATGAACTTAAATATCTCAGGAAAGGTGTGGGTATATTTATTAACCTCAACCACTTTTAAGAAGATGGCGTTCTTCCAACAGAGAGAAAAAAATACCCTTACTGAGAGCAAAGGAGTTATTGCAAACTATAGTTTACTCACCCACCATTGATATTTATTACGAATCTTTGATTAGTTAACCATAGACATTGAAGGCTATTGGTGTGCTGGTTGCCTACCAAGGTGTATCTAGGGTGATTGTTTCTCTCTCCCTTTGACTGAGTTGTTTATGAGGTTCTTTTATTATTACTTGAGTTATACACAAGTGATTTGGAAGTTCAATATGATTACTTATTATATACAATATTGTTTGTTCATTTGTGATTGTTGAGGACATTTGGGTTGGTGGTTTATCACCATATCTATAGGGGTTACGCCTCCAATTGTTACATACAGTATGCACACCGCATTTTCGGTCAAAAGTTCTTACTATTTTCATCTTAAGGTTCATTTTTACTTTTTATCATTTTTTTCAATTATCACAAAAATCTTTAAAAATGTTGTGAAAAGTTGTTTCAGACCCCTAATTGGAAATAGTAAAAAGATTATATCCCAAATTATGTCACAAATAACTATTGTATTCAAAAAATATAAATAACCTAAATATTTTTTAAAGCATCATAAGAAATAAAAATTGATTCAAAAGTGAAAAACAATCCAACCTAGACCTAAAGTACACATATATAAAACTTTAACAGCGCACTTAATAAAAGGCCTATAAAATATTTTTTATTAAATATTTAAAGAAATCACATCATACATTTAACAAAAGAAAATCCTTACCTTACTTACCCATTCCTTCGGACTAGCTGCTAAATAATTTCAATCATAGGTCCCCAAAGTAATCTTCAAAATCGATCGAACACTAGTTCGGATTTTACACCTGTAAGGACATAATTTTATAAATGTCCGGGGTAGAATCTAGGAATTTCTATTTGTCCTAGATCAGAGTATGTATGTCTGATACCGCTATATTCGGTATGTCAACACGATCATCCACTACGCCCTTGATCCTATTCCATGCATCCACCATCTTCACACGTGCATCATGCTTCATGCGACGTGCTTCTCAACCGTTCCCACTACTCCACTTCGCGATATTGGTAAAATGGTTTATTGGAGTTGTTTATATTTGCACAAATATTTAGGAATTTTTTTAGAAAATATTTTTCGAAGTTTGATTTGTTTTTAACAAACGCATAATTTTTTCTAAGTGTAGAAGCGGAGTTGCCTCGGTCGACGAGCTCGGGAGATCTCATTCAGACGACATCTCTTTGTCGTTCAAGCGACATAGGATGTCATGCAATCTCGTTCGAGTGACACGTGTACTTCGTTCGCGCGATATGCCTATCTCGTTCGAGCGCCGTCGCCGCCTCGATTTTCGTATAAATATTTGGGTTCATTCTACATGTTTTCCAAGTCTTTTTCGCACATGATTAGTGCGATTAACAACCCAGAAAACATACATCATGTTTTAAGGTTGCAAGCCTTCTTTATTCACATAAACACTCCCATATATGTATGTGAATCTTTAAACCTTCAAGATGATCGTTTTTACTCATCTGGAGTAACTTGTGGAGAAGTCGTCTCTTCTTCACTGCTGCCCACCTGAAAAGGAAAAATTCCAGCCGACGACATCAGAACCGACACCTGAGGGTATTTCGTATGTCACTCTTATTTTCATTGTAATCCGTGTAAACCATTCTTTACAAATTATAGTGAAAATAAAAGGTTTTTGCCCCTTTGGGGGATTTTTCCTCATTTGTGTGTTTTGTTTATGATTGACTGTTCTTGCATGATCATATTGATTTCAATCACACCTAGATGCATGTTTTAGGATTTAATTGAAAAACTGAGTTTAATTAAATATTTTTTTTGTTTGAACAAAAGCGCACTCTTCAAATTGGTATCAGGGCCAATTATACAATTATACCGTGTAATTTTCTGCAAAATTTTTCTAAGATATCAATTTTTTGAAAAAATAATTTTTCAAAAAGGGTGTGTTCAATATGGAGAAATTATATCATAAAATGCCAGTTTTTTACGGGACAGATTATACTTACTGGAAAGCCCGCATAAAATTTGCTTTAAAAGCCATTGATGAAAGAGTTTGGATTTTAGTTGAAAGAGGGTGGACACCTCCCTCCATCACTATTGATAATATGACTAATTTAAAATCTGTGACTGCATGGACTGAAGAAGAATTTAAATGGTCATCTTTTAACTCTAAGGGTCTAAGTGCTATTTCTGGATCCGTCACACCAACGAGTTTCGACGGATAATGGCGTGTACCATGTCAAAAGAGGCATGGGATGTTTTGCAACTTACCCATGAAGGAACTAATGTCGTGAAAGAATCAAAAGTGCAAAACTTAATAACTTAATTTGAAACTATCACCATGCTTGAGACTGAATGTTTTGATGAATTTTATGCTTGGTTATCTGATATTGTAAACACTAGCTTTAATCTTAGTGAACACATTCCGAATGCTAGAGTTGTTAAAAAGATTCTAAGATCACTACCTAAGCGTTTTATCCCTAAAGTCACTGTGCTAAATTCTATGGTTAATTTAAACATGCTTAAATTAGAGGAACTAGTAGGAGACTTACAAACATATGAAATTGATATGTTTCCTAGATCTGTCAAGGCTAAAGATAAGGGAATTGCACTTAATGCCCAGGATAGGAAGAGTGAGGGGTTGGCAAGAAAGAGATTAGAGTCATCTAGAAAAAAGGGATAAAGAAACGTCAGATTCTGAGTGTGACCTTGATTTAGATGATTTGTCTTTATTTGCAAAAAAATTCAAGAAAATTCTCAATTTCAAGAAAAACGAATATTTTAAAGATAAAAAGAATTTTGAGAAAAATAAGTTTGAAAAGAAAAATGAAAAAGATTTTAAATATCCTCCTAAGAAATATGGTGAGAGATGCTAAGAGTTTGACGGTAAGGGTCATAGAGATTTTGAGTGTGCTACTAGGCTGAACAGACTTGCCAAAGAAAAGGGCAAAGCTGCCCTTAGCGCTACCCCTAGTGATGACAGTGAGGTCGAGTCGGTGGACTCTGAAGACAAGTCACCACATGAGTGTAACTTCACCGCATTCATATCTAGTCATGTGAGTACCTTTATTGCTCCTCACGATGATGATGATGCTACTTCACAAGGACACCTCGATAGTGAGAATGAAGTGAGTGAGGGGGAGGATGAGCAAGTGAGAGTGAGAATGATATTTAACGTGCCTACACTAAGTTATATTCTGAGTCATTTAAAACCAAAAATCATAACAAAGCGTTAGTTCTTAGGATCACCACTTTAGAGAAAGATTTAGGAAAAGAGAGAGAGAGAGAGAGAGAGAGAGAGAGTCTGCCTGTGTTGAGAGAGAACGTCAGTTTAGAGAAAGAGAGAGATTGTTTGGAGAGAGAAAGAGTTATTTTGAGAAAGAGAAAGAGGAATTGAATAAACATGTGGATAGTCTTATGAATGAGATCCCTTCCTCCCTGGAGACTCGAAAGAAAGTTGAAGCCCTTGTACCCCAGCTTACTCATGATCTAGAGCGAGCACGGGAAGTCAAGGTTCAAATCGAGGACAGATCTGGAAATATGGGAAAGATGCTCCTCAGTCCCGCTTTAGGTTTTGGTGATAGGCAGGTAATAGGTTTTGATGGTGCCTCCACGTCCCAAATTTCACCTAGACCAGTTCCTAAGTTTACTACTACTCCATACGGTCATCGTCGAAAACCACGAAGGAGAGTTTGACCAAGAAAAGCAAACTAAGGTCCACCTAGGACTGTGTTCTTTTATACGTACTGCAAAAGAAAAGGCCACCTGATAGAGGTTTGCTATATTTTAGGTCGGACACGAAGTACTACTGCTCCACCACATCGTACTGATGATTTTACCAGTCTGAGAGATCGTGTTGAGTTTTTAGCCGCCACATCACAGAGTTTGATAGAGGAATTTCGACAAATGTCTTTGTCGTCAGTGAATGCTTCTCGCATCCCGGCTAAAACCAATAACAACAAGGGTAAACAAAAGGTTATCACTTCTTGGGTACCTAAGAAAGACAAAAAGACCCTTATTGTCCATGTCGCTCTCAAAGCACATAATACTTCACAGTGGTATTTCGATAGTGGGTGCTCCATACATATGACCAGTGATGTCTTATTTTTTACCTACTTAGAGGCTTATAGGAAGGTAGAGTCACCTTTGGAGATGGGAGCAAGTCCAGCATCGTAGGACGAGGTACAGTAGAGTTACCAGGATTTCCTAAGCTAGAGAATGTCTTGTACATCAAAGGTTTGAAAGCAAATCTTCTCAGCATTAGCCAGATGTGCGACGCTGACTTTACTGTAAAGTTTGACCAGGACGCGTGTAATGTCTGTAATCAAGATGAGGATAGAATATAACTACTATGGGACTGTTCCCAAATCCTCACTTGTCTACAACAGCGCCATGATCATTCCTATGGATCTGTGGCACCAACATCTAGGTCACATGAACTTTAGAGATTTAACACGTTTAGCTAAAAAGGACCTAGTACTTAGCTTACCAACACTTGGAAAGCCCACTTCCACGGTTTGTGGACCTTATCAGTTGGGAAAGCAAATCTTTAGTTCCCATAGGAAGTTTCATTCCATTACCACCTCTCGTGTACTTGAGTTGATTCACATGGATCTTAGGGGTCCTACTCGTACTGAGAGTCTGGGTGGTAAGAGGTATATCCTCATGATGGTGAATGATTTCTCCAGATATTCGATTATAGGTTATCTGAGAGAGAAATGTGATGCTATAGACGTTTTAATGACCAAGTGTCGTGTCCTACAAAATCAACACGGAGTCACTATTAACAGGATACGTAGTGACAATGACATGAAATTTAAGGAAGCAAAGGTAGATCTTTACTGTGATAGCCTTGGGATTAAACATGAGTTTACGGACGTAAGGACTCCTCAATAAAATGGGATTATTGAGAGGAAGAAGCAGACGATTCAGGAAATGGATAGATCTATGCTTTTAGGTCGTAAGGTTGCTAGGAGATTTTGGACAAAGGCGGTGTCTACCGCGTGCCACACGGTGAATATGGTTTACCTGCGTCCACACACACTTAAGAAGCCTTATGAATTGTGAACTAGCAAGAAACCTAGCCTTGCATATTTCCGTGTCTTTGGGAGTAAATGCTACATCCTACGAGATAGAGATTAATTAGGAAAGTTTGACTCCCTGAGCAACGAGGGAATATTACTAGGATATTCATTAAATATTATAGCGCACCGGGATTTTAACTTGAAGATCTCTAAGGTTATGGAGTCAATAAACATCACTGTGCAAAATGACGAAGCTTCGATGTTTATTGATCCCCGCCTTCAATGTGAGGATGAGGACTTTTCTGGCAGCGATTTACTTGTCCCTCACCCACACCCTGTGGACCTTATTCCTTTTTTAGGGGACACGCCTGCTTGGGTTTGCAAGAGTCATGACCCTGCCTCCATTATAGGAGATCCCACCTTAGGAGTCAAGACTCGTTCTCAGCTAGAGAACGTTGTTATTCATTTTTTCTACACGTCCACAGTCGAGCCCAAGCATCACAAAGAAGCACTCAAGGATGAACACTGGATATCTGCCATGTAGGATGAGTTGCTTCAGTTTAAAAAGAACAATGTCTGGGAACTTGTCCCCTGACCTAGTGAGACTAATGTGATAGGTACCAGGTGGATTTTCAAGAATAAAATTGATGAAAATGGTACCATAATCAGAAACAAGGATAGGTTGGTCGCTCAAGGCTACACACAGATAGAGGGTGTAAACTTTGGAGGGACATTTTCTCCTATTACGAGGCTTGAGTCCATCCGCTTACTACTCGGCATCGCATGTCATCTGCACTTCAAGTTATATGCCTTTCTAAATGGCATTCTACAGGAGGAGGTTTACGTTGAACAATCAAAAGGGTTTGAAACCCTAAGCACCCGGAGCACGTCTACTACTTGAGGAAAGCCTTGTATGGTTTGAAGCAAGCACCTTGTGCTTTGTACGAGAGGCTTACTTCCTATCTCTTAGCCCGTGGCTTCAAGAGAGGGGGAGTTGATATGACGTTGTTCGTCAGGAGAGATGACGGTGCTATTTTGGTTACCCGGGTCTATATGGACGACATAGTCTTTGGATCCACGTGCTCCCAGCATGCTCACCACTTTGAGGAGGAGATAAAAAATAAGTTTGAGATGAGCATGATAGGTGAGCTTACTTTTTTCCTTGGTCTCCAGTTTCATCATCCAGAGTATGGGATGTTCATCTCCCAATCCAAGTATGCTAGAGACATAGTGAAGAAATTTGGTTTAGACTCCGCTAATCATGCACGTACACCTATGAGTACTTCTACCAATATTAGTAAGGACACTTCAGGCAAGGACGTAGAGCAAACCTTGTATCGGAGTATGATAGGTAGTGTTCTCTACTTGACTGCCAGTTATCTCGATATAACCTTTAGTGTTGGAGTCTGTGCGTGATATCAGGCGTCCCCTAAAGAGTCACACTTAATCACTCTTAAACGTATTATCAAATACGTGTGTGGGGATGCAGATGGATTGAAGAACACTTCTGGTGGGTGTTTCTACTTTGGTTCTGCTCTTGTCTCTTGCTTGAGTATGAAGTAAAACTCTATCTCTATGTCCACTACGGAGGCTGAGTACATAGCCGCTGAAAGTTGTTGCACACAACTTTTGTGGATGAAGCAGATGCTGGAGGATTATGGGATATCACAGGACACCATGACCATCTCTTGTGATAACACGAGCGCGATACATATATCATGCAATCTAGTCCAGCATTCGCGCACAAAGAACATTAGGATACACGAGCACTTTATACGGCAGTTAGTTGAGGAAAAAGTCGTATCCCTGAGTTTCGTACCCACTGACCTTCAGTTAGCCAATATTTTCACAAAACCTTTAGATGCCCTTATATTCGAGAGTCTTAGGAAGGCTTTAAGGATTTGCACAGTTGACTGAGGGGTTGGTTCGTGTCTAGGATACTATGCATAGGCAGGTTCATATCATATGATTCCTATTGCTAGTTTGTATCATTTGTATTCTTATTTTTGCTGTTTTATATTTTTTCGAAAAATTCTAAAAGATTTTCTTTTTATAAAAATTTTAGAAAAGCACAAAAAGATTTTTGTATTTTGTTTACACCTTTTATGGATGAGCATTTAAGATAGCCAAGTCACAACTTTCATTCCATTTATCCATGTGACTATTTGATAGTGATTTGAGACGCTACATTATTGCATCCATGTGTTTTACATTGTTTGGAGTCTTTGAGATGTGATTAGTGATATCTTTCTACATGTTTGGTTCCTTATCTCCTTTATTGCACACATGCATGGTTTTATTTGATTATTGTACTTGTCTATCACATATTGTCTTGAGTGTTTCCATCTCAATTTTGTCTATACAACGAACCTATGCGATAAAACCTGACAAGATTGGAATGCATGTAAAAAAACATTTGGTGAGATTGTGTTTTTTTTAAAATGTTGAAGGTCTATGAAAGGTTCTTATCTATCCTTTGCGATTAATCCACCAATTAAATTGGACCGAAAAAATTGAGGAATTTTATTATTCAGGGTCCACGGAGGTTAAAAGAGCCCGAAAAAGTTTAAAGGCAATAAAAATCAATTCATGCCAAATATGGGCCATTAGGTTTCACCATCGATTCTCCAATGTTTGAGAATTTAGATCACCTCTATTAATAATATAAATCTGAGGGAGTTTGGTTGGAGATTTTAAACGAGTTTTCACTTCCTTGAAAGTCCTGAAAAAGCATTACATTGTTTTGGACGTTATTGGTGTGGAAATCACTTTAAGCTTTGATTTGCTGATTTGATTAAGTCAATGACTCATATTTCCATATTTTTACACCTCATGAAGATGTTGAGTTCATTCGTTAGGAGTATCCTATATTCATCGTGCACATATGTTATGTTTGTATGCATTGATTTTTGTATCGAAAATCAATCACAACCCTACATTTCCACTATCACAGACTTAGTTGTTTTTGTGTTAATTCATGGTGTGATTCTTTGTTGCTATTTTGTGTGAAAAAATTTGAAAAATTCAAAAATAGAAAGTTTATTACCTTGTGGAACTCTCCATTTGAATTTATTTATGCTTCTCATATCTATCTATTTGGAGACATGATAAAAAGGGGGAGAATGAATGATGGGGGAGAATTTTTGGTTGATTTATCAATGATTTTCTTAAGCTTAATTGATCTTTGATTTTTCCATATCATTATATTTCAAACTGTTGCGCGTCACGGGTATCTGCTTTATCTCGTGTGTGTAGGTACAAAATTGATAATTATTGGATTTCACACCCTCGTGAGAAAAGATTTGAGAGTTTCTGAAGAGCTGAAGATTTGAAGATATTGAAGTTTGATTGACGACATGTCAGTTGGTATTATCAGTTTGAGGGTTTAATGGGGATATTATCTTATATGTCATTTGATTGCATAATTCGTATTTTTTATGTATTTACCGGCATAGACATAGGGGGACATTTGTAAGGACATAATTTTATAAATGTCCGGGGTAGAATCTAGGAATTTTCTGTTTGTCTTAGATCACAGTATGTATGTCTGATATCGCTACATTAGGCACGTAAACATAATTATCCATGATGGCTTGATCTGAATCCATGCATCCACCATCTTCACACGTGCATCATGCTTCCTATGACGTGCTGCTTAATCGTTCCCACTAATCCACTTCGCGATATTAGTAAAATGGTTTATTGGAGTTGCTTATATTTGCATATATATTTGGGAATTTTTTCAAAAAATATTTTTTGAAGACTGATTTGTTTTTAACAAAAGCAGAAATTTTTCTAAGTGTAGAAGCGGAGTTGCCTCGGTTGGCGAGCTCACGAGATGTCGTTCGAATGACATCTCTCTATCGTTTAAGCGACATAGGATGTCGCGTGATCTCGTTCGAGCGACACGTATACTTCGTTTACGCGACATGCTTATCTCGTTCGAGCGACGCCACCGCCTCAATTTTCGTATAAATATTTGGGTTCAGTCTACACATTTTCCAAGTCTTTTTCACACACGATTTCTGCGATTAATAACCAAGAAAACCGACTTCATGTTTTAAGGTTTCATGCCTTCTTTATTCACATAAACACTCCCATATATGTATGTGAATCTTTAAACCTTCAAGAGGGTCGTTTTTACTCATCTGGAGTAACTTGTGGAGAAGCCGTCTCTTCTTCATTAGTACCCACCTAGAAAGGGAAAATCCCAGCCGACGACATCGGAACCGACACCTGAGGGTGCTTCGTATGTCACTCTTATTTTCATTGTAATTCGTGTAAACCGTTCTTTACAAATTATAGTAAAAATAAAAGGTTTTGCCCCTTTGGGGAATTTTTCCTCATTTGTGTGTTTTGTTTATGATTGACTGTTCTTGCATGATCATATTGATTTCAATCACACCTAGATGCATGTTTTAGGATTTAATTGAAAAACCGAGTTTAATTAAATAACTTCTTTGTTTGAACAAAAATGCACTCTTCAACACCGAAGGTAAAATAGATCAATTGATAAATCATTTTATTAACGAAACCAAAACACAGCCTCTTTACATATGAAGGAGTAAGATTACGTACATCCAACTTCGTGCAGTGAATTTGACCTTTTACATAACACTCAAATATAAACTTCTTCTAGGACCGGTGCGCCCATGTCAACTTAATATTTTGGGATCATAAAATGAGTCTAGATCGTTCCAATTCAAACCTCTTATAGAATCGGAAACCAATATACGATGAAACTGAAACTTCTGGAACATAAATGATATTTATGGAACTCAATTCAATCCAAAAATCCCCAACTACAAATATCACCGCCACAAACTTTCAATTCCGTCACAAAATCAATCCAAACAAATCAAGCAAAACTCCTTCAATATTTCGATCTCATTTGGAAAAGGGCAATTTTGATTAAACCGTAGTAACCTGTATGGAGCCCCCACTTTACTCAAACCTTTTTTTTGGGTTGACAGCCTGCTAACATCCCCACAAATACCGGTTTGATAAAAAAAAATCCAAAATGGGTATATTTGTGACCACTGGTTTACAACTTTCAACAAACCTTGTCTATTCTCTCTCATTCTTATTCAATTTATGTTATTCTCATATTAATGCTAACTCTATTCTTAGACTAGGGTCAAATCATATTTTGGGACTGCATATCTAGAGATAAATTGATTTGGGCAGTATTTGATAATGATTATGTGATGCATGCTTCCTGATAGTTTCGTATTCATGTAATTTAGTTTGGAGATTTATTGTAGAAACATATTGTAGAACCCTCTAAATAAATCTGGAAATTAATGGGGTAGTGTAAGATGAAATCTAAAAATTTGACGTTCATAAGTTCTTGACAAATTCTTGATAATTTGTTGATAATCTAGGGTTGAATTTGAGGTTAAAACATGTGAATAATGACCCTATAATGTTTTTGCGACTAAATTCATGCCAATCTTTAAGTTATTGAGCCTTCAAAACGATCTTGGATGAGAGAAAATTTAATTATGAAAATCCTGTATATGAATTTCGTAGCAGATCTGGACTTCTGCCCAGGTCCGAATCGATTTGGTCTCCAGGCTAGTCGATTCAGGTGAAAGGCTAATCGATTCGATTTTACCCAGGAATCCAGTTTTGATGGTTTAAAATTTGGGCATTTATCCAAGCGAAGGGCAATGGTTATTAAAAACTTATGAAGAGTTTTTTTGGGAACCTAAATACGTATTTAATCAGGATGGGCTCGTAATATAGAGGTGCATACGTGATGACTTAGGATGCAAGTTATCTACTCGAACAAGATGATTTACATGAAATTCTTGAATAAAACCATACGAAATAAGTGGGTTAGATGGGAGAAATATACCTAGTTGATTTGGGTAATTTTAGTAGGAGAATATAAAGGATAAGATCCTAAAAGATACGTTGGTACTATTATGATTAATTCGAGGTGAATTAAAATAAAAAGAAACACTTATTCGAGATAGGTCGAATGTATGAGGTTAAAATTTTAACTAATTTTCCTCAAATGGTTACCACATAAAGATATTAAGTAGTAATGTATCCTAAGTCTAGTGGGGTTAAGTCTAAATGGTTAACACCTGTTGTGATAGTAGGTTGAGTGAGACTACTTATCCATATTAGATGATTTCTTATATATGTACATATAACCCTTATTCACCGTAGTTGACTCCTTATAAATGTACATATGAGCCTTAATAAAAAGGTAAGAAGAAGTTAATAACTAAGGATAATTGGGAATGATTTAAATCTAAATCAAGAGGACAATATGGTAAAATTAGTAATTATATTGGTAAGGTTAGTTGGGTATAATGATACCTATAATCGTGCTGGTAAGGGTAGTTTGGGAGTTACTATACCTATAATTGTATTGATAAGGTTAGTTTGGGAATAACTATACCAATGGTTTTATAGATAAGGTTAGTTCGGGAATAACTGTACCTATATGTTTCAAGGGAAATAAATGATGAAGCAAATGTTATTTAAGTCCAAAAAGAATTGTATGGGACTTAATATTTCATCAAGAAGTAGTGGTAGGATAACGACTTAAAATGAGTTATGGAATAATTGACTAAAATGCTATAGTTAAGCCAAAAATGCTACATTTTATATGAATTGAGATTTCTTTGGGTTAAAGTACTTATAGAGTAACTGCTTATACATATTGGATGATAATATGTATCATATTATTTTATGTGGACATACAAAATGTTCGTACATCGTTCTATCGGCTTAGGGTTCGTGCGTGCAGACCGGGTACCACGTGCCGGTACAGGTGGGCTTGGTGATTATATCGGTCATATAGGTACTACATAGAGGCTCCATCTACGAGAAGTAGGTGTTGACGCTGACTCGCCTTTTTCAATGTTGGGTATGGGCCGTGAACAGGTACCATGCATAGGAACCACCCTCAACTTATGTCTGTTTTGTGATGTCCTCTTAGGATAAGAGATTCTTACGAACTTACCGATAGAGTACGAACGAGATACCATCGTTAGATGCCCTTATACGGACATATATATATTTATCTATTTACACGTTGTGGTGTGCCTTATATGGGGATGTACCCTCTTAGTCTAAAGATTTAGAAGATGCTTAATGATAACAAAGTCGGGTTAATAAAATGATGTGGATATTTAAGGACGAAGATGAGTCCTAATGAACAATGCGGTTAACAATTACTAATGAGAATAATAATTGAGTAGTCTAAGAAAGTAGATAATAATTAAAGGGAATGAATAATGGAGCAGCCAATTATTAATGAGAATAATAATTTGGTAATCTAAGAGAATGAAACTTATAGTCAAACGGAGTAGACGATAAGGAATATGAATTAAATCATTAAATAGTTTGAAGAGATAGACAAGGGTACGGAATATTATGACGTAAGAATATGCACCAAGTTTATGTAAATTGCGTAATCAATATTATGAAATCTATTCGGGGAATGGAGTGTCAGACGTGGATACCCACTTTAGTTATCGCATAGATAGATGGATTATTATTTACATATCAGATTAAATAATGGAAGTTACAATTGGCCTTTTTTTAGGATACGAGTAGAATTGCTTCTAGATGAGAGGTGAGTTACTCATTACATGTGAGCGTCGATGGGGAAACGTGAAGTATGAGTTAGTACCATTTTGCATATTTACTGGTGAAGAATCCTTTCATCTCTAGGGCTCTTACCCAAATTATAAATGTTTTCCCCCAGGTACTCTTAATGACAGGGGATAGCAAAACTGATGATGGATCAGGCTTGTAGTTATATTGGATATAGTAGATTTCGCTCCATTGATTCTAGTATAGGTTGTACTTCAGTATTTTATCATTTTATTTCATACTGGGATTTTTACGGGCATAAGTCCAAGAGTTTATTTATATCAGTTGTACTTGGTGCTATATTATGGACATTGTATGATGATTTAGTTTTCATTATTCATTTATTAAATCAGTTTTATTCAGTTGTTTTTTATTCATTGTGGATTTTGATATAAAATAAAGAAATTTAATTTGCTTCAGTGCTGAGAATGGTATAAATTATTAATAAGCCCCACCTTCGACGTATTGAGTCTGGTCAGCCTTTACGTGAGAAAATGGGGATTGTTACAATGTTGCTTACTCCAACTTTGTTTGAAGCTTTAGTAGCAAACTCTCTTCAAAGTAGTTTCGTGTTTTCATCTTGCTCTATTGCAATAATGTTATCTTTACTCTCTAAATATTCTTCAACTGGGGGCTTAGCTTGTGATCCATCCATTCTGAAATCCATTAAATGGTGATAGAAGATGAACCAACTCAAAGTCAGTGAACGAAAAATATAAACAATTTTCAGGTCTCTTGCTCGATCGATAGGTCCTTCTAATTTTAATTTCCAAATTTGGAAATTAAACAAATAAAATTAGAAGGACCTGTCGATCAAGGATTGAGTTTTCCATAAAGTCCTAAAGGTGAAAAGTTTCGCTGATATTGATGTTGTCAGTCTCTTGAACAAACACCACCCGGGATATAACGACAAGATTACTCCAACAGCAAGAATGGATAATCTTAGAACTCTTATGATACTACAGACCCACAAAATCAATGAAAGTCATAAAAGAAATATTACTGAGAAAGAAATAATTTTCTGCAAAGAGATAATGATGTTTTTCTTGAGTGTTTTACAAAAGTTGGATACCCATATTTTATAGAAAATATTTAAAAATGTCACCAAATTGTTTATCCCCACTAACCAAATTTTATCTATAGTAATGGGTAGTTATAGTAGACTAAAAGACCAAGTCAAAAATTAAAAATGTAATTATAAAATGTTAAAAATTAAAGAAGTGAGAGGAGTCCAAAGGCTCAATAAAAGACTATTAATATTTAGTATGCTTCCTAGGGATTGAACTCATGAACTCAAACAAATTCTCATAAAGTTACCACTAAGTCATTACCCCAAATCATTTATTCAATCAAAACAAATATATATACTATATATACCCAACAATTACCCCCTAACGAAGAAGATTAGAAAGGTAGGGGAAACTATGTTTTGAGACGTGCAAGTTTATAATAAGAAAGGATGGAGATTGTATAAGTTGCTAAGGAGTATGGGAGTAAATGGCATTGTTGAATAACATCTGGGGCTATTTTTAGTCCATAATTTATTTATATTTTTATTTAGTGATGTAAAGTTTTAACTATTTACTCTTTGGACCAATTCCAACTCGACTGAAAAACATGCGTTACTCCAAAGCAATAATCAAAGTAATGACAAAATATATTAAAAAAACCTCGTGAGGATTGTCAGGCGAAGAGAGAGATTAAAAATATATATAAAATTGATGGAAAACCTTAAAAGAAAGAGAAAAGAGCTCGCGCAACATCAAAATGTCGCATCGTGTGTTAGAATTTTCACACCACAATGTAATAAATTTGAGAGAATTTTGTTATTAAATGTCACATCAAAATTTCGATTGTTGCTCGAGCAATTTTGCATCTTTGAATGTTTTTCACCATTTTTTTTTATTATTTAGATCTTTGACCTTTCCCAATCCAATTGTCGCGTGTTTTTTTAGTTATATTTTGTTCTTAATGCTTTGAAGTTGCACATGTTTTTTTGTCGAGCAAGAGACCTGAACATATATAGGTTTTCAGGACCCAAAATACACGACCCTTAAGTTATTATGTATCTTACATTGCTTATTTTAACAATTTTAATGTTTTTAGGAAATTAAGGATAACATTGGACACTTAACAATTCAGTGGGTTTTGCATTACGTAAGGTGTAACTAGAATCAATATTAATATCTCATTTTAAAATTATCTTTTTCTAAATTTAATTGGTTATATTTTTTACTGCAAAAAACATAAATGTAAGATTTTTACATAAATGAGCTATTAATTATTATAACTAAATCAAATAATTCTATTACTTAACGACCTCTCATGACAATGAATAAAATGAATTTTAAATTTCATAGAAAAAAAAAATGAGTAAAGTCTCGTATTAGTCCCTTACTTTTGGTAATGTCTTGATTTTGTTCCTTATCTTTTAATTGTCTCAATTTTGTCCTCCACCTGTCAATTTATTTTCATTTAGTCCTTATCATAATTTTTCATGCAAATCAAACCTAACTTGAATACACAATGTCTAATTTACCCTTAATGTTCACTCATCTTTAAATTTACTAAATCAATATAAATTTTAATATAGTATACACATTAATATATACATACATAGTAAATATTTATGTATATACTTATGGATTAATATAAAGGACTATTTGCGTACACATTAATATTCGAAAAATTGAAAAAAAAGGTATATTTATTTATTACAGTTTTAAAAATTTCGTCGAGTTTTAGTATTACTATTTTCGAAAATTCGTTAATAACACCATTATTTTTTTTTACAGATATTCAGCTTTTAAAAAATATAACTTTTAATTAACAAAACATTTTTTTTAAATAGCAACTTTTAAATAACAAAATAAAAAACACAAATATTAAAAATATTATTTACACCTATTTTTTACCAAAAAAATAACATTCAATTTTTATTTTTTAATAAATGTAGCGTCCATTTTTTATAATAACTAAATTGTTTTCTATTTACAAACAAGTTTTTTATTTTTTTTAAAATGTTACAAGTAACGTGCAAATGTTATGAACTTTTTATACAAATGTTTTTTCCTGTTTTTCTTATATATAACGAAATAAGTTTTTTATGACTTTTTAACAAAACAGTATTTTGTCACTTTTTATAAAACAATTCTTTATAACTGTTTTTACAAAATGATTTTTATAACTTAAAAAAATATTGAAGATAACCATTTTTTGTTCCCAAATTACTATTTTTTATTTTCTAGAACTTTACGATTTTTTTAATTTTCAAATTGATATAAACTAATAGCTAGACACAAATAATTTAAAAATAAACGTAATGGCTAGACGCAAATAACTTTTTTTTTCCAGAATGTGTATGCAAATAACCCTTTATATTAATACATAAGTATATAAACAAATATTTACATATATATGTATATATTAATGTGCATACTATATTAATATTTATTTTGATTTAGTAAATTCAAAGATGGATGAACATGAAGAGTAAATTAGATGATGTGTATCCAAGTTATGTTTGATTTGAGTGGAAAGTTAAGATAATCACAAAAATAAAACATGATGAAAGGTGGAGATTGAAATTAAGACAATTAAAAAGTAAGGGACGAAATTGAGACATGACCAAAAGTGAGAGAATAATACGATACTTTACTAAAAAAAAGTAAAAAATCATTGAGTTTTTTTAGTTTAAATTGCAAAACTCAAAACTAAGAATTTACACTTCCAATTCCATACATCCTCTTAATAGAAAACATCTATATACTAATTTAAAATGCAATACAAGGAGTTATTTATGTTGACCAATGAAGTTGTCCACGTGGACACTTTTTTTAAACTGTACCCTTCAGTTCACTTGCGCATTAATCTCGCCAACTCCTAACTAAAACCCATTGATATTCACTTTTTCTAATTCTTATATCTTTCTCTTCTTCTATCCATCATAAATTAATATTTTACAGGGAGAAAAATATGGGAGGAAGAGTAAATGAACACAACACAACATACCCAAACCTTCATCTCTTCATTTGTTTTTCCAAACCTATCCGTTTATATCCTCACATCCGTGGTGATATGGTTCTTACACTACCATAGATGATTCGAGCAATAACTTATGGAAATACCCCTGCAACAAACTATACTGGAGGATGGGGTTATTCAGCATCTGACAAAAAAATCAAGTTCGGCCGATTGAAAACGTGTCCCTAGTCTGTGATGGGAATGTACAATGCTAATTTAGTTGCATGTTTTGGTAAATTTTCTTCCTTTTGTCAAAGTAAAATTTTATGTTCATATTTTTAACCCATGAAGAAGATATTCACATCTGAGAATAGAGTCACATCTGAGAATATAGAGCTTTACACCAGTGATGACTTTGTGATCCACGATCATCTTTGTCTTAGCAAACCTGGGATTTTCCAAGCTTTGTTCATCCAATATATCATTAAAATTCATATAGAATCATTTGGTTTGTTCATTTCCCCCCTTTTTTATTCATTTGTTTAGGTTTTAATATATTTTAATAGTTTATTTTTTTTATTGGGATTTTTATAAAATTTAATCTACGACAGATTTTTCTAAATTTCTTAAGATTACATCCATAGATTAAAGTAGTTTTCATGTGGATTGGTAAAAGTACATTGTTATACCCATTTACATGTAAACAAATCTAGATTAGTGAAGAATTTTTATGTCAGTGATAACCTTTTGGGGGTGTATTGATTAGTCACGTATATTGCATATGTACGCCTATTATCTTTATACATTCTAGCACTTTTTTTGTTCCTTATGATTATACTTATGCTCGTTAACCATACAACCTCTATTTTGGATATATATATATGCTTTGCAGGGCTTAATTGAGCTTTTGTAGGTATTGGAATGCTTAAAGTGAGGGTTCGTTGCGGTTCGGAGAAGTTTTGTCATCGGACGCTATTTTAGGGGCATTTGAGACATTTTACACTTGATCCCTGGCTCAATAGGATTCCACAGAAGTGTAGTTCATCGAGTTAGCTTCACTTGGTCATGAACGGCACGTCATTTGGTGTTCGGACAAAGAAGCTATGGCCGATTCCTTTATGGACTTTTCCTCCCATGTTATGACCAAGGCATCCCAAGAAACAAGGGAACGGTCGACCAGCTCTTGGCCACCATTCGATCGGTGAAGCAGATTTTGACTTACGAAGAAAGCAGTGGACTTTTACCTAAGGGACCGGTCGACCATCTCCCTGGCCATGGTCGACCGGGTGTGCCAGATATTTGGGCGTTTTTCCTTTTTCATTTCTTTTCCCATTTTTTTCTTTACTTCTTTTCTCAGTTAATATAAATAGAACCTTTTATCTATTTTGTGTGATATCTTTATTTTCTCTTTAGTTTTGGTTAGTTTTAGGGTTTGGTTTTGTGGAGAGCTCATATTCATTTCTATCCATGTGTTTACCCATTTGGGTTATGTAAGTTGTACTGTTCATTATCCCTACCATTTATTTAAGTTATGTTTCTTTATTTCAAGCTTTGTTAATTAGTTTCCTTTCTTTCTAATTTAGGTTCACTTGCTTCATTTACTGCTTACTTTTATTTCTTATAGTTAATTAATGTCTTTAATTATGTTGTGTAGTTAAGTTAGTTAGGTTCAGTGTTCTAAAAAATGCGCCTAGGCGTGAGGCTTTTTAGATACACCAAGTTTTGGCCCTAGGCGTGGTCAACGCTAGTCAACGTTTTTTGGGGTAAGGAGGGCAAGGCCTGAAAAAATATGGTTTTTTTAGAAGTAAGGCGTGAAAAAATGCAACTTTTTTTTTTGTATTTTTAAAAAAGAGTATTTTAATTTACAAATATTTAGACATATTTTTAAGGTATGTACCATTTTAGTATTTTTAATAGCCTTTTCATAGTAAAAAAATATTTAAATATATTTAAAAATGCCTAAACGCTTTTTCACGCCTTTTTACGCCTAAGGCCCGCCTAGGCTTAACGCTTGGCCTCCAGGCCTCGGTCACGCCCCGCATTTTTTAGAACCTTGGTTAGGTTGTGATTGATTGAACTCACCGTGAGTTGATTTGGTTCATTTGTTATGGTGATGGGTTTTCATGAGTTTATTTCAATTGGGTTGTTTTTGTTATTACGCCTAGGAGATTTAACGGGGTATATCATGTATGCTCTATTTTTACGACCTTGTATGTGAAATTTTTGGGGTATTTATTGACGCCAAAGTCATATTAGGCTTTTATACGAATTTAGGGGATGACAACTCTGGATTTAATTCATTATTAAAATGAAATTCAATCTTAATGACTTGTATACCCATGTAACCATTTATACCAATTAACTCGAGGTGAGGGATATTAGTCGCAACCTATAGTTTTTATTCCCTTTATTAATCTTAGATTAAATAACCATGCCTAGTTATCTTTTCTTTTTATTATCCGAAATCTTTTACACTTTTATTAAGAAGTGTTAAACCAATATAATTCTAGCAACATTTCTCTGTAGATTCGATACTCGAACTGGCCGTTGTACTCCCTTAAAAGAGTGTAGTCAATATTCAAGATTTTTGCATAACGATGGGAGTCAAGCATAACGACCGGCGTATATCTTTATACACTTGCACCGCGGTCTTCCCACTTGCTATCAAAATGGCGCCATTTCCAGGGAATTATTTGTTTTAGAAATTGAATTATTTAGTATTTCGTAATACTTTCTTTCTATTTGTATTTTTTTTAAAGTTTTTGTAGGAATTCTACATTTGAGGACCAAAAAACGCTTGAATTTTTCGGCGCACATCACTTTGTGGAGTTTTCCATCTTGAGGCTTCTTTGGGGTAAACGTGTCTTATTCTAATTTTTTCGGTAATCGTAATGATAATTACCAAAATCCCCCTACACCTATGACTTTTGGTCAATACTTACAAGCCCAAAAAATTGAAACATCTAAAATGACTTTGGGTGAGTTTTACGAAAGTCAAGTTATGGGTTCCAAGAATTTTGGGAATGATCATTCCGATTTTGGGCCACAAAATCCTTGAAATAAGAATGGTGAAACTAAATTCATTAGCTTTCAAAATTCTTATAATAATGATTTTGATTGTAATTCCGAGGATAGTTTCCAAACTTTTCATTTTCAAAAATCTGCACCTCCACCTATGACTTTCGATGAAGGTTTGCGCATTCTTGAAAATGAAAATTTTTAAAACCATTATCGGAAAGAAAATCGTTGTTGGGTGTATGAGTTGGATTTATTATTTAAATTCAACGACGATTTTTCTTTCGAGACTTTCGAAGTCAAGGAATATTTTGAACCAAATGAGAATTTTGTGCCTACTTTGTAACAAACCATTCTTGACTTGGTCCATGATATAATAGATAATGAAAATGAGGAAGAAGTGGATGTAGTATCCATTTTCAAAGAAATGATTTCTTCTTTGGTCCCTAAAGAAGAATATTTCATTGAAAATGATCTTATTTCCTTCGATACTCAATCTTCAAGCGATGATGAGTCATATCTTTAGTTTGAATTTCTTTCGTCCCCATATTTGTTCAATATTATCGAACTAAAACAAGTACTTGATGAATCAGTTCTAAATATTAAAACATTAACCCTTTCATCGATGGGGAGTACTTGCTCGAGTTGCTTTCCATGAAGGCATCTTTGCCTCCATGTGCGCCACCTCCCCTATTCCAATTGCAAAATATTTGGGAGAAAATTCAATTTTTTTTGGATCCACATGTTTTTGTCACCCATTTTATCCAAACCCTCCAATCATCCCTCCAAAAATTTTAATTGGTGATGGTTCATTTCATCCTCCTTACCCATTCCTTCCGTTGTTTGAACGGAATTCCTATTTTACAGAAGGTATGCATGAAAGGGAGGGTTCCTCGTTGATCCTCCAAAGTCAAATTATTTTTTGGATGGACCCTCAAAAATTTCAACTTCTAGTGTATAGTTAGTTAGAAGTTAAAATTGTAGGTTGAGAATAGTTGGTTTTGTTTTCTTTTTCTTTTTCTTTTTCTTTTTCTTTATTCTTACTTATTGTCTAGTGTAATTACTTAAGTTTTTGTTATTTTTTTTTCTATGTTTGGTACTCACATGTTTTGTAGAATCATTGGGCTTGTACTTTCACGAGATTGCTCCATTTTGGGTAATATCACTATTTTCCTCTTTTTAATTTGGTTCTTAATTCACATTGAAGATAATTGTAACAACCCGTCCTTTTGGAGACCATTAAATTCCATAATTGCATATAAATTGGCAATTTGGAGAATTTCTCGAAATAGTGATTTTTGGGATTTTCGAGGATTTAATAATTTTCGAAGGATGTTATAAATTATTTTGGGACTATGTAGGTCGAAATAATTTAATTATATGTCGTCGTGGAGTATTGCGACAAAAGAGGTAAGATTTTGAGTAGAAAACCCGCATTTATTTATTTTGGGTTGGAATAGTGATTTGCGGTCAAATACCTCGGATGGGAATTTTGACTGCGCCATAATTCTCGGAATGTCCGAGATAGTCGGAAAAGAGTGTTCGATTGTCGAAAATGAGTTTCGGGTGATTTTAGAGGTAAAAGTAACTCGTAATTGGGTAAACGAGTCGTTTTTGAGTTTTAAGGGTTTAAAACCCTTTTCTCTTATATAAAGAGGGAGAGAGGGAAAGAAAAGAGAAAGAAAGAAAGGAAAGAAAGAGAGAGAAGAGAGAGAGGAAGGAGAAAGAGGAGGAGAAAAGGGAGATTCGGGTCAAACTCCGCCGGATTCGACTCGAGGGCGTCGGATTTTATCCACGAGGCAAGTGTTTACTTGCTTTATTTATCTTTTTGCATAAATATCTCATACCGTAGTTTGGTATAAACAAACCCTAATGGTTTTGGGATGGGTTATCGTGGATAAAACGGGTTTTTGGGAGTTAAAACAATTAAACCCCAATAATATTTCAATTTTGTGGAACTAGGGTTTTAATCCAAATTAATTGGTGATTCCGGGTTCTAGGATGTTTAGAACCCGTGTTATAAGTGTATTTGTAGTTGGTTGAGGTTGTAGGACGTTGGGTGAGGCGACAAAAGCTTGGGAGACGCTTTAATGGCGAAAATCGTCTCGGAGGTGAGGATGAATAGTAACCCGTGACCTTTGGGGGCATTTTTGGCCAGGAAAAGAATTGATTTAGCTTTCGACAAAACACAAAAGTTGTAGATCTTTTCGATACGGTCGCGTGAGCGCCGACCACGTATTTTTCTGAATTTTCTACGATTTGATATGATTTTTACAAGATGACAGTTCCGGGTTGAAATTATCAACTCGGAAATCAAATCGGAAATTGGAAAAATTACGGCTAGAATTAATGTCGTAGATGTTCGGGATAATTTTTGGGGTAGTTTAGAAACCCCGAAAATGAATTTGGGTTGTTGGATAAGGGACTTAAGGATTTTAGTTTTGGTGACCTGGTGTGACCGGTCGACCGCGCCCCTATGGCCGGTCGACCGCGTCAAGGAGAAAGGGCCTACTGCTTTGTTTCGTAGGCTTATTTACAACCCGCGGTCGATCGGGGATCTAGGACCGGTCGACCGGTGCCCTGTTTTCAGCTCAAGATTTTGGAGATTAGGATTATTTCTCCTTTTTGAGTTTATGTTTAAAGGCCTTCCAAATTAGAAATTTATGGAGGGTTATGTCCTAAAGGACTTGAGGAATTGGGAGTTTGTATATGTGTGTATTCACTTAGAGTGAATTAGTATATTTGGAGATATCCAAATGAATCCGTAGATAGGATTTAAGTATGTTTTATTTATTAAAGTAAGAATATACTTTGGGTTTAGTATCATGCTTATATGAATGCATGATTATGATTCCTGGAGGGAATCTTTGGGATTATTGGTCATCGCTAGAGGATATAGGCCATTATGGCCGTTTATATATTCTAGGAGGACTATATGGTATGTATTTTTACTATGTGAATTAAAGTATATATATATATGATATGATGGAAATGATTTTGAAAATATAAAAAGGAATATTTTCAAAATGGAAAGATAAATGTTTTTCATAATTGATAAATTATGGATTATGGTTACACACCTCCCTAAATTGCTATCATAAGGGAAGTTGCGCGCGTTGTGGTGAAGCCTTCCTGGCTGTTGAGCAGGTTGGATATAGTCCCTAGGCCATGTGAGCGTTTGTTGATATATATATTTTTCTGCGCTGGTTAGGAGATTCCGAGTGTGGTCTTAACTATCCCGCAGACATATGGCCGCTTCCCGACGTTGTTAGGTTCCCAGGTTGTCTTGGAGGCCCTGGAAGATGATAGCCATTTAGGGGCGCGTCCAGTGGGGATACCCGGAGGGACGGTCTTAGATTTATTAAAGCAATTCATGATAATGGATTGGCTTTAATTTACATTTCCTGAGTATAAAAAGGGAAATGGGATAAAGGTTTAGCTTCGATAACACTCCCGGATGGAAGAAGGGATGTGGAAGCATATGATATGATCAAATCATTTTCATGATAATGAAAATGTCTTTGGGTACATTTCCTGAATATAAAAAGGGAAATGGGATGACACATAAAGGAAAAGCATTTTATGATAATAAAATTGGCTTTTAAAAAGGTATATGTTTCGGTAAAGCAATTCATGCTAATGAATTGGCTTTAAATACATTTCCTGGATATGAGAAGGGAAATGGAAATTTTTGAAATGAAAAGGTTAAGTATTGACAAATACTTTGTGTATAGAATACACCTCAGTCCGGGTGATAGATCCGGATGATTATATATATGTATATATGGATGAATCGAGTACCGAGGGTCTAATGGATCCCGACGATCGACCTTGCCGCATAGTAGTGTATCGGGGGGGTTCCTTGTTTGGATTTCGCTTTGCGAGACACCCCACGCACGAATATGGCAGTGTGTTGAGACTGGGGAGAAGTTTAATCCTTAGTGCTCTTATATTATTTATTCTTATGGTATATATATTATTATATATCTTTCTGTACTGAGGGACTAGCAGATCTCTACGATTGACCATGCCGCGTAGTAGTGTATCGGGGGGGTTCCTTGTTTGGATTTCGCTTTGCGAGACACCCCACGCACGAACATGGCATAGTGCTGAGACTGGGGTGAAGCTTAGCCCTTAGTACATTACCTGGACTATCTAGGGTAGATAGTGGTTGGGTGATAGACTAGTTTAGCAGGGTAGCTTGACTAGAATGTTCTAGATAGATGCGCTAGGAGTGCACTATTAGCGGAGAGGTGAGGGGTATCTCATGGGAGTGCGATACCAAACTTAAATATGAGACAAAACTATTTTCCTAAAAATAAGGCATTTATGCACTTGCAAAATATTTTCAACATTCGGGGCTCTGACCCGTTTGTCTACTTTTCCTTTCTTGTTATATTATATATATACATAGGTGTCCAGACACAGGGACGCCTGGATGGAAATTCTTTCGAGTCAGACGTCTGCTGCAGCAGCTGTGGATGCTTGCAGGTTATCGGTAGACGTTTCCTTCCTTGTACTCTAGATAGGAGATATTGTATAAACATTCGAGCCAATGGCTCAAGTGCATTTATTTATTCTTTCAGTACAGCATTCGATATGGCTGTATTTTTGGACCGAGTGTTCGGTTATTTTAGTTCCTTTATTTTTCATTTCAGTTCATTACGCATTTAATTGTGGATGTTGTAATTTATTCGTTAAAAAGAGTAGTTTAGTAAAAGTTTTTAACGGCCACCTAATAGGATATTAGTAATTAAATGGATTTTCGACAGTGATGCTAAGGATGATCCATATGTGACTCCTGTTTTAATTTAATATTGGAGTGATCGCCCGGTATCTTATTAGGCGGGTTGTTACAATAATATCAGGTTTTAAGTTAGGGGGTGTGGGATATTATATCCATTCATTGGTAGTTTATTTGATTTGATTATATGTTCTTCCCAAGCATACTTTTCTTGTAAAAAAATAAAATTTTCAAAAATATTTTCTTTCTTTTTTCTCCTTTATAGGGCATTTGGCCTTTGTTTTCGATGATAAATTTTAATAATTGCCCGATCCAATAGACAAATCAATGATGCATGTTCTCGATTTTACAAGTTATTAGACTTGGTACTCAATCATTGATATTATGAATAACTTTATGAATTAAACTTTAATCCGATTAACACATGCACTTTTTTGCTTTATTGATTTGGTTTAAGATTTTAATAACTCGGTAATATTTTACTTACACTTAGTGAGATTTGGGCTTTTCTTTGTTTGTTAGTGTTATACACTTCTCTTTCCTCTTTGAAAATGTTACAATCGTTGGTAATCTCACTATTCTTTCATTGATCGTTCATTAATTTATTTTATATTTTGAAATGTGTTACTTGAGCATGATTTTCAAAGTTTATTTTGACTCGAGCATGCATAAACTTTAGGAAATGATCACATGCCATGTTTGTTATATCATCCATATTGACCTTGACCTCACCTTAAATATTTTCCCTCGCCAACCCCTTTAAGCCTTAATATAACCTTTCGTTTCATAACCCCAAATCTCATAGCCAACTCCACATTGGAGTTATAAACCATATATATCACCTTTCGTACCTTTGTTTGGAATGATACTTGGGATTGAATGATGTTCTTGTTATACGTTTGCAATTAAGTCTGTGAGAGTGAGAAAATTAAAGAAAAGAAAGAAGTGAAAAAGTGAAGAAAAAGAGAAAAAAGAAAAGAAAAGAAAAAGTAAGAAAAAATAAGAAAAGAAAGAGAAAGAGAAAGAGAAATTTGTATGTGTTGTGTATAGTGTTCAATAAGTTTTGTTTACTCTCTCCATTGTTGTAATCAATGCTTGTTATGGAATCATATTTCAAATTTTGTAATTGCTCGCAATTTTCCATTGCCATGAGTTTTCATCCCCGAACACTTTGAATTCATACATATTCTTTCCCTTTCCTACCCTTAATCCCAAGCCCACATTACAACCCTACAAGTCCTATGTGATCTTCAGGTGAATGCAATTTAAAAGTCTAAATAATTACAATAATCTGTGAAAATGCATTTCACTCCTTTAATGAGCGGTATCTTTCATTAAGATTACAGTTTTTCATTTTATATATAGCATTCTTCATTAGTGAAATGTGCGCTGCCTTATTTCCATGTACATTTACTCTTTATGCTCGCATGTCCCGTGTATTACCTCCCTTTTCATAGTGATTTCATTTTTTGAGTGTAATACCCGGTGAGGATTGAATATATGCACTCTTTAATGTTTATCCGATTTATTTAAGTTTTTGCCAAATCATACGAAGTTCATTCTATAATGCTAATAAACAGACTTTTGAGTGAATTCGTTCACTATGCTAATAACGCTTTTGAAATCATTTTCGCTATTGTTGGGCTTGTCCCATGTAGTTGGATGTATTTTGAGGAAACTTTGATGTTTGTGGGTTTCATCCCTGAAAACCCTCACGAGAAGACACTTGTCCACTAAGCTAACTTAGGGGTTTAACGACTTATTTCACATGCTAAATGTAAGCACTAAAGTGGCATTTATAGTTTCGATGCATATATACATTTTTTACCTCCTTTTATAGACTGGTTCTGTTTGTTTCGTCATTAAGGACTAGCAATGTCTAAGTTAAGGGGTGTGGTTGGTCAAAAATATTGCATATGCGTGCTCGTTATCTTTATGCATTCTAGCACTTTTTATGTTCCTTATGCCTATATTTATGCTCGTTAACCAAACACCCTCGGTTTTGGATATATATATATATATATATATATATGCTTTGCATGACTTAATTGAGCTTTTATAGGTATTGGAACACTTAAAATGAGGATTCATTGCGTTTCGGAGAATTTTCGTCGTCGGACGCTACTTCAGTGGCATTTTAGACATTTCACACTTCATCTATGACTCAGTAGATTCCACGAAAGCATAGTTCGTTGAGTTAGCTTTGTGTGGCCACGAACGACACGTCATTTTAAACGGACGAAGAAGTTATGGCCGATTCCGTTATGGACTTCTACTCCCATGTTATGACCAAGGCATCCCAAGAAACAGGGTACAGGTACACCGGATCCTGGCCACCGGTCGACCGATGAAGTAGATTTTAGCTTAGGAAGAAAGCAGTGGACTTTTACCTAAGGGACCAGTCGACCGCCCCCTGGCCGTGGTCAACCGGGTGTGCCAGATATATTGACCATTTTCCTTTTTCATTTATTTTCCCATTTTTTTCTTTACTTCTTTTCTCACTTAATATAAATAGAACCTTTTGTCTATTTTGTGAGATATCTTTATTTTCTCTTTAGTTTAGGTTAGTTTTAGGGTTTGGTTTTGTGGAGAGATTATCTTCATTTCTATCCATGGGTTTACCTATTTAGGTTATGTAAGTTGTACTATTCATCATCCCTACCATTTATTTAAGTTAATTAGTTTCCTTGCTTTATAATTTAGGTTTACTTGCTTCATTTATTGCTTACCTTTATTTCTTGCATTTAATTAATATCTTTAATTATGTTGTGTAGCTAAGTTAATTAGGTTGTGATTGATTGAACTCACCTTGGGTTGACTTGGTTACTTTGTTATAGTGATGGGTTTTCATGAGTTTATTTCAATTGGGTTGTTCTTATTATTAAGCCTAGGAGATTTAATAGGATATATCATGTATGCTCCGTTTTTATGACCTTGCGTTTGTAATTCTTGGGGTATTTATTGACGCCAAAATTGTATTAAGCCTTTATGTGAATTTAGGGGGTGACAACTCTGGATTTAATTAATTATTGAAATGAGATTCAATCTTAATGACTTGTGTACCCATGTAACCATTTCTACTAATTAATTTGAGGTGAGGGATATTAGTCCCAACCTATAGTTTTTATTTCCTTTGTTAATCTTAGTTTAATTACCCATGCCTAATTATCTTTTATTTTTGTCATCCGATAAATTTTACACTTTTATTGAGGAGTATTAAACCAATATAATTCTAGCAACATTTTTCTGTGGATTCGATACCCGGACTGGCCGATGTACTCCCTTAAAAGAGTGTAGTCAATAGTCTAGGTTTTTAAATAGCGGTGGGAGCCGAGCATAACGATCGGCGTATATCTTTATACAATTGAGACGCGGTCTTCCCACTTGTTGTCATGTATCTTATTTTGCTATTGTTTCCCACTTTTAAGATTGGATTATTTTTTTAGGTTTATTTTCGTTTATTAAAACTAATTAGAATTTTTTTGTGGCTCGTTTAGTTTTTTTTTGTTACTGTACACCAAAAGACTTCGAATATGTCGTTCCACCTACCCCATCAGCCTGACCTATTAAACAAACTGATGACGTTTACCACTTTTAATATTGGATTATTCTACTGTTTTGAATTTTGAAAAGTTTGTTAAGGTGAAGAGTGTTTTTTTATGGGTTCTACTTTGAAGGGACTTTTTCTTTTCTGGTTATGGATGATTTTTTATTTTTGTAGTTCTTATCATAATTTTATATATACCTACTCTTTGAAATCTATAGTTTTTCATGTTATTGTCATGGTTTTATTTTAAATTTTTCTTTGAATTTTTTTAACGAAAATCGGGTCGTCCTCTTATCCTAAATTGGTTGTAGAAATTGGGAAGTTCTTATTTTGTTCAACTAGGTTGTAATTAAAATATTTAAGAATTAATATCCAATTAGTAGCACTATTTTTCCTGTTAATTTTAGATTAGGGATTATTGTTATTTTTGTATAATATGTTTGACTAAATATTAAATAAAATATTTTTTTAACTAAAATTAATTAACCCTAATTAAATTGGTAAAATGAAAAAACCTTAACTCATACAATTATATCCTTCAGGAACTAAGGTCCACGCCAACATAAGAAAAGGTCGTGAAAGAAAAATAGATGAAATTTTTTATTTTTATTTTTCTATTTTGTTATTGGGTTATGTTGCAAAGCTGGAGATGAATGAAACTTAAATTATTGTTTATATCGTGTTGTTAGTAATGAAATATTAGTATCTGACTTGGAAAAAAAATCAGAGAATTTTCGTAACTTACAAAACTTTTTAAAGTTAATTCCATTAATTTTTATTAATTATCGTATTTTTTGGTAGTAATCTCCTGGCTCATGCATTGCGCGAGTTTACGCCTAGTAACCAAAATAACTTCAACAACCACTAAGTAAAAGAAAAATTACATAGCACATTCTTTCACCTCACAATACACCATTCCTCTTCTCATTCCTTCTAATTTTGTCACACATGAAAGCCTTCTCCAACTTTTCAACCCTCTGAGTTAAACAACTCAACATCTTAGTTTGCATCTCATTTCTTTCACAAAGATGACTCATCAAACTCATCATTTTCTCATTCTCCACCATCATCTACTCTAATAGCTCTCTATTCCTCTTCTTATCACCATTTTCCTCTTCAACCAAACTCTCACCATTTCCTTTCACGCTAACATCTTCAATAACTTCCTTCACAACACAAGCTTCTTCATCTAGATAATCCTCCAAATCTAGGTTTTTATCACACTCAGCTAAATCGCCAACAAAATCATTAGTGTTGAGTGTATTACCTTCGGATTCAACTGCCAAATCTAAAATATCATTCCCAACATTCTGTATTTCTAGATCTGATTTGTTATGGTAATCAAAAGGACACTCAATTGAAATCATTAGTATTTATTGAGTGTTCTTTGGATTCAACATGGCAATCTAGGTTTTTATTAACAAATTTCTCCTTTTCTAGACATTGATCCGATTTGTTGATCAAATCTAGGTTTTTGTCATCAGATTCATTACCTTTCAACTCGTTACCTTAAGATTCACAATTTTCACCTTCGAATTTCACAGAATTAGCCAAAAACTAAGCAGAATTTTTTATCTCCACAATTTGATCAATTTTTTCTTCTAAGGGAACAAATTTTTTAATGACGGATTTTCTTCAATCTCTAACAATGGAATTAACTTCGCTAGTTGAATCTAACTTAAAAGGCAGATACATTAGCGTTTCGTTAATTATATTCTGCCCCTTTGAATCCTTGCGGATTAATTGAATAGTTTCATTTTTCGAAAGCTTCTCTTTTAATAGACAAAATCTTCTTCACATTTTTTTCTCACCAAGTAAGCTCTGAAAACCTTCTGAATTCCCAAAGATGATGAGGATTGAGATTTTCCTGAGCTAATAAAGTGTACGGGAATTATTTAACGGAAGGCGAGTAGTGACGAAGTGGTTGTTGATTGGTGATGAAGAATGGAATATTATTATTCATCATTTTCCACGGGTGTTTTTGAATAACCCCACCTCTTCTTTCAACAGATCCACAAAATTCGGATATAGCTATTTGTAACACCGCGCTTAAGATAATAACGGGTGGCCAACCCTATACTACATTAAATCAAGGGTCTCAGATGGCTCAGTCTCAACATCAACTGGTGGTACTAACTAATATAAGACTAACTACCCGATAACATTTAAGCGTGATGCTAAAATTAAATAAAATATGCAACAGACAACAAACCAACACTATAAAACTACTAATAAAGGAAAGAAAATTCATACAAGAACTATGATAAATAAAATGCTAGAATAAAATGAAATGAGTAACTACAACCGAATATACCGCAAAGGAGTAGACCCGAATAAGCTGTCGGGACACAGCCAATACAATGACTGAAATGAAATCAATATAAACATTTATAAATATCCCTTGGGTGTAAACCCGATATACAACATGAATCCTACCTAGATTTTTAAAGAAGTAGGAAGCGACTACATTCTACAACCCGCAACATTCCGCACCTGTCGCGGCTCCCAAGACTCTGGATAGAAGGGCAACCGGTATCCAAGCGATAGGACACCTGTAATAGTATATACATAAATATATAGCAAAAGAAAAATATAAACGGGTCAGAGCCCGAGTTGTGAAAATATTTAGCAAGTGTGTTAACCGTGCATAATAAATATAAATGCATTTATTTCATAATTTAAAGTGGAATCGCATTCTCATGAAACCCCAACTCAGCTCTCATCTAATGGCGCGCTCCTATTCGCGTCCTGAAATCTTAATTAAGTTACCCCACACATAAGGACAACCTAACTTACCATAGGCACAACCTATACCCCCAAGACCTTCCCTCCTATCATTACCCAAAAATCCAACCCCATCTAATCACACTTAATTATTTTTACAAACATATATGCCATACTAGGCTTAATGGATTCCAGTTTATAATTTAATTAATTATAATTCCTAATACATTACCCATATACATTTGGGTTAAAACATATAATTTAATTTCTAAATAACATGCATACAAATTATTAATGACAAAACTTCTCTCCAATTTCAACATTGCACTACGTTTCGTGCATGGGGCGTCTCGCAAAGTGAAATCCAAAGAAGGAACCCCCCCCCCCCCCCCCCCGTTACACTACTCCTTGACAATATCGATCCTAGAGATCTATTATGACATACATACAATTCTACTAAAGTTAGACTACCATATAAGAACAACCCAAAATCTCCAATAATATCCTTGGGATGATGTAACCGAAATATTCCTTAAATGCGATACATCAACCCCCAATAATCTGGTACACCATAATCATCCAAGATGTACTCCGTAAAGATTTCATATCCTTTTACCTATAGGATATATAAATATATATATAGGCATTTATTCTAACCATATATATATATATATATATATATATATATATATATATATATATATATATATATATATATATACAATCATCCATTCCCATAGCCAAGTGTATATACTACATATGATGTACAAGGGCCATGCACATAATATATCCGGCTATATATATCGCCGATAAACTGCACCATGCTATCATCTTCCCAGTGCCCGGCTCACCTAGCAATACTGGGGACCACCTGGCGGGGCTAAATGACACCCACCTCATGATAAACTCACGCACACAACGTCCCGGGAAGCGGTCATAGCTCCAAACCGGTAATGAGACGAAACATACCCACCACGTCTCATCCCAAAAATATCAATCACATAATAACACACTGGACGACTATGACCTGGGGAATATCCACACCCTTCTCATCGAGCCAGGATGCTCACCCTCTGCGCGGAAACTTCCCAATGATAGCATGAGCGGGGTATGCTTAACCACACAAGTATATATATCATTCACATGCACAATATATATACATCCATATGATTATATCATATGATTAAACCATCACATACAGTATAGATATTCATATCATGTATATCTACAACATAAATATATCCATATTCATATCCATACAGATATATATCCATATATCCACATGTATATATATACACTACCTCTCGTTCATATGTATAAGATATATATAAACTCGGCTTTAAGTATACATAATCCTCAATATACTAGCCTTCGTCCCAACACATTTAATTTACCTCGATATGTGAATACAATCCCTCACTTGAAGCATATTCATTCATTTTTCCTATGATGAATAGTCTCCCAAAAATATATGTATAAATTCAACATTCGGGTTATCGCCCAAAGTTTAGTGTAGGAACCCATCACTACACATCTCATCTATATTTAAAAGTACATAACTATCTCTTATACCATTTGACCATTGGTATATATATATATATATATATATATATATATATATATATATATATGTCTAATAGTCTATAAACCTCAGCTTATCCCAATGGTTACTTCCATACAATTATGCATAAACTATCCTGACTAGAATTTGTACTACTACTTATTCTAGTCGATAGTACGATCCAATTGTTCCCAAATTTGCCTAAGGTTCAATCATTCTTATGAACCCTTACCTTACTCCTGTAGCATTACCAATTGTTTCTTAGATTAAACGTTTCTAAGGGTACGTAACCCCTCTCTCTCGATAGTCCCCAATTATAACTTAATAGAATCCTATCACTATAAGGATTCAACATGAATATCGGTCTATAATTTCCCAACATCCCCTCGCAACTCTTTCTAAGAGTTCTTAACCTCCCATCGTATTTATACTTACTTTTGATCTATACTTAGGATTCTCAACTCCAATGAGGTTTCCCACTATCTCCATAAACACACACAACTCCAATACATACATGTAAACATATACCCTCCTTAAACTATTTAAAGAAGTCCCCCTAATCATAATAAGTGAGAAACCCCCTTATAAGTCTCCAAAATATATCTCTTACATCATAAAATCATGTCCCAAATTAATGAACCCAACCAAAGAGGGTTTGAAATCACTATAGAGAAAATCACTCCACTGCCCTGTTTTCGAATCGATTCGGCCCTATTTTGAATTGATTCGGCCTCCAAGGAGAATCGATTCGGGTCCAAAGACCTAGGCTTCTATCTCAGGCCCAATCGATTCGCCTTAGGTTCGAATCGATTCGGTCAATGCAGACCTGCCAATTTGCCTAGGCAGAATCGATTCGCTTAAGGGGCGAATCAATTCGGGTCTGCAGAATTTGAAGGGTTCTTCTTCTTCATTGAACCCCCTAAAATTTCTCTTCTAACCCCCAAACCTTCATCATAACATGATTCTAAGCCGATAAATCAACCCAAAGTTGATCCCAACCAGTTCTACACCATCAAACCCATATCTAAACACCAATATCAAGATTTAGTCTTCAAAATCTAAGTTCTGTTATAAATACCCAAAATCAAATTTTCTTATCCATAATTATGAAATCAAGTACACAAATGACTTATTTAGCAAGATTAAACACTTGCCTCGAATTTGTAGAGGTTGAATCATCCCCGAGATGGCATTTGGGCCGGAATCTCCAAGCTTTTCTTCCTCTCTCTCTTCTTTTCTTCTTTTTTCTCTCTTCCTTTCTCTTTTCTTTCCCTTTCTCTCTTTCTCACAAACGAGAATGGATTGATCCGTAAGCCTCTTAAGCCCTAAAACATAAGTCCCAATTTTAAATGTTAATACACATTTTAAATGACTCGTTTACTCCAATTCGAGTCAAACTGACTTAAAAAAAATTCAGAACCGAAATAAAACCCAATGACAGCCATTTTGACTATCTCGACCCTTTCGGGATTGATGGTACCCTCAGAATCATCATCCGGAATACTTTAAAATGTTCTCTATTTTTGGACCTGAATTCCCAAATTTTAAAATTCTCCAATTTAATTAAAATTTTATTTTCCCAAAAATTTAATTTCCCAGTCTCCAAAATCGTGGGGTGTTACACTATTATATTTAAAAACTTATAAAATACCAAAATGTCCTTGTTAACAGCCCCCAACAATTATCTTCATAAAACATGGAAATTTTGTAGAATCCTAAAAAAAGGGAGCGAACAACAGCTGTAATCATAAGGTCTCATAATTCAATCTCACTTTAAATACCTATATAAAAAATACTCTCCCATGACCATATTTCACGTGTAAGAAATTATACGAAAAAAAACAGAAAACAAACTTCACAACCCTGTTTAGGTTTTTTTAAATTTCCAGCCTCAAAAAAATCAAATAAGGCTGGAATTACTATTCGTTCCATTTTTTTACAAATCATACATAAGAAATTAAAAAAAAAGTGAAAACAAACATCATAACCCTTTTAGGATTCTACGAGATTTCCAGCCTAAAAAAATCACTTAAGGCTGGGATTTGTATTGTTCGTTCCATTTTTTACAAATCATACAAAAACTGTTTAAACAGGTGTGCTGCCCTTTTTTTTGCAAGCTCCGACATGGAAGAACATGTAATGGAATATTATAAATTGAAGCAACATGTAAGTACCAACATATATAAAATCTTATTGGCTATTAATAAAATATATTGTACAAACAAAACCTTCTTTCAACAACAAAATGTAAGTGAATATGAGACGAATATTGCTTGATATGCTATAGTCATTACTAAATATCATATTCTAAAGTGAACAGATATAAAGATGTTGGTCATCCAAATTTATAAGTTCATTGGACTGAAGAAAAAATTTCTATTGAAGAAACATTTCCAGAAAATGACATTTCATAATGAAATCAAGAATTTGAGAACTTGATATCGCATTATCTTCTTTTACAAATTAAAAAAATTTCCTTTAAAAATTTCTTACCAAATACAGAGAATATATAGATGGGTAATGAATATTAATGAATAATAAAATACTTAGGTAAAGATTTAAAGTATGTGTGCGATCAATCCAAAAAAAATTGGAGCATATGTGTGTGAACATTTGAAAGATTCATAACAGGGGAAAAAACTTACCATGCTTAAATTTACAAAGATTTGAGCTTGTAATGGCGCAATTCCGATCGATGGGAGAAAGTGAGAGAGGGTGGAGGTCTACTAGGTCGAATGAGAGAAAATGGACTAGTTTTGTTGAGGATGGAGATTCTAATATGGATTGTATGGGAAAAATGAGGAAGGATTGAGGCCTCATGGCAAGAGAATCCTTTCCTGGAAATGGGGAAGAACCTCCTCTTTTCTTCCTCCTATGGTGGTTCTTCCTCCTCCTTTTGGGTGGTTATAACTAGGGTTCTTGGATGTAACTCCCAAATGAGTGGGTTAACTCTTAATAAATGATGTTAGTCCTTAATTCACTAGTTGGGCTTTAGGCTCCAACTTTGGACCCACAAATGAGCGCAAATACATAATTTAATTATCCCGGTAACTACCCAACTCATATATATATATACCCCAAGACCATTCCTAAGGGTCTAAAATGCTCGAACGAGCCCTTAATACCTCTCAAAGTGTGCTCCGAATATTTTTATCCAAAAATATATTTTAATTATGACATGATACATGTAAATACTTTTTATTTAAAAAGAAAATAAAATCCCGTTTGATTTATTCTCAAATCATTAAAGTCTAACTCTAAAAGTTCATAAATAAAAATGAGTATAATTACTCACAACCTTGATTAATTAATTTCACCGAATTAAATTAATTCCTATTAAATTTTATTTTATTCCAAAAATACAGGGTATTACAAACCTTTTTAATGGCTCTTCAAAAACTAATTATTAATATACATACATTGATAAATATAATTATAGTTTTGTTATAGAAAATAGAATTACCAGTAGTACCCCGTGCGATGCGTGGGCACAATTATATGTTACAAATGTTGTCTTAAGAAAATATAAATTATACTTGCATAAAAATATTATTTTATTTAAAAAACATATATACAATGGAATGAAGTGAGAACTCACACAGACACACATTATATATATATATATATATATATACCCTCACACACAGCTCATATATACACCCCACACCCAGTAGGTCGTTGCCCCAACTTATACCGCCGAATCTATACCAACCTGATACCCACCTAACCCGACACCAAACTCGGAGAAACCCTTACCCACCTAAACCAAGCCAAAATTAACCCAAATCACCTTAAACCTGTCGGAATAACCACCCACACCACCATTTATTCTAACAATCTAACTTTGTAATTCAATAACCTTTAGAGGATACTATAGTTGAAAATAAGTGTCGGTAAAACCAAGTAAGTGATTTTAAAAAACAATTGAGTGAAGCATGAATAGATTGCTTATACACTCACCCTTTCAAATGTGATAGATTCATTTCACCGAGTCTATAAGGGGATTCATCAATGAAATAGGAAACCATCAATATAAATACAATAAATCAAACCAAAAAATGATGATCAAAGTTCAAAAACAATATTCTGCACCATCACTTGAGCTGAAATCTCCTATTCTCGTCAATGACACCAATCTAGTACAAGTTTTGTGCAAATATCTATAATTTTTCTTTTTGATTTCTGCTAATGATGTTATTGCAAAAGATAAGTTGGTATTTTTTTATTGGTTGATGTTTGTAGACATTTAGGGGAGGGAGAAAGAGACGAAAGTTCATAGAGGGGGGGGGGGATGGACAAAGGCTAGAGGGAGTTGTTGGAAAATGAATAAGTCATTTGGATTTCAAAGGTTGATAGATGTTTGGGTTCTATAAGTTTAATAAATGTCTCACAAAAGATTAAACTGCATTAAATGTTTTGTAAGTTTAATAACTGTCTCAGGAAGATTAAACTGCATTAAATGATATTAAAACCTCTAATACTATTGTATTATACGTATAATATAGTTATAGATATAGATATTTCATTTATATCAAAAATTAAAAACTAACCATGTAGTAGTTTTGGAAAGTGCCACCTGAAAAAATCGAGCAATAGAAAAAGCAAGATCCTCAACCGTTCGATGTAGATCTTTGCCAGCCCAATTATTAAACCTTAAATGTCATGTCAAAATTAATAAAACAGTTATATTTGGACAAATTAATTTTATAATGAAGAATAACTGATTAAAAACTTACCATTCGATTTAATTTTGAGTTCACATCTTGGGCCTATTGGGGTTGTTCGGAGTGAATCGATGACAATACCCTCCATTACACGGGTTTATGTGTTAAAAGAGTAGTATTAAGTGTAATGGATTTAAAATAATAATGTCAATATATATTAAGATAAAAATAATACCATTGGCTTAGCATCATTCTCTTAGCACATAATCCATGAAACTCCAATATCAAGTGATTGAGCCATACTTGCGCACTGATTAATATAAGTTGTGCCAATATCTCTGTTGATACCAAATTTAGTCTGCTGACATGGCTCAATTAAGTGGAGCACGTGTCAATCTACATGGCATTAACAAACATTTCTGAACAATACATTGACTTCGAGGAACTCAATTTCCCCGACCAACTCAGATACTCCGAGCAGTAGGTGCTCACCGAGGAACTTTATTGCACCGAGCAACTCATGGATACCGAGATACTCAGGCATTCCGAGCAGCTTAGGCGGTCCGAGCAGCTTAGGCGGTCCGAGCTGCACCTCAATCAGAGCATTTATTATCAGATAATTAAGAGAATTAAATGCACATTAAATGCTGAATATTATCATACAAATGTATACGCTTATTGAACAACTATGTATTACTCATTCACATGTACAACCTCATGGCTATAAATACATTGTATCATCCTCATTGTAGGGGGAGCGGAATTTCTTGAGAAAAACTCTACCTCGAGAATTCCTAAACAGTTAATAATAACACAAACAGTGGACGTAGGCCATTCGATCAAGGCTGAACCACTCTAAAATATCTTGTCTTATTTATTTTTTATCTATGATTAAACAATTAGAGATAATCTAATTTTTTACATCAACAGATTGACGCCGTCTGTGGGAAACGACTGTAATTTTCGTTTTTCACCAAAAATAATTCATCACCAATGACTGACAATCCTGAATCCAGTAATCGAAACGCTGGAAACCACCCAAATCCATCCGCTCCTCCAAATATCCAAGATCTGGCAGGAATCATGGCCAGTTTGGCTCAAGGCCAGACAGTCATGCAGGAAACAATGCGATAACTCATGCAAACTATCCAAGGTGGAGCATCAACCTATTCAGGACAACGAAGTGGTCAAAGAAATACTCATTTACTTTCTTCACGCATTAAGCAAAGCGATTCATATCGCACTGATAAATCTGAAGATTTTTCTTATCAACTGGGTCGAACTTCTTCAGTACGAACCACAAATACTGAACAACACATCACTCTCTCTCCGGAAAGGACTAGTGCACTGGAAAGATTGAGTAGGGTCTCTCCTTTTGATCGATTGGGCCATAGGAAGAATAAAAGTCCTCCTAAGGCTGTGTCGAGAAACTTTCGACGACCATTTGATCTAAGAGAGGGTTCTGCCCAATCACAACCAGTTGCTCGGCAAGATAGATCCCAAGAAGCCACATCCACGCGATCAGTTGCTCGAACCAACAGGCCCGAGGAAGGAAATGATGCGTGGAAAGGCTCTATTCAGAGGCTGCAAGATAGATTAGGGGAAATGGCCAAGGCCAAGAATCCTCTACAAAGAACTTTTGTCCAAGAAATTATGGATTTTCCCACACCATCGAAGTTCAAAGCACCTGTTGTGACTCCTAAATATGATGGAAAAACCGATCCTGTCCTTCATATAGAGCAATACCAAGCTACTGCCGACATCTATGCTGTGCGAGATGAGATGAGATGCAGGGCATTCTCGGGAACTCTTACGGGATCTGCTCAAATATGGTACAATAATCTTCCTCGGGGTAAGATTTCAACTTTCTTTCAACTGGTCGAGCTCTTCATTGGAAACTTTTGTTTTGGAGCAAAACCTGTTAAATGAGTAGCACACTTGTTAAGTGTTAGACAAAAGGCAGGTGAGAGCACTAGGGACTATATAACTCATTTCAATAACGAGAAACTTGAAGTTATTGATTACGAGGAAAAGACAGCGATTACTGCTCTGATGAGTGGGCTATTGCCCAACAAGTTATATTACACTTTGGCTAAAGATCCACCCAGAACCATGTCAGAATTGATGGCAAAAGCGTCCAAGATCATGAAAGCCGAGGAGGCTATGGCTGCAAAGAAGAATATGAATACTAAAGAAACCAAGGTGGAGGGTGATAAGGCCAAAAAGAAAGAGCATAAGAACAATGATGGTGACAAGCACTCAAAAACAAAGCCATCATGGGAGGTATTGAAGAAATTTGAGAATTATACTCCTTTGAAGGTAGACATCAACCATGTTCTAGAAGAAATCAAGAACAACGAGGAGTTAAACTGGCCAGAGAAAATGAAGTCAGACCCTGACAACAGGAATAGGGCCAAATATTACGAGTTCCACAAGGATCATGGACACATGAACAAAAATTGTATAGCTCTTCAGAATGAGATCGAGGCACTCATTAGATGAGGAAAACTGGCAAAGTATGTTGATCGCAGAAATGAAAGAAGAAACAACGACCGAGCAAGAGAGAGATCCAGATCTCCTCGTCGAGCAGAGGAGAACAAGAAAAGAGACCATGAAGATGATCCAAAAGACGACCCCGATCTTCCCAAAAGACCAAGGCAGCTAGAATGTGAGGTATTTTCAATACGTTTTGGATCATTTGATTGTAATGTTATTACAGGTGGAGATGCAGGAGGTGGATACCTTACTACAGAAAGAAAAGCTTACCTCAATGAGGCTCAAGCCTGTTCATATATTCAACGAATAAACTTGGCTGAAGATGATCGCCCGAGGAAGGTCAACAAAGAAAAACTGGTCATTGGTTTCTCAAAAAATGACCTCGCAGGTGTGCTGTATCCTCATGATGACCCATTGGTGATCAAAATGAGAATGAAAGAAGTGATGATCTCGAGAGTACTAGTTGATAATGGTAGCTCGGCTGATATTATGTTCTACTCGTGCTTCAACAGCTTAAATCTAAAGTTATCTCAGTTGGAGCCTTATCATAGGCCCCTCCTCGGTTTTGTTGGTGATAAAGTTTTTCCACTTGGGACGATCAAGTTGGATATGTTCATTGGTACATGGACTTCTTGTCGAACAGAAAGAGTACGCTTCTTCGTGATGGATAAGAATGTTCAATCAGCCTACAATATCATCATGGGAAGGGTAGGATTGAAGAAGTTTGAAGAAGTACCATCTACGGTACATTAATGCCTAAAATTTCCAACCAATTCTGAAGTAGGAGTTGTGAAGGGTGATCAAAAAGTAGCTCGGGAATGCTACTATTCATCTTCCGAACAGGAGGAACTAGAGGAATCTAGGAAAAATACTACTACCTATCAGGTGGATGAGGGTGAAGAAATTGAAACATTGGATCCTAGAGACGAGTCGTAACTCGTGAAAGGTCAAGTGGTTGAAGCTACTAAAAACATCATTCTGGACGACGAGCACCCTGAACGAACAAATCAGATAGGTTCGTCGTTAGATGCCTCATTAAAACAAGAGTTGATAGTTTTCTTAAAAATCAGAAAACAAACTTTCGCTTGGAGTCATGAAGATATGCCCGGAATAGACCCAAATTTCTTATGTCACGAGCTCAATGTGAATAAGGAAATCAATCCAGTGAAGCAAAGAAGAAGAGTGTTCAGCCCCGAGAAGAACCAAGCTATACAGGAGGAGGTCGAGAAGCTCTAAAAATCTTGCTTTATTGAAGATGTTAAGTATCCAGACTGGTTAGCAAATGTGGTGATGGTGAAAAAGAAGAACAATAAATGGAGGATGTGTGTAGACTTCACCGACCTCAACAAGGCATGTCCAAAGGATCATTTTCCCTTGCCCCGAATTAATCAACTAGTGGATGCTACCTCGGGACACGAGTTATTGAGCTTCATGGATGCTTATTCTGGTTACAACCAGATTAAAATGAAACCTGAAGATAGGGAGAGTACTTCTTTCATTACCCTAGGGGAACTTATTGTTATAATGTTATGCCTTTTGATTTGAAAAATACAGGTGCGACATATCAGCGGCTGATGAACAAGGTGTTTGCAGAACAAATCTGTTGCAACATGGAAGTCTATGTTGATGATATGCTGACAAAGAGCAAGAGAGCTGCTGACCATCTAGTTGACATAGGCCAGACCTTTGATCAATTAGATAAATATCAAATGAATCTGAACCCGACCAAGTGCATATTTGGAGTACGAGAAGGCATGTTTCTCGGGTATATTGTCAATCAACGAGGCATTGAAGCAAATCCTGAAAAGATCGAAGCTTTGTTAGGGCTGCGATATCCAACGACGAAGAAAGAAGTGCAAAGTCTTACAGGGCGAGTAGCAGCACTTAACAGATTTGTATCGTGAGCAACTGATAGATGCCTCCCATTCTTCAAAACGATTCGAAAGACTTTTGAATGGAATGAAGAATGCGAGAAATCTTTTCAAGAATTGAAGAAATATTTGGGAGCACCTCCACTGTTGTCCAGACCAGTGATGGGAGAAAGATTGTACTTATATCTGGCAGTTTCAAAAAATGCAGTTAGCTCGGCTTTAATAAGAGTAGAGAATGGAGTACAAAAACCAATTTATTACACCAGTAAGGCCTTCCAAGGAGCAGAGATCAGATATCCAAAACTGAAAAAGTTAGCACTGGCGCTGATCGAAGCGAGTAGAAGAATGAAGCCATATTTCCAGGCTCATACCATAGTCGTATATACCAATATGCCGTTGAGGCAAGCTCTTCATAAACCAGAAAAACCAGGGATATTGATGTATTGGGCAATAGAACTCGGTCAATATGATATAATTTATGAGCCTAGATCGTCATTAAAAGGGCAAGAAGTAGCAGATTTTATAGTAGAGTTCACTTATCCTGATACCCCCGAGGAGCAAAAACTGAACACCGACCAACCTGTGGATGTTAAAGGATCATCAAATTTAAATCCTGATCAACTTAAGTTGGTCGGAAAGCAAGAAGAGAAGGTCGACGAGCAACGAGGTGTGGTAGAAATGGAGATAAAGGAGCAAGAAATATTCCATCAAGGAACTTTGTCCAATAAGAAGTTTGAGGACGAAATACCTGTATGGAACCTATATGTGGATGGCTCATCATGCACCTCGGGTAGTGGAGCTGGGATTATATTGAAAAGTCCAGACGAGATCGATATAAACTATGCTCTGCACTTTCAATTTCAAGCTTCTAATAATAAGGCCGAATATGAAGCGATGATTATAGGTCTTAGTCTGGCAAAAATCATGAAGGCAGAGCAGGTAATCGTATGCAGTGACTCACAATTGATTATAAACCAAATGCTTGGTGTATATACAGCAAAAGGAGAGTGGATGATTAAGTACCATGCAAAGGCAATGAAATTGGTATCGGAATTTATTACTGTTCAACTGGTCAGAATACCAAGAATGGAGAATGCAAGAGCAGACGCTTTAGCTCGATTAGCATCGGCTACTCGTACCGAGCTACGAAGAACAATCCGAATTGAAGTTTTAGCTGGTCGGAGCATAGATAAAGATCTGACGATGAATTTTATTACCCTTGATTTAGGGCCATCTTGGATGGATCCCATCAGGGCATATATTGAGGAGGGCGAATTACCGATTGACAAACTCGCAGACAAGAAATTGAAGTTTAAAGCTACTCGTTATGTACTATCTAATGGTATTCTATACAGAAGAGGAATCATAGCTGGCTTGCAGAGGTGTGTACATCCCGCAGAGATGAAATAATTGATTGAAGAAGTCCATGAAGGGTCTTGTGGAGCCCATGTAGCAGGTCAGACACTTTTCCAAAGAATAATGACGTAAGGATACTACTGGCCAACGATGAGGGCTGATTGTATAGCTTATGCCAAGAAATGTGACAAGTGTCAGCGCTTCTCCTCCATCCGAAGAACTCCCCAAGCATTGTTGACACCCATTACTTCCCCTTGGCCATTTGCCATGTGGGGAATTGACCTGGTTGGGCCACTTCCAACAACTAGAGGAAGATTTAAATATCTCGTCGTTGTAGTGGATTATTTTACTAAGTGGGTAGAAGCCGAGCCTCTCATTGATATGACGTATGACAAGGTGTACCAATTTATTTGGAAGAACATCATTTGTCGATATGGTCTTCCTCATGCCTTCATTACAGACCAAGGAACCCAGTTCGACAACAAGGAGTTCGCGGCCTATTGTCATCAGTCAAATATCTTGAAGATTCACTCGGCACCAGGCCATCCCCAAAGCAATGGACAAACTGAAGTGACAAACAGAACGTTGCTAAATGGATTGAAGAAAAGACTAAATGACGCGAAAGCAAACTGTATCAACGAGCTACATTCAGTATTGTGGGCTTATCGTACTACTCCCCGAGTAGCAACTGGAGAATCTCCATATATGTTGGCATTTGGAAGTGAAGCTGTTATACCCGCCGAATTGGGCCTCCTAATACACCGAGTGCTGAACTTCAATTCCCCTGTCAGCGATTTAATGAGAAGCTTAGACTTGGACATACTCGAGGAAGTTAGAGAAGAAAAAGCCATCAGGAATGCTGCTTAGACAAGGTATGGATACACCCGTAGCTATACTGGTCTTAGACAAAAGATTCAGTAGTCCTATGAACGCCATAATTAGAGGAGTCCAATCCAATTTGGTAAATGGAGTTATTTGGTTTAACATAAAACCAAATTTCTTCATATCTATTGATGATCCAAACATTGAGGAATCTGTCATTATAAAAATCCAAACCAAAGGAATAGGAATGAAAGATACCTCACGAAATATGTCAATACATTGGAAAACAATTCATGAATTGACAACTCTACCACATACAAATACACAAAATGTGGATAGAAATATTATAGAAATATTTGAACCTCGACCATTTGATTCGGCAATACAGCCCAGATTAATCAACTGGAGAGATTTGGAAGTCCCAAAACAATGGATACTACCCCAAATAACAGAACCACCTCTTGAAAAACAACAAAACAGTGTTGAATTACAGGTATCTGGTAATAATGTCTATTTTAAAAATAAACATTCAGAAAATTGGCAAAAGAATTTTCCTGACAATGATTGGGAAAAATTAAAAGGAAAAAACCTTTTAAAAGGCGAAAGTAGTAATAGTAAACCCCCTATTGCTATGAAAAATATACAAGTACCAATATTACCTGGAACAAATTATCTAAAAGAAGATAATATAAAATCCATTCAAATTTATCATTTCCAATTAGGAAAAGAAGAAATAATCTTCTCACCAAGCCATGTAAAGAGAAGATATACTTATGTATTTGGTTACTTCAATTTTGCAGGCTATAAACCATATAGTCTTTGCACATTAATTGATACAGGAGCAACTATATGTTCTTGTAGACCTAATGCTTTACCTCCTGAAAAATGGATAAAAATGAAAAACCCTATTGCTGTAACAGGCATCAATGGGACACAAAATTTCATTGATTTAAAAGCTAAAAAAGTGGCTATATGGTTTAATGAAAAGAAATTCATTATTCCAAAAATCTTATGCTTTCCAGAAATGCATGGAGATTTTATTTTAGGCAACAATTTTATCTCAGAATATTTGCCTATAAGTATTGATGAGGGAACTATAAATTTAACCCTCAACAAAGATGTAGTAAAAATCCCTTTACTACAACAACATAAATATAAGTGCGAAAGAGAGTTTCGCCCTACTAAGAAAGGGGATATAACTCCTTTTATCAAAGCCCTTGAAGAAACTCATTGGCTTTATACTATATTAAATGATAATTTTAGTGAAAACCCACTAAAATTATGGAATAAAAGTCCAAGATATTGTAATCTCAGACTAAGAGATCCCAATGTCATTATAAGAGTAAAACCAATGATCTATACCAGAAATGATATAGATGAATTTGATAAACAAATCAAAGAATTATTGGATATAAATCTTATTGAAGAAATAATAAGTCCACACTCTAGCCCTGCCTTCATGGTAAGAAAACATAATGAAGTAATAAGAGGAAAAGCTAGAATGGTTATAAATTATAAAAGACTAAATGAACAATTAGAGTTTGATGGTTATTTTATTCCAAGAAAGGATGTATTAATTAACCAAACTAAAGGAAAAAAGTTCTTTAGCAAATTCGATTGTAAATCTGGATTTTGGCAGTTAAAACTAACTGAAGAATCCAAGCCATTGACAGCCTTTAGTACCCCTAGAGGGCACTATCAATGGAATTATGCCTTTTGGACTAAACACAGCTCCTCAGGTATATCAAAGATGGATGGACAAAATCTTTAAAGACCTTAAAGATTTTTGCTTTGTCTATATAGATGACATTCTTGTTTTTTCCAAAACCATAGAAGAACATAGATATCATCTGAAAATTATCTATGAAAAATTTCAAAGACATGGAATCATTTTATCACCTAAGAAAATTGATGTTGAAAAAACAGAAATTAATTTTCTTGGCATAATCCTAAACCAGGATGGCCTACAATTACAAGATCATATTATCTCTAAAATAAGAGATTTTAATGAGGAAATTTTGGATAAAAACAATTACAAAGTTTCCTAGGAATCCTTAATTATGGAAGAAATTTCATAAAAGGATTATCTCAAAAAGAATTACCACTTCTTGAAAAACTCAAAAAGAATGAAGTTTTTACATGGAGTGCTAATGATACTCTTGTTGTCAAAACAATTAAACAAGAAATTATTAATAATTGCCCAAAAGTTTATTTTCCTAAAATAGGAGATAAATTAATATTGGAAACTGATGATTCGGATAATTGCTGGGGATGTGTTCTCAAAGCAATTCCTGCAGAATATTGGAATGAAAACAATCCTTCCAATACTTTTGGTATTCGTGGTAAGAAAACCACTATCCCAAAAATAATTCAAAAACATGAATTGGTATGTGGATATAATTCAGGAAAATTTAAACCAAATGAACTGAATTATATTATTTTTGAAAAGGAATTATTAGCAATTAAGCTTGCGATTAAAAAATTCCATATTTTCTTAGCACCTGAAGACTTTATTGTCAGAACAGATAATAAAGCTGTCAAAGACTTCCTCATAAATAAAAGAAATATTTTAGAAGGAAGAAGACTTAAATGGTTCAACTAAATTGCTGTCTATACATTTGAAGTTGAACATTTAAATGGTACTAATAATTTTCTTGCAGATTATCTTAGCAGGAACTATGAAGAAAAACCTACTAACCAAGTAGAGTTTTTAGAAACCCACTAAACAAGTGGAGTATGTTGCATATTTTAAAATAACACCCACTAAACAAGTGGAATATTTTGAAATATATTTTATCAAAACCACTAAACAAGTGGAGTTTTCTATTTTCAGGATGGGAGATAAGCACCCAGGAGAAGTAAAAGGAGATTAGGAACTGTTGCTAAAAAGGCAAAAACCCAAGCATCATCGTCTACACAACCTAAACAAAATCCTGTTTATATTGTATTCAGTGGAAGAAATACAGGCTTCTATGACAACTGGAATCAGTGTTTTATGCAAGTAAACAAATACCCTGGTGCATGTCACCAAAAATTTGACACTATGCCAGAAGCCATTACAGCATGGGAAAATTGGATGAAACAGTTAGGACCTCCTAATATGATTTACCAGTTCTCCAAACTACAGACCAAGGAAAGCCTCCTTGATACTGAAACTTACGACTTTCACAACCCAGGAATCCCCTGCGAGTTGTATACACCATTAAATGAAGCATGGAAATCTCATCTCCGAGATAAAAGAAAAGATTTTAGAAAAAATATGAGTATCCTTGCTAACAAAATTGCTGAACAAACAGCAACTTTGGAAAAATTCAAAAGTCTGAGCCTTAAACTCATAAAAAGCTTAAACTATGAAAATGAAGATTTTCCTTTGGAAAAAATTGATACTTTTCTGGAATTTTCTGAATTACTGGAAAATGATTTTCCTGACAAGATCTTCAAGACTATCAGGAGAATTTGTCTATTTGAAAAAGCAAAGATAATTCTCCCACGTCCTCTATTCCAAATCAAAATTTTACCAAAAATCGAGGACCATGAGCAAAAGATAAAAAGTCTTTTACTCAAACATTTTTACTCTAGCTTAAATTATAGTGATGGCATGCCAAAACTGCATTTCATTACTAAAGAAGGATATCCACCTTGGGATATTGAAACAATTGAATGGGGGTTAGTAAACAAACTAATCTTCTCCAGTCTATCCTGTTCAACTCATTTTGAATTTTTACCTATGATGATCAAAACCATGATCTATCATGTATTGACAAAAAGCAGGTACAAATATACTCGCTATCTGTCATTTCATATCACAAGCACAATTGGTTGGCGATCAAGAGAAATTTTCTATCAACCCTACCAGATCTGGTACCTCAGAGCTACTGAGGACTACGAATGGGGCGAGATTGAACAAAATTGGGAAATTGCACTTAATGTACCGTTGGACCAGTTGGACACAACGAGATATTGGTCACAAAACCTGATCAATACTTCAAACCATGCAGAATATTTTTGTTGAGAATCAGCATTAAAATTCATGGTAACTGATGGCAGACGATTATTTGTTACCGATTTACCGATAAATTATACTACCTCGCTTGAACAACGAGCGACAGTAAGGGAGTTTCTAAATAATTTGAAAAACAAAAATAATTTGGATGTTCCCTTTGAACAATTAAGCCATGCAGAGGAATACGAACAAGCCCAATTACATGGACCTCCAAATCACAGCCCTAACGATAGTATGTCTTTCGACTCTGTCGCTGAGGCCAATATTGCCAATGCATTCGATGTATGACAATTGGAACAAGGAAATAAACCCACATGGACGACTGCAATTCATCCAGCACACGAAGTGGGATATGCACATGGACAATATACAGTTGACACATGTGATGACGATTTGGACGTTTAAAACAAAAACATCCAAATCAGTTGTAAAATACTTTTTTGAATCATTGTAAAATACTGTGCAAATCACTGTGCACTTTACATTCAGCAGCCCACGTTTATGTTTTCTTTCCTTTGTTTATTCATAAAGAAAAAGATAAGGTTATCTTTTAGAGGCTATAAAAGGAGAGCTTATCCTCAGTTGTAAATCATCAGTTGTAATATTTCTCTTACTCTTTTGTACTCTCTTCTCCACATATAATATTAGTCCGATCATTTTCGACATTTCCGACTTGTGTAATTGTGGTATCATATCACAAGCACAATTGGTTGGCGATCAAGAGAAATTTTCTATCAACCCTACTAGATCTGGTACCTCAGAGCTACTGAGGACTACGAATGGGACGAGATTGAACAAAATTGGGAAATTGCACTTAATGTACTGTTGGACCAGTTGGACACAACGAGATATTGGTCATAAAACCTGATCAATACTTCAAACCATGCAGAATATTTTTGTCGGGAATCAGCATTAAAATTCATGGTAACTGATGGCAGACGGTTATTGTTTTCCTGCTCCAGCAACTTAGCTATCTGCTTGTGCTCTTCGACCTCGGTCTTCAAAGTTCTCTCCCTCACATCATAAGCAGCAATCAATTTATCGTATCCCTTATCATCATTCAGTTGCTGATACTTCTTCTCATATCCCTGGTGCAAAAGGGCTGTAGACTCCTTGTATTGTCGTTGAAGCTCCTCGAGAGTACCCTGGAGGTCTTCAATCATTTCATAATACGCTACATTATTAGCCACTGCCCGGTCGAGCAGACACTTTAAATACTGGTAGGCTTCAACTGCTTGCTCTGAAGCATCTTGACCAAGAATATCAACGATCTGAGCTTCAGTCATATCTGTGTGACCAGCTCTGAAGTAATCATTGCATTGCCTCAATAATTTGTATCATGAGCAGATAGTAATTCCATCCTGGCCATAAACTAGTAAAAAGAAGAAAGAGCAAGAATCAATAAGGAGCAAGAGGAAGAGAAACAATAGTATGAATAGGCAAAACTTCAAATTTTATTATATCATAAAAGAGAGGTACATAGTTCAGAATTACAATTGACAAAAATAAACAGAGATAAAAATTCGAAGAACTCTACACCTTCTCCTTGTCTCCCAAAACTTTCTCGGGAGGTTGGGACGAGGAGGTAGGTTGCTCGGATGGCACAGATGGTTGCTCGGAGGGTGCTGGAAGCTGCTCGTTTGAAATAATGGATGGTTGAAGTTTCTCGCAGGAAGACTGGACAACTGTGGGATGAGAAATTTGATCTCCCATCACCATGGAGGATTCCTCAGAGGCAGCTTCGTCCTCTTCTTCTTCTTCAGGAGTTGGAGGGGGGCCAGGGATGTGTCGCTGAAACAGGTCGGAATTTCCATCAACACTCAGCTCTTTCAGAGAAGCGACCCAGCCATCCCTAAAGTACTTAAGGCTACCATATTCCACCTGCGACATCATGGAAGCCAGACCCTTATTCCATCCTTTGTCCCAGCCAGCACCGAAGGACTTTTTCACAGCTAACTTTCTTTTCACCTTCTCCGAGGAAAGCTTCTCGGATAGAATTTCCTCGGTAGCCTTCAATTTATTCTCCACTTCTTCCTTCTGACGACTTACTTCACGGAGTTTGCCTAACTCTTCCTCAGCAGCTTTGAGCTTACCTTCAAGCTCCCCAGCATTTTGGAGCTTCCCTTCGAGCTCTTTATTCTTCTCCTCCAAGTCTTTTATTTTCTTCTCCAACCCCTTGGAGACCTCAACAACCTGATCTTTCTCTTGTTCGATGGAATTAAGATTCTTCTCCCAAGTAGTTTTATCATCATCATACTTCTAACGAGAATCCTTCAGAGACTGCGTTAAACCCACCAAAGCTTCCTCTACACCTGACGAGGAGCTTGAAGCTTTAATAGTTTCATCCTTCTTTAAAATTATATTCAAACAGGTTACCAACTGGGAAAAGAAAATAACAGCAAGTCAGTGCAAAGATATAACAAGGGAAAAATTAAATTTTAGGACAATAATACTTACAGAAGCAATATGATGAGCAGCTAATGTGGTAACCATATCCCGAGAAAGATTTTCTTCAATACCTTGGATCTCGGGAATGATCCAAGACTTCACCGAGCTCAAGGCAGAGCTCGGGGCAATAAAAGTGGGAACACCACTTCCAATAGTCAGGGGCTGAGAGATGAATTCAGCCAAATTGATCGAGGAGCTCTTCTTCAGCCTCTTCAAAGGAGCATCAACGGTCTCGACCAAGGATGTAGTCTTAGTCGGGGATATGACTATAACATCGCTTGGAGCAGCGACCTTGCTCGAAGCCACTGGAGGCTTCTCGATAACCTTCACAGGAGCAGCCGGAGCAGGTGCATCGATTTTCTCGTCCCTTCTTCTGGGACGTCATGTTTGCTTTTCTTTGCCTCTCCAGCAACAGAGGCAAATTTCTCAAAGAGGGCAGGAGCTCTTCTTCTCTTCATTCTTTCACTCAGAGGAATATGTGACTCAAGTGAAGAACTTGAAGAAGCTGGTACTGGTTCTACGTCACTTATCACCGGACGAGCAGTAAAAGACGAGGTGTAATTCTTATACTGCAGCAAATATGAAGCTGATCTGATATGCTCGTCGGCAACAGTTTGATGCAAACCCCAGATAAGTTTCAGATGTTTTAAGTTAACTTCTGTCTCTTTTGGAGACCTTCTTTTGCTGTCAACTGCAAATAAATGAAAATTAAAATATCAGTGACACATTTTATCAAACACAAAGAAAGCATAAATTCAAAAATAAAGTAAAGTAAAAACAACCTATCCCATTGCCATAGGGAGGACATCTAGGACCCTGATACACATCATTTCCAGTTAGTGGAGCATGTTGCTAATTTTTTTATAACAACACTATGCTCAAAATAATCTCTATTGGCATCTGGGAGATTGACCACTAAAGCTCAATTTAAAAACCTAGTTTTTAAGTAAAAAGTACTGTCGCTGACAGTCCATCTATAGCAAAACATGATTTCTGGAATTCCTATACGAGTTCCATGAATCTGATTTAATCTATGAACTCCGTTAACTATTCTCCACGTATTGGGGGCTATTTTTGCAGGAACCACGTCAAAATATTGATAGAATTACCGACACAAAGGATTTGGGGGAAAAGAAAAGCCACATTCAGCAACAAAGAGACTGGGGAACCAATGTCCCTCAGCCAAACGAAAATAATCTGAAGGCTCAAAAAGTTCCTCCAAAACAACCCATGAAGGAATAGAGAAATCAGAACGAAACTTATCAAGCGACTCAACAAGGTAAACCATGGAGAATAAAGGAAATAAAAGAGAAGGAAGAAGATCTTACAGAAAAAGGATGGATCTGTTGACAACGAACGATGAAAATGATGAACGCACAAGAGAGAGAGAAAATGGAAAACTCAAAGATACAGATTTGAAAAAGTAAAAGACGATATGATTTTCTGCAACGCTTAAATACCTTACCTTGGGAAAAGGTAAAAATAATGATTACAAAGGGAGACGTTTACGCTACCGGCGGCTAAAAGGACAAAAGGGCACGGAGATCGAAGCAGTTAGAAAAATTCAAAAAGTATGATTCTATGAATTCGAAAAGGAAAATTAAATACAAAGAATATGCTCCTAAAATTCAGGATGACCATTTAATCCCGCCATATTTCGAGAAGAATGTTCCACACTCCTCAATCCCGAACTGTGAAACATAGGGGGCTTCTGTTGATACCAAATTTAGTCTGCTGACATGGCTCAATTAAGTGGAGACACGTGTCAATCTACATGGCATTAACAAACATTTCTGAACAATACCTTGACTTCAAGGAACTCAATTTCCCGACCAACTCAGATACTCCGAGCAGTAGGTGCTCACCGAGGAACTTTATTGCACCGAGCAACTCATGGATACCGAGATACTCAGGCGGTCCGAGCAGCTTAGGCGGTCCGAGCTGCACCTCGATCAGAGCATTTATTATCAGACAATTAAGAGAATTAAATGCGCATTAAATGCTGAATATTATCATACAGATGTATACGCTTATTGAACAACTATGTATTACTCATTCACATGTACAGCCTCATGGATATAAATACATTGTATCGTCCTCATTGTAGGGGGACCGGAATTTCTTGAGAAAAACTCTACCTCGAGAATTCCTAAACAGTTAATAATAACACAAACAGTGGACGTAGGCCATTCGATCAAGGCTGAACCACTCTAAAATCTCTTGTCTTATTTATTTTTTATCTGTGATTAAACAATTAGAGATAATCTAATTTTTTACATCAACAATCTCCATACGATGATTTCACATTACCATATTCATTCTCAATCTAAGTTTACAAACATTAATTAGCAGAAGCAAAAGGATAATTGAAAACATATACAAATAAGGTTAAAAATAATTATTAATTATATGAATATCCACTTGGGAAAATATAATTGGACCCCCTTGTGACATATAAAGCTTCTCTAGTTTGACCACGTCTACTATCAAAGTTATAAAATTTGGCATTTCATTCTGAAAAAGCGGAAGAAAAATGTATATATTATAAAGTTTTCTAATTGAGGAAAATAGATATTTGAACATGTTTCGTATTTTTGACATTAAATTTGACCAAAATTTAATACATTGATACACTTGATACAATCAAAGGAGAGCTTCTCGGTACAAATGGTTGTTTACGTAGCTCATGTTCATGACATTAAAGAAGATGACATTTTTATCTAGCGTGTCATTGAATATTCGGGGAGTGATTGCAGGTTGACCACAAGAAGCATAGGCTCTCATCAATTTGATGACAAGGGATGGGTTTGTGTTGAGACTTTAATCAAAGATGATATTGTAATGGACTTGTTCCAATGTTGTAATATCTTTGCATTTGTTTAAGATTTTGCCACACGAATCTTCAGCTAGGATTGGGTTGTGGTGGGGTAATTTAAGGGTTTGGATTGATGAAACTAATTAGCAGGCAACATGAATAGGTTTTGTGACCATGTTAATGATTTAGAGTTTATAGAAGTTTAATAGTTTTGGGGGAATATGGGAAACGGATGGTCATTTCTCTAAACGCTAGAGCAAATTCACCGATCAAGATGAATAGTAGGAGAAGAGATTAAATAAGTTAATATGCATTAATGACTAATTATATCTTTAATATTATCGTATTATAAATATAAAATAGATATAGATAAGTAAAAAAAATTATGAATCAAAGATACTAAATAGATGGATTAGCCCCGATTTTTGTGTTCACCTATAAAAACCTGATTCCTGTAGGTAGTTTGCAAGACTTTTAAAACCTCGATTTCTGCAGAGCTGCTCCATAAAAGTGTCACTTTTAAAAAGGCAAAAACACCGTTTGATTCATACCTTCGATATATATATTGTGAATCACTCTGAGACCCTCACATAACTTCATCCTGGAGTTTCTCTTGTGGAGAAGGTGTCTCCACTGCAGTTAATCCATTGTTGATTCTAAGTAGCGCCCTATGTGAGTGTTTTGCAGAATATTCATTGCAGATTTCTGTAAGTGTTGTTACATTTATTGAAATAAAGGTTTTGCCTTTGCAGGGGATTTTTTTCTAAAATCTGCATGTCAGTAATTTATGTTTGTTTGTAATGGCATGATTTACACACCTAGATGCATGATTTATGGTTCAAATAAAAATGGATTTAATTGGTTTAATTTGAATCAAAAATTGACAATTAATTAAATAATTTCTTAATTGGAAATTTGCGAATCCAACGAGCAATCGATATCACATCGCTTTCTCAATGACCAAATTACAAAATAATCGTCATTTAATTGATTTCAAAATTAAGTTATAGCATTATGCGCGAAAATATTCGATTAAAATTATGTCAAATATATTTTTAGCACAATCCCCATGAAAAAAATAGTATATCATAAAAGGTTGGATACTATTTACTTGATATAAGTGAATTTCATATCAATTTTATTTATAAATGTAAATAAAATTACAATTGTAATTACATATATATTATACTTATAAAACGGTAGTACAGAGAAATCAATGCAATATAAATGCTGAAAATCAGCAGTAGAAGGAGCAATGAAACTGAGAAGGCAACGGGCAACTATCCAGTAGTTAAACAAGTTATTCAACTCTTGGTATTAACATGGGGCAGCCATGTCTTCTACTTCCAAGTGAAAGTGATAAGGCATGAGATCCCTCCACTTCTCGACTGCCAATCGATGTCTCTTCATCTCATGAGCTGTTTAACTTCTTTCAAATATTCCCAATTAATTACAGCAGGCTCAGACCATATATATATATATATAATGTTGTGGGGTTATTGTTGGATTTCGTGTGTTTCCTCCAAACTAATTTCCTGGTAAATCTATATGTATCTCTTATTATGTATTTTTTTAACCCACATAACAGTTTGTAGTTTTCAAATTTTCAGCTTAGATATGATATAAATTTTGTATTGTTTATCTACGTCTCCCGAAAATCTGAACATCAAGTGTTTGATAGAACGTGTTAATTAACCAATATTCTAAACATTTAAAGGAATTAAGTTATTTCGCATAGGATTTATGACACTATTTGTAGTTTTTTATCTATGAATGAATGTAACTTCCTTTTTATAATTTTTTTAAGGTTTTTATTTCATATTTCACATATTACGTATAGAGTAAAGGCTCAACGAAATACAATGTCTATCGAACTACCTCCCCAAATAATTGCACACCCGCTGTTTGATGGAATGTGTCAATTATCCCATGCTGTACACATTTACAGTAATTCGGCTATTTGGCTTTGGATTTACATGACTATTTATAGTCTTTTATATATGAATCAATGGAAATTTGTTTTTTCTAATTTTTAAAGTTTCTATTTCAGTTTTCAGGTATTAGTCTTTTATATATGTTTCTATTTCATTTTAAAACATTAAACTTTAGATCCACTTTTACATTTGAGAGTGACACGCACTAAAATTTAACAGTACACTTGGTTTTCATTATTATTATAATAAGATAACGCATTTTTGAACACCATTACGTAATTTGCCTATTATCCTGTAATTTGCCTATTATCCTGTTTGGGCTTCGGCAAGCATTGCATGTACGCTCGCACATCACGCGAGTTATTTGCTAGTTTGTAATAAGGGACATATACCAAATAGTCCCTCGAACATTTTTTAATACCCATTTAGTCCAAACTTTTTTATTTTGCTTCAAAAAGTCCTTTGCCACATATTTTGGAGAAGGAGTGCCGCTGGCGCGGATCTCTAAAAATAAGAGGATATTGAGTGCTTGAGGGACTAAATGGGTTAAACTAAAAATATGTGTCCTTTTTAAAAAATATATATTTATAGTAGGGACTATTTAATAATTGACCCTTGTAATAATAAGTGTAATTTTATTATTTGAACTTATCTTTAATTTATTATAAAATTTATGAATCAAAGATACTAACGAGATGGATTACACTAATCATGTATAGATAGAAAATTAACGACCCAACTTTAAAATCCCTAAATATTGCCTTGCAAGTGGTCTCTTCAAAATGCAGAACATTCCATAAACTTCTGGAGTACCACAACGGCAGATTCATAAAACCGAATCGTCTGGAATTCACCGGATATTTCTAGAACTCAATTCAATCCTTCAACTACAAATACCACAACCTTAATTTCTCAATTACATCACAAAATCGATCCAATAACCGTTCTTCTGCGTTATAAACATTTTTCAGTCTCAAATGGACACTCCATTTTATAACTACAGCTGGAACCAGAAACCATGCCCTCGCTATTCATCTCCAAAGCTGATTTCAATTCCTGTCCATTTCGTCACTTCACAGAATTCTCAATCTGAATCTGAATCCTCATCTGCTTTGAAAATTCAGAAGGTTTTCAGAGCTTATTTGGTGAGAAAATGCGTGAAGAAGATTTTGTGTATTAAAAGACAAGTAGATGAGGTTGAGAAGAAGCTTTTGGAAAACGAAACTGTTGAGTTAATTCGGAAGGATACAAAGGAGCGGATTAGAATTAACGAAACGCTCATGTCTCTGCTTTTTAAGTTAGATTCAATTAGCGGAGTTAATTCTGTTGTTAGAGATTGTAGAAGATCCGTTATTAAAAAAGCTGTTGCCTTGCAAGAGAGAGTTGATCAGATTGTGGCTGAGTTTGAAAACGTTAAATCTCAAGGTATTGAATCGGATCAAACAAATCCAATTGAAGAATCTGCTAACTGTTTGATTGATTCTGAGAGTTTTGACGATCGAAATGCTGAATCGCAAGGTAATGAATCTCAAATCGTTTCAATTGATTGTAAATCAGCGAATTCTGTTGATAAAAACCTAGATTTCATCAATATGGAAACAGAGAAATCTGTCGAAGAAAATCTAGATTTCAGTAGCGTTTCAATTGAGTGTCCTTTTGATTGTAATAACAAATCTGATCTACAAACTGAGAATGTTGTTAATGGTATTTTAGATTTGACAGTTGAATCCGAAGGTAATAATACACTCAACGCTAATGCTTTTGTTGGCGGTTTAGTTGAGTGTGATAAAAAGCTAGATTTGGAGGATAATTTAGATGGAGAAGATTGTGTTGTGAAGGAAATTGTTGAAGATGTTAATGTGAAAGGAAATGCTGAGAGTTTGGTTGAAGAAAACAATGATGATAACAAGAGGAATAGAGAGCTTTTGGAGAAGATGATGGTGGAGAATCAGAAAATGATGAGTTTGATGAGTCAGCTTTGTGACAGAAATGAGATGCAAACTAAGATGCTGAGTTGTTTAACACAGAGAGTCGAGCAGTTAGAGAAGGCATTCGTGTGTGAGAAAATTAGAAGGAAGAAGAAGAGAAATGGTGTGTGAATGTGTGTTGAGGAGAAAGAATGTGTTCTGTAATTTTTGTTTTACTTAGTGGTTGTAGAAGTTATTTTTGTTATGTTTGCAGCTGTTTAAATGATGTATGGAATTGGAACTGTAAATGCTTGGTTTTTAGTTTTGCAATTTAATGTCAATCACTTCAGCTCATATTTTTTCTATGAAATTTAAATTTCATTTTGATCATTGTTAACCGTAGTAATAGAATTATTTGATTTAGTTATAATAATTAATAGTTTATTAATGAAAAAATCTTACATGTCTATTTTTGCAGTAAAAAATCAAACTATTTAATTATAAGTGTTTAGTTCTATTTTTTTTAAATATATGTGTGTTAAATTTCATGTCATTATTTTTTAGTTGTTGGTCCTACATTTTTACACTTGTCGTTCTCTACAAAAAGAGACAGGAACGGTTAAAAGAGTTACATGAAAATTGAGGAGATTTTTTAACAGTTATAGGACTTAAAGCATTTTAAAAAATACGTGGGGTGAGAGATTAAAAAGAACTTTGAAATGAGACTAAAATAAAAAAATTATTAAATATATTTTCATTAATTTTTATGAAAACATAAAAGTAGACATTGAAGGCTGTATCCAAGGACTTCAAAAATTGGTTGGTTACAAATGGAAATTTTAGGGTCCGTTTGATTCGGATTGAAATACTTTTAATCGCGGTGAAAAATAAAATTATGAAATACTTGTTTATATATTTAAAATTAAATTATTATGGAATTGGCATTATAAATAACTGCACACTCTATAATTATAAAATTTTAAACAAGAATAGAGAAGAAAATTTAATTTTAAATAAGTGAAAATATATTTCATCATATTACTTTTTATCGCGTTAAAACATATTTATCTCGAATCAAACGTACCCTTCAGGTGGTTGGTAAAACATACACCCTCAAGAACATACAAATGGAAATCGGAAGGTGATTGCTAAAACTGGTAGTGAACTTCTCAAATGTCCAAATTGTTCTAATCGTGCATTGTTAAATGTGTATTTACCGTTTACTTTAATTAAAAGCAGCATATTAATTAAATACGATTACTAACATAAATATTCCATTTAAGTATTAAATTTAATTGTATACTTGGTGATGTCATAATGTACAAAATATGAGTTTAGAAAAAGATAATTTTAATATGAGATATTGATGTTTATTCAAGTTACACCTTTTGTGATCCAAATTCCACATTGTTGTGATGTCCAAATGTTATCCTTAATTACACAAAAACATTAAAAGTGCCAAAAGAAGCAATGTAAGATACAATATAATTTAGGATCATTTAAAGTTTGACCCCCATTTAATTTTTTATAATGAGTCAAACATTTGCAAATTGACTTTCTTAAGGTTTGACACCTATTTTTAAGATTCCGTCAATTCTGCCGCTAATCCACATATTTAATACCAATTATACCCTCACTTTAATATGGGGTCAAACCTTAAATTAAAAAAACGCTCAGAAAAAAACAGAAAATAAATAAATATTAACCCCATAATTAATTTTAAAAAAACCCAGAAATTTATTAAAAAATCAAAAATTTATTAATAAAGAAAATAAATAATAGAAAATTAAAAAAAGCCAGAATTAAAAAATAAAAAGTAAATAAAAATAAAAAATAATGAAAAAATACAGAAAATGAATAAAAAATACAAAATAAATATTAACCCTAGAATTAATTTAAAAAAACACCCAAAAATTTATTAAAAAACCAAAAAAATTTTAATTAGTTTTGCCCTAATATTAATGTAAGGGTATAATCGGTATTAAATATGTGGATTAACGGCAGAATGGACGGAATGTTAAAAATGGGGGTCAAAATTTAAGAAAGTCAATTTGCGAGGGTTTGACTCATTATAGAGAATTAAATGGGGGCCAAACCTTAAATGACCCTATAATTTAATTTAAGGGTCAAGTGTAATTTGGGTCCATAAAATCTTTATATGTTAAGGTCTCCTACTCAACTAAAAAAAAAAAACAGGTTCAACTTCAAGCATTAAGTAACAAAATATAACTAAAAAAAGCACGCGGTAGTTGGATTGCGAAGGGTGAAAGGTTTAAATAATAAAAAAAATGATGAACACCATTCAATGAAAGAAAATTGTTGGATGCTAAGCATGAGTTAAAATCGCAACAACAAAACATTTGTTATCAGATTTCGTACTTTTTTTTATGAAATTCTATTTTGCTTAATAGTCTTGAGTGTTATTTATTCCAAAAGTATTGGGCTAATGCTATTTATAGCATTGCAATTCGGGGTGTGACCGTACGTGTGCGTGTTGGGGGGTAATTTTTAAACCTAAGGCCTTTTGGGGGCAAAATAGTCCAGAAAAAAGAAGGGGCAAAGTCAAATTAAGCAAAAGGAACGTCTGGTTCTGGGAGAGTAGTTCTAGTTTTTGAACTCCGGAAGGGTTGAGTCTAAGGGCCCGTTTGATTCTGTATTCAGAAAATTCGATTTAAACACTGTTTTTAAATACAGTTTTAAAATTCAGTTTTTTGTGTTTATAATTATTGGTGTGCGTTTGGTAAACTTGTGTTTAAATACATTTTTTTTTAAATTTGACAACATTGTCAAACATATATATTTATATTATACATGTATATATATATGAAACTTTCATACATTCATGATACATGAATGCATACAGATATGCATACATACATACATACATGCATACATGTATACATACATCATAAATTCTATACATGTACATTTAATATCATGTATTTTTTTGTATATTTAATGAGGTATGTTGGAGAGTTTATCTATATATATATATATATAACATATACACACACACACACACACATATATATATATATATATATGTGTGTGTGTGTGTGCGTGTGTGTGTGTGTGTGTGTGTGTGTGTGTCTATATAGTGATATTGTATGTATAATTCACTATAAAATTATATACATACATTAATTGATAATATATTTGAATACATATGTACTATATGTATATTTTATATTATTTCATACATTAACAATACATATATAAAACTATATATAAGCATCATGTATCTATTAATAATATTATTTAACTTTATTATTCCATACGTAATTTTGTGTACATGTACATATATATTTTTATTTATAACAATTACACACATATTAATGTATTATGTATGTATATTATATATTAATGTGACAACCCGCTCAAAATAATAACGGGTGGCCAGCCCTATACTACATTAAATCAGGTATCTCAGATGGCACACTCTCAACATCAATTAACAATACTAATAATATAAGGCTAACTATCTGAAACTATTAAAAGTGGATTGTCAAAAATTTTAAAACTTTTATTTAACAACAACAACAAAACCATAAATGCAAATACAACCAACTATATACATCTAACTATGATGAGTGATAAGTGCAAACTCCAATATATACAAGAGTGGAATACAATGTACAAATAAAATCTCTATAATGAAATACCCGAAAATGCTGTCGGGTAACAGACAATACAATAATCTGAGAAATGAAATATGAAAGTGTTAATCTACAATACTTGAATACTAACTCAATATACAAACTGAATCCTAATCTAGATGTACAAAGATAAGAATCGACTAAAACAAAGTGCCGCAACTGTCCGCAACTGCCACAGCTCCGCGAATCCTGAATGGATGAACATCAAAGGCGTCCTTGCGGAGGAAAACCTGAAGTAGCACAATATATGCATGGAGGAGAAAATATAAACGGGTCAGAGCCCGAGTTGAAAAACATTTTATAGCAAGTGTATTAAAATGCATAATAATTATAAATGCATTATTACATGATTTCATGGAATCATCCTCCCCATAAAATCCATCTTACCTCTCAACTAAAGCGCGCACTAAGCGAATGCACGTGATCTCCAAATGGGTGCCCGATTCTATTTAGGCAAGAGAATCTAACTTAAAACCCAAATGAAATATTTAAATAAAATCATCTAACCTATCTCTCAATCTCTACCTATGTGAGTTCCATCTAGATCGTATACTTTAATTTAAATGTTATAGTTATCTTTATATTTGTTCATTTATTGAACATATAAAGTTGCATAATCAACCACATCATCTCAAAACATTAACATTCTCAATTATTAGAATATTTTATATTCTAGTTATGCCCTTATAAGGCATGCAACAATATATATATATATATATATATATATGAGTTATTAGCATCAAGAGTTAAAGACTAAACTCCTCTCGATTCTCAACACAGCACTGCCTTTCGTCCGTGGGACGTCTCGCCGAAGCGAAATCCAAACAAGGACCCCCCCCCCCCGTTACACTACTCCTGACCGTATCGATCCTCGAGGTTCATTATGCCCTCAATGCATGATGCATGTAACCCAAATTATTATCCAGTTTTAATTAATTAATATTCCCAATTCTCGACAGTACACGGCGTTTCATGCGTGGGACGTTTCGCCGAAGCGAAATCCAAATAAAGAACCCCCTCCGTTACACTACTCCTGGCACTGCCGATTGTCGGGATAGGTGATATATATATATATATATATATATATATATATATATATATATATATATATATATATATATATATATATATAAGTATGAGCATTAAGGACTAACTTATCCCCAATTTCCAACATTACACTACGGTTCGTGCGTGAGACGTCTCGCCGAAGCGACATCCAAACAAGGAACCCCCCCGATACACTAATCCTGGCAATGTAGGTCATTGAGGTCCATTATGCCCTTAATACCCAAATACAAGCACAAGCAATAATAACCATCCAACCGAGCTATAACTCGAAGGACGCAGGCTCACATGCTATCATCTTCCATCAGCCCATATACGTAGCAAACTGGGGCCACCTGGTGGGGTTCCACGACACCCACCTCGTGATCAACTCACGCACACGACGTCCCGGGAAGCGGTCATAGCTCCTAACCGGCAAGTGAGAGCGACACATACCCACGACCTCTCACCCCCAAAATAAATAAATGTATATATATGTCATTTGCTGACCACCGTGGACGACTATGACCTGGGGAATATCCACATCATGCTCTTTGAGCCAGGATGCTCACCCTCTACGCACGTAACTTCCCAATGATAGCAAGGAGAGGGTATGCCTAACCATGCATATATACCATCATATAGGGTATACATACATCCCACATAATAAAGATATACCATCATATAAGGTATACCTGCCACATCATTTTCATATTTATTATACGCTCTTAGGCGCAATAAATTTAATGTCATTGTTTAGTATATCTCTCTCCTTTGATACACTAACCGTCAAATCTCACATATCTTCCCCACTTAGTATACGCGATACTATTTCTCGCTTGAAGCTCACACGTCGCTTCTAATAATGAATTGTCTCTCAATTCTAATTAAGTTAAGGATATTCTATATCCGAATGCACCTCAATTCACATAAACAGTTCTCCATCCATAATGGGGTTCAATTCATTTTATGAACCTTTAAAATTATCCCATTTGGGGTTGGATCCTAAGATCCGGTATCTCTAAATTATTCCCATTAATATCATAATTATCTCCAAATAGAATTCTCAAAACAAGGTGGGCTTCCCCACTTAGAACATATCAAAATATCTTAATCGGTATTCCTCAAATTTAGTTAATATGACTCCAAAATTTCTTATAAGGAAAACTCGCTAAAAGTCTCCAAAACATACTTCAAATATCTCCTATAGAGATCCCCAATCGATAACCTCGAACAAAACGGGATGAAATTCTTTTTAGAAAAACAATCCCACAAAAGCCCTGTTTTCGAATCGATTCGGGCCAATTCCGAATCGATTCGGCCCAGCGAATCGATTCGGCCAGGAAGGCGAATCGATTCTGGTCATCAGACCTGGGATTCTGTCTCTGTCCGAATTGATTCGGATGGGGTCCGAATCGATTCGGTTACTCAGACCTGGGCACTTGCATAATTCCGAATCGATTCGGTAGGAGGCCGAATCGATTCGGCCCTTCAGAAACCTCGAAAATGGCTACTTTTTGTAAGCCTAAAATACTCAAAATTCATTTTAATCATTTTCTCTCCATCTCTCTTCAACCCAATCACAAATATATCATTAATATTCATCCTAGAATACATACAGACTAATTTCTATCATCAAATCCAAGATCTACATATCAAATCTAAGATTATACTCAAAAGTTAGGTTTTGATAAACTAAACCTAAAACCCAAAGATTCAATCCACAAATCATGCAATAAATGGTACACAATAATTATTTAGCAAGTTTAATCACTTGCCTCGGGTTCGTAGGGTCTGAATCCGCCTTGAGATCGCGTATTGGCTGGAAATCTCCACTCTCTCTTTTTTCCCCTTCCTTTTCTTCTTCTCTCTTTCTTTCTTTCTATTTCTCTCTCTCTCTTTGGAGAAATATCTCCCGTAGGCTTAATAAGCCCTAAATCCCAAGATACACATCTTTAAATGATAATACACACTTTAAATGACTCGGTAGCTTTAATTCGAGTCAAACGGTCCTAAATTATTTCGGAACCTAAATAGAGCCCAAGTACAGTCATTTCGACTTTCTCGACCCTTCCGGACACAACTACACCCTCAGAATTGCCATTCGATACACTTTCTAATGACTCCAATTTTTGACCTCAAGTGCCAAATTTAATTATTCTCCAATAAAATATTATTTATTTCTCCCAAAATAATTAAATCCTCGTCTCCAAAACCTCGGGTTGTTACAATTAAGGTATAAATGCATTAAATTATTAAGAATGAATAATTCTGAGTTGAAAAATAAAAAATAGAAGTTATAAAACACCCTCAACATGTTTTCTGAAAAACTTGATTATAACACATAAATATTATAATTCAATGTTTAAAAACAGGTTGCCAAACGCAGAAAGAAAATTATTGTTGCAAACCAAACAAATCGTAAATATGCTACTATCTCAATGGGTTATGTAAAAAAAAGCCATTAATAATATACTTTATAAATTATATGAAACAAATAAGTTATCATACATACATACATACATGCATACTTACATACATACATATATACATACACACACAAACACACACACACACACATATATATAAGTGGAGTCACTCGCAGCCATGAAAGGAGCCATGTGAGGCCTAGTGGGAGCTCAATCCCCCATCCAATTAAAAAAAATATTCTTAGTAGTAGAACAAGTTTAGTAAATGGGATATATATCGAATACTTAAGTCATTATCGTATAATAGTTAAGTTGTTGCTTATTAACTATTTAAGTCATTATTCACTAGAAAATCAAATAATAACACAAAAAAAAACTCCGGGGGCTCCACAACTGATCGAAGAGTGGCAATTTATGTTTGTAAGTAGTGTTTTGGTTTGACACAATAGTGACCATTTAAACACGACATAACATACAAAACAAAATCATGTCTTTTCCGTTTACGAGCATGACCCATTTAAAACACACGACATGACACATACAATTAATCATTTTTGCACCCAATTAAACATGATAATATATGAAAATATTAGTGAAAACACCATATTGCAAGTCATAATTTTTACACGACACGAAATTCTGGTGTAAACACAATATATCTTACGAATTTTGTATTGTATTATCGTGTTGTTTATAATATTTGTTTTCCTATGGAACCCCTAAATATGCTCGCAGCACTACATGGCGTATGTCAATCAATTTAATTGCATGTTAATACTATGACTTCTCTCACTCTTTATTGACATTTCTCCCTGTATATATTTCCCTGCAAAATCTACTTATGTATTGTGCTTTTGCTTATATATGCTTCTACCTCTTAAAGTCTTTTTCTGCAATTAACTCCCATGTCACTCAATCATGGTTCAAAGACTCGGCCGAGTTAACTCGGAATCATCTGCCAATGATACAAAATCGAGCCACGTTACGAATTAAAGTATATATCGAACAATATAACCCTAAATCGCCGATAAATCAACCGGTACAAGTTAAGCGATCGAAATTTTAGACGTTACGATTTTATCTCGACCGAGTTGATGTAAAAAGTAAAAGAGATGATGTAGAAAACAAGAACAGTAATGGAATTTCACTAGTTTGTGTTGGACGTACCTTTTGGCAGCAGATTTGTCCGAAGAAGATAGAAGATAGTCAAAGGTTCAAATCTTCCCTGAAATCTTCAGCTATAAATCAAATCTTTAGTTGTTTGTATTATCCATCACTGAAATATTTATAGTTCCATTCATTCCCTCTCTTCTTCTCTTCTTTTCTGCCGGCAGAGGTATTTGAGGTGTGTGGGTTTGCGTTTTGTGGTTTGAGGTATTTAGATATTTTTTTGTTTTCAATGCCATGTGTTTTCTTGTGTGCGTTTGGTTTTTAAATACCGTGTGTTTTGTGCATTTGGTTTGAGGTATTTAGGTATTTAGGTTTGAGGTTTTTGTTTGTTTTAAATGCCGTGTGGTTTTTGTGCGTTTGGTTTGCGTTAGGTTTTTGTTTGTTTTATAAAACTGTTAAATGTTACAAAAATATTTTTTAATTTTTTTTTATAAAAATGTTATTTTTTAAATGTTATAAAAAATTGTTAAAAAATATTACAAAAAAATGTTACAAAAAATATTAAATGTTACAAAAAATGCTAAATGTTTTTTAAAGAAAATGTTATAAAAATGTTATCGTTTTTAGTGTTATAAAAAAATGTTATAAAAAAATGTTAAAAAATATTACAAAAAAATATTGCAAAAAATGTTACAAAAAATATTAAATGTTATAAAAATATTTTTTTAAAGAAAATGTTATTTTTTTAAATTTTATAAAAAATTGTTACAAAAAGGTTATTTTGTAGAATGGCTATATTTTTTAACTCTATTTTTTAAATGTTATAAAAAATGTTATTTTTTAATCTATTTTTTTAATGTTATTTTGTAGAATTGCTATATGATTGATACGATTGTTTTGGAGGGTTCAGGGATTAAAGGCCCTACTGGTTATCAGATTGGAGGCGTTTACTTGGATGAGGAGGTAGAAGAGGTGGATGCGTACATAGTAACTCTAAAGGAGAAATGGGTCGAGTATGGTTACACAATCATGTGTGACGGGTGGAGTTCAAGGACGAAGAAGCCTATCATTAACTTCATGGTATACTGTGATCGTAATATGATATTTCACACTTTTGTTGACACAATTAACATAATCAAGTCGACGGATTAAATTTGTTCCCTTATGAATAAAGTTGTGGAGGAAATTGGCGAGGTTCACATCGTACATATTGTCACTGATAATGAGCCAAATTTTAAAGCGGCTGGCGCGTTATTAATGGTGAGTAGAAGACACTTATTTTGGTTACCTTGAGCAGCACATTGTCTTGACTTGATGCTCAAGGAAATTAGAAATATGAAGTCAATCAAGTCGACATTGAATGATGCCAAATCATTACCTCGTTCATATATAATAGTAAAAAAATTGTGAATTTAATGAAGGAGTATACCAGAGATAAGGAGTTGCTAAGACCAGGCATTACGAGATTCGATATCGATTTTATTGCGCTTGAGAGTCTCATTAGCTATCAGTCTGAGTTGAAAAGAATGCGTACCACGAATGAATGACGTGAATTTAACCGTGTGAGGACCCGAAGGAGTGCGGCCATTAAAGTGTTGGATCTAATTCTAGAGGATCGATTCTGGCAATGGGCTGCCGAAGCAGCCAGGATTATGGAGCATTTAGTATTTCTTTTGAATATAGTAGATCGAGATAAAAAGCCTACACTCTCTATCATTTACACAGGGGTGGATAAAGCAAAACTAGCAATCCAGGTAACTGTCAAAAACTGGAAAAAGTATTGGCAGGTGATTGATGGAAGATGGGAGAGACAATTGCACCGACACTTGCATGCCACGGGATATTTCTTAAATCCAGTGTTTCAGTATTCATCTAATTTTTCAACCATCCCGAGAGCCGAACTAAAAGAGGTCATCAAAAGGTTAGAGCCAGACATACAAAAATAGGCCTTGGCAATAAATAAGGTATCACATTTGTTTCTATAGAGTTATATTTATTTCATATATGTATTGTTTCTAAATTGATTTGTTTGATTTTTAGGTTAAAATCTTTACGGATAGGATAGGGGAGTATGGCTTAGATTTTACCAAACAAGCAGTCAAATCTTCTCTTCCAGTTGAGTGGTGAAAAAATTACGGCGAGGATACACCCAATCTTATGCGCATTGCTATCAAAGTCCTGAGTAAAACATGCTCATATTCGGGCGGTAAGAGAAATTGGAGCACATGGTCTCTTATCCATACAAAACTTCGCAACCGATTGGCAATAAAAAAATTGCATAAATTAATGTATGTGTATTATAATTCGCGACTTAAAGTAATGAATTTGGTGTACATGTGAGATACCGAAGATTTCTACAATCCGATAGACTTGAGTTTATTATTTGTGGAGGATGACATCTTGGATGAGTTGATCCGAGAGAATGATGGAGGGGCCTTACCAGTTGATGACTTAGATTGGTTAGATGGATTCAACAAAGCAAAGGGGAAGGAGGACGGGGGGGGGGGGGGGGGGGTCACAATCAACCCACACCGGTGAGTGTTCTTTCCAGTTCTGATGATGCTCATGGTTATAATGATGGTTGGCAATATATTCCTGATACTTATGGTAATCATGAAGATGAAGATGACGATGATGACGATGACGATGACGACGATGATGATGATGATCCAGATGGTGGCAGGGTAAATGTTAGTATGGGAACTGCGAGTGGTAGCCAATAAAGGGGTGGTTCTTACAATATCGGTACACAGCACGGTGGTGGTATGATATGGGAACAAGGAGATGAAAACTACTATGCCACACAAGACACAACTCATGGTTATTGCCCGAGAATCAGTGAACAACGGAGACATTTAGACAATTTGACAAGATTCCCTAGTAGTGATGAGTATTCAAGCGGATATGATCCGCAACGTCTTGCTGATTAACTACGAGCGATGGGTTTAATGACAGATCATACATACCACGGTGGAAGACATAGTATCTATGGGAGTGGGAGTGGGAGTGGTGAAGATAGTTATAGTCCAGCATAACTTTCAAGATCTACTAATACTAGTACAGGTGGATACTATGATTGTTATAAAGACCATTATGGATCTACTAGTAGCGGCACAATAAGTTGTGATTATTATGGATATAATCAAGGGACGTAATATGGTGGGTCTTCAACTGATAGTTCTGGGTATAGAGGTTTTGGATATTATCATCACGGTAGTCAACCGGGAGATCGTCAACCATAATTTTCAAATTATGGATCATCTAGCCAATCATCCCAACCATGTGAGTAGCAATATAGTTTATATTTATTTCCTTACCCAACTGAAAGAAATTACCCCTATCCAAATTCGTATGATCAATACCGCAACTAAATAAGGAGATGAAAATGGCTAAACATTGTAATCATTTCTATTTATCTTCCATGTAAATTTTTATCAAGTTTTATGTGGCATTAGATTGTTTTTCAATATTATTATTGGTTTACTATGCAATATTAAATCAGACAAATTTCCCGTGCTTCAGTATAACTAATTCTATAATGCAATGCATATATCCTGATGGGTTTGAATGTATATCATTGGTCTACATTGTTAATCTCATTTTTTTTTTAAAATTTCTATATTATTTTCGAAATTTTTTTCGCCCTCTAAATGGCGTATCTTTGCGTATCGCCCGATACCGTGATCAATACCGTGACCGAGTTGAAAATCGAATGTTCGATTCCGGTACCGATACCGAGACTTTGAACTATGGGTGAGACTCAATCTTTATTTTCTCCCTTTATCAATGATTAAATCTCTCCACTCGCCTCCCTAACCCCCAAAGTAACCCAGATTACAGTCTCCTCTTTGCTCTCTCATTGTCAAGCTCAACCTCACCCACTCAACACACAAGGCTTGCTCATCCCTTATCCGACAGTGAGACGTGACACACACTATAAGAAAAAGGCCTTTTAGTGGAAAATTTAATTATAACTAATCATAAAAAATGGCCACCAAATCGTTTAGCGGATAAATTTGTTTCGCCGCCAGGTAGCCACTATACCAATGCCGCGGATTCTTTTCATGGAGATTTAAAATTTTTGCCACTAGATGTCTAGTTTTTCAGTGGAAAAAATTATTTCTCCACAAAAATATTATTTTTTATGGCGAATTATTTTGCAGTTAAAAAAGATAATTGCACAAGATAGACAAAAAAATAGCCAATGTTGAGGCTATATTTTGGTCACAAATGAACATGGTTTTCAAGATAATTTAAATTCGCCACTAGAAGACATTTTTTTATAGCAAATAATTTCGCCATAAATTGAAGCAATATTTGCCATGAAAATGCGCATAAGCATTGTTATAATAGCATATTAATTTTTCCACCAAAAGAGTTGTTTGAACTTTTTATTCGTGTGTATATTTATTTCCTCCCTTCCATCTTCATATATCTACTCAAAATAATTAAGAAACACAAATCTAGTTATAACAATTTTGCTTCATTGTTTCACAAAATAAAATCAAACAAAATCAAGAAACTCAAAAAGAGAAGTAAAATATTATACACTCATTGTAAAACAAAATTGTCGTAAAGGTTCCCATATTGAAAACTATATTAAATATATTATTTACATAAACCGTGCCATCATTCAAGAAAAGAAAAGAAAAAAGAATTAAAAAGGAAATAAATAGAAGACTCTCCTTTCTTCTTCATGGTTCTCCCCTTCTACTCAACTTCTTCTTTTCTATTGATTCATTATATCACTGTGCACAAAACCACTAGAAACTAGTTAAGGACTAGGAATGACTTGAAAGAGGAATACAAATATTGATACATATAATCAACAGTTACATATTAAACACAAAATTATTCTTGTTAAAATTACCAAGTGATATATTGATACATGTATTTAGCGTAACAGAGGAGCTAAGAAAACCACCTGGGTGTGACATCATTATGTACAAATCGTCGAACACTTTAGGGGGGAGTTCGGTAGCGGGAGCCCTCAAGTCGAATCTTTTTAAGGTTACTTTTAGATTTTTTTTACAAATATTCAAATAATAATTTGTACTTATAGATAATTATAACTCAAATAAAACAACATCGGACACAAAATCATAAATGCAACGTCAATCAAACTCCTAAACTAGAAAATAACAAAATTAATTGAAACCCTTAATTATCTCAAAACCTAATTTATACAATAACAAAATGAATCCAAATAATTCAAGTAAAATAAACAAGTAACAACACCAAAATAAAATTAGTAACAGGTAACACAATTCAAACCAATCTTTTTTTATATAGGTTACTTTTGAACATCAAGGGTTTTGGTTATTCAAATTTCAAGTTTATCATGATGAAACAAGAAATAATGTCTTAATATTTATTGTTTTACATTTATCATGATATCCAAATTTGAAAAATCATTATACTAAAATTTAGGATAAATACTTCCAAAGAGAACACACACAATAATAACAGATATCAGTCCAACAATTAGTCCAAATTAACAATTCACCATCATATGTTTTAAAATTCCAAATAATAACCAAAATAAATTAAGTCAAATTTTTTATATATCAAAGCCCTAAAATAAATAATAATAAAATTAATTTGAACCCTAAACTAAATTATAACAAAATTAATTCAAACCCTAACTAAAATAACAACAAAATTAATCCAAGTAAATAAGCAAAGTTAATGTCAATATACCTTCCAAAGTTCCAAATAATGGGGTTTGCCTGAGAATTGAGAGATTTGGGAAGAAAAGAGAGCGGGAAGCAGTAGATTTCTGAGACAAAAAAGAGGCTTTGATTTTTTAAAGGAAGGAGAGAGAGAGAGAGAGAGAGAGAGAGAGAGAGAGAGAGAGAAATAAGAGGAAGGTTTTGAAAAGTGAATAAGAGAGAGAAGGGATTAAGTGGAAAGTGGTGTGTCAAAGTGTGTGTGCATGTGTTTTTATTATTTAAGGTAAAATTTACATTTTTCTATCCTCAAATATATATATATTTGAAAATCATCAGTTGGGCACTTGCCCCCTCCCCCCTCCCCCCCAAAAAAAGTATTTTTATATGTTGCAAAAGGTTTAAATTAATTGCTTTTGAAACTTTGTTTCCAGTATGTATGCTATTAAGAGCATCTCCAATGCAAGGTTTTAACAAGAGGATTTTAAGTGACATGTAGGATTCACACATGTTAGGGTAAAATATCTCACTTCAATGCATAAGTGAAAAGGACCTGTGCATCTAATGTGGCAAAAAAAAATACACACTGTGACGTTGACCCTCTACATATAGAGGGTCTGTTCCACTGCTAATCTCGTCCAACTCATCAAAGTAGTTATTTTTCCTCATCTTCTTTAAAAAAACAGAACTGAAGATGGCATGTAGGATCCATGTGTTTTTCACACGTATGGGTTGGAGATGGCTTTTTTAGTCTCTCTTTTTTAAAATTCATTTTGGGCGATGTGTGAACCAAGGTTCTAAATATGCTGACATGTACACCTTTATGGGAGATCCAATTCACTTCGGGATTGGAGATGCTCTAAGTGCCCTATATAACAAAATTGTCAAGGGTGTTTTGTATAAGCCCACAGTTTCTTTTTACAAATCTCGATTACTGATTTTCAAAAGTAAAAAGAAGTTATTGAAAAGACTATAATGTCCCTTTTAACCCCCCCCCCCCCCCAGGGCCGGTCCTAATATTGAGAGTGTCCTGTGCAAAAATCAATTTAGGTCTCTTTTAAAAAAATATTGTACAAAGATACTAAATAACTAAAATGGGCCCCTAAAAAATTAAACTTTTTAGGGGTCCATTTTAGTTTGATGAGATTTTTGGATAGCTGAATCATTCTTTGTACAGATTATTTTTGGGTAGTTGAAAAAATTGGCTCCTAAAAAGTTAAACTTATTTTAAAAATTAATATTTTTAATATACATAAAATATTTTTAGACCCTTAAAATATACATATATAGGTGTATAATCTGAAATGGGCCCTGTGCCATTGCCCACTTGGCACATGGCCAGGGCCGGCCATGCCCCCCCCAACCCCAGTCAGCCTACACAATTTACAACAACCAATGAATGAATTGTTAACAACTTAACATTCAACAACTCACGGCCAAACATTCAAAGATCTTGATAATCTATAGGCCTCATTCGGCACTGACGTGGCTCTTCTTGTTAATTTCTAGTAAACCAGAATTGAAAAACAATAGCAAATCTACAATGCTAGTCTCATGTGGAGTTTTAAATTATTTGGATTTGGATGGATTTATCTTTCCACTTGGGACCTCCGAGCTTTGGTTTGGAAGATTGAAGTCAGGTTTCGGTGGGCCACTCCTAAGCACAAAACAGGCAAGAGATGATCATCATTGCTCGTAGAGAGTTTTTGGATACACCCACATAAACTGTATGTAACTTCAAAAATTAGTTAAATAACACTTTAAATCAATCTCATTGGTTAAGTTAATAGTTATAATGGTACAAAAAATTACAAGAGATCCTATTTTGGTAAAAATGTGCCATTTTGTTGGAAAATTATTTTTTTGTCAAAAAAATAAAAATACTCACATAATATTGAAAAATCTCAAGAAAGATGTAAAATTTAATTCTAAACAACTTTCATGTGTTATATTTTCTAAAAAAAGTCATCCAATGCCTGTTTGAGAATTTTCACTTCGGGAAGAATACTTATTTTTGGAGGATGTTGAGGTAGGTAAGTTTAAAGTCTTAAATGTAACAACTTAACTCAGTGTTGGACCACATTTATATCAAATTTTGACTGTCCTAGACATGGAGTGGGTTATAGAATCACTAATAAGGGTATTTATAAGTCCACCACCAATCCCATATCTTCCATTAATGCAAAGAAGAATTCTACCCAAACGATCAATCCAAATTTTTTCTTTTTCCCACCATTTTATTTCAACTAAAATCTTTATTGTCCTCCCTATAGTCATAGAAACTAGAACACATTTTCATCTTCCATTTTCGAGTGTCTAAGAGTATTGTAGAAGAGTGCTATCAGGTGTAGAAGTGAATTTTGGAAGAACGCTATTTCGGAAAGTTTGGAGGAAGTTCGGGGCTGAATCAATATCTACTTCAAAGTTTATTATCTTCTTAAGAGATAGGGATTCTGCACTCTATTTTCAAGTTTAAAGACAAAGCACGCTAGATATATGTATCTATGTATGATTTAAATGATTATCATATAAATATATGTTGATGAATATGTGATAAAAATGGATGAAATTCAAAGATTGAAAGAAGGTTAATTTTAGAATATTTAAGAAATTATTTTTTGTACAAATCATGTAAAAGTTGTTGATTTCATAATATATGATATATTGAATATTTTTTAAGAAATAGTAGGATGCATATATGAGTTTTATAGGTATAAAATCTTACATTCACAACATAAACTCATATTGTTGGGATATATAGGCTGAAAGTGTTGAAAGTTTATGAAATTAAGTATTTAAACATGAAATGATAAATGTTAAAATTTTAAAATGTTAATCACATAAAATGATACAATTTATGTGGATAAAGTTAGATAAACTTGAAGGAAATAATGTTATTAATTTGTAATACAATTCTAGAAATGTCAAAAGTATGGTTTTGGGGCCAAAAGTGTGATTTTGTGAAAAGTTTGTGAAGCCCTTATACTCTTGACTCACTTGAGTCTATATTGTATAAGTTCTCATCTAGTTTGGAAATTGTGACAAAATTATGTCCATCCTAGAAACCAAAGAACCTCAGAGCTTGCATTTCTATTTCATCTTTGATTGAAGGGATCTAGACTTAATTACCAACACTCACACACAGTAGAATGAATCATTTACATGTCATATTGCATATTTATGTGTGTACATATGTTGAGTATGTTTAAATCCCTAAATTTGATTTTTAAATATTTTTTGGGATTTTATAAACATTTTTTAATAAAGGTTTTATTAATTAAAACTTGATTTTAGAAGTTTGTGAGTTCAATCTCTAATTATTGATTAATGGGTTTATTGGCTCAAAGTTGCCTTGGGTAGAATTCGAAAGCGGCAGAGACTTCAGGGTTTACATTGTAATTACTTTAGACGCGCGTTTTATCTCGCCTCATATGCCAACATGTGTTAGCTTCTGATTGGTGAGAAGTGTGTTTCCTTGCTGAGACAAATCGAGTTATCATTTTCATCCTTTGGATCGTTCTTATCAACGATCTGCATGTCTTCCATCATAATCTCTGTGATCCCCTTTAAACCAATCAGGAGAGCTTTAACCACCGCATATCGTATGCCCTTGGATCTAAGTCAATTGAACTTGACTAAATCTGGTCCCTTGATTTCAATCTTTATTCTCGAACCTTCCCAGCCTCTTATAAAAAGGCTCATACTCTCAGCATTAGAAGACTTTTGCCATTTCGTCCTTTGAGAGAAAAGAAAGAGAGAGTAGAGAGAGAAGAGAGAAACCAGAAGAGAGAGAAAGAGTTAGAAACCCTAACCCTAAATCGTCTAAACAGTTCAAACCAAATGTAAATCTTCAAACCTCTATACTTTACCAAACACAACCTTGAGTGTTTGAGTGTTTTGAAAGATGATTTGAGAGTTGGTTTGCTGCTGTAACCTCTTCTTCTTTGGATCTTGTTTCCAACTTAATCATTTTCTTAGATCTATTGTTCTTGTATATAGAAATTTTCAGATCTGAGTTTTTCATGATATATTACACTTAGTTTGCATGTTTGTTTCTCAGCTTGAGAAATATTTTGTTGATTTGTTTTTTGTAAATGTTTTTAACTTTGAAATCAACAAAAATGTTTTATGTTTCTAGTTTTCTTAAAACTAAACCTTTGACCTAGTTTGGAATCACACTTAGAGGTTTTCAATCTCGAAAATCTTTTCAAAACTCTGAGATTGATTAAGATCTTGACTGTCTTCTAAGAAAGATATCCGTGGATTCTGGGATTGATTTAAAGGTCAAACAGGTTCAAAGTTTTGTGAGAAGAGAGAAAAAGAAAAATCACAGCATATAGACTTATATGTAATTTGTTAGGACTGTTTGTACTTAATAAGTGTGAGTGTGTGCATGCATGTGTTAGAGAGCAGCTCCACAAACACTTTCACTCTACTACACGAAAAGTGTTGGTAATAAGATCTTGAGAAAAAGAGTCGACGTAAAGAGCTTGAACAAATTGGAGTTAACAAACTGAGAGAACAACATCTACAATCAGAACTGCAGAGAAGTTATAAGGACACCAGAGGGTACATTCCTAAACTTATATAGGTCTGAGTTGTATGAATGTTTGTTATATAGTTTGTAACTGTTAAATTTGTTTATAGTGGATTTTTGTTTTACTCCGTAGAGGGAGTCGTGGATGTTTCCTCAATTGATGAGGTTTTACCACGTAAAAAATCATGAACTTAATCTTTCTACATCTCCTCATCTCATTCTTGATTGTGCTGAGTTTAAAGTTTGTTTAAACTGTTTTATAAACCTGTTAGTAAAATCTTGAATAGATCTCGTACATACTGTTTTGTTAAACACATCTTGTGTTCAAATAGTTTTGTTTTTTCAAGAAAAGAGTTTCCTCAAAAAATAGCTCGGAGTTACTTAAATAGTTTATTTTTAATAAACGACTTTAGTAACATATTTTCAATTGGTATTAGAGCTTGGTAAACTTCTTTTAAAGAGATCACGTGTTTCTGAAATTATTTTCTGAAAATCAAATATGGACGAGAAAAATGAAAGATTTGGTAACTTGACCAGACCTCCTATCTTTGATGGAACCAATTTTGCTTACTGGAAAGTAAGAATGATTGCTTTCATTCAAGGAACTCTGGGAGATGATGTCTGGGACATTGTTGAAAATGGTTACACTTTTCCTACAAAACCAGCCACTGAAGGAAGTAATGAGAGGGTTAAGAAAGCATTAAGTGAGTTCACTCAAGAAGAGAAACAAGTTTCTCGAAATAATAACAAAGGAAATAATGCCATATTTATGTCTGTAAATGAACATGAGTTCAAAAGAATCTCATCCTGCACCACTTCTAAGGAAGCTTGGGACACTTTAGTTACTGCTCATGAAGGTGACACTAGAGTTAAGGCTGCTAAAACTCAAATGCTCATACAACAGTATAATTCCCTAATTATGTCTGAGACTGAGTCATTTGATGACTTCTATATGAACCTGATTGATATTGTGACAAAGCTACATGCTAATGGGATAACATATGACAGATAAGAAATTGTGTCTAAAATTCTAAGATCATTACCACAGAAATTTGATAACAAAAGATATGCTATTGAGGAAATGTGTGATATCAATCTCACTCCTGAACTACTCAGTAGTAAATTAAGAACTGTGGAAATGGAACTGGAATTTAAGAAACAATTAACCCAGTCCCATAGGAAACAGACTAGTTCCAATCTAATCTTCTCTTCTAAATTGATTAAGCCTGAGTTTAATACTTCCAATGATGACTCTGATGAGGAATGCGATATAGAGAATTTGGACAATCAGATTGCCTTAATGTCAAAACAGTTTAAGAAAATCATTAAGTTTAGAAATAAAATGGCAAATAAACAAGGCAAGTCAAATTATCCAACTCCCTCTAATCACAGACCTCATGAGAAAAGCCATGACAAAAATCAAAAGGACTCTCACACTAGACCTAACAGAGACCTTAAGAAGACTGAATGCTATAGATGTGGTAAACTAGGACACATTGCACAAGACTGTAGAGTTAACTTGAACACTCAAAACAAACACGCTAGAGCCAACATTTGCAAGACATGTGATGATTCAAGTGAATCTGAAAATGAGGAACCTGAGTCATCTGATGTTTTTTACCCTTGCATGTCTTTATTTGCCAAGATTATCTATAATGATGATATGCATGTGTTTGTTAATGGGGATGAATATAGTAATTCTACTTCTGATGTTTCGAATACTGCTGTTACTAGTTTAGATGCTTTGATTACTGAGAATATTGCTATCTGTTCCTCGAGGTGTGTTAGTCAAAGGGAAAGCGATAATGATGATGTCAATGGGTGTGTCAGTACAAAGAATGAAGCCCTAGGGGTCACTTCACACACTACACTTAGTGACTCGGACAATGAAGACCTCCCAGATATTCTCACTCTCTATGCTAAAACTCTCAAGAAAAGCACTAGACTAGAAAAGATTGTGAAAGATCTCACTAAGAAGTTAGAATATCTAAGCCTAATGGTTAAACTGAATGCTGAAGAGTATACTACCCAATGTTTGACTCATGAAAGCGAAATCAAAATGTTTGATCAAAAACTCAAAAATTTAAATGAAACAAATGAAACTCTGGAGAAAAAATACAAAGGGACATTGTTAGAATTGGAACAAACTAAAGAAAAGACAGCAACTGTTTTCAAAAAATTTATAAAATTTGAAAATAATTCAAACTGTTTTGATGAATTTGTTGCTGAATCAAAAACCAATTCTGATGATCGAACTGGAATAGGGTTTTGCCCCAATTTGAAGACACAAACAAAATCTTTTGAACCTATCAAGTTTGTGTCAGGAGGCAAAAGGCCTATTGAAACATGCCCAGAATTTCATTCTCTAAAAACTGAGTTTGATTCAAAACATCAAAATCTTAACATTGGGGAATCAAGTTTCTCTAAACATGAAAGTTCACCTAAGGCTAAATACGCCTGCCCCTCTATTAGGAAGAGTGAGTCTGCATTCAAGACTGTCACACCTAGTAATAGAGTTCAACCTCAAAACTTCTCAAAACCTTTGTTTAGAGACTATCCTAAGGAGACCCCAATCTTGAGCAATCTTTATTGCTCTTACTGTGATATATACGGTCACTCTTTTGACGGTTGCTATGCTAGGAGATTAGTTAAACCTGTCTATAATCCTCATATCTATCAGAACTTTAACTATTCTAAAAGGAGCCGCAACAATTATATACTTCCTAGACAACCAGATAAAAACTATAATTATAGAAAGAGAAAGACCAAACCTAAAAGAACATTTCCTAGAAGGAATCCTAAGCACTTTCCTAAACCAAATGCTCAAGTCTTTCATAAAATTCAAAATCATGCGCAAAACATTTTTCAGCAAAAATCTAATGCTCGCAAATTTTATCAATTGAGAGCTAATAAGCGCAAAATGAAAACTAGAGCAATTTGGGTTAGAAAAGATGATCTATTACCTCAGATGAAGTGTAACATAGTTGTTACTGCTCTAAAAGCTCAACACACATCATCCGGTTGGTATTTAGACTCTGGATGTTCTAAGCACATGACTGGGGATGAAACTAAACTTTTAAACAAAACCAGCTTTGCTGGTGGTAAAGTCATTTTTGGTGATGGTGTATCATCTCAAATCATAGGCAAAGGAACTCTCCACGAAGAAGGACTCCCTGTTCTTGAAAATGCCCTTCTAGTTAAAGGTCTCAAGGTCAATCTACTTAGTATATCGCAATTTTGTGACTCAAATCATACTGTTACCTTTTCAAAGAACAATTGCAAAATTTTAAATGAAAAAGGTGAATGCATAATTACATGATTCAGGACTCCTGACAATTGTTATACTGTCATGAACAATTCTAAAATCTGTAATGTTGCCAGAATGGATGACAACGAGATATGGCATAACAGAATGGGTCATATAAATTACGATAACCTGAGTAGACTGGCCTCTCAGGAAATAGTTATTGGAGTTCCTAAAATCAAACCCATTCCTAATATTGTCTGTGGTCCTTGTCAGGAAGGTAAAATTGTTAAGGCACCTCATAAGAAAGTTAATGATATTCTTACCTCTAATCCCTTGGAGCTCATCCATATGGACCTAATGGGTCCCTCCCAAACTGTTAGTCTCTGTGGACACAGTTATATTCTAGTTATGGTTGATGACTTCACCAGATTTACTTGGGTGGCTTTCTTAAAACAAAAGTCCGGCACTTTTCAAACTTTCCTAAAAATTCTTCTTCGGATTGAAAATGAAAAGGACACTCAAGTAAATAGAATTCGTAGTGATAGAGGTGGTGAATTCAAAGACACTGGTATTATTGAATACTGTGACTATAATGGTTACAAACATGAATTCAGTGCTCCTAAGACTCCTCAATAAAATGGAATTGCCGAGAGAAAGAATCGTACTCTTCAAGAGATGGCATGTGTTATGTTACATGCCAAGAATTTACCTAAATACTTTTGGGTAGAATCTATTCGTACTGCATGTCACATAATAAATAGGGTCTATCTTAGAAAGAATTCCAAACAAACCCCTTACGAACTTTGGTACAAGAAAAAGCCCAATCTTAAGTACCTTAGAACTTTTGGCAGTACTTGTTATGTATGCAAAGATAGGGAACACTTATCCAAATTTGAGAGTAGGGGAGATAAAGCTATATTTCTAGGATACTCGCCTAACAGTAGAGCCTATCGAGTGTATAATCTTCGCACTAAAACCTTAATGGAATCCATAAATGTAATTGTGAGTGACACTACTGTAGAGAGTAAGACTGGTGAATCAACTATTGAGGAAGAGCCTACAAACATTTTAGAAAATGACTCTTCTGAAATAGATAATTCATTACCAATTGAGACACCTGAAGTACCTAACTGGGTTTCTAAAGATCATCCCATAAATAACGTAGTTGGTAACCCTAGTGAGCCAGTGCGTACAAGATCCCAACTAAGAAAATATGCACATTATGCATGTTTTGTTTCCCTTGTGGAACCAAAGAATGTAAATGAGGCATTGAATGACTCTCACTGGATTTCTGCTATGCAGGAAGAACTTCTTCAATTTGTCATTCATGATGTTTGGTATCTTGTTCCTCGTCCTGAGCACAAAACGATTATTGGCACACGTTGGATTTTTAAAAATAAGACTGATGAAAATGGGATAATAATTAGAAATAAAGCTAGATTAGTTGCTCAAGGGTACTCTCAAATTGAAGGAATAGATGTTAACGAGACTTTTTCTCCTGTTACTCGTTTAGAATCAGTTCGTCTGCTCTTTGCTATAGCTTGCCATATGCACTTTACACTTTATCAAATGGATGTCAAATTTGCATTCCTTAATGGAATATTGACTGAAGAGACCTATGTAGAACAACCTAAAGGTTTCATTGACCCTCAATAGCCAAATCATGTATTTCGTCTTAAAAAGGCTCTGTATGGCCTTAAACAAGCACCTAGAGCTTGGTATGAGCGTCTTTCCAGTTTCCTCTTAGATAAAGGTTTCAAAAGAGGTGGAAATGATCAAACTCTTTTTGTCAAACATTTTGACAAACACATCATTATTGCTCAATTTTATGTTGACGATATTATCTTTGGATCAACTTCTCCCTCGGAAGTAAAATCATTCTCTGAAACTATGCATAAGGAATTTCAAATGTCCCTTATGGGGGAGTTACAATTCTTCTTAGGCCTTCAAGTCAAACAAAATTCAGAAGGATTATTTGTATCGCAATCTAAGTACGCTTTAGAGATAGTAAAGAAATTTGGCCTCAAGAGTGCTAAAGATGCTAGAACGCCCATGAGTACTACGTTAAAACTTTCTAAAGATGAAAATGGAAAATGTGTAGATCCTAATTTATATCGTAGTATGATAGGAACCTTACTATATCTTACTGCCTCACGTCCTGATATTATGTATGCTGTGTGTGTATGTGCTCGTTATCAAAATAACCCTAAAGAGAGCCATTTGAATGCTGTTAAACGTATCATTAAATATGTAAAAGGCACTCTGAATCTAGGACTTTGGTACACTAATGACACACTAAGCACTATAATTGGGTACACTAATGCTGACTGGGCTGGGTGTACTGATGATAGTAAAAGCACATCAGGAGCATGTTATTATATAGGTAATAACTTGGTAGGATGGAGTAGTAAGAAACAAAACTGCACATCACTCTCGACAGCCGAATCTGAATACATAGCCGCTGGCAGCTGTTGTGCTCAATTACTGTGGCTTAAACAAATGCTAAGTGATTACGGTATTCAAGAAAACCAATTGCATCTCTATTGTGATAATCAAAGTGCGATTAATATTTCTAAAAAACCCTGTTCAACACTCGCGAACAAAGCACATAAAAATTAGACATCACTTTATACGCGAATTGGTTGAAACTAAGGAATTAGAAATCAATTATCTTCCTACTGATTTGCAACTCGCAGATATGTTCACCAAACCTCTAGATTATAATAGATTCATTTCCTTGCATAAATCTATTGGTATGGTTTGTGCTGAGTAATACCTTTGCTGATTATCCAAGTTTTTCCCTTTGTCCATTTGAGACAAAATGGGGGAGAAATTTGAGTCGTTATAAATACTTGTATATATGCGAAACTGCTTGATCTTAGTGATTCATTGCAGGTTTTTGTACAGGTTTTCTCAACTGATGTAATAGAGTATTCAATTGTTAATAGTTGAGTTACGTACTTTTGTTTTCTAGGATTTGGGTAGATAGAATCTTTATAGGAATAGGTTTTTCTTATCTTTTTGTTGCCCTACGAGTCCTAGTTGACTCAAAGGAGATTTTTTCTCATATTTCCAAAGGGGGAGATTGAAGCCCTTATACTCTTGACTCACTTGAGTCTATATTGTATAAGTGCTCATCTAGTTTGGAAATTGTGACAAAATTATATCAATCCTAGAAACCAAAGAACCTCAGAGCTTGCATTTCTATTTCATCTTTGATTGAAGGGATCTAGACTTAATTACCAACACTCACACACAGTAGAATGAATCATTTACATGTCATATTGCATATTTATGTGTGTACATATGTTGAGTATGTTTAAATCCCTAAATTTGATTTTTAAATATTTTTTGGGATTTTATAAACATTTTTTAATAAAGGTTTTATTAATTAAAACTTGATTTTAGAAGTTTGTGGGTTCAATATCTAATCATTGATTAATGGGTTTATTGGCTCAAAGTTGCCTTGGGTAGAATTCGAAAGCGACAAAGACTTTAGGGTTTACATTGTAATTACTTTAGACGCGCGTTTTATCTCGCCTCATATGCCAACATGTGTTAGCTTCTGATTGGTGAGAAGTGTGTTTCCTTGCTGAGACAAATCGAGTGATCATTTTCATCCCTTGGATCGTTCTTATCAACGATCTGCATGTCTTCCATAATAATCCCTGTGATCCCCTTTGAACCAATCAGTAGAGCTTTAACCACCGCATATCGTATGCCCTTGGATCTAAGTCAATTGAACTTGACTAAATCTGGTCCCTTGATTTCAATCTTTATTCTCGAACCTTCCCAGCCTCTTATAAAAAGGCTCCTACTCTCAGCATTAGAAGACTTTTGCCATTTCGTCCTTTGAGAGAAAAGAAAGAGAGAGTAGAGAGAGAAGAGAGAAACCAGAAGAGAGAGAAAGAGTTGGAAACCCTAACCCTAAATCGTCTAAACAGTTCAAACCAAATGTAAATCTTCAAACCTCTATACTTTACCAAACACAACCTTGAGTGTTTGAGTGTTTTGAAAGATGATTTGAGAGTTGGTTTGTTGATGTAACCTCTTCTTCTTTGGATCTTGTTTCCAACTTAATCATTTTCTTAGATCTATTGTTCTTGTATATAGAAATTTTCAGATCTGAGTTTTTCATGATATATTACACTTAGTTTGCATGTTTGTTTCTCAGCTTGAGAAATATTTTGTTGATTCGTTTTTTGTAAATGTTTTTAACTTTGAAATCAAAAAAAATGTTTTATGTTTCTAGTTCTCTTAAAACTAAACCTTTGACCTAGTTTGGAATCACACTTGGAGGTTTTCAATCTCGAAAATCTTTTCAAAACTCTGAGATTGATTAAGATCTTGACTGTCTTCTAAGCAAGATATCCGTGGATTCTGGGATTGATTTAAAGGTCAAACAGGTTCAAAGTTTTGTGAGAAGAGAGAAAAAGAAAAATCACAGCATATAGACTTATATGTAATTTGTTAGGACTGTTTGTACTTAATAAGTGTGAGTGTGTGCATGCATGTGTTAGAGAGCAGCTCCACAAACACTTTCACTCTACTACATGAAAAGTGTTGGTAATAAGATCTTGAGAAAAAGAGTCGACGTAAAGAGCTTGAACAAATTGGAGTTAAAAAACTGAGAGAACAACATCTACAATCAGAACTGCAGAGAAGTTATAAGGACACCAGAGGGTACATTCCTAAACTTATATAGGTCTGAGTTGTATGAATGTTTGTTATATAGTTTGTAACTGTTAAATTTGTTTATAGTGGATTTTTGTTTTACTCCGTAGAGGGAGTCGTGGATGTTTCCTCAATTGGTGAGGTTTTACCACGTAAAAAATCGTGAACTTAATCTTTCTACATCTCCTCATCTCATTCTTGATTGTGCTGAGTTTAAAGTTTGTTTAAACTGTTTTATAAACCTGTTAGTAAAATCTTGAATAGATCTCGTACATACTGTTTTGTTAAACACATCTTGTGTTCAAATAGTTTTGTTTTTTCAAGAAAAGAGTTTCCTCAAAAAACAGCTCGGAGTTACTTAAATAATTTATTTTTAATAAACGGCTTTAGTAACATATTTTCAGTTTGAACTAAGTAGTAGCATTTACAAAAGTGAGTATTTTTTTGGAAAATTATTTAAAGGAAGAATACGAAATAATAAATGCAAAGTAAATTTTTTGAAAGGAAAAGTCTTGAAATGACAAAGGAAATATCTTAGCACGAAAATGTCATTTTATGTCAAATATGGACTTAATAATGATTTCACCAAACTAAAAGATTCTAGTTAAAGAGTTGGATTTTATGTAATGAAAAGTCCTGTTTTGTAAAGTAAAGATTAAAACAATTATTTTTGGTAAAATATATAAAATGCAAGCATATAAGTGTGTATGAATGGTGAAAATATATATATATATATATATATATATAAATGGGTATTTGGCCCAAATATCAAGTTTAATGAAAGATTATAAATAAAGTTATTTTCAAAAGGTGAGATACCGAGTTTTAAAGTGAAATAAAAATGGACTTTTTATGAAAAGTAAAGCTTGGAAATAAAGTGTGTGGGACGTATCTCGTCCCGGGTATTTGGCCTAATCGGATGGTAAAGAAAATAAAGGAAAAAGGCTTAAAAAGAGGAGAAAAAAGAAAGAAAGAAAGAAAGAAAGAAAGAAAGAAAGGAAGGAAAAGGGTCACAACAATGTAATAAGTAAAATACACTCGAAGGTAATCGAAAAATTTAAGAAGGGCCCTGAGCCTTAGGATGCAGCTTAATGTTTAGACCCAAGACCACTGATTAGGAGCATATTTTGGCACGATAGGAGTCGATAAGCCATATAACACTCGTGGATTGGTACCTCGATTAATCAAGTGAAAGATGATTTTGATCATGGTGCTCATTAATTCAAAAGAAAGTTTATGAAACGAATTGAAAAAATATGAAGGTGCGTTAATAGTTTAATTAATGGGACATTAGTGGTAAAGCAACATGATGTTGATACAAAAATTAGTCAGCTAACATGGACCAATTATATGAAAACGTGTGTCATCCTACATGGCATAAGTTCAATGTACCAAGCTACTCAGCATACCGAGCTACTTAGCATACCGAGAAACTTACTGGGAAGACCAAATAACCATCGACATATTCAATGTTCATTGTATTACAATCATTCCTTACCATATGCGGATGTATATGCTTATTCGATAAAGGCCTATTATCCATTCACACTGACAGCCCAAGCGCTATAAATACATTGTAATACCTTCATGGCAGGGTAAGCAATCATAAGCAAACATAATCGAGATCAAGGCAAAACACCCAATAATACAAGATAGTGGACGTTGGCCATTTCATTAAGGCTGAACCACTTTAAAAATCTCTTGTCTTATTTCTTAACTCATATTTATCTGTGATTAATTAATTAGATCAAATCTAGTTTTTTACATCAACAAATTGGTGTCGTCTGTGCGAACGACTATACGTAGCGTTTTTCACTAAAAATTCATCATAAATGGATGATCTCCCAAGAATCTAGCAACAGGAATAATAAAGGGAATCCACTTAACCCTTTTACCCCTTCAAATGCAAATGAAATCACAGGAATCTTGGCAAGCTTAGCCAGGGGAAAAATGACTATGCAGAAAACTATACGACAGTTCATTTAGACTATTCAAAATGGAGTATCTACCCAGTCAGGCCAACGAAACGTTCATAAAAGCATGCAGCCACCATCTTCACGATCCAAACGTACTGAATTCCATCATACTTCAAGTGATCCATCCTATCATCCTGGTTTGACTTCTCCCATAATAATTTTGGATTCTCAGGAAAACGTCACTCTAACTCCAGAAAGAATAAGCGATCTGGAAAGGTTGAGTAGAGACACTCCATTCGACTGTTTGGGCCTCAGGAGGAATAGAAATCCTCCACGGATTGCGTCGAGAAATTCTCAACATCCAAATGATATAAGGGAAGGCTCGACCCAATCACATCTGTAGAAGGGTGTCTACCTATAAAAAAAGTAAAAATATTATTTTATTACAAATACTGAGAAGAAACCCAGGGTCCCGACAAAAACTCATATTGAGCAGGAACCCCCCCGGGGTCCCGGCAGAAACTCATATTGGGCAGGAACCCCCCAGGGTCCCGATAGAAACTCTTATTGAGGAGAAGACACCCCAGGGTCCCAACAGAAACTCATATTGAGCAGGAACCCCCCAGGGTCCCGATAAAAACTCGTATTAAGAAGGAACCCACCCAGGGTCCCGGCAGAAACGCATAATTGAGAAGGAACCACCCCAGGGTCCCGACATAAACTCATATTCAGCAGGAACCCCCAGCGCCACTGCAAGGGTCAGCGCCACTGCAAGTATCAGCGCCGCTGTAAGTGTCAGCGCCGCTGCAAGGGTCAGTGCCCCTGCAAGTATCAGCGCCGCTGCAAGTGTCAGCGCCGCTGCAAGCGTCAGCGCCGCTACAAGGGTCTGCGCCGCTGGAAGAGTTGGCGTCGCTTCAAGTGTCAGCACCGCTGCAAGGGTCAGCGCCGCTGCAAGTGTCCGCGCCGCTGCAAGGGTCGGCGCCGCTTCAAGTGTCAGCGCCGCTGCAAGTGTCCGCGCCACTGCGAGGGTCGACGCCGCTTCAAGTGCCAGCGCCGCTGCAAGGGTCAGCGCCGTTGCAAGTGTTCGTGCCGCTGCAAGGGTCGGCGCCGCTTCAAGTGTTAGCGCCGCTACAAGGGTCGGGGCCGCTGCAAGGGTCTGCGCCGCTGGAAGAGTTGGCGCTGCTTCAAGTGCCAGCGCCGCTGCAAGGGTCAGCGCCGCTTCAAGTGTCCGCACCGCTGCAAGGGTCGGCACCGGTTCAAGTGTCAGGGCCGATGTAAGGGTCAGCGCCGCTGCAAGGGTCAGCGCTGCTGCAAGTGTCCACGCCGTTGCAAGCGTTAGCGCTGCTGCAAGGGTCCGCGCCGCTGCAAGGGTTGGCGCCACTTCAAGTGTCAGCGCCGCTGCAAGTGTCCGCGCCGCTGCAAGGGTCGGCGCCGCTTCAAGTGCCAGTGCCGCTGCCAGTGTCAGTGCCGCTGTAAGGGTCAGCGCCGCTGCAAGTGTCCGTGCCGCTGCAAGGGTTGGCGTCGCTTCAAGTGTCAGCGCCGCTGCAAGGGTCAGCGCCGCTGCAAGTGTCCGCGTCGCTACAAGGGTCGGCGCCGCTTCAAGTGTCAGCGTCGCTGCAAGGGTTAGCGCCGCAGTAAGTGTTCGCACCGCTGCAAGGGTCAGCGCCGCTTCAAGTGCCAGCGCCGCTGCAAGTGTCAGCGTCGCTGCAAGGGTCAGCGCCGCTGCAAGGGTCGGCGCCGCTTCAAGTGTCAGCGCCGCTGCAAGGGTTAGCGCCACTACAGCAATAACATTCGAGAGGTGCCCGCGAGGGTCACCACATAAATCCAAAATTAAGAAGTACCACTGCAAGGGTCAGCGCCACTGCAAGGGTCACTGCAGTAATGACAGTCGAGAGAGTCAGCATCACTACAAGGCTCAGCGCCACTGCAAGGGTCACTGCAGAAATATTATTCAAGAAGTGCCGCTACAAGGGTTTCGGCAGAAACTCATATCGAGGGAGTAGCTATCATGAGAAACTCCTCATCATGAAACATCAGTCTCTAAATGAACAACAACACTAACACTTTACTTTCTTGTACAGGTTGCCTACTCGAGCAAGCAGGGCTCGAACAGGCGCGTTGGGACCTCCTGGAAGTTTTGGCTTGGCGGCTGAGGAACAAGGTATGTTGAGCGAGCTCAACCACTTAGCACTATAGGATTGAGAGAATACTAGTAGGAGACCCTAGGGTCACCCAATCCTCACACACCTCACACTTAGTCACAAGCGAAGTGAGCAGCCAAAGGGCTGGCTGCTCACAAGAAAAGAACTGTGTATAAAATGATTTTAGAGGAGAGGGTCCTCTAAACTCCTCTCAAGAAAAATGATTTTAGAAGGGGGTCCTCGAGACCCCCTCAAGCTTGCAAATATTTTAGAGGAAGTGGTCCTCGAGACCCCCCCTCAAGTTTACAAAGTTTGTATCAAATGTTACCGTTTCAAAAGATATTTAGCAAATCAGATATTTTGTCTCCATTAGAAGACATATTTGCTTTTAAACTTTGGTCGGCGCCAGGGGGCATCTGCCAGAGGGGACATGCAGACCTGCCTGCAGGTAGGGATAAATAGTACACTGCAGACTTTATCCCTCACCAACCCTCTAAGTTTTGGCGCCAAAAGTGCCAACCCAGCCTTAGTGCCCAAGTATAAATAGGACCCCTGGGCAAGGTCATAGATAGGATAGAAATGGACAATAGAAATTGCACTGTTACTCTGCTAAAATATCACCAGACCTACCTAGTATTCTCTCCCTGCTCATTCTCTTAGTGCTGAGTGCCTTGTTCCTTCACTCCCCACTGACAGCCATCACTCTCAGGTGTTTCCCTTGAGAAAATTACTATTTTTGCAGTGAAAGTTCATCTTCTTGCAGGGAGTGAGTTGAAGCTTGAGTTCCATTGTTACCAGAAGGAGAAGTTTTCTTCAGAAGTTGCACCAGGAGACCTTGAAGACCTTGTAGGCAGCGTCCATTGGAGTGGGTCACGCCTCACCCTTTCTAGTTATTCATAGACCCCAGTCTCACTACCCTCCTACATTTGGCGACTCCGCTGGGGAGGTATCCTCACTTCCATGGACAAAAAAGGTTTTAAGGTTTCTAAGCAGCTGGTCTTGCAAGACAATCCAGCTGGAAATGGAGTTCAGAATGACCAGAACACCCAAGAGGAGGTGGTAGTGACCGGAGCTAGAGAACCTGCTCCTCATGTAGGACATACTAGTGCAACACCAGTTGCTCCATTGACAACAGCATCCCCCTTTGGAAGGGGCAACCTCTGCAGCACCAGCAACAGTAGAGCTGGCTCCGCTGCGAATGGCGGTGTCGGAGCAAATAGTTATACCAGTGGTGATTCCCACAGGAGAAAGCAGAGGCGCCAGAGGTGGCGACGACAAAAATTAGAAGTGGCGGCCGAGTAACCCTTTAAAAAAAAGTGGTAGTGGAGGATTCACCATCAAGGACACCTTAAAACAAACTCTACTGACTTGCAGGACATATCTTACTCCCGATCAGCTAAGTAAACTACCTTGCTTTATAACTTGTTGAATATGTTCATTTCACAAGTCTTGATTTATATTTTATGAGCATTTCATACATTATGCTGGCTGATTTACTTGATAAAAAAAAAATCACACATGCTATAATTTTTTAAATGTCTAGTGATAAAATGCAAAAACATGCATAATAGTTCTTTATTGGTATAGCTCACTTAAAAAAGGAATTTTTCATAATTAATTTTATGAATTTTATCCACTTAACTGTTTGCAATTTTCAAAGCCACATGTCCTCTTGTTAAATATTATGAAAAGAAAAGGGACCACTAGAGCATGTAGTTTATTATTTTATTTTTATTATGATGAATAAAATAAAATAATATAAAATCAAAAGATAAAACTGATTAGTTAATTACGGCAAGAATTGGTGTAATCACATTTATTATACTCATAGTACCTTGTACTGAGACAAGTCTAAGAAGTATAATCAATTTTCAGCTATACCTACATCAAGGTGCTTTATTAAAAAAAAGTTGGGTTCCTTGCCAAGAGTTGCGAGGATAGGATTTCCCCAAATACAAAACCAACTAAGCCTAGGTTGGGTTGCTCGAAATTTGGATTATTTGAGAGACCCATATCTCAAATAGTGAGATACACAAGTTAAATTTTAAAAAAAAATTCTCACAGAAGACGCATCCCATATGCAGCTAATAGACTTCCTCGACAAGTCACCCAGGAAGATAATTTTGAAAGTATCGAGGGATATTTTTTTGCTACTCGCACAATTAAAAAACATAGTACCACTTTCTCGTTCTTAGTTGAAAACACCAATTGTCAGCAAAACCCAGTTTCCAAATCCTCACTGAAATCGCGGACTGGTAATAAAGTTAATTTTCGAGCAAGGGGAAGTTGAAAAAAAAACAATTGTGTTCCTCGCTCTTTGAACCAAAATCGCACCTCCTCGTTGGCATCTCCGTTTATTGAAAGCTCCTTTGAGCAAAGAAAAAAAATAATTATACCAGTAAAAATGACAGTTAGAAATGTCTGCCACCAGTTCGAATGGAAACCGTATTCCCCTTGCTCAAAAGAAAATATTTCCAAATATCCGCACTGTACATGTCAATCACTTCCTCATGGTCATTTTATCAAACATCTGATGACCAAAATAAATAAAAAGATCTAAAAGAATACCCAGATGGGTTCCTCGCCCATAGGGTTCGTCACCCTTAAATTCAGAGGTGCCTGCTCGCAACGTATATCTAAAAAAAAATATATCCAGTTACTTTTAACAGCCATATCAACATGAACCACAAATACCACCGTCACTTGCTCGTGTTTGGCATGTTCGTGTTTGGTTTGCTGGACCCAAACATGCTCCAAATAAGAGGTTTGAGCTTCGATTTCTCCATTTCATAAATCAAGATTCCAAGTATCTCCAAGCTAGTCTGGTCGCTTGGTTTCTCAAATCTAGATGAAAAAAATTTGAGATATGGCAAATCTATTCACCTAAGCCTCACGTCAGCTATAATCCACCCATAAAAAAAGGGGGGGGGGGAACTCTCGCCGACATCTCGAGGCTTGATTTCACATACCAGACCGTCAATCCATTCATATGTAGGTGGCGGATGAATGGAACTCCAAAACCTAAAAAAAAATTATTATCCTCAAAAGCCGCAAATTACAAACCCGCTGATTGCTTGATGCAGATTGCAATAACTTTGTTGAGATCTTCAAATATAAGTCGGGGGGAGTTTTCATTATCATCCCGTTCAGATAAAAAAAAATAGAGGAAACAAGAGGGATAACCCACCCGAAATTTCCCTGCCAATCTTAATATAAGGGATGTGTTTTCCCATTGCTATGTTTGACAGAAAAAAAAAAGAAAAGAAAAAAATGGGGTATTCCAAAAAGAAATACAGACGCGCATTCTCTCTCTGGCGGTTGAAATTCGGCTACGGGATGTCAGATGTGAGAAAGGGACCACCCCACTCCACGCGAATTAGGTAATAGACAAGAGTGAGGGGAAGTGAGCGTTTTCAATGACACGCGACACAGGTGACATCACAATGTGAGCACAAAGTTCTCTCTCATATTTTTTTTGGAGAGGGTCTCTCGCCCCTTCGAGATATGCAACAGGGGGCATCACTCGTTCAAAAAAGTACAAAAAAATAAAAGGGTTACAAACAATATAGAGCGGAGAAGCACTCGCTTAAGAGTTAAAAAAGATATTATTAAATAAAATAATCCAAGCACTATTTGTGCAAAACAAAAGTATTCAGGGCTCGACTCACCCCTCCCTTCAAGTTATGCTTGAATCAAAAATTAAAAAATATTGAGGGGGCGAACCCCCCTCTAAGTTATGTGTTGGTTCGAATGTTGAAAAAAATATCGAGGGGGGCTCACCCCTCCCTCCAAGTTATGCTTGAATCAAAAAAAATTGAAAAATGTTGAGGGGGCTTACCCCTCCCTCTAAGTTATGTTTTGGTTCAAATGTCGAGGGGGGGCTGACCCTTCCCTCTAAGCTATTGCTTGAAAAAAAAAACATTAAAACAATGTTGAGGGGACGCACCTCCCTTTTAAGTTATGATTTTAAAAAAAACGTCCTAAAAGAATAGGCATAGGACAAGTACCCCGCAGTTAAAGGGGCAACTTCAAAATTTTAACTTGTTCAGTTATGTGCAAGTACCCCACAGCTAGAGGGGCAACATCCAAATTTTAACTTGCTCAGCTCATATGCAAGTACCCCGCAGTTAGAGGGGTAGCCTCAAAATTTTAATTTGCTCAGTTGTATGTAAGTATCCCACAGTTAGAGGGGTAGCTCCAAAATTTTAACCTACTCGACTATATACAAGTACCCCGCAGTTAGAGGGGCAACTTACGAAAAGATAACTTTCTCATACCTCATGTTGGTACCTCACAGTTAGAAGGGACACCTCTGAAATGATAACTTTCTCATCTCATATGCAAATACCCCACAGTTAGAAGCGGGAAGTTCAATCTTGAGGTTCTCACATAAAAAAGAGAAACTCAAAGTATTGATCAGGTGCAATTATACATATAAGGTACAACAGTTTAGTACCTAAAGATCCAAGGGCGCCGGAGCGCTCACAGTCTTGAGCAAAGGCCAAGTATAAATATAAGGTGCGCCAATTGATAACCTAAGGCTCCAAGGTCACCGGAGCGCTCACAGTCTCGAGCAAGTGTCAAGCATAAATATAAGGTGCGACAGTTTAGCACCTAAGGCTCCAAGGGCACTGGAGTGCTCACAGTCTTGAGCAACTGCCAAGTATAAATATAAGGTACGAAAGTTTAGTACCTAAGACTCTAAGGGCACCGGAGCGCTCACAGTTTTGAGCAAGGGCCAAATATAAACATAAGGTGCTCTGGATGAGCACCTTAGGCTCCAAGGGCACCGGAGCGCTCATAATCTTGTGCAAGTGCCAAATATACATATAAATATAAGGTACGACAGTTTAGTACCTAAGGCTCCAAGGGAATCGGAGCGCTCATAATATTGAGCAATTGCTAAGTATAAGTATATGTGCGACAGTTTAGCACCTAAGGCTCCAAGGGCACCGGAGCACTCACAGTCATGAGCAAGTGCCAAGTATAAATATAAGGTGCGCCAGTTGAGCACCTAAGGCTCCAAGGGCATCAGAGCACTCACAGTCTTGAGCAAGTGCCAAATATAAATATAAGGTGCGCCAGTTGAGCACCTGTGGCTCCAAGGGCATCAGAGCGGTCACAGTCTTGAGCAAGTGCCAAGTATAAACGTAAGGTGCTCCAGATGAGCACCTAAGGCTCCTAGGGCACCGGAGCGCTCACAGTCTTGAGCAAGTGCGAAGTATAAATATAAGGTGCGACTGTTTAGCACCTAAGGCTCCAAGAGCGCCGGAGCGCTCACAGTCTTGAGCAAAGTCCAAGTACAAACATAAGGTACAACCGTTTAGTACCTAAGGCTCCAAGGGAATCTGAGCACTCATAGTCTTGAGCAACTGCCAAGTATAAATAAAGGGTACGATAATTTCGTGCACAAGTCTCTCGACATTACAAGACACTTCTACACGAGGGGGCTAATATTAAGAAGTCCTCAAGCAAGTGAACAAATAATAAAATAAGCTTGGAGTGTGGGGACCCATTTAGAGTGACTCCACCTGCCCAAGATTGCAAGTTTGACAGAAAATAGCCAAGGGTGAGGGACTCACCGCGAGCAACCCCTCCGCCTAAGATGAAAGGCCCCAGAAGAAGGCCAAGGGCGAGGGGCTCACCGCGAGTAACCCCTACCCCCAAGAAAGAAGGCCACAGAATAAGGCCAAGGGCGAGGGGCTCACCACGAATAACCCCTCCGCCCAAAATGAAAGTCCACGAAAAAAGGCTAAGGGAGAGGGGACCACTACGAGTAACCCCTCCACCCAAGGTGAAAGGCCACAGAAGAAGGCCAAGGGCGAGGGGCCCGCAGCGAGCAGCCCCTCCGCCCAAGATGAAAGGCCCCAGAAGAAGGCCAAGGGCGAGGGGCTCACCGCGAGTTATCCCTCTGCCCAAGAAAGAAGGCCACAGAATAAGGCCAAGGGCGAGGGGCTCGCCACGAACAACCCCTCCGCCCAAGAAGGAAGGCCACAGAAGAAGGCCAGGGGTGAGGGGCTCACTGCGAGAAACCCCTCCGCCCAAGATGGAAGGCCGCAGAAGAAGGCCAAGGGCGAGGGGCTCACCGCGAACAACCACTCCGCCCAAAATAGAAGGCCACAGAAGAAGGCCAAGGGCGAGGGGCCCACGGCGAGAAACCCCTCCGCCCAAGATGGAAGGCCGCAGAAGAAGGCCAAGGTAGAGGGGCTCACCGCGAGCAACCCCTCCGCCCAAGATAGAAGGCCACAGAAAAAGGCCAAGGGCGAGGGGCTCACCGCGAGCAACCCCTCCGCCCAAGATAGAAGGCCACAGAAGAAGGCCAAGGGCGAGGGGCTCACCGCAAGCAACCCTTCCACCCAAAATGGAAGGCCACAAAAGAAGGCCAAGGGTGAGGGGCTCACGGCGCGCAACCCCTCCGCCCTAGGAAAAAGGCCACAGAAGCAGGCTAAGAACGAGGGGCTCACCGCGAGTAACCCCTCCGCCCAAGTTGATACCCAGATAAGGAGGTCCACTATAAGTGGCCTCATTTACAAAACTTGAGATGAAGTGACATAACATTTAATGACCCTAAGAGGAATGATGCAGAAACCCTAGGGTCCCTGAAAAAAAAACTGAATTTATGGCGTACAAAGCTTTTTGATCTACCCAACACAAAAGACTTTGCACGAGGGGCTAATGTAGAAGGGTGTCTACCTATAAAAAAAGTAACAATATTATTTTATTACAAATACTGAGAAGAAACCCAGGGTCCCGACAAAAACTCATATTGAGCAGGAACCCCCCCGGGGTCCCGGCAGAAACTCATATTGGGAAGGAACCCCCCAGGGTCCTGACAGAAACTCTTATTGAGGAGGAGACACCCCAGGGTCCCGACAGAAACTCATATTGAGCAGGAACCCCCTAGGGTCCCGACAAAAACTCGTATTAAGAAGGAACCCACCCAGGGTCCCGGCAGAAATGCATAATTGAGAAGGAACCACCCCAGGGTCCCGACAGAAACTCATATTCAGCAGGAACCCCCAGTGCCACTGCAAGTATCAGCGCCGCTGCAAGGGTCAGTGCCCCTGCAAGTATCAGCGCCGCTGCAAGTGTCAGCGCCGCTACAAGCGTCAGCGCCGCTGCAAGGGTTTGCGTCGCTACAAGAGTTGGCGCCGCTTCAAGTGTCAGCGCCGCTGCAAGGGTTAGCGCCGCTGCAAGTTTCCGCGCCGCTGCAAGGGTCGGCACCACTGCAAGTGTCCGCGCTGCTGCAAGGGTCAGCGCCGCTGCAAGTGTCCGCGCCGCTGTAAGGGTCGGCGCCGCTTCAAGTGTCCGCGCCGCTGCAAGGGTCAGCGCCGCTGCAAGTGTCCGCGCCGCTGCAAGGGTCGACGCCGCTTCAAGTGCCAGCGCCGCTGCAAGGGTCAGCGCCAATGCAAGTGTCCGTGCCGCTGCAAGGGTCGGAGCCGCTTCAAGTGTCAGCGCTGCTGCAAGGGTCGGCACCGCTGCAAGTGTTCGCGCCGCTGCAAGTGTCCGCGCCGCTACAAGGGTCGGCGCCGCTTCAAGTGTCAGCGCCGCTGCAAGGGTTAGCGCCGCAGCAAGTGTCCGCGCCGCTGCAAGGGTCACTGCAAAAATATTATTCAAGAAGTGCCGCTACAAGGGTTTCGGCAGAAACTCATATCGAGGGAGTAGCTATCATGAGAAACTCCTCATCATGAAACATCAGTCTCTAAATGAACAACAACACTAACACTTTACTTTCTTGTACAGGTTGCCTAGTCGAGCAAGCAGGGCTCGAACAGGCGCGTTGGGACCTCCTGGGAGTTTTGGCTTGGCGGCTGAGGAACAAGGTATGTTGAGCGAGCTCAACCACTTAGCACTATAGGATTGAGAGAATACTAGTAGGAGACCCTAGGGTCACCCAGTCCTCACACACCTCACACTTAGTCACAAGAGAAGTGAGCAGCCAAAGGGCTGGCTGCTCACAAGAAAAGAACTGTGTATAAAATGATTTTAGAGGAGAGGGTCCTCTAAACCCCTCTCAAGAAAAATGATTTTAGAAGGGGGTCCTCGAGACCCCCTCAAGCTTGCAAATATTTTAGAGGAGGTGGTCCTCGAGACCCCCCCTCAAGTTTACAAAGTTTGTATCAAAGTTACCATTTCAAAAGATATTTAGCAAATCAGATATTTTGTCTCCATTAGAAGACAGATTTGCTTTTGAACTTTGGTCGGCGCCAGGGGGCATCTGCCAGAGGGGACAGGCAGACCTGCCTGTAGGTAGGGACAAATAGTACACTGCAGACTTTATCCCTCACCAACCCTCTAAGTTTTGGCGCTAAAAGTGCCAACCCAGCCTTAGTGCCCAAGTATAAATAGGACCCCTGGGCAAGGTCATAGATAGGATAGAAATGGACAATAGAAATTGCACTGTTACTCTGCTAAAATATCACCAGACCTACCTAGTATTCTCTCCCTGCTCATTCTCTTAGTGATGAGTGCCTTGTTACTTCACTCCCCACTGACAGCCATCACTCTCAGGTGTTTCCCTTGAGAAAATTACTATTTTTGCTGTGAAAGTTCATCTTCTTGCAGGGAGTGAGTTGAAGCTTGAGTTCCATTGTTACCAGAAGGAGAAGTTTTCTTCAGAAGTTGCACCAGGAGACCTTGAAGACCTTGTAGGCAGCGTCCATTGGAGTGGGTCACACCTCACCCTTTCCAGTTATTCATAGACCCCAGTCTCACTACCCTCCTACAACATCCAAACCCCAGACCTGTAGTTTTCAAAGAAAGATCTCAAGAGGAGACTTCTACACGATCTGTTGCTCGGGTAAACACAAATAAATCAGAGGCTGGGAATGATGCATGGAAAGGATCTCTTCAAAGGTTGGAAGACTTGTTAGGAGAAATAGCTAAGGCTAAAAATCCTCTCCAAAGAACCTTTATCAAGAGATCTCCATTTGTACAGGCGATAGTGGATTTTCCCACACCAGCAAAGTTCAAGGCTCCTGTGGTCATATCGAAGTATGATGGAAAAACCAACCCTGTTCTCCACATAGAATAGTGTTAGGCTGCACCCGATATTTATGCAGTTCCAAATAAAATGAGTTGCAGGGCATTCTCAGGAACCATTACTGGATCTACTCAGATATGGTACAACAGCCTTCCTCGGGGGCAGATCGAAACCTTGCATCAACTGGCAGCTCTTTATAGGAAATTTCTATTTTGGTGCAAAGCCCATTAAGAGGGTGGCGCATTTGCTGAGTGTTAGGTAGAAAGTAGGTGAAAGTACCAGGGATTATATCATTCGTTTTAACAACGAGAAACTGGAGGTCATAGATTACGAGGAGAAGACAGCCATTATAGCTCTCATGAGTGGTCTTTTGCCAGACAAGCTGTATTACACTTTGGCAAAGGATCCCCCTAAATCCATGGATGAATTGATGGCTAAAGCAACCAAAATTATGAATGCGAAGAAGAGTGCTGAGGCAAAGCTGAAAGCTAAAGCTGAAGGCAAGTCGGAGAGAAAAGACCACAAGCATAACGGGGGAAGTAAGCCGCCGAATGTCAGGGAAATGTTGGATCACTTAAAGAAGTATACAAATTATACTCCCTTAAAAGTGGACATAAACCATGTTCTGGAAGAAATCAAGAACAACGAGGAACTGAATTGGCCAGAAAAATTGAGAATAGCTCCCGAAAGAAGAGATAAATCCAAGTATAGCGATTTCCATAAAGATCATCATCACACAATTAAGCAGTGTGTAGCTCTCCAAAATGAGATAGAGGCACTCATTCGTTGAGAAAATTTGAACAGGTATGTTAATCGTCAGAATGGTGGGAAGACCAATAACAGAGCTCGACTGAAGTCCAAATCTCCTTGCCGACTAAGAGACGATAAGAAAAGGGACCATGAAGATGACCATTAAGATGATCCCGATCTCCTAAAAAGGCTAAGGCAACATGAGCGTGACGTATTTTTAATTCGTTTTGGTTCATTCGATTATAACATGATTACAGGTGGAGACGCAGGAGGGGGCGATCATACCGCTGAAAGGAAAATGTACTTCAATGAGGCTCAATCTTGTTCCTACATACATCGAATAAATCTAGCGGAAGAAGATCGCCTGAGGAAGGTCAACAAAGATAAGCTGGTCATTGGTTTTTCTAAAAATGATCTGGAAGGCGTTTTGTACCCTTATGATGATCCTCTAGTGATCAAAATGAGAAAGAAGGATGTAATCATTTCAAGGGTGATGGTGGATAATGGTAGCTCGACAAACATCATGTTTTACCCTTGCTTCGATAGTTTAAATTTGAAACTTGGTCAGTTGGAGCCGTATCACAGGCCCTTCATTGGGTTTTCTAGAGAAAATTTTTTTCCACTTGGAACGATCAAGTTAGATATGTTGATTGATACTTGGCCAGCTTGCAGAATAGAGAAGGTGCGCTTCTTCGTGATGGATAAGAATGTCCAGTCATCCTACAATAAAATCATAGGGGGAGTAGGCTTGAAAAAGTTTGAAGCAAGTCCATCCACTGTACATCAGTGTTTAAAGTTACCGACTACCTTTGGGGTTAGAATTGTGAAGGGAAATCAAAAAGTATCTCGGGAATGCTACTACTCATCTAAAGATCAAGAGGAATTGGAGAATGTTAGGAAGAAAACTACCACTTATCAAGTGGATGAATCTGATGAGTCTAAGATTGAAACCTTAGACCCAAGAGATGAAACGGAACTCGTTAAAGGCCAAGTCATGGAAGAAATGGAAAGTATTATTCAGGACGATGAGCGATCGAAAAGAGCAACTTAGATTAGTGCTTCACTTGATCCAGTATTGAAATAAGAGTTTGTGGCATTTTTGAAGCATCAAAAGCAGGTATTTGCGTGGAGTCATGAGGATATGTCGGGGATAGACCCAGCTTTCTTATGTCATGAGCTCAATGTTAACAAAGAGATCAAACCGGTGAAGCAAAGGAGAAGATTCTTTAGTTTGGAGAAGAACTGGGTTATTCAAGAAGAAGTGGAAAAGCTGCAAAAAGCTTCTTTTATTGAAGACGTAAAATATCCTGATTGGCTGGCTAATGTGGTGATGGTAAAAAAAAAGAATAATAAATGGAGAATGTGCGTGGATTTCACATATCTGAATAAAGCTTGCCCAAAAGATCATTTTCCTCTGCCCAGAATAGATCAACTAGTGGACGCAACTTCGGGGCATGAGCTATTAATTTTCGTGGATGCCTATTCTGGATATAATCAAATTAAAATAAAGCCAGAAGATAGGGACAGTACCTCTTTCATTACCCCACGAGGAACATATTGTTACAATGTTATGCCTTTTGGTCTTAAAAATGCAAGTGCTACATATTAGTGGTTGGTGAACAAGGTGTTTGTGGAGCAGATTGGCAAAAATATGGAGGTATACATTGACGACACGTTGACCAAAAGCAGGAAAGCTGCTGACTATATAGTTGATTTGAACCAAACATTTGATCAATTGGAGAAGTACCAGATGAAGATGAACCCGACCAAGTGCCTTTTTTGCGTACAAGAAGGCATGTTTCTCAGGTACATTGTGAATGAAAGAGGTATTGAAGCCAATCATGCTAAGATAAAAGCCTTACTGGAGCTACAATCTCCAACTACCAAGAAGGAAGTGCAGAACCTTACGGGGCGTGTTGCAGCTCTCAACACATTCATCTCCCGAGAAACTAATAGATGTCTTCCATTATTCCAGGTGCTCAAAAAGACCTTTGAGTGGAACGAAGAATGTGAGAAGGTGTTCTTAGATTTGAAGAAATACTTAGGGACACCTCCTTTATTTTCCAGGCCAGTGGTGAGAGAAAAATTATACTTGTACTTAGCTATTTCAGAAAGTGCAGTCAGTTCAGCCTTGATAAGAATAAAAGACGGAGTGCAAAAGCCAGTTTATTATACAAGCAAGGCATTTAGGGGAGCAAAAATCAGGTATCCAAAACTGGAAAAGTTGGCATTGGCATTGATTGAAGGGAGCAGGAGAATGAAACCGTATTTTCAAGCCCATATAATAGTGGTATATACTGACATGACACTCAGACAGGCTTTACATAAGCCAGAAAATTCTGGAAGATTGATGTATTTGGCTGTGGAGTTAGGGGAGTACGACATTATCTATGAGCCAAGATCCTCTCTCAAAGGGCAGGCGATGGCGGATTTCATTGTTGAGTTTACCTACCCAGATGTCTCCGATCAACAGGGGTCTAATACAAAGTAACTCATGTATGCTAGAGGATCAATAGAAAATATCCTCGAGCAACTCCCAGCAACAGAATTTCCAGAAAGGATGACTACCGATCAACCAGAATCCTCTGGTGAGGTGCAAGAGTTAAAGAAGAAGTATAAAGAAAGGAAAGACAAGATATTCCATCAAGGGATTTTGTCAGACCAAGGGTTTGATGACAATATCCCTATATGGAATTTATATGTCGATGGTTCTTCGTGTGTAATAGGTTGCGAAGATGGAATTATTCTTAACAATCCAGATGGAATAGACGTAGAATATGCTCTGCGTTTCCAATTCCAGGCTTCCAAAAATAAAGCTGAGTATGAAGCCATAATTGTGGGCCTCAATTTAGCTAAATCATTGAAAGCAGAGCAAGTTGTCGTGTTGAGTGATTCGCAATTAGTGGTGAATCAAATGCTAAGCCTTTACGCAGTAAAAGAGTAGTTCATGTCAAGGTATTTAACTAAAGCTATGGAGATTATATCCAATTTGGCAGATGTTCAAGTGATTAGAATATCAAGACTGCAGAATGCAAGGGCGGATGCACTTGCTCGGATAGCCTCAGCTATGCGAACCAAGCTATGAAGAACAATTCCCATTGAAGTACTTGCAAGCAGAAGTATAGACGAAGACCTGATGGTGAATTTTATTGCCTTAGATATTTGACCATCCTGGATGGATCCCATCAGGGCTTATATTGAAGAAGGTACTTTACCATCCGACCTACTTGCAGCCAAGAGGTTAAAGTATAAGGCTACCAGATATGTTTTAAATAATGGAGTTATGTACAGGAGAGGTGTGATAGCTGGTTTGCAAAGGTGTGTTCACCCAGTAGAAGTGAAAGCCCTGATAGAGGAAGTCCATGAAGGATCTTGTGGAGCTCACGTAGCAGGAAGAACGCCTTTGCATAGAATAAATAGGTAGGGGTACTACTGGACAACAATGCACCCTTTGCATAGAATAAATAGGTAGGGGTACTACTGGCCAACAATGCACGCTGACTGTACAACTTATGCCAAAAAATGTGACAAGTGTCAGCTATTTTCTACTATACGAAGAATTCCTCAAGCGTTGCTAACACCAATCACTTCGCCTTGGCCATTCTCTATGTGGGGAATCGATTTATTGGGGCCTCTGCCAACTACAAGAGGACGATTCAGATATTTGGTGGTAGCTGTTGATTACTTCACAAAGTGGGTGGAAGCTGAACCTCTCATGGATATAGCCTACGAAAAGGTATATCAATTCATTTGGAAGAATATAATTTATAGATATGGTCTGCCACATGCTTTTATCACAGATCACGATACCTAATTTGACAATGACAAGTTCGCAGCGTATTGTCTATAGTCCAATATTCAAAAGGTCCATTCTGCTCCAGGTCATCCCCAAAGTAATGGGCAAACAGAGGTGACAAATAGAACCCTACTGAATGGGTTGAAAAAGAGATTGGATAATGCAAAAGGTAATTAGAACAACGAGTCGCACTCAGGAATATGGGCCTACCGAATAACTCCCCGAACAGCAACTAGGGAATCTCCTTACATGTTGGCTTTTGAGAGTGAAATAGTGATACTTGTTGAATTAGGATTACTTACTCATAGGTTATTTAACTTCAATTCTCCAGTAAGTGATTTGATGAGACTCTTGGACTTGGACATGCTCGAGGAAGTTAGAGAAGATGCAGCAATCTGAAATGCAGCTTATTAATAAATGACCACCATGTTCTATAATAAAAGGGTCAAGAAATGTGATCTCAAAGAAGGTGATTATGTGCTAAAAAATTTATTAAAAAAAAGTAAGTTGGAGGCCAATTGGCATGGGCCCTATTGTATCACAGCTGTTGTTCGACCTGGTACTTACAGAATAAAAACTCTTGAAGGGGAAGAATTCAAAAATACCTAGAATGCAGAGCATCTGCAAAAATACTACGAGTAATGTAACTGCACATGTACCCAATTATTTCAGTATAAATGAAAACGATGATTTCCCCATTTGTTTGATTTTTTTTCGGAGTACTAGTGCTACACACTACACTTAAATTTACAAATTTTATAACGCAAAGTTGGTCGGCATCAACAATTACCAACTACAAGTTGGTCAACATCAGTAACCACCAACTTAAAGTTGGTCGGCATCAACAACCACCAACTAAATATTGGTCGGCATTAACATAAACACCAACAATGTTGGTAAAACAATCGAGCAAGGTAAAGTCTGCTTGATTATGGGTGACCCAAGAGGCATCTAAACTAGGTAAGAAGATGGGTAAAATATCCACTGCCTAGGCACCAGGGTAATTATTTTAAATAATTATTACAACTAAGTAAGAACATGGGATAAACATTCCATTGCTTAGGCACTTATGGGTGATAAGTCACTACAACTAGACAAATATATGGGACAAAAGTTCCATTATCTAGGCAATCAAAAAGGGTAAAATGTCCATTATATATATTCAATGATTGAAAAGTAATCCATTATTATTATAAGTACATCAACAATGCTATAGTTGATCTCATGTTATAAACAACGATTAACAGAATAAATATCATGCAATTATTTTATTTACAAGGAAACAAAATTATAAAAAGATTATTTTTCTTCGACAATTACTAACAAAATATAAATAGTCTATTCTATTAGTTTCTTTCCTTAAAATTTAGAAATAGGATCCATTCCAGCTGGAGGGTCATATAAAGCAAAATAAGAATTGATAAAGTTCAAATCCTAAAGCATTCTGGTGTTGCTCGAACTTGGTAGGTAAAAAAAGTATGGAGATCGGGATATCTCAAATTCGTTGTGCAGACTGTAATCACCAAGGTATTTGGAAATCAAACACTGAGGAATCGAGATAACTGGAATCCAACTAACATCTAGCTGGAACGGTGGTACTGGAAGATCAAAGTATCCCAGGCTCATACCAATCCCACAGTTTTGTGCCTTGCTCAACTTTTATTACAGTTAAAGCATTCAACCATCACTATTTGTACCATTCATTGTTTGATTGCTTCAACCTGGCATCAAGATGATATAAAACTTCATTGTATCCCTCCATCCAGAACTCTCTAGGTGCTTGTAAATTGATAAGTTAATCGCTCATCATGTTGATGAAGTCATTTCAGCACATTTTCTTTATTCTGCAACGCAGAACTCTGATTGGATAGTTGCTCTGAAAGACTTTGAATTTTCTGGGACATCTCTGCCAGAGCTTGATTTTTTGCCTTCAGTTGAGCAGCTTAATTTTCTAAGGCTTGATGAGTTCTAGTCTCTTCAATGCTACTCCGACTAGCTCTTGTTCTACCTTGAAAAGTGGATGCAGGTCTGAATCTTTTTAAAGTTTCTAGTTCTTTTCTTAATGAAGCATTTTCAGTTTCCCAAAAAGAAATACCTTCATCATTAATCGGGATTAATGCTCCAGAGGAAGAAGCAGATTTTAACTGTCTCAGTTATTTTCTCAAAGCGATATTATACTCCTCCAGAAATTTGGCAATGTTCCCATGCTCCTTAATCTCACATTTCAGCACACTCTCTCTTTTATTATGGGCAGAGATAAATTTGTCATAACCCCGATCAACACTCAATTATTGGTACTTTTTATCATAACCTTCATGAAGAAGATCAGTGGCTTCCTTGTGTTGAAATTGAAGTTCTTCAATCATTCCTTGAAGATCTTCAATTATTTCGTAGTAATCTACGTTATTCTCTACTGCCCGATTAAGTAAGCATTTCAAATATTGGTAAGCCTCAATTGCGCGTTCAGAGGCATCAGGACCAAGAATGTCAATTATTTGTGCTTCAGTAAAATCTGCATGACTAGCTTTGAAGTAATATGTACATTTCTTCATCAACTCTGTATCATGAGCTGACAACAGTCCCATCCTCACAATGAACTAGCAAGGAAAAGTAAAGACAGATCAACAACAGCATAGCAATATTGAACTGTAAGGGAGAAATAAAGATAAGTAACAAGCCAATTTTATTGATCATAATAGATGAACATACAACCAGAGGTACAAAATAAAAGGAAAAACAGAGGAAATAAAAAAAAATCCGAACAACATTACACCTTCTCCTTATATCCCACTACATCTTCAGCTGATTTGGAAGAAGGAATTGGTTGCTGAAGTTTCTCGGAGGGCAGCTGAAGTTGTTCGGAAGAGGTTGTTGTCTGCTGGACTTGCTCGGAGGATTGAAGGATAGTGGAAGCATGTTTTTGTTCTACTATCATAAAATAAGATTCTACATATTCAACTCCATGTTCTTCTTCATCTCCAATAGTAGGGGGAGGACCATGAACATGTTTCTGAAACAATTCAGAATCTTCAGCAACGTTCAATTCTTGCAACTCTGCCACCCATCCATCCCTGTAGAACTTTGAACTTGCATACTCAATTTGATCAAAGGCAGTAGTTAAAGCTTTGTTCCACCCTTTGTCCTAGCCAGAGCTAAAGGACTTCTTTACAGCAGATTTCCTCTTCATCCTCTCTGAGGAAGCATTTAAGTTGATCTTCAATAGATTTCAACTTTTGTTTAAGATATTTCTTATGTTGTTCAGCCTCTCCAAGTTTGCCCTCAGCTTCCTCTTTGCTGATAACGTCGACCTTCAATTTCTCCTCTGCCTCCTTAGAAGTATTCATAGCCTTTTATCGAGCTAGATCAACCTCTTTTGCAGCACCCACAACTTTTTGTTGAGCTGTCTCAACATCTTTAATTTTATTCTCCCTGGAAGTTTTGTCAGTCTCATATTTCTGCTAGGACTCTTCCAAAGATTTTGATAACCCGACAAGGTCTTCTTCCACTTCACTAGAGGAAGAAGCAGCTTTGATAGCTTCATTTTTTCCAGGATATTATTGAAATACACTAAAAACTGCACGACGAAGAGAGACTCAAGTTAGAATATGAAAATTGTAAGCATAACTGAAATGACAAGGTATAATGAGACTTACTGATGCAAGATGTTGGGATGCCAAATCAGAGAGTTTCCCCTAAGGAATAGAGCTCTCAACAACTCTATGGTCAGGAAGAGTTCCAGACCAGATCAATTTCCTGGCTAAACTTGGAGTAATGAATGCTGGGGGACCAGCTCTCAATGAAGGTATTTCAACCCCAACAGGTTGAGCAACAACATCAACAATCTTCTCAGTAAGACCCCTTCTCAGTCTTCTCAAAGGTGCAGCCTCTTCAATCAAAGGTGCTGCCTCTTTTTGAATAACAACAGCCTCTTTAATCAAAGGTGTTGCCTCCTTTTGAATAACATGGGGCTTCTTGATGACCTCCTTGGTAGGTGTAATTTTTCCCCCAGATGGAACAACATCTTTTTTCTTAGTCCCTTCAGCTGGGACATCTTCTTTATTCCTTTTTGTCCCATCAGCACCAGGGACAATCTTGGCAAAGAGATTAGGCATTCTCCTCTTCTTCATCATCAGGTCAGCAATAGAAGTACTCAAATCAAAGGAAGATTCTTTAACAATTGAAGAAGATATTGGAACCTTCTCAAGATCAATCACCGAAGGAGGAGCAATAGGCCAAGCAATGAAAGAGGAAGTGGTGTTCTTATATCTCAACAAATAGGAAGCAGACCTCACGTGCTCCCCAATAATTGATTGATGCAAACCCCAGAAGAGCTTTAAATCTTTTATATTAATATCATTCTCTTTTGGGTGTTTTCTTTTACTGTCAACTATAAATCAAAATTGTAGAAAGAAAAAGTCAGTGAAGCATTTTATCAAATTAAAAGAGAGCTAATTTAAAAAGTAAAGAACAACCTATCTCGTTTCCATAAGGAGGACATCTAGGACCTTGGTACACGTCTTTCCCCTTTAATGGGGGTTGTTGCCAATTTTTCATCACAACCTAATGTTCATAATAATCCCTATTAGAATCAGGGAGATTGACCACTAAAGCTCTATTAGAAAACCTAGTTTTTAAATAAAATGTGGTGTTGCTGGTGACCCATTTATAACAATACATAATTTCAGGAATCCCTAGACGAGTTCTATGAATTTGATTCAACCTATGTACGCCATTAACTACCCTCTATGTATTTGGAACTACTTTTGCTAGTACAATATCAAAATATTGGCAAAATTTCAAACACGGGGGATTAGGCGGGAAAGAAAAACCACATTCTGCTATAAACATAGAGGGAAACTAGTGTCCCTCGGGTAAAGAAAATAAATTAGAAGGACAAGCAGGTTCTTCCAAATCAACCCAAGAAGGAATTCCAAAATCAGCTCTAAACTTATCTAAAGACTCAATAAGGTAAACCATGATGACTAAATCAAAGAAAGAAAAAGGAAGAAATTCTTACAGATGATTAAGGAATCAACTAAGGCAGATGACAAGAAAGAACGTTTGTAAGAAGAAAAACAGGAAGACAAAGAGTTTTGAACCAAGATACCAAAGGGTAGAAGACAATCAGATTTTACCGCCGTTATATATGCCGCTTTGGAAAAAGAGAAAAGTAATGATCACACGTGACGACTGTTGTGTTTTCGACGGCTAATCAAAGGAAAAAGACGCAAATACCCAAGCGTTTGCTAAAAACTCAAAATAGTTACAAATTTGCCATTTCACGCTTAAAACTATTACGCAAAGTGGAAAACCTTTACAAGTGTTGAAGGTGTGTAATTAATCAAGCCATGAAAAATGTGCTCGAGCAACTTTTGGGTAAAATGTTCCACACTCTCACATCAAACCTTAACTGTGAAATATTGGGGGCTTCTGTTGATACAAAAATTAGTCAGCTGACATGGACCAATTATATGAAGATGCGTGCCATCCTACATGGCATAAGTTCAATGTACCGAGCTACTTAGCGTACCGAGCAACTTATTGGGAAGACCAATTGACCAAGATAGATTCAATGTCCATTGTATTACAATCATTCCTATCATGTACAGATGTATATGCCTATTCGATAAAAGGCCTATTATCCATTCACACTGACAGACCAAGGGCTATAAATACATTGTAATACCCTTATGGCAGGGTAAGCAATCATAAGCAAATATAATCAAGATCAAGGCAAGACACCCAACAATACAAGACAATGGATGTAGGCCATTTCATTAAGGCTGAACCACTTTAAAAATCTCTTGTCTTATTTCTTAACTCATATTTATTTGTTATTAATTAATTAGATCAAATCTAGTTTTTTACATCAACACATGGATTAAGTGTGTCCGGGCTCGTCGTCCGGGTTATATTATCATAATGTCAATTGCATGGTTATGATACAGAATATTTATTCAAATGAAATATGATTTCATAATGGATAAAATACATATTGTATGTAGATATTTGTTTCTATATTATACTCTACTAGTATTTCTCTTACTAGGGCAAGCTCATACCTCGCCATTTGCCATACCCCCTAGGTACTTCAGGTGGAGGAAGCAATAAGGATAATGTGAAATGAAAGGAGAGTTATCCACGACTATAGAGCGCAGTCACAATTTTATTGTAATTTGTACTTTAATTTTGAACAATGGGTTTTATCATTTTCCTGTAACGCAAGGACTTTAAGTTTGGTTGTAATAATACTAGGTAATGCAGATCTTATTTTTATGACTATTTATTTAATAGAACTGCAAAACTCTTTTAATTCAAGTGCTCCTTAAAATTTCATAAAGATGGATGTCATAAATGGGTTAGCGAGTAGCCCATTTATCATTTATGTGGTAAGGATTGTACTTATATATATGTCACTACACCAAAAAGGTTAAATCGTCACCTTTCAGCCGACCTGCCTTGTCATGGTCATTGATCGTGACAAAAAAATATGCATTTTTTATCGTGGTCATTGACCGTGATAAGTACAGTTGTCAGGGACTTATCACGATCAATGACCTTGACAAGTCCACGACAACTCTTTTAATAAAAAACCCTAGACGCCTCTTCTTTTTTCCCACCGTTTCCTTTCCCTCCTTTTTCTCTCGTGCACGACTGTTCTCTTTGTCTACGTTTTCAGGTGATTTTTTTCCTTTTATCTATCTTTCCTTTGTGTATGTGTATGTGTGTAGGTGGGTGTGCGCGTGGGTGGGGGGGGGGGGGGGAGGCAGGGGAGAGTGTGTGTGTAGGGGGTGGGGGGGGGGCATGGGCGGGAGAGGCAGTGTGCGGGGAGCGGGGGGTCTGTGTGTATTCAGGGGGTAAATTGAAATTGAATTGAATTGGCATTGATATTGAATTTGAATTTGAATTGAAATTGAAATTGAAATTCAATTTCAATTGAATTTAATTTGTATGTATTGGTATTGGTATAAATTGAAACTGAATTTGAATTGGTATTGATATTGGTATAAATTGAAAATGAATTTGAGTTGGTATTAATATTGATAAAAATTGGTATAAATTGAATTTGAATTGGTATTGATATTGGTATAAATTGGTATAAGTTTTAGTTCTTATGCGTACTTTAAATTAAATGAAATATACTTTAAATTACATAATTAAATGAAATCTCTCGAATTGTGATAAGACATAATTAAATGAAACATACTTTAAATTACATATAGTGCGCATAGATACTAGCCTTCTAGTTCTTATGCGTACGCATTCAATAACCCTTAGACCCGTTCGAGAGTTATTACCCTTGTAATGAGATCTCTCGAATTGTTCCGTTTGGACAATTTGGGACTGTATAGTTTTTGAACAATAATATTCTTAGTGGCTTAAACTTATTACTTTTGAAGAAAGTCCTACAGTCGTATCTTAATGTTCTCTAGGTACATACTAGATGATGAGATGTTAAGTATTCTTTCAATTGATAATTGAAATAATACTCACACTTGCTAATCTATATCGTGTACTTAAACAACTATGGCGATATGCTATCGAATTTTCCTCAAATTGGAACAATGTGCACGAGCTATTAAGCATATTACAAAAATATGCGGTCATGAATGGGATAGGACCACTCACCCTTTAGAAGAGATGGAGGAAATATGAATTAATATTATAAATTTAATTTTAATTTTAATTTCAAATTAAATTTGAATTTGAAAGTGAAATTGGTATTTTAAATTGAAATTAGTATTAGAAATTAAAATGAGTTTTGAGTATCCCGATCTTTCTCAAGAACAGCGTAACATTCGTTTGGCAATATCAACAGATGGTTTCAATCCATTTGGAAATCTAAGCTCCAATCAGAGTGTATGGCCTATGATCCTATCCCCACTCGACCTCTTTCCTTCACAGTGTGTGAGACCTGAATTTTCAATGCTATCTTTATTGGTACCTAGGCCAAAGGAACCAAGTGAGGACATCAATGTCTACTTGGCTCCTTTGGTAGAAGAATTAAAAGAGTTGTGAGAAGAGGGTGTGCAATCATTTTACACTTTTAGAAAAGAAGAGTTTACAATGAAAGCTATGTTGATGTGGGAAATTCATGATTTTCCAGCGGGACATTATCCGGTTGTGTAGTACATGGTTATTTGGGGTGTCCCATTTATGGAAAGGAGACTGAATCTCTTCGTCTCCCCGCTAGCTCAAAAAATATATACCATTGCCATAGGAGGTTTTTACCCCCCGCTCATAGTTTTAGATTTGATAAAGGTTCCATTTTTTTACCAGGCGGGGTTGAACATAGGCTACCGCTAAGAAAACTTTTAGGTTCAGAAATTGAAATTAAACCTTTTGATTGTGGCCCTAATATGATAGATAAGAATCTTAAATTTAAGAATGTTAAGCATAAGAAGACCCCAACTGGTAATGAAACTGAGACAAGAAAGGCACGATCTAGGAGGTCAATTTTATTTGACTTGCCTTATTAGAAGAATAACCCGGTGCACCATGTATGGGATGTGATGGACATAGAGAAGAACATTGCTGAACATATTATGGGCACATGCCTTGAGGGGAGTCATTCAGAGATGGATAAAATGCATGAAAAGATCTTAAATCGTTGAAACTTAAGCCACAACTATGGTTGAAAGAAGATAGTAGTGGAAGGACGTTTACTTTGACGAGTGGGGAAAGGAAGGTGCTTTTAGACACAATATATAATTTGAAGGTTCTTTTCATCCAATTTGCAAAGGATTATAAATTATGCTACCTATGATTTACAGAAGTGTAAGTCCTATGATTGGCATGTGATCATATAATCGGTTCCTCTATTGTTTAAGCATTGTTTCTCCAAGTACAAGGATTTGTAGAGGGCTATTATGCAAATTAGTATCTACTTCTCACTTTTATGTGAGAGGGTAGTCAATAGAGATCACATAGTGGCCGCAAAATTGGTTGTGACCGAAGCTATTTGTGTACTGGAGAAGTACTTTCCCCCATCATTCTTTGACATAAGTGTTCACTTGTTGGTACACCTATGTGACGAGGCACTTCTTTTCTGCCCAGTTAGATATCGGTGGATGTATTCGTTTGAAAGATTGATGAAAGTTTTCAAAGATTGTGTCAAGAATTCGCGATACATTGAAGGATCAATAATACATCACCGTGGAGTCATCAATATACACTCCAGATATATGCGTGACTCAACCAACATGGATGACATCATGAGTTTATCGATGAAGGTGGTCATGTGATGGGCAAATGAGTGAAATTAACGAGCTTGCAACATGAACAAGTAGCTCGTTATCTATTTGACACACATGAAGATGTCAAAGAAAGGAAAAGGTAAGTTTAAATTATTTTAACTTTTACTTTATTTTAAATTATTTTATACATGATTAATTTTGTAATACGTTCGTCACGATCTATGCATAAAATATAAAGCCTGTGAGAACATTAAAAGACGAAAAACAATGACACAATCAGATAACGAATTTAGGTTGTGGTTGTCACACGAGGTAATTATAATGAAAATGGTTGTTATTAAATGTCACATTACAAGAAAGCTTTACAACTAACTGAATTAATTTATCTATATTCTCAGCTCTTAAAGATGGGTAATGCGACATCAAGGCTTGCTTGTCTAGCCACTAGAACCTTGTTCATGGCACAAGAGTACAAAAAATATTGATTGAACGGTTACGTATTCGGTTCAAGGGTGTACGAGGAAAATACAAATGTATAGAACTCGAGCATTTCATATAACGCTCTTACTTTCTTTTGAGCGAGCGTGAAAGATAAAAACCTCGTTTAAGCTTAAATGACTAAATATGGTGTAATTCGAAATACATCTGAATTGGACTATGTAAGCTTCAAATAGGTTATATTTTACTGTGATTAGTAAGAGTTGAGGATAAAAATGCTTCTAAAGTTAATCCTGGCACCAATTTGATCATGGTTGACTTGTCCAAGTTGAAGAGAAATGAACAAGTGAGCGATAAGCCATTTGTTTGTGCTTTTCAAAAGGTCAAACAAGTTTTTTAATAAGAGTATATTAACAATAAGGCGTGGTCAATCGTCCTACATGCGCTAAAGTGCCTAAACAGTTGTGTGTTAGACTCGGTTGCTCCTACCGAATATCAATCCATTTTTTATGATAACCCAAATTTGAAACAATTTTTAGATTTATGATAAGTATTCCAATTATTTACGAGTGTACCATGGAACATACCTATAAGACATTCTCCCTAGCTTAAAACAAAACTCTCTAAGGAGACCTATTTGTTTGTAACGGGAACAAACATACACGGGCTTGGGTTCACCTTTATTAAAACATTTAGGATGAGCTCTCCTTGGTTGGTTAAGTCGAGGGACATACGGATCCAACACAAACTTGAAAATCGGCTTCGGTGTGTCATAGTAAGTACGTGTACCGTCATAACCTATTCCTTGCATCTCGATGTTACCTATAGTGAGATTGAGTAGCATCGTTCTAACCTTCTTAGATGTGTCCTCTAAAGTAATCTTTACCTCCCAGGCACGTTCAAAATTTCTCTCAAGTGGGGATAAACGGGCTTCAAGTTTCTCACGAGTCTCTAATGAAGATCGAAGATCTCTCATAAGACTAGCCACAGTGTTAGTCAAATCGGTCTTTTTTCGACCTAAAATGATCAACTGTTCACATAAAGAAACCTTCACCTTCTTGAGTTGACTCACAAACGGCTCACACTCTCTCAAAACTTTCACCTTTCTCTCTAAATCTAACACCCTAAGAAACAAATCCTTTTTAACCTTTTTCGTTTTCAAAGTCTCGGTGTAAAGATCACTAAATACCTTTTGGAGACCACTTTCCCCCTCACTCAAAATCTAATCCTCACTCTCAATATATCCTAAATGAATCGAAACATCATTGAGGCTTTCACGTTTAGATATGTCCTCATCGGCGCTGGACAAATTAGAAGTGCTAACGTGGTTATACATGAATGCAACATACGGTTCATGTGGTGATTCTCCCCCCTGAATCAACCGACTCGACGTCACTATTTCTAAGAGTGCCTTTATTTGCAACTTTCTTGCCCTTTCTCTTAATATCAGTGGGACACTCATGTGCCGTGTGCCATTTACCCTCACATTCATAACACATTATATCTTCCTCTTTCTCTCCCTCGCTCGTGCCCTTATTTTTTTTTTATTAAAAATCTTTTTTCTTTGGAACAATTTTCTTTGCAAAATTTGGGAAAGTTTAAAAAAAATCGCAAAAAGGGCCAAGTAGTCAAAATTAAAATCAATCTCAAATTCAAATCACAAACCTTTTCTTTCTTCTTTTTCTTAGTTTGAGTCTTTAAAGCAATCCCTACTTCTTTAGGTTTAATATTTTTAGGGAACATATCAATCTTATATATTTGAAGATCAAGTTCTTCTAACCTAAGAGTGTCTAGGATCCCTGACGAATTAAGTACGGTGACCTTAGGAATAAAGTGGGGAATTAACAATTGTGACCTCAAAATTTTCTTAACAACTCTAGTCTTGGTAATCTTCTCGCCCAAATCAAAACTAGAATTAACTATGTTCGACAAACGTGCATTAAACTCATCAAAAGACTCGGACTATAACATGGTAATGGTCTCAAATTGGGTAGTCAAATTTTGAAGCTTATATGTCTTTACAGCTTTGGTTCCCTCGTGTGTGAGCTGGAGGGTATGCCAAGCTTCTTTAGATATAGTGCAAGTCATGATGTGGCGGAACTTGTTAGGGCTGAAGGATCCATAGATGGCACTCAATCCGCAAGAGTTAAAATTACTCCACTTAAACTCATCTTCTTTCCTTGAAGAGAGAAGTTTAGGTCCGACGACATTATCAATGGTGATAGAGGATGGTGTCTACCCTCTTTCACAAACTAACCAAACACGTTCATCAATGTATTTAAGGGCTGACCTCATTTTAGCTTTCCTACATGCATAATTGGTACCATCAAAGATGGACATTCGATTATACAAATTATCCATTAAAATCCAGTTTTTTCAAGATCAATTTTTTTTCCAAAAATTGATATAAAAAAATTTGCGAAAAGAATGGATCACACAATAATGTAGTGTAAGCCTCCATGATACAAATTTGAGAGTGCACTTGCGAATCTTAATGGAATAACTTATTTAATTAAATGTACAAACACAAATCCAATTTTATCCTTTTTATCCTAAGACTGATAAAGCGGATAAGTAAAACATGCAGTCACTCGGCAACTGAGGAAAAATCCATTTAAGGCAAAATCTCTTATAATCATCACTTTAGAAACTTTACAAGATAGTCGATTTATAATACTACTTCGATTTATAACACGTAGTCTTCACAAATTTTCTAAAGAATTCCACTCAATCCTGAGCATTCCATAAGCGATGATTGGCTCTTGGTATCCACCGATCAACCTTCAGTCTTCACCCGTGATCCCCTCCAAGGTTCACAAGTTTAGCCATAAAGATGGTCTCTCCACAAACTAACGTATGCAAGATACAAACTACCTAGGGTTAAAAAAGGATTCACACAATTCTATTTTAGGAATGTAAAGTGTGAATCAAAAGTGTTTCTAAACATAAAGGTAAAAAACTTTTGGAATAGGTATGCAAAAAATGTTCTGAAAAAAGTCTTAAAAAACTTAAATACGAAACAAGTATTTATAAGGCGAACACAAATTTCAAGGCGGCGGCTCGTACGAATGAAACAAGCATTTTTTCAAATGACACGACTATGTCGTTTGAATCGTCTTCAAACGACATTCAAATGATGCAAAATAGTACGCCCTCGTTAGATGAACATTAGATGTAGGGTTAAAACGATGCTTCGAATGAATGCGACATCTCATTCGAATGAGAATCCCTTTTCGTTTGAACAAGGTCAGCGAATTTTAAATGAAAAATTTTGCCTTGATTTTTAAAGGAAAAAAATCATGTTTCAGTTTTAAATAAAAGATCTCAAAATAAATTTAATGAATAAGTTTAAACAGTTGATAGCTTTATCCTATTGCGGGATGTAGGAAAGTCTCGAACTTGGAGTATGTAACGGTATGTGTACGTGACAGTTTGTAATGGGATATGCCAAACGAACCTAATATGTAAACAAGGCCTAAGTTATGAAGAATATTAGAAAATTTGCTCTTGCAAAATATTTAAAAATTAAGAAAATAAAAAAAAATATTTTAAAAATATAAAAAATCCTAGAAAGCTTTTTACAAAATTTATAATAAAAAATTAAAATTTATAATTTTTTTGAAAATTACCAAAAAACAAATAAGAATCTAAGAAATTTATAAAAAGTAATTTCGAAAATATATTTAAAAATACTAATAATGACTGAAAAATACGTTGAAATAGAAAAAAAAGTACAAAAAATCGTAAAAAAAATAAAAATGAGGAAAGAAAATAAAAAGTATGGAATGGCCAAAAAAAATAGTAAACAAAGACTTTAATTAAAATTTTGAAAACTACCAATAAAAAACTTCAAAATTCTAGAAATAATAATAATAAAAAGGAAATTATTTAACAAATTAGAACAGAAAATACTTTCTAGCAAATAAAATTTCAAAAAAAATGATAGAAAACAGTTAAGGGTTTTGACATTACAAAAAAAATATATGAAAAAGTATAGAATTTTTTTAATGATTGGGTAATATTGACTAAAATACTAAAAAAATAGAAAACAAATAGAAAAATAATTTCCAAAAATAATATTAATCTAACATTAATAAAAAAATAGCAAACAATTTTTAGCAAAAAAATCCAACCTTGATAAAAAAAAAAGCATAAAGGAAAATAATAATAATAAAAATAATTGTTTGACTATAGAAATAAAGAACATGAGTAAAAAAAACATAAAAACAACTATTAAAAAACGTAAAAACATCAATAAAAACCCGATTGAAGCACCACCCCCCCGATTAAATCACAACCTCCGATTAAACCACCCAACCGACCAACCCTCCTCCAGCCCCAACCCCACCTCCGATTGAACCACCACCACCCCGACCCAACCCCACCCCCATTTGGAAACCCACACCGGTTCAACCTAGTTCTGTCCACATGTGTGGGTGTAGGAGTTCGTTCATGTGTGTGTGTGTGTGTGTGTGTGTGTGTGTGTGAGAGAGAGAGAGAGAGAGAGAGAGAGAGAGAGAGAGAGAGAGAGAGAGAGATACATATATATAGAGAGAGGGCGAGGAGAGGAAGAACAAGAAAAGAGAGGGAGAGATGCAAATGAGAAAGGGGAAAGAGAAGAGAGTGAGAAAAAGTATGCTTTTAAAGAAGGGTAAAATATCAAAAATACCCTTTTAAAAATTACTTTCGGTCCCCAAAAACTAATGGAGTTGGACGACAGGAGGATATTTGTAGCCGTTTCAAAGTTTGTGGGGTTAAGTGTAGAAATTAAAAATTTAGGGGGTGAAGTGTAAGGTGGTCAAAGTTTAGGGGGCCTTTGCATAATTAAAGCTAATTTTAATAATAAAAACTTATACGAATTCATATAATTAAGTAATTCTTGGTGAAATCTTTTTATGTGTGAGAAAATTATAATGAAGAAGAAGAGGAATGGTGTGTGAAGTGTGTGGAAGGGAGAGAATGTAATATACTTTGTTTGTTCATTAAAAAATATTTTTGTTCTTATTTGTTATTAAAAGGGTTAAGGATTGTTTATTGATGTATGGAATTAGAGTTTTTGAGATTTTTTTAAGTTTAAATCCACTTTCATTTCTTACTTTTAAATTAAAAAAATTCCTTCATGAATGTATTATAGGACTTTGTTAGTAATCCTTTCCTCCTTTTGCTTTTATGCAAATAAATGACACCTAATTAACTTAACGACACATGTGCAAAAGGATTTAAGCAACTCTACAATTAAGTTAGTCCAATCCAATCTTATTTTTTTTGTTAAAAAAATCCATTGTTTAGTTTTTTCATAATTTTTTTTAGGATAATAAAAAAAATACTTTAAAGCTTAATTTAATTTTGTTTCTAATATTTTGGGGTTCAATAAGTATTTTTTGTGACAAATTTTTTTGTGCAGTAAAAGGTAGAACGATGCCATAAGAACATCTTCATATATGGCTCAAACTCGAATCATATTTGATAACAGACTTCAGACCTCATTCCGACATACTCAAATATATTTTTTTTTTAAATTTTGTTACCCCATAAAAGATTTACAACATGCATCTTATAAATAATACTTAAAGAAAGAAAATTTGCATGTTTATTCAGGAAGCTAGTCAAGATTAAAATATTATTCTACAACTTGAACTTAAAATGAGGATTTATTTATTATTCTCAAACTCAATACTTAATGGAAACATTACAATAATTAATAAAGAGTTATTCTAAAAAGGTTAAAAAGAATGTTACAATATATTAGCATGTACTTGAATATAACAATTTGGTTTAAAAGCTAAACAATATTTTTTAAAAATTGCTAATAACCTTTGTTTTTAACAAGTTAAAATGTATATAATATATATAATAATAATATTACTGTAAGGACAAATTTCCAATCGAGTCAATTGTAGTATTGGCTTAATTCCAGACAAAACAATTTGAGTCATAGGATAGAGTGTAAAGTGTATCCATCCAAGCCTAGTTTTTAAAGCTTCATCACTTTCGTAAAGACGTAGCGGCCCAGTTTTTAAAGCTTCATCATTTTCATGTTTCTAGTGCCTCATTTTTACGCCATCAAGTTGAGGATTCCATTGTCTCCAAAAGGTATGAATGCACTTTTATATATGTAGGACACTTGGAATATTTTATGGGTGTAATTTTTTTTAAAATGACCTTTTATCTTCAGAAATTAATTTTAGAACTTTGTAAAAAAGTTTTTGGACAAAAAATGAAAAACTGTAATTTTTGAATTTTAGTTCGAACGAGAATTCGAACGAGTTTTCCAATGACTTTGCCTTTTAGTCCCTGTTTTATCATTAGTAAAGTCGTTCTAACGATGTCGTTCGAACGACCTGGGAAAGTCGTTCGAATGACCTTGGCAGGAAAGCTAAAATTCTGACAGTTTTCTTTTTTATTTATTTTCCCACTACCTTTTACCACCTTTACATAGTGCGGGAACTGGTTTGTGAAGACAACTTTTGAGACTTTTAGAGGGAGACACCTTGAGAGAAAAAATTCTTCAATCAAAAGTTCATGTTTTTGTGTTTAATTTTCCATGGAATAAATTCTTAAAACACATACACCCATTGTTCTGTTTTATTCCAAGTTCTTCATATATGTATGTTTGTTGCTACGAGTGTTTGGCACCATTGGTTCATCTCTACACCATCAAAGAAGAGAGTTTGGGTTTTTCACCACCCAAAAGGAGATGGTTTGCGTGCTGCGGAGTTCCCACTCGAAGAAAGGCTTCGTGTGAGGATGACGAAGACCAAAAGCCTCATCGGTGGATTCCGAGACTGTGGAGGAGTTTACAGTTGTCGACTAGGCGGAGGTAGTTACAAGAAGACGCATCAAGGCTTGGACAGAATCGAGTCGGGGAAGTAATTCATCTGTCTTGTAATAATAAATCCATACTTAGTGTACTTAAGGTTAGGGGCCGTGCAAGATTTTTCCCATTTGGGTTTTCCTTGTACATCGGCGTGTAGTGTGATTGGTTTTATTTTATCTTGAAAATCACCTAGAATGCATGCTTAGGACAATCAAGATAAAAATTGGTTTAAATTACACATTTGTTTAAGTTGGTGCTAAGTTACTTTGGGTGAATAATAGGTTAATTTAATTCAAGTCAAGATAATTTTAATTTGATAAAATTTGATTTGGCCTAAATACAAAAATGAATTATTCTTGTTAGGCAAATTTCTCGGACTTGGGTTGAATTAAGTTGTTTAGGTGTAAATTTATTTGTTGTTTAATTTAATGTCACTTTTAGTTTTGTTTAATTTTAATTTGAAAAAAATTAAAATTTGTAGGTTGTTTATGTCTTAAATTTGAATTGACATTTTAATTGGGAATTTAATTGATCCATCTCGTTTTATTATAAAAAAAATTTAAATTTGGGGGATTCCGCGTTTTTCAAATTGGTATCAGAGCCGGAGCGCTAATTTATTGCGTTAAGGTTCTTTTAGAATTTCGTTTTTGTTAAAATGGAATTTTCTCCATTTTCTGTTTTCGATGGTTCCAATTACGCGTATTGGAAACTCTTATGAAACCGTCACTTAAGTCCATAGACGAGAGGGTTTGGCAGTCAGTTGTTAACGGGTGGACCCCACCCACATGTTTGGTAGAAAATGAGAGTGTCCCCAAACCCGTCGAGCGTTGGAGTGAGAATGAACTAAAACTAGATAACTTTAATTTTCGAGGCTTAAATGCTTTGTTTAGTGCGGTTACACCGGATGAATTCCATTGTATCATGACTTGTGAAACCTCTAAAGAAGCTTGGGATATATTACAACTCACTCACGAGGAAACTAGTGTCGTTAAGGCTTCAAAACTCCAAAACCTCACCACTCAATTTGAAACCAATTCTTGAAAATGAAACCTTTGATGAATTTTATGCTAGACTTTCCGATATAGTGTAATTCATCATTTAATTTGGGCGAGAAAATACCAGACGATCGTGTAGTAAAGAAAATCTTAAGATCCCTACCCGATAGGTTTATCCCTAAACTTATCGTTTTAAATTCTTTACCTACCTCACACTCTACCAAACTTGAGGAGTTAGTAGGTGATTTGTAAACCTATGAACTAGATATGTTCCCCTCCAAAAATGAAAAGAAAATAGATAAGAGCATCACTTTGAAAGCCCAAAAGGAGGAGAAACAAGTTGTGGATGAGAAATATAGTGACTTAGAGGACATGGCTATGTTTGCTAGGAAATTTTGAAAATTTATTTAATTTAACAAAGACAAGTTTAAAAATGATTATAAGAAATTTGAAAAATCTAAGCATGACAAAGCTAAAAAGGTCCCTAAAACATATAATGAAAATCTTAATAGGGACGAGTCAAATAGGTGCTATGGTTGTGAGTGTTATGGCCATAGGGCGAGAGAGTGCCCCACTAAACTAAGGAGAGAAGGCAAACAACCAATTTCCTATAATGCCACCCTTAGTGATGATAGTGAAAAGGAAGAGGGAGCCGATTCCCCCATTGAGCGCAACTTTACCATGTACATGGAAAGTCATGTGAGCACCGATAATGAATCTTTCCATGAAGATATACATTTACATGACTCTTTCGAGGCCTTTGTTTGTGAATCCCAAAAACATGATGGTAGTGTGAGTGGAGAAGAGAAAGAAAGTGAAAGTGAAAAAGACGTTGATGAGAGTGAACTTCAAATTGCATTTAGAGAAATATATGAAGAATCTATTAAATTAAAAGTTCAAATTTGAAGTTAGAGGCTAGTTTAAGAGAGCGTGCCAATGTCATTGATGAGAGTGCGTCAGTGGAAGACCTTAGGACACGTGAGAGAGCACTTCGAGAGAAGATTGAATATGTAGAAGGCGAGAGAGATAGCCTTAGAGGTTTGATGGAGTCAATGAAAAAGGAGATTCTTGTGTTTGAAGAGAGGAAGGTTTTGCTAGAGTCTAGAATTTTAGAATTAGAAGAAAAATTGAGAGACGCTAGTGAGGTCAAATTTGATTTGGAATGTAGATCCGCTAAATTAGATAACATTTTAGGAACCGACCAAGTCAAAAATGACACTTGTGGTTTAGGCTTCGATTCTTGTAACGAGTCAACGAATAAAGAGAAAAAAAATGTTTTGAGAGAATCACCTAGGAAAGCTTCTAAAGGTCAAGTCTTTACTTGCTCACATTGTGGTCGAAAAGGTCATCTTAGGAAATTTTGTTTTGATCTTAAAAGAATTACTAGGAAATCCAAATGTAAGGTAACCAAGGTAGCCAAGATCCTCAAATCCTGAGATTGTCACTTTTCACTTGTATGGGTTAGGAGATCCGACTTGGTAGCTTTACAAAATAGGGTTTATGATTCTCATTTGCTTGCACGTGAAACCTCCCATGCTAAATCAATAGGTTAAATGTGTTAGCTTTGTTTTGCATACTCTAGATTTTAGTCTACATGATATATTTTCATGTTAGTTGTATGCTTGTTTGTCATTTTTCTAGTCTATGCTCCATGATTAATCACATGCTATAATTTTGATTTATTTATATCTTTTGTATTATATTCTTTTCATTTTAGTTTTCATTAAACGAAAAATACAAAAATATTTTGTTTATCATTGGTATTTTATTTTTATGAGTTATTTGAGCTTTGTAAGGACATTTTTGTCCATTAACAATTTATTATGTCGCACGCCGTTACACCGTTGAAGAAATTCAAGATTCATACATTCATCAACGGATCCGAATATCAAAAGAGGTAGAGGAATCAAGCCTGGCTAACCGGACCGGTCCGCCCTCAACCGGACCGATCCGTTTGATGCAGATCCAGTATACCCCGGACCGCAAGCAAACCGATAAGGCCTGAAATAACCGGACCGATCTGCCTCAGAATAAAAGAACCGATCCGGTCAACCGGACCGATCCGCCTCAGACCCGGACCGGTCCGCCTGGGATAAACTTCGCCAGATCTGCTGAGATTTTTTAGGCTCAAAGTTTTCTTATTTAAAGCCAACTTCCGGGAGTTATTTTTTAAGACTTTTCAAGACGAATTTCAGAGTCCTAAATACTCTAAGTCTTCACCTATTGAGCCCAAGACTCTAGGTTTTTTGATTCACACAATTGCCAATCCTTTGTGAATCTTTTTGTGTAACCCAAGAACAAAACTTTGGTTTGTTAAACCCTTGTGGAGAAGTTGTTCTCTTCTTCATTGCTGCCCTCCTAGAAAGGGAAACTTCCAGCCGCCGACATAGGAACCGACACCTGCGGGTATTTCTGTTTCACACTGTTTCTAGCCGTTGCTTTGAAGGTTTACCGAAGACACCGTGCGTTACACTTGTGGGCGATTATCAGGTTGTATGTAAGTCAATGGTCTTGTAAATTCTTTAAAGTTCTAGAAATAAAAGGTTTTGCCCTTCGAGGATTTTTCCTTAACTTTGTGTCGCATGCTTTATATTTGATGGGTTGATTTAGATGCATGTTTAAGGGTTGATTGTATTTGGTTTAAAAGTAGACGCTAATTAAATAAGGGTTCTTGGAAACTTGCAAATTTAATTTAAATCTATATTACACACGTTCTCAAATTGGTATCAGAGCGGGTTACGCTAATTTATTGCGTGATCCTGATTTTTCGAGGATTTACTTTCTGATACAATTTGTCTACTCACGTTTTCAAATTGGTATCAGAGCGGGTTACGCTAATTTATCGCGTGATCCTGATTTTTCGAGGGTTTACTTTCTGATACAATTTGTCTACTCACGTTCTCAAATTGGTATCAGAGCGGGTTGCGCTAATTTATTGCGTATTCCTATTTTTCGCAAAATCGTGTGATATTGATTTTTTTTAAAAATCAGTTTTGTGAAAAATCGCAATCTTTCAATGGAACGCCCATTTAATGAGGAGCCTATTTTTGAAAAAGTTCACGACCGTGCTGAAAAATTAAAAAGTTTGAATTTGAAACTTTGCAAAAGAATTAAAGTTTTGGAAAAAGAAAATTCTCTCTTTAAAAGTAAGATTGAATATTTGCAAGCGTTTCAAACTCAAAGTGATATTTGTCGTGAGCACTTTGGTAATTTGTGTACTGATTTTGATTCTTTAAAAATTGCCAAAAAGGAGTGTGATGATAGGGTCCAAGTTTTAGAAAACGAATTGGAGGACCTTAAAAATTCAATGGTTTGTGTTTGTGCCAAAGATGAAAAAAATATTTTAATCAATGAATTTGTGGCACGTGAAGAGACTCTTAGGGAAAAGTTTGCTTTAATTAAGGGGGAGAGGGATACCCTTTTAGAAATTGTTGAAAATTTGAAAAAGCAATCCCTGTCTTGGGAAGAGTCTAATTTGTTGCTTGAATCAAATATTTTGAAGATGAAAAATGATTTAAACGATTCAAGTAGGTTTGATTGTGATGGTAATGGCTCATCTTGTTCTCATGCTTCTAGTGCTAAATCCAAAACCATTATTTGTTTTAGAGGGTCAATTAATCCCAAGGACATTAGAAAAGATCACACTTTAGGTAACATTCCTCCCGTTTACACATGTTCATATTGTGGTAGGAAAGGTCACCTTAGGCGTTTTTGTTTTGATCTTGGAAAAAGTCCTAGGAAGTTTATGTCTAGTGTTCCCGTGGTTTCCAAAGCCCCCACACGATGTTTCACATCTATTTGGGTTAGAAAATCACTGTTATAAGAACTAGATTTTAGACAAGTTGATTCCCATTTGCTTGCACATGATTCTTCTCTTGCCATATCATATAGATGATTGTGTTTGCATGTTTGTCATACGCTAGTTATGCTTTTTGATATATTTTTGCTAGCGTTGTGACATGTACTTTTTGTATATATTTTTTTTTGAAAAAATTTGAAAAATACAAAAAGATTTTTTTTTGTTTGCACCGTTTATGGATGAACACTTTGGATGACCGAGTCACAACATCATTCCATTATTTTCATGTGACTATTTGATAGTGTTTTGAGACAATAGGTCAATTCATCCATGTGCTTTATAATGTTTGGAGTCATTAAGATGTAATTAAGCGTTACTTCCTACATGTTTGACTCATGTTTCCTTTATTGCACACTTGCACGGATTTGTTTGATTATTGTGCTTGTCTTATCACATGTTGGTTGGGTGTTTTCACTTCAATCCTATCCTTAAAATGAACCAAGCGCGATAAATTTTGATAAGGAAATTGTGCATATAAAAACCGTTTTGTGAGTTTGTGTGCTTTGTTTTAAAACGGGGAAGGGCTGCGAAAGGTTCATTTTGCCTTTGCGAATACTAAGCCACCGTTAAATTGGACCAAAAAAATGGAGAAATTTTTTTATCCGAGGTCCAAAGAGGTTAAAAGAGCCCGAAAAAATTGAAAGGCAATAAAAAGATATTCATGATAAAATATGGGCCATTTAGGTTTTTGCACCAATTCTCCAAAGTTTGAGAATTTAGATCACCTCTAAAAGAATATATATATGAGGGAGTTTGGTTGGAGAATTTAAAACGGGTTTGCACGTCCTTGAAATTCTTGAAAATGCGCTATATAGTTTTGGATGTTATTGGTGTGGAAATCATTTTGACTTTGATTTGTTGATTTGCATAAGACGATGTCATCTAAATTCAACAAACTTTTACACCTAAGGATACCTTTGATGTTCATTCGTTAGGAGTACACGTATGCATCGTGCACATATGATTGATTGAGTTGATTTACCTATCGAATGTCTTCACACGCATTCATTCCATTTCCATGACTTGGTTGTTTGAGTCTAAATCCATGGTGTGATTTTTGTATCATATTTGTTCATATTGGTATCCTATCTTTGTATGAAAATTTTGAAAAATCAAAAATAGTTTGTGTATTTTTTTTTTGTATACCGTGACACCCCGATTTTGCTTGTTTGATTCATTCTTCTTATTTGTCTATTTGGAGACATCATAAAAAGGGGGAGAAAGAATTATCTTATTATGGAGGAGATTTGAAAGTTTGAGTTTGCTCATAAATTGGTATATATGTTTATCTCATTTCAAACTCGATATGTCACTTGGTATTTTGCTTTTTCTCATGTGTGCAGGTACTACATTGATGATCTCTGAATTGTACACCCTGATGAGAAAAGATTTGAGATTCCTGAAGATTTTAAGAACAAACGATGTAGTCTTATTCAATTGTACCTTTCCATTTTTGGGTTCATGGAAGGGTAGATTTGTATAGGCATTTTTAGTTATTTGATAATTCAGATGTTTTATTTTTATGTATGTACCGGCATAGACGTAGGGGGAGATTTGTAAGGACATTTTTGTCCATTAATAATTTATTATGTCGCACGCCGTTACACCGTTGAAGAAATTCAAGATTCATACATTCATCAACGGATCCGAATATCAAAAGAGGAAGAGGAATCAAGCCTGGCTAACCGGACCGGTCCGCCCTCAACCGGACCGATCCATTTGATGCAGATCCAGTATACCCCGGACCGTAAGCAAATCGATGAAGCCTGAAATAACCGGACCGATCCTCCTCAACCGGACCGATCCGCCTCAGAATAAAAGAACCGATCCGGTCAACCGGACCGATCCGCCTCAGACCCGGACCGGTCCACCTGGGATAAACTTCGCCAGATCTGCTGAGATTTTTTAGGCTCAAAGTTTTCTTATTTAAAGCCAACTTCGGAGAGTTGTTTTTTAAGACTTTTCAAGACGAATTTCAGAGTCCTAAATACTCTAAGTCTTCACCTATTGAGCCCAAGACTCTAGGTTTTTTTATTCACACAATTGCCAATCCTTTGTGAATCTTTTTGTGTAACCCAAGAACAAAACTTTGGTTTGTTCAACCCTTGTGGAGAAGCCGTTCTCTTCTTCATTGCTGCCCTCCTGGAAAGGGAAACTTCCAGCCGCCGACATAGGAACCGACACCTGCGGGTATTTCTGTGTCACACTGTTTCTAGCCGTTGCTTTGAAGGTTTACCGAAGACACCGTGCGTTACACTTGTGGGCGATTATCAGGTTGTATGTAAGTCAATGGTCTTGTAAATTCTTTAAAGTTCTAGAAATAAAAGGTTTTTCCCTTCGGGGATTTTTCCTTAACTTTGTGTCGCATGCTTTATATTTGATGGGTTGATTTAGATGCATGTTTAAGGGTTGATTGTATTTGGTTTAAAAGTAGACGCTAATTAAATAAGGGTTCTTGGAAATTTGCGAATTTAATTTAAATCGATATTACACGCGTTCTCAAGCTTAATAAAAAATACAAATGATTTTTATTTGTCTTTTGAGTAAATTCTTTTTGTCTAGTTAAAATTTTCAAAAAACTAAAAAAAAAAAAATTGTGTATTTTGGTTTGACACACCTTTTGTGGCATGTGTTTGTGTTGAATCCTATCATTTCACTTCCATGTGGCTAGAACGTTTGGTTAAATTTGCAATCCTTAAAATATTTTTTATCATGGTTTCATGGAGTAGGTTAAGTTTGACTTGCTTAATGGATTCACTTTTATATGCCTTTTCACACACATGCACGATCTCTTTTGAAATTTTAACTTCACATGTATATTTGAGCTTTATGAGGTGTTCTCCTACCAATCTAGTCATCTACATATCTTGTGACCAAGGAGGATTTGTGCATGTTAAATACGTTGCACGTGAGAGTTGTGTGATAAAAAAAATTGATATATGAATGTGCATAGGGATGGGCTTCGAAAAGAAAAATTATCCTTTGCGAGTAATCCACCATTTGGAATGGACCTAAAAGAAATACGTGGTCCAAAGGCCTAAAAGAAAAATATGGCATTAAAAGAAAAATATTTTCCAAGGCTTATTTTGTTTAGTTTGGTATATTCATTCCAAAGTATTATATGCATATTTTGAGGGAGTTTGGATGGTATATAAATGGTTTTGCACAATGTCCTTATTTCTTAGTTGCGCTATCATTGTCATGACTCTATTAGTTTGCAGAATCATCAATATGCTAAGCTTGTATCCATTGTGCTTGTTTGTTCATAGAGTTGACCTTATCTTGTCACATAAGGGTAAATCATAGTTGATAAATTTTTGCAATCAAATGAGAACTCCATGAACATATTTAAGTGATTGGATTTTAATTCATTGGTATCTTGTTCACACCCCTTCACTTCCGTTTTCATATGACACATTTATGCTATAAGAGTGTGGAAAACTCATGTTATTTTATTTTGTGTCATTTGTGTGTTTATATCTATGTATGTGTGCTTATGCTTATTTTGTATCTATTGTGTATTCATATATATGATATGTTGTTTGTTTTGAGTCTTTACCATGTTAGCTAATCCATTTATGCTATTAATTCATAATTGGTATCTACCTTGTTGCGAATTTTGATTGATATCCCATACTTATGTTAAATACATTTTAATTTGTATTATTTTTTTATCGCATCATAAGTTGGTATATATTTACCCTTGTTGTGGATTAGTTACTTTTTTTCGTTACCCATATGCTTTAATGCTCTTATCACTTTATGCACCATCATGTTTTACTTGTTTTTCCATATTTTATATTCCTTGTGTAGTTTTAAAGGGGGAGAAATAATCTATGCTTTAATTGGAGGAGAAATAAGTAATGTTTTAATTCTTTAACCTTTGTCTATTCTTGAACAAAAAGGGGGAGAAATGGTATCTAAACCTTTAGTTTAGGAGATTTAACTTAGGGGGAGTCGCTACCTTCTTAGGTAGATCATATTTGATAAAAGGGGAAAATTAAGTTAGAGGGAGAATTAAGTTATGGGGGCTTGGTATCAAAGTCAACATAGTTCCAATAAACGGGACATATTTACGAGTGTAGGCGATGGGATACCGAGTATACAATAAATAATTCTAAGCTAGAAATAAAAATCCCTTTCTATAGGTGGTAGGCTAACATTAATTCAATTATTCATTTCTTCAGTGACTTTGTTTACTTTATTTTCATGAAATCCTCCAAAGAAGACTATTCAGTTTGCTTACTTTATTTTCATTTAATCCTCCAAAGATGAGTATTCAGTAAGTTAACAAACTGATGAACTCTTTCTTTTGGGGGGTCAATAAAGATTTTAGCAAGAAAATTCACTGGATTTTGGCAAGCGATTTGTCTATGTTTCTTGAAGGAAGTGACTTTTTAGAAGTACAATCTTCACTGAGGAAGAAATGACCTTTCAAAAGTATAAACTGTCCTCAAGGTAAAGTGACTTTTATAAAGAACAAACTTCACTTGGTATATTTTATAACGATATCGAGTATCTCGAGTGCTCGACATTGAACACTACACCAAAAAAATGAGATTTGTAACTGCCATTACCAGTTAAAAATGACCTTTGTAACCATTTTTACAGTCATGATTTTGGGGTTTACAAAAAGAAGATTGTCATTCTTAATAGCAGTCACAATTTTTTATAACCCCTATGGAGATTGTGGGGACCCATGTAAACATGGCCCATGAGAGTAGCCGACCAACCCGGATAAATCAAAGCGTTACCTGACCCAAATCATGATTTAATCCACCCACGAGTATTTTAAATAAACTAGAATACTTACGGATATAGTTAAATCAGTTATCAATAATCTCGAAAGAGATATTCAGGTACTCCGTGATATATTCACATGTTAATTGAGTCCTTGTACAACTGAATCTCTGCTTTGATGCACCTATAAATTGCATACCCTTACCCGAGGCAAAGGGATGTAACCTGAAATATTGAGAGACACTTAAATAAAACACTAACCTCTCCGTGGATGTAGGCAAGTTTCCAAACCATGTATATCGTTGTTGTGTGTGACCTCTGTTTTATGTTCTTTGTGATTGATTTCATGAATCTTTTTATTGTGATATTTCTTGTACTCATAATTGGCATCGTCTATGAGAATCGATTTCTATTCCTGAGAAAATCTTCACAAACAGAAAGGCTGTATGGTCTCACTATAACAACAACATTCCTCAAGTTGGCGATATGCAGGAAGACACAATTCCTCATAGGGTCAAGTCGAAGATTCGCCAGCATACAAACTCCAGGTTTTGCCAAGAAAGGTAACCTTTTGAAGAAAGCCAGGAACCGCCCAGATCTACACAGATCTCTAGGTTGGTCGACGCTTACGAAGCCAGGATTCACGAATAAGAGGAGGCTACATAACTCCAAGTAGAAGAGAATTCTCGCTTTTAAAGGCGACTTGAAATAATGGAGAGAGATCTCCAAAGCAGCACCAGGAAACACCGTGATAGGACTCCTAGTCCTCAGGTGAGTAATACTCACAACCGAGGTAGGAGCTCCAGGCATGACCAGGAAGGAACTAAACGTGGAAGATCATAGCATGGACGATTAGAACGTGGACAATTAGAGAGACACCATAAGAGAAACGATCGACATAACAAAGACATTAGGATTATGGTTCGTAGGGAGATGGACCAACATCCAACCCACCGTGGCACAAGGTTCACTAGAGCTAGCCAGAAGGGATTTTAACACTCAGATGAAATCCCATTTTTCTAGGGAAATCGAAGAGGAGAAGACCCCAAAGAAATTTACTATTCCCAAGTTCAAGATCTATGATAGCAAATACAAACCCCATAAACCATGTTCGATAATACAGACAAGAAATTACCTTATGGAGCCTTAATAATGCACTAGTGTGCCGAATTTTCTCTTCTAGCCTACATGATGTAGCGCATAAGTGGTTTGATAGGCTTCCTTATAGGTCGATCAAAAACTTCAAGGATCTAGCATAAGATTTCATTGCTCCCTTCATAACCAGTAGCACCCACCGTAAGCGGATAGATGCATTACTTACGATGAAGAAGAAGCAACAAGAGAGCCTTTGAGATTATGTTAAAAGGTATTGGGAAGTATTCAACAAACTCGAGGACTGCTCGCAACAGGTTTTTGTAGCTTCCTTTAAAATTAGTCTGTTGACCACCTCTTTGCTACGCCAGTACCTAATTAAAAAAGAAGCCAGTACTATTGACGAACTTATGGCTCTCATTGAGAAATATGCTAAGGTAGAAGATGTGGTTAAAACTAATGTATGGGCAACGGTCAAGAAAAGGTAAATAAGGGAACATAGAAGAACGATACTCCAAAAAAAGAAAATAAGAACGGGGCAAGAACGAATCCAAGACTGGGAATAAGGTTGATCCCTCTAAGACATTCCAAGATGTTAACATTGTCTTTAAGGAACCCATTTACAAAATCTTGAGAAAGATCAAAGATGATCCATTCATCATGTGACCCAAAAGATGGGTGGCAACCAAACAAAAAGAAATAATACGCTGAGATGTGCATTCACAAGAAGGGTGGCCACAAGACTAAAAATTATAAGGCTATGAAGTCACACTTGAAGGATGTGGCCCAAGCGAGGCACCTCAATGAGTACATCAAAAAGAAAGCACATAATTTGAAAAGGTGACCGCCATATAGAGGCTTTTCAAATTAACCCCGCCAAAACCCAGACTGGTAAGCGTTGGTGAATAGAGGACATCGACTACACTAAGCATATCATTTTCACAGAGAAAGATTTGGTTGGGGTCAGAACCCCACATCATGACACATTAGTAATCGCCCTTAGAATTGTAAATTTGGACGTTAAAAAGATGCTCGTTGATCAAAGGATCTCATTAGAAGTAATGTACCTAGAGTTGTTCCACAAGATGAAACTGAACGTCACTGACCTCAACGAAGCCACAGTTCCATTGGTTAACTTTGTAGGAAGGATCACGATGCCGCTAGGAAAGATAATCCTACCAAATAGGCAGGCAACATCTCGAAGATAATTAAGTTCCTAGTGCTAGACATTGAGTCCCCATACCATGTAATTTTAGGCAGAGGTTGGCTTCATGCCATAAAGGCCATACCATTCACTTACCACCAGAAGCTGAAGTGTGTTACTGACTGGGGTGTGGTCGAAGTCGATGGTGATCAGGACATAGTCAGTAAGTGCTTTATTGCAACCATTCTCCCAAAGAAGGAAAAGAAGAATGAGGTAAAGGATGATTAGAAGGAAGCATAGGAGGGGGATGTACCCTCTAAATAGTAACTATGGTATGGACGACTAGGGGTGGAAGAGACTAGGATTCGCCCTGGATATAGGGTCGTTGAAGACCCGGAAGAAATTCGGGCTAATGATAACTTGCCATAGAGGAAATTATTTATAAAAAATGCACTCGTAAGAGAAGAAAGAGTTGATTGCGTTTCTCAAAAGTAATCTGGATGTTTTCGTTTGGGAACCATAAGACTTGCCAGAGATTGATCCCAATATAGCCTGCTATCGTCTGCACATCTATTAGTCCTTCAAACTGACCACTCAAAAGTCTCATCAAACAGCCACCGAGAAGGCTAAAGTGGGGGAGAAGAAAATAAGGAAGCTACTGGATTCAGGATCCGTTAGGGAAGTTCAGTTCCCCAAATAGTTATCTAATCTATAAGTTGCGCGTAAGAGCAATGAAAGTTAGAGGGTCTGTATTGATTTCATAAATCTCAAAAGGGAATGCCCCAAAGATAGTTTCTCGTTTCCCAAAATAGATTCGTTGGTTGATGTTATAGCAACACACGAAAGGATAATTTTTCTGGATGCCTACTCTGGCTACCATTGAATTTCTTTGTTCGGACCCCATCAGGATAAAACGTCTTTTATAACCCCCACTAGTTGTATTGCTACAAGGTTACGCCGTTCGACTTAAAAAACGCAGGGCAACTTATCAAAGAATGGTCACCAAGATGTTCAAGAGACATATGGTAGACACGATGGAGTTCTACATCGATGATATGTTAGTTAAAAGCAAGAACAAGGGTGACCGCCTCGCTGACTTAGCCAAAACCTTTGAGATCCTTAAGAAGTATCGGATCAAGCTTAGGAGTAAGTGTTCATTCAGTATCCAGTAAAGAAAGTTCTTAGGATATCTAGTCAGTCAAATAGGAATTGAGGCCAATCCATATTAGATCGATGCTATCAATAGAGTCCAGCCTCATTAGACGTTACGAGATGTTCATAAGATTAATGGTATGTTTGCGGCATTCAATCGCATCATCTCAAAGTCTTAAGAATGCTACCGACCATTCTTTCAGGTCCTAAATAAAGATAAAGGCCTCATATGGAATGATGATTGTTTACGATCTTTCGAAGAGATCAAATCGAACCTCAACAAGCCCCTACTAGTGATTCCAAAGAATGGAGATGCACTGTACCTTTACCTTACAGTATTAAACCACACTGTAAGCTCTGCCCTAGTATGTGAAAAGAAAGGAGGTTAGCACTCAGTTTATTATGCCAACAAGACACTTGTGGATGTAGAGAAGTGATACATGCCTCTTGAAAAACTCGTATATGCATTGGTAGTCGCCTCGAGGAAGATGAAGCATTACTTTGAAGCCCATTCAATAACCATAATCACTTACTACCCCCTGAGAGCTGTTATGCGAAAAGGCAATCTCTCCGAACGACTCTCAAAATATTCGTTCGAGCTTGGGAGATTTGATATCCACTCCAACCAAGAAAGGAGATTAAGGGACAAGTCTTATCTGACTTTATTATTGAATTTACAAGAGACCATCCAATTAACAACTGGAAGCAGAGAAGTCAACAAATGAGGAAGCACAGTCTAAGGACTAGACCCTATATGTTGATAAAGCCTCTAATTCTAAGGGGGCAGGAGTAGGGATCATTCTCGTCACTCTAGGAGATACTATGATCGAGTAAGGAATCAGATTGAGATTTGAGTCCCTCAACAACGAAGTTAAATATGAAGCATATTGATTATTGGCTTGCGCAAAGCCCAATTACTGGGGGCAAAGCTCCTTCACATATTTGGTGACTCCAAACTGCTCTCCAAGCAAGTGAGTAGGGACTTCAATGGTAAGGATGATTGGATGCCAGCCTACCTCACTGTGGTAAGAGGACTTATGGTAAAATTTGAGAAAGTAGATATTTAATAGTTTCCCCGGGGGCAGAATAGTCACGTCGATGCCTTAGCGGCCTTGAGTTCAGTAATTAACTCCGACCTAAGGAGGACTATTCAAATAGAGTTCCTCACACAACCAATTATCGACTAGACGGTCGTAACTAATCAAGTATTCCTTACAAATAAGGCCCCCATTTGGATGGATCCCATCATCAATTATCTACGAAGTGATATATTACCCGACGATAGGAGGTCGACTTATCAGGTAAGGGTCAAAGTTTCCCACTTTTATCTCTCCCCAAAAAGGAAGCTTTACAAGAAAGAATTCACGAGTCCTTATCTCCAGTGCGTCCACCCACATGACATCAATAAAAAGTACTTAGGAAACCTGATAACGACATTTATGTGAGCTACACAGGAGGGAGATCTCTGGCCTTTCGAGAAATTAAGGAGGGTTACTGGTGGCCTCATATTCAACATGGCGTAGCTGCTTACTTTCGTAAGTGTGAAAAATGTCAGGAGAGTTCTCCTATGATCCACCATCCCACTGAAAACCTGAAATCACTGACAAACCCATAGCCGTTTGCACAATAGGAACTTGACATAGTGGGACCACTACCTATCGAATATGGAAATCGAAAGTACCTGCTAGTGGGAACACATTACTTCACCAAATCAGTAGAGGTAGAACCACTCGCGAATATTTACGACTCAGATATGACCAGGTTCACCTGGAGAAATATCATCACACGCTTTGGGGTACTAAGGGCTATCATCACCGATAATCATATGCAATTTGAAAGTAGTTTTTTTAAGGTTTTTGTGATGAACCTGGTTTCAGGCACCACTTTAGTTATGTAACGTACCCCCAAAGTAATGGATAGACAGAGGCTTCCAATAAAATCATGCTCAATGGAGTGAAAATCGATTAGAAAGAGACAACGGTGCCAAGGTAAATGAGCTCCCTCTTGTTCAATGGGCTTACTGTACCACCCCGAGAAGACTAACTGGGGAAACACCATTAACGCTCGCATACAGAATGGAAGTTATCGTCCCACTAGAGGAAAGTCTCCCCACCGTGAGAACCACCTTAGTTGACTAAGGTCTTAATGATGATGCCTTACGTACTGAGATTGACTTGACAGACGAGTGGATAGAGCTGGACATGACCAAGTAACTTCCTACCAGCAGTGATTGTCTATCTAGTACGATAAAAAAAGTCAACCAGAGGAAGTTTCTGATAAGATATTATGAACTAAGAAAAGTCCTCGACAGTTTCGCAAGACCGTCAATGGCAAATTGGGACCGAATTGGGAAGGACACTTTAGAGTAATCAGGGATGACCTTCAAGGAGAATATCACTTGGAAATACTGGAGGGAAGGGAGATACCAAGATCCTAGAACGCAACCAATCTCAAGAAGTTCAACTCTTAGTCTTCTTTATCTTTTGTTAGCACAATTAGTTTAAGAAAAAAACTCATTTTCAAACTTATATTGCTCATCAGACAATATTCAATAAATAAAGGCCCATTGGCCCATGCACTTTTATATTATGCATTGGTTGTTTGAATTTTCTTAGTTTCAACTCATGAATACACACATTTTCCAAATGATAACTCCTTCGTGCATGGGTAAACTCTTGGGATAATAACAAGTTATTCACTTATTTTTAATCAGGGAACCTCATGTTTCGATCAGGGTTTGCAATAGTTATAAAAAGTTAATAAATGTATTTCAATTAATGCAACCCTCAGGTCATTATTACGAACACAAGAGACCTCAAGAGATGCCCCGACAAACAACAAAAGCCCTATAGGTGATCATTAGGCAATAATGCCAACTTCGATTAGTTACAAAACCCTGCTTGGGCGGATGGTCCAGTTACCAGGTACATTCTCACCATCATCTTACTTAGGCCTAACAGAGTGTAATGACACGACTTAAAAGGTAAAGTGGATGAAATGATACTGCTAAAGTGTATTGGACTAGGAGAATGTTCAAACACATAACAATGTGTGATTAATGCTAGTTGGTAATATCACTTAGTCAGTTAAAGACCTTAAAGTAATAAAATCTAAGTACTAGTACACTTGAATAACAAAGGAACCAAGATGGTCAATCAATATTATTTGGTCAACAAGTAAGTTGATTAGTAAATCAATAACACATATTTAGTCAGTATGGGCTTAAAACATCAAAAATTGGTAAATAACACTTTTTCATTAACTGGAATGGGAAGTTACATTTATGTTAAAACTAAAGTATACAAAAGACTTATAACGTCCCAGGATGGTGAGCCAAGTAGTCTACAACACCGCTCTCTGACCATCGTTTGGGTGTCGGACAAACACCTCTTCAGCATCTTCTAAGTGATGCACCAGAAGCTCGACAACAATAACATCTATTGGGATCCACCGGCCATCTCTCAAGAAGGGATTATAATGGTAGGCTGGGCAGTGGATCTGGTACTTATACCACATGTTAGATTCCTTAGGAGTTTTTAATTCCCTAAGATAACTAAGCCACCCCCTAAAAAATAATAAGGTCGTCTACTTCCTTTAGTCATGTTGGGGCATAAGTCCAACCTTGATTATAACCATCTGCCCAGGCCTGTCAAGGTCCCATTCGGAATAAGTGCCTCAGCTTGTTACACCTCTTTGAAGATCGACAACGTCACATAAGCTCGTTAAAAATCTCCCTTGATCTCAATAACCTCTCTCTACAGAGCTTGGTTTTTAGCTCGAGTTATCCTAGTAGATGATGAAGAAGATCCTCGAAGCACTAGGGAGGACCTTGATAGAATGTTCTCCTTTGGGCCATCAACTTCCCTCTTTAGTTCATCATTCTCTCTTTGAATAAACTCCTCCACTTGATTGATTTCAGTGTCATTTAGGAGCTTGTCCTTCAAGGCATCCACTTCCTCCTGAACTGAAGCTCCAATCTCATCTATCTCTTTAACTCTATCTTTTAATTTGGCAACCAGATCAGCTTGATCCTTATATTGTTGGTCCTTGTCATCAAAGATTTATAAATATTTATTAAATCTCTATGAACCTGGACACTAATATTCGATTCTAGGATCTGCCTGAATCGAGAATCAGGAGGAATATACTCATATAGATTAATGGGCAACATTAAAAAAGAAAAGTAATGGATTTGGCAAACATTAGTAACAGAAAAGACAACACAAACAAAAGGAGAAATCCTTCTTTTCCATTAAATATGAGTTAGGCATAAGTGGCCTTAGAATCTTCACCTGCTCAGAAGAAGCTGGCCCTTTCCCTTTTTCAACATCCCTGGTAGCCTGGTCACTAGCAACCAGATTGCACCTAGGTCCCTCGCAACTTAGTCAACAGGGAGATCCCCCACAGCTTGATCAATAGGGAGGTATCCTATAGCTGGATCAACGGGCTCCATCTCAGCTTGAGCAGCAGGCTGGTCAATCGAAAGCTCCTTAACATCCATGGGATTGGGGATTTGTATGTGCTGGGTGAATAGGTAAGAGTCCGAAGGAACTCCAACAACGACCAAGGCCTGGTCCAAGCCTTACTTGAAACCCACCTACCTAAAATAGATTATTTGGTGCTCGGCATCATCATATTCTGCCTCCTAGACCTCATTATACCCGCTATCTCTAACAGTCATAACTTTTCCCTCCAGCTTCCCGACCATGGCCACCAACTCCTTATTTTCTTCAGCAACTTTCAGCTTATTAGAAACATCCAGACTATAAGCAGCCTGAAGGTTGTCCAAATACTTCGCTGACTTCTCCTTGACAACAGACAGGTCTTTTCTCCTTCTCCAGCTCAAAAGTGGCCTTAACATTAGTTAAGGTCTTCTCGAAGTTCTTTAAGGCCGTCTCCAAGTAGGCATTCCTCTTTGACTGGACATCCCGACCACATAGCAGAGTTGTAAAATAAGAAAAAAACTATTGAAGGAAAAAGAAACTCGAATTAGTTTACAAAAATCGTAAAACGGATTTAGAGAAAAATAGAGAGAGAATGGGGGACATACCAAAGAAAGCATGTAACACCCCGTATTTGTGAGTATTTATATTTAATTAATTCGGGTATATTTTAAGTTACACATATCCCGTAATTTAATTGAATTAATTATTATGTGTTAATTAAAATATTAATTGAGAGAGATAATGGTCAATGTTTATGGAATAAAAATTACTGCGTGAATAGTAAATGATTATTTTATGTCATAGCAAGTGATAGTGACGTGTTAGTATTTTATCTCAACCAGGAGTCGCGTGTTGCCTAATTGGGGTCAAGATAGGACTTTATTATAGAGTGACTCGAATGGTAATTTCAAGGTCATGGTTTATTATGAATGGATTGAGATAATCAAAATAGTGTACTTAGAGGTTGTAATTAGGTTTTGGGACCTTTTTAGTCATAATCGAGCCCACAAGGGAGTGTTCAGGTCATTTAGGTTTGGCCCGTTGGCCTAATTTCGGGATTTGGGATTTATAAACCTAGGTTAACTAGTTGGGGTAGTAACATAACACTTTCTAACACTAAGAATCAAAGGAGAATAGAGGATAGTCCATTAGAGCGGAAGAAATGAGCATTCTTGGAGGTGCAACATCCTTCATAATTGTTGCTAGAATCGTGATCGGAAGCAAGGGAGAAATACTTCCATCACTAATAAAATGAAATCAGATCTGCAAATTAAAGTCAAGTATTTATCTTGCATGATTTTGTGAGTTATAATATCCATGTAGTGTAGGGTTCTTTATTTAATGTAAATTGATAATGTTCTTGGGAGATTGATGAATAAAATCCATAATTCTGGGTAGGATTACATGTAGAATGAATCCCTTTGTGTAGACAAAATGAAATCAGAAATTATGGGATAAAGAACATGAAAGAAATATAGGTTTTGATGAACTTATATGAAGAACACCGTTGTTAGGGTTTTGTGTAGAAAACCTTGATGAAATCTTGAGATTTATGAATTTAATGATGTTTTAATGTTAGAGAATTGTTAGAACTGATATTTATGCTCTTCTATGATGTTGGGATAAATTATATTGGAGTTTGGGTGTGTTGTATGAAGAAATTATGGGTTAAAAATGGTGAAACTCGTAACAGTGGAGAAAAAGAAGTCCCATGTGGTTTGAACCGGTTCGGCTACCACCCAAAACTGATTAGGCCTCGAACCGGTTTATCCCTATACTTGAATCGGTTCGGGGTACCTAATAGATCTAGAAATTTTGTTGTGTTAATTTATAAGGAAAATAATTATGGAAAACTTTGGGGGTAGGTTTAATAATTATACAAAGACTAGGGAAGATCAGTAGGTACAAAATCTAGACTCGGTGATTCTTAATGAGAGTAAATTAAGACTTGGACCAACAATGCTTACCCGATTGGGAGACGTATCGGGAAAGTACGATTTAGGTTACGGGTAGTATGAACGATAAGCTAAGATATAAATTAGTAGTATAGAGATAAATGACTACTGAATTTACGTAAGGGATAGATGGGACCCTTTAGGTAGTGCATAATGCCTGAAAATTTCATGAAATAAATAATATGTGAGAATTACTTTAATGCATTGAGTATGTGAGAGAGAGATACTACTTACAAACTTATATGATTGGGTTGTGTGAATACCTATTGTTATGACTTGCTATGTGTGTAAACATATCCACGCTACTTGCTATCACAAAGGTTCCATACAGAGGGTGATCCCACCTTGACGATTCTAGTGAGGTCTGGATGCATGCCCCAGAACAAGGAACTCTAAGCATCTTGCTATGTGTGTGTATTAGTGAGATTAACCGGTGGTTTGGGTACGTTAGATATGTGCGTAGCCCAAAGGCTTAGAACCATTTTGGCCACTATTGTATGTTGTTAGGTATTGGGTTCGATGAAACATGTCGGCCCAGTAGTCCATGATTTGGTGCGAGAGGTATATGGACTTGATAGCAGAGTATGTCAGCATCACGAGGGGCCATTTCGGGGATGCTATAATTGTATATATTATATGTGTGTTAACTATATACAAGTATGATTTATCTACTTATGTGTGATAGTAGAATTGATAGATTATACATATCTAAAAGAAATTTAAATAGAGAGACTTAAATAATTGATTCAATAATAATTCGTGGGTGTTATTAATTATTGACATTATAATAGCATGTCGTATGGGTAATACAAGGGATCTAGATAAGATGGTTACTTAGATACTTTATGTAGTGGGGATGGGTAGCATAGCTAGATAGGAGACGGTAGGCGTGCACATTAATTTAGAGGTGAGAAACTCAAGGAAGTGTACGTCGAACTAACATGTGTATCTAATAACTAATCTAAGCTGTGATTTAAGTACTTGCAAAATATTTTCAAACAGTTTTCTTGGGCTCTGACCCGCGTCAAATTCTATATTCCAAAACCTTATAGGTGTACAGTCACAGGGATGCCAAGCTTGAGGATCTTTCTAGGGATGTATAGCTGCAACATTCGTGGAAGCTTGTAGGAGTTGACTTAGACGCTTTAGTTCATTCATTCCTAGTTACGAGTTTATTCAAGTATTCCTATCTGGGCTTGTCACCCCATCAAACTTTCATTTATTCAATATTTATTAGACATTGTTGTGATTCAGTTTTTATTACTTCAGATTGTTTGGATTATTTGATTTGGGAATCGATGGTTTATTCAGTCTTATTTATATATATAGCTATTGTGTGTTGGATTTAGATGTTTATATTGTGTGAATGGTAGTTAAATTAATTTTATCTCCGCATGTTGTTAATTTAATGAAAGATAAAATTTGGCACTGGTCTATTTAATTACTAGGTGGTTAATAACTTTAAATGTTTTCGACGGTAATACTAAGAATGAGCCATATGCGACAAATGTTTTATTTTGATAAAGGGATGACCACCCAGTATTTTTATAGGCGGGGTGTCACAAAGCCCTTAAACGGACTTGAGGGACAATTGGTCGAACCCCATCCTTACCGACAGATCACGATCAACAGTCAGCACAACCCTCTCCAGTAATTGAGAGGCAAGCAGGGGAGTGTCAGCTACACTAGATCCCTCAGCAACCTGGGGGAGAGAAGTCACAGAAGGGGACTTTAGGGCCTATTCCCTCTTCCTTTCCTCTTCTTTCTTCATCTCCTCTCTCTCTCTCTCTCTCTCTCTCTCTCTCTCATTTCATCTCTCCTCCCCTTCCTTTTTCTTTCTCTCCACCTCGTTCTCCTTCCCCTCGGTTACTTGATTAGAACCACCATCCATAGGGAACCCTCCTTCCATCCTCTTCAAGGACTGGATTCATTTAGACAACATATCATCATCATATTGAATGATTAGGCACCTTCTCTTAGGTCGTACCATCCCTTTTTCTTCTTCACTGGTTTTCTCTTCACTTTCTTCCTCGATATCCTCCTCACATACCTCCTCTTCACCTTCTTCATCCTCTCCTTACTCTCCCTCATTTTCTTCGTCTTCTCCTTCTTCTTCTAGTTGGATAGGTTTAGATGGACCACTAACCTCCTCCTCTAGAAGCTCCAAATGGGAGCTTTTATCCATTGGCCGAGCAATAAAGCTAGTAGTGGTGTTGTTGTATTCAAGAAAATATTCCGTCGCACAAGGATACTCACCATCAAATATCCTCTCCCTAAGTTTCCAATCTTTCAACAGGTCAGCAACCTTTAGCTCACAAGGGGCAGGTTCTCGATTCTTATCCTTGGCTAAAAAACAAGAAGAAAAAGAAATGAAATAAAAAAAATTAAACAAAAGGAATGAGTAAACGAAAAACTAAGAAAGAGATAGTGTTATCAACCAATGTTTTCCTCCCCAAAGGTAGGGATCTGAGGTCCCCTGTACCTTATGCCCTCAGACTGGGAGGATATTTCCGATTCCTAGAAATAAAGCCTTGGTTCCAGTAGCCCTTGTGGGAATCAGGAAAATTCATCACCATAACTCTGTCAGCACTCCTCACCTTCAAATACAAGATTCCTTCACTTGTGCACGAAAAGATATAATAGTAACATATTTTAGTGAGCCCTAAGTTAGTTCCATATAATTCATTTATTCTGTGTACCCCATTTCTAATTTTTAAAACATTTGGGATACACTGAGCAGGAATAAACTTAAAATGTCTGAAGAATCTAAAAAATAGAGGATTAGGGCGAAATGTCAAACCCCCTTCAGAAATTAAAAGAGTATGAATCCAGTGACCATCATCCAAGGTACGAACATTTTGAGAAATTGGTGCACACTTAATAACTACCCAATCAGGGATATTATAATGCTTCTAAACTCGAAAACTACATTATTATCAAGTCTTGTCATTAGTACGACAAAAGAAGGGAAACGTTAGCTACAGCTGCAAACTAATTTAAAGAAGAAGAAGAATAACTGATAAAGTGAAGACTAGAACTTACAAGTACCGATGAAGATTTGAGAGAGCACATAAGAATAAGAACTCTGATTTTGAAACAGAGAACATGAGTGGAAGCTTAGAGGCAAAGTGTACTCAAGAATAATAAAGATCGGTGAACTGACGATTAAGTTAAACACGAGCAAGTTTCAAATATCTCAAATGATGAGTCGCGCTTCCCCAGGAATATCTTAACACTTCATTTTCTCCTAAGGACAAGCGTACACCCATAAATACTCATGAATTACAAACTTGTCATGCCAGTTTTTACACTGTTCCAAGCCTTGGGACTTAGACTCGTTTAAAATCTATTGGCTTAAACTATCAGCCCAAAGATTTTAGGGGCAATTATGGGGACCCATTTAAACATGGCCCACAAGAGTAGCCGACCATCCTGGATCAATCAAAGTGCTTCCTGACCCAAATCATTATTTAATCCACACAAGAGTATTTTAAATACAATAAAACACTTACGGATATAGTCAAATCAGTTACCAATAATATCGAAACTGATATTCAGGTACTCCTTGATATATTCACGTGTTAATTGAGTTCTTGTACAACTCAGTCTCTACTTTTATACACCCATAAATTGCATACCCTAACCCGAGGTAAAGGGATGTAACCTGAAATATTAACAGACATTATAATAAAACAGCAACCTCTCCATGGACGTAATAAAGTTGTCAAACCACGTATATCTTTGTTGTGTGTGATCTCTATTTTTTATTTTTTGTGATGATTTCGTGGATCTTTTTATTGTGGTACTTCTTGTACTCATAGGGTTTATGATATGGTGATAGCAATTACCCTCCCAATGTATAACTATTGTCAACAGTTACGAATCTAGTATTTATAACTCTTGTCAGTAATTACAAATGTAATATTCGTAACTACTTACAGCGGTTACAAAATAGGCACTAGTGATAAATTTATGACTACTATTTGCAGTTACGGAGGTTGAATTTGTTAAATGCATCACCGTTAGGAGCAGTCAGATTTTACATGAACATGTTAACGATCTAAAAAAAATGATGTAAATATTACAAAAGTAAAAAAAATTCAATAAAATTTTATTTATATTTCGAACATTCCAAATATCATGTACACATGAAACTTGTTTAAACTAAATTTAACATCAAACAGACCATCTCGGGCATCGAATATAAAATGCCATCGAATAAAAAATAACGGCACTTCGATGACTTGAAATGCCATAAATATGTAACAAATCATCCTGAACCTAGACCAGGGATCACCACATGGTGTTTACACTATACGAAGTCTAGGTGTATGAATCGTGGCGGGTATTGATGCGAAATTAACATCCCTCGTGTACTCAGAGTACGCCTACAGATCAAGTTCGATGGACTCAATTTTTTTATGCGTGGCGCCTTAGTATCCATTGATTTGTGCTTGTGTTACTCGCCACAAAGTGTAAAATTCCCGAATTTAGGCCTTTGAATACTACGTATGTCGGGTACCATGTGTATACTTACAAACAATAAAATGTAATTATTATCATGCAAAGATAAAATTAAAGTTAAAATTATAAAACACGAAAAATGGTAGAAAATGGCCGAATGAATAAAAAATGTATATGTATGACAATGAAAGTGAAGACTGCATACCTTGTCCGGCCACAAACATCCTAACCAATAAACCTAATGTTCTTATATTCCAATCAACATTCAATTCTTTGTTAAAAAAATAAAAAATCTCCATCGTCTCTTTTTGCCATATAGACTCCATACATATTACAAACAAACGTCTAATAAACAAAATATTAATTAACTACAATGAAGCATATGCAATCAGAAATTATATGTAAACCCAAAAAAGTGAATGATAACAAAATAATATAACAACAACTGTAGACACCACATTCTAGGACCCCCTAAGTGTCCCCTTAGGTCCCAACACCTCCCCATTCATCACAAACCCTAGGTCATACTTCGAGTATCGATTTGGATGCCACCGAACGCTCCTGAGCCCCAATTTAGCCCTAATCAACTTCACCATCATATAGAAATCTCAATATATCCTCGAAGGGCATCAAAACCCCTTTACAAAGGTCCACCCCGTGTGCAAATTGGCAAAACGGTTCGGATGAATGATCCATTTTCCCACAAAAATTGATCTGGATGCCATTGGGCGTTCCCTAGCTCCGTTTGACCAAAGTCTAATATTTAGCTCGAATGAGACTGAATGAATCTTTGAAGGGAACTTCATACCCTTTCCAAAGATCTTCCCCGTGCACAAATCAGTCCTACGATACGGACGAATGATTTATTTTACTCTGAAAGGTCATCGGTCACTTTCGAGCTCCATTTGACCAAAGTCAACTCACCAAATCGGGTGAAAATCTTTGGAACATTGACGTGCCTCGCAGAACCTTTCTAACGGTCCACCCCGTGTGCGATTTAAACGTACAGTTCATACGAACAGTCTATCGTTGTCCAAAGATCTCCTGTCCAAAGGACCGAGGGGCACTTTTGAGACATGTTAGACCCAAAGTCAACCCCTAAACCCGGGAGCAGCTCATAACATTATTAAAGATCTCTGAATTTCCTTTCTAACAGCGTGCCTCGTTCACGATTTGGACTTACAGATTGTGTTTTACGACCAAGTTTTTGAAAAATCTGCATGGAGCTGCCAATTGGCAGGTCCAGAGACCTAATAATCGAAAGTGTGTCTAGGCTTACCTACCAATTGTGAGGTCAAGGAGCTTTTCGATAGGCAGCCCCCTGGACCTATAAAAGTAGTGCATGAGCTCACCTCGAGAACACAGATTAGAACCATCAACCCCAATGAGCTCTGTAATGTTCTCTTACAATCAACGAAGTTTCATTGTGTGAAATCCTTTCCCACCTTTCATCCCCATCAATTTCATACCCAATTTAGCAAAAATCTCCATCTCCATCATCTTACATCCTTCTCAACTTGCAAGGAAGATCATCAAGGATCAAATCCAAGCTTCAAGTATCCAAAGGAAGGTCCAAACCTTTTTCTCTTTCTTTAAATTCCTTTATTCTCGCATTAGTTATATAAATTCTTAATCTAGTTCTTTTACTTTTATTAATTCATACACATTAACATCTCAACCTTTCATTAGTTGTATAGCACCCAATTTATTTTCTATAAAAAACCCAAAACAAAGAAAAAAAATGTTACACCTATAAAATCCAATGGCATTCTTCATCACCTTTTTTTTAAAATGAAAGAAAATCTTTTCTACACCACACATATATAACTTCCCTTTTGAATTTTTGGGATAAACCCAAACCTCGTACCATATGTGAACTACATGAAATTTGATGCCTTTATAGGCTACATAGGCATCCCGAGATAAAACCTGAGAATCGAGTCCTATTTTTCCCTTTTCCTATCTTTCTATTTTTATCCCTACATTATTTCTATACCTTATAGTAGTGACTCATATTTGTGTCTTATCCAACGTGTTTTATCGTTTCTCCATAATGATTGATATCTCGATAGGCGTATATATAGTATTTTCAATTATCATTTTTGTGAACATTCCTATAGATGACCTCACTCCATCTCTTCCATGATGCGAGTCAAATGATTCTAATCTCCACTTATATATACACTCACACACACTTCATGGAGAAATTAAGGAAATAGTAACATAAGCCCATAAGAGACTAAAAGGGAGGGATTGGTTCCTAACACCTTCCCATTCTATAACTTAGCCCCCAAACCTCTGAACTATTTGGTTTTGCAAGCATCAGTTTGTCTTTGATGTCATTTTCTCGAGGCGGCAACATGTTCTTTTTCTTATTTTGTACAAAATAGGTTGGCGACTTTACTTCTTTACATTTACCCCCAAACCAACGACGGTCTAAGCACCCCAAGAACGGGCGTGAGATCACTATCTACCCATCCTCGCATGCACGAACATCGAAACTCTGCCCATTTTCCATTTCCCTTCTTCGAGGAAGAGAGAAGATGCGTTTGAAAGATATGCACACATTTTTTGTTGCATGGGGGGGGGGGGGGGGGGGGGGAGGATCCCGGGATGGACACAGTGGTGACTCTGCTGGGGAATATGACTTAAGAGGTATAGACTCCATTTACATGGGTGTTATCATTTTCGTCATGTGCGCATATGCACCTACCAGTAAGTTCCATTTTCTTCTCTATTTACTTCTTGTATATATCTACCTTATGTTTATATCACCTCTCACTCACTTCACACATGTAAATACTCTCCATGGACACTTCAAACTACTCACAATTGTATATAAAATTCACTTATATAGGAGAGTAGCTGTACTGGGGTCTATGAATAACTGGAAAGGCCGAGGCGTGACCCACTCCAATGGACTCTATCTTCAGGGTCTTCAAAATCTCTTAGAGCAGCTTGGTGTGAAAGCCTTCAACTTTTGGTAAAAATGGGGTAATATCTAGGAACCTCCTCTTGCAAATATGAAACTTCACAAATAATAATATCAACTTGGAAAAGAAGAATCTCCTAAGAATGATGGTTGTCAAGATGGGAGTGAAGAAACAAGCACTCAGTACTTAGAGAAAGAACCGGGAGAGAATACTAGGTGGTCTAGTGATAATTTGACAGAGTAACTCTTGCAACTGAGTTTTTCTATATCTTATAACCTTACCCAGGGGTCCTATTTATACTTGGGCACTAGGGCTAAGTTGGCACTTTGGGCACCAAAAATAAGAGGGAAACTCATAGGGACAAGGTCTGAAATATACCTTCTGTCCCTACTGGGTCTGCAACCGCCTGTCCCCTCTGACAGATGACACCTGGTACAAATCAAGGTCAAAAAGAAAATGTGTTTCCTAATGGGGACAAAATATCTGATTTGGTAAATATCTTTTAAAACGATAACTTGTTTTATAAACTTTATAAACTTGAGAGGGGCCTCAAGGACCACCTTCTCTAAAATCATTTAATATTGGGGGGGGGGGGGGGGGAGGGACTTGAGGACGCCCTCCTCTAAAATCATTTTTACTTAAGAGGGGCTTCGAGGACCCTCTCCTCTAAAATTGTTAATCTTGAGGGGACCTCAAGGACCACCTTCTCTAAAATCATTTTTTACTTGAGAGGGGGATCAATGACCCTCTACTCTAAAATCATTAACCTTGAGGGGGGACTCAAGGACCACCTCCTCTAAAATTATTTTTTACTTGAGAGAGGCCCCGAGGACCCTCTCCTCTAAAATCGTTAATCTTATGGGGGGGCCTGAGGGACCACCTCCTCTAAAACAATTTTTACTCGAGATGGGGCCTCAAGGACCCTCTCCTCTAAAATCATTAATCTTGAGGGGGGCCTCATGGACCACCTCCTCTAAAATCATTTTTTTTACTTGAGAAGGGCCTCAAGAACCCGTTCCTTTAAAATCATAAATCTTAGGGGTGGGCCTCAAGGACCACCTCCTCTAAAATTATTTTTTACTTGAGAGAGGCCTCAAGGACCCTCTCTTCTAAAATCGTAAATCCTGAGGGGGGCCTCAAGGACCACCTCCTCTAAAATCATTTTTTACTTGAGAGGGGACCCAAGGACCCTCTCCTCTAAAATCTTTTTATCAAAAGTTCATTTCTTATGAGCAACCTCTTGGTTGCCCACTTAAGTTATGATTGGGTGTAAACTGTGTAAGTAATTTAAGTAACCCCTAAGGTCTTTCTACTAGTATTCTCTCAATCTTAAAGTGCTAAGTGTTTGAGCTTGATAAACATACCATGCTCCTCATCTGCCAAGCCAAAACTCCCAAGAGATCCCAACTGGCCTGTTTGAGCCATGCTTACTCAACTAGGTTACCTGTACAAGAAATTAAGTGTTAGTACTTTTGTTCTATAAACGAATAACTTTTTCATGATGAGGGGTTGCTCATGGTAGAACCCTCATCCTGGACTATTTTTCTCTTTGGGCCACTACTTGGACCCTCTCACTGTAAAACAAATATTGTTTGAACTTTACTTGATGAGTCCTTCACTGTGGAGTTCTTCACTAGATTTTACATTTTAGCGGGTCTTGGGAGAAGCGTCCCTCGCCCAAATGCCTTTGAACTTCTTTGACGGAGGGGATGAAGGGTTCCCTCGCCTAAATGCTTCTGGACTTATTTGACGGAGGGGCTAGAGGGTTCCTTTCTTCTTTGACGGAGGGGCTACAGGGGTCCCTCGACCAAATGTTTCTTTTAACTTCTTTGATGGAGGGGATGGAGGGGTCCCTTGCTCAAAACTCATTTGAAACTAGAAGGAGAGACTGGAGGGGTCCCTCGCCCAAAACTCAATTGGAACTGGAAGGAAGGACTGGAGAGGTACCTTTCCCAAAACTCATTTGAAACTGGAAGGAGGGTCTGTAGGGGTACCTCCTCAAAATATCTCTAAAATTGGAAGGAGGTCAAGAACTGGGGGTCCCTTATCCCTAAAATTCTCATTACTTGGAATTTTGCATGAGGGGGGGTCCTTTGCCCTAAAATTCATGTTACTTGGAAGCAGGTCAGGAGGGGGGTCCCTCTCCTCAAAATTCACATTACTTGGAATTTTGTAGGAGGGGGATTCCTTTCCCAATATTGTGATAAAACGTCAACACCCCTCCACATTAGTCCCCCCGTACAAAGTCTTTTGTGTTGAGCAGACCAAAAGGATGTGTATGCCATAAATGCAATATTAAATTTTTTTACATTATCCTTAGGTCTTCTTTATCATTATCCCTAGGGTTATTAAATGATCTGTCACTTTATCCCAGGTTTTGGGGATGAGGTCACTCGTGGTGGACCTCCTTTTCTAGGGTATCAACTTGTGGAAAGGGGGATACTCTTGGTGAGTCCCCTCGTCCTTGGCCTTTTTCTATGGCCTTATTCTTGGGTAGAGGGTTTCTTATTGTGCATCCCCTCGTCCAGGTATTACACTTGGTCATAGGGCCACTCAAGGTGGACCCTCTCACTCTAAATTTTTTGTTGCTAACTGGGGCAGTGGGAGCCCCTCTAGGTGGTCTCACTCCCCCTAGGTTATTTAGAATAGTAGATGGACGTCCCTCTACATTATTCCCCTTGTACAAAAATCTTTGTGTTGGGTAAATCAAAGGGTTTTGTATGAAAAAATCACTTCATATTGGAATACAAAAGTTTCATGCCATTACATCATTACACTATTTGATTTGGAATAGGTGAGGGATTCCTCGTGGTGGATTCCCTTGCCATAAAATAACTTTTTGTTGTGATCTTGGCAGAGGGGTCCCTCATAGTAGACTTCCTCATCCTAAGTCATTTTCGTTTCTGGCATTGATTTTGGGCAGAGGTGAGTCCCCTCTCCCTAAATAATTTTACTTTGTTTCATAATTTTTTAGTGTGGGGATCCCATGGGGGTTGACCCCCTCGTTTGTATGTCTGTCTTTGGCATAGGGGTCACTTATCTTGGTCTCCCTCACCCTGGGTTTTCGTCTTTGTATTTGTCTTTGGAAATGGGGTCACTCCCTTGCCATAAATTATTCTTAATATTGATTGTAGCAGAGGGGCCACTCATGATAGACCTCCTCATCATAAACTATTTCTTGTTGTAATCTTGACTGAGGGGCCATGTATAGTGGACTCCCTCATCCTTAAACTATTACTTGTGTTGGTTTTGACAGAGGGGCCACTTGAAGTGGACCCCCTCGCCATGATTCATTTTATATGGCATCAAACTTGAGAAGAGGGGCCACTCATGGTGGATCCCCTCGCCCTAGGATATTTTCAGTCGGTCTTGTAATCTTGGGCAGATGGAGCCACTCCAAGTGGATCCCCTCGCTCTAGGATATTTTTTTCCAATCTTGTAATCTTGGGAAGGTGGAGCCACTCATTGGCACCCGCTTATCTTCGCACCCACTACATCAGATATCTTGAGGGGTTTCTTGTTAAACATCGCTACCTTTTTATCATTGCTCACTTCACCCTTAGGTAATTGAGGGATTTCACTTGTATCCCTGTACATTAACCCCATCAAGAAGAAGTGTCTTGTATTGTTGAGAGACTTGTGCACGAAATATCGACTACTTTATTATCATCGTAATCATAATTTCACTCTTTGTTCACTAGCTTGAGGACTTCTCAACACTAGCCCCCCTCATATAGAATACAGGTTAATACTATGAGCATTTCTATGCCCTTGGAGCCTGAGGTACTTAACTGTCGTACCTTTTATTTATACTTGACACTTGCTCATTTTCCCAATCATGATTCTATATTTTCAGGTTAATATTGTGAGCGATCCTATGCCATTGGAGCCTGAGCTCTATTTTTCATGAGAACTTTAAGATTGAACTACCTCGTAGTCTGTGGGGTACTTGACTATGATTTGAGAAGGTTATCATTTCAGAGTTGTCCACTCTAACTTTGGGGAACTTACTTATGAGCTAAGCAAGTTTTCATTTCAGAGCTACCCCCTCTAATTGTGGGGTACTTACATATGAGCTGGGCAAGTTATCATTTCAGAGTTTTTGCACCCTCTAATTGTGGGGTACTTGCATTTGGTCTAAGAAAGTTATCATTTCAGAGTTACTACCTCTAATGGTGGGGTATTTTCATATGAGTTGGGAAAGTTATCATGTTAGAGATGCCCCCTTTAACTGTGGGGTACTTGCATATTTTATGAGCAAGTTAATATTTTAGAGCTGCCCCTGGTAACTGCGGGGTACTTGCATATTTTTTGAGAAAGTTAATATTTTAGAGTTTCCCCCTCTAACTGTGGGGTACTTGCATATTTTCTGAACAAGTTAAAATTTTGAAGCTCCCCTTGTGACTGTGTTGTGAAATTTTAGCGTGGCCCCATATGACTGTGGGCTACTTTTTATTATGCACATTCATTTCTTAGGGAGCAACTGGGAGACGGGGTTAGCCTTTCTCCTTCCCACAAACTTTGAATAAAATTTTATAAATGTCATGAGTAGCACTGGCAAAATTATGGGTTGGGCCTAATTTGGGCGGGTCAAATATGGGTTGGGTTAAATGTGGGCCGGGCCAAATATGGACGGACCAAATATGGGTTAGGCCAACCCATTGTTTTTTTTACTAAAGTAAGTATTACAATTCGAGGTATATATAAAAAAACTCATATTTTACTCACAATTTTTAAAAATGAGTAATATATTTGATTTGTATCTTTTAAAATTGGGCTCTATATTTGATTCTTAGCTTTGAAATATGGGCCCATATTTATCTCATAGCTTTGAAATATAGGGCCCATATTTAACTCATAGCTTTTAAATATGGGCCCCATATTTAGATGAGTGTGCTAATATGGATTGTTTTATTATTTGGGCCACATTTTGCCACTACTAGTCATGAGTAAAAAAATAATTATTTCCTTATACTAAAAGTTGCCCCTGGTCTGTGTGGTCCTTGTTCCAAACTTTTCTTAGGAAATTTTTTATCTTTGAAAAATAACAAGTTTAGAGAGGGGGGATAAACCCCCTTCTCCATTTTTTTTGAAAAATGGTCAAGTAAATTTTTTCTAGAGAATAGAGGTTAGGATTTGTTCTATAGGCTATAAATCTCTATGGAATAATAAAAAAAATAATATACATTTTTTTATTATCACTTACTGGGAGGATAACCTCTTGCTGGTTTGGTGTAAAAATTTATCTGTTGTGTTTATAAGGACTTTGCTCAATTTACTTTTCCCTTGGGATGGATATTCCCCCAAGTATAATGAGGAAAAACCTTCATGTCATGGACCCTCGTCTAATCTAGTAAAGGTTATACTATTCTCTTAAGAAAGAAAAAATATTAGTCTGGTGTACCTTTTGTTTATCCTTAGCATTTGCTCGTCTACTTAACCTGTTTATTTGTATTTAGGTTAGTACTGTGAGCACTCCTATTCCCTTGGAGCCTGAGGTACTAAATTTTTGTACCTTCTATTTATACTTGGCACTTTCTCAATACTGTGATTGCTCCTATGACCTTGGAGCCTGAAGTACTAAATTGTCGTACCCTTTATTTATACTTAGCACTTGATCAATACTGTGAGCGCTCCTATACACTTGGAGCTTGAGGTACTAAACTATCATACCTTTTATTTATAATTAGCACTTGCTCAATACCGTGAGTGCTCCTATACCCTTGGAGCCTGAGGTACTAAACTATCGTACCTTTTATTTATACTTGGCATTTGCTCAATACTGGAGAGCTCCTATGTGGTTAGAGTCTAAGGTGCTAAAATCTCGTACCTTTGTTACTATTTTATTCATACTTGGAACTTGTTCGACTACTCAACCTGTTACTTTGTTCTCAGGTTGATACTATGAGCGCTCGGGTGCACTTGGAGCCTTAGGTACTAAACTGTCATACATTTTGTTACTATTTTATTCATATTTCACACTTGCTCGACTACTCAACTTGTTTCTTTGTTCTCAGGTTGATACTATGAGCGCTCCGGTGCCCTTGGAGCCTTAAGTACTAAACTGTCGTACCTTTTGTTACTATTTTATTCATACTTGGCACTTGCTCAACTATTCAATATGTTTCTTTGTTCTCAGGTTAATACTATGAGCGCTCTGGTGCCCTTGGAGCCTTGGGTACTAAACTTTCGTACCTTTTGTTACTATTTTATTCATACTTCGCACTTGCTCAACTACTCAACTTGTTTCTTTGTTCTCGGGTTGATACTATGAGCGCTTCGGTTCCCTTGGAGCCTTAGGTACTAAACTGTCGTACCTTTTGTTACTATTTTATTCATACTTGGCACTTGCTCGACTACTCAATATGTTTCTTTGTTCTCAGGTTGATACTATGAGCGCTCCGGTGCCCTTGGAGCCTTGGGTACTAAACTTTCATACCTTTTGTTACTATTTTATTCATATTTGTAAATACTTTTTGTGTTCTCACACCTATTATATTATTATACTAGGTGCAAAAATATTATCCAGTCAAAAAATCTACTCGGAGGAAACATGGCCTATATAGAGTAAGTTGACATTTCATAAGCTTTAAACTTTGCTAAGGAAGTATAGTTGATACCTCATACTTTTTGTTGCTAAATCTTGTCTTTCAAACTAAGTAAGAATTCTCATGAAGCATGTTGGAGTCGAGCACATTTCCCTAAAGTCAATCAGAAACTTAAACTTCACAAATAATAATATCAACTTAGAGAAGATTAATCTCCTAAAAATTATGCCTGACAAGGTAGTAATGAAGAAACAAGCACTCAGCACATAGAGAGAGAGAGAGAGAGCAGGGAGAGAATACTAGGTGGTTTGGTGATAATTTGACAGAGTAACTTTTGCAACTGATTTTTTCTATATCTTATGACCTTAAACAGGGGTCCTATTTATATATGGGCACTAGGGCTGAGTTGGCACTTTGGTCGACAAAAATGAGAGGGAAACTTAGAGGGACAAGGTCTGTAATGTACCTTTTGTCACTACTGGATCTAAAGCCGCATGTCCCCTCTGACAGATGACACCTGGTGAAAATCAAAATCAAAAAGAAAATGTATCTTCTAATGGTAAATATATTTTAAAACGGTAACATATTGTACGAACTTTGTAAACTTGAGAGGGGCTTCAAGGACCATCTCCTCTAAAATCATTTAATCTTAGGGGAGGGGGTGCTGCTTGAGCACCCCCTCCTCTAAAATTATTTTTACTTGAGAAGGGCTTCGAGGACCCTCTCCTCTAAAATCATTAATCTTGAGGGGGGCTCAAGGACTACCTCCTCTAAAATCATGTTTTAATTGAGAGGGGGCTCAAGGACCCTCTCTTAATCATTAATCTTGAGGGGAGACTCACGGACCACCTCCTCTAAAATCATTTTTTACTCGAAAGGGGACCCGAGGACCCTCTCCTCTAAAATTGTGAATCTTGAGGGGGGCCTCGAGGACCACCTCCTCTAAAATCATTTTTAGTTGAGAGGGGGCCTTAAGGACCCTCTCCTCTAAAATAATTAAGCTTGAGGGGGCCTCATGGACCACCTCCTCTAAAATCATTTTTTTTCTTGAGAGGGGCCTCAAAGACCCTCTCCTTTAAAATCATTAATCTTGAGGGGAGCCTCAAGGACCATTTACTCTAAAATTATTTTTTACTTGAGAGTGGCCTCAAGTACCACCTCTTCTAAATTCATTTTTGACTTGAGAAGGGTCTCAAGTACTCTCTCCTCTAAAATATTTTTAGAAAAAGTTCATTTCTTGTCATCAACTTCTTGGTTGCCCACTTCTGTTATGACTGGGTGTGAACTGTGTAAGGACTTTGAGTAACCCCTAGGGTATTTCTACTAGTATTCTCTCAATCTTGAAGTGCTAAGTGGAGTTTTCTCAACATACCTTGTTCCTCAGTCGTCAAGCCAAACTCCCAAGAGATCCTAACTACCTATTTGAGCCTTGCTTGCTCAACTAGGCTACATGTACAAGAAAGTAAGTCTTAGTACTTTTGTTCTATAAAAGAAAACTATTTCATGATGAGGGGTTGTTCATGGTAGACCCCCCTTATCCTGGCCTATTTTGCTCTTTGGGACACTGCTTGGACCCTCTCACTATAAAACAAGTACTGTTTGAAATTTTCTAGATGAGTCCTTCACTGTGGACTTCTTCACTAGATTTTACATTTTAGCTGGTCTTGGAAGAGGGTTCCCTCGCCCAAATGCTTTTGGACTTCTTTAATGGAGGGGATGGAGGGGTCCCTCGCCCAAATTCCTTTTAACTTATTTGACGAAGGGGTGGAGGGCTCCCTTACCCAAATGTCTTTTAACTTCTTTGACGGAGGGGCTGGAGGGGTCCCTCGCTGAAATACTTCTGGACTTTTTTTACGGAGGGGCTGGAGGGCTCCCTCGCTGAAAGCTCATTTGAAACTAGAAGGGGAGACTGGAGGGGTCCTTTGCCCAAAAATCACTTGGAACTGGAAGGATCGACTGGGGGGTACCTTGCTCAAAACTCATTTGAAACTAGAAGGAGGAGCTGCTGGGGTCCCTCGTCCCTAAAATTCTCATTGCTTGGAATTTTGCAGGAGGGGGTCCTTCGCCCTAAAATTCACATTACATGGAAGTAGGCCTGGAGGTGGGGGGGTCCCTCTCCTCAAAATTCACATAACTTGGAATTTTGCATGAGTGGGGGAATCCGTTGCCAAATATTGTTAAAAAACTTCAATGCCCCTCTACAACTTATACTCGCATGTTTTACACACCACTTAGAATATCCATGTGTGGGCTTCAGTATAACAGACCCCCACTTATTACATTTGCATATATCTACGCTCACTTATCACACACTAGTTGTAGTTGATCCATGCTTCGGTCACTATCACACACTCACTTGTAGATATAATCACTCACATGTATCCATGCTTAGTGTAATCTTCTCCCTCCATGCTAGATTTACTTTAAATCATTATTTATCTTACCCATCATAATAAAAAATTATCTCCATAATACATTAATCAAGATTCAAGAATTTTTGCTAACTACATCACCAAAAGCATTGCTAAATTGACCAAAACTTGTCCCGTACTGGAGGGTCACTTTGTGATGGGCGCTAGTCCAATAGGGTGCAGTTAGTCTAAGAAATATGACTCTTAGCTTCCATTGGACAAGTACCTTTGACGTATATTGAACGACCCCTCCACATCAAACTGCTTGACTGAAGTAATGACGGGAGGTATTTGGAAGGGAACTCATTCACGTACGTCGACTATATCGAATTTTCCCTTGCACATATTGTCTTCATGAGGTATATAGTGAGGCAATTCACGTATACTCGGGTATATCAAATGGATTATCCACATGTATCGATTGGACTTAAAAGCTAGACGTATATCGTGGAAGTCATGAAAAAAGAAAGAACATTTCCACTAACCCAACAACTGCATACCCTCATATAGGTGTCAAACCTAGGGCACTCATATCTAGTTTGTCGGCTACTACTCGAAACTCTGATGAAATGTGAGGTCATCATGCCGCCCAAATTTTTGCACATTTTTGGTATTTTCCAAAATGGAACCCTGTCCAAGAGCTTGGTAACATATCCAACCATGTTTTGCATTCTTTTCAAACCCAATTTTTCTAAGCTCGATGTTGATTTCTAAAAATGGACAAAATCCAATTTTATAATCACAAATAAATATAAGAGAAAGAACTCAAACCACACACACAAGAGACAAGGATTTTAGAGTGGTTTAATTGCAAAATAGCCTATGTCCACTATTGTTGTTATTATTCAGTAGGTTTTACAATAGCTCAATATGGTGTGCATATGGGTGATTCGAGTTTTTTTCTTGAGCTAAGGGAGTAATTTTTATTTATAAGGGTGGGAAAACCTAAAGACGGATCGAATTTATATTAATGAGCGTCTACATCTGTGTACAATAAATGAAACTCTTGGAATTCAGTGTTAGTTGGATTCCCATCCGAGTAACTATTAGCATTCTTGTTGTTGGCCTTCTGGAATTAGTCGGCATTTCAGTTGACTAACTATATTTAAAGTCGGTCAAGTAGGCTGGTTGGCCACGTTGGATGACAGGTGTACATTCATGCATGGTCCACATGCGAGTGTAATTTTTACATAAAACAAAAGCCCCCAATGCTCCATGCTTCATGCTTACGTGAAGGTACAAAGTATTTAGCCCAGAAAGTTGCTCGACATTCTATTTGAGTGTTTAGTCTGTAGCCGACCTCCCATACGTGTGAAAATTTCTATTGGTATTGTTTGATGATGGCATTTTTGCAAATACTTTGAACATTTTAAACCGCCAAAGTATATAGTCATCTTTTGATGATTTGAAAAATGTATAGCCTACAGTAGTTATACGGTTCGTCCAGTTAATTATTTTATTCCCATTTCTCGAGGCAACCTTTAAATAGGTAGAGTGTTTCCCTCATTTCCTTCTACCTTAAATTTTATAAGCTTTAGCTTCCCATTTGATTTAAGCTTTTTGTGTGTGATCCTTTACTGCTATTTTCTTCTTTAGTTCTTTGCCATCATCTGTGATTCTTTGTAAACCTTCTTTCCATTTCCTCTATTTTATCATCTTTTAATTTCTTCACCATAGTTCACATCGTTGATGAGAACTCTTTAGATGAATTTAGAGAAAAAAAAAGAAAATTCGGGTAAACGTAGAGATACCTCAAGGTCCCATAGACGTTTATTCCCTTTCTAAGGGTCACTAGATCCCAACCTTGTTTATAGCTGAGTCTGGTGTCACCTTTCCACCAAAATCCCTTTTCTCTAATTTTTCCAATACTTCAATGTAGTTCCTTCCAGAGTAGCACCCAACACTTGGAGGGTTATGAATGGGGTACATAGGTTAAACGAGCTTTATGGGACCCATATTGTGGTTTTGAGGTTAATGTTATGTTATAAGTGGGTCACTGTTGGAGAGAGTACCTACTACTTGAAGACTAGGCAAGCCAATAGGGATTTTGTAGTAAATGTACCTCACTCTAATAAGGATTATTGGGATTATGGTATTATTGTCAAGAACTAGCAATATGTCCCCCTCCTAGCTGGGGTGGCTTATACAGGCCCCAGATGTCTCCAATCAGGGTGAGGCATAGGTTATCACTTTGTTAACTATTTTTTCTCTTTTAATTTTCATTCTTGATATATGTCGACTAACTCCGCTATCTCTTTTTGATGCAGAGGAAATTAAGAAAAGGTGCCCAAAGGAAGGAGATATTAATATTGACGATCTTAAGTTCCTTTGGCGATTAATTAAAAAAATTGGTGAAGAACACCCCCGAGCTTCCTCCTTGCTGTTAGAATACAAAAGCTCCATTACTTATTTTGTTGCCCGATCTACTCTTATTCTGCCCCATATTGTTGCCAACCTCTAAGAAGATCATGTGCCAACTTCTTCAGATACTGACTCTATAGGTGCTGATTTCACTCAGAAGGGAACTTCTTCATTTTTTGAGTCTTTTGGAATTTTTAAGATTCCCCTTTCTCTTTCCACAGTCATGACGAAGAGGAAAATACACAATCTAATGGGAGGATCACTATCCCCTCAACCAAAGAAGGTTGCTAATACTGGCAAGAATCTAGTTAAAAATAAGTCCAAGGTTAGTGACAAGAATCTACGTTCTAAGGGTTTTTGAATTCTTCCCCTTCCAAAGTCTCCAATCGATAGGTTCCTGGTCGGATAACTACTGAGATACGGTATGGACATTGCCAATTAGGCCCCAGCTTATTATTTTTCTGGATTACTTTCTTAAGAACCAGGTCTCCTTGCTTCAGGTTGGTCAATTTCACCCTTCAATTATAAAACCTTACAATCCTTTGTTGATAAGTAGCCATCTGAATAGCAGCATCTTCTAGGACTTATTTTATCATGTCTAGATCTTTTTACCTAGTGAGGTCACACTTTTGTGAATTAAATTTCAATACTCTATGAGTGGGTAGACCTATTTCCACCGGAACCACTACTTTAGTGCTAAAAGTTAGCAAGTATGGAGTTTCTCATGTTACTGTTCTTTAGGTAGTCCTGTAATTCCAAAGGACATTGTGGATTTAATTAATCCAGTTGCCTTTAGACTCATCCAACCTTTTTTTAACCTATCTAGTAAGGTTTTGTCGGTAATCTCTGTTTGGCCATTGCATTATGGATGACCATGTGTTGAATGAAGTTTCTGAATGCCTGGTCAAATAAAATACTCTTCAAATTCTTCATTATCAAACTGAGTGCCATGGTCGGTGATGAAGTCATAAGTCATGCCATATCTATAAATAATCTACTTCCATATGAATTGGAAAACTCTCTGATAAGGCATATCGACTAAGGGTTTATCCTCCACCCATTTGGTAAAGTAATCAACAACTACCACCAGGTATTTGAATCTTCCTTTGGTGGTCGACAATGGTCCGACCAAGTCAGTTCTCCATATATCGAAGGGTCATGGAGAAGTGATGGGTGTTAGGCTTGCTCCTGGTCTTCTGTGAATGGTGGCATACTTCTGGTACTTATGACATCTCTTGGTGAAAGAAATACAATTTTCTTTCATCGTCGCCCAGTAATAACCTTTCATTGCAATTCTTTAGCTCAGGAACCTTACAGCTGAGTGTGCACTACATGAACCCTCATGGACCTCTTTAATCAAATCATTTACCTCATTTAGATTAACATAACAAATTAGGGAGACAATGTATCCTTGGCTTTATAGGACATATTTTTCGATCACATAATTAGCTACTTTGTACCTCATCTTCATGTCTTTCTTTTGGTCAAATGGTAGTGTTCCTCGCTCGATGTATTCTCTAATCGGGTCCATCCAGGAAGGGCATAACTCCACAAATATGACATTGATTTCCATCCCATCGATGCTTCTATGGGTAGGAATCTCTAATAGGATTGTTCGTTTAAGTTCTATTAGAGTTTCTAAAGAAAGACAAATAAGAGCATCTGTGTGGGCATTATCAAGTCTGGGAATCCTTACAATTTTGACTAACGTGATTAGAGAGATAACTTCCATTGCTTTTTATTGATATCTCATCATGGTTTCTCTTTTGACACTATAAATCTTTTGCATCTGACTACCAATCAATTGGGAATAATTATATACCAATACCTGGTCGGCACCCAATAATGAAGCTAATTCTAGTCTTGTGATCAGGATTTCATATTCAGCCTCAATATTGGAAGCCTTGAATTGGAATCTTAGATAATATTCCACATCTAAGTTATCAGGAGTGTTAATGATGAGGCCTGTTCCACTTTCAGTAGCACATAAGGACCCATCTATAACACAACTGTTAAGTTGGAATGTCTTCAAAGAAATCCTCCTCCATCAGTACTCCATGATTATATATCTTCTAGATTTATTATAATTTTTCTTGACCAGCAGACGACTCAGGTTGACCGGTCGCACCCTCTGTTTGCTTCTAAGCTATGCTCTCTTTCATAGAAGTCTGCTCGACTGGTAAACGTGGATTCTCTTGCTCCTCTGCATATGTGAATTAAGTAATAAATTCTAGGTTCGTAAATAATTTCATATTCTCCTAATTCCACTGCCCAAGACATTAATCTTCCGGGCCTCTCAGGTTTGTGCAGTGTTTGTTCCAGAGATAAATCTGTATAGACAACGACGGTGTGGGCTTGGAAATATAGCCTCATTCTCCCAGATGCTTTAATAAGAGTTAGGGCTTACTTTTCCAAGTGAGGATATCAAATATTATCTCCTCGGAATGCCTTGCATGTATAATATACTGACATCCGAACCCCATTATCAAGTCACATCAAAGTCGAACTAACAGCTGACTCTAAAACAGCTAAATATAAATATATTTTTTCTCCCAGAACTGGTCGATAAATAAGTGGAGGAGAACCTAAATATTTCTTTATTTCCAAGAAGGCCTTATCACATTCGTCATTCCACTCAAAGATCTTTATAAGCACCTTGAATAATGGAAGACACTTATTATTAGCTTGGGAGACAAAGCGGTTCAACGCATCTACTCTTCCCATCAGCTTTTGCACTTATTTTTTATTAGTCGGGAACTGCATTTCCAGCAAGGCTTTGATCTTATCAGGGTTGTCTTTTATCCCCCTTTGATTAACAATGTGCCCTAAGAATATTCTTTTATGTTCTTCGAAGATGCATTTGGTCAGGTTGAGCTTCATCTGGTGCTTTTCTAATTTATCAAAGGTTTGAGTTAAGTCTTTAATGTGCTCGGCAGGATGTTTGCTCTTGGTGAGCATAACATATACATATACCTCCATATTTTTTTTTATCTGATACTCAAAAACCTTATTTACGAGTCATTTATAGGTAGCTCTAATGTTTTTCAACCCAAAAGGAATGACATTATAACAATAAGTTCCTCGGCTAGTAATGAAGGAAGTGTTTTCCTTGTCTTCGAGTTTCGTCTTAATTTGGTTGTAGCCAGAATAAAAATCCATAAAGCTGAGTAGTTCATGACCTACTGTAGCATCGACCAATTGATTAATCCTTGCCAAAGGAAAATGATCTTTTGGACATACCTTGTTGAGATCTAGGAAATCCACACACATGCACTATTTGTTATTTTTTTTCTTGACCATCACTACATTAGCCAACCAACTAGGGTACTTGACATCTTCAATGAACTGTGCTAGTTGAAACTTTTCTACTTCTTCTTGGATTAATGTATTCTTCTTCGGGTTGAATACTCTTCACCATTATTTGATCGGCTTAGAGCCTGGATAAATATTGAGCTCATGGCATACGAAATTCGGATCAATTCCTGGCATATCTTCATGGTTCCAGGCAAAAACATTTTTCCTTTATCTAAGGAAATTTATTAATTCTTATTTTAGAGAAGGAGATACTTTGGAACCTATTTGAGTGATTCTTTCTAGCTTCTCGTCATCTAATACAACAACTTTTGTTTCTTTCATAATTTGTCCCTTTACGAGCTTCTTTTCTTCTCTAGGATCTAGAGTGTCAATGTGGAAAGTGATTATGCTTTTTATTTGCATATCTTGCTGGTCGACCGATGTATAATAACATTCTCTAACATCTTTCTGACTGTCATTTACTATGCCGACTCCATAATTTGTTGCAAATTTCATGCATTGGTGCACTATAGATGGCACGACCTCGAACTGCTTGATTCCCACTCTTCCTAGGATGATGTTGTATGATAATGGGACAATTTTATCAAATACAAAGAAACGAATTCTTTCTCTCCTGTTCGCCGGCCATGTTCCAACTAAGACTTCCAGCTTGATAGTCCCTAGTGGGTATACCTTATCTCCTATAAATTCGATGAGAGGTATTTAATATGGTTCTAGCTTGCTGATCTTTATCCCTAAGCTGTAGAACACAACATCGGCTAAGCTCCTATTTTCAACCAAAATCCTTACAACTCTGTCATGATCAACTTTGAATGTGATAAGTAACGGATCGTCATGAGGATAGATAACCCATCTCAGATTATTCTTGGAAAACCTAATTACTAGCCTGTCTCTATTAACTTTCCTCGATCGACTATCATTGGATTCAGCCATATTAATTTATCTAATAGTTGGGCAGACTTTGACTTCATTCAGATAATATTTCCTTTCTGCTATGGCATCTCCTCCTCCAATATCACCACCTGAAATAAAATTATATCCAAAGGATATCATGCCGACCTCAACTTCTGGTTCATCAGGCTTCTTTTGCAAGTCTGGATCTTCTTCAAAATTATCATTCCTTGCTCTTTTTTATCATACCTAGCTCGGGTTGAAGATTCTGACCTCTTACGATCATTTATGTTTCCATTTTGATCAATAAACTTGCTCAACTTTCCACGCCGAATAAGATTTTCAATCTCATTCTTTAACGCAAGGCAACTGTTGGCATTATGCCCATTATCCCTGTGGAAGTCACAATACTTGGACTTGTCACTCTTGTTGGGGGGTGTCTTCAGTTTCCAGGCGAATTTAAATCTCTGTTCCCTTTGATTTCCTCCAGGATATGGTGAACACCCTTGTTGAGCGGAGTATATTCATCGTATTTCTTTGTACGATCCAGCTTCTTATCTTTCTGATCCTTTTTGAAGAAATTGGAAATATTTTTCTAACGTTTACCTTTGGTTTCAAGAGCTTTCTTAGCTGTCATATCTTCCTTGGCATTCATTATTTTTCCAGCTTTAGCCATTAGCTCTGTCATAGTTTTGGGTGGATTCTTTGATAAAGCATAGTATAGATCTTTAGCGAGTAACCCACTCATAAGTGCTATGATGGTTGTTTTCTCCTCATAGTCTACCACCTCTATCTTTTCATTATTAAAGCGAGTAATCTATTCTCTAGTGATCTCCCCTGGATTTTATCGCACGGTCAAGAGATGAGTGACACTCTTGAGTAGTTTAGCCCCAAAGAAAAAGTTATCAATGAATATTTCAGTTAAATGATGAAAACTAGAGATTTTACCTCTTGGGAGATTGTTATACCAAATTTGAGTTGGCCCTATGAGAGAACTGGAGAAAACTCTACATCTCATCTTGTCGGGCACTGAGTAAATATCAGCAGCAACTTGATATTGCTCTATAAGAAAGTCTTGATAAGTTTTCCCATCATACATAGGAGTAACCACTTGTGGCTTGGATTTGGAAGGTGTGAGGTATTTCACAATTTCTTGCATGAAAGGTGATCCTTTAATAAAACTCCTTTGCAATAGATTATTTGTTTCGACCATTTCACCTAGCAGATCTTCCAACCATTGCATGGATCCCTTCCATGAATGCTCCTTTGGTTTAGACTTGACCGAGGTAGATTTAGCAGCCTTGTTGTGCCTATATGCTGAACTCTGCTCCTGAGAGGTCTGCTCAGTACACACAGACCCCTCATATTGACCCTGGATCTGGTGGAACCTTCTCGATATTTATGACGACGATCATGTTCCCTATGATGTCCTATGGTCACTCGGGGGCCTAGCTGATCAAAGGCAGATTCCTCGCTGAGCCTCTTTAAGTCACTTAGTATTTCTTTAGAAAAAGATCCACCATCATAGTAATCAGTTGACCGGAAAAAAGAAGTTATGCCAGGACGATATGACCTATCGTGAGAAGAACGAGAATGATAACTTCTTTCATTCCTAACTGCTAGTGGTGGTGGTGGCATATCCCTTGTGGAATTAGAGGATTTAGATTGTATGGTGCAAGCCAACTGCTTAATAGTCTCCTGAATGGCTTCTTGACCTCTAGCCAGGTTGAGCAGAATTCCTTATAAATCTGCCGCACTAGGGGGAACAGATGTAATGATGGTGTTGCCTTCATTTCTAGCTCTATTCTCAGGATCAGTCATTTCTTTAGAAATAAAGAAATAAAATAGATGGTAGAGAATGATGACAGACAAACGTTCCCACAAACGATGCCAATCTATTGATGTCTAAAAAGGAATAAATCCAATTTTATAATCACACATAAAGATAAGAGAAATAACTCAAACCATACACATAAGAGGAAAAGATTTTAGGGTCCGTTTGATAGAAAATTGGGCAAATGCAAATGATTCCAGGACATTTGATTCCAGGTCAAACAATCCAAGGCAAATGAATATTTTCCAACTTGTGTCTGTTTGATACAAGTTGGAAAATCATCAATTTTTCACATTTTCTATCAAACGCAAAAGTTGAAAAATAGATATAAATGTGGAAAATTTATTTATGGAATATATATATATATATATATATATATATATATTATTATCCCCAGAATATATATATTCGGATATATATATATATTATTATTTAATATTATCCCCAGAATATATATATTCGGATATATATATATATTATTATTAAATAATATATATTTATATATTTATATATATATATATATATATATATATATATATATATATATATTATTAAATAATATATATTATCCCCAGAATATATATATTCGGATATATTCATATATTTTGTATATTTAATAATATATATTTATATATTTAATAATAATATATATATATTTGAATATATTAAATATATATTATTTACAGTATATATTTTTTACTGTAAATAATATATATTCAGTATATATATAATATATATTATATATATGAAATAAATGAATTATTTTTAAAAAACTATATGAAATATATTAATCATACGAAATATATTAAATGTACGAAATATATAAATATAAGGAATATATCAAATATATGAAATATACAAAATATGCGAAATATAAATATATAATAAAATATATGAATTATATAAATGTACGAAATATATAAATATACGAAATAGATGCAATATATATATATATATATATGTGCTAAAATATATAAAATATACGAATATATATATATATATATATATATATATATATATATATATATATATATATATATATATATATATATATATATATATATATATATATATATATATATATATATATTAAAATATATTAAAATATACGAAATATATATTTACATATTTATTAACAATATATATTTATATATTTATGAAATATATAAAGGTTAAAAAAAATGGTTTTGATTAATTTGCTACCCAAAGGTGGCAAACAAAAACCTGTCCCCCTCCCCCCCCCAGAATTGAATTCCACCCTAGGGTGGCAAATTGTGCTTAAGGGGTGTTATACATAGAAAATAAATTTCAAGGCAAATTAAGGATATCGAACTACCTAAAAGCTGAAAAAGACCAGAATTTTCAAACTTTACTGAATTTGCCTTGGAATTTATTTGCTATCAAACGGACCCTTAAAGTGGTTCTGATGTAAAATAGCCTACGCCCACTGTTGTTGCTATTCAATAGGTTTTATAATAGCTCACTATGGTGTGCATATGAGTGATTCGAGATTTTTTCCTGAGCTAAGGGAGTAATTTGTATTTATAAGGGTGGAAAACCCTACAGATGGATTGCCTTTACATTAACAGGTATCTACATCTGTGTACAATAAATGAAAGTCTTGAAATTCAGTGTTGGTTGGCTTCCCATCCAACTAACTATTAGCATTCTTGTTGGTTGGCCTTCTAGAGTTAGTCGACATTCCAGTCGATTAACTATCTCTGAAGCCGATCAAGTAGGCTGATCGGCCACGTTGGATGATAGGTGTACATTCATCACTAGTCCACGTAGGAGTGTAATTTTTACATACAAACTCGGGTCCCGTTCGACATTTATTTTTCCATTTAGTTGAACCTAATACAAGTGAGAACATAACAAATAATAATCATGTTGTGATTCTTCCCTTGGTGTTGTCTTTCCTTCCCCATTTTTTTATTAAAAAAAATAATACCAAAAATATTTTTCTTCCCTTTGGCCTAAATGTAAAAAAACATTTTTTCCTTCTTAAAAAAACCAAAAATTTTCCTCTCCCTTCTTTCATAAAAGTCAAAATATTTTTTCCTCCTCTTATTCAAAAACACCAAAAATATTTTCTTCCTTTTATCAAAAATGTTAAAAAATATTTTCCCCCTTCTTCAATAAAAAGCAATCCTTCCTCTTTTCTTCAAAAAAATAAATTCCAATATTTTTTTCTCTCAGGTAGATCTCGTACCCGACCCTTAGACTGGCTCCCTGTTGGCTTCAGTCTTCTGTCGAACCACCCAAAGCTCCGTCAGTTATCCCGTTATTTCCTTCGAATTCGGAATCCACCTTCACCAACTTTCCATGGAGATTGCAAACCAAGTACCGAATGTGCATCTTAATTTGATGACGGTCCTAGTCCAACTTACCGTCAAGATTGACAACCTTCAAATCAAGGTTCATGAGATGAAGCGAAATTGGGTCCCTATTCCCCAGGAGCCAGAGGTTCTTTTCGCTCGTACTATGGGTCCACTCGCACCTGAGACTATTTAGGTCTTGGTAGAGTATCAGCATGCTCCACATTCCCCTCCTGCCAATGGGCCACCACCAGCCCATCTCCCTATGCCAAATCTCGTCCAACAAGGGGCTAACCCACCAATATTTGTTGATCCAAAAAAATAAGAGTTGAATAAGGTTAAGAAGGTCCTTAAGCTGTTGACCAAGAAGTTTGACCAGGTTCGAATCTCTTGGAACTATATGGGTTTTACCTACATGTCTCCCTATCCTAAAGCAAGACTTTTGAAAAATTAAAGATGCCCAACACTGAGAAGTTCGGGGGCAGTGGGACCCCAATTATTCATCTTCGAAGTTATCACCAAGACATGACTCTCCTAGGTGCCTCTGAGGAAATAATGGCCCTAATACTCCAATAAACTCTGAAAGACAACACTCTCCATTGGTTTCTGTCTCTAGAGGAGTCCCGAATTCGTAGTTGGGAGGTTGTGGACCGCGAGTTCATGTCGTAGTAAAAATATAATGAGGAGTTGGAGGTTACCCATCGTGATCTAGAGATTTTCAAACATAACACCGAGGAATTCGCTAGAAGTTTCATAGCATTGTGGAGAGAGAAAGCGACCACCATTATCAACCGGCCATCTAAGGAGGAACAAGTTAGCAATGTAAAGAAGAACTTCCTACCCCATGTTCATGCAACGATGGGAGGACAGTATTACCCACATTTTCAAGCCCTTCGGGAGGCAGGAGTAGAGATTGAAGAAAGCATTGTCAAGACAATGGTTGAAACGAAGAAAGCATCCGGACAATTCACTTTGAGGAAATATGAAAAGCCTGTTGTATGCTCAACTAATAATAACATCTCTCAGTCTGCAACCTCTTGGGCGTCAAAAAATCGTGTCAATCCATCCAGAAAAAGAATCCATCGTGCTTCATGCTCCCCATTCCAAATTTTACCAAGCCTTACTCAGCCGAAATCTCATCAAGCCACTGGACCCCTATCCGCTACCAAATCCACTTCCCAAAAATTTCAAACCCGATGCCCACTGTGATTTCCATAAAAATATTGGCCACTCCTCTGATCAATGTTTCCATATCCGAAATATAATTCAAGGTCTAATTGATCGGGGTGTCATAGCCCTACCAGCCAATCCTAAACCCAACACTACACACAATCCACTTCCAAATCATATTAATGCCATCTTCCTAGAAAAAGACCCAAAATTTGACCCATCTACCTAGATTATACTCAGTAAATCACCAATCACATCCATATTTTCACCTAAACCCCTAAACGTTTGTCCATAATTTCTCCTACACCCTACATGCTTTGTTGATTAAGCCCTGTCGCTTCTCACTGAAGCGTGCATTGCCATTCGTACCTATTCTGAAGTTAAGGACATGGAATTGTTAGCAGAACTAAACCAACTCCTAGAGTTTGGGGTAAAATTTCCCTAAAAAATATCCGTTGACGGCCAAAAAATCAACACACTATTCATGGAAGCCCAAAAGTGGTCCACAAATGAGATAATTGGGTGGTACCTATCGATGAAGGTAGTATGGATGACGCAGTTTAGATTATAGCAGAGTTGTTTGGATATACTGATGATATTTGCGGTATATTCGAGCTACTTAATGCTTTGAAACTATAAGGGAGGTTGGTCCCTTCACTTATGCATCTCTTCGTTGAGTGGGAAGACCTATATGAAGAAGTCGCGAAAGTTTTGGAATGTATAGACTTCTCATGGCAAGATGACATCGTCACCTCCAGATAGGGGGATAATTTGATGAAGAGCCAAGTCAAGAGAGGTTCAGCCCATAATCAGCATGTGTGGGGTGATATCGTTTGAAGATATATTGGGAGAAATCAACAATGTGGTCGTACAACTCGAGATAGATGAAGAAACGGGTTTATGTTCTTCCCCTCCCCTGTGAATCACATAACGTGATCTGGGAGACACTACCAAAGTTCAAATCTTCAGTCAGTCTTAATAGATAAAGGGAAGGGAGTTGTAGAGGAACTCCCCATGCTAGAGATGACCATCGAGGAGAGTAAAATCCTTAACCAGCTTAAGAAAACTCAGTTCAACATCACTTTGTGGGGACTTTTCATGTCTTCTCTGCTACACAAGAATGCATTAATCAAATTACTCATCGGGCCCACAGTTCTTTTTATCACATATCTCAAAGAGGCCGTGAACCTAGTTAGATCTCTAACCTCTACAAGACTACTCTCCTTTTCTGAAGAAGAAATCCCAAAATCTGGTCCCAATCACAATTATGCCCTTAATATATATGTCGAGGTAATGGGGAAAACCATATTACTCTCAGTAGTAGACAATGGTTCAGCAGTCAATATCTACTCGTTAAGAACCTTCAACTGTTTGGGTCTGAAAGTAAGAGACCTTACTCCAACTTCTACCATGGTGCGCGCCTATGACAACACCCGTCGGGAGGTAAAGAGATCCATAAAGCTTATAATAGGGGCTGTCCCTATAAATTCCATTATCGAGTTTCAAGTCATCGACATACCGTCCTATTTTAATCTGCTTCTCAATCAACTATGGCTCCACAGCATAAAGGGGGTATCTTCCTCTCTCCATTAGAAACTGAAATTATTTGCCAAAGGCTAGGTCATCACCATTATGGGGGATGATGATAATACTGAGAATGCAAGTACTAGTAATCCAGTGCTAGAGATACAACATGGGGAGAATGACACACTTTTGTTTGGTTTTCAGGTCAAATCATTTCCACTCCTAGTAGGGGATGATTTTAAAGATAGAGTATGTTCAAAACACATCCCGCACGAAAATGTCAATGTGATCTAGATGTTCAAAAATATGCACTTCATGCCTGAGCTGGGGCTAGGAAGACGATCGCATGGAGGAGTAAAACCCATAGTTTTAAGGAAGGCCTTTCCTCCCCGTAGCTTGGGTTATCAACCGTCATCAGAAGAACTCAAATTGCTCCGCTAACCATAATTAAAAAGAAGTTTAGAGAATACCAAGACTGTTTTAGAGGATTCCTTGAACGAAAAATTCATCAGAGAAGGAGAAGATTTCCCCTTCTATGGCTTTTCCAACCGTGGTACGATCATGTGGATAAGAAGATAAAGCCAGGGATGGAGATCTTCTTCTAAGACAGTTACTCTTGGGCTAAGAGTTCCCAACATGATGCGCAACCACTTGTTAAAGAAGCTGTAATTGCTATCGAGGTTTCTGAAGGAAGTGAATCCAAGGATTCATTCGATCTGAAAATACTGGGGCTGACATTCTACATGATCCACTCAGGCCCTACATCGTCGAACCTGTCCTCTCTAATCAAGACTGCTGATGCACCCCTACTCAACTAGAATGCTATACCAGTCCCACTTACTGAAATGCAATGCAACCCGAATGTTTACCCTATTTCTTCTTCTACTATTGTTCCTCCTCTCTCTAATAATAAAGTAATCGATACCTTCTTTGAGGAGGTTCTAAATGTTGTTTTCCTTGAAAGTGAAATAAAAGAGGATTTTGAGTATCTTGTTGTGACTTACATTAATTGTCTTGATTATGATCGAACTCTTGATGATAATGGTTTTGCAAATGAAGAATTCTTAAACTAATCTTAATAAGGTTAATAACAAATAACATAATCGCATTCAAATTAATGAAGATGAAACTGTTGTTATCAATCTCGGTTCTAATAACTAACTGCGCGAGACTAGGATAGGGTCCATCCTTGATGAGCATGAGAATGCGCAACTCAAAGAATTATTAAATAAGTATGTGGATGTCTTTGCATGGTCCTACGATGACATGAATAACATTGATCCCGAGATTACTTAACACGAGATTCTAGCCCTCCCAGAATGCAAATCGGTCATGCAGAAACTGTGAAAGCTTCACACCGGAGGTTCACTCAAGGGTAAGGAAGAGGTGATAAAATAGTTGAACATAGGATTCATCCGGGTGATCGAATATCCCACATGGTTAGACAACATTGTGCCTTTGCCAAAATTAGGAAGAAAGGTCTTCGTCGACCACCGAGATTTGAATAAGGCATCTCTGAAAGAAGATTACCCCTTACCCAACATCGACATGATTGTGGATAACACAGACAATCACGCTCTCAAGTCTTTTATCGATTGGTTTGCTGGATAGAATCAGATCAAAATGCACCCTAATCATCAAGAAAAAACTGTATTCATCACCCTTTGGGGAACCTTCTGTTACACAGTTATGGCTTTCGGTCTAAAAAATGTACGGTCTACTCACAACCATCTTGCATGATCTGATAGACAAGGAATTCGAGGTCTACGTGGATGATATGATCATCAAGTCTAAGACTCAAGAAGGTGATGTTCCTGCTCTTCGAAAATTTTTTGAACGAATGCTGCAATACCATATACGACTTAACCCATAGAAATGAGTTTTTGGAGTTACCAAAGGAAAATTTTTAGGGTTCATGATTAGCGAGAAGGTAATTGAAGTATATCCTGCAAAATTAAAAACCATACTCGAAATTCCACCACCCCAAACGAAGAAAGAAGTCCGTGGATTCTTTGGAAAATTTTAGTACATCAGTCGATTCATCAGATAATTGACTTCTATTTGTGAAACCATCTACAAACTCCTCCAAAAAGACTCTATAAAGTTTGGAATAAGGCCTGTGAGGAAGCCTTCGCTAGAATCAAGCAATACCTTATCCGACCTCAGACACTCATGCCACCGTAACCTTATCTCCCCTACTACTATACTTAACGGTTCCAGATACCACTGTTGGGGATTTTCTAGTCCATCTACTAATGCAGTCATAAATTGGCCAGGTACGAAGTCAACTACACTGCCTTGGTAAAAGCATGTGTTGCCCTCGTTTGGGTCACTAAACAATTATCGCACTACATGCTCACTTTTCCCATATGACTTATGTACCTAATGGATCTTATTAAATACTTGCTTGAGAAGCCAGTCCTGTCTATCTAAATGGCCCAGTGGTTGATGATGCTAGCTAAGTTTGATATCTTGTATGTCACAAAAAAAGCTATGAAAGGGACAGCCATCTCCGACTGCCTCACCGATTATCTTATGGAAGAAGTTGATGTTTGGATCTCCGAGTTCCCAAACGAAGACATTCTTTGTAACTCTTAAGAAGACCTTCTGTGGCAAATGTTCTTTGATGATGCTGCCAACAAAAGGGGATACAAAATTGGGATAGTCCTGATTTCCCCAGGTGACTCTTATACTTCCATTGCCATCAATCTAGATTTCCCCTACAACAATAATATGACCGAATACGAGGTATGAACCGTAGTTCTCAAAGTCAATCTCAATAAAGGTATCTGATGCCTCGATGTTTATGGGGATTCTTCCCTCATCATCGACCAGGACCTCAGAAAATAGAAAGTCAAAGGAGAAAAGATCTTACCCTTCCACGCCTACCTAGAAGAGTTAGCCTCCCAATTTTGAGATATCATCTTCCATTACTTACCCTGAGCAAGAAATAGTTTAGACGATGCTCTCGCTACTTTGACTTTCATGGTCGACATGCCTGAAAGAATAACGATGGCCCCTTTCCTTATCTGAAATCAAGTTATGCCAACCCATTGCTACCACATCAAGCTCATTACAGAAGAAAATGCGGATATGATTGACTTATCGTATTATGATATTTGGTGCCTCCTCAAACTCGATCGGTACCCTCAGGACTCTAATAAGAAAGACCGAGCGACCCTTCGCAAATTGGTTGCCCAATACATCGTCTACGACAAAGCACTATTAAAAAAAACTTTAATGGAACTCACTTACACTGCATCGCAGGAGCTGCCGCTGAAGAAATAATGGAGAAGATCCACGGTGGGGAATGCGGACCTCATATGAATATCAATATGCTTACTAAGAAGATTATCCGATAAGGCTATTATTAGACCGCCATGGTTTTGGATTGCACCGCCCACATTCGAAGAGGCCTCAAGTGCTAATAGTTCGCTAATTTTTAGCGCTTACCTTCTCGGGAACTATACAATATGACTTATCCCTTGTCGTTATCCATATAGGGCATCAATATCATAGGGAAAGTCACACCCAAAGCCTCCAACGGGCACAAGTTCATCTTGGTCACCATAGATTACTTCACCAAATAGGTTGAGGATGAGTCATACGCAGTTTTGAATGCCAAGAAGGTGGACAAATTTATCCAAAAGAATATCATCTGCCGATATGCGATCACGCAGGAGCTAGTATTAGTTAACGGGTTGCACTTCAAGGTAGAGGTTACAGAATTAGTCGACGAGTATGGAATTCAGAGACACAAATCTTCTCCTTATCGACCACATGACCCACGGTGTTAAGGAACATGGCAACTTGTTCCTCGACCTTAACTGATCGATTGTCACTCAGCCCATATGCGCGTAGTCTAGTACAAAGATTTTCGAATGAGGCTATGTTCATCCGAAGTTGTGCGTGGCATACCCGATGATTCATTTTAATTAAACGATATAATGCAGTTTCACGATCAGCATCCCAGTTTCTATGGGGAGCCCTAGTAATGAGAAGCTCACGACTCCTCATATATTGATAAATTGCAATAGCTCGCATCACCAGGGTCCAGAGCAACCCTCGTTGGTGTCGCAACCGCTTTGAGATATTGTTCGGCATTGAGAGATTAAAATCCTATACCAACCAAATTTAAATAATTCTTTATGGCCATAATAGTTAACAATGTCTAATTTTTCACCAAAACTTGATAAAATTAATTTTTATCAAATCCTACATCATCGAAAAATGATCTCATATGTTTAATAATCAAATGCATCAGTAAAAAACAAATACATAGATGGAAAGTAATATACCTAAACTGAGGCTTTCTGAAGAATTTGTTTCCGAACAAACCTGTTATTTGCACAAATAATTTACGAAATGAAATTATAATCATATTAACCACCACAACTAAAATTTTAACATTCCAACTTATATAACTAGGGTTTCTGGATCAACACAAGTATTTTGGGTCATCTAAAGTATATAGGGCACTAACCTAAAAGTAGCATTTAAAAAAATATATATATTTTGAACAAGAAGAAATAAAAGGGAAAATAACATGTACATCTCCGATTAAACATCTGCCAAAATATACATATGCTAAAAAATAGACATCAACTCAAAAAATGTGCAGCAAAAAATATTAATATATACAGCAAAAAATATACATTCGTTTGAAATATATCAGAGGTGGATACCAGGCTTGTTGTTGCTACCGATGAACATCAAAAAAATATATACAGCAAAAACAATTAATATATACAGCAAAAAAAAAATATATACAGCAAAAAAATGTATACAGCAAAAAAAATTAATATATACAGCAAAAAAAATATATATACAGCAAAAAAATGTATCCCCAAAAAATATCAAGCTTGAAAACATACATCGGAGCAAAAAAATGTATCCCCAAAAAATATCAAGCTTGAAAACATACATCGGAGGCTCCAAAAAATCAGGTGGATACAAATCAGCTAAAAGCCAACGATGCAAATACCAAGCTTGAAAACATCAGGTGAATACAAATCTATCCCCAAAAAATACATCGGAGGCTCCAAAAAATCAGGGGCCTGAATATTTTTCAACTCGGACTTGAAATCGATGGTGGAGGAAGAAGAAAAAATGAAAATAAAAGAAGGATTAGCTTACCTTCTTTTGAAATAGCAGAACTTCTGAGGTAGAGACTTCTTGAGAAGTTGATTTCCTTACAGAAATGGTGCCCTTCTTCATGTTGTATAAGATTTGCTCCATCTCTCCCATCACTTCCGTCCAATCATCTCGGTAAACACAAATGGCCAGGCATCATTTACCAGGGCATTCGTTTCTTTGGGGGGGGGGGGGGGTAAAGAATTGGATTGCCATTATTTGAGGCAAATCTGCTCACGTGACCCCAAACCGGCCAAACAATTACCGGGTAAATTTATGGTATCAAACGTGGTAATATATGGAATTGGAGGTGGAATAAGAGTTTTGCCATGTCAAATAACCCTTATCAAACAGGGCCTTCACAAATTCTTTAGACATTTCTTGCATTATAGACCATATTATAGTGGGTAACGACGAGATTCAGGCCCTAGACTTGAATCAGGCCAAGGATGGGGGTGTGAGTGATGATGTGGGACCAAAGGTGTAGGTTGGGCTAGTGGATGCGGAGCATTGGCCAGAGGTGTTTGCCTTGGGGCCTGCGAGGCACTGGGGTATGGTCCATCACGCAGACGATTGGGAGGGGGTAGACTGACAGGGGACGCCTATGACCCCTCATTTTCCATCGGAATAGGAGAATATGAAGATCCTTCAACGTGAGTGCGAGTGCCCCAGGGCCTTGGGGGAGCATCCCCCGGATGCCCTACACATAAGTTTCTCCGTTTTTTGTTATAATTCATGTCCTTTAAAATTGCTTTCTTTTTGTAAAATTTATTAGACTTATCTTATTTATATAACGCATTGATTCTTTGTGACAAGACTTTTATATACCTGGGACTAAAACATGATAACTGGATATTTATCTTTTTCCTAAAAAATAAAATAAAATAAGATAAGGTATAACAAAGAATGGTAGGAAATTTATATAACATGATGGAAACTAAGGAATTAATCTAGTAATGAAAAATAGAAAGGGTATAAGCAAAAGATAATCAAGCTAGTCCTGTAATATATAAATAAAATAATGTGATAATAATAATAATAATAATAATAATAATAATAATAATAATAATAAGATAAATAATAATAATTAATATTATTATTAATAATAATAATAATAATGATAATACATAATAGTGAAGTAAAAATAATGATAAAATAGAACTAACATAAAGATAAATATAAGCATCCTATAAATGCAAAATGGGGATATAACTTATATTGAGGAAATAAATCGTAATGAGGGTACGACAATGACGGATTAGATACGCGTGTCATGTGTGTACCCTCACACGATAATAATATAGAGGGGGTTTCTAGTCACCTCACGACCGGTAACCAAACTATTTAGTGGGAACTGAGAGTAGATAGATTAAGTGTGAATACACGGTAACCAAAAATCTAGGAAGGAGAAAGCTCTAGATGGTTCTAGTGACCTTACGACTAGTTAATTCTCCTTGTTAGCAGGATTTCGTAGCACTACTGGAGGGAGTTTGGGCGAGGAATCCCTCTTTATACTTGCTTTTGTGTATGTCATAGGGTTCAGCCTATTACTGGGATATCTCTCAGAGGTTCACTTTACGAGAAGTTGCTTGATTACAACTGCTTTGGGATAATGTTTTGGGATCTATGAGTATCTTCCACTTGTCAGTGGGAAAGATGACCATGACTCCCCAAGACTTCTATGCCTTTATGGGATACATATTTGCTGGATACCCCATGATGGTGGATTTTACTCTAACTATTACAACCTAAGGACTGCACACGGCTTTGGGGGCACAGGTAGGTACTCCTCGATGGGAGTTCCTAGAGGTTAGTGCTTTGACTAATTATCTAGAGTAGGTGGAGGACCCATGACTTGATGTAGAAGCGACGAGACGGTGTTCCAAAGCTTTGTTGTTGTTTGTTATTGGGGTGCTTTTATTGTCAGGTGGCGCATGTAGGATCCATTTGTGGAGGTCGTCATTTCTGATGGACAAATCTCGAATTTCGAGATATAAATGGGTAAGGATGGGGATAGCAGAGATGTATCGATCCATATCTTTCTTTCGAGATATTATACTGATAATTTCACATGTTATATTGTAAGGACATATTTTTATATGTCCGTTATTAATTTATTATGTCATATACTGCTACACCGTCGAAGAGCATTCAAGCATCAAAGACGGATCCAAATTAATCAAGTTCTTCATCAAAAAGACTCCACGAAGTTTACTTTGGTAAGGTTATGTTTTTAATACCTTAAATTTCCACTTAGAGCTTTTGGGATATTTTTACAAAATATTTTTTAAGTGTTGGAGCGGACTTTTTCGTCAAAATTTAAGAATGAGTATTTTTTATAAGTGTTGGAGCGGAGATTAAAATAATATTTTTTTACGACCAGGTCGTTCAAGCGAGATCAGCATCTCGTTCGAGCGAGATTAGTATGTCGCGCGATGTCATTTGAACGACACGCGTCCTTCATTCAAGCGACACCCGTTTTTATTCGAACGAGCTCTAATACTGAGGCGACACGTTTTTGTATAAATACTCATTAAATGATTTTGTTTTTATTAAGAAGTCCTAGAGTTTTGAAAGATAGAAAGATATGAAATAGCAGAATCCTTTTGACTTCTTCTTTTAGGGTCTAATCCATTTTTGTTTACAATTCACAAAAATCCCATATGCTTTGGTGAATTGTTTTGGTGTTGAAGAACACACCTTTGATTTTGTTTATTCTTTGTGGGGAGAACTCTACAATCGGAGAGCTACATGCTATTGTGGAGGGAGTCCTTATAAAGTTTACACTTGTGGAGAAGCCGTTTTCTTCTTCATTGCTGACAATCTGGAGTTCTTGCGGGAGATTCTAGCCGACGACATTTCTATCCGTTGCTTTGAAGGTTTGACAAAGACACCGTGCGTTACACTTGTGAGCAATTATCGGGTTGTATTTAAGTCAATGGTCTTGTGAATTCTTCAAAGTTCTAGAAATAAAAGGTTTTTCCCTTCGGGGATTTTTCCTTAAATTTGTGTCGCATGATTTATTTATTTATAGGTTGACACACGCACACACGTAAGTGCATATTTAGGGGCTGAATTACTTTGGTATAAATATACTCCAATTAAATAAGGTTTACTTGAAAATTTGCAATTAATTTTAAATAGATATCACACACCGCATTTATTTCGTTTACAAATTGGTATTAGAGCGGGTTACGCTAACTTATCGCGTGATCCTGATTTTTCTTGGATTTTTTTTATACAATTTGACTTCTCACGTCATCAAATTGGTATCAGAGCGGGTTGCGCTAATTTATCGCGTATTCTTATTTTTCGCAAAATTGTGTGATATTGATTTTTTTTGAAAAGATCAGTTTTGTGAAAAATCACAATTTTTCAATGGAACGTCCATCTAATGAGGAGCCTATTTTCGAAAAAGTTCACGACAGTGCTGAAAATTTAAAACTTTTGAATTTGAAACTTTATAAAAGAATTAAAGTTTTGGAAAAAGAAAATTCTCATTTTAAATCCGTGATGGATCTTTTAAAAAGGGTTCAAAATCAAAGAGATTTTTATCGTGAATATTTTTTTTCCTTGGACCATGACTTTGTTGCTTTAAAATTGTCCAAGAAGGAGAGTAATAATGGGGTCCTATTTTTAGAAAAATAATTATAGGACCTTAAAAATTCGATGGTTTGTGTTTGTGCCAAAGATGACAAAAAATATTTGAATCAATGAGTCTGTGGCACGTGAAGAGACTCTTAGGGAAAAGTTTTCTTTGATTGAGGGAGAGAGAGATACGCTTTTAGGAATTGTTGAAAATTTGAAAACGGTGTCCCTTAATTTGGAAGAGTCTAATTCTTTTCTTGAGTAAAAAATTTTGAAGTTAAATCATGATTTGAAGGACTCAAGTAGGTTTGATAGTGATGGTAATGGATCATCTTATTCTCATGCTTCTAGTGCTAAAGTCAAAATCATTATTTGTTTTAGAGGGCCAATTAATACCAAGGACGTTAGAAAAGATCACACTTTAGGTAACATTTGACCCGTTTACACATGTTCATATTGTGATAGGAAAGGTCACCTTAGGCGTTTTTGTTTTGATCTTGGAAAACGTCATAGGAAGTTTATGTCTAGTGTTCCCTTGGTTCCTAAATCCCCCACACGAAGTTTCACATCTATTTGGGTTAGGAAATCACTTTGAAAGGCACTAGATTTTAGACAAGTTGATTCCCGTTTGCTTGCACATGATTCTTCTCTTGCCATATCATATAGATGATTGTGTTCGCATGTTTGTCATACGCTAGTTTTTGTTTCTTGATATTTTGTTTGCTAGCGTTGTGACATGTACTATTTGTATAAATTTTTTCTTTTGAAAAATACAAAAAAAAATTATTTTGGATAAAATTTTTGAAAAATCCAAAAAGATTTTTGTATTTTGTTTGCACCGTTTATGGATGGACACGTAGGATGACCAAGTCACAATTTCATTCTATTTATCCATGTAACTATTTGATAGTGTTTTGATACAATAGGTCAATTCATCCATGTGCTTTATAATGTTTGGACTCATTAAGATGTAATTGAGTGTTACTTCCTACATGTTTGACTTATGATTTCCTTTATTGCACACATGCACGGATTTGTTTGATTATTGTGCTTGTCTTATCACATATTGGTTGGGTGTTTTCACTTCAATCTTGTCCTTAAAACGAACCAAGCGCGAAGAGCCATTTGTGAGTTTGTGTGCTTTGTTTGAAAATGGTGAAGGGCTACGAAAGATTATCGTTCATCCTTTGCGATTAAGCCTCCATTTAAATTGGACCTAAAAAATTGAGGAATTTTATTATCCGGGGTCCAAAGAGGTTTAAAAGAGCTCGAAAAAATTTAAAGGCAATACAAAGAAATTCATGCCAATTATGGGCCAATTAGGTTTTTGCACCAATTCTCCAAAGTTTGAGAATTTAGTTTATACACCTCTAAAAAGAAAATATATATGATGGAGTTTGGATGGGGAACGAAAATGGGTTTGCACATCCTTGAAAATCTTAAAAAAAACGTTAAATAGTTTTGGACGTTATTAGTGTGAAAATCACTTTGACTTTGATTTGTTGATTTGCATAAGACGATGTCATCTAAATTCAACAATTTTTATACCTAAGGATACTTTTGATGTTCATTCGTTAGGGGTACACATATGCATCGTTCACATATGATTGATTGAGTTTATTTACCTATCGAATGTGTTCACACCCATACTTTCTGTTTCCATGACTTGGTTATTTTAGTTTAAATCCATGGAGTGATTTTTGGTATCTTATTTTTGCATAAAAATTTGAAAAATCAAAAATAGTTTATGAAATTTTTGGGAGATACCTTTGTATGCGCGTAGTTTTATCCATGTTTGCTATGCATTTTATCGTGACACTCCATGTTTTGATTTTTTCTTCTTATCTATCTATTTGGGGACATCATAAAAAAGGGGAGAAAGAATTATCATGTTATGGAGGAGTTTTTGCATTATGGGGGAGATTTGATTTATTAATGATTTATTCTTATATCATTTCAAAATCGATGCGTCACGAAGGTTTTTGCTTTTATCTCATGCGTATAGGTACAAAGAATGAAGATCATTATGTTGCACACCCTGATGAGAAAAGCTTTGAGATTTGACGAAGATGTTTGAAGAACAGTTTGAGATCTTGCAAATTTATTCACGGGAGGGTAGATTTGTATAGGCACTTTGGTTTTTGATAATTCGGAATTTTTATGTATGTACCGATATAGACATAGGGGGAGATTTTAAGGACATATTTTTATATGTCCGTTATCAATTTATTATGTCATATGCCGCTACACCGTCGAAGAGCATTCAAGAACACTCAAGCATCAAACACGGGTCCGAATTAATCAAGTTCTTCATAAAAAAATACTTCGCGAAGTTTAATTTGGTAAGGTTATGTTTTTAATACGTTAACTTTCCACTTAGAGCTTTTGGGATATTTTTACAAAATACTTTCTAAGTGTTGGAGCGGACTTTTTCGACAAAATTTAAGAATGAGTATTTTTTTGTTGGAGCGGAGATTAAAATAATATTTTTTGACGACCAGGTCGTTCAAGCGAGATCAGCATCTCGTTCGAGCGAGATTGGTATATCGTGCGATGTCATTTAAATGACATGCGTCCTTCGTTCGGGTGACACCTGTTTCTCATTCGAACGAGCTCTAATATCGAGGCGGCATGTTTTTGTATAAATACTCATTTAATGGTTTAGTCTTCATTAAGAAGTCTCAGCGTTTTGAAAGACAGAAAGCTGCGAAATAGCATAATCCTTTTGACTTCTTCTTTTAGGGTTTAATCCCTTTCTGTTTACAATTCACAAAAATTCCATATGCTTTAGTGAATTGTTTTGGTGTTGAAGAACATACTTTTGCTTTTGTTTATTCTTTGTGGGGAGACCTCTACAATCGTAGAGCTACGTGCTATTGTGGAGGGAGTCCTTATAAAGTTCACACTTGTGGAGAAGCCGTTTTCTTCTTCATTGCCGACCATCTGGAGTTCTTGCGGGAGATTCCAGTCGATGACATTTCTAGCCGTTGCTTTAAAGGTTTGACGAAGACACTGTGTGTTACACTTGTGGGCGGTTATCGGGTTGTATGTAAGTCAATGGTCTTGTGAATTCTTCAAAGTTCTAGAAATAAAAGGTTTTGCCCTTAGGGAATTTTTTCTTAAATTTATGTCGCATGATTTGTTTATTTATGGGTTGACACACGCACACACGTAGGTGCATGTTTAGGGGCTGAATTACTTTGGTTTAAATAGACTCCAATTAAATAAGGTTTACTTGGAAATTTGTGAATTAATTTAAAATCAATATCATACACCGCATTTATTTCGTTTACATATGCGTATTTGTGGGAGGTATGTGATAATTTCGTTCTTTTTGTTTGTTTTAGTTAGATATTGCTCTCATATTACTTATGTTGTTAGTTATTTCTATGTAGTGTAAATGTGGTTTTTTTCCTGTGTAGCTATATATTATGAGAGTACTTGGATCAAGGTGTAGGTGAATGGTGATTTTCCTCATTTTAGACTATATGCTCAGGGGAATTTGAGGGCGGGATCATCTATGTCATTGGAGACAGTTAGGGAGATTTTGAAAGGGATGATCTCCAGACTGTAAGTAGTTTATAGCACGTTTATATTTTTCTTCACTTCTAGTATTTATATGATTATGATAACTCCTTTCCTTCTTAGTGTTTTTCTTCCTTTAGGTACCCTAGTGGTTGACCCTCCATGTGTTGGGGCGGGTGTTACGGATTGGAGCTATTGGGGCGGAGGGTGATTCTGGAGGACCCTAATGGGGAACTATTTTATCTGAACGAGAGGGTGACTCGCCAACAAATGTGGGATGCTCCTGTCAGGGTAACATTTCCTCCCCCCACCGTATAAGGCACACTGAGGGGTTAACTGAGGCAGATCGACAAATGTTTTTGGATGGGCTGCCTTTCGTTGGTATACTTTGGGAGGATTTTGATTATCATGGTTTTCTAGGTTGTAGGGTGGTAATGATGCCTCTCCACATTCTTTCAGAGGTTCTGCTGACGTGTGTCGGGGTGATTCCAGCGAAGGAAGGGCCCGAGGTGGTGGATGGAGATTCAGTAGCTCCATAGGGTGAGCCAAGGGAGGGAGATGGGGATCAAGCGGCTTATGAGGGTGAGTAGGAGGCCGAGGTTTTTCGCGATGGGGACACAAAAGACTAGGGGTGGACCTGGAGGATATCAACCCTCTATTTTGTAAAAATGTGAGGATTATATATGTGTGTGTGTGTGTGTGCGCGCGCGCGTGTGTGCCCTCGCTAGTGCGCACATACACACAAATTGTTGCGTTGGTGGTGGTGCGATGATGGAGAGTGTGATGGTATGTGGTGGAGATGGTAATGGTGATGGTATGTTATTTGATGTTAAAAAAAGGTTGGAAGTTTTAGAGGGAGAAATAAATGAAAAGAGTAGGAAAATGTTGTCAAATGATAAATTTGAATTTTAAATACCTGGGTGCGCTTTGATGGCATTATAAAGTAAATGGATTATTGTGGCGGTAGGAAGTTAGTTTAGCTTGATGGTATTATGGAGTAAATTATTGGGCGGCCTTAGCAAACCCCTTATACAACTATTCCTATATATAAAGGACAAAAATAGGTGCAAGAGCCCCTAATATGATATCGTATTTAAAATAACAATCATGCTACAGACAAAATATACTCGATAAAAAGTTATTGTACAAACTCATACGCCTTTTTTAAAATTGAGCTTCACTATTTATAAATAATACCACCTTGCTAATTTTGATTATTAGATTTGAAGGCCATTCACTAAATTTTATAGATTTTTCCCTATTTCCTTAAAGTAGAGCTCTTGTGCTTGCCATGTGAAATAAAATTTCAAAGAAACTCCCCCAACACCATCAACACCCAAAGAAAAACTTGTTTGGAGTACATTAATTATTCGTATTTGTGTACTAGATTTCATTAATTTTTATTTTTTTTCATTGAAATTCAAGGCGAACGAAAACTTACAATTGACTAATTTAACCGTTATTTAGCTAAACAAATGTAAATGAAATTAACTAGTTTAGAAATAATAATCAAAATTAAATCTAAAACTCAAAATTTTAATTATCTTCAGACTTTAAAGTGTGACATTTGAAATAATTTATTGGTTAGTTATCTTAGTCCAAAGGTAAGTTGTATTTTTAGTTTTTATGGAATTTTTAAATTAAGAATCACAAAAGTGTGAACAAATACTTCATAGAATAGATAGTTGTGACACCCCGACTAATTAAATACCGGGTAGCTACTCCTTTATTCAAATTAATTCAAAATGTCAAGATGGTTCAGTTCATAGCATCACTGTCGAAAAATATTTTAACAATTACTGGCCACCTAATATTTAAAAAAAGAGTTGTCAATTTTAATTAAATCCAATTAACATACAATAAGTAATCAATTATGAAATAATGATAACACAACCACATTATAGTCACATTACAACGATAAAGGAATAAATGAATCTGAAAGAACACTCCTCGGAAATAATCCGAGATACTGAATACAAAGTCTGAATCATAAATTAATTACATCCCAAAATCTGAAATAAAACTGAGTAAGTAAGATGTCTCTAAAAGAAATGGGGCGACATGCCCTACAGATGAGTAAATCTGAAATAGAGTCAAGATAGAAAGTGGAGGCGTCTACTGTCGAGGTCCTGTAACTTCCACAGCAGCTACAGCACATCACCGAAATGGAACTCCTACGCTTGGTGTCCTTGTGGCTGGGCACCTAAAAGGTTTTTTTCAAGAAAATAGATTTGAAAGCAAACGGATCAGAGCCCGATTATGAAAACAGTTTAAAATGCAGCAAGTGTTTAATACCATTAAACAATGAATATAAAATACATGATAGTGCGTGCACTCACATGAGTTCCTCACCTCTCAACTAATTGTGCACTCCTATCGTACCCGTACCCATTCTAGTGATTCCCATATCTAACTAGTCCAATACACAATCTAACATTACTATATGATTTCTAATTCAATTCCCAACATCTTAATTTAAACAGAGAGTTGTACTTTTCTTCTTAGTTCTCAAAATTAGTAATACTAATCACTAAGGATTTTTCCATTTTTAACTCTACAAAAATGTTGCTACTATTCACACTTACATTTACACATGACAGTTCATTTCAATTAATAGTATATTTTTCTCATCATAAATATACAATACTGGCACCCGGAGACTAAGCTGGGTGCACACATACTCTGCTATCGAATCTCGGTACATCACGTACATAAGGATCACGTATTCCGAATCTCTCAGGAATCGTTTCGACAAGCAACAAGCACATATAATGGAGGCGAACATAGTTCACATCACATGGGTCACGCACATACCTACACTTCGATGATCAGCAGACTTATTAACTTCTCAATAAGTCCTTCTCTGACCTATGTCCTAGAGGTACCAAACTAAATACCCCCGTAGGCACACAAAGATTAGATGGCCCTGATCGAACGCCGACCTCCCATGATAGCAAGTATGTTAAGTATGTTATACACAGATAAATACATATACTAAGCATTCGTACATCTTAAATATATCTCATAATATTAGTGGAAGTATGTCTTACATTCTTACACTGTCATTAGATGTTGCACGTTTACAAATCCCCGAATAATATACATTAAAAGTTGTCAACCCTTCTCACGTCGTAATTTTAGATACTTATTTCCTAACCCATAAGCGTCATTCGGTTTATTACAAAATTCTAAGTTTTACTCCTCAACGTACCTAACTCTCACAACTATACCCACTGGTCAACAAGGGAAGGTTAACACTCGATTAAAATAAGTCTACTGGAAGTTCGAAATAAAAATCAGGCCTAAAAGGCCATTCTATCAACTCGTTAGAAATCTCGTTCGAACGAGTGTCATTCGAATGAAGTTTTCAAACGAATTCGTTATAAGTGATACTGTCATCTCGTTAGAAGCTCGTTCGAACGACCTGGGCAGGTCTTCTAACGAGATGGCAGAATACGTCCTGTAATTTTCCAACTCGTTTTTCTTCATTTTTCTCTTCTCTAAATTCATCCTAAGATCATCCCAATAACGTTTTAATGTTCTTAAACTACTCTAAGTCCTCTTAGGTCGCTTCTTAACACATTTTTGGGGTCAAATCCTCCTAATCAACATGCAATTATCATTAATCCCCAAATTTTACCCCAAACCCTATGAACATGAACCCAGAATTTTATTGTGCCTAATTACTCATCATAAATCCGTTTTTAAATCATCATAGTTATGTTTTTGGATACCAAATTCGTCCATAATCATTCTACATGCAATTCCTAACCAAGATTAAGGGTTTCTACAACAATCCCATTGGGTTTTCACCAAAATATTCAAAGCATATAAGGTTTTTACACTAAACATGGAGGAAGTATTCATTGCAATTAATGACATCAAATCACTTGCCTTAAATTCGATGTTCTGGTTCGTTGTTGATGATCAAGGTTGGCTCTCTCTCTTCTTTCCGGTCACAAATCCTCTCAAATTTCTGGTGATGGAAGATGGTTTCGTTTGGAAACTCCTTTACCCTCTTTCTAACTTTTCTCAAAACCTCCGTAACCCACTCTCTTATCTTTTGCTGGTAATGGCCTTAGTGGCCTCCCAAATAATATATAATTAACCTCTAAAATTCGTGGGTTTTAATTCCTAAATTTTTAAAATTACCAAAATACCCTTCTAGGTTGCCGGTTTGGCCTAAAAATGCCCCGGAACCCAAACTAAATCCCCGGCTAGTGTTTTCTGACTATTTCGACCCTTCCGAACGCGTTGGCGCACTCAAAATGATCATTCGGTTGATAAAAATATAATTTACTTTTTAATTTAAATAAATTCATTCCTGACGCGACTTACACGCGCGTTCCAACTAAATTTCCCAAATTATCGTATTTCTGCCTCGTGACAATTTAAATATTTTCAATACTCATATATTACCATATATACTCAGAAATATTCAATTTTTTAACATCAAAATCAAATACCAACTCACATCTTGCTAGTATTTATATCCGAATTAATTCCCATTTATTTTTATTTAATTTAATTAATCCCATAAATAAAAATCAATAAAATTACGGGGTATTACATACTTCCCCCCTAATAACAGAATTTCATCCAAAAATTTGGAACTAATGAATACCTGGTAAAAATAGCTCTGGGTAACGTTCGCGCATCTCATCCTCTCGCTCCCATGTGGACTGCTCGGCATTATGATGCCACCACTGCACACGTACTAATGGTACTATCTTCGACCTCAGTTTCCTCTCGCTGTGGTCCAAAATAGAAATCGACCCCTCCTCGTAGGAACTATCGGGCTGAAGATCGATGTCCTCTAAAGAAATGTGAGTATGGGCCAAATCGTCCCTAAGATATTTCCTTAGCGAGGAAATATGGAACACATCATGAATCCTATGCAAGTGCTCCGGTAACCCAAGTCTATACGCAACTGGCCCAATCCTCTCGATGATAGGAAATGGCCCCACGTATCTTGGTGCCAGTTTCCCCTTCTTCCCAAAACGCATGATCCCCTTCATAGGGGATACTCTAAGTAACACCTGATCCCCCACCTTGAATTCTCTGAAGAACCTTTTGGCATCATTATAGCTCTTCTGTCGGTCCTGAGCTACCCGAATACGGCTCCGTATCATATCTATTCTTGTCGAAGTGACCTGAATCACTTTCGGCCGAATGAGTTTGTTATCCCCCACCTCTAACCAACATGCTGGGGAATGACAAGGTCTACCATACAACGCCTCGAATGGAGCCATGCCAATGGTGAACTGGTAGGAGTTATTATAAGAAAACTCCACCAGTGGAAGGTACTGCTCCCAACCACCTCCAAAGTCTAAAATGCACATACGCAACATGTCCTCCAACATATGATTTGTCCGCTCTGTTTGCCCATCAGTCTGCGGGTGATATGTCGTACTCAACCGCAGCTCCGTACCCATGGAATCCTGGAAACTCTCCCAAAATTGTGAAACAAATATCTTGTCTCGGTCACACACGATATTTAGAGGCACCCCGTTAAGTCTCACTATCTTCGCAATGAAAATCTGGGCATACTGTCCCGTAGTGTAATCTGTCCTCACGGGTAAAAAATGAGCAACTTTGGTCAATCTATCCACAATTACCCATATGGAGTCGTGACCCCTCTGTGACGTAGGTAACCCCATGATAACGTCCATGGATATGCTCTCCCATATCCACATTGGAACATCTAATGGCTGTAGAAGTCCTGCCGGTTTCTGATGGTCCACCTTTACTAGCTGACAAGTGGCGCATTTAAAAACGAACACGGCGATATCTCTCTTCATCCCGCTCCACCAGCGTTTGATGTCTTGGTACATCTTATCCCCACCAGGGTGTACCGTGAACCGTGAGCCGTGCGACTCTGTCATTACCTCGTGTCGCAAGTCTTCCCCTTTCGGAACGACCAGTCTCCCATTGAAGCGTAATCCCCCGTCGGAACTAACGGTATAGGACTTAGCTCCCTCTGCTAGTAATTGAAGTATCTGCTCCTGACAGAACGAGTCATTTGCCTGGGCCTTTATCACTCTCGTAACAATCTGAGGTGTACCAGCCATCACAGACATGAATGATCGGGCCACTTCATCTTGGTGTCCCAACTCCTTCCACTTAGTTTTCCACACCTCGACCACCTCATTTACTGGCCTACGGCTCAACGCGTCTGCTACCACGTTAGCCTTCCCTGGGTGATATTGGATATTAAACTGATAATCCTTCACAAACTCAAGCCACTGACGTTGGCGCATATTCAGTTCCTTCTGCATGAAGAGGTATTGTAGAGACTTATGGTCTGTGAACAACCGAAATTTCTCCACCAGGAGATAGTGTCTCCAAATCCGAAGAGCGAATACGACTGCCACTAACTCCAAGTCGTGGGTGGGGTAATTCTTCTCGTGAGGCTTAAGCTTACGGGAAGCATGATCTATGGCCTGACTCTTCTGTTGCAGCACACCTCCAATTCCTTGTAAGGACGCATCGATGTAGACTAGATACTCAACTCCCGGTCTGGGCAATGCTAACACAGGCGCTGAGGTCAACTTGTCCTTCAACTCATCGAATGCCAACTGACAAGCATCGCTCCAGATGAATGGAACACCTTTGCGAGTCAGATGTGTCAAAGGACCCGCTATCTTTGAGAAACCCCGAATAAACCTCCTGTAGTATCCTGCTAGGACCAAGAACTACTGATCTTAGTCGGTGTCGTGGGCTGTCCCCACTCCCTCACCGCGGATACCTTTCCCGGATCAACAGATATCCCCCGGTCTGAAATGATATGACCCAAAAATTGTACCTCCTTCAGCCAAAACCCACACTTCTCGTACTTCACAAATAGCTCGTTCTGACGCAGCGTCTACAAAACCTGTCTCAAATGCTCGGCATGCTCCTCCTCTGTCTGGGAGTAAACCAGGATGTCATCGATAAAGACGATGACAAACTGGTCTAGTAACTCTCTGAACACCCTATTCATTAAGTCCATAAACACGGCTGGAGCGTTGGTTAGGCCAAAAGGCATAACTCGAAACTCATAGGAACCATATCTCGTCAAGAAAGCAGTCTTCGAGATGTCCTTTTCCATGATACGCAACTGATGGTATCCCGATCGCAAGTCAATCTTCGAGAAGAAGGAAGCTCCTCTCAACTGGTCGAATAAGTCATCGATTCGGGGAAACGGATACTTATTCCGTATCGTGACTTTATTCAACTCCCGGTAATCTACACACAACCTCAACGATCCATCCCTCTTCTTCACGAACAACACAGGGGCACCCCACGGCGAAGTACTCCTTCAGATAAACCCCTGACCCAACAACTGCTCTATTTGATCCCTTAGCTCTCTCATCTCCGCTGGAGCCATACGGTACGGTGCGCGGGCAATTGACCGAGTGCCCGGGGTTAAATCGATAACAAAATCTATCTTTCTACTAGGAGGTAATCCAGGTATATCCTGAAATACATCAGCGAACTCATTAACAACGAGAATCAAATCAACTGGTATTACCACTTCCTTAGAGGTCTCTTCCTCTATATAATACAAGTGTGTGGACGATCCTCCCTCGGGGCGAGGCATCGCCATTAAAAACATCTCCTGCCCGGGTATGGCAAAAATGATACTCCTACTAAAACAATCGATCATGGATCGGTACGCAACTAGTCAATCCATACCAATAATCGCGTCGTACGCAGTCATCTCTAATACTAACATATCCGCAGGTAAAGTAAATCACCCGATCTCTATACCCACACCTCTACAAATAAGAGAAATCACGGAACCCCTACTCAACGGTGAATCTACGCAAGTAATCGTGCTCTCTGTCGTGTCTAACAACCCTAAAGTGCGTGAAAATCTCGTGGCAATGAAACAGTGTGTGGCCCCCGTATCAAATAAAATATGCCCCATAGTCCCCTGAATAGAGAACATACCCTCAATAGCAGGTGGATCCTGTGGGAATGCGGCATGCTGGAGTTGATAAACTCGCTCGTACTGAAGCTGTCCCTGCTGGACTGGGACTGTTGGGATGGGTGGCAAAGCTGGCATCTGTGGTGGTGCTGGGAGGGCGGCGGGAAACATAGGTCTCTGGGGCTCATGTCGAGCACCCTGTTGCTGCTGCTGTGGGGCCCTGCCCTTATCAGGACACTCCTGGTGCTTGTGGCCAATCTTGCCACAAGTGAAACATTTCCCCGGAAAGTTCCCCCCTCTCTGACCCTGCTGCCCACGACCCTGGTGGCCGTTGCCATTCCTCCCCTAGCCGTGCTGGCCCTGATGAAACTGCTGCTTTTGGCTATGCTAGCCCTGCTGACCTTGACGAAAACCTCCCTGACCATTTCAGAAACCTCCATATCTAAACCTCTTAAAATCTCCCTGCTGGGAACCCTGATCTCCCTGCCTATGCTGACCCTGAGCAGATTGTGCCCCGCTGGAACCATTTCCCCATGTCCTGCCCTGCTGGCTGGACTCTCCTGATCGCTTATTCTCTGACATGTGGAAGCGGTGGTCCTGGCAGTGAAGCAGTGCTGCGTTAACCACATCAGAATAAGTGGCCAACGAGAGATTACCCAACAAGTGCTGACGGATCCTCCAAGTCAACCCATCCACGAACTTCTGAATATTTTTCTCCTCGGTTGGAATTTCATCGGGAACGATGTTCAAGAGATTAGTGAATTCGGCCTCATACTCGGCCACGGTCTTCCCCTCCTGCTTGAGGTTCATTAAATTCCTCCTCATTTCAGTGTGAACAGTTGATGAAAAATATTTGCAGTCGAACCGCACCCAGAATTCCTGAATAGAAAGGATATCTCTCTCCTCTGTGGTGGTAATGGACTCCCACCACTGCAACGCTGATCCTACTAGCTTAAAAGTAGCCAGTATATGTTTATGTACATCCGTGCACTTGTACATCCTCAAGTGCCTTTGAATGTCCTTCTTACACTGACTGGACACAACTACGTCGGAGCTACCTGCAAACTCCGGAGGGTGTGTTTTCTGAAAAGCATCACGAACATGTTCCCAAGCAGACGAGAATGCATGAGCCTGAACTGGCGCTACTACCGGTGCGTGAGGCAGTGTCTGTTGCACAACTGCTAGGGCGGCATTTACCGCTTGGGCTACAATAGCGGCAACCTCTGCGGCATTCAAGGAGCCCTGAACTGGTGCAGGTTGTGGCTCGGATTGAGCATCCCTGGGAACTCGTTGTGCACGTCGTGGGGGCATCTGAAATGAGAGTAAAGTCTTATAAGTTCGCAGTTATTATCTCAAAATAGCTGAAGAGCGAAACATACACAAAAGAGTACAACAATCCTAAAATATAGGGCTCTACATCAAAGAAAGCTCAGCGGAAACATAACAAGCCGTACAGATTCTAAGGACACTAGAACCTGATGCTCTTCTACCACATGTGACATCCCGACTAATTAAATACCGGGTAGCAACTCCTTTATTAAAATTAATTCAAAATGTCAAGTTGGTTCAGTTCATAGCATCACTGTCGAAAAATGTTTTAACAATTACTAGCCACCTAATATTTAAAAAGTGAGTTGTCAATTTTAATTAAATCCAATTAACATACAATAAGTAATCAATTATGAAATAATGATAACACAACCACATTACAGTCACATTACAACGATAAAGGAATAAATGAATCTGAAAGAACACTCCTCGGAAATAATCCGAGATACTGAATACAAAGTCTAAATCATAAAGTAATTACATCCCAAAATCTGAAATAAAACTGAGTAAGTAAGATGTCTATAAAAGAAATGGGGTGACATGCCCTAAAGATGAGTAAAATCTGAAATAGAGTCAAGATAGAAAATGGAGGCGTCTACTGTCGAGGTCCTGTAACTTCCACAGCAGCTACAACACGTCACCGGAATGGAACTCCTACGCTTGGTGTCCTTGTGGCTGGGCACCTAAAAGGGTTTTTTTCAAGAAAATAGATTTGAAAGTAAACGGGTCAGAGCCCGATTGTGAAAACGGTTTAAAATACAGCAAGTGTTTAATACCATTAAACAGTGAATATAAAATACATGATAGTGCGTGCACTCACATGAGTTCCTCACCTCTCAACTAATTATGCACTCCTATCGTACCCGTACCCATTCTAGTGATTCCCATATCTAACTAGTCCAATACACAATCTAACATTACTATATGATTTCTGATTCAATTCCCGACATTTTAATTTAAACAGAGAGTTGTACTTTTCTTCTTAGTTCTCAAAATTAGTAATACTAATCATTAGGGATTTTTCCATTTTTAACTCTACAAAAATGTTGCTACTATTCACACTTACATTTACACATGACAGTTCATTTCAATTAATAGTATATTTTTTTCATCATAAATATACAATACTGGCACCCCGAGACTAAGCTGCGGTGCACACATACTCTGCTATCGAATCTCGATACATCACGTACATAAGGATCACATATTCCGAATCTCTCAGGAATCGTTTCGGCAAGCAACAAGCACACATAATGGAGGCAAACATAGTTCACATCACATGGGTCACGCACATACCTACTCTCCCATGATCAGCAGACTTATTAACTTCTCAATAAGTCCTTCTCTGACCTATGTCCTAGAGGTACCAAACTAAATCCCCCCGTAGGCACACAAAGATTAGATGGCCCTGATCGAACGTCGACCTCTCGTGATAGCAAGTATGGTAGGTATGTTATACACAGATAAACACATATACTAAGCATTCGCACATCTTAAACATATCTCATAATATTAATGGAAGTATGTCTTACATTCTTATACCGTCATTAGATGTTGCACGTTTACAAATCCCCGAATAATATACATTAAAAGTTGTCAACCCTTCTCACGTCGTAATTTTAGATACTTATTTCCTAACCCATAAGTGTCATTCGGTTTATTACAAAATTCTAAGTTTCACTCCTCAACGTACCTAACTATCACAACTATACCCACTGGTCAACAAGGGAAGGTTAACACTCGATTAAAATAAGTCTACTGGAAGTTCGAAATAAAAATCAGGCCTAAAAGGCCATTCTGTCAACTTGTTAGAAATCTCGTTCGAACGAGGTTGTTCGAACGAGTGTCGTTCGAACGAACTCGTTAGAAGGGATACTGTCATCTCGTTAGAAGCTCATTCGAACGAGGTTGTTCGAACGACCTGGGCAGGTCTTCTAACGAGATGGCAGAATACGCCCAGTAATTTTCCAACTCGTTTTTCTTCATTTTTCTCTTCTCTAAATTCATCCTAAGATCATCCCAATAACGTTTTAATGTTCTTAAACTACTCTAAGTCCTCTTAGGTCGCTTCTTAACACATTTTTGGGGTCAAATCCTCCTAATCAACACGCCATTATCATTAATCCCCAAATTTTACCCCAAACCCTATGAACATGAACCCAGAATTTTATTGTGCCTAATTACTCATCATAAATCCGTTTTTAAATCATCATAGTTAAGTTTTTGGATACCAAATTCGTCCATAATCATTCTACATGCAATTCCTAATCAAGATTAAGGGTTTCTACAACAATTCCATTGGGTTTTCACCAAAATATTCAAAGCATATAAGGTTTCTACACTAAACATGGAGGAAGTATTCATTGAAATTAATGACATCAAATCACTTGCCTTAAATTCGATGTTCTAGTTCGTTGTTGATGATCAAGGTTGGCTCTCTCTCTTCTTTCCGGCCACAAATCCTCTCAAATTTCTTGTGATGGGAGATGGTTTGGTTTGGAAACTCCTTTACCCTCTTTCTAACTTCTCTCAAAACCTCAGTAGCCCACTCTCTTATCTTTTGCTGGTAATGGCCTTAGTGGCCTCCCAAATAATATATAATTAACCTCTAAAATTCGTGGGTTTTAATTCCTAAATTTTTAAAATTATCAAAATACCCTTCTAGGTTGCCGGTTTGGCCTAAAAATGCCCCGGAACCCGAACTAAACCCCCGACTAGTGTTTTCTGACTATTTAGACCCTTCTGGACGCGTTGGCGCACTCAAAATGATCATTCGGTTGATAAAAATATAATTTACTTTTTAACTTAAATAAATTCATTCCTGACGCGACTGACACGCGCGTTCCAACTAAATTTCTCAAATTGTCGTATTTCTGCCTCGTGACATTTTAAATGTTTTCAATACTCATATATTACCATATATACTCAGAAATATTCAATTTTTTAACATCAAAATCAAATACCAACTCACATCTCGCTAGTATTTATATCCGGATTAATTCCCAATTAATTTTCATCTAATTCAATTAATCCCTTAAATAAAAATCAATAAAATTACGGGATATTACAATAGTAATAACTTTAGGGCCCAAATTGCATTACAAATAACTATTATACCCACAAAATATAATAATTAAAATATTTTTAAAAGCAGTGGAAAAAATAAAGATTGATTCCAAGGGGTAAATAAGTCCAACTAAGACCTAAAGTACAAATATATAAAATCTTAAATCTTAAAATAAAAATGTACATAATAATGAGAATAATTCTAGGGAGACCCTCAAAATTGTATACAAAATTCAAATACAGTAATGTGTCATGCAAGTATTTGTTGGTGTTTTTATATTTGTGAGTCCGCCATGCCAGCTGTATTATTATTAATATATATTTTATATATCATCGAATTTTTATTTTGTGTATAATTTGAGGGTATTTTAAAATTCACTAATAATAATACAAATAATTCAATATAGAATGCCTTGCACGTGCTATTGAAACTGAAATGTAGAACATTCTATCTGAAACCGAAACTTCTGGAACTCAACGGACACTTCTGGAGCTCAATTCAATCCTGAAACCTCCAACTACAAATACCACAACCACAATCTCTCATTCGCATCAAAAAATCAATCCAAACATATCAATAAAAAAAAATCCGTTCTTCAATTTCAGTGACTCTATTTTTATCTCATTCATTCTCAAAAAATGGAAACTCCATTTTATAATTACAGCTGGAGCCAAAACCCACGCCCTCACCACTCATCACCAAAGGTCATTTAAATTCCGGTACACTTTATCAGCTCACAAAAATCTCAATCTGAATCTGAATCCTCATCAGCTTTGAAAATTCAGAAGGTTTTCAGAGCTTATTTGGTGAGAAAAGGCGTGAAGAAGATTTTGTGTATTAAGAGAGAAGTAGATGAGATTGAGAAGAAGCTTTTGAAAAATGAAACTATTGAGTTAATACGGAAGGATTCAAAAGAGCGGATTAGAATTAACGAAACGCTAATGGCTCTTCTTTTTAAGTTGGATTCCATTAGCGGAGTTAATTCTGTTGTTAGAGATCGTAGAAAATCCGTTATTAAAAAAGCTGTTGCCTTACAAGAAAAAATTGATCAGATTGTGGAGATGAGAAATTCTGCTGAGTTTTTGGTTAATTCCGAGAAATTTGAAGCTGAAAATTGTGAATCTCGAGGTAACGAGGTGTAAGGTAATGAATCTGATGATAAAAATCTAGATTTGGTCAATAAATCGGATCAATTTCTAGAAACGGAGAAATCTGTTGATGAAAACCTAGATTTTGGTGTTGAATCAAATGAACACTCAATAAACGAAAATGATTTCAATAGTGTTTCAATTGAGTGTCCTTTTGATTGCAATAATAAATCAGATCTACAAACTGAGAATGTTGTTAATGCTATTTTAGATTTGACAGTTGAGTCCGATGGGAATAATACACTCAAAGCTAATGATTTTGTTGGCTGTTTAGTTGAGTGTGATAAAAAGCTAGATTTGGAGGATAATTTAGATGGAGAAGATTGTGATGTGAAGGAAATTATTGAAGATATTAATGTCGAAGGAAATGGTGAGAGTTTGGTTGAAGAGGAAAATGATGATAAGAAGAGGAATAGAGAGCTTTTGGAGAAAATGATGGTGGAAAATGAGAAAATGATGAGTTTGATGAGTCAGCTTTGTGACAGAAATGAGATGCAAACTCAGATGTTGAGTTGTTTAACACAGAGAGTTGAGAGGTTGGAGAAGGCCTTCATGTCTGAGAAAACGAGGAGTGAGAAAATGAGGAGAAAGAAGAAGAGGAATGGTGTGTGAAAGTGTGTTATGAGGAGAAAGAATGTGATCTATAATTTTTTTTTTTAACTTGGTGGTTGGAGAAGTTATTTTGGTTATGTTTCCTGTTAAGAGGAGGATGAATGGAACTTGGAATGTAAATGATTAGTTTTGAGAACTTGTGTTCATATTTTTTTTTTCTATGAAATTTGAAATTCATTCTCAAGAACATACAAATGGAAATCGTAAGACCATCTCCAATGTTTTGATTTTTAAAATAAATTATGTGCAACACTTGGGTCAATAAAATCTTTAGGGAATTAAGGTAAAGGTCATGTTCCTTTTTATATTTGAATTTTTAGGATAATGCTTTTCAAGTTTATAAATCTAGTCCCTGTGGTATAATAGCATTTATAAATCTAATCTCTGTAGTACAATACCCTTTATTTTTTCGGTCCACGCCAGCAACACCATTTTTCATAGTGTTTTTAGTACAGGGACTAAATTTATAAAATTTTATGGAGTGTCCCTAAAATCTTTATATATTTAGGTCTCTTGCTCAACTAAAAAACAAGTGCATTTTTAAGCATTAAGCGACAAAGTATAACTAAAAATATACGCATTAGTTGGATTGTGAAAGGTGAAAGGTTTAAGAATATTGCTCGAGCAACAATCGAAATGTTGAGCATGAGTTAAAATCTCAATAACTCGGCATTTGTTATCAAATTTATTACTTTTTATAATGAAATTTTATTTTTCTTAATAGTCTCGACGGTTATTTATACCACAAGTATTGGGCTAATGTTATTATACCGTTTCAATCCGGGTGTGGTTGTACGTATGTGTGGGTGGGGGGTTAATTTTTTAACCCAAGTCCTTATAGGGACAAAATAGTCCATAATAAAGGAGGGAGCAAAGTCAAATTACGCGGGGGGGGGGGGGGGGGGGGGGTAACGGCGGAAGACGGGCGTTTGGTTCTAGGGGAGTAGGTTTAGTTTTTGAACTTTGGGGGCGGTAGGTGGTGAGTGGTGTAAATATGTTATTATCTCAGGGGTTAAGTAAAAAAAATCATTAATAAGTTATCATATATATATGTACACACACTACTGTATAAAAATGGAGTCACTCGTAGCCATGAACGGGGCCATGTGAGGCCCAATGGGGGGTCGATCCCCCCATCCAAATTAAAAAATAAATAAAATAAATAAATTGTTCTTAGTCGTAGAGCAAGTTTAGCAAATGGAATCCAATTAGAATGAAATATATTTTATAGATTCAAATTTGGGTTGTTTTGGATATATATCCAAAACAACCCAAATTTGAATTTATAAAATATTTTATTATAATTAAAACCCATTGGTGGTGATGATGAAGGTATATTCTTGTGATTTCTTTACAATTATTTAAATATAGTTTATATTCTTGTCATTGTTTGTTTGTAGTTAATATTTTGTTCTTGTGATTTCTTTACTTTTCATTTGCCCGTATTTTTCACTATTTTTAGTTTGTTATTTCTTTACTTTTCATTTTCCCATCTATGTTGAAGATGGAAGTTAAAAAAAATATGTTCTTTCTTCAATCAAACAAAATCTTGATAATTTAAATTCGGAAGTTCACTATGCACTGTCTTTTTTAGATTTGACAGTTGAGTCTGAAGGTAATAATACACTCAACGCTAATGATTTTGTTGGCGGTTTAGTTGAGTGATAAAAACCTAGATTTGGAGGATAATTTATATGGAGAAGCTTGTGTTGTGAAGGAAATTGTTGAGGATGTTAATGTGAAAGGAAATGGTGAGAGTTTGGTTGAAGAGGAAAATAATGATAAGAAGAGGAATATAGAGCTTTTGGAGAAGATGATGGTCGATAATGAAAAACTGATGAGTTTGACGAGTCAGCTTTGCGAGAGAAATTAGATGCAAAGTAAGATGTTGAGTTATTTAACTCAGAGGGTTGAAAAGTTGGAGAAGGCTTTCATGTGTGAGAAAATTAGAAGAAAGAAGAGGAGGAATGGTGTGTGAAAAGTGTATTGAGGAGAAAGAATGTTCTCTCTAATTTTTTTTTACTCAGTGGTTGGAGAAGTTATTTTGGTTATGTTTGCTGTTAAGAGGAGGATGTATGGAATAATGAATGTAAATGCTTAGTTTTGAGTTTCGCAATTTAATCTCAACCACCTATGTTCATATTTGTTTTTCTATGAAATTTAAAATTCACTAGCATGTAACGTGCGAGATGCGCGAGCGTTCGATTAAAAAATTAAAAAATATGTACTTATAATTGATAGCATATGTATAATATTGTGCTTAATACTTTATGGGCAACGAGAACAAAATAAGAGACTTAAAAGTAGGGTTACAATTATATGCATGATACAATAAAATTATTTGAAATTGACATAAAACTAAAACGATGTCTTTTTGTGTCATGTTTATGTGAAAACCGTGACACGTCTTAGTCGTAACATGTTGTCGCCTTATTCGTATTTTTACTCATATTTTTTTGTATTATCATGTTTAATTACATGTTATAATTATTAGTCAAATTAGTCATGTCATGTTTCAAATCAATCAATAGGGTTTCGAGAAGTTCCAGAACCATGTCAACTCCGACTTCATCTCTCTAGTTTTCCTAACTCGATAAACGGAGGAAATGAACCGATATAAGAACAATATGTATTCTTATATTCAAATCATAGTTTTACCTGATCACGAGAACAATTGGATAACACACGTATTTGAGATAAATTGTCCAATTTTTAAGAATGATATATTTTCCTCCCATGTACATTTTTTTAACTATGATTTTTACAGTTTTTTTACTACATTTCAATCCCACTATATGTTCTAATTATCCTTCAATTATTTATTTGATACAAACACCATCATAAATTTATTTAAGAAAAGTACAAACTAAAGTGGTGAAATATATGGAAGCTCAAATTATATAATTTAGTGTAGTCGAATGAGTTATTTTCACTTGTTTGAACATAAAATAGTTACTCAGACATGGACAAAGTTTAACCAACATGCAAATCAAGGATACATTATAAGAAAAGGCTGAAAACTAATAAACAGATTAGGAATCATGCAATTTATATTAATCCCAGCACAATCTCCAAAAGTAAATGAAAACATTAAACTCAATGACTATTCATTTTAACGGACTTATTACCATCGAATATATTTGTCGATACTAAACTGCTGTCGGAACAAAATTTGCCTTGGAAAAATGGCAAACCAGCAAGAGTAATAAACACTTGTTCTTATACCATCAACTCTGAGCTAAAAAAGTAACAGATTACATCTTCAAAATAATCATCAACATTCAACGTAAAAGAAGATCTCATATCATCAAACACTCCGAAATCAGGCAGTGATAAATCATCATCAAACATAGGGAACTGAAGGGCAAAATCGTGTTGAACCGGTTCATTCTCTTCAGTTACCGGGTCGGATCGAGTGGGATTTTCGGATCCTTCAGCTGAGTCCATGTTTGTTAGGCAAAACCAAGGTAGGAGCGGAAACTACATGAGTGTGAGACTCATCTCTTGAAGCGTCCCAAACAGAACCACCATGGCTACCGGCGACGTGGCTTAGACCTTCAAAACATGTTACATAATTATATACTAAAAAATTATAATCATTATGTCCAATATTATTGAAAGAGATTATATATTTAATCATCCTTAGAGGTTACGTTTCAAATCAACCACACGGTGGGACAGAGTACCAATTCAACCAAGCCAATGAACAAACTCAATTATTAAAAAAACCATAGAGATGACAATTGGTAAAACTTGAAAGAGAGAAGACAACTATGATCCGCTGCTGTAAAAGTGTCATACAACAATTCCTATCAATAGGATTTCTTCTTCACCGGTTCAATAATAATAATAAACATACAAATACTTGCACTAATATATGATAATTATACATCATATGTAACTTGTTTTGCCACATGTCATAATCTTTAACATTAGTAAATATAATTTAAACCCATTTGCTAACTGAGATCAAAACAGGTTGATTAAGAAAAGAAATGAAGAGGGTATTTTAGTTTTAGAAATAGACTTATTAATTAATATAAAATTTCTAAATGCATCCAAGACATAACAAACAAACCAAATCCAAGACATACCATATTAAGCCAATAAACAAACTTTTGGTTAATGTTGGTGTTGAACCACCAGAAGAGAAGAAGCCAAAAGAAGCTCTTGAAGCTGAAACTGGAGTGGTAACATTGTCTCCGACTTTCAATAAAAGTGATGTTTAAAATTAAATTATGGCAGATCTAAAACACAAAAAAAGATACTCAATGAGACAAAAAAAAGAAATGAAAAATATGTTGGAAATTAATGTTAAGTGACGAAATTAATTATTTAATTTCAATTGTATTAAATTCCGAATTTCCCATTTATGTGGTTTTAATAAATGTCAGATAATTAATTAGGAATGTGATAAATAAAGATATTAAAATATTTGGGTAAACTTTATCCGTTAGTCACATGATGGTTAGTGGCATTAGTGGGAGACTTGAAAGAGTCCCACCTTGACTAGGATTCCGGTCCTCTTCCCCTTATAAATAGAGACCTCTACACCATCTAAAGTCATCTCATAATACACTATTTCTGAGGTGGGAGAGAAACTCCGAGATTCCATTAGAGTGCAATTTTTCCAAGAAGGCAGATCGATGGAGCAATTAATCAAGATTGATCTTTGATCAAGGTATGTCTTATTTTCTATCTTTTAGACATATTTATTGTGAAAACATGAAGATCCAAGATCCTTTTATTGAGAACAATTGTATGTTAAAGTTTAATCATATTAATGTGTTCATGATTAATATTAGGGTGTTCTTAAGAATGATTTTATATGTGGTATCAGAGCCAAAGTTTAAGATCTCATGATTTTCCTTATTGATGTTCGTCTTTAATGATATATGTGCCTGAGACTTTCTGCGACATTTTATTTATGTCATTAAATTGTTTTTGTGCCTGAGACCTTCTGCGACGTCTTATTTCTGTCATTAAATCTGCTCTTAAAGTGTGTCTGAGATTTTCTGTGACGTTTTTCTTCTGTCGCCAATACTCATTGGTGAGAACGAAAGGTCAAAACTTGCTCAGAATTTTACGAAACTGACATAGTCGACTGGAAACGTCGAAATAAACAAAACCCATTGTATACAATGGGCACCACCTTACTTTTGCGTTTTGACATCGTTAAGGCCCTCAAAACCCCGTTTTTTCCATTTTAGGAAATAATCTCGGGGATTATAACTCTTTACAGAAAATTGATATTAACGTTCCGCAAAAAGTTTTGATTTTCTGGCATGTTTTACTTCAATTCCATGATGAAAACTCATTTTTGCCATTTTTGGCAAAATTCATGTATTACGTGTTTTTATACCTGGGCAATTATGTTTTTGAGGCATTCGAGCTACTATTGGTATATTTGTGATTACTGATAGATTACATATTATAGTTAATATTAATGCATGATTAACTATATTTAAGTTGAGACATGTAAACAATTATTCATTTGAGTTAAGTCAAAGGCCAAACACAGGCTGAGACTGCATGTACGAATAATATACTTACATTCATTAAAGACTTATTCTAATGTTAGTTATAAAATTGGATTGAGGCGCAACACATGCTAAAATCTGAATTGAACAACATTAGAACCAGTTTTGTAAAAACAGAATAGTTGACATTAAGTTCATTAATCATGGTATTAAATGAATTAGGCAACAAACACAGATGCCAAAATTATGGGACCATGATATATGAATTATAGGGTAATATATCTTTACAATCTGAATATTATGTGATGATTAACACAGATTCCGTGATATTCGGAATGTAGATGAAATATACCAAAATTTTAGTCAACAATTCAATATTCGACCCTTGCAGTTTTTGTTGTGTGTGAAAATTTAAGTTTTCCCATATTTCATGTATGTTTTATCTAGAACTATGATAAAACCTTGCTCTAATGATCCTTTTTAGTTGAATATTCGTGCGAAACACATGCCAACATATTTCATATGGTCGGATATTAGACTTGTGTTATTGTTAATATTCATATTTGGATGAATCTCGTGCGAAACACAGGCCAATGATTCATATTGTTGAATATTATGATATTCATGTTTTAATGAGTCTCGTGCCAAACACAGGCCAATGATTCATGTGGTTGAAAATCAAAATTATTGTTTATTTTAAGGCTAGTACTCCCATTAAGTTGAATTAAATGCCAAACACAGGCTACAATTCATATGTGCGGATACTAGATTTATTCGTTGCATGCATGCATATTTGAATGCATGACTTGCAAATTTTGAGACTCATAAGTAGGTATTCATTCAGTTTAATCAAATGCCAAATACAGGCTAAGATTACATGTGAAGATACTATACTTGTAGTCATTTCAGATTATCCTAATGTTTGTTATAAGGTTAAATTGAAGCGCAGCACATGCTGAAATTTGAATCAAATAAACATTGGAATTTTTGTAAATGTTAAATAATTGGCATCAATGTTAAAAAGTCATATTTACATATGTCACTAGTATGATAATTGTGATTATAACCATATTGTGCATTAGTATGACCATGAATGATTTGGATCAATATTTCTGATTTGTTACTCATACATAAGTGATGAAGCGAAAGTAAATGATTTATGTCTTCCATTTACTATTATTTGTGTAATATCTCATGTAAACTCTTTGTCTATTTGATTTTCACATTATGTCTAATTTTTCGTGAATTTCAAATTAAGGAATAGACAATAATATAATTATTCATGTATTACGGGTATTTTGCACATGTATGCGTATCTCTTATATTTATATAATATTTGGTTTGGTGTTCATTAAAGTGCTCCATTCCAGAAGATATAAATATTGGACTAATGCATTAATATCATGCATATTTTGGTTGCCTACGGGTCCATGTATGATATTGAATGCTAGGATGATGATACTTTATGATGTTGCATACATATTATTGTTTATTCATTTATTGTGATTACAATAATTGAACAAAATGTTAGTGGTGATATATATTTTGGGAAGGTAATAATGGTCGTCAAACACAGATGCCATAATTTCTTTCACTATCATATCACCAATTAAGTTTATGAAAACCATAAACATGAATAATTTAGCTTATTGATCATGCGATATTTAATGAAAATAAGTGAAAAATTTATTGACTTGTGTATGTAAGTCTTTACGTAATGTAATATTCATATTATGAAATGTTTGGTAGTCACTACAGTGACCCAACTAGAATGGCAATGAATATTAAATGTAAAGATGATGGTAGTAGTAACTCATGATGCTTATAATTGTAAGGATATTAATGGGGTATATTGAGTTTATTTCTTCAAGCAAGGTTATTCCTTACAAGGAATCAATTTTGAGTGATTGAATGAACATCATAGATCACATACATTATTATAGTATGTGAAAATAAGTTGTGCACAAATATCGTGTACAATATAGTGAAATAACATTATACCCAATAAAGTAATCTACAAGCATCATATAATCGATATTTCACGGTTACTACTGGCAAAACCTCACGGTTATGCACTCAATTTATCATGTAATCGATGTGTGTGTTGTTAAATCAAAGCATTAATGAAGTGAGCAATTTATCTCATTATCTTATCACATATTATTGTATCCCATTTTATTTCTCTAAAATTTCATATTTAATTTGGTTAAACAAATTAAGTTTGTTTACATATTGCACACTCGGACTAATAATGATAAAGATAATATGTATCTTTTATGATTTGAAATGAGTTTTTCATCTCAGTAGAGTTTTCAAGTTATACTTCCTATGTTATAGAAAGTATTTACTTTTGATGCAAGGATTTCTTACAAAACAAACTACAAATGCTAATAAGATTCTTTTCTTTTGTTCTTGGGGAATCAAATCGCCATTTGTTTTCATAAACCCTCAATTTCTTTTGGAAAATGTTTGTCTAAACTTGATCGTGAGGGATATGTTCTAAAGAATCTTTTTATGTATATTTTTTCAAGGATTATGATTTTAGTTTTGATGTTTTGTACAAAATAAAGTTTGGACATAGTTCTTTAAAGATTTGTTTGATCCCGCATCATAATCGTAGCGTTTTTTTTATGAAACTCTTTAAATCTTGTACCAAATTAAATCTAGACTCTTTTTCATATTTTCGTGGACAAGATTTTTGTAATTTCTCTTACAAATTTTGGTAGTCGAGTTGTGCTCTTAAGGTATTACGATGTCTAATATAAGGATGACCTATGTGGCCCAAGTGGGAGATTATGAGAAACTTGCCTTAAAGTGGACCTACATAGATCATATAATTGTCATTGACACGTATTTATTGCATTAAAGTCAAATTCATTATGAAAGGTGAAATTAGTGGTAGTAGAAAATCATGAAATATGATTATAAAGGAAGGTAGGGTACTTATCCCATTAACGATAACCTTCTTGAATCCTTGTTCTTTTAGTTGTTAGATTGTCTAAACAACAAAGAACACATAAATGGTCAACCACTAAATGATAGTATTGTCACCGTGAGAGAAATGTAGATGAAATCATAAGGAATAGTATTAAGAAGATCCTAAAAGGTCTACTATCCTAAATGATTATGTGGGGTATCTGCATGAACATGAATTTGGCGAAGGAATAAATAATGACATGGTTTTATTTTCAAAAGTCATAAGAAGTGAAACTAATGGACTACAACTAAGGTTGAAATCTCGTTGAATTACATAATTGATGCACTAAAGTCGGGTATAAGGGGGTCATCAAGACCAAACGCGACACTAATGGTAGTTAAACGAGATAAAGCTAAATTGTAGTAAAATATTTCACTATTAGTGAAGAAAAGGTTATAAATGAACTTTCTCAATTATATGTAAGGACATGTAATTCTTATGACACAAGTAGCTCATTATGATTGAGAGTTACATGAAGTGGATGTGAAAATTATTTTTTGAATTCTAATAAACCATGCGTATATGTTTAGGAGATCATTTTATAAACATAAGTTTCCCACACGAGGCATTTTAAGAAATAATATCATTATTTTTTTTAATCGTTGTATATTTGTATACACCTTAAGATCAGTGGGAGTAAGTTTATATATTTTCTCTATATACAAGCACGGATTTAGAAAGTAGAGAATCAAAATAATTTTATGGGTTTAAAAGTTGTGTATAAAGTAATGAGATACTTAAAGGACTATATGCTCACATTTATGATGTATGTGTTCATTTAAATATGAACAATTATTGTGACTCAGATTTACTGTTTGTACGGATGGTACGAAGTTCACTCTTGCTTAAGTATGATTGTTTTGGTTTATCAACCAATATAATGAAGGAGTGCAACACAAACCATCCATTAAGTATTGTGAAAGCTGAGTTTGTAGTATGCTTGATGCTACAACTTATGTATTTTGGCAGCGTGACTTCATTTCGGGACTTGGAGTTGTCGACACTATTATCAAGTCGCTGAAATATTATGATAATGTCGCTGCAATCTTCTTTATGAAGAAATGTTAGGTATTCCTAAAGTAACTAAGCACGTTGAATGAAATACCTATCAGTTAAAGAAGAAATTCAGAAACAAAGAGTGTCAATTGATCACATCAGTACGCGTGATAACATAGCAGATCCTCTTACGAAAGGACCATCTCCGAAGACCTTTATGGAACATGTCAAAGAGATGGGTCTCGATTAGTTAGACTATGATTGCTATTTTGGCTTAGTTGTTTGACACCATTACTTGAATTCAATAAAAGTGTTTCTGATTTCAATTATTTCTGTCTTTTGAGAAAGCATGCATAAAATTATGAATTATTGTTGACAGAAATAGTCCTTATTGAAAAGGACATTATGAGGCCATTATGATACCCAATATTAAAGGCTTAGTTGAATGAAACATTGGTGTTGTGGTACATGGAAGGAACCATGCTCTTGAATAGTATGGAACCGCCATGACTCGCATCCGTGAATCATTTGATTCAGCAAAATAAATTTATCAACGATTGTGCACCTTATGATACCTAATCTAATTATGCGAATTATTAAGACCAAGTGGGAGACTGTTGGAAATTAATGTTAAGTGACGAAATTAATTATTTAATTTCAATTGTATTAAATTCCGAATTTCCCATTTATGTGGTTTTAATAAATGTCAGATAATTAATTAGGAATGTGATAAATAAAGATATTAAAAGATTTGGGTAAACCTTATCCGTTAGTCACATGATGGTTAGTGGCATTAGTGGGAGACTTGAAAGAGTCCCACCTTGACTAGGATTCCGGCCTTCTTCCCCTTATAAATAGAGACCTCTACACCATCTAGAGTCATCTCATAACACACTATTTTTGAGGTGGGATAGAAACTCCGAGATTTCATTAGAGTGCATTTTTTCCAAGAAGGCAGATCGATGGAGAAATTAATCAAGATTGATCTTTGATCAAGGTATGTCTTATTTTCTATCTTTTAGACGTATTTATTGTGAAAACATGAAGATCCAAGATCCTTTTATTGAGAACAATTGTATGTTAAAGTTTAATCATATTAATGTGTTCATGATTAATATTAGGGTGTTCTTAAGAATGATTTTATAAAATATACAAACCCAAACACCCCCTTCCCCATGAAACAAAACCCGATAAAATCCGGATAAAAAAAGAACTAACAGTAGCACAAAAACAAAAAACAAAAAACATTAACGAAATAATCGTAATCAAGAACCCACTAAAACTTTCTAATATACCTTGTGTGAGATGTCTCTTTCTTGAACAATCCAGTTCTCAGTAAGCAGGGCCTTGGTTGAGTGTCATCGATAACGGTAGTGTCTCCATCGATGTGGTCGCTGGTGATGATGACATCTTCGTTTGAGAGAGACGATTAAGCCATCATAGATCTACAAAAAATAAGTAAATTGCAATATAAAAGTTGTTGGGTTTGGGGTTAACATCTTAGTGTTTAAGGGTTTTTAAATAAAAAAATAAAACCTCCAAAATGTTATTTGAATCCCTCTATGCATCCATTATGACCTCTAAAATGGGTGGGATCTGCAAACATAGTTTAGAAATGGGAAAATAAAAACAACCTTAAAAGAGAAAAAAATGAGTACCTCTAATGTCCGAAAAATATTCAAGCTGAAAACCATCTTAAAGAGAGAAAAAATGTTGGTTAATGGTGGTAGTTCAATGGTGATGAACGACGGAGGTAACGATCAATATATAGAAGTGCATTTGGAGAGAAATATAAACAGACATAGAATTTAGGGGGTTTAGTGACTTTTGGATCTACAAAGAAGTATCCGTTTTGAAATTTATTGGACAAAGAGAGAAAAGGATGATAAAAGAGAAGAGATGAGAGAGAACGATAATATTAATGACATATTAACACCTCTAATACTACTCTTTTAGAAGTATCATTGTTAACTATAATCATGAGATGCGTTAAGTGATAGAATTATTTTATTTATAATAATTAACAGCTCATTAATGAGAAAATCTTACATGTATGTTTTTGCAGTAAAAAAATATAATTAATTGAATATATTTTCATTAATTTTTAATGATCTTGGGTTCGTGGTTATAAAACATACACCCTCAAAAACTCTCAAAAACATACAAATGGAAATTGTAAGACTATCCCCAATGTTTTAATTTCTAAAATAAATTATGTGCAACACTTAAAAAGATATTCTTAATCGACTTGACATATTACCTTAGTTCGTCAAATACATATGCCTCTAATAGTTTCTTTCTGCCCAAGAGTTTTTATATATATATTTAATTGTGAAAGAAAAGATAATGTGAGTGAAGTTTTAGTCATAGAAAAGCTTTCATGTCAGATTGTTTAATTGTCTATCCATTAAAAACTGTTATGGGAGAGGTTTTGATCTTTCTTCTTTTCTAGTGTAGAAAAATATTAAAAAAGAAATAATTATTGGGGAAGGTTTAAGATGGTTGCTAAAATAGTTAGTTAACTTATCAAATGTTCAAATTGTTCTCATCATGCATTGTTAAATGCCTATTCACAATTAACTTTAGTTACTTAGTGATACTTAATTAAAAGAAATATGTTAATTAAGTATGATTAATAGCATAAATATATCATATAAATATTAATTTTAATTGTATACTTGATCATGTCATAAATGTACAAAATACGAATTTAGAAAAAGATAATTTTAATATGAGATATTACTGTTGATTCTAGTTATGTCTTATGTAATCTAAACCCCCTAAAATGGCTAAGTGTCCAAATGTTATCCTTAATTACATAAAAACATTAAAAGTGTCAAAAGAAGTAAGGTAAGATACAAAATAACTTAAGGATCAAGAGTAGTTTGGGTCCATAAAATCTTTATATGTTTAGGTATCCTGCTCAACTAAAAAAGATGTGCAACTTCAAGCATTAAGTGACAAAGTATAATTAAAAAAATATGCATTAGCTAGATTGTGAAAGGTGAAAGGTTTAAGAAAACTGCTCGTGCAACAATCGAAATGTTGAGCGCGAGCTAAAATCGCAACAACCCGACATTTGTTATTAAATTTATTACCTTTTTCATGAAATTTTATTTTGCTTAATAGTATAGACTGTTATTTATACCACAAGTATTGGGTTAATGCTATTATGGCATTTCAATCCGTGTGTGTGGTGGGGGGGAGGGGGGGGGGGGTTAATTTTTTAAACCCAAAGCCTTATAGGGGCAAAATAGTCCATAATAAAGGAGGGGCAAAGTCAAATTAGGCGGGGTGCGGTGGGGGTGGGGTGGGGGGTAACGACGGAAGATGGACGTTTGGTTCTGGGGGAGTAGGTTTAATTTTTGAACTTGGGGGGGGGGGGGGGGGGTTGAGTCTATATATGCTATTATCACATGGATTAAGTAAAAAAAAACCATTAATAATATACTTTATAAATGACATGAAGTGAATCAGTTATCATATATATATATATATATATATTATAATTCGAACCTATTAGATAATTACAACCCAAATTTAAATTTATAAAAAATATTTTATTATAATTAGAACCTATTGGTTGTGATGATAATGGTATATTCTTCTGATTTCTTTACATTTATTTTAATAGAGTTTTTATTTTTGTCATTGTTTTTTTGTAGTTAATATTTTGTTCTTGTGATTTCTTTACTTTTCATTAGCCCATCTATGTTGAAGTTGGAAGTTAAAAAAACTATGTTCAAACAAAACCTTGATAATTTAAATTTGGAAGTTCATTATTCACCGTCTTTTTTATTGATTAATAGTCTAATTACTTAATAATGAGATGTGGTTGATTGCATTTTCAATTACGCAATTGTGGATCCATTCCAAAAGATCAAACATTGTAGGGGAGATTGTAGTTTGCTCGTTTTATATTTTAATTAGTATTTGTAATGACAACTTCATATTTTTAATGCTCTTTTTAACAATGACGTATTATGGTTCAATTTGTTCTATGTCATTAGTATTAATGTGTGAATATGTATTTTCGTTTAGATATTTGAATAACTATAATACCACGTATATTCTTGTAAAATAAATAATGAAATAATATTTTTGAAATAAATAATTAATTGCAAAAATTGGACCTAATTAAATTTTTATTTAAAAATTGCACAATTGAAATTTGTTATAAAGTTATATTTGTGTGTGACTAATTTTCATGTGCATGAATATGGCATTTACATATAATGAAGAAAAATACATAATTAACGTGCGACACAAATTAGAAGTACCTATTTTAAACATAAATAATTCTGAACATATTTCGGGACACATATGGGATCGTTTAGATATTTTAGACCATGAAAAATAGTCCCTGGTCAATAGTCTATAGGCTGGAGGACTTTTGGGCTAGTTGGGTTATGGATTCGAGTTCGTTTGGGGGTTCCAAAAGTTGGGTTTTAGGCCCAACTCGAAATTAGTCAATTATTAGTGTTTAAGTGGGGGTGAACCACTCTCCCACTATCATTCCAGAAAACCTAAAAACAACAATTAATGGGAGAGAATAGGAGAAGGGCCATTAGAGAAGAAAAAGGAAAAATCAAGGGGATTTCAAGGGACTTTTCTCCACGAATTTTTAAGGCAAGAATTCTCTTGCTTAATTTATTCTTTCCAATATATTTCTTAATGCATCATAATGACCCCTTAAATTTCTGGGATCTAGGTTTTAATGAAATAAATTTAATTGTCTAAGAATATGGACAATAATTATATTTTGACCCTATAACGCATAATAGATGTTTATGCCTTATATGTGAAATTTATGAGACTGTGATAAATGGGTGTTGGCAATTAAGTGTAGGGAATACATTCAAATATTTAATTATCGATACATCCATTCTATAAATTTGAGATGATGTCATAATCATTATTTAGGATGCGAATAATATTACACTCAGATGAGGGGTGAGGTATTAAACCCATGTGAGTGACGAAGGGGGAATATTTATTTTGCATCGACTGTATTATTGCATCATAAATTAATTAAGTTAATTCTGGCACACCTCGTGTCCTGACCCAAATTTAAATTCTTTTTTCCAGGTGCTCCTAGACGGGGATAGCTGGATTGTGCTCTAGTAGTATTACAGTCTCACTTGCTCGTCAGACTTCATATCAGTCGGTTCCAGCCCAGGTGTTTTTCCTGTCGTAGCTATTTATTTATTTGGAACATTTATAAGGGTTAAAGTCCGAGACTTCTTTACTTTAAGTCGGTTGGAATTTTTATTACACTAGTTGGATTTATTATTTTATTTGTGGTGGGTTGGACCTATTTATTTATTATGAATATATTCGTGACATTTCAAATATGGTCCTTAAATAATAATTATTTTATATTCGCATTTGTGTTAAGAATGGTATTAATTGACAAGAAAGCCCTATCTTCGACGTATCATGCCTGACCGGACTTTACGTGAGATAATAGGGGATGTTACAGTTGGTATCAGAGCACGGGTCTATTTTCCTTAGGATTAGTGTTGCGTTCATTACATTCTGCATTGCGTTCTTTGATATGTAATGCATATGCTTAGAATTCATTGTATTCTTATGATTGATACTAATTCGAACCTTGTTTGCTTTCAGATGGAAAACGGATGGAGGGGAAGACCGTGGTAAGTAATCCACCGGTTGAGGAGGAGGAGGATCATCCGGGGCAACCACAGGACCCACAAGCCCCATCATCCCCACAACTTATTACTCATGCTGAGATAGCCGCCATTGTGTCTCTGGCGGTCTCTACGGCTATGGCAGCCATGCTTTAGCACTTTCCACTACCACAGGCACCTCCGCAGCCTCCACCATAGGTACCAGGTTATATATGGGACAGAGCGAGGGAGGCTTTTGTTAAGGGCCAACCTCCAGAGTTTACAGGATATTCCTATATATTGGTTGCGAGTCGGTGGAAGAACGATATTAAGAAGCACTTGCGGATGGTTGAGTGCACGCCGGTTCAAAAGCAGATGCTAGATTCGTTTACATTGGTGGGGGACACTCTTCAGTGGTGGGAGTCAATTACGACTGTTGCAGAGAGGGACAACCTTGTTATTGATCAGTTTTAGGAGAGGTTTGAGGGAAAATACTTTCCCGTAACCATGCAGTTCGAGATGAGAATCAGTTTCACAGAGTTGAAGCATAACGGATGCACTCTTGTCGAGTACGAGAAGGAGTTCACAGCCCTCTCATACTTTTCCAGAGAGGATGTTCGTACTGAGAAGATGAGGATGGATAGGTTTATTATGGGATCGACATGGAACAGCGGGAAAGCTCTTCTAGGGAATCCAGACTTCACGACATATAACCAGTTAGTTAGTGCTGCACTTATCCATTGCCAAGATCACAAGGCATTTCTAAAAAGCAAGGTGGATAAACAACACAAAGTAGAGTCATCGTACCAACAGGGCAAGGCGAGTAAGGGAAGTGGATCTGGGGCCCAGAAGCATAGGGGCACCCCATCCACTGACCAGAATAAGAAGTTTATTACACAGATGAGCGACAGAGGCAGGGCCGACGGTTTGAGTGGGGACGTTTCAGGGTAATTTCTATACATGTGGTGAGGGGGCCACACTCTTAAAAATTTCACTCGAGGGGGCCAGACCCGAGGCAGGAAGATTTTAGAGGACAACCGTCACCACAGGGACACCGCCCACCATTTTCGACTCAGGGAGCCGTTGCACCAGCCGCTCCAGTGCCAGTCGCCCCACCTCGAGGGAAACAACCATTGCAATTTGGGCGGGTTTATCTTGTTGCAGCAACAGACGGGCCAACCACTACATCGAAATACTAATTTTATGACTGCCTTCTTGTAACTGGTAACGGGGGTGACAAACTTTATCACTGCATTAGGAGCCACAACATTATTTGTAACTACCATTAGGAGTCATAAAATATTTGGGTAATGAAAAAATTGAGTAAATTGGTTTCTCACTACTAATGACAATCACAAGTCTTACCAAATAATTAATTTGTGATTGCGATAAGGAGTCACAAGTTTATAACTGACACAAGGAGTCACAAATGTATCATTAGACTTAAGTTATAACTCTTATGAGCAGTCACAAAATTATAACTGCTATGAGCAGTCATAAATTTTATATTTGTGACCGCTATTAATAGTCACAAATTTGTGATTGCTCGTAGCCGTCATAAATATTGGCTTAAGATTTCATTTGTGACCGCTATGAGTTGCTCGTAGAGGTCACAAAATTTTAGTGTAAGAGTTAATTTTTGACTGCCAAATTTTGGCAAAGGTTTAATTTCCCTCCTCTCTCTCCTTCGCGCTCTTCAATCTCCCGCTCCCTCCTCCATTCATCTTCAATCTCTTGCTCCCATCTCGACAAAATTTTGGCCAAGACGCTTCAATCCTCTCCTAAGCTTCATCTCCATCTCTTCACTGTAAGCGATTTTTTGGAGCTTCATCACTACAATCTGTAATAATATTAGGGATTAGGGATGTAAGATTTTTTTTAAGAATCACTGTAAGAAAACTTCGAAGTATTAAGGTTGTAAGATTTCATTATAATATTATGTACCAATCTGGTTTACTCCGCTCCTCTCTTCAACTAATGTAAGTGTTTTTTAAGTTTCTCTTCACTGTTGAATTGCTATAGGTTTAATTTGGGTCTTAAGTTTTGAGGTCTGATGATTGAAATAATGGTTCTTAAGGTGTTTTTTTAGTTTAGTTGATTGGGTTTTGTATGATAAAATGTTTGGTTTGTGAAACTATGTGTTGGATGTAACTTGTTTTGGTGTTTCTTTTTTGTTTCTATAAGTAATCTGTTTCGTCATTTGTAATTTTTGGTTTCTGTTAATCGATTGTTTCACCATTATTCAGTTCTAAATCCTATATAAAAATTTGTTCTCAGTGTTATTTTAGGGATTCTTTAGAAAATTCATAAATTGTCACTAGTACCTAATTATATCAACATTCTTGAAGTTGAATGCTTGTCATGTTTTGTAATGGGGATTGATTTTGATCTTCTTTTTATGTTAATGATTTGATTTTTAGTGCGGAGACTAACTGCCTTGAAAAACCGATATAATTTTGAACACGGCGAAAGAGGCTGACACCAGGATTTTGGTTCACTCTACAATATCGAATCCAAATCGATGCTGATACATACCAATTGATACCTAGGGCTTGGGGAGATTTGTTTCTAACTAACACTACACAATCAAGTAATGTTTCTTTTCCACTTCCAAATAATCAATCTTCGCATACATCCACACCCATGCATACATATTTTAAGATACTATGTTTAAATGGCTATTTTTCATATAATTTCATTTCTAGTTTTCTATTATATCTCTTGGTTTTCTAATACAACTTTAAATCCTCTTCATATTAATATGGTCAATTGGTATTTGATGGAATGATTATTTGTTCAATAATCTTATTTAGACTAGGGTTCTATTCATGTGGAATTTTAAACTTTAGCTGAATTGGGACCCTGTTATATTATTTGATTATCTATATTAACCGAAATACAACACAATATAGGTGATCTCCAATTGGAGAAGCAGTGTCCCAAGTCAGTGTATACCGAGTTAACTTGGAAAATTCTAGCATCAATCGGACTGCTCTTCTCCGACCTCACCACGGACGAAATTCTTATCTGAAATGAAGATTGGGTTCAGTATCCAGTGTTATATTTGGGTTTTCTAACGCCAATAGCAAAATCATCTAATTTTTAGGCAAATGGAAACCTTAAAACCTAACAAAATGGCTGATAATACAATATATTATTGTAACACCCCGCCCGCCCGGGGAGAGCGAACAAAGCGCTACACATGGATAAGACTCATTCAAATCCACAAATCACAAGGTATAGAGCATCTAAATCCCACAATAAAACAAGAAACCACTAATCTCATCTTCAAATTAATACAACAAATCTCTCGAAATAATTACAACAATCCAACTATCGCGAAAATAAAATAAATCTCCAAATGCTCTATACATCAAAATAAATACAAGTCTTCTCATCTCTTGTATTAAAAATTCTTCCCAAATAATCCTCACTAAAATCATCCCAATTGGTCCATAGCACTCAAATCCGTGCTCACTTGCCAACTAAGAAAAAAGATGGGGAAGTACACAATACGACAGGAATATGCTCAACAAAGATGTTAGCGATGAACAAAGCGCAACAATACGACTACGAATACTCAAATCAAATTATAAAAATCATTAGCATTTTATCAGTAAATTTCTCAACAACACATTAACCGGAGTCACCAGGCCTCACCATACCGCGCCATACTTTATCAAGTAGTCGAAAAAGGAGTCTTGGCGGGTGCCCAACATCAGTGCCATATTAAAATCTCATGACAACGTGCTCAAAACAACATGAATAATACCTCATGAATGAAAATAATTCCAACAATTATTTTTTCAGATTTCCAAGAATTTAACAATTCAAAATATGAGTTCAATTAACAAGAATTCGAGGGAATAAACACTCGCGAGATTTCAGGAGCATATTGTGTAAAACCCCATACCTTAAACCACCAAAAAGAACCAACATGAATCATCACATAATTTCAGCCTCAAAATCTAAACACGCCATCACGTTCCTCTCGTAAAAATAATCAAATCCCGTTCTAGCCCAAACTCGAGAAAATACCAAATAAACCTTCTAATCTAAGGTTGAAATCTTGAATAAGTTTGGGGCTATGGTTTGTAGATGAAAGGGAGTAATTATGGAGAGGTATTCTGGTTGAAAAGTTTGAGAAAAAGTGATTTGAAAAGTCCATCCACGAATTTGTTGATATATAAATGATTAAGTGTTTGATTAAGAAAAGAGTTCTAATCAGATACAAACACTAAATATTTTATTCCGGACGATCGGGCCGTTGGAATCGCTTAAAATTTTAATATGTTGTAGCGAACGGCGAGACAGGACTGCTGACAAAAATGCAGCTTGATCGAACGGTCGGATTTCTAAAAATATTATTTTTACTAGAGAGTTTTATGTTCCGAGGACTCTTCTAAATAATAAAAATTCAATTAAAACTCCATTTTAATTCCAATTCCGAAACCGTTTGAAATTCTCATCTTTAAAAATAAAATCCAACATATTTGAGCAATGAAAATAATTTTATCTCAAAATTTATTTTTCCTCTTAATTTCGAAAATACCCCAAAAATTACGACAATTATATAATTCCCTTTATCAACACTGACGATGAAATCTTCCCAGTATTATTATGATATTTGTCGATGACCATGGGTGTAAAGTCAGCCTGAGTTGGTTTCGCTGATCCGAACAGGAAAATGAAAATATACATTAAAGGTAATATTAAAGTCCGTGAAATATAGAATATAAATCCTGATTGTGACAAACAAGACATTATGTTGTAATCGAGAAGTGCAAAGAGGACCGAGCTTACTGATTATGTGATTGTGAGATTGATATCTTAATATTTGTATGACTTAGTGTGCAAGAGGGCATAGTTACTTGGGATGGCTGAATTTCACAAGGGGTGGGCCCAATATCATGTGGAAATTCATAAAGGCAGTATGATATGGAAATTATAGTGGTTCAGTAGTTTCTATCAGATCTTATAGTATTTATCCGGCTTTGATCACTTTCATGCTCAATTTTGACAAATAGATATGCATTAATTCCCTGCATATCATTGATTCAGAAGGTTTCTTCCAAATTATTTTTTCTTTCACCTTTTCTTTTCTTTCATATTCATTGAGTTCCCGTGTAAGCATAATTTTGCATAAGTTTATTTGGATAAGTTTCTTTATCCTAATCCACCTGCATAAGTTTCTTTGGATCTAGCCATTATCACAATCACATAATCAACAAGGTTAGTCCTCTTTGCACCACTCGACTAAAAACAAGAATCAACTAGAACAAGCTCAATAACATTTCCTCAATGGTGCATATATATGTATCAAATTGGCACTGAATTTCTCTACAACAATTAAGTGAAAGAATGAAATGCGACTGTATTGTAGAACTGAATAGAGCACTGGCTTAGGCAATGGTTTTTTACAACACCTTTCAAAAATAGTTTATACGACACATGCATTCATATTCATGTGAAAAATGGACAACAAACGAAACATAGTCTAATCCTCATATTGCATTATTACAGTAGTGATGACTCTAGTAATATATAAATAAGGTGTCCACTCTCAATATATACAGCCTTAGAGTACTTTCTTTTTTTGCCTAATCTAATCTATCCATCTCACCCTGTATATAATTCAGCTACAAACATGGAAGCCAATTCACTAGTCACCGTATGCATCACCGGGGCCTCCAGATTTATTGGCTCCTGACTTATCATGAGGCTTCTCGAACGAGTCTATATTGTTCGTGCTACTGTTCGCGATCCACGGAATATGAAGAAGGTAAAACATCTGATAGAATTGCCAAAAGCTGATACAAACTTGACACTATGGAAGGCAGACCTAGCAGTAGAAGGAAGCTTTGATGAGACCATTAAAGGTTTCCATGGAGTGTTTCATGTGTCCACCCTATAGACTTTCAATCCAATGACCATAAGAATGAAGTAATCAAGTCTATAATTAAGGGAGTGTTGGGCATCATTAAATCATGTGCTAAAGAAAAAACAGTGAAGAGGCTGGTCTTCACGTCATCTGTCGGAACGATCAACGTCCAAGAGCACTAAGTCCCCATATACAATGAAGACAACTGGAGTGACTTTGATTTCATCAATTCTAAGAAGATGACTGCTTGGATATATTTTGTGTCAAAAATATTAGCAGAGAAAGCAGCATGGAAAACTGCTAAAGAAACGAAAATCGACCCTTCTGACTTCTAGCTAGCTGATTTTCTCAATTTTTAATAACTCTTGGAATAATTACTTGAGTCTAGCTTACACAAACCTTGCTAGAAGTTGGAATGAAAATGTGATACGACACAAATATTGCATATTTCATCCGTCGAACCGACGCATTTTAGCCCCCTCGGGTATCTTATTCCCTATATTTATACTCATTAACTAGACAACCTCGGATTTCTATCTTAACATGTTTTGCAGGGGTTAATTGAGTTTTTATAGGTATTTGGATGCTATGTGTGAAGTTCGGACACATTTCGCTTGATTTTCGTACACGACCGCACGTTCAAGGGCCTTTTAGTCAATTCACATTTTGGGCACCTGGCCCATCATCTTCATGAAAGTTGTATCCCTCCTCGCAAGCTTCGCGTGGTCGTAAACGGTGCTCGATTCCAATTCAGAATGAAGAAGTTACGATGATTTTAGCGGAAGAGAATTGCATTCAAGCCAAAACAGGAGGAAAGGAGTTGCATACCTGCTTGATCGATCGATCGATCCTTTAGTTTTTGCCAAATTGTGGGAGACAGTGGGCTTGATTTTTCACCATCAATTGATCGATCACAGGGGATCGATCGATCGATCCCCTGTTTCCAGCTGATATTTTACCTTTTATTTTCTCTTTTCTTTTCTATTTTAATTTCACTTACTATATAAAGGTATTTTGTTGTAAATATCAGATATTAAGGTTTAGAATAGATTTTAGGTTAGAATATCTTAGGGTTTGGGTGATTTTGGAGAGTTCTTCTTCATTTCTTATTGGATTGACACCCTTTTGAGCTTGTAAGTTGACTATTCATTCATCCTCTCCATTAATTTAATTTGTTCTTCATTTATCCTTGGTTTGTTAATTAGATTCACATGCTTTCATAATTAGGTTTATGTGCTTTCTTCCCGTGCTTCCTAGTGTAACTTTATCGCATTTTTAACATGCTTTCTATCTAATTTTGTCTAGGCTGTGTTTGAATGGAACTCACGCGGGTTAACGCATTGCTTGCCTTTGGTGATGGTGTTTATGGGTCTATTTCGGGTGCGTTGTCCTAGTTATTACGCCAAGGAGATTTGACGGGGCATGTCATGTATGTCCCGTGCTTACGACCTTGCATGCGTAATTTTCGGGGTATTTATTGACGCCAAAATCTTATCAGGATTTTATGCGGATTTAGGGGCATGACAACCCTTTATTTAATTAACTGTCGAAATGAGACGCATTCGTAATAACTTGTCGACCTATGTGACCATTGTATACTAATTAACTCGGGTGAGGGATATTCGACACAACCTATAGTTTTACTCTCTTTGTTAATCTAGTTTCAATACCCTCACCTAGATTAATCATTTCCCTTTTTTGCATCTTTTACTTTTTAGTTTGTAATTCACCTTTTACATTTTTATTGAGAAGTATTAAATCCTATAAATTCTAGCAGCTCGTCCCTGTGGATTTTTTATACCTGACTTACCACTGTGCTTGCCTCGCATGTGTAGTCGTAATTTAGGTTTGTTTGTATTATCGCGGTGAAACAAAAACAACGACTGTGTACCTACACGCGCACACCTTTCACACGGTGGTCAAAATGGCGCCGTTGTCGGGGATGAGTTTGTTTTAGACTTTATTTGATTTAGTATTTCATAGTATTTTCTTTCTATTTGTATTATTTGCTAATATTTTTGCAGGACTTCCACATTTCAGCACTTAGAAACGCTTGAATTTTTCCCGCGCGCACCTACTTTGTGGAATTCGCCATTTCGAGCCATTTTTGGGTAAGCATGTCTTATTCCAATTCTTTCGCTAATCATTGTTATAATTCTCAAAATGCCCGTAATTCTATGACTTTCGGTCAATACTTAGAATCCCAAAGAATTTCAAATTCAAATATGACTTTGGGCGAGTATAACGAAAGTCAAAACTTAGGTTATTAGAATTTTGATGATGATGATAATGATAATGATTTTGGGCCTTTACCTCCCTATAATAGGAATTTTGAAACGAATTGCAATAGTTTTCAAAATTCCTATAATAATAAGTTTTCGTTTAAGTCCGATGGTAATTTTCAAAGTTTCCATTTTCATGTATCTGCACCTCGACCTATGACTTTTGGTGAGGGCTTGTGTATGTATGAGAATGAGAAAATTGAAAATCGTTATCAGGAAGAAAATCGTTTGTGGGAACATGACTTAGATTTATTATTTGAGTCCGACGACGATTTTGCTTGCGAGACTTTCGAAGTTGAAGAATGTTTTGAACCAAATGAGGACTTTGCGCCTACTTTGGAACAAACCATTCTAGACTTTGCCCATTGCATAATAGATATTGAAAGTGAGGATGAGAATGACGTAATATCCATTTGCAATTAAATGATTTCTTCTTTGGACCCCAAAGAAGAACATTTCATTTAAAATGATATTATTTCCTTCGAAACTCAATCTTCATGCGATGATGATTCATCTCATGAGTTTGAATTTCTTTCCTCCCCATTTTCATTCTCTGTTATCACACCGTCACAAGTACATGATGATTCGGTTTCAAACTTTAATGTTTTAAACCTTTTCGCCGATGAGGAGTACTTGCTCGAGTCGCCCTCCATAATCTCATCTTTGCCTTTGTGTGCGCCACCTCCCATTCTAATTTCAAAATCATTGGGAGGATATTCGGCTTTTCTCAGTCCCCACATGTTTTTGTCACCCGTTCAATCCAAATCCCCCATCGTCCCTTCAAAACTTTTAATTTGCGATGGTTCATTTCTTCCGCCTTACACATGCCTTCCGTTTTTCAAACAGAATTCATGTTTTTTGGAGGGCATGCTTGTATGTGAGGGTACACCGGTTATCCTCCAAAGTCAAATCGTTTTTGCGGTGGGCCCTCAGCTATTTAGACTTCTAGTGTATAGTTAGTGTGAAGCCTAAATAGTAGGTTGTATATAGTTAGCTTTTTATTCTTTCTTTTTTTTTTTAGTGTAGTGTAATTAGTTAAATTTTTATTATTTGTTTTTTCTATGCTCGGTACTAACTTGTTTTGTAGATTCTTTGGACTTGTTCTTATGGGGCTCGCTCCAATTTCGGGTAATATCACTATTTTCCTTCTCTTTAACTTGGTTCTTAATTCACATTGAGGTCAATGTCAAGTTTTAAGTTAGGGGGTGGGATATTCTATCCATTTCACATGTTAGTCCATGTTTTTGCTCACATGTTAGTTACTTAGTATGCTTTTCTTAGAAAAATTAAAAATTTCAAAAATATTTTCTTTCTTTTTTCTCCTTTATTGGGCATTTTGCCCTTGTTTTCGATGATAAATTTTAATAATTGCTTGATCCAATTGACAACCCAATGATGCATGTTCTCGATTTTAGAAGTTATTAGACTTTAGTCTCACTTATTGATATTATGAATAACTTCATGAATTAAAGTTTAATCCCATGAGCACATGCACTTTTCTTGTTCTATTTATTTGGTTTAAGATTTTTATAACTCGATAATCTTTTGTTGCATTGTATATACTTACACCGAGTAAGCTTTGTACCTTTCATCGTTTGTGAGTTTTATACAATATTCTTTTCTCTTTGAAAATGTTGAATTCGTTGGTAATCTCACTATTCTTTCATTTGATCGTTCATTAATTGAGGTTATACTTGAAATGTGTTACTTGAGCATGATTTTCATATATTGTTTTGACTCGAGAATTGCGTAAACTTTCTGAAATGATCATAGGCCATCTTTGTTATATCACCCATATTAGCCTTGACCTCACCTTATATGTTTACCCTCGTTAACCCCCTTGAGCCTAAATATTAGCCTTTCGTTTCATAACCCCAACCCCATAACCAACTCTGAATTGGAGTTTTAGCCCATACATTTTTCATACCTTTGTTTGGAATGTTACTTGGGATTGAATGTTGTTGTTGTGATGTCGGTTGCAATTTAAGCATGTGAGAGTGAGATAAGTAAAGAAAAGAGATATGAAAAAAGAGAAGAAAAAGAGAAATCAAAAATCAAAAGAAAACAAAAGAAAACATGAGAAAAAGAAGAAAAGAAAAGAAAGAGAAAGAGAAAGTTGTAAATGTTGTGTATAGTGTTCAATAAGCTTTGATTACTCTCCCCGATGATATATGTAATGCCTTTTTAGAACTTGTTTTCTAATTTTGATATTGCCCGCATTCTTCCCATTATTCCAAGTTTTCATTTTCGAACACTTTGAATCCGTACATACATTCTTTCATTTCGTACCCTAGCCAAACCTACATTACAATCCTATACAAGTCAAATGTTATCTTAGGTTGATGTAATTCAAAAGTTGAAATAGTTTTGATAATCTGTGAAAATGCATTTCGCCTCCTTTAGTGAGCGGTCTCTTTCATTGAGATTACAAGTTTTTCATTTTATATATTGCGTTCTTCATTTGTGACATGTGTGAGGCCTAGTTTCCATTTACATTTACTCTTTATGCCCGCATGTTCCGTGTGTTAGCTCCCTATTTCGAGTGAATTCACTTGATGAGTGTAATGCCCGTGAGGATAGAATGTATGCTTGCTTTAATTTAGCATTCTATTCAAATAAGTCTTCGTAAAATCACACTTTGCATGTTCTCGCTCCCCTCCCACATTTTAAGGTTTCAATTCTATGAGGTGCATTCTATAATGTTAATGATTCGGACTTTTGTTTGAATCCGTTAAATGTGCTAATAATGCGTATGAAATTTTGTTCGCTATTGTTGGGCTTGTCGCATGTTGGTTTGGGCATATTTGAGGAAACCATGTGATGTTTGTGGGTATCATCCCTAAAAACCCTCACGAGACGACACTCGTCCAATAGGGTAACCTAGGGGTTTAACGGCTTATTGCATATGCTAAATCCAATCAAATCTCCCGCGAAAGTGGCCTTTTACTTTATACCATACTTTTGTACTATCTATTGCTTTTGGTTTGATTGTAGTTCTTGTTGCATCCTATTTCATTGCTAAGGACTAGAAAAGTTTAAGTTAGGGGGTGTGATACGACGCAAATATTGCGTATTTCATCCCTCGAACTGACGCATTTTAGCCACCTCGGGTATCTTATTCCCTATATTTATGCTCCTTAACCAGACAACCTCGGATTTCTATGTTAACATGTTTTGCAGGGGTTAATTGAGTTTTATAGGTATTTGGATGCTAAGTGTGAAGTTCGAACGCATTTCGCTCGATTTCCATACACGACCGCACGTTCAAGGGAATTTTAGTCAATTCACATTTTGGGCACCTGGCCCATCATCCTCACGGAAGTTGTAGCCCTCCTCGCAAGCTTCGCATGGCTGCGAACGGTGCGTGATTCTGATTCAGAACGAAGAAGTTACAGCGATTTTAGCAGAAGGGAATTGCATTCAAGCCAAAACGGGAGGAAAGGAACTGCATACCTGCTTGATCGATCGATTGATCAAAGGGATCAATCGATCAAACCTTCAGTTTTTTCCAAATCGTGGGAGACGGTGGGCTTGATTTTTCACCATCGATCAATCGATCACGGGGATCGATCGATCAATCCCCTGTTTCCAGCTGATATTTTCCCTTTTCTTTTCTTTTATCTTTTCTTTTCTATTTTAATTCCACTTACTATATAAAGATATTTTGTTGTAAGTATTATATATTAAGGTTTAGAATAGATTTTAGGTTAGAATAGCTTAGGGTTTGGGTGATTTTGGAGAGTTCTTCTTCATTTCTTCTTGGATTGACACCCTTTTGGGCTTGTAAGTTAACTATTCATTCATCCTCTCCATTAATTTAACTCGTTCTTCATTTATTCTTGCTTTGTTAATTATATTCACATGCTTTCATAATTAGGTTTACATGCTTTCTTCCCGTGCTTCCCATTGTAACTTTATCGCGTTTTATTTACCGCATTTTTAACATGCTTTATAGCTAATTTTGTCTAGGTTGTGTTTGAATGGAACTCACGCGGGTTAACGCATTGCTTGGCTTTGGTGATGGTGTTTACGAGTCTATTTCGGGTGCGTTGTTTTAGTTATTACGCCTAAGAGATTTGACGGGGCATATCATGTATGTCCCGTGCTTACGACCTTGCGTGCGTAATTTCCAGGGTATTTGTTGACGCCAAAATCTTATTAGGCTTTTATGCGGATTTATGGGCGTGACAACCCTTGATTTAATTAACTGTCTAAATGAGACGCATTCGTAATAACTCGTCGACTCATGTGACCATTTTATATTAATTAACTCGGGCGAGGGATATTCGACGCAACCTATAGTTTTACTTACTTTGTTAATCTAGTTTCAATACCCTCGCCTAGGTTAATCATTTCCCTTTTTCGCATCTTTTACTTTTTAGTTTGTAATTCACATTTTACATTTTTATTGAGAAGTATTAAATACAATAAATTCTAGTAGCTCGTCCCTGTGGATTTTCGATACCCGACTTACCGCTGTGCTTGCCTCACAAGTGTAGTCGTAATTTAGGTTTGTTTGTATTATCGCGGTGAAACAAAAACAACGACTGTGCCCTTACACGTGCACACCTTTCACGCGGTAGTCAAAATGTTTTGGCAATATGACTTTAGATGACCCATACATTCTCTGATGTCAGCGCATTACGCAAAGCGCCATCAACCATATTCGGATAAACCTGTAAGGACATTGTCCGTCACAATTCAGTATGTCGTATACCGCTACAAGTCAACAAAGAATCGAGGATGCTAACATCTACAATCTCCGGATCCGAATTACAAGTGCTCTTCAACATTCAAGCTCCAACGAGATAATTTGGGTAAAAATATGTTTAAGTTCCATTTGCATTTTATATTTAAGGTGTTGGGATTTTTTTTTAAGGCTAGAATTTTTTTTGAAAATTTCTTTTGTATAAAAGAAGTTTTGTTTAAAAAAAATGGAAACAAAAGTTTTTTTTGAAAAACAAAATGAGGTGGGGTTTAAAGAATATATATTTTTTTAAAAGGATCTTCTATTTAGAAAATTGTTTCATTCAGTTATTTTTCCAAAAAGCCTTAAAGGCTTGCATGAAAAAAATTTGGTGCAAAATGCTTTAACAAAGCAGCGGCCAGGCTTATTGTAGAAATTATGGGGCGCCGCCTTTAAAGCCAACATTTGGCATTAAGGAAAATCCTTTTTTCCTTGGTTGGGTGTAATAGTAGGTGCCATTTTTTTGCCAATTTGTGGCATGCCATGCGGCTAAGGCTGCTTATAGAAAAAGGCGTTTTATTTAGTTACCGTCGGTTTTTTGGCTACTTCCAATCATTGGGATAATGATTGGATTTTTTGGTCTTTAAAGTTTTATGTGGAAAGTTGCATGCTGGTTGGTTTTACCAATTCAAAGGAGAAACTTTTCCTTGATGACATTTTGATTTGCCACGCATCTACCAATGATTGGCATTTGTTTTTTAAGGAACTTATTTAAAAGTCTTTCTCCTTTTTGATTTATCTTCCCATGCCACAGTTTTCTTGAATCTACTTACACCTCTGTTTTGTTTGGTTATCTTGCGTACCAAGTCTTATCACCTTATATCAAAACTTCTCTATAAAAAGACATGCACGTACAGTTTTAATATGTGAAGAAAAATTGGCTTTTGACAATAACACTTTTGAAAGAGAAAAATTTCAGTGTTCTACAATTTTTAGTATGTCTTCTTCTCACTTTTAAGGGTCTAAAACTTTTGTCCATTAAATTCATAATCCCATCTACTTTGTATGATTTTTTTTGTTGAACCCTAGTCATATCTTTGCTAAAATAGAACTGAGTGTTCTTGTGGAGCTGTTGAGGTTGTTCCATTGCTGACGACGCCGACCGACGCCTGCGGGTAATCGTGTGTCAAATTGCTTCATTGTAATCTGTGTAAGTTTGAGTTACAAAATTATAGTGAAATAAATGGTTTTGCCCTTCGGGGATTTTTTCCTAATTTGTGACTATCTTACATGCTTAGATTGATTTTTTCAATATCGTTTATTTGCAAGAGTTAAAAAAAATAAAAAATTATTGGGTCTGGAATTGGAATTTAATTAAATAATTAATTCATTTGAACGCATGCGCACTCTCAAATTGGTATTAGAGCCAATTACACAATTATACCGTGTAATTTTCCGCAAAATTTTTTCTGAGATATAAATTTTTGAAAAAATTGATTTTTGAAAAAGGGCATGTTCAAAATGGAAAAATTATATAATAAAATGCCAGTTTTTGACGGGACTAATTATGCTTACTCGAAAGCTTGTGTGAAATCTGCTCTAAAAGCCATAGATGAACGTGTTTGGATTTTGGTTGAAAGAGGGTGGACACCTCCCTCCATCACTATTGATAATGTGACTAATTTAAAATCTGTGACTGCATGGACTGAAGAAGAATTTAAATGGTCATCTTTTTAACTCTAAGGGTCTTAGTGCTATTTCTGGATCCGTCACACCTGACGAGTTCCGGCGGATAATGACGTCTACCACGTCAAAAGAGGCATGGGATGTTTTACAACTTACCCATGAAGGAACTAATGCTGTGAAAGAATCAAAATTGCAAAACTTAACAACTCAATTTGAAACTATTACCATGCTTGAGTCTAAATGTTTTGATGAATTTTATGCTAGATTATCTGATATTATAAACATTAGCTTTAACCTTGGTGAACACATTACTAATGCTAGAGTTGTTAAAAAGATTCTAAGATCTCTACCCAAGCGTTTTATCCCAAAAGTCACTGTGCTAAATTCTATGGGTAATTTAAACGCACTTAAATTAGAGGAATTGGTTGGAGACTTACAAACCTTTGAAATTGACATGTTTCCTAAGTCTGTTAAACCAAAAGATAAGGGAATTGCACTTATAGCCCAGGCTAAAAAGGGTGAGGGGTCCGTTAAAAGGAAAGAGTCGTCTAAACAGAGAGAGATAGAAGCGTCTGATTCTGAGGTAGAATTTGATTTAGACAACTTGCTTCTTTTTGCCAAAAATTTCAAAACATTTCTCAAATTAAAAAATAGCAATTTTAAAGATAAAAAGAATTTTGAGAAAAATAAATATGGAAAGAAAGATGAAAAAGATAAAAGGACACCCCTAAGAGAGATGAAGAGAGACGCTATGAATGGGACGGTAGAGGTCATAAGGCTTTTGAGTGTGCCACTAGGTTGAAGCGTCAAGGCAAGGGCAAAGTTGTCCTAAATGCCACATTGAGTGACAATAGTGAGGTCGAGTCGGTGGATTTTGGAGATAAATCATCGCATGAATGCAACTTCACCGCATTCATGGCTAGTCATGGAGGTTCTCCTACTGCATCTCATGACGATGATGATGCCACATCACATGGATACCTTGACAGTAATGAGAGTGAGGGAGAGGATGCTGGAAGTGAGAGAGAGAGTGATCTTAGACGCGCCTACGCAAATTTATATACCGAATCATTCAAAACCAAAAAGCGTAACAAAGCGTCAGCTCTTAGGATCATCACTGTTGAAAAGTAATTAGGAGAGACTAGAAAGAGTCATCGTCGTTTAGCACTGCCTTGAGAGAGAGATAGTTAGTTTGTGATGAGAGAAAGAAAAGGGGGACTTAACTAAACAAGTGGCTAATCTGACGAGAGACCTCTGCGCATCCGAAGAGGCTCGAAATATTCTGGAAGCCCTTATTGCCCAGCTCACTCATGATCTTGAGAGAGCACAAGAAGTCAAGGTTCAAATCGAGGATAGATCTGGTAAGATGGGAAAAATGCTCCTCGCCCCCGCCATAGGATTTGGTGAAAGGTCGGGAATTGGTTTTGATGGTGCTTCCACCTCTCAGATTGCACCCGAACCGGTCCCTAAGTTTATGAATACTCCATATGTCCGCCCATCAAACCCCAAGAGAAGTGTTCGATCGAGAAAAGTAAACCAAGGTCTGCCTAAAGCTGTGTTCTTTTGTACGTACTGCAAAAGAAAAGTCCACCTGAGAGACTATTGCTATAGTTTGGGTCATACTTCACGTACTTACGCTCCATCACATCGTACTCATGATTTTACCGGTCTGAGAGAGCGTGTTAAGTTTTTAGCCTCCACATCACAGAGTTTGATGGAGGAATTCTGACAGATGTCTTTGCCGTTAGTGAATGCTTCCCGCATCCCGACGAAAACCAACAACAACAAGGGTAAACAAAAGGTTACCACTTCTTGGGTACCTAAGAAATATGAAAAGTCCCTTGTTGTTCATGTCGCTCTCAAAGCACATAATACCTCCCAATAGTATTTTGACAGTGGCTTCTCTAGGCACATGACTGGTGACATATCCTTCTTTACCTCCCTCAAGGATCGAAAGGAAGGCAAGGTCACATTTGGAGATGGGAGCAAATCTAGCATAGTAGGACGAGGGACTGTAGAGATACCTGGATTTCCTAAGCTAGTAAATGTCCTGTACGTGAAAGGTTTGAAAGCTAATTTACTCAGCATTAACCAGCTGTGCGACGCTGACTTTGCAGTAAAGGTTGTCCGAAATGAGTGTAATGTCTATGATCAAACCGGTAAAATATTATTTCAAGAGGTGAGGACTGACGATAACTTCTATGGGATTATGCCCAAGTACTCATTTGTCTGCAATAGCGCCACGATCTCTCCTATGGATCTGTGGCATCAATGTCTAGGTCATGTGAACTTTATAGATTTAGATCGTATTGTTAAAAAGAACTTAGTACGTGGCTTGCCATCCCATGGAAATCCAACTTTTACAGTTTGTGGACCCTGTCAGTTGGGTAAATAAGTCCTTAGACCCCATAGGAAGTTGCATTCCATTACCACCTCTCATGTGCTTGAGCCGATTCACATGGATCTTATGGGTCCTACTCGTACTAAGAGTCTGGGTGATAAGAGTTATATCCTCATGATGGTGGATGATTTCTCCAGATAATCGATTATAGGTATTTTGAGAGAGAAATCAGATGCTATAGAGTTTTTAACGACCAAGTGTCGTGTCCTGCAAAACCAACACGGAGTCACTATTAACAGGATACGTAGTGACAACGATACTGAATTTACAGAAGCAAAGGTAGATATTTACTGTGATAGCCTTGGGATTAAACATTAATTTTCGATCGTAAGGACTCCTCAGCAAAATGGGATTATTGAGAGGAAAAATCGAACGATTCAGGAAATGGCTAGATCTATGCTATTGGGTCGTAAGATTTCTAGGAGATTTTGGGCAGAGGTGGTGTCTACCGCGTGCCACACGGTGAATAGGGTTTACCTGCGTCCACACACACTTAAAATGCCTTATGAATTATGGACTGGAAAGAAACCCAACCTTGCATATTTCTGGGTCTTTGGGAGTAAATGTTACATCCTACGGGATAGAGAACAATTAGGAAAGTTTGACTCCCGAAGCGACGAGGGAATTTTTCTTGGATATTCATCAAACAATAGAACATACAGGGTCTTCAACCTGAGTATCTCTAAGGTTATGGAGTCAATAAACGTCACCGTGCAAGATAACGAACCTCCAACATTTGTTGATCCTAGCCTTCAGTGTGAAGATGAGGACTTTTCTAGAATCAATTTACTTGTCCCTCACACATACCCTGTGGAACCTAATCCTGTGTTTAGGGACACACCTGCTTGGGTTTGCAAGAGCATTACCCTGCCACCATTGTAGGTGATCCCACCTTTGGGGTCAAGACTCGTGCTCAGCTAGGGAACGTTGTTAGTTATTTTTGCTACACGTCCACAGTCGAGCCCAAGAATTACAAAGAAGCACTCAAGGATGAACAATGGATATCTACTATGTGGTATGAGTTGCTTCAGTTTAAAAAGAATAATGTCTGGGAACTTATTCCCCGACCAAGTGAGACAAATGTGATAGGTACCAGGTGTATTTTCAAGAATAAAGTGGATGAAAATGGTACCATAATCAGAAATAAGGCTAGGTTGGTCTCTCAAGGCTACACACAGATAGAGGGTGTAGACTTTGGGGAGATATTTGCTCCTGTTACAAGGCTTGAGTCTGTCCGCTTACTACTCTCCATCGCATGTCTTCTGCGCTTTAAGCTATATCAGATGGATGTCAAGAGTGATTTTCTAAATGGCATTCTATAGGAGGAGGTTTACGTGGAACAACCAAAAGGGTTTGAAGACCCTAAGCACCCGAAGCACGTCTACTATCTGAGGAAAGCCTTGTATGGTTTGAAGCAATCACCCCGTGCTTAGTACGAGAGGCTTACTTCCTATCTCTTAGCCCGTGGCTTCAAGAGAGGGGAAGTTGATATGACGTTGTTCATCAGGAGAAATGGCGGTGCTATTTTGGTTGCCCAGGTCTATGTGGACAACATAGTCTTTGTTTCCACGTGCTCCTAGCATGCTCACCACTTTAAGGATGAGATGAAAAGTGAGTTTGAGATGAGTATGGTAGGTGAGCTTACTTTCTTCCTTGGTCTCCAGGTTCGTCAACTAGAGGATGGGATGTTCATCTCCCAATCCAAGTATGCTAGAGACCTAGTGAAGAAATTTGGTTTAGACTCCGCTAAGCATGCACGTACACCTATGAGTACTTCTACCAAGCTTAGTAAGGACACTTCAGGCAAGGACGTAGAGAAAACCTTGTATCGGAGTGTTATAGGTAGTCTTCTCTACTTGACTGCCAGTCGTCCCGACATAGCCTTTAATGTTGGAGTCTGTGCGCGATATCAGGCGTCCCCGAAAGAGTCACACTTACTCTCTCTAAAATGTATTATCAAATACGTGAGTGGGACTCTCTCCTACGGTATTTGGTATTCCTTTGATACCACTAATCGTCTGTCCACCTATTTCGATACCGATTGGGCTGAGGATGTAGATGGTTGTAGGAGCACTTCTGGTGGGTGTTTCTACTTTTGTTCTGCTCTTGTCTCCTGGCTGAACAAGAAGCAAAAATCCATCTCTTTGTCCACCGCGGAGGTTTAGTACATCGACGTCGGGAGTTGTTGCACGTAACTCTTGTGGATGAAGAAAATGTTGGAGGATTATGGGATTTCATAGGACACCATGACCATCTCCTGTGATAACACGAGCGCGATACACATATCTCATAATTCGGTCCAACATTTGCGCACAAAGCACATCAGGATACGCGAGCACTTTATACGTCAGTTAGTTGAGGAGAAAATCGTATCCCTGAGTTTCGTACCCACCTACCTTCAGTTAGCCGATATTTTCACGAAACCTTTAGATGCCCTTAGATTCGATAGTCTTAGGAAATCTTTGGGGATTTGCACAGTTGACTGAGGGGTTGGTCCGTGTCTAGGATATGATGCATTGTCATGTTCATATCATATTATTCCTATTGCTAGTTTGTATCATTTGTATTCTTATTTTTGCTTTATATTTTTAAAGAAAAAATCCAAAAAGATTTTCTTTTTATAAAAATTTTGAAAAACACAAAAAGATTTTATTTTGATAAAATTTTAAAATCTCCAAAAAGATTTTTGTATTTTGTTTACACTTTTTTTGGATGAGCATTTAAGATAGCTGAATCACAACTTCACTTCCATATTTTCCACGTGACTATTTGATAGTGATTTGAGACGCTACATCATTTCTTCCATATGCTTGATATTGTTTGGAGTCTTTGAGATGTGATTAGTTATATATTTCTACATGTTTGACTCCTATCTCCTTTATTGTACACATGCACGGCTTTATTTGATCATTGTACTTGTCTATCACAAATTGGCTTGAGTGTTTCCATCTCAATTTTGTCTATACAACAAATAATATGCGATAAAACTTGACAAGATTGGAATGCATGTAAAAAATTGTTTGGAGAGATTGTGTGATATTTTTAAATGGGGAAGGGCTGCGAAAGGTTCATTTTACCTTTGCGAATACTAAGCCACCGCTAAATCGGACCTAAAAAATTGAGGAATTTTATTATCCGGGGTCCAAAGAGGTTAAAAGAGCCCAAGAAAAAAAATTAAGGCAATAAAAAGAAATTCATGCCAAATATGGACCATTAGGTTTCACCATCAATTCTCCAATGTTTGAGAATTTAATTTACCTCTATTCAAAATATAAATCTGAGGGAATTTGGTTGGAGAATTTAAACGGGTTTGTACTTCCTTGAAAGTCCTAAAAAAGCATGAAATAGTTTTGGACGTTATTGGTGTGGAAATACCTTTGAGCTTTGATTTGCTGATTTGATTGAGTCAATATCTCATATTTCCACCGTTTTACACCTAAGGAAGATGTTGAGTTCATTCGTTAGGAGTATCCAATATTCATCGTTGACATATGTCATGTTTGTATGCATTGATTTTCCTATCTAATTTGATCACACCCCTACATTTCCGCTATCATCGACTTGGTTGTTTTTGTGTTTGTTCATGATGTGATTCTTTGTTGTATATTTTCTGTGAAAAATTTTGAAAAATTCAAAACTAGTTTGTTTGCTTGGTTTACCGTGACACCCGGATTTGCTTTCTGTGATTTATTCTTTTCCTTATCTATTTCGGACAAATAAAAAAAGGGAGAACGAATTATGATATTATGGGGGAGATTCGATTGTGCTAACATTGATTATGTTTATATCATTCCAAACTCAATACATCACGAGGTTTTTTCTTTATCTCATGTGTGTAGGTAAGAAGATTTAAGATCAAATTGTTGCACACCCTGATGAGAAAGGCTTGGAACTTTGAAAAGTTGATTGTTGAAGAAAATTTTGAAAGTTTGAAGACTTGTCATTTTATCTTTCCATGATTGTCTTGGGAGGATAGATTTGTATAGGTCAGTCTTGTTAATAATAATTCAGATTTTTTATTTTTTACCGGCATAGACGTATGGGGAGATTTGTAAAGACATTGTCTGTCACAATTCAGTATGTCGTATATCGCTACAAGTTAACAAAGAATCGAGGATGATAACATCTACAATCTCCGGATCCGAATTACAAGTGCTCTTCAACATTCAAGCTCCAAGGAGATAATTTTGGTAAAAATATGTTTAAGTTTCATTTTCATTTTATATTTAAAGTGTTGGGATTTTTTTTTAAGGTTAGAAATTTTTTTGAAAATTTCTTTTGTATAAAAGAAGTTTTGTTTAAAAAATATGGAAACAAAAGTTTTTTTTGAAAAACAAAATGAGGTGGGGCTTAAATAATATTTTTTTAAAAAGGGAGCTTCTATTTAGAAAATTGTTTCGTTCACTTATTTTTCCAAAAAGCCTTAAAGGCTTCCACGAAAAAATTTTGGTGAAAAAATTTTGGTGAAAAAATCTTTAACAACGCAGCGGCCAGGCTTACTGTAGAAATTGTGGGGCGCCGCCTTTAAATCCAACATTTGGCATTTGTCATTAAGGCAAATCCTTTTTTCCTTGGTTGGGTGTAATAGCAGGTGCCGTTTTTTTTACCAATCTGTGGCATGCCACGCGGCTAAGTCTGCTTATAGAAAAAGGGGTTTTATTTAGTTACCACCGGTTTTTTGGTTGCTTCCAATCATTGGGATAATGATTGTCTTTTTTGGTCTTTAAAGTTTTTTTTTTTTTGGTAAACATTGAAAGGGAAAGGTTACAAGGAGACTACATCACATAGTGACAAAATCCATAGAGGCGACAAGAAAGGCAAACCACAAAAGTACAACGACAACATAGATCAGAAAACTCTCAACCCAGCTACATCGTGGGGTTATCAAGGATCCACCGCATGCCGTTTGGAACATCCTCAATTTCAACAAGGACCTCGTCCTGCAATTTCGCTTCGCGTGCCAACCAGTCAGCACCCCGAATCCTACCTGGATTAGAAAAGATAAAGTCCACACCCACGACCCGCATAAGCTCATAGCAATCCACCCTAATGTTCTCAAAATCAGTTTCGCGGTACTGGACACCCTTGAAGATCTCAATCAACTCATGCGAGTTGGTTTCCACCAGAATATCCCTCCATCCACGCATCTTAGCCATATTAAGGTTGTGATATAGTCCTTCCATCAGGGCACGGAGGAGCACAGGAGTACCCCTTGGTCGTCCATAGAACCCAACCTTCCAATGGCCCCGATCGTCCAGGACGTAACCCCCAAAGGTAGCAATGCGGTAAGTGGGGTCAGTGCAGGCCTGGAGGGCCACCCTAGTCTTAACCTGATCAACATGCTCAAGAAGGCTCAAGAGAGATTCCGGGATCTCCTCATACTCAGCATAGTCGTAAGTCTGGCGTCTACCAAGCCTAGCAAGGCCATCAGCCCACAAGTTGTTGGAGCGTCTGATATGGGTGATCTTGATATTCATTTCCGTCATAATGGCTATACATTCCTCAATAATATTAGTTAGTGGGTGATTCTGGTGTCCCTGTTTGTTGAGGATATGCACAGCATCCAAGCAGTCGCTACGTAGGAGGCACCCAGACCAGCCCTTGATTCTAGCCAGGTTAAGTCCATGGAGAATTCCCACAAACTCCGCCTTTATGGGGCTACAGTCTCCGATGATCTTGCCGTTGAAACCAAGGATCCACTGCTGGTCTTCACTGCTGACCTTGCCCCCAAAGCCGCCAAGATTGCTGTAGGGGTCATAGCTGCCATCCGTGAAAATCTCATAGCCTGAAAATATATCATTACTTAAAGAGGTGTTAGGAATATTACCCAGGCCATGGTAAGCATACGATTTAGGTTTGGGAATAGCATCAAATTCCCTAGCGAGGGTATTAGAGGCGGAGCAAACCATAGTCGGGGTGATATTTTTCTTTTCAAAAATGTGTTTATTACGCGCAGTCCAAATATGCCAAAGCGAAGAAATAAAAAGGTTAAAGTCAAGCTTCACAGATTTATTCCAAATATTCCCTTTAATCCAGTCTAAAAATTGAATATCTTTATTATTATGCCACTCCTGGGTGGGGAAGGTGTTATCCCACACAGCAGCGGCAAGATGACAATTTCTAAGAATGTGTTCAATATCTTCATCAAACTTACAAAACTAGCATTTTTTTGAATCGGTAAGGCGTCGTTTGAATCTCTGGTAGTTAGTAAGTAACTTTCTATGAAAGATGAGCCATATAAAGGTTTTTAATTTTTGGGGAATTTTAAGTTTCCAAATGAGATCCCATTCAACCTGAGAAGAAGTATTAAGGTCAATCTTAACAATGGTTTCGTAGGCTGATTTTATAGTGAACTTTCTGTTGGCCGAGGGGCCCCAGTAGGGACTATCAACTTTACCGGGCATGTGGGGTAGTGGGGTTCCCATGATTAAATTGGTAGTGTCTTGATTGAAGGTCTTTTTTATGAGTTGCTCATTCCAGGCCCCATTATTTATCAGCTCACAAACAAGAGCCACATGGGAATTGTCATTGGTCTTAGCTATAGTGGAGTTGCCCACCCACCAATCTTTAAATATGTTCGTTGTTTTCCCATCACCAATCACCCATTTAGTATTCTTAACAATATTAGGTTTGCACTTGAGGATACCCCTCCATATGTGGGAGGCCTGCGTTTTCCTGATCCAGTTGCCAGGATTGTTCCATGTCTTGTACTTTGAGCTGAGAACACGAACCCATAGGGAATCTTTATCATTGATAATTTTCCAACCAATCTTGGACACAATGGAATGGTAATTCTCAGCGCTGCTTCTGAGTCCCAGGCCACCAAGGTCCTTGGGGCGGCAGACGGTGTTCCAATTCATAAGGTGGATCTTCTTATGTTCTTTCGAATCCCCCTAGAGAAAATTTCTGTTAAGTTTGTCCAATTTGTCATTAATTTTCTTGGGAAAAATAGGGGTTTGCAGGTTATAAATGGGGGTGGCCGAGGTGACCGCCTGGATAAGCGTAGCTCTACCGGCCAGGGATAGGAGTTTAGCTTTCCATTCCGAGAGCCTTTTTTGGACTTTGGCAATGACATGGGTGAAGTGGCTTGTAGTGACCTTCCCGTGGATAAGATTGGTACCAAGATACATGCCAAGGTCCTTGGTGATATGAATCCCACATCTTCTACTGATGTTGCAGGCATACTGTTTAGGGATATTGGGGGAGACATAAATTCTTAATTTCGAGAGGCTGAAAGTTTTGCTCGAAATGTCGCAGAAGTGTTGGAGAGTTTTCATGACAACCTCGCAACAAGAGGGGGAAGCTTCCGTGAAGAGAATAAGATCATCAGCAAAGAAAAGGTGGGAGATGATCGGGCCATTGAGAGAGGCCTTAAGGCCCTTCCAGTTTCCCTGTTCCACCTGAGAGTTAATGGTGGCGCCCAGGTAATCCATTCACATGACAAAAAGATAGGGAGACAGGGGGTCACCCTGGTGAAGTCCTCTGTTTGGTTTGAACCGGGGAAGAGGAGCCCCATTCCATAATACAGAAGTGGACGCACTGGTAATGCAACTAAGAATGAGGCAGATGAGATTGGGGCTAACATTGAACCATTCAAGAACACGCTTCAAAAAGTCCCAACTAATTTTGTCTTAAGCTTTCTCAAGGTCAATTTTGAAGATGGCACCTCCTTTCTTGCCTTTCATATTATTGAGAGAATGTATAATTTCCTGGGTGATGATGATATTATCCGAGGTCTGACGACCAGGTAAGAAACTAGCTTGATTAGGGCTGATAATCCTACAAAGGGTTGGGCGAAGCTGATTCACAATTATCTTAGTCAGGATTTTATAGGGCACGTTGCAGAGGGTGATGGGTCTGAACTGGTTAATAATTTCGGGGTTGTCAATTTTGGGGATCAGAGTGATGTGACTATCATTTGAAATCTCAGGAAAAGTTCGATAGTCAAAGCATTCGTTGAGAAAATTAAACAGTTTGATTTTGGTAGTCTCCCAAAAGGTGTGATAGAACATAGGTTAGATGCCATCCGGACCCGGGGATTTAAGCCCATTCATGCTAAAGATAGCCCTCTTGGTCTCCTCAATGGATAGAGGGTGGTCCAAGATAATATTATCCATACTTTCAAAGTGTGGGTAATTAAAGTAAAAAAACACATCGTTATGGAAAGGGTTATCGTTATTGGAAAAGAGAGAAATGAAATAGTTATTCGTATGGAGTGTAATCGTAGCACTGTTATCAACCCAGACCCCATTAATTTTTAGCCGCTCAATCTTATTGTACCGTCTTCTGATAATGGTGGTCGTGTGGAAAAATTTAGTGTTTTTGTCTCCCTCACTAAGCCATTTTATACGGGATTTCTGTTTCCAGAGAAGTTCCTCGTGACGCAGGGTGTTATTATATTCATTTTTAATACATTTTTCAAGCATGTTAAGGTTATGGGAAAAATGATTTTCTTGGGCAATTTGCATACCATTAAGTCTTCGTAGAAGACTTTTATTATTATTATTGATATTGCCATAGATAGAGTGGTTCCAGTGTTTTATAATGGTGATACACTTGTCGATGTTTTGATGGAAACTAAGGTTCCTATTCCAGTTATTTAAGATAAGATTATGAAAATCAATATGCTCAAACCAACAGGCAAGAAGTTTAAAAGGGCGGGGGATGAGGATAGAGGAATTGTTACCTTCAAGGCGTATGAACATGGGACAGTGGTCGGATGCAGTCCGGGGGATATTTTCCACAACTGCCTCAGGAAATTGGAGGTGCCAGGCAGGGTTGGCCAACGATCGATCAAGTCTAACCAGGGTATTAGCAAATCCATCAAGGCTGTTGGTCCAAGTGAGGCGTGGTCCCGTACTACCAAGGTCCGTAAGGTTGCAGTTGTTCACATTCTCCGTAAATTTATTACATCTAGGGTCTTTGTCTTTGTTATGTGTGGAGTAGCTTCTTTTCTCGGAAGAGTCAAAGTGATCATTGAAGTCGCCCGTGGCGAGCCAAGGGGTATCAAGATCATGGGCAAGCGTTTTAAGATTGTGCCAAAGGGTTTGACGAAAGGTGTAATTTGGACTAGCATAAATTGCAGAGAGGAGCCATTCAAAGGAGAAACTGATGATCGTGAGATGGGTTTTAAAGTACATCCTCGCCCACCCAAACTGATGACATACCGATTACTTCACATCAACCATACATGGCATCCAATATTATAGATTCCCCATGTTTGACTTCCACTTATGACACATTTTGGTGGAAAGTTATATAACATAAGTTATATAACAAATTTTGTGGAAAGTTATATAACATAAGTTATATAACAAATTTTATGGAAAGTTATATAACGTAAGTTAACTGTTATATAACTTACAACTTATAAGTTATATAACTGTTATATAACTTATAACTTATCTTTTATATCTTATTATTGCTGTCAGATTGAAGCGAGATATGATCCCAACCATTATGAATGGTGTTATGTACTGGCTAGTATGTGATTTTTTTACTTAAAAAATTATTCCTGTCCACTTACAAGTACATTAAGCTTCCCTTTTTGTTTGAATGTGAAGATTGATACACTATGTCTGGTTAGTGTCCAGTGAAACATTTCCCCCTTTTTAAATTAGGTTTGGTGATTGTTGTAGACTTGCAATAAACTTTTGGAATTATTCACAAAGTACTCAATTGTTTTAAATAAACATCAAGAATAATGAGCAGGTATTTCATTTGCCTTTTCACATCTCTATTTTAACGAGACATCAATAATAATGAATAAGTATTTCATTTGTCTTTCCACATCCCTCTTCGTGAATATTTTTTTGTATCAGTTTTTTATTATTTTAGATAATATATTAGTTTCTTCTATTTTTTTATATGCATGCGTAGCTAATAACAGTTTGTTATTATAATTCTTGAATCATTATATCTCACTAGATTTTGATCAATTCTTTTACTCGTTTGTGTAGCCTATATTTTTAATGAGATGTTTTTACAAAAAAAGTAAAAAATGTTTTAAGTGATTTTATGTTTCTCCATTTGAAATAGATTCTATTGTCTTTTATTTTGATATGCAATGTACATTTTTTTTCTTCATAGCTCAATCTATGTAATGTATGTAGATTGAGAATTTACTGTTAATTATAATTACCATTGTAGTGTTGATACAAGAAGAAACAAGGTGAAATGGATGAGTTTTTGAGCTATGAAGATGGCCATAATATGTTTCAGGATTGAAAATGGGTCTAGTCATTAACAACAAAGGTGAATTATAAAGGTGAAAATGGGTCTAAGCATTTCCATTTGTGATTGTGTACCCATAATTACACTATTTGTAATGTTAATTTTTTTGCTTAACACACCATGTCCAAATGGCACGCCTATATAAAGTTTTAGTTGACTTAAAAGTATTTGTAGCATGCTTCCACATTTGCTAGCTTCGTGGACTTCATGATACGTATGACAACTAAGTTAATGTATTTTTTTGCAGAAAGCACCAATTTTCACTTCACATGAGTTTTACATAGCATGTGGTGTAAATCGTATATAATATTTTCTCCTTTTTTATTAGCATTACCAGTTTTTTTAGCGAATGTGTTTTTTCAAATTAACTTCTTAGTATGTTTGATTTATCATGGTTTATGTCAATATTACCAATATTTTTATTTTTTTAGTAAGGTAATAATTATTTCATTCTTTGTGCTAACTATAATATATAATAAAACTGTTAGTAAAAAAAAGAAAAAAAATAGAACATTGCTATGAGATTAAATTTTTTTGCAAGCATACTTATGAAGATTAAAAAATTCATACGTGTAAGTATTAGATATTTTTTTATAAGGTATATGTATGATTTTTATAAAACGATTATGAGAATATTATGGCTCGCGCATTGTGTGGGTTTATACCTAGTAAGTTACATAACAGTTAACTGTTATATAACTTATGTTATATGTACATAAGATGTTATATAACATAAGTCCTACGTTAAACACAATCCACATTAGTTTTCCATCAATTTATGATCTTCTTTCCGTGTTCAAAAATCATATTTGATATCGCGTTTACTTATAGATAGTTTAATGTCATTATATAAGGTTTTGATATATTAGTTGATGTGTACAAGTTGGAGATTATCAATTCATCTATGATTGATGTTATTTCAATTAATCTATGATTTATTTGTTTCGCGTGATGTTACTTATCTATTGCATATTTGTTCTTTTGTGCATTTTCTTTGTGCATCTACTTTTCGTGCTGATACTCACATGCGCTTTCCAGGTTTACCCATGGCATCCTCAGTATATGTAGTATTCAAAGGCTTAAATCCAGGTGTTTACACTTCGTGGAAAATAACACACGCACAAGTCAATGGATACTGAGGCACCGTATTACAAAAATTTGAGTCCATTGAACTTGCTCAGCAGGCGTACTCTAAGTACACGAGGGAGAATGTCACCGCATCAATACCCTACACAGTTGATATACCCAGACTTCACGAAGAGTATCCACCGCGTGGTGACCCATGGTCTAGTTTAGAATGAGTTGTCATATGTTCATGACATTTCATGTCATTGAAGTGATGCGCCGTTATTTTTTTTCAGTTTATTTTTTATTTTATGTTCATTTTCTACTTGGCCCCCAGGAAGGGGTTGTTTGATGTTAAATTAAGTTTAAACAAGTTTTATGTTTAGTGGATATTTGGAATATTAGAAATATAAATGAAATATTGTCAAATTTTTTAGACTTGAATGTTCATGATATTTATTCTATTCTCATCATTTCATCATTTTGTGAAAATATAAAGTTGATTATAACAGCTCTTACCACATTTAACAAATTCAACGTTTGTAACTGCTAATAGCAGTCACAAATTTGTCACTATTGTCAATTTTGTAACTGCTAATAATAGTTACAAATATAAGATTCGTAACCGCTGATAGCAATAAATTTAATATTCATAACTGCTGTCAGCAGTTATAAATATTATACTCGTAACTGCTGACAGCAGTTACAAACAACATTTACAAATTGGGGTCACCAGTTATAACCCCATAGGGGTTATAAAAATTTGTGACTGCTATTAGGAGTTACAATATTTCCTTTTTCATCCCCTAAATTATGACGGTAAATATCAGTTATAAAGGTCATTTGTGACTGCTAACAGCACTCACAAATCACCAATTTTGGTGTAGTGAGCACTGCCACACGCAGTCGAGGGTATGTTTCATCTCATTCTTTTGTTAGCACGGGGTTTGCACGAGAGATGTGTATGGTATATTTTGCATCAGATATCATACAGACTCACCAATGGGTAGAGGGGCACCCATACGGTCAGTATGTTGGGGGTAACGACATTGAGATAGATCCACTCACCTTTATAGCTGATTTATTAGTACTTGACGTTCATGAGTAAGATGTCATTTTAGGGATAGATTGGCTATCTACGTATAGAGCATGTGTGGATTGTTGTGGGAGGTTCATCGTCTTTGTCATTCTAGGGAAGGAGATGTATCTAGTTGTAATGCCACGCCCGAGGTTGGGTCGATCACACAATTGTATTACATCGAGGAGGATACTTCTTCGGAGGTTATAGTGACGTTAGATTCCATCCCAGTGGTGAGTGAGTTTTTTGATGTTTTTGGGGAGATTCTGGGATTACCACCTAGGCGGGAGATCGACTTCGTGATTGGCTTGATTTTGGGAACGAGACCTATTACCAGTACTCCGTATCATATGGCTCCATTGGAGATGAGGGAGCTACGAGAGAAGATTGAGCAGTTGTTAGAACAAGGGTTTATCAGGAGGAGTACTTCACCCAGGGTGCTCCAGTGTTATTCATCAAAAAGAGGGACAGATCTCTAAAACTTTGTGTCGACTACCAGGAGTTGAACAAAGTCACTATTTGGAACAAATACCCTTTACCACGTATAGATGATTTGTTTGACCAGCTGAGGGGTGTTGCGTATTTTTTAAAAATTGATTTGAGTTCGGGGTACCACCAGTTGAGAGTTCGGGAGCAAGACATCTCAAAGACAACCTTTCTTACTAGATATGGATCGTATGAGATTTTAGTGATGCCATTTGGGCTAACCAATGCACCGAAACTATTTTTGGATTTGATGAACCGAGTATTCAGGGATTATATGGATCAGTTTGTTATCGTGTTTAGAGACGATATCTTGATTTATTCTCAGACTATGGAGGAGCACGCATGGCATCTACGGGTGATCTTATAGACGTTTCAAGATCATTTGTTGTATGCAAAGTTTGAGAAATGTGGGTTTTGGCTGAGAGAGGTACAGTTCTTGGTCCACATTGTATACGAGTGGGGGATATCCGTGGACCTAGAAAAAGTTTCTGTCGTGATGGAGTGGGTATGGCTCAGGTGCGTAACTTTTTTGTACTGGTCAGGTACTACTCTCAATTCATCCAAGGATTCTCCAAGATAGACGGGCCCTTAACGAATTTGACAAGGAATGGGGTACCATTTGTGTATGATGAGATGTGACAGCAGACATTTGAGGAGCTGAAGACTAGATTGACTACGACACCAGTTTTGGCATTGCCTCGAGCAGGGGTTGATTACAGAGTCTGTACAAATGCATCCCTAAGGGGACTTGGCAGGGATTTAATACAGGAGGAGAGGCCGATATCGTATGCTTCCCGAAAGATTAAGCCACACGAGGGACATTACTTAACCCACGACTTGGAGTTAGCAGCCGTGACTTTTTCCTTACGAATGTGGAGATACTATCTTCTGGGGGAGAAATTTCATCTTTTTACATACCACAAGAACCTGCAGTATTTATTCACACAGCGGGAGATTAACATATGACAGAGGAGGTGGCTAGAGTTTGTTAAAGATTATCAGTTCGACATTCAGTTCGCTTGTCATGGCGGATGCATTGAGCCGTAAGCCGATTCTGGTGTTGGCGAAAGTGTGGAAGGAGAAGTGGAAGTCACTTCATGGGGATGATGACCTGACTCACAGTTTTATGTCAGTTCTCACCATCACCCTCGAGATCATTATTTGGGGGGTGAAAGCACAGGCGGGAGATCAGCTTTTCCAGGATCGGGTGAGACAGTTACTAGCCGAGGGGGTGTAGCACTTTTCCATTGGGTCGGATGGTGGTTTGAGATTCCAGGGGAGATTCGTTATTCTAGGTGATGATGCGTTAAGGCAAGCCGTCATATCAGAGGCTCTCAGTTCACTTTTTACAGTACACCTCAGAGGGGATAAGAAGTACCATGACATGTGTTGTCAGTACTGGTGGGTCGGGATGGAAAGGGATATAGCTTAGTTTGTGTCTAGGTGTGCTATGTGTCAGCTGGTGTGGATCACCAGCGTCCTGTAGGTGTGTTACAGCCTTTGGAGATCCCGATTTGTAAATGGGAAAACATTTCCATGGACTTCATTATAGGGCTACCTACTTCACAGAGGGGACATGATTCGATATGGGTGATTGTCGACAGATTGACAAGGGTGGACCATTTCTTACTAATCCGGACAGATTACAGCTCCGATCAATACGCCAAACTTTTCCTTGTAGATATTATAAAATTGCATGGGGTATCGCTCAACATAGGGTTAGATAGGGATAGGAAGTTTGTGTCACACTTTTGGAGGAGCTTTCCGCAATCCTTGGGGGCAGAGTTGAGATTGAGCACGTCATATCATCCTCATACCGATGGGGAGACGAAGAGGGTGAACCTAATGCTGGAGGACATGTTGCGGATGTGCATTTTGGATTTTAAGGGAAGCTGGGAGCAATATTTTCCTTTGGTGGAGTTTTCCTACAATAACAACTACCAGTTCACGATTGGGATGGCACCATTTGAGTCACTATAAGGGAGTCCTTTCCATTCACCCTTATGCTGGTTAGAGGTGGGGGAGAATAAGTTACTTGGTTCAAACTTCATTCAGGATACGTCAGAGAAGGTAGAGATGATTCGGGATAGGATACTAATTACCCATAACAGGAAAAAGAGCTATGTGGATGCGGGCTGAAGACACTTAGACTTCGATGTTGGCTCCTCGATACGTGGGACCATTCTCTATCCTGGAGCGGATTGGGCCCATAGCATATTGGTTGGGATTACCGGATCACTTACCTCGGATGTGCGATATTTCCCACATATCTTCATCGCGAAGATTACTTAGAGATGAGGTGGCATACCATCATATTGATATCGACGAGATAGACCTCCATCCAACCATTACTTATGAGGAGAGACCGATAGTGATTATGGACCGACGGGAGCGCTGACTTCGATCCAAGATTATTCTTTTAGTTTGGGTGTAGTGGGGACACCATCGGGAGGGCGAGTTGACTTGGGAGAGGGAGGACGACATGCGCACAAAGTATCCCGAACTCTTCTAGCTAGGTAAGTACTTTTCTTGATTTCAAGGACAGAATCCCGCTATTAGGGGGGGAGAATGTAATACCTCTTATTTTCTTCTAAAATAAATAATGAAATAATATTTTTGGAATAAATAATTAATTGTGAAAATTGGACCTATTTAAATTTTTATTTAAAAATTGCACAATTGAAATCTGTTATATAGTTATATTTGTGTGTGACTAATTTTTGTGTGCATGAGTATGCCATTTACATGTAATGAAGAAAAATACATAATTAACGTGCGACACAAATTAAAAGTACCTATTATTAACATAAATAATTCAAAATATATTTCGGGACACATATGGGCCCGTTTAGATGTTTTAGACCATTAAAAATAGTCTCGGGTCAATATTATAAAGGTTTGGGAACTTTTGGGCTCGTTGAGTTATGGATTCGGGTCCGTTTGGGGGTCCAAAAGTTGGATTTTAGTCCCAACTTGGGATTAGTCAATTATTAGTGTTTAAGTAGGGGTAAACAACTCCCCCACTATTATTCTAGAAAACTTAAAAACAATAATTAATGGGAGAGAATAGGAGAAGGGACAAAAGAGAAGAAAAGGGCAAGAAACCAAGGGAAAATCAAGGGGATTTCATGGGACTTTTCTCCACGAATTTTTAAGGCAAGAATTATATTGCTTAATTTATGCTTTCCAATATATTTCTTGATGCATCATGATGACTGCTTAAATTTCTGGGATCTAGGTTTGAATACGATAAATTTGATGATGATCATTACTTGCAGAGGACTGAATTTAATGTAGAAATTATACCAGAAATTTAGGTATTGAAACCTAAAATTCAGGGTAGATTCACTAGGGTTTTGATATATAAATTTGGGATATTCTGACAAGTTAATGTAGAGGATATTACTTTTAATATGTGTGGACTGAAATTTTGATATAAACCCCATAATAGTCTCTTTATATTTTGAGTTAGATAGGACTGAAATCTGAAGAAGGTTTAATCGATTAAGACCCTTAATAGATATAAATTTTGGGTTGATTTTTGGATTGAGAAATTGAATTATGCATATGTAAATTTCTGGGTTTCGGATGAACTATTATGGGTTTAGAAACTTGATCTGGGAGGAACAGGAATTGAGAAAAGGGCGTGGGAAGACGAAAAGTCATTTGAATGAGGCCTCGTTTGAACGACATGTTATGTAGCGTGAACGATCCCACTCTTGTTCGAGCGACGTGATGGGTTTTTAAGTTCTCGTTCCTTCCTGAAATTTGGTTTGTCTTAATGAAGCAGGTTTTGGCTGGGCTGGTTTACTGTGATTGGGACTTAACATGAGGAATTTTTAAAAACGCTTTATTCCCACATTTTATTGATAATAATTACAAATCACTAGTTTTGGTTAAGTAATTATTTTATGGAATAGAATTAATAATTTATTAAATGGTAAAGTATTAATAAATAAAAATGTTGTTGACTTTAGTTGGGCTTTGTATGGTAATTATGGAGTAATTGCCTATACATATTATATGAGATAATAATATGTACTATTATGTATTTGTGTGGACATACCAATATTCGTGGACTATCCTATCGGCTTGGGGATTCGCGTGTTCAGACCGGGTACCATACGTCGACACTGGTGGGTTTGACGATGTGTAGGCCATATAGGTACTACGTGGAGGTGCCTCCTACGAGAGTAGGTGTTGACGGTGACCCATCCCGTGTCATCACTGGGTATGGGCTATGAACAGGTATCATGTGTAGGGACTGCCTTCAATTTATGTGTGTTTTTGGTTTTCGCTTAGGGTAAGATATTCCTCTAGACTTGTCGATAGAGTACGAATTAGAAACCAACGATAGATGCCTTTATGTGTCAAATATATGGAAGGACATATATTAATAAATACCCGAAATTGAATGAAATAAATTTGATTGTCTAAGAATGTGGAAAATAATTATATTTTGACCCTATAATATATGATAGATGTTTATGTCTTATATGTGAACCTTACGAGTCTAGGATAAATGGGTGTTGGCAAATAAGTGTAGGGATTATATTTAAATATTTAATTATCGATATATCCATTCTATAAATTCAAGATGATGTCATAATCATTATTTTGGATGCGAATAACATCACACTTAGATGAGGGGTGAGGTGTTAAACACAAGGGAGTGACGAAGGAGGAATATTTATTTTTCATCGATTTTCTTGCACACCTCGGACTCTGACCCAAATTTAAATATTTTTCCTCCTAGGTGCTCCTACAAAGGGATAACTGGATTGTGCTCTAGTACTCTTGCAGTCTCACTTGCTCTTCAGACTTCAGATCAGTTGATTCTAGCATAAGTGCTTTCCTTTCGTGGCTATTTATTTATTTGGAACATTTGCAAGGGCATAAGCTCGAGACTTCTTTACTTTATTTTGGTTGGGAATTTTATAACACTGGTTGGATTTATTATTTTATTTGTGGTGGTTTGGACCAATTTATTTATTGTGGATATATTCGTGACATTTCAAATATGGGCCTTAAATAATAATTATTTTATATTCGCATTTGTGCTAAGAATGGAAAGCACAAATGTGAGAAAATAGGAGTTGTTACAATAACCCTAAAAAAAATCTCGGGGGCTACTGCACCCGAACCCTCGTCGTTTTTATTCTTGTGCCCCACCCAATGTGAATCCCTGCTCCGCCATTCTATATACTTATTGTAAAAAAAATTATCTCAACGGGTTCCATATTAAAAATTCTATCAAATATATCATTTACATAAAAGTTGTCCATCATCCACAAAAAGAAAAAAAGAAGTTAAAAGGAAATAAATAGAAGATAATTCATTCTTCTTCATGTTTTTTCCCATGCTACTCAACTGCTTATTTGCTACTGATTCATTACACACAAATCTATTAGAAACTATTTAGGGACTATGAATGACTTGAAAGAGAAATATATATATATATATATATATATATATATATATATATATATATATATATATATATTCAACTCAAAATTGTTCTAAAAAATTACCAAGTGATATATTGATACATGTATTCAGCACACTGGTGGAGCCAAGAAATTATTTTAGATGGGGCAATGCTATATACAAATCACCGACCACTTTAGGGGGTTTGGTGAGAGGAGCCCTCGAGTCGAATCTTTTTAGGTTTATTTTTAGATTTTTTACAAATATTGAATTAATAATTTGCACTTATAGACAATTATAACTCAAATAAAACAATATCGGATATAATATCACAAATGCAGGTAGCACGTTAATCGAATCCACAAACTAAACAACAACCAGATCAATTTAAACCCTTAATTATCTCAAAACCTAATTTATACAACTATAAAATCAATCCAAATAATCCAAGTAAAATAAGACAAGCAACAACCCCAAAATAAAATTAGTAGAAAGTAACACAGCCCAAACCAATCTTTTTTATATAATTACTTTTGAACGTCGAGGTTCTAAGCGATTCTCAAACTAAAATTAAGGAAGCATACAGAACAAGTGGGATGCCTAATACCTTCTCCACTCATAATCTGTTTCTCGAACTCCATAATAAGAATCTCTAAACAATTCGCAGAACTAAACTTGCCTTAGGATTAACTCGAAATGGCTAATCAGAACCTTTTTGTTTGTTTTATACAAAATAAATTGGCGATGTAAAAATAACTATGTGTGATAAAGATTTAAAATAAAATCGCAAATTCCAACTACAAACTTATTTAATCCGAGTCAATTTTTGAATCAAATTAATTCAGCCCTTAAACAAATATGTGTGTGCATGTGTCAAATTAACATAAACACAAACATGCTAACTCACAAATTTCGGGAAAAATCCTCGAAGGGAAAAACCTTTTATTTCACTATAATTAAATCGCAATTTACAATTACAATGAAATATGCAATACGTTTACCTTAGCAAATGTACATAGACGCAAAGTCTAGAGTTGGCAATGGATTCCACTCAGCGAACCCATATGAACCGCAGTCCAGTTTTTAACAAAGATCCACACGCAGCGAACCTCAATGACCTCAGTCTTTAGATGTAGATAGGCACTCCACAAAGGTTGAACAATAGCAAAATATATTCTTGGGTTCCAAAACAATTCACCTAAACATTGGGATTTTTGTGAATTGAAAAACAAGGGTTTAAAGCCCTAAATGAAGAAGTCAAAAGTGTTCTGTTGATTTGCATTATTTGCAGAATAAAAATTAAAAAGACTTCTTAACGAAATATGCCTCGTTTAATGTGTATTTATACAAAACCTTAAGACGAAAGATCGCTCAAATGAGATCACATCTCGCTTGAATGATGACACGCGTCGCTCGAACGAGCTTCACGCGAGATGGCATATCATTTGAATGACATAGGTTGTCATTCGAACGAGCCTTTAAAAAAATTATTTTTCTTTTCCCAGAAAATGCAGCAACTTAAAACTTCGAAAAATAATTTTGATGAAAAACTTCAAAACTCCGCTCCAACACTTAGAAATTTTTTGATAAAAAATATCCCAATATTCTAAGTGAAATGCTAAGGAATAAAAACACAACATTTACCAAATTCATCTCGCGGAGGCTTGAATGTTGAACAAACTTGATATTCAGATACGTCTTTTTGCATATGTGATCTTGAATATTCTTCAACGGTTGTAGCGGTATACGACATACTTAATTGATCACGGACATTTATAACCTTATGTCCTTACAAGCGACTCTGAACAACTGATAACCACTTGCACGATATATATTTAGGCCTAGGCCTAAACTGAGGCATGTAAAAAAATTAGATATGGTGTCAAACAGCTTCGATGGGCTAATCATTGCCCAAACACACTGATAACCCGACCTCGGGGGGAGAAGCAGATTGAGAAACAAACAGTCCCGCATCCACCGTTACATGCATGAACTTTGCCTTGGTTCACTTGTTTTTATGATCCTTCATTAAGTGAGGTTTACAACAAATGGAAATCGTTAAAATTGCAGTAGTTTAATTTTATAATCACAGATAAATAATAAGAGCAAACACATGAGAGACAAAGGTTTTTAAAGTGGTGCAGTTGTTAAAAGCCTACGTCCACTGTTGGGATTACTATTTATGTTTACAAGAGATCAGTATGGTGTGCTTGAGAATAATTTCCTTCACCCTTTGAGCAGAGGGCGATGATATAATATTAGTGGTTCGGAACCATAAAGACGAAATGCATTTATAGTTTTAGGCATTTACATATGTTTACAATAAATGAGACACTTTGTATTCAGTGCTGGTCGCCTCTTAATCCAAGTAAGTTTTGTTATTACTGATGATTCACATTCTGGAGTTGATCGGCATTCTAGCCGAGTAGGTTCCTTTGGTGCTCATCAAGATAGTTGAATAGCCACATAGGACGATAAGTGTCTATTGTTCACTGGTCCACGTGGGGAGGTAATTTTTACATATGACAAAAGCCTCGAACGCTCCATGCTTGATGATTGATCGAAAGTATGGAGTATTTGTTCAAAATGTTGGTCGAAGTACTATCTTAATACTTGGTCAGTAGTCGACATCCTGAACTTGTAAAAAATATTCATTAGCACTGTTGATTATGGACTTTTTATAAATAATTCAAACCTCTTTGAACTGCCAAACGGTATGCTAGTCTTTTTATGATATGGGAAGCGTATAGCTAATGATAGTTCAATCAATTGTACAGTTAATCATTTAGTCTCTAGAATTTACGAAACCTATAAATAGGTAGAAATTTCCCTAATTTCCTTTTCACCTCAAATCTTCTGCACTTAACATTTTCCCTTATTCTTGAGCTTTCCTTCTGCCATCTCTTATTGCCTGCTAATCGTCATCATTTTTCCATCTTTATTGTTATTTGTAGATTGTTGTAAGATGTATTTACTTTTTTCTCCATTTTCACCATTTTCTCTCTTTCAACCATGGTTTACTTCGTGGATAATGGCTCATTAGAGGAGTTTAGGGAAAAAGGAAGATTCTTGATTGGGTAGGTCTAGATATTGTCCAAGGTCCTGTAAATGTTTATTCTTTAGCGGAGCGTCATTGGATTCCCGCTCTTTTCATTACTGAGTGTGGTATTATCTTTCCCCCAAATTAGTAGGCTAGGACTCTACCTATTGATAGGTTGACTGCTTCCCCTTTAACTAGAGCCCGTTTAACTGATACGGTTGTTCATAATTTAGCTTTGGTAAGTCTCCTTAACTTTTCTGTTAGTAGTAAATAACTTTAAATGCTTTCCTTATGATTATTATTTCATTTCCTTGATATTTTTGGTTCACTTCAACTAGATGATGGAGAAGAATGACCAAATAAGGTCCTCTTCCTCAGCTGATATGGAGGAAGCTTTAAAAGGTTTGTAAAAATTCTTGCAAGCATCTACAGAAGCCTTAGAGAGAGAGAAACAAATTTGACAAAGCAAGATGAGGGTTGCCAATGACTAAGACCGAGTAAAAGAAGAAGCCCTAAAAATTATTGTTAATGAGCTTACTCAGGACAAGTTGGCCATTGCTAAAGCTGAGAATCAGGTAAAGACTGTTGAAGATAAGGTGGTGGTCTTGACTAATGATAACACTGCCCTCGGCTAATGGCAAGAAAGATAAATAAGAGGCAATAATTATAGGATGGGAGAAATCCTTTGCTATGACATCCATAAAAATTAATTATACCAGGAAGCAATCCTTCAAGAAAGGTTAGTCGAAAGCCGTGAAAGAAGTTGGTACTCCAATAGATTTTGAACTCTTTCAGAGAGATGACTCAGGAACTCCTCCTAACCTAGATGAGAACTTTAAAGATGATGATGAGGATTCTGGGGAGTCTTCTATGATTCTTGTTGAGACTGCCAACCTACCTGCTACCATCCAAGGTAAGGCCAAGAAGCAGGAGAAGGACAAAGATAAGGTGTAACTCCTTTTACTTAATTTCTTTTTACCTTTTTCTTTATGTATTTTTCATTTTTTCTTTTCCATTGTTTCTGCTGTATCCAACTCTGTAACCTTAACATGATCAATGAAAGGAATTTTTTTGATAAATTGCTTCCAACTTCAAGTGACGTTGATTTCTTGTTAATTGTTATCCTATATGTTGCCTATTTTTCTTGATTAACCCATAAACTTATACTTGTAAGTTTCTAGTTTGATGCCTGGAAGAAAGCCATAGTTTCTGCTGAATCTGACCTACTCAGGTGATGTAAAATTTTTCTTAAGGTTGTCCATATTTCCTTGACTGAGGAAGATCTGGTAGGGTTTATCAACTCAGATGTCTCCAACTAGATGAAGGATTCCTATATCCATCTTCATTGCTTTCTGGATAGAGAAATTAAAAATATTATTGCATATTATAAGATGATATAGTAACTTTAGGAAGATCATAAAACTTTTATCATCCCTGCTTCATTATGACTACGGGGCTAAGTATAAGGCCTTGAGTGAAAGATGGGGCTTTTACAAAAAAGTACAGGATATTACTTTTTCCCTGGGTAAGAAGGAATTGGTTATTAAATAAGAACCTTAAGGTGCCCGATTAATTGCTGCTCTTTTGAAAAAGGAGAATATTGCTTTGAGGGATGAGCTTGATAGTTTGAAGAAGTCAACCACCACTGCGCCAGATGAAGGGACATCATTTTTGGAGACTGAAAATGCAAGGCTATTAGAGGAATTGGAGGCCTTACAAAAGAAAAAAACCAATAATAATAGGTAGGGGTAGTCATCCAGGCAGAGTATGATTGTTCAGCCAATTATTGATGAGTCAAGAACTAAGAAAGCTTCGATCGACCGAGCTGCGATGCTCTAAGAGAGGGATGAAACTATGAAGAAACTCCAAGAAAAGGTGATAGTCTTAATTTCTATTTCCATAAGTAACCCAAAGCTGTTTGGATGGACGGATATAACGAAGCCTTGACGTACTTAAATAAGCACATAGAGCAGGCCAAGAATGAGGGCTATAAATGTCGTAGGATGAATATGCTTGCTCCGATAAAGATACATAAGGATAATGAATTGTGGTACTGGCATGATCTAAGAGTATTGGATTATCCTGATCGTCCTTTCTCTATTAATGTTAACTGGACTCTTCTAGATGCCATTCTGTAGAGATTAATCATAAAATAAATTGGGGACTATAACTTTGAAGGAGAAGATGAATATATTTATCCCGAGAACCTACTTGATCGATCGAGCAGTGGCAAGCGTACTAGGAGGAGATATTTTATATATATCAATCATCTAAGCACCCTTGATGAACCTCCTATTGGGATGAGCAAGGCTGATGGAAAACGCCTAATAGAATAAACTTGAATTATGTGCTCTATTGATGTTCTCTTTGTAATTCATATTCATTAGAATGAAATGAAATTTATTTAAGACATTTTGTCTTCTTTATTCAAGATTGTAGTTAATATTAATCTGTTTGCTTACTAGGTAATCTGTGACTAGGTAGTCGGGCTAGTGATTAAATAACCTACTTAAATATTGAAGGCTTGATTCTTAATTGGAATGCCTTAGATTCTACTAATTTTGCTCTTAGATAAAAATGTAAATAGTTGTATTGAACTAAGTTGTAGCCTTAGGTATCAGTGATGACCAAGTGTATTTGGAATGTATAATTAACCCTCTATTTTAACTTGGTCAGGTAAAACCTCTTATGTTTGACTTTAAGTCTTACAAGAAGTTTTACTAACTTCTTATTTGTCGAAGACGAAATCATGCATGAAGTTTTAAGAGATAAATTTTCTGTAGATAGAAAATAGTTCTGAACTAAACTTTTTTGTAGTTAGAAAAGTTTGAGTTTAAAATTAATAGTTTAAACTAAAAGTTTAAACTGAGAAAGTAGTTTGGACAGACTTTAGACAAAGACTTTTAATAAGGCTTTTAGTAAGGTAAGGTGGGTGATATCACACTATACTCCAAAAAATAAACTATAAAAAAGAAGTATAATTGACAAAATCATACAACTTCACTAAATTGGATAACTTATTATGTCAAGAGAAAAATTACTCGTAATATTTACGAAGATGGTCGTCTTTCTATGGGTTCTTAAACTCTTCACTTTCCAACGTTTTTAGGCGGTAGGTTCCTTGTCGGATAATCGTCGAGATATGGTATAGACCATGCCATTTAGGCTCCAACTTGCTACTCTTTTCAATCACATTCTTCAGCATAAATCTCCCTTTTTTAAGTTGGTATGCTTGAATCGCCTATTATAGAACCTAGCAGTCCTTTGTTGATAGGACATCGTTCGAATTGCAAAATCTTCCCTTACCTCTTCAACCATATCCAGATCTAGTAGTCTCTTCAAATCACTCTTAGGGGAATCAAAACTCAACACCCTATGAGTAGACAAACCTATTTCAGTTGGTACCAATGCCTGACTGCCGAAGGTGAGCATATATAGAGTCTCTCATGTAGCCGTTCTTATCACAGTTCTATAAGACTAAAGAACGCTATGAAATTCGTTGATCCAATTTTCCTTATCTTCATCCAACCATTTCTTCATGACATCAAATAATGTTTTATTAGTGATCTCTGCCTGATCATTTCATTGTGGATGTCCAAGTACTGAATGTAGTTTTTGAATTTTAGATCGGATGCAATACTCTTCAAACTCTTTATTATCGAATTGAGTACCATGTTAGAGATATATGATTTGCTTCCATATGAACTGAAACACTCTTTGATAGGGTATATCGATCAAGGGTTCAGCATCTACCTATTTGGTAAAGTAATCCTCTACGATAACTAAGTACTTGAACCATCATTTGATGGTCGAAAATGATCCCACCAAGTCTCTTCCCCAAATAGCGAAGGGCCATGGAGAAGTGATAGGAGTTAGGGAAACCCCCAGTTTTTAATGAATAGAAGCCTCTAGCACTTGTCACACCTTTTGGTAAAAAAAACACGGTTTGCTTAATTGTTGACCAATAATAGCCTTGTGTAGCTATTCTTTATACCAAAGATCTTCCAGTTGAGTGGGCACCACATGAACCTTCATAGACCTCTTTAATCATGTCATCTACTTCAGTTGGATGGACACACCAAAGCAAAGAGATCGTGTAGAATCTTCTGTATAAAACTCCTTTCTACAAGACATAGTGGGTTACTTTGTATCTTAATTTTCTTCCCTCCTTCTAATTGGGGTTGGTAACTGTCCTTTATCAATGTATTATCTAATTGGATCCAGCTAGGAAGGGCCCAATTCTACATAAATGATATTGATTGCATCCACATTAATACTTCTACTGGTGAGAATATCTACCGGGATGGTTCTTCTGAGCTCCATTGGAGTCGTTGAGACTAGCCGAGTAAGAGCATTTGCTCAGGTATTGTCTACTCTTAGAATTTTGACCATTTTGACTGCAAGAAATGAGGAAATGACTTCCCTAGCCTTGTTAAGGTATTTCACCATTATTTCTCCCTTGAATCGATATATCTAAAGTAATCGATAAACAATAAGTTGAGAATCACTGTGCACTATCACCTTCTCGGCACCAAATGACACTACACCAAATCTTGCGCATGGTCACGAACTTGGGCCATGACCATTGAAAGTGGGTCGCGGATTTGGTCCGTGACCATATAGATCATGACTATTTTTGTTGGTCATTGCACAAGTCCCTGACCAACATCACTAGTCATGGTACATTATGGTCATGGATTTGGGCCGTAAACCAACCATTTTCACCCACGAAAACTGGTCGCGGACTACGATGGTGACAAATTAATTTTTAAAGTAAAAATGATCACGACCCAAGTCCGTGACCAAACCATTTTCCCACGAAACATGGTCACGGACTTGGGCCATAACCATTTAATTTTTAAAATAAAAATGGTCACGGACCCAACCAATTGTGTTCACAATAGTGGTCACCGACTTGGGCCGTGACCATTTTTTATTATAAAAATAAAATTGTCACAATCCAAATCCATAACTATTTTTTATAATAATAAATCATAATTAAGAATTTTTCTCAAACCGGGAGTCCCGTGAGTATACAACCAGTTCTTAGGGATTACACTGGTCCCATGAAAGGTGTTCATGCCTATAACAGGGCTGTTTGGTTGCTATTTTATGTTTTCACCCTTTGACAGCATATTTTTATGCCCAAGTCTAACAATTTATAATTTTTTATCGTGCTCTCAGATCAAGAGTCCCAGGAGTACGTGGTTGGTTTTTACGGGTTACATTAGTCCAGTGCGAGGTGCTTGTGCCTCTCACGGGGTCGTTTTGTGGTTGTTTTATATTTTCACCCTTTGACGATAAGTTTTTAAGCCTAAGTCTAACAGTTTGAAAATTTTCATCATGCTCTCAAAATGGGAGTCCCATGAGTATGCGATGAGTTCTTACGGATTCCATTGGTCCTATGCAAGGTGTCCGTGCCTCTCATGGGGCCGTTTTGTGGCTATTTTATGTTTGCACCCTTTGACGACATGTTTTTAAGCCTAAATCTAACAGTTTGCAAATTTTCATCGTTTTCTTAAATCGAAATTCCTGTGAGTATTCGGTCGATTCTTACGGGTTACATTGGTCCCATGGGAGGTGTCTATGCCTCTCACGGGGCCACTTTATGATTGTATTACGTTTTCACCCTTTGACAGCATGTTTTTAAGCCGAAGTCTAACAGTTTTCAAATTTTCGTCGTTCTCTCAAATCGGGAGTCCTGTGAGTACGCAGTCGGTTTCTATGGGTTACATTGGTTCGTGCGAGGTATTCGTGCCTCTCAAGGTGCCATTTTGTGGCTACTTTACAATTTCACCCTTTCATGACATATTTTTAAGCCTAAGTCTAACACTTTGTAAATTTCTATCGTTCTCTCAAACTGAGAGTCCTGTGAGTACGCGATCAGTTCATACGAGTTATATTGGTCCCATGCGAGGTTTTCATGCCTTTCATGGGGTCATTTTGTGATTGTTTTACATTTTCATCCTTTGACGACATGTTTTAAGCCTAATTTTAACAGTTTGCAAATTTTTGTCGTGCTCTCAAACCGGGAGTCTTATGTGTACGCGATAGGTTCCTACGGGTTACATTGGTCCTGGGTGAGGTGTTCGTGTCTCTCCCATGGCCATTTTGTGAATTTTTTACGTTTTCATCCTTTGATGACATGTTTTTAAGCATAAGTTTAACACTTTCCAAATTTTTGTCATGCTCCCAAATCAAAAGTCCTGTGTGTACGCGGTTAGTTCTTGTAGCTTACATTGATCCCGTGCGAGGTGTTCGTGCCTCTCATGTGGCCATTTTATGGTTGTTTTACATTTTCACCTTTTGATGGAGTTCTTAAGCATAAGTCTAAAAGTTTGCAAATTTTTGTCGTGCTCTCAGACCGGGAGTCCCGTGAATATGCAGTCGGTTCCTGCAAGTTACATTGTCCCGTGTGAGGTGTTCGTACCTCTCACTGGACTATTTTGTCGCTATTTTACATTTTCACCCTTTGATGACACGTTTTTAACCCTAAGTCTAGTAGTTTGTAAATTTTTGTCGTGTTTCAAAAATGGGGAGTTTTATGAGTACACAGTCCGTTCCTCCGAGTTATATTGGTATCGTGCGAGGTGTTCATGCCTCTCACGTCCATTTTTTGACTGTTTTATATTTTCACCCTTTGGCGGTATGTTTTTCAGCCTAATCTATGAGTTTGAATTTTTTTATCATGCTCTCAAATCGGGAGTTCTATGAGTAAGCGGTCGGTTCTTACGGGTTACATTGGTCCCGTGCGAGGTGTTAATGCCTTTCACGGGGCTGTTTTGTGACCTTTTTTACATTTTCACCCTTTGACGGCATGTTTTTAAGCCTAAGTCTAACAGTTAGTAAATTTTCACCACGCTCTTAAATCGGAAGTCCCGTGACAATGCGGTCGGATCCTATGGGTTACATTGGTCCGTGCGAGGTGTTCGTGCCTCTCACGGGATCATTTTGTGTCTATTTTATATTTTCACCCTTTGACGACATGTTTATTAGCGTAAGTCAAACTGGGAGTCCCTTGAGTACGCGGTCGGTTCCTACGAAAAAGGAGTGTTGTAAATGAGAAACATCAAGAATGGGAGAAAATAATGTTAGAGTGTCCTGGATTGGTGGTTCTTGATAGATGTCACACTCCTCGTAATGAGAGGAGTCGTATTTGGAATACTCTATCAAAACTCCAAATGGAAAAACGCATCATATTATTCGGGACTCCTTTCCAGAATAATTTCAATGAGCTCTACAACACGCTACATTTTATAAGGCCAAAAAAAGAAGATTTTCTTGCCACATGACCTATTTTCTAAGTTAAAGTGAAAATACTTTCGAAAGGGAAAATCCTAAGAAAAGGGGGACTTAGTTTGTATTACAAGTGGGAACATATCCCTAGTGAGGTGTTAGTGCCTCTCATGGGTCTGAACGAAAAATTATCATCATGTTTGCTAACATAAGGTATATTTTTTTCAAGTCCTAAGTCTAGATAATCTCAAATTACCACCGTGTTCTCAAACCGGGGGTCCCATGACCACGAGTTTAGTTCCTACGAGTTACATTAGTCCCGTGCGAGGTGTTGGTACCTCTTATGGTGTCGTTCGAGGTTTCTTTCCCTAACGGCATGTTTTTAAGCCCAAGTCTAAATATTTTGAAATTAACATCTTGTTCTGAAGTTGAGGCTCCCGTGATTATCCAACAGCCAAAAACCAACAACAATCCAACAACCAATAATTATCCCATACTCCATCTAACATACTATCCAACAACAATCCAATAACTAATAATTATCCAACAGCCAAACCAAACAAAACCAATAAATATCTCACATTACTTCTGTTATCTAAAAGATTTAAAAGATAATGCATATCAATTATATAACTACTTCAGTTGAAGTAAAGAGTACCTAGTTCCTGCGATCCATGAAGGCCATTAAATAGAGTCTTCAAAATGTGTGATTAAACCAAATTGATCCTAGAGCCCCTAGCGTATTCTTTTACATGTACATTTGTTGATTAGTTTCTTTAATACAATCTTCATAAAATGGAGCTAATTAAATTACATTTTATGAAGACTGCATCAATCAAACTGATCAACAAATGTATATGTATAAGAACACATGTAAATTGAGTTGGGTCAATTTGATCCATTCATAAACTCAAATGACTATATTCTCAAATCGAGCGTCTTGTGAAAGTAACTAAAAATTTGACTGAACATAACATATTATCTAAAGTTAACTTAGATAAATCATATTAAACATTCGTAAACATAACTAAACATACATCAAAGTAAAGCGCTAATACAGTCTCAATATCATAATAGGATACAAATAACATTTACAAGGATAAAATAATATTTTGATCTCAATCTTCATCTAAATCAACTAAAAGATCATTCAAATTAGGGTTGTCATCAAGTGGAACTCTTTTGGAGCCTTTAATGCATCCATTTGAGTAGTCATACCTTTGGTGCATGCACAACAATAGACCAATTGCCATCGTCTATACACTTCCAGTAGAATGTCTTCTTTACATTCTGAAAAGTACAAATAAAAGCATCGTTGACTGTGTGATCTTTACTCTTCAGCTTTAATAAATCTACCATAATAAGATTAGAGTCAGGATCAACTTTGCAAGCATTCTTAGTATCCTCCACCTTCACCCAATCACAATAGAATATGGTTTCTGTGAAATCTAAGTAATAAAGTTCTAAGATTTATTGGATCATCCCGTAATAGGCTAGCACCGTATTCTTTGAATTTTTATCACTTTTGCTAGCGAAATAGGTGGTCAAGGCATAAATTGATAATCCACTATTTTGCGTCAAAATCTTTTCCTCATATGAATATGAAATGAAATTAAAACCGTTTGTACGAAATTTCTAAACTCTTTCGCACGAAATCTAGGTCCTTTTTCTAGGCTTGCAAGCCTGGAAGAGACATCACCTCTTTTTAGAAGTTGCATTTATTAATGAATTTGTATTGGGCATGTTTTTACCAAACACGAATAAAAAATTGCACACTTAAGATGTGAAAATTACCTCTTTTGATACCCATGCCCTAAAATTAGTTGTTGTGCAATTTCTCCTTTCATTTTGGGCAATTTCGTTCTTGTACTTCCTAGCGATAAATTGTAGATTTTAGATCATAAAATATAAAATACATATAATCAAAGAAGAAGAATTCAGTGGATACTAATTCTCTCCGGTCTTGGACTTCATCTTACGATTCGAAGACATAAAGAGTTGCTTGCTCGTATTGTATATTTGTGACTTTCACCTCTTTAGGATTCCCAAACAGTAATTTGTCCTCAAACTCGTCAGGTTCTTTTATCACTCTTCCACGAGGATTGAACCTCCTCACCTCTTGTTCTGGAATATGTTCCTTATCATATAACTATGATTCCACATTTACGTATTCTTCAGTAATTAACCCTCCAATATACCGTGTATTCTTCACATAATCTTTGAAGGTTTTCATCAAGCACTCAAAAGGATACATCCAATGATACCTAATGGGATCACATAATAAAGCCTCATTATATAAATGCACAAGTTGGCGGATGCTAATATCGAAACATGACGGAGGAAAATATTTCTCTAATACACAAACTGCTTCGACTAAAGTTGATTTTACAGCTTTAATGTGCATTTTGTTTACCACTTTTTCACAAAGTAGGGTAAAACACAAACTAATTTGCACAATTGCCCGATGGAGATCTTTATGTTCAGAGAAGCAATGCCGAAATAACAGAGGAATTAATTGGATGATTACATGTCAGTCGTGAGACTTGCACTGTTTTAAGTCATTTGCTTAGTAGCTTACTACCCAACGTAAATTACAAGAATAACCCATTGGAGTCTTCAAGTTGAAAAATGTGTCTAAGATGATCTTCTTCTCACTAGTAGTCAAAGTGAAATTAGCCAGAGGGGTAAAAAAATTTCTTCTTGTAAGATCGTTTCTTAACCAGAGTTTCTTCTTTATTTTCTTATCTTGTAGATCTTGGCCGGCTCATTTCTCCATCTTTGGAATGAGATCTACCCACACATGTTCCTACTAGATGTTCTGCAGCTTTCTTCTATGTGTGCATCACATCAATTACACGCCTTACACGATGATCTTTTCAATACGAAAAATAAAAATATTGATTATCTGGACCATGGCTTTGCTTTACCAGGGTCATTAGGATCCCCCTAGCTTTACACTTTAGGTTTGCAAACTTGGGGTGTTTTCCTACCTACCTATTCCCCGCAGTCGTAGCCGTCAGCTTCTCCTCGATCTACTGGCTAGAAATCCGAGCAGGTGGCATTCGGTGCTCATGACCAATATGATAAAAGTTTGACTTGTTATTCCTGAAAAGGTGACTAGTCAGCAGAAATCTACGATGAACCGTGTAACTCATCTTACTACTATATTGTATCCAACTAGATTTAGTTTCCTCTCCATATATAGAACATCCATAATAACCATGAACATTACAATCGGATAAGGTCCCATAATTAGGAAGGTCGTGGATCACCCACATCACCATTGTTTTACGTGTGAACTCTTCACCCTTGTGATATTCGAATGCTATCACACCTTTATCCCGTAACTCTTTAAGTTCTTCGATTAATGGGGCTACGAATATATCAATATCATCTCTTGGAGCCTTCGACCCGGGTATCAATAAAGATAACATTGAGAACTCCTTTCTCATGCACAGTGTCAGAGGGAGACTTAAAAGCGCCATGAGAACTGTCCAATAACTCTGACTAGTACTTAAATTGCGGAAAGGGATAAACCCATCGATTGAGATTGCAAGTTGAACGTTGTGTAGTTACTTTGCAAATTCATGGTGTCGCACATTTGAAATTTACCAAATTAGTGAATCAACCAAATGACGCATCATATTCCCACCCACCTCGTATCGATTTGGCTATGGCATGGCCTACTTTATCCACGGCATAGTAAAAAACCGCTTTAATGGTGGCCCAAGTGGAAAATACTTCAAAACCTTTTGTAGGACTTGCAAGCACTTTCGATATTTTGCAACTTTGTCTTTTCCATTCTCACAAATGACGTATCTAGGCTCATTGCATACTCAACATTCATCCTTCTCTTTATGCTCGTTGAGGTACAATATGCAATCATACTTGCATGTATGAATAGATTTGTATTTCACTTTCAAACCCTTCAATCGCCTCTTCATGGTAGGATAATTGTCTGGTAACGTGTTCTCTTTTGGACAAATTTCTTTAACCCACTTAAGAACTCTAGTAGAATTTCGGTTACGCTATTCCCAAAGAAACCAAATTGACTCTTTAAATTATGCTAACCAATCGTTGCATATAATACCGAGTGATCTTCATCGCAATCTTTATACGGCGGTCTAGCCGCATCGGTTTTCAATTATATATATTCCCGGTCTCCAGGTTGTTCAATACCAAATTATTCACTGTGCTCATTATTGTATCCATCGGTTGGTGATTTTGGTTATGGTGGACTCCGTAAGAATATTCAATTAGTTTAGTCAATGAACTATGTGTTAGCGAATCATTTACCACTTCCACTCGCTGGTGTTCTGTTACGTGAACGGTTACCGATAATTCTTTGGGAACAAAAGGTATATGTTTTTCACTATGGTATGTCCATTTGTTATAATCTTATCAAATTCCCCACTTTATTAAATGTAACTCAACATCTTCTAAAGATTTATATTTTCCATTCATACAATGGGTGAACGGACACAAAATCTTCTCATTTTTAAGGTTCTTAAAAGCGTAGCTAATAAATTCTTTAACGCCTTTAACTTAAATATTAGTTATTCGGCCAGTCTCCCCAATCCACTCTTTATATTGTGGAAAATCCATGTAATAATCTTCAAATTGCAGTCCTGTGTTAACATGATAAAATAAATATAGTGTCAACAATGCACCAATCAATCAAAGTAAAGCACTAATATAGTGTCAATAATGCACTAATCAATCAAACTATATAATAAACTTGAATATAACAACACACTAATCAACGATACTACATGACCACTTAAACTCAAATTAAATAAATTTGTCTAGTGATTATAACATAAAAAAAATATTACTACATCTTCATCAAACAATAAAGTGGCCAAATGATAAAAGAGTTTAAATAATTTTTCAACCCATTCCCTTCTCCATTGTCGAGGTTCACGGGAACATCTTCAAAACCATCATATATTCTATCAACCATGATCTAACACTCACCCTCCTTCAAAGGCCGACTATGTACTTAAGTTCCTACTTCAGTGGAGATGAGCGTGCACACCCCAATGAATTTTTTACCGCTCAAGTCGTTCATATAGTATTTCTCACCATAGTCACCGTGGGTTATTGATGATGATCCAAGACCTGTGCCATGATGAGGTGATGAGAAGGGGAATGTTGAAGAAGGACCCAAAATTTGTGAGGGGAATGGAGAAGGAGGAAAATTTTGAGGAGGTCAAGGGAAATCGGGATACATTGGGGCTGCAGGGGCGTACGTTCGGTTAAAAGGGACATAATTTGTGAAAGTTTCTCATTCTCGCCTCCCAATTCATTTAGAAGTCCCATTCTATCCCCTTCGGTCTTAGAATGATGTTCATCATTGGACTAGAAACATTTATTAACAAAAAAAAGCTCGTCCACGATAGGTGCAGTGTGCTTGAATTTTTTTTTTGACATATGCGGTCCCAAACCTCTCGGCATCCCTCTTCTGTCCTTCCCCAAGGTCTGTGTAAGGGCATCATTGTCAAGGTTATCAAACGGGTTGAAGCTGACTGACTACTCATAGACTCTACTGATTCTAGAGTCTTAGCTAAGTGAGGAGGGAATTTATTATCTTTGTCCCTTCTTACATGCACGTACAAGTTGGCCCGATTCAATTTTTTCCTTCATCTAGGCTGCCTTTCATCTTGCTCGACCACTCATTCTTCAAATATTTATAAGGTTTCAAGCCAAGCCAGTGGACATTAGTGTTTTTGGCCCTATTCTACTTATTTTTTCCCCTTATAGCATTTTCGAGTCCTTCGCCTCGTTTTCCAGAAAATCATTTCATTGACCGACTGACATCTTAATGTTTGAAGGGACTTTGTCTTTGAGTGCCAAAATTTCAGAGCTCGATGCCCCCTTAGGGAAATTATTATGTCTAAGTTTTCTTCGATATGTTCGAAGTTGTTCAACAACCTTTGAAAGAACCTTATTTTTTGAGTTTGCGAAAAAAGAAATCGCTTGTTAAGTTTCTCGTAGATGTCATCTTTAACAGCTTGATCTAAGAGGTTCCAAATGTAATCTCCTCCCACTTACACATTCATTTTTCCCAAGGATAAATACTGGGCTTTAAACTACTAAACGTGATTCTTATCCCAGATGGGGTTATTTCCCAATAGAGAGAACCCAATGGACTTCTTATCAACTGACCCTGCAGTTTCAAGAGCGTTGGGTGTGTCTATTGGATTATGGGAGTACTTTGCCTAATGTAACTCGGAGTGGTGTTGTCAACCATTATTGGAGTTGAGTATTGCTCACCAATTGGTGATAAGAATTCTCCTTGGAGTGGTGTCCTCTCATCGGTTGGAGCGTTGTGTCCATCACCGCCCGACGTTATCTACAAAACAATAAAAGTTCAATATGTATCTATAATAAATGCATAATTTCAAAGTTCAATATGAAATTATAACTAACAAAATAATTTTTTGACCATATATTATAATATACCTTTTCATGGTAAGACTTTAATAAAAGTTCAATGTGTTTGATCTCCATCAAGTCGGGATTTATTTTTAAAAGCTATGGATTTTTGCACTTGGATAATTAGGAGGAAGCGTACCTATAATGGATGCATTGATGTCACTGACATGAACTCGAAATCTCATCCTCTTCAAACTATTGGCAAGATTAGGTTTGATGTGTATGTGTTGCGAGACATCACAGTCTTCGTCAATGCTCTTTATACGTAATTGTATCTATAAGGGGTGAATTTTTTTTGCTGCCTTCTCTAATAACGTAAGCATGGTCAGTGCTCTATCGGGATTATATACACAAATTATATATTATGTAGCTTCATCCCAGCATTCTGGTAGGGAAACAGAATACGATTGAATAAGTACTCTTGCTGGAGATGAACTCCACGATTTACAAGGTATTTAAATTTTTCGATCTTCTTATTCCCATACCAATAAACTGGAGTACTCTCTAAATGAGTCTCATTAATGAAATAGGTAGGAGTGCGGTCTAATTGCAACCTTTCATACTCTTTTTTCCATTGATCATTACTGTGACATATTTTTCCTGAGAAAAAGGAACGAGGGTGTGAATACGATTTCGATAAATAATGGCTCTAATGAATCATTAACTAGTTAGGTTAGTTTGATTTAGGTTTTGAATAATCATTACCCTTCTCTTCACTAAATGCAATTTTAATTTATTAGTTATTATGTACGAGGGCATGAATTTCGTGCATGCTGGATCTCACCGTTAGTTTATTAGTTAAAAGAATTGTCACTTACACACACACACACGCAATATATACAATGTGGCATGAGTGGGGACTAATTAAAAGGTGATTTTGGGGGGTTCGGGAGCGGGAGCCCCCGAGCCAAATATTTTGAGGTAATTTTTGAGTATTTATCAACGAATTACTTAAATACTTATTTGATCTAATGGAAAAAAGCTAAAAATTGATTGAATAAAGATTATTTGTCATTTAATCCAACAATCCTTAAAATCAATCCTAACATCAACCCTAAAATTAACCCTTACAAACATTAGTCCTAAAATTAATCTTGAATTTAGCATCAATATTAAAGGAGAGGGAGACAAACAAAAAATACATTTTTATATTTCAGCCCCAAACTTAAACTAACAATATCCGTAATTTTTTTACACATAAAAAATAATATAAGCATATATATGTATATCTTACTTGGAGGTTTTTTTGGCACCGGGTTCATTTTTCTACCTAAGAAGAAAAGAGTTTGGATTTACTTCTACGTACCTCAAGGAAGAAGAAGTTTGGTTTTGGCTGCTGCATTCTCATACGGTGGAAGGCACCGTGTGTGGTTGACGGGTTCCTAAAGCTTCGTTGGTGAATTCGAAGGTTCCGGTGGATTCTGGGATTGTCAAGTAAGCAGAGGTTAGTACAAGAAGACGGGTCAGGGGCTTGAAGGGAGTCGAGTTGAGTTGAGTAAGTCATTTATCTTGTACTTGTAAAAATACCGTACTTAGTAGACTTAAGTCTAGGGCCGTTCGAGGTTTTTTCATCGCAGCGTAGTGGTTGTGAATTTATTTTATCTTGCAAAATCCACCTTAGATGCATGCTTAGGTAAAGAGATAAAATTTGATTTAATTCGCAATCTTGTTTAAAATGGTGCTTGTTTAATTATTTGGGTAAGTTTATTTTAAGTTAATTTAATTCAAGTTGGCTTTAAATTAATTGGATAATTTTCTTGCCTAAATTGTTTAAACTTGATAATTAAATTAATATGGTTTGAGTGAATTTAAAGTGTGTGTGTGTTTACTTTAATTCACTTTGTAATGTTTAATTTTAATTTGTTAAAATTTGTGTTCACCATAATTTTTCATCTTTTAAAGAAAAGAAAATCAAACTAAATTTTGGAACCATCTTTATTCCGCATCTTAAAAGGAAATTATATTTGAAATTTTTAAAATTGGTGTTCATCGTTTCCAACAAGTGGTATCATAGCCAGAGCGCTAAATTATTGCATTAAGGTCCTTTTAAATATTTTAGGTTAAAAATGGAATTTTTCCCATTTTTAAAATTTCCTATTTTCGATGGTTCTAATTATGCATATTGGAAAGCGTGTATGAAATCGATACTAAAATCTATCAACGAGAGGGTTTGGTTGTCTGTCGTGAATGGGTGGTCTCCACCTAAATATTTAGTTGAAAATGAACGTATTCCCAAACCCGCAGATAGATGGAGTGAGAATGAATTTAAACTTACAAATTTTAATTTCGGAGGTTTAAATGCCTTGTTTAGCCCAGTCACACCGGATGAATTTCGATGTATCATGACGTGTGAAACCGCTAAGGAAGCTTGGGATATATTACAACTCACTCAAGAGGGAACTAGTGTCGTTAAGGCTTCGAAACTCCAAAACCTCACCACTCAATTTGAAACCATCAAAATGAATGGAAAAGAAACATTTGATGAATTTTATGCTAGACTTTTCGATATAGTTGATTCATCTTTAATTTGGGAGAGAAAGTACGACCGAGTTGTTAAGAAAATTCTAAGGTCCCTACCCGAGAGATTTATCCCTAAAGTGACCGTTTTAATTTTTTTACCATGAACTAGATATGTTCCCCTCTAAAAATGAAAAAAAATGAATTTTTACCAATTAGTCCTGTTTACTAAGTATGTAGTTTAATAGGTCCTAACATCTTTTTTTTGCTCCATCAGGTCCCATGAAATAAGATTTTTGTTCCAATAGGTCCTATTTGTAAACATACAGTGAATATTCACTGTATGTACAAATAGGACTTATTGAGGAAAAAATGTTGTGATAGGACCTATTAGGAAATATCCCCTTCAAACAGGACTTAATAGGAAGATCCCCAAAAAAAATTGATAAGGGCATTGCTTTGAAAGCCCAAAAGGAGGAAAAACAAGTTGTGGTTGATAAGAGTGATAGTGACTCGAAAGATATGGCTATGTTTGCTAGGAGGTTTCATAAATTTCTTAAATTTAATAAAGATAAATATAAAAATGACTTCAATAAATTCAAAAATTCTAAGCATGACAAAGTCGAAAAGATCCCTAAATCTTATAATGAAAATCTTAGCAGGAACGAGTCAAATAGGCGCTTTGGTTGTGAAGGGTATAGCCAGAGGGCTTTTAAATGCCCCACTAAACTAAGGAAAGAGGGTAAACATCCAATTTCATATAATTCTACCCTTAGTGATAGTGGTAAGGAAGAGGGACCTGCTTCCCCCATTGAGCATAACTTTGTCACGTTCATGGATAGTCATGTGAGCATCGATAATGAATCTTACCATGAAGTTATACAAATACATGACACTTCCGAGGCCTTTATTTGTGAAGCTCAAAAAGATGATGGTAGTGAGAGAGAGAGAGAGAGAGAGAGAAAGTGAAAATGAGGTTAATGTGAGTGAACTTCAATTTGCATTTAGAGAATTATATGAAGAATCTATTAAATTAAAAAGAACAAATTTGAAGCTAGAAGCTTGTTTAAGAGAGCGTGTGAAGGTCGTTGATGATAGTGTGCTGGTTGAAAACCTTAGGACACATGAGAGAGCTCTTCGAGAGAAGAAAGAATACGTATAAGGCGAGATAGATAGCCTTAGAGATTTAATGGAGTCAATGAAAAAAGTGCTTCTTGAGTTTGAAGAGAGAAATGTTTTGTTAGAGGCTAGAATTTTAGAATTAGAATAATAATTGAAAGACTCTAGTAAAGTCAAATTTGATTTGGAGCGTCGATCGGAGAAATTAGATAAAATATTAGGAATGGTCCAAATTAAAAATGACACTTGTGGTTTAGGCTTCGATAAATGTAATGAGTCAACTCATAAATTCAAAACCAATGTTTTAGGAGAATCCTCTAGGAACAATGTTATAGATCACTCTTTAGGAAAATCATTCCGCCGAGACTTTAGGTGTTCACATTGTGGTAAAAAAGGTCACATTAGGAAATTTTGTTTTGATCTTAAATGAGGTAGTAGAAAATCCCACCGTAAGGAAACCGTGGTAGCCAAGATTCCTATATCTAGAGATCGTCATTCATCATTAGTTTGGGATAGGATATCCGACTTGGTAGCTTTACAAAATATAATTTTTTATTTTCATTTACTTTCACACGATACCTTCCTTGTTAAATCTAAAGGTTGAATGTGTTAGATATTTTCATACTCTAGCTTTTTATGCTTCATATTATATATCATTGCTAGGTGTATGCATGTTTAGTCATTTTCTAGTCATTGCTTTATCACATATCTCATGCTATAATTATGATTTTTGTTTATCTTTTGTATTATAGTTCTTTCATTTTATTTTTCATTAAATGAAAAATTAAAAAAGATTTTGTTTATTTTTTCAGTAAATATATTTATTTGTTTGGTTAAAAATTTCAAAAACTCAAAAAGATTTTTGTTTTGTGTGTATTTTAGTTTAACACACTATATGTGCAATATACTTATGTTTGAACCCCTCGTTTTTCGCATCCATGTGGCTAGAACTTTGGTTAAAACTGTCAATCCTTAAAATTTTCTTTACCATGCTTACATGGAGTAGTTGGATTTTGGGTTTCTATAATGGATTCTATTTTTATAAGTCTCAATTCACACATTCACGAGCTCACTTGATATTTTAACTTCACATGTATATTTCAGCTTTGTGAGGTGTTCCCCTTCCAAAATAGTCATCTACATATTTTATGACCTAGGAAGACTTGTGCATGTTAAATCCGTTGCAGTGAGATGTGTGTGATATAAAAATTGTTATATAAATGTGCTCGGGGAAGGGATCCTAAAGGAATTATTATACTTTGCGAGTAAGCCACCGTTTGGAATGGAACTAAAAGAAATACGTGGTCCAAATGCCGAAAAACAAAATATGGCATTAAAAAGAAAAATAATGTGCCAATGCCTATTTTATTTAATTGATATAGTCATTCAAAAATATATTTGCCTATTTTGAGGGAGATTGGATGGTATATCAACGGTTTGAACAGTGTCCATTTATCCTAGTTGTGCTTTCATTGTCATGACTCTATTGGTTTGTAAAATCATCAAAATTCTAGGCTTATGTGCACTGTGTATGTTTGTTCATTGAGTTCAATTTATCTTATCACATGAGGCTATATCTAAATTTGATAAAGTTACGCAATCAAATGAGAACTTCGTGAACATGTTTTAAGTGATTGGGTCGAAATTTAATTGTTACTAGTTCACACCCCTACACTTTCGTTTCCATATAACATATTTTTTCCATACGAGTGTTAGAAGCTTATTGTATTTTGTGTCATGTGTGGTTTCTATACCTATATATATGTTCGTGTGCGTTAGTGATATTCATTATGTCTACATATATATGGTAATTTTGTTATCTTTGCCTTGCTTTCTAGTCCTCTATGCTTCTAATTCATAATTGGTATCTATCTTGTTGCATATTGTTGTTGATATCCCATGCTTAGTATCTTATGTATCACATTGGTATCATATTTTTTGCATCTTCGTTGGTATCCTTTATTATTTGTATGGATTAGTTATGATTTTGTTGCCCATATGCTTTCATGCTCTTATCACTTTAAGCTTCATCGTGTTTAATTTAGTTCTTTTATCCTTTGTCTATTCCAGAAAAAAAGGGGGAGAATGATAGGGGAGAAATGGTATGTAATCCTATTGTAATCGTATCTCAGTTTGGGATATTTATCTTAGGGGGAGACGTCTTTCTAAGTAGGTCATTTACTTGATAAAGGGGAGAATTAATTTAGGGTGAGCAATTATTTTAATTGCATTTAATATTTTGATATTCCATATGCTTTTAATGTTTGCTTAAGTGTGCAGGAATTCCATTTAGCGGCAAACTCTCATAGGCAAAGCTATTTATCCTTGGGCTTTTAGTCAAGCTATGTATTTTTATTTTGGGTGGGAAGGTTTTGAGTCTAGTACAGATTGACGGACCTTTAGGATTTTATTTTGGTTTTGTCCCGAAATAGCCAAAGGGGGAGATTTGTAAGGACACAAATTTTCAATTGAGCCCTTTGTAGTTTTGTCTCAATTCCGGACAAAAATATTTGAGTCATAGGATAGTGTTCTTGTGTATCTTTCAAGCCTATGACATGTTAAAGTTGGAGACATTGCGACCTTGTAATTCAAGAGAACATCATTACCGAGTTTTCGTGCCACGTTTCACGTCATCAACATCATATTCCATAGTCTCCAAAGGTATGAATGATTTTATATATTTGTAGGAGACTTGAAATAAATTTTATTGGGTGTAATTTTTATTTAAAATAAAGTTTATGGGCTTAAAATCAAAATATGAACCTTTTGTCAGTTGGTTCGATATTGTCGTTCGAATGAGTTTGTCATTCGAACGTTTTGCCAACGACTTTTTCCAATTGGCCTCTGGAACATCGTTAGATGGTCGTTCGAATGAGACTTTATTCGAACGAAAATCTCGTTCGAACGAGATTTTCGACGGGAAAATTCTTTGACAGTTTTTTGGCAGTTTTCTCCTCTATCCCACTCTTTTGTTCCCACAAACTTTTCCAGAATTAATATGTACAGAAACCAACTTTTTCAATGTAACTTTTTCATCTTCTACAATCTCTAAGAGAGAGTTTTGAGAGCTTAATTCCTCTATGAAAGAGTTCATGTGTTTGAGTGTTTGTTTTTTCAAGAAAATCATTTTTAAAATTTTTTATATACCCGTATTAGTTTATTCCAAGTATCATATATATATATATATATATATATATATATATATATATATATATATATATATATATCTTTCTTGGAGGTTTGTATAGAACCGGGTTCATTTTTCTACCTAAGTAGAAAAGAGTTTGGGTTTACTTCTACATCCCTCAAAGAAGAAGAAGTTTGGTTTTGGCTGCAACATTCTCATACGGTGAAAGGCACCGTGTGTGGTTGATGGGTTCCTAAAGCTTCATTAGTGGATTCCAAGGTTCCGGTAGATTTCGGGATTTTCAACTAAGCAAAGGTTGGTACAAGAAGACGCGTTACGGGCTTGAAGGGAGTCAAGTCGATTTGAGTAAGTCATATGTCTTGTACTAGTAAAAATATCGTACTTAGTGGACTTAAGGCTAGGGCCGTCCGAGATTTTTCCCATTTGGATTTTCCTCGTACATCGCGGCGTAGTGGTTGTGAATTTATTTTATCTTGCAAAATCCACCTAAGATGCATGCTTAGGTAAAAAGATAAAATTTGATTTAATTTGAAATCTTATTTAAAATTGTGCTTGTTTAATTATTTGGGTAAGTTTATTTTAAGTTAATTTAATTCAAGTTGGCTTTAAATTAATTGGATAATTTTCTTTCTTAAATTGTTTAAACTTGATAATTAAATTAATGTGGTTTGGGTGAATTTAAAGTGTGTGTCTGTTTACTTTAATTCACTTTGTATTGTTTAATTTTAATTTGTTAAAATTTGTGTTCACCACAAAAAAACCGATAATTAATGACAAAAAAATTTGTCACCAAATAAAAAAAATTCGCCACCAATGACATTTGGTGACGAAATTTTTTTCGTCAATTGTCCGTCACCAAAGCCCCGTCGTTAAAGGTTTTGGTGAAGAAATACAAGTTTCGTCACCAAATAATGCACCATTTGGTGACAAAATATGTTTTGTCACATAATAACAGGCCTTTAGTGACAAAATTATTTGTAGCCAAAGATCTTATTTTTTGTCACCAAAAGGCGAATTTTGTCATCTAATGTACATGATAATATGCAAAATGATTACCATTTGATGATAAAATTAATATACTTAGGGGACAAAATATTTTTGTCACGAAATGAATTTTATTGTCAAAAAATTATAAATTTAGAACTCATATTTTTTTGCATTTCTGATTTAGTTATTCAATCAAATAAATATTAATTATAGAATCAACTATTTTTTTTTTTAAATATGCAAATCAATTAAATTTCATCAACATTATATAAGTAATCAACTATCATCATATACATACTCAAAATTAAGTTTCAAAAGATTATATAATTGATACGAAAGCATTCATACAAATATCTCAAAACTATTGATGAATTACAAAGTATCCTACATCGTTTGTTACAACACATCAACTACAAAGTAGCCTCCAAAAAATAATTCCTAAGGAATTAGTTTCTAACTTTATATTTCCTACTGCTATTTCTAATCAATTACAAAGTATCCTCCAAAAAATAATTCCCAACAAGTTTGCTAAATTCTCCTTGCATCTTCATCATCCCAAAAATAATTTCTACAACGTCCCAATCTGCAATTCAAAAAGTTCCAAGGCATTAGGTTCTAACTTTACAAGTCTATTAACAATTGATAAATAGAATAACATCAACTAAAAAATAACACATTGCGCTAAACACCAAAAAAATTACGAAATTCAATTTTATTTTTAATATTTTAAAAAAATTCGACGGAGTTACCTTTGTTTATAGACTAAAACCATCTTGTTAAATTAAAAAATTAAAAAATAAAGAAGCCCAACGACAATCCACCAAAATACCCCTTCCGTCGATTCAAAAGATAAGGTAATAGCGTCGCCAACATTTTAAAAAAATTCGGCAGAGTTTCCTTTGTTTATAGACTAAAACCATCCTGTTAAATTAAAAAAAAACACTGAATAAGTAATTTAAACCATTAACTGAAATATAATAATATTCTCAGTAGTCACTATTGTCTATGTACTATAAAATAAAGTATTTAATAATCTATACAATAATCATAGCCACTAAGATCAATTATACTTATTATATAATAATATAGTGACTTTGCACAAGACACTAGCCCACACATAAATAAATAAATTTGTTGGGAATAAGAAATAAAGGAAGAAAATACTAAATGAAAAAAAGAGAGGAGGTTGCGATCAATGGAAAATCAACCCTCACCAAATATTAAATATGGTAGTTATCGCCGATACTTACATTTTCATACTCTATTTACTGTGATTTTCTGATATGAAATGTGGTATATACATTTTGCATTTACTATGATTTTCCATTTGATTTAGAAGATTTACCTTCTATTCGATTTAGTTATCGCGAATACTTACAAAAAATGATACAGTCATCGACACAACACGTTTTACCCCTGATACGATACGATACCTCCGATATGTATCGTGCATCGGCCGATATTAACAACATTGACTGTGGTTATTATTATGTGAGTGACAAAAACCTCTAATAGAAATAAATCACAAATAAGAGTTTGGAACCTCGACATAACAAATTATTTTTTTTCTCTTTTTATATAAGAAAAAAATTTAATAGGTGATATATATATATATATATACACAAGTAGTCTTGCACCAAATCTCATAAAAAAGAGTAGGTATATATATTTATATAGGCAAAAAAACCAATCACAAATAGATCATCACACATATGAAAAAAAAGTATGCTATTTTGAGTTCATATTGCTATGTTCATTCATTTTATTGTTGTGTAAGTTCTTCTAAAATTAAACTATGACAAGTACCAAAAATCACACAATACCCAAGTAACAAAAATGTCGTGACAATACACAGAACAACTACAAGAGAGAGAGGCGATAGAAAATTACCACGAGTTCCCGCCGGCGCAGACACAAGAAAAAAGCTCCGACCAATCTTGTGAAGGTTTCCTGTTAGGATGATTTCGTATTTGCTCTAATCCGTGAGAAAAAATCTCCGATCAAGCTTGTGAAGAAGAAAGGCGATGGAAAATTGATGGGAGGTTACTTCTTAGGTCTAGGTTACTCAATCGCCTGTGCGAGGTTACTCAATCGCCTTAAAGAAGGCAAACGAATTCCTAGGGTTTGATCTACACAAATATGCTTCAAGAAACCTGTGCGTGGATGAGGAACGATTTGAGGTTTAGGGAACGATATGGTGGAGAACGATATGGTGGAAAGACTATTTTCGGGTCTGATATGTTTGGGGAATGATTTGGGATTTATAAACAAGATATATTTTGTTAATTTTTTTAAAGAATAAGTGAGGAAATGTTTTGTCATCAATTATTTTAATTTTTTGTGATAAACTAATTTGTCACAAAATGTATAATAATTTTGTCACTAATAGATGGATGGAACATTTTGCAACGCGAGAAGGTGCGCGCCAAAATTTTAATCAGTATTTGGTGACAAATTTTATTATTTCGTCACCAATTCAACATCAACACACTCAATTCGTGACGAAATTAATTTTCTTCATAGAAAGGTTACTTTTTGTGACAAAATTAATTTTTTCCTAATTTTTTTGTCACTGATAAGACATTATGTTGTAGTGTCACCATAATTTTCCATCTTTTAAAGAAAAGAAAATCAAACTAAATTTTGGAACCATCTTTATTCCGCATCTTAAAAGGAAATTATATTTTAAAATTTTAAAATTGGGGCTCATCGTTTCCAAATTTGACGACTATCGAACTCCCATTGTCGAAAAAACTCTTGCCACTCTGTTGTGGTAAACTCTGCATATGATGACTAATAAATCATTATGAGGATATATCACCCCACTTAGATCATTTTTAGAGAAGCCAATTATCGATCTGTCTTTTTTGACTTTTCTAGGCCGACCATCACTATTCTCAGACATGTCAATTTTCCAGATAGTAGGGCACATTTTGGCCTTATTTAGGTAGGCTTTTCTTTTAGCAAGTCCATGTCATCTACCGACGTCTCCCCTGCAATGAAATGACAATCAAAGGAAATCATACCAACATCATTTTCTAGTTTATCGGGCTTCTTTGGAATATCGGGATCATCCTTATAATCATTGTTGCATGCCCTTTTGGTTTCATCTTTTCCTTGGTTAGGTGATTTAGATATTCTCCTATCATCTCGGCCAACATTTTGATCAATAAATTTAGCCAAATTTCTTCGTTGAATAAGAGTTTCCACTTCAGTTTTGAAGGCAATCCATCCATCCATCGATAGTATGTCCATTATCTCTATAGAACTCACAATATTTGGACTTATCTCTCCTGTTGGGAGGAGACCTCAATTTCCCAGGCCATCACAAATCTTTGTTACTTTTGATTTCCTCCAGGATGTGATAAACACTCTTATAAAGGCAAGTATAACATCATGCCTCTTCATCCTGTCGATCTTCTTATCACTTTGATCTTTCTTGGATGAATTATTTTTATGACCCTCAACTTTTAACTCGGGTCCTTCTTTTGCTACAATAGCCTCCTTGGCGTTCATAATCTTTCCAGTCTCCACCATCAGTTATGTCACGGTTTTGGGTGGATTTTTTTCTAGGGCATAGTAAAGATCCTTGGCCAGTAACCCACTCATCAAGCCTGCAATGGTTGTATTTTCTTCATAATCTACCACTTTTAATTTCTCATTATTGAAACATGTGGTACACTCCCGGGTAATTTCTCTAGGTTTTTGGCGTACGATTAATAGATGAGTAACACTCTTAATTGGCTTAGACCCAAAGCAAATGGTGTCAATGACCAATTCAACCAGTTGATGGAAACTATAAATAATTCCTCTGGAAAGATTGCCGTAACAAATTTAGGTTGGCCCTGTGATGGAGCTAGATAAAGCTATGCACCTCATCTCATCGAGGACGGAATATATGCCGGAAAAAAGGTGATTTGAATTTAGAGTGTGTGGGGTAATCTACAATAGCCTGGAAAAAAGGTGATCCTTTGAGAAAACTTCTTTATAAAGGGATTTTTCTTTTGGCCATTTCCCCTAGTCGTCCAATCGCTGTATGGATTCCTTACAGGAATGTTCCTCTGGCTTGGACTTGGCAGAAGTAACTTCTATGGCTTTGTTGTGCACATGTGATGAGAACTTTTCCTGAGAAGTCTTCTCGACAGGACCAGAGCTCTTCATACTAGTTATAGATCTCACAGATCCATCAATGTGCTCATGGGGACATTCCTTCTCCCTAGATAACCTCTGGTTGCTCGGGGCCCAAACAATCAAACGTAGATTCCCTGCTTAACCTCTCCAGAACACTTGGTCTCTCTCTGAAAATAGACCTATCATCATAGTAATCCGTTGATCGAAAAGAAGATGTTGCTCTAGGCCAGTACGATTTGTCACGAGAAGATTGAGAATGATAAATCCTCCCATTCCTAGCCGGTGGAGGTGGCATATCTCTCATGGAATTTTAATATTTGTTATATATTGTTAGAGATAATTTCCTAGCGGGATCTTGCATAGCTTCCTGTCCTTTAGCCAAATTGAGTAAAATTCTCTAAAGATCTCTCTCACTAGGGGGAGTAAATGTGTCTGGATTGTTTATTGTAGCCACCAAGCTGCTTTCTGGGACGTTAGTCATTCTTCAAGACAATGAATGAATAAAGAAATGAAAGAGGTAGGGAACGATGACCAACAGTCATTCCCACAGACGACACCAATCTGTTAATGTCTAAAAATGAAGTAGTCCAATTTTATAATCACAGATAAATAATAAGAGCAAACACACAAGAGACATAGGTTTTTAAAGTGGTTCAGTTGTTAAAAGCCAATGTCCACTGTTAGTATTAATATTGATGTTTATAGTAGTGCAATATGGTGCGCTTGAGAATGATTTCCCTCCCCTTTTGAGCTAAGGGGGATGATTTATTAATAGTGTTCCGAAACTCTAGAAATGGAATGCCTTTATATTTATAGGCATTTATATCCTTTTAAAATAAATAAGACTCTTGGTATTCAGTGTTGGTTGCCCTTTCATCCGAGTAAATTTCTCTATTCTCGATGATTCACATTCTGGAGTTGGTTGGCATTCTATCCGATTAGGTTCTTCTGGATCCCATCAAAATAGCTGAATAGCCACATATGACGACAGGTATCTATTGTTCACTGGTCCATGTCGAGAGGTAATTTTTACATATAACAGTCATAATGTCAGAATGGGATTTTTAGGCTTTGCAATGAAGAATAATATTGGTCAAAGAGCGAAAATTGCATCGAGTTGATTAAAAGGAGAATTAAGTGTGGGCACAATATTAATTTTTCATTCGTCAAACAACTTTGTAATAAACTAGACCATTTATTGGTTTAGCATTCCAAGAATGTTAGGGACTTTTGTTCATGGTTTGAAGAAGTTCCATCCTTTTTTGCGGCTTCCTTGCACTATGAAGTATCCCCCTATTTTGAGTTAATGTTATGGGTTGTTAATTTAAAAAAACAAATGGAAATCGTCAGGTGATTAGTTAAACTGTTTGAAAATTTTAGAAAAACTTAATCTTAATAGGAGAAATTCATAACATTTATGGTTACACCTTATATGATCCTTACTAGTACCCCACAAAATTGTTAACTATTCAAATAGTATCCTTAATTACACAAAAACATCAAAAGCGCCCTGTAAAACATAAAAGGAGCCCTGTAAAATACAAAAATACTTCAGGTTTGTATATACTTAAGGGTGATCAAAAGTTATAAATCTTTACTCTTTGGACCATCTCTAACTCAAATTGAAAAACATGTGTTACTCCAAAGCAATAATCAATATAATGACAAAATATATTAAAGAAAAATTCGGGCAAATTATCACGTAAAAAAAATTAAAAGACAGAAAAAAGTGCTAGGGAAACATTGAAATGTCGAGTGTGAATTAAAATTGCTACATCACAATGTAAAAAATTTGAGAGCATTTTGTTATTATATTTGTTATTTTTTAAGAAATTTTATTTTACTTAATTGTATTTTGTTATTAAAGTTTAATTTATACCAAAAGGTATTTATTTTGCCCATAACCATATAGATGTTCTTACTTAATAGTTATACCTTTTGCTACACAAAAAAGTTGTCACCAAAAATACTTATAGAACCCCAAAATACTATAAACAAAATTAAATTAAGCTTTAAAGTATTTTTTATTATCCTAAAAAATATTATGAAAAAATTAAACAAGAGATTATTTTTAACATAAAAATTAAGATATATTAGGACTAACTTAATTGTAGAGTTTCTTAAATCCATTTGCATATGCGTCGTTAACTTAATTAGGTGTCATTTATTTCCATAACACCAAAAGGAGGAAGTTATTGCTAACAAAGTCCTATAATACATTCATGAAGGTATTTTTTAATTTAAAAGTAAGAAATGAAAGTGGATTTAAACTGCAAAAATTCTCAAAAACTTCAATTCCATACGTCAACAAACATTCCTCAACCTCTTAATAATAAATAAAAACAAAAATATTTTTAATGAACAAACAAAGTAAATTACATTCTCTCTCTTCCACACACTTCACACACCATTTCTCTTCTTCTTCCTTATAAATTTCTCACATAAAAAGATTTCACCAAAAATTACTTAATTGTATGAATTCATATAAGTTTTGATTATTAAAATTAATACTTTAAAACGACTTCATGAACATTTACTCCCAAACTTTTTTGTAGTTTATTTTTTTGCAAAAAAAAGGAAAATTCATATAATACAATTTTTTTTACAGCAGTAGCTTGATGTTTAACGAATAGATTAAATGTGAGTGAAAATTAATCACAATTAAATAGATCCAGAGAGTAATTAAAGAAGGAAAGTAAAGAAATGCCAATCACACAACACAAGGTATATGTGGTTCGACAAATTGCCTACGTTCACGGAATGATCACTATTTTTCTATTAAAGTCTCTCAAGTCTCGATTTTACATCCCCTTTGACCCTAGGGTTGGGGTTACATTTATAGTATTGTCAAGTGGTGGAGCTGTACAAGGAACTCCCCCAGCTTGTTAGCGATTCATATGGTATCCTTGAATATCTCCTCCAAGATTGTTGGTAACCGTTTGAGCTTATCGAGGTTGACATGATAAATATTGGCATTTATCCATTTGATAAATGCAATCACTGATCATCTTTAAGTTTCTTAGGCCAAGAGTTTTAACATCTTGTCGAGCCCGGTTGGTTGTCCCTTACTCGGGCCTAGTTAGTCATTTAGGTCTCCACAATTACCCCTAAAATATCTAGGTTAAGATTTGTTTGGGCCAACAGAGTTTATTCATTGTCTGGGCCCAACCACCTTTGAAACTTATTAGTAGATGTAAACCATCATGGCTGCTTTATAATTAGGTTGAGGTCTTAAGGCTATTGACTACGTGCGTGAAATGCGTGCTCGTGTGAGGACACGATCCTTGTTTTCCTTTCACGGCAGTAATGCAAAAACCTAAGTTACTACTACACTTGCGAGGCAAGCACAACGGTAAGTTGGGTATCGAAAGATCCACAGAGACGAGTTGCTAGAATTTATATGATTTAATACTTCTAAATAAAAGGGAAAAATGTGATTACAAACTAAAAAGTAAAAATATGCATAAAAGGGAAATGATTATCTAGGTGAGGGTATTGAAACTAGATTATGAAAGTGAGTAAAACTATAGGTTGCGTCGAATATCCCTCACCCGAGTTAATTTGTATAAAATGGATACATGGGTCGACGAGTTATTTAGAATGCATCTCGTTTCGACAGTTAATTAAATCAAGGGTTTTCATGCCCCTAAATTCTCATAAAATCCTAATAAGATTTTGGCGTCAATAAATATCCCAAAAATTGCGCACAAAAGGTTGTAAGCACGGGACATACATGATATGCCCCGTAAAATCTCCTAGGTGCAATAACTAGGACAACGCACCCAAAATAGACCCGTAAACACCATCACCAAGGCAAAGCAACGCGTCAACTCGAGTGAGTTCCATTCAAACACAACCTAATTTAAATTAGCTAGAAAGCATGATAAAACGCGGTAAATAAACGATGTAAATCTACACTAGAAAGCAATTAAATCAAAGCATGTAAACCTAAATTAGAAAGTAAGAAATAAGGAAATACAACTATATTAAATGGAGAGGGTGAATGAATAGTCAACTTACAACCCAATTGGGTGTCAAACCAAGAACAATTGAAGAAGAACTATCCAAAAACCCAAACCCTAACCTAAACTATCTTCTAAAACTATCAAAAATCGATTATAAAGCTTAATATATGATTATTACAACACAATTGGTATTTATAGTAAGTTGGAATAAGTAAAGAAAAGAAAAGGAAAAAGAAAATATAAGGTAAAATATTAGCTGGAAATAGGGGATCGATCGATCGATCCCCTGTGATCGATCGATCGATGTCCAAAATATCAGCCCACTGTCTCCCCACGATTGTTGAAAATTGAAGGATCGATCAATCGACCCCTTTGGTCAATCGATCGATCAAGCAGGTATCAACCAAGTTGCTTGCTGTTTTGGCTTGTTTGCATTTCCCGTCCGCTGAAATCGCCGTAACTTCTTCTTTCTGAATGAGAATTGCGCACCATCTACGGCCACGCGAATCTTTCAAGGAGGGCTACAGTTCCTTGTAGATGTTGGGCCAAGTTCCCAAGCTTTGAAATGACTAAATTTCTCTTGAACATGCGATCGCGTATGGAAATCGACCGAAATGCGTCCGAACTTCACAGTTAGCATCCAAATACCTATAAAAGCTCAATTAACCCCTGCAAAACATGTTAACGTAGAAATCCGAGGTTATCTGGTTAACGAGCATAAATATAGGGAATAAGATACCCGAGGGGGATAAAATGCATCGATTCGGAGGATGAAATACACAATATTTGTGTGGTATCACACCCCCTAACTTACACAATGCTAGTCTGTGCAACAAGAACTACAAGCAAACCAAAAGCAGGATAAGTACAAAAATATGGTATAAAAGTATAAGGCCACTTTCACGGGCGATTCGATTAGATTTAGCGTATACAATAAGCCGTTAAACCCCTAGGTCACCCTAGTGGACGAGTCATCTCGTGAGGGTTTTTAGGGATGAAACCCATAAACATCAAATGGTTTCCTCAAAATATGCCCAACCCAACATGCGACAAGCCCAACAATAGTGAAAAAGATTTCATACCCATTATTAGCACATTTAACGGATTCAAACAAAAGTTCGAATCATTAACATTATAGAATGCCCCTCATAGAATTGAAACCTTAAAATGTGGGAGGGGAGAGAGCACATGCAAAGTGTGATTTGGCAAAAACTTAAATAAACCGGATACTAAATAAAGCAAGCAAATATTTAATCCTCACGGGCATTACACTCATCAAGTGAATTCACTCAAAACAGGGAGGTAACCCACGGAACATGCGGGCATAAAGAGTAAATGTAAATGGAAACTAGGACTCACACATATCACAAATGAAGAACGCTATATATAAAATGAAAAACTGTACTCTCAATGAAAGATACCGCACATTAAAAGAGGCAAAATTTATTTTCACAGATTATCAAAGATATTATGACTTTTGAATTACATCAACCTAAGATCACATAGGACTTTAATAGGGTTGTAATGTAGGCTAGGCTAGGGTATGAAATGACGGATATGCATGTACGGATTCAAAGTGTTCGGGATGAAAACTCGGGATAATGGGAAAATGAGGGCAATATCAAAATTGAAAAACAAGTCCCAAAACGGCATTAAATATATCATCGGGGAGAGTAATCAAAGCTTATTGAAGTATATACACACCATATACAACTTTCTCTTTCTTTACTTTTCTTCTTTTTCTCATTTTTCTTTTGTTTTCTTTTTCTTTTTACTTTCTCTTTTTTCATCTCTTTTTCACTTCTTCTTTTATTTACTTATCTCACTCTCATATGCCTAAATTGCAATCGACATCACAACAACAACATTCAATCCCAAGTAACATTCTAAACAAAGGTACGAAAAGTGTATGTATGGTTTATAACTCCAAATTGGAGTTGGTTATGGGATTGGGGTTATGAAACGAAAGGCTATATTTAGGCTCAAAGGGGTTGACGAGGGAAAACATTTAAGGTGAGGTCAAGGTCAATATGGGCGATATAACAAAGAGGGCCTATGATCATTTCCAAAAGTTTATGTAATTCTTGAGTCAAAACGATATATGAAAATCATGATCAAGTAACACATTTCAAGTATGAACTCAATTAATGAACGGTCAAATGAAAGAATATTGAGATTACCGACGAATTCAACGTTTTCAATGAGAAAATAATAGTGTATACACTCACAAACGATGAAAGGTTAAAAGCTTACTCGATGTAAGTATATACAATGCAACAAAAAATTACCGAGTTATAAAAATCTTAAACCAAATCAATAGAATTATAAAAGTGTATGTGCTCATGGGATTAAAGTTTAATTCATGAAGTTATTCACAATATCAATAATCGAGGACTAAAGTCTAATAACTTCTAAAATCGAGAACATGCATCATTGGGTTGTCTATTATATCGGACAATTATTAAAATTTATCATCGGAAGCAAAGGCAAAATGCCCCAAGAAGGAGAAAAAAGAAAGAAAATCTATTTTAAATTTTAAATTTTTTCCAAGAAAAGTATACTAAGAACTAACATGTGAGCAAAAACATGGACTAAATAAAGAAATGGATAGAATATCCCACACCCCCTAACTTAAAACTTGACATTGTCCTAATTTCACTAGACTAAATTAAAAAGGATAGAAAAAATAAATAAAGAAAGAATAAAAAGCTAATTATATACAACCTACTATTTAGGCTTCACACTAACTGTACACTACAAGTATAAATAGTTGAGGTTCCACCGCAAAAATGATTTGACTTTGGAGGATAACCGGCGTACCCTCACATACAAGCATGCCCTCCGAAAAATATGAATTTCGTTTGAACAACAGAAGGCATGTGTAAGGGTGAAGAAATGAACCATCGCTAATTAAAATTTTTGGAGGGACGATGGGGGGTTTGGATTGAACGGGTGACAAAAACATGTGGGGGCCGAGAAAAGCTGAATATCCTCCCAAGGATTTTGAAATTGGAATGGGAGGTGGCGCACACAAAGGCAAAGATGCGATCATGGAAGGCCACTCGAGCAAGTACTCCTCATCGGCGGACTCAAATAATAATCCAATTCATGTTCCCACAAACAATTTTATTCCCGATAACGATTATCAATTTTCTCATTCTTATACATATGCAAGCCCTCATCGAAAGCCATAGGTCGAGGTACGGATACATGAAAATGGAAACTTTGAAAATTAACATCGGACTTAAACGAAAACTCATTATTATAGGAATTTTGAAAACTATTACAATTCCTTTCAAAATTCCTATTATAAGGAGGTAAAGGCCCCAAATCATTATCATCATCATTAAAATACGCGAACTCCAAAGCTTGACTATTGTAATACTTGCCCAAAGTCATTTTAGATATTGCAATTTTTTTGGGACTAAGTATTGACCAAAAGTCAAAGGAGTATGGGAATTTTGAGAATTATCATAATTATTACAGAAAGAATTGGAATAAGACATGCTTACCCCAAAAATGGCTCGATGTGGCGAAATCCACAAAGTGATGCGCGCGCGAAAAATTCAAGTGGTTCTTGGCGGACAAATGTAAAAGTCCTGAAAAAAGATTAGAAAATAATACAAATAGAAAGAAAATACTACGAAATACTAAATCGAATAAAGTCTAAAACAAACGCATCCCCGACAACGATGCTATTTTGACTACGCGCGTGAAATGCGTGCTCGTGTGAGGGCACGGTCATTGTTTTCGTTTAACCGCGGTAATGCAAAAACCTAAGTTACTACTACACTTGCAAGGCAAGCACAGCAGTAAGTCGGGTATCGAAAGATCCACAGAGACGAGTTGCTAGAATTTATATGATTTAATACTTCTAAATAAAAGGGAAAAAGGTGATTACAAACTAAAAAATAAAAAGATGCATAAAAGGAAAATGATTATCTAGGCGAGGGTATTGAAACTAGATTATGAAAGCGAGTAAAACTATAGGTTGCGTCGAATATCCCTCACCCAAGTTAATTTGTATAAAATGGATACATGGGTCGACAAGTCATTTAGAATGCATCTCGTTTCGACAGTTATTTAAATTTAGGGTTGTCACGCCCCTAAATTCTCATAAAAGCCTAATAAGATTTTGGCGTCAATAAATACCCCAAAAATTGCGCACGAAAGGTCGTAAGCACGTGACATACATGTTATGCCCCGTCAAATCTCCTAGGCACAATAACTAGGACAACGCACCGGAAATAGACCCGTAAACACCATCACCAAAGCAAAGCAACGCGTCAACTCGAGTGAGTTCCATTCAAACACAACCTAATTTAAATTAGCTAGAAAGCATGATAAAAACGTGGTAAATGAAAGCGGTAAATAAACGAGGTAAATTTACACTAGAAAGCAATTAAATCAAAGCATGTAAACCAAAATTAAAAAGCAAGAAATAAGGAAATACAACTATATTAAATGGAGAGGGTGAATGAATAGTCAACTTACAACCCAATTGGGTGTCAAACCAAGAACAATTAAAGAAGAACTCTCCAAAAACCCATACCCTTACCTAAACTATCTTCTAAATCTATCTAAAATTGATTATAAAGCTTAATATATGATTATTATAAAAAAAATGGTATTTATAGTAAGTTGGAATAAGTAAAGAAAAGAAAAGGAAAAAGAAAATATAAGGCAAATATCAGTTGGAAATAGGGGATCGATCGATCGATCCCATGTGATCGATCGATCGATGTCCAAAATATCAGCCCACTGTTAAAAATTGAAGGATCGATCGATCGACCCCTTTGGTCGATCGATCGATCAAGAAGGTATCAGCCAAGCTGCTTGCTGTTTTGGCTTGTTTGCATTTCCCGTCCGCTAAAATCGCCATAACTTCTTCGTTCTAAATCGGAATCGTGCACCGTCCATGGACACGCGAAGCTTACAAGGAGGGCTATAATTCCGTGTAGACATTAGGCCAGGTGCCCAGGCTTTGAAATGACTAAATTGCCCTTGAACGTGCGATCACGTACGAAAATCGAGCGGAATGCGTCCGAACTTCACAGTTAGCATCCAAATACCTATAAAAGCTCAATTAACCCCTGCAAAACATGTTAACATAGAAATATGAGGTTGTCTAGTTAACGAGCATAAATATAGGGAATAAGATACCCGAGGGGGCTAAAATGCGTCAGTTCGGAGGATGAAATACACAATATTTGCGTAGTTTCACACTCCCTAACTTACACAATGCTAGTCCCTAACAATGAAATAGGATGCAACAAGAACTACAAGAAAACCAATAGCAGTATAAGTACAAAAATATGGTATAAAAGTATAAGGCCACTTTCATGGGAGATTCGATTGCGTTTAGCGTATGCAATAAGCCGTTAAACCCCTAGGTCACCCTAGTGGACGAATGTCGTCTCGTGAAGGTTTTCATGGATGACACCCACAAACATCAAATGGTTTCCTCAAAATATGCCCAACCTAACATGCGACAAGCCCAACAATAGTGAAAAAGATTTCATACACATTATTAACACATTGAACGAATTCAAACAAAAGTTCGAATCATTAACATTATAGAATGCACCTCATTGAATTGAAACCTTAAAATGTGGGAGGGGAGCGAGCACATGCAAAGTGTGATTTGGCAAAAACTTAAATAAATCGGATACTAAATAAAGCAAGCAAATATTCAATCCTCACGGGCATTACACTCATCAAGTGAATTCAATCAAAACAGGGAGGTAACACACGGAACATGCGGGCATAAAGAGTAAATGTAAATGTAAATGGAAACTAGGCCGCACACATGTCACAAATGAAGAACGCTATATATAAAATGAAAAACTGTAATCTCAATGAAAGATACCGCACAATAAAGGAGGCAAAATGTATTTTCACAGATTATCAAAACTATTATGACTTTTGAATTACATTAACCTAAGATCACATAGGACTTTAATAGGGTTGTAATGTAGGCTAGGCTAGAGTACGAAATGATGGATATGTATGTACGGATTCAAAGTGTTCGGGATGAAAACTCGGGATAATGGGAAAATGCGGGCAATTTCAAAATTGGAAAACAAGTTCCAAAATGGCATTAAATATATCATCGGGGAGAGTAATCAAAGCTTATTGAACTATATACACACCATATACAACTTTATCTTTCTTTTCTTTTCTTCTTTTTCTCATTTTTCTTTTGTTTTCTTTTGCTTTTTGCTTTCTCTTTTTCATCTCTTTTTCACTTCTTCTTTTCTTTACTTATCTCACTCTCATATGCCTAAATTTCAACCGACATCACAACAACAACATTCAATCCCAAGTAACATTCTAAACAAAGGTACGGAAAGTGCGATCTCATACAGAGGGATACAACTTCCATGTAGATGTTGGGCCAGGTGCCCAAGCTATGAAATGACTAAATTGCCCTTGAACGTGCGATCGCGTACGGAAATAGAGCGGAATGCATCAGAACTTCACACTTAGCATCCAAATACCTATAAAAGCTCAATTAACCCCTGCAAAACATGTTAACAGAGAAATCCGAGGTTATCTAGTTAACGAGCTTAAATATATGGAATAAGATACCCGAAGGGGCTAAAATACGTCAGTTCGGAGGATAAAATACGCAATATTTGCATAGTATCAGCTATGCTCATCCGAGCAGCAGGTGAAGTGCCAAAACACACCTATGTAGTCGAGTCTTATGATTACGCAGGAGGATTCAAGCAGGGTGTGCACACTCTCAAATCATCACTTTGCCTTTGATCTTCTACTGTAAGGACACAATTCTCCAATTGAGTCTTAATATAGTTTTGGCTCAATTCCAGACAAAAACGTTTATGTCATAGGATAGTGTTAAAGTGTACCTTTTCAAGCCAATGATGTTTTTAGTTGAAGATATAGCGGCAAAGAGTATAAAGCTTCATGAATGCCGAGTTTATGTGCCTCGTTTCTACGTCATCAATAGTGGTTCCATGATCCCAATGTATGAATGCATTTTTATATATATATAGGATCTTGGAACAAGTTTATTGGGTGTTAGGTTTTAAAACTGTGTTTTGTTTTCAGAAAGATTTCTATTAAAAACTTTTATATAAAGTATATAAAGTTTCTGGGATAAAGATGAAAATTTTGGAACTTTTTGTAAGTTCGTTCAAAGTGTCGTTCGAACGAGATTGTCGTTCGAACCACAAGTCGTTCGAACGAGTTTGCCAATGAGTTCCCATATTGGCCACTGGAACTTCGTTCGAAATGTCGTTCGAACGAGATTACTGTTCGAACGAGATTTCCAACGATATTTCTAACGAGTTCACACTGGAACTTCGTTAGAAGACTCGTTCGAACGAGATGTCCTTCAAACAAAAATGTCGTTCGAACGAGATTTCAGGCGGGAAAATTTTATGGCAGTTTTTAGCAGTTTTTACCCATGTTTCCCACTTCCTTACCCCACTAACTTTTGACAGAACTATATAGTGCGGGAACTAACCTTTTTGGTTTAACTTTTTCATAATATTCTAACTCCTAGAGAGAGTTTTGAGAGTTGATTCTTCTAAGAAGAAGTTCATGAGTTTGTGTTTTCATTTTATAAAGAAAATCCTTTAAACACTTAGTTACACCCATATTTGTTTCTTCCAAGTTCATATATACATATACTTTTCTTGGAGCATTTTGGCACCGGTTTATCTCTACCATTTGAAGAGAAGTTTGAGTTTTCTTCTAAATCCCTCAAAGAAGAAGAATTGTTTACCTGCGGCTTTCTCACATGGTGAAAGGCATCATGTGTGGTTGACGGTGTACCTATTGTCCGATCGGTGGTTCCGAGATCGCGGTGGAGATCCGTGGTTATCCGCTAGGCAGAGGTGGTTACAATAAGACGTGTCAAGGCTTGAGACGATTCGAGTTGAGGAAGTAAGTCATCTGTCTTGTAAATGTAAATTCCGTACTCAGTGGATTTGAGGCTAGGGTCGTCCGAGGTTGTTTCCCATTGTGGATTTTTCTCGTACATCATGGTGTAGTGGATTAATTATTTATTTTATCTTTTGCATAATCACCTAGAACGCATGCTTAGGTAAAAAGATAAAATTGGTTTAATTTAATCACTACTCGTTTAATTTGGTGCAAATTAATTTAATTCAAGTCATTTAATTTAATTGATAAAATTGGTTTGGCCTAACTTGATATAATTGAAAAATATGACTTAGGCAAATTCTAGGACTTGGATTAATGGTGTTTAAGTGAAATCAAAATTGTGTGTGTTTTATCCTATTTCATTTTGTTTAATTTTAATTAGAAAAAGAAATTAAAATTTTGTTAACTTGTTTTAATTGAACCATCATCTTCGCTTCCGCATCTTTCTATAAAAGGAATTTAATCTTTTTGTGAAGTAAAAAAAATTAGATTTCAAAAATTGGAGGCCCCTCGGGCGTTTACAAATTGGTATCAGAGCCAAAGCGATAAATTATTTCGTTAAGATCCTTTAAATAATTTTTAGCTAAAATGAAATTTTTCTCATTTTCAAAATTTCCTATTTTCGATGGTTCTAATTACGCGTACTGGAAAGCATGTATGAAATGGGCACTTAAATCTATAGATGAGAGGATTTTGTTATCGGTAGTTAATGGGTGGTCTCCACCAACTCATTTGGTAGAAAATGAACGTGTTCCCAAACCGGCCGATGGAGTGAGGGTGAATTTAAGCTTTCAAACTTTAAGTCCTGACGTTTAAACGCCTTGTTTAGCGCTGTCACACGGGATGAATTCCGACGCATTATGACGTGTGAGACCTCTAAAGAAGCGTGGGATATTTTACAACTCACTCATGAAGGTACTAGTGTCGTAAAAGCTTCGAAACTCCAAAACCTCACCACTCAATTTGAAACTATCAAAATGAACGATAAAGAAACTTTTGATGAATTTTATGCTAGTTTTTCTGATATTGTTAATTCATCTTTTAACTTGGGAGAGAAAATACCCGACAACTGAGTAGTAATGAAAATTTTAAGGTCCCTACCCGATAGATTTATTCCAAAAGTGACCGTTTTAAATTCATTACCAACTTTAGCCTCTATGAAATTAGAAGAGCTCGTAGGTGATTTACAAACATATGAACTAGACATGTTTTCCTCTAAAACTGAAAAGAAAATAGAAAAGGGCATTGCTTTAAAAGCCCGAAAAGTGGTTAAACAAGTAGTAGAGAGCGAGAGTGATAGTGACTTGGAAGACATGACCTTGTTTGCTCGGAAATTTAGAAAATTTCTTAAATTTAACAAAGATAAATTTAAAAATGACTTTAAGAAATTTTAAACTTCTAAATATGACAAAGCCGAAAGGATCCCTAAATCTTCTAACGAAAATTTAAATAGGGACGAGTCAAATAAGTGTTTTGGTTGTAAAGGGTATGGCCATAGGGCTTCTGAGTGCCCCACTAAACTAAGGAGAGAGGGTAAGCGACCCATTTCATATAATGCGACCCTTAGTGATAGTGATAAGGAAGAGGGACCTGATTCCCCCACTAAGCCTAATTTTGTAGCTTTTATGGCTATTCATGTGAGTGATAGTGAGAACTCATCGATTGATGAAACTTTAACACATGACACTTCCAAGATCATAGTTTATAATACCCTTGTTTTTTATGATAGTGAGAATGGAGAAGAAAGAGAGAGTGAAAACGAAGAAGAGGTTAATGTGAGTGAACTTCAAAATGCTTTTCAAGAATTATATGAAGAATCAATTAAATTAAAAAGAACTAATTTGAAGTTAGAAGCTAGTTTAAAAGAGTGTGTCAAGGTCATTGATGATAGTATGTTGGTAGAAGACCTTAGGACACGTGAGAGGACTCTTCGAGAGAAGCTTGAATATGTAGAAGGCGAGAGAGATAGCCTTATAGGTTTAATGGAATCCTTGAAAAAGGAGCTTCTCGTGTTCGAAGAGAGAAATGTTTTATTAGAGTCTAATATTTTAGAATTGCAAAATAAATTAAAAGACTCTAGTAATGTCAATTTTGATTTGGAGTGTCGTTCGGAAAAATTAGATAAAATCTTAGGAATGGTCCCAATTAAAAATGACACGTGTGGTTTAGGCTTCAATACTTGTAATGAATCTACTCATAAGGCCAAAACCAATGTTTTAGGAGAATCTACTAGGAAAGCCTTTAGAGATCATTCCTTAGGTACCAAATTTCGACGTAATTTTACTTGTACACATTGTGGTCGAAAAGGCCATCTTAGGAAAAAAAAAATTGATCTTAAACGAATTCCTAGAAAATCCCAACATAAAACAACCAAGGTAGTTAAAATTCCTACACCCCAAGATACTCATTCTTCATTAATTGGGGTTAGGAAATCTGACTTGGTTGCCTTCCAAAATAGGACATTTGATTCTCATTTACTTTCACATGCTTCCTCCGTTGCTAAATCTAAAGGATGAATGTGTTAGTGTTTGTATACTTTAGCTTTTGTGCTTCATGCTATATTATCATGCTAAATGTATGCTTATTTAATCATTTTCTAGTCATTGCTTCATCACATATCTCACGCTAGAATAATGATTTTTTGTTTATCTTTTTGTATTATATTTGTTTATTTTTGTTTGCATTAAATGAAAATTTCAAAAAGATTTTTGTTTATCATTTGTGTTTTATTTGTTTCATTTCAGCTTAATGAAAAATACAAATGATTTTTGTTTGTCTTTTGAGTATATAATTTTATTTTTGATTAAAAATTCTGAAAACTCAAAAAGATTTTATTTTGTGTGTATTTTGTTTGACACATTTTATTTGGCATATACTTGTGTTTGAATCCCATCTTTTACGCTCCCATATGGCTAGAACTTTTGGTTTAGATTATCAATCCTTAAAATGTTCTTTACCATGCTTATATGGAGTAGTTGGATTTTGTATTGATTAAATGGATTCTATTTTTATATGCCTCTATTCACACGTGCACGAGCTCATTTGAAATTTTAATTTCACATGGTATATTTGAGCTTTGTGAGGTGTTCCCCTACTAATCTAGTCATCTACATATTTATGACCTAGGAGGACTAGTGCATGTCAAAATCCTTTGCACGTGAGATTTGCGAGAAATAAAAAATGATAAATATAAATGTGCACGGGGAAGGGATCCGAAAGGATTTATTGCGAATAGTAAGCCACCGTTTGAAATGGACCTAAAAGAAATACGTGGTCCAAAGGCCTAAAAACAGAAAAATATCACTAAAAGAAAAATAATAGCCAAGGCCTATGTTTAATTGATATATTCATTCAATATAAAAAGAATATATATGCTTCTTGAGGGAGATTGGATGGTATATCAACGGTTCACACAATATCCGTTTATCCTAGTGGTCTTTATCGTCATGACTCTATTTGGTTTGTAGAATCATCAAAACTCTAAGCTTGTATGCATTGTGTTTGTTTGTTCATTGAGTTCAATATTTATTGTCACGTGAGGTTATATTCAAATGTGATAAAGCTTGCAATCAAATGAGAACTCCGTGATCGTATTTTAAGTGTTTGGATCTAAATTTACTTGTTACTAGTTCAAACCCCTAAACTACCGTTTCCATATGACACATTTTTTCCATACGGGTGTGCTAAGCTTATTGTATTTTTGTGTCATTTGTGTGTTTATATATATATGCGTGTGCGTTATTGATACTTTTAGAGTGTGTATATATATATATATATATATATATATATATATATATATATATATATATATGATATTTTTTTTTGTCTTTGCCTTGCTTTCTAGTCCATCCATGCTACTACTTCATTAATTGGTATCTATCTTGGGTTAGTTATGCTTTTGTTGCTCATATGCTTTAATGTCTTATCACTCTAAGCTTCAACGTGGTTAATTAGTTTTATCCTTTGTCTATTCCTGAACAAAAAGGGGGAGAATGATAGGGGGAGAAATGGTATCTAATCATATTGTAATCGTATCTAAGTGTGGAAAATTTAACTTAGGGGGAGTCATGACCTTCTTAGGTAAATTTGTTTTGATAAAGGGGGAGAATTAATTTAGGGAGAGTATTTATTTTCATTGCATTAAATACTTTGATATTCCCTATGCGTTTGATAGTTTGCTTAAGTGTGCAGGCATTCTTCTAAAGAGGCAACCTTCAAGTGGCAAAGCGTTTAATTCTAAAGTGGTATTCGAGTCAAGTATTGTACTCTTTATTTTGGGTGGGATGTTTTTGAGTCTAGTGAGCTTGACGGCCCTTTAGGATTTTTATTTGGTTTTTGTCCCGGAATAGACAAAGGGGGAGACTTGTAAGGACACAATTCTCCAATTGAGTCTTAATATAGTTTTGGCTCAATTTCGGACAAAAACGTTTATGTCATAGGATAGTGTTCAAGTGTACCTATTCAAGCATATGATGTGTTTAGTTGAAGACGTAGCGGCAAAGAGTATAAAGCTTCATCAAATGCCGAGTTTATGTGCCTCGTTTCTATATCATTAACAGTGGTTCCATGCTCCCAAGGTATGAATGCATTATATATATATATATATATATATATATATAGGAGCTTGGAACAAGTTTATTGGGTGTTAGGTTTTAAAACTGTGTTTTTTTTCAGAAAGATTTCTATTAAAAACTTTTATATAAAGTATATAAAGTTTCTGGGCTAAAGATGAAATTTTTGGAACTTTTTGTAAGTTCGTTCGAAGTGTCGTTCGAATGAGATTGTCGTTCGAACCACAAGTCGTTCGAACGAGTTTGCCAACGAGTTCCCATATTGGCCACTGGAACTTCGTTCGAAATGTCGTTCAAACGAGATTACTATTCGAACGAGATTTCCAACGAGATTTCTAACGAGTTCACACTGGAACTTCGTCAGAAGACTCGTTCGAACGAGATGTCGTTCGAACGAGATTTCAGGTGGGAAAATTTTATGGAAGTTTTTAGTAGTTTTTATCCATGTTTCCCACTTCCTTACCCCACTAACTTCTGACAAAACAAAATAGTGCGGGAACCAACCTTTTTGGTTTAACTTTTTCATAATATTCTAACTCCTTGAGAGAGTTTTGAGATTTTACTCTTCCAAGAAAAAGTTCATGAGTTTGAGTGTTCATTTTATAAAGAAAATCCTTTAAACACTTAGTTACACCCATATTTGTTTCTTCCAAGTTCATATATACATATACTTTGCTTGGAGCATTTTCGCACTAGTTTATCTCTACCGTTTGAAGAGAAGTTTGGGTTTTCTTCTAAATCCCTCAAAGAAGAAGAATTGTTCAGCTGTGGCTTTCTCACATGGTGAAAGGCATCATGTATGGTTGCCGGTGTACCTATTGTCCAATCGGTGGTTCCGAGATCGCGGTGGAGCTCCGTGGTTATCCGCTAGGCAAAGGTGGTTACAAGAAGATGCGCCAAGGCTTGAGAGGGTTCGAGTTGAGGAAGTAAGTCATCTGTCTTGTAAATATAAATTTCGTACTCAGTGGATTTGAGGCTAGGGCCGTCCGAGGTTGTTTCCCATTGTGGGTTTTTCCTCGATCATCACAGTGTAGTGGATTAATTGTTTATTTTATCTTTGCATAATCACCTAGAATGCATGCTTAGGTAAAAAGATAAAATTGGTTTAATTTAATCACTACTCGTTTAATTTGGTGAAAATTAATTTAATTCAAGTCATTTAATTTAATTGAATACATTGGTTTTGCCTAACTTGATATAATGGAAAAATATGACTTAGGCAAATTCTAGGACTTGGATTAATAGTGTTTAAGTGAAATCAAAATTGTGTGTGTTTTATCCTATTTCACTTTGTTTATTTTAATTTGAAAAAAAAATTAAAATTTTGTTAACTTGTTTTAATTGAACCATCATCTTCGCTTCCGCATCTTTCTATAAAAGGAAATTAATCTTTTTGTGAAGTAAAAAAGAATTTAGATTTCAAAAATTGGGGGCCCCTTGGGCGTTTACATCTACATATCAAAATCTTCAGAGCTTCCTTTCGCATTCTTCCATCTTTGTAAGTCTTCAACTTTACTCCCACCTTGGTGGGAATTGACTGTGCCCCCATGCCCAAAGATGTCAGAGATGTCGAAGGGGAGCACTGGATTCACACCTTGGCTGTGGTCTAAGTGGGTTTAACATCTCCCCCAAATTCTTTATTTTTACAATCTTTTTTTATTTCTTTAGGGTGGTCCCTGCTCAGTGTGCCCCACCACTTGACAAATAGTCAACGGGGCCAATCACATAAATGAAATCTATGGGACCACCTTGGGAATTCCTGATTAGGTTTTTCTATTCCTAGTCTCGCAATTCTGAAGGCCTCTTTTATCTTAAGGCAAGGAAGGTTGAAAGGGTGTTGGTCGTAAACCTCCCGGATTCTAACAAAGGGTATTAGGATCAGGGTTTCATCGCTAGGAATTGGCAACATCCACCACTACCTGAGGGCAAATATTATGCAGGATTTTTGTGCCCTGACTAGGGGGATAATCATATAGGTTAACACGTGGTTATTTAATTCAGTGATTGCTTTACTATTTGTTCAGCTACTGCTGATTTTTCTTTTTTTCTTTTACCTTGTGATAAGGTCACAAGAAGAACAGGGAGCCCCCCACCCCCTAAATACATCAAGGTTATAAACCTACTGAAAGCTTGGAGGATTAGAGATAGTCTGCCCAGCAGTGAAAATCCCCTATCGGCGACCTTTCTGCTTGAATACACAAACACCACCAACAGCTTCACTGCTTGCCTAGTGGATGATATACTTGATCTTCCTCCGTCGAACGATGAAACTTTTTCCTCTTTTGAGCAGTTGGATGTTGGCTCAATTTATCTAGAGGAGGAAGAAGTCTCAATGGCTCCCACTAGGAAGATAGTTTTGTGCTAAGTCCCAAAAGAAGGCAGAAGGTGATTCCTCGAGGTTCGATAACCCAAACTTGGTCTCCAAGTAGAAAGAAAAGGAGAAAAAAAGGAGGGAAGAGGAGGGAAGAGGAGAGTAAGGGAAGAAGAAGGCTCTTTTCGCGTCCATGAAGAAGAGCGACGTTCCCACTCCGTGGCCCATAATCCAACCCTTGCCCCTGGTTTGCTAAGGGGGCAATGCTCGCAAGTTATCGCGGGTGATTGAACATACTAGAATTTGACCAGCTCTCTCTCCGATTATCCCAAACTCTGTCCCTAGTAAGGGTTTTTTTTTTTTTGTCTTACTAGGTCTGTTTGACTTCTACTTGTTATTTCTTCTAACACTTGATATTTTTCTTATTTTTTAGTTTGTTGCATAATTTACCAGTATTTTTTATTGCCATGTCGACCAGTCCAAGAAAAATGATGAACTGACTTAGGCCTTCTGAAAGTCAGAGGAGTCCATGCTTAAAGTTAGGGAGGCCCATGAGAAGGAGAAGGATACCATTGTCGAAGATATGGCCTCCTTGAAATCTGAGAACAACCTTCTGAAGGTGGGTAACTTTAAGTTGACCAAAGAGGTAGAGAAGATCACCTCCTTTATGGAAGTAAGCGTCGAGAAAGGCTGGAATGAGACGTATGATGATGCCAGAATCAAAAGCTCTTATTCTTTGGAGGCACCAGTTAGGTCATACTTCTATTATTGACGAGGAGCCTCCTGCCGACCAGGCAAAGGTGGTAGCACCTAAAGAGAAGGAGGTGGCGACCAAGGGGAAAGAAGTTGAGCCAGAAGAGCAAGTGAAGATGTGAAGCCTATAGTATTGGTTTTTTTTCTTCTTTTGATCGCTTAATATACTCATTTTCGTTTCCTTAGACTGTAATGACTCTGCCTATCCTTTGTGTTGTTTAATGAAAATAATATTTTGAGTGTGTCAATTCGCGTATTTTTCTGATAATCAGTTTTCTTATTCTATTTTGCTATTGTAGACTGATGCAAAGGAAATTCCTCCCTTTAATAACTTAGACATTGTATTTGGATGAGATTCTAGCACGCAAGCTTATCGAGAAATTATGACCCCGTATAAATCCCTAAAAAAGAGGACCAATGCCAATAAGGATCAATCTAGTTTGGTCACCCAACTGAAGGACGAACTCAGCGATTTGGAAAATCAAAGTGCCTTTATGCAAAATGAGATCAATGACTTGAAGGCCTAGTTGGCTAAATACAAGGATGCAGGCGTGATCGACACTTTAGTCCAGCCAGAAAATGACGATTCGAAGAAAAAACTCTTTGAGTATGAAGATCAAGTTCGGCGGAGCAACACCATGGTGTCGGGTCAAAGCCATGATAATAAGAAGCTTCGTTACTTGTTTAGGATGGGTCCCCGAAAGTCATGGGCGGTATGTTGTGATGAGGATTGACAGGATGCCCCCAACGAGGTTACGGGATGCTTAAGATGCCTACAAGCATAGCTAGCTGAACTCCCTCGAGGTTGTTAAGGAACCTCAGGACTCTCGGCTTTGGTATATGTACCAGGTTGATTGTCTCGCATATAGCCGACCCCCATTTGGGCGTGATGAGACCTGAATTCCTTTAGATACTATTCCTCTTCAACTTGTCGAGAACTACCTGGAAGGTCATGATAGTGATGATGAGTAAAGGCCTAACCCTGACGATGGATGGAGGAATCAAATAGAATAATTTTTAGCTCGCCACCATAAACTGTTGTAAATTTTTGTGTTTCTTGTAATTATCATGTAGTTAGTATTCCTTGTAATTTTGATCTACCGAATGATCAAGTTAATACCATTTCTTCATGCACTTTTAAAATCCATTATGCCTTGCATGTGTTGTTCTATCTTTCTTATCTTTTAGGTCGTGTCATCACACTCCCTTAGGCTTAAAAATGACAATAGCAAAAATGCACCTGGTCTATGGGTAATCTGCCTATTTAGGATTTTAATCAACTAATTCTAGTTGGTATATTGCCTAGGGATCCCCCTTAGGGCTTTTGCCTTTCCTGGGAAAGTTATGAGGTCGCCTGTGTTAATTACAACAAGTACTTGAGGGCTTTATTTTATATTGTATTTAGCAAAACTGCCACAATAATCAAGTTAAAGCCTCATCAATGCTCTTTTGCAGACCAAGAGTTAATTATGAGTCTGTTATTTAGGAAAATGTAAAGTAATCAAATAATTTAAAAGACTTGAGAGATGTAAAGAAGGGCCTTTATTTATAACAAAAATCATAACTTGCAAGCAACATAAGTTTTAAAGTGAAAATTTGCATAAACTAAGTGCTGAACAGTAAAAAGAAGACCAAAAGTAGAAATTGTTGAGGTTGGACGCATTCCATGCTCTGGGTATCTCTTGGCTCTCCATTATTTCTAAGTGGTAGGCTCCTTGTAGATCATCCTTGATCACTTTAAATATTTTTTCCCATTTGGTCCCCAACTTGCCATCAGACGATTTTATAGCGCTAAAGAGCACTTTCCTGAGGACGTAATCTCCTACTTGTAACTTTCTTGGATTGACCCTTTGTTGTATTACCTTGCCAACTGCTGCTCGTATGAGGCGAGTTGTGATACCCCGCCTATTGAAATAATGGATGACCAACCCTCTACCAAAATGAAACAGTAGTCTTAAATGGATCATTCTTAGCATCATTTTTGAAACATGATTAATTACTAACCACCTAATTAATTAAACAAGCAGTGTCAATTTTAATATTTCATTAACATACAACAATATTAATCAATCAACCAAAATGCCATGCATAGTAATCAAATTAAATGAGATCACAATATAAAGTCTAAGATGAGATAAATAAACAAAGTCCTCGAATAAACTATCAGGTAAAAATCCAGTACATCCAATCCAACTAACTTATAATCTGAAATACATCAGTTTGAATAAAATGGACGAGATGCCTAACGAACAAATGAAATAGAGAACTTAATCTAGATAACAATTAATGAAGCGGCTACTGTGAATCCTGTAAGTCTCCACATCACCTATAATTACGTATACCTGAAAATAATAATCATCCTTGGTGTCTCTGTGGCTGGACACCTAAAAGGTTTTGAAAATATTTTATATGGATCCGAGCCCAAAACCTTCAAAAAATATTTAGCAAGTGTATAAATTGCAGTATTGAAAATATAAAGCAATTTTTATATTTAAAGTGGCAACGCACTCGCATGAGAAAATCCTCTCCCCTCATCTAATGTGCGCACATAACGTATACTTTTAGCCCTCTGAGTTATTCTACCCCGCCTAACTAGACTCATCATTAATTTCAATGTAACATATTACCCTGCCTTGAGTATTGTTTATCATTGATTTATCAATTAGCTTACTTCTCTGCTTAATTAATTAGCCATTATCTCATTATTATTATTATTATTCATTCTCATGACCTTACTCTGGTTATTAATAATATTCGCGGTTAATGTCTCGTTTAGTCCTTGGTCGGCCAACCTTTTTCTTGATGTCAGGTGGCTTGCTTCAAGTGGTAGAGCATCTTCCATTCCATAAGTTAGCGCGAAGGGTGTCTCTCCAGTTGATCTTCTGGGTGTGGTACGATATGCCCAAAGAACATGGGGGAGCTCGTTCACCGAAGCGCCTTTGACTTTTTCTAGCCTTTTCATATGGCCATCGAGCATCTTTTTGTTGGAAGCCTCTTCTTGACCGTTTCTCTGGGGATATGTCACTGAACTGAAGTGGTGTTTGACGTTATGCTCTTCGCAGAAAGTCTGAGAAGGTCCACTCTCAAACTGTGTGTCGTTGTCGATTATAATGGTTCGTAGTACCCCACAATACATTATGATATTCCTCCAGATGAACCTTATTGATATTCCCAAAGTACACCTGCCAGCTCAGAGGCATTCACCTCAGCCTGTATGACGGTCGAGGTAACAATAGCTCGATATTACCCATTGGTGATGCCGTCCTTCACCAGGTAGGCCACAGCTGACGTTGCAAGTACCACCGTGATTGGGCATCAGCCGAGGTCTACATGACTCGGGGGTCAGTTACCCATCAGGTCGGCCACAACCTACATTACAAGTATCACCTCAGTGAGGGCATCATCCGAGGTAAGTATGGACATGGGTTATCCATCAGTATCACCATCAACATCGGCCATAGCCGACGTTACAAGTTTCACCTAAGATCACAAAGCCTTGCAGGTTCATCATCAAGTGTCAAGACAACATCGGCCCTGGCCGACGTTCCAGATATCTAACCTCGACTGGCATCCCAGCTAAGGTCATCATATAATCCCCAGCCAAGGCAAGGGTCGTACTTCACCAACCTCGTACTCATCAAGGTCGAGGTTGGTACCAAGTAAAGACCGCCGAGCATCTATGATTTGGGATATGGCTTGGAACACGTGGATAAATCTATTATAACTTAATTATTCCCTCCACGTGGGGGAATATTGAGGTCATCATTACTTAGTTGATATCAATCATGTGTCATCATTGCACTAGCTGGATCTCCATGCACATGCACATTGCATGCTTGGGGGGTACATTACACCCCCAAGCACTATATATTGAGGTCATCCTCAACATTGAAAAGGATCTAGAATTGCAACCCTAGCTGAAACTCTGTCATTTTATAAAGTAAATAGAGAAAGCTTGAGAGATTGTATCCATGGCCGTTAGTGCCTTATTTCAGTGACATTACTCACTCATTTGCACAGTGGACGTAGGCCTAATTGTCTAAATCACTTACATATTGGTGTTCATCCCCTTCTCCTCACCTCCTTATATATATATACTTATATTATCCTATGCTGCCATTTTTATCACTTGCTTGAGCTTGTCAACACCTTATCTGGCGGTGCTAATTTCCAACATCATCATTTTGGCACCGTCTGTGGGAACGAGAAGACATAACTCTTCCTTTCCTAGCTTAAACTCACCGGAGACTCTGGTGGTGAACCAGGCCTCACCCATTGCGTGGAGTTGTTTCACCATTGAAAGAGGTCCTTTAAGGTATTAAGCTCATCTTCTTCACAAGCTCTTTAGTTTTAACGTATGACACCGGAGTTGCCACCACCTCCTCCACCATCTGGTGATGGAAGACCTAATTCCAGCCACGCACCAACCCAGTCCGAAATGGCTAAGGTGGTAGCAACCTTGAGATACTTAGCTGCAACATAACAAGTGATTAATGAGTAATTTGCACAGATCAGTCAAAATATGATGAGGCCACCTAGGGTCTCACCGAAGATTATTACTCCGACAGCTGTTCAACCCCATCCTGAAGCCAGGGGACCACCCCAGGCACCGCAAAAAGATCGACCTACCCCTCAATAGAGGAGAGACGTTGATGACCCTAGGTGTTTACACCTGGGGAGATAAGGAAACCCTTGCCCTGAGGATAGGTATGATGATATGAAGGTAGAGGATGATCCAAAAGACTGTTGGGAACCATATGAGGTTTCTAATAACACGGTACATCCTATCCAGCAGAGCAGATGTTGTGAGGGTAGAAGAAATGGGGGTGCCCAACAAAGAGGATCAACTTTTGATCGCTTGAGCAGAGGGTCGACCTTTGAAAGGCTCGACCCAGTCAATGACCTAAGACAGAGTCTATCCAGGTCATGAAGTGCCGCTGGCTCTTAAAGGGAAGAGGGGGAACATCGGCCTCATCATGGCCGACCCCATCAAGGCCAAGACAGGGATCAAGAGGCGATCAATAGCCGACGTTGTGCACCAGCTGGGGAACCCTCAGTTCACCACTTGAAGGTGGCTGGGGATAACCTCGGCCAGGCTGACATTGCAAAGCCATGGAAAGACTCCATTCAACGTCTTGAAGATAATATAGGGAACCTCATTAAAATCCGAGATACACTACAAAGAGGGTTCTTAGAGGGATCCCCATTTATGGAAAAGATAGTGAACTTCCCAACCCCTGCCAAGTTCAAACCACCTACGGTGTCTCCCAAGAATGATGGTAGTACCAACTATGTGCACCATATTGAGATGTACCAGTCTGCAACAGACATTTACTCAATCCCAGATGAGATGAGGTGTCGGGCCTTCTCTGGGACTTTAACAGGCGCTGCACATATTTGGTTTACTTATCTTCCAAAGAATTCTATTGAGAACTTTAAGGGCTTGGCTGAACGGTTCATTCACAATTTCTATTTTGGGGTAAGACCTCAGAAGAAGACCACGCATCTGCTGTACATCAAGCAAGGCAAGAACGAGAGCCTAAGAGACTACATTGCTATATTCAATAAAGAAAAATTGGAGTTTGAAGACTATGAAGAGAATATAGCTATGACTGCCCTCATTGGAGGACTCTAGAAAGGGAAGTTATTGTGGAAGCATGCAGAAGACCCTCCCAAGTCCATGGCAGAGCTGTTGGCAACTGCAGGAAAGGTCATGAACGCTGAAGAGGCTATGGCCGCAAAGTATGAGGATGAGAACGAAAGTGGAAGTGGGAAGTTCCAAGAAAGAAAGACGGAAAAAAGAGGTCTGCAGACGACAAGTTTGCACACTGTACTCCTCTAAGTGTTAGTTGCGAACACATCCTCAATGAAATAAAAAATGATCGATCCCTGAGATGGCCAAAAAATCTAAAGGCTCCTCCGCATAAGAGGAACAAGAACCTATGGTGGGAGATCCATCAAGACCACAACCATGTGACAAATAAGTGCTTCGCCTTGAAGGATGAAATTGAGAAGATGTTAAAGTCCAAAAGGCTGAGGAAGTATGTCGACTAGTAAAGATCCTGAGAGGGGAAAAGATGAACCCAAAAAGAAGAGAAACGACAGATGTCGAGATGATCCCCCTGCGAGAAGAGACGATGACTCAGATGGTGATGATGAGGACGATCCAGACCTCCCACTGAAAGACGATAATGCCCTTATGAAGAGGGTTGGTATGATCTCCCATCGGTGTTAACACCATATGTGGAGGACTAGCAGGGGGTTGCTCCGATATAGCAACCCGTAAAGCTCATATGTCTGAGGCTACGTCAGTAACCAAAGTAGAGGTTGTGAATATGGCATCTTTAGAGGCTAAGCAGAAGAGAAAGAAGGTAGATATGGATAGCCTTATAGTGGGATTCTCGCGATTTGACTTAAAAGGTATCTTGGCTCCGCATGATGACCCTTTGGTAATAACAACAAGAGTGTATGAATGTGAAGTACAGAGAATCCTCATAGATGGAGGAAGTTCAACATATGTGATGTTCTGGCCCTATTTTAAGAGCCTAGGCCTCAGCAGAGCTAGGCTGGTACCCTATCATCATCCGTTAATGGGCTTCAGTGGTGAAAAGGTCCATCCATTAGGCATATATGAGATGGATGTACGAATGGGAGACGAGAGGCCTAAGAGCTTGACCCGGAAGATCAATTTTTTGTTATGGATGAAAACGTCTTCTCGGCCTACAACCTTATCATAAGACGAGTATACCTCAAAGAGTTTGAGGCCGTGCCATCAACGGTCCACCAAATACTAAAATTCCCGACCCCCCCATGGGCTAGGGGAAGTGCAGGGAGACCAGACATCGGCGTGAGAATGCTACTTCAACTCGGTGGAAGAAAGAGAGTCACATAAGAGAGAAACAACAACATATAACATTGATACACTTGATCCTAGGGATGAAACAAAATTAAAGAAAAGAGAGGCCGTAGAAGAGGTAGAATCCATCGTCCTCAATGAGGATGAATCGAAAAAAACCGTCCAAATCGGCAAGGCCCTAAAACCCGAGATCAAGGAAGAGCTGATAAGATTTTTGAAGAAGTGGCAGAGTGTCTTCACTTGGAGCTACGCAGACATGCCTGACACCGACCCAGAGGTTATGTGCCATAAACTCATGTGGCAGAAGATGCTAAGCCAATCAAGCAAAGAAGAAGAGTTTACTTTAGGGAAAAGTATGATGTCATAAGGGAAGATGTTAGAAAGTTGGAAGAGGCAAAATTCATCAGGGAGGTTATATACCCAGAGTGGTTATCTAACGCCATCATTGTGCCCAAAGCTAACGAAAAATGGAGGATGTGCGTAGACTTCACTGACCTGAACAAGTCTTGACCAAATGACAGCTATCCCTTACCTCGAATTGATCAGATGGTAAATACCATAGTAGGGCATGAACTTATGAGCTTCGTGGATGCGTATTCAGACTACAATCAGATCTTCATAGATGCTGAAGACTCAGAGAAGACAGTATTCATTACAGACAAGGGGACCTATTGCTATAAGGTCATGCCCTTCGGTTTGAAGAATGCAGGGGCCACGTATCAACGTCTTGTAAATAAGATGTTTGAAGATCAGATTAGCAAGACCATGGAGGTATATGTAGATGATATGTTGATAAAAAGCTTGAAGGCCTGCACTCATGTAACCTACCTGGAGAGAACTTTTGATACCATAGACTTATACAGGATGAAGCTCAATCCTGCCAAGTGTGTCTTCGGAGTAGGAGCAAGGAAATTTCTTGGATTCATCGTTAATCAAAGGGGAATAGAGGCCAATCCCGAAAAAATCAAGGCCCTACTTGAAATGAAGACACCCAAGACCATCAAAGACGTTCAGAGGTTAATCGAAAGAATTATTGCGCTGAACAGGTTTATCTCCGGGGCCACGAACAAGTGTCTTCCTTTTTTCAAAGTCCTTAGAAAGCCTTTGAATGGGATGAGGAATGCGATAAGGCCTTTAAGGAGCTCAAGTCCTACCTAGGATCCCCCCTACTCTTATCCCGGCCCATTCTGGGGGAGAAGTTGTATGTTTATCTAGCATTCTCAGAGTCAGATATAAGTGCATCCATAGTAATCGAAGACGATGGGGTATAGAGGCATGTATACTTCAATAGTAAGGCCCTTTAAGGGTCCGAACAGAACTATCCTCGAATGGAGAAGTTGGCCTACGCCTTCATACACGCTTCCAAGAAGATGAAGCCCTATTTCTAAGCCCACTCTATGGTCATCCTCACTGACTCCCCACTAAGGTAAGTCCTCCACAAGCCCGAGAAGTCAGGCAGATTGATGACCTGGGCCATCGAGTTGGGAGAGTATGACATTGTTTATCAACCCAAGGTTGCCATCAAAGGGCAAGCACTCGTAGGCTTTGTTGTTGAGTTCACATGAGAGGAGGCTGAGATTGAGAATAGCCCAGAGATTGCAGAGGGGTCAAACAGTAACGTTTTCCCAAACCCGAAAGAGGTTGTGTCCAACAGAGCTAGAAAAGGAGTAGACGAGAATGAAGAAGACAGGTACCTCTTCAAGTAAGGGACCCTGTCAGAGGGGAATTATCTTCAAATTAATATATTTGGAACCTCTTCGTTGATGGGCCTTATTACGAAAGTGGAAGTAGCGCAGGGCTGATACTGTCAGCTATGGATGGTACCGACGTTGAATATGTGCTAAGGTTCAACTTCAAGGCTTCAAACAACGTGTCTGAGTATGAGGACTTGATAGCAAGCCTCTTATTGGCAAACTCTCTTAGTGTTGGCCAAATCCTAGTCCACAGTGACTCAAGGTTGGTTATCAACCAAATCCTAGGAGTATATGAGGCTAAGGATGAAAGGATGGCCAAATACCTGAAGAAGGCGAGAACGATGCTAGAAAACTTCATAGAAGTGAAGATGAATAAGATAACTCGGTTAAACAACAGTCATGCAGATGCACTAGCAAGGTTGACCTCAGCGACAAGGACAGACATCATAAGGATAGTACCAATCGAGATCCTGCTCAAACCGACCATTAAGGAAGAAGAGTTTTCCAGACCTTGCCTCAACTTGAACCAAGGGGACTCTTGGATGGACCCCCTTATCAGATATATCAGACAGGGAGAGCTACTAGAATTAAAATTGTAAAGGAGGAAGTTGAGGTACAGAGCAACCAAGTTCTAAATAATAGGAGATGTCCTGTATAAAAAAGGATTTCTACTACTTGTCCTCAGATGTGTCCATCCCACAGAGGTCTCCCACGTCCTGTAGGATGTCCATGAGGGTTCTTGCTCAAGTCACATCGGAGGAAGACCTCTACCCAAGATTGTTGAAACACGAGGCCCCCAATTTTAAAATAGTTTTCCTTTTATGTAAATATGGATGCGGAAACGTTGTGGTGGTTCAACTTAAAAAAAAATCTTAAACAAATTAAAATTAACCCAAGTGAAATTAAATTAATCAATTAAAACATTTTCACGTAAACCAAGTTAATTCATCCAAGTCCTAGAATTTTCCTAAGTCATATTTTGCAATTCTATCAAAATAGGTCAAACCAATTTTAACAAATCACTTGAATTAAATAAACTCTACCCAATATTTTTTTTGGCACCAAATTAAATAAATAGGGATTAAACCATTATCACATTACCCAAATTTAATTATCACCAAATTAAACACGTAGAGATTAAACAAAACCAATTTTTACTTTTTAAACTAAGCATGCATTCTAAGTGATTTTGCAAAAGATAAAATAAAAACAATAAATCACTACGCCGCGATGTACAAGGAAAAACCCAAGACGGGAAACAACCTCGTACGGCCCTAGCCACAAATCCACTAGATACGGAATTTACAAATACAAGACAGAAAGGCTTACAACACACTACTCGATCCCTCTCAAGCCTCGATGCTTTTTCTTGTAGACACCTCTTCCTAGCGGGTAACCTTGGAGCTCCATCGCGGTCTCGGAGTCCATCGATCGAACTTTATATGGTCACCGTCATCCGAACAAGGAGCCTTTCTCCAAGTGGGTAATGCCACAACAAAAATCTTCTTCTTTCTTTGAGGGATGTAGAAGCAAACCCAAAACTTCTATTTGAACAGAAGAGATGAACCCAGTGCCAAAACTCCAAGCAAGATGTATATATATTGAAATTTGGATAAACAAACAATTGGGTGTAAACTAGAGTGGTGTATATTTTTCTCTAAAAATCTCACTCAAAACAAGATCATTTTCCTTAAGCAATTTAACTCTCAAATTCTCTCTAAGAGATGGAATAGAATGGAAAATTTAAGTTGGAAAATGTTATTCCCGCACATAATAAAGTCTGAGAAAAGTTGGTTAAGAAACAAGTGGGGAAGTGGGAGAAAACTGCCAAAAACTACCAAAAACTGTTCCCACCTGGCATCTCGTTCGAACGAGTCTTCTAACGAAGTTCCAGTATGAAATCGTTAGAAGCTCGTTAGAAATCTCGTTAGAACGACAATCTCGTTCGAATGACATTTCGAACGAAGTTCCAGTATGCCATAATGGAAGTCGTTGGCAATATCGTTCGAACGACATATGGTTCGAACGACAATCTCGTTCGAACGACAAATGGAACGAACTTCCAGAAAGTTTGGAAAATTTGATTTTAGCCCAAAAAACTTTATAAACTTATTTTAAAGTTTTAATTAAATCTTTCTGAAATTAAAACCCACTTTTAGTTAAACCTAACACCCAATAAAACTTGTTCCAAGCTCCTATATATATATATATATATATATATATATATATATATATATATATATATATATATATATATATATATATAATATTACATTCATACCTTGGGAGAATGGAACTATAGTTGATGACGTATAAACGAGGCACGAAACTGGCATGATGATGAAGCTTTATACTCTTTGCCGCTACGTCTTCAATAAACACGCCATAGACTTGAAAGATGATCAATATACTCTATCCTATGACTCAAACGTTTTTGTCCGGAATTGAGCCAAAACAACAAAGGACTTAATTGGAAATTTGCGTCCTTACAAATCTCCCCCTTTGGCTATTTCGGGACAAAAACTATACGAAAATCCTAAAGGGCCGTGAACCTCACTAGACTCAAAACATAACCCATCCAAACTTGACTCAAACCAAGGATCAAACGCTTTGCCATTGAAAGATGCCGCTTTAGAAGTATTCCTGCACACTTAAGCAAACTCATCAAATGCATAGGGAATATCAAAGTATTTATTTCAATTAAAATAAATACTCTCCCTAAATGAGTTCTCCCCGTTTATCAAAATGATTAACCCAAGAAGTTAGCTACTCTCCCTAAGTTAAATCTCCTAAACTTAGATAAGATTATAATAGGATAAGATACCATTTCTCCCCCTATCATTCTCCCCCTTTTTGTTCAAGAATAGGCAAAGGATAAAGAACAAATATAAAAGCATGTTGAAGCTTAAAGTGATAAGACATGAAAGTAAATGGGCAACAAAAGCATAACTAATTCAAGATAGATAGCACAACTAAAGTATAAGCATAGGAGGACTAGAAAGCAAGTCAAAGGCAAAAAAAATATCATATATGTATGTACTATAAATATATCAAGAATGCACACGCACATATATATAGATATAAACACACACATGACACAAAATACAATAATTTTTCATAGTCGTATGGCAAAAATGTGTCATATGGAAACGGAAGTGTAGGGGGTGTGAACTAGTAACGATTAAATTTAGACCCAAACACTTAATAAACGTTCACGGAGTTCTCATTTGATTGCAAACTTCGTCACATTTGAATATAACCTCATGTGACAATATAGATTGAATTCAATGAACAAACATACACAATGCATACAATCCTAGCATATTGATGATTCTACAAACCAATAGAGTCATGACATGAGATACGCAACTAGGATAAACGGACATTGTGCAAACCATTGATATACCATTCAATCTCCCTCAATAAGCATTTATATTAATTTTGAATGAATATATCAATAAAACATAGGCCTTGGAAATTATATATCTTTTTAATGCCATATTTTATGTTTTTAGGCCTTTGGACCACATATTTCTTTTAGGTCCATTCCAAACGGTGGCTTACTATCGCAAAGGATCACTTATTCCTTTCGGAGCCCTTCCCCGTGCACATTTATATTTATCATATTTTTATTTTTCACACAAATCTCACGTGCAACGGATTTTGACATGCATTAGTCCTCCTAAGTCACAAATATGTAGATGACAAGATTGGAAGGAGAACACCTCACATAACTCAAATATACATATGAAGTTAAAATTTCAAAGTAGCTCGTGCATGTGTTAATAGAGGCATATAAAAATAGAATCCATTTAAACAACACAAAATCCAACTACTCCATAAAATATGGTAAAGAACATAATAAGGATTGATAATCTAAACCAAAAGTTCTAGCCACACGAGAGCGTAAAAGATGGAATTCAAACACAAGTATATGCCACTTAAAGTGTGTCAAACCAAAATACACACAAAAAAAATCTTTTTGAGTTTTTTAACCAAAAATAAAAAATATATACTCAAAAGACAAACAAAAATCATTTGAATTTTTCATTAAGCTTAAATTATCAAGAGATAAAACCCAAATGAAAAAAAATCTTTTTGTACTTTTCATTTAATGCACACAAAATGAATAAAACAAAATACAAAAGATAAACAAAAATCATTATTCTAGCATGTGATTAAGTATGGGGCATAAACTAGAAAATGATTAAACAAGCATACATTTAGCATGTGAATATAGCATGAAGTACAAACGCTTAAGTATGCAAAAGACTAACACATTCATCCTTTAGATTTAGCAAGGGAGGAAGCATGTGATAGTAAATGAGAATCAAAAACCCTATTATAAAAGGCAACTAAGTCGGATTTCCTAACCCAAATTAATGAAGAATAACTATCTTGGGGTGTAGGGATTTTAAATACATTGGTTGCTTTACGTTGGGATTTTCTAGAAAATCGTTTAAGATCAAAACAAAATTTCCTAAGATGACCTTTTCGACCACAATGCGTACAAGTAAAAACATGTCGAAAAGATTTACCTACGGAGTGATCTCTAAAAACTTTCCTAGTAGATTCTCCTAAACCTTTGGTTTTGGCTTTATGAGTAGATTCATTACAAGTATTGAAGCCTAAACCACACATGTCATTTTTAATTTGGACCGTTCCTAAGATTTTATCTAATTTTTTCGAACGACACTCCAAATCAAATTTGACATTACTAGAGTTTTTTAATTTATTTTGCGATTCTAAAATGTTAGACTCTAGTAAAACATTTCGCTCTTCAAAAGCAAGAAGCTCCTTTTTCAAGGATTCCATTAAACCCCTAAGGCTATCTCTCTCGCCTTCTATATATTCAATCTTCTCTTGAAGAGTCCTCTCATGTGTCCTAAGGTCTTATACTAACATACTATCATCAATGACCTTGACACGCTTTTTTAAACAAGCTTCTAACTTCAAATTAGCTCTTTTCAATTTAATAGATTCTTTATACAGTTCTTGAAAAGCATTTTGAAGTTCACTCACATTAACCTCTTCTTCATTTTCACTCTCTCTTTCTTCTCCACCCTCACTATCATCAAAAATAAGGGAATCAAAAACATTGACCTCAGAAGTGTCATGAGTTTGAGTATATCCATGAGAAGATTCACTTTCGGTGCTCCCATGACTAGCCATAAAAGCCACAAAATTTGGCTTAGTGGGGGAATCGGGTCCCTCTTCCTTATCACTATCACTAAGGGTAGCATTATATGAAATGGGTCATTTACCCTCTTTCCTTAGTTTAGTGGGGCACTCAGAAGCCCTATGGCCATAACCCTCACAACCAAAACACCTATTTGACTCGTCCCTATTTAAATTTTCATTGATAGGTTTAGGTATCTCCTCAGCTTTGTCAGACTTAGAAGTTTCAAATTTCTTAAAATCATTTTTAAATTTATCTTTGTTAAATTTAAGAAATTTTCTAAATTTACGAGCAAACAAAGCCATGTCTTCCGAGTCACTATCACTCTCGCTCTCTACTACTTGTTTGACCTCTTTTCGGGCTTTTAAAGCAACGCCCTTTTCAATTTTCTCTATTCGGGCTTTTAAAGCAACCCCCTTTTCAATTATCTTTTCAGTTTTAGAGGCAAACATGTCTAGTTCATAGGTTTGTAAATCACCTACGAGCTCTTCTAATTTCGTAGAGGCTAAAGTTGGTAAAGAATTTAAAACGGTCACTTTTGGAATAAATCTATTGGGAAGGGACCTTAAAATTTTCTTTACAACACAGTTGTCGGGTATTTTCTCTCCCAAGTTAAAAGATGAATTGACAATATCGAATAGTCTAGCATAAAATTCATCAAAAGTTTCATCATCGTTCATTTTGATAGTTTCAAATTAAGTGATGAGGTTTTGGAGTTTTGAAGCTTTAACGACACTTGTACCTTCATGAGTGAGTTGTAAAATATCCCAAGCTTCTTTAGCGGTCTCACACGTCATAATGCGTCGGAATTCATCCGTTGTGACAGTGCTAAACAAGGCATTCAAACCATGGGAATTAAAATTTGAAAGTTTAAACTCATTCTCCGTCCATCTATCAGCCGGTTTGGGAACATGTTCATTTTCAACTAGATGAGTTGGTGGAGACCACCCGTTAACTACAGACATCCAAACCCTTTCATCGATAGATTTAAGTGCCGATTTCATTCGCGCTTTCCAATACGCGTAATTAGAACCATCGAAAATAGGAAATTTTGAAAATGGGGAAAATTCCATTTTAGCCAAAAATTATTTAAAAGATCTTTAACGAAATAATTTATCGCTTTGGCTCTGATACCACTTGTTGAAACACGAGGCCCCCAATTTTAAAATAGTTTTCCTTTTATGTAAACATGGATGCGGAAGCGTTGTGGTGGTTCAACTTAAAAAAAATAAAATTTTAATTTTCTTAAACAAATTAAAATTAACCCAAGTGAAATTAAATTTATCAATTAAAACATTTTCACTTAAACCAAGTTAATTCATCCAAGTCCTAGAATTTTCCTAAGTCATATTTTGCAATTTTATCAAAATAGGTCAAACCAATTTTAACAAATCACTTGAATTAAATAAACTCTACCCAATATTTATTTTAGCACCAAATTAAATAAATAGGGATTAAACCATTATCACATTACCCAAATTTTATTATCACCAAATTAAACACGTGGAGATTAAACAAAACTAATTTTATATTTTTAACCTAAGCATGCGTTCTAAGTGATTTTGCAAAAGATAAAATAAAAATAATAAATCACTACGCCGCGATGTACGAGGAAAAACCCAAGACGGGAAACAACCTCGGACGGCCCTAGCCACAAATCCACTAGATACGGAATTTACAAATACAAGACAGAAAGGCTTACAAAGAAAATAATTACTCAGGGATACTGGTGGCCGACCTTGGCCAAAGATGATGTTGCCTACGTGAAGAGGTGTGTCAAGTGCCAGAGATTCTCCAATATCCCTCATCAACCTATGACGTCAATCATCTCACCTTGGCCATTTGCAGTTTGGGGGATTGACTTGGTAGGACCATTGCTAAGAGCTGCGAATAATTATCGATTTCTGATAGCAGCAATTGATGACTTCTCTAAGTGGGTAGAGGCGGAGTCCATGATCACTATCACCGAGAAGAAGACCTTCCAGTTCATCTGGAAGAACATTATATTCAGATACGGTCTCCCAAACACCCTCATTTCAGATAACGAAACGCAGTTCAAGAATGCTTCCTTGGAGAAATACTACGAGAGAGTCGGGATCAAGAACTTCTTCTCTTTTCCTAGCCGACCTTAGGCAAACGGTCAGACCGAAGTCACGAACCGAATAATCCTTGATGGGATTAAGAAGAGGTTGGAAGAAGCCAAGGGGAGATGGACAGAAGAGGTTTATGCAGTGTTATGGGCCTACAGAACAACGACGAGGACACCAACGGGGGAGACCGCATTTATGTTAGCCCACGGCTAAGAGGCCGTCATACCTACAGAAGTAGGACTCCCCACTCACAGAGTTCAGACCTTAAAAATCATTTATTTGGTGAGAGGTATGAGGTAAACATCATACTTTGATGACCTCAGACCTTAAACACCATTTGTTTGGTGAAAGGTCTGAGGTTAAACATCATATTTTGATGACCTCAGACCTTAAACATCATTTGTTTGGTGAAAGGCATCATACTTTGATGACCTCAGACCTTAAACATCATTTGTTTGGTAAAAGGTCTGAGGTTAAACATCATATTTTGATGACCTCAGACCTTAAACATCATTTGTTTAGTGAAAGGCATCATAATTTGAAGACCTCAGACCTTCAACATCATTAATTTGGTGACTAATTATGAGGTGAAACATCATATTTTGGTAACCTCAGACCTTTGACATCATTAATTTGGTGACGAATTATGAGGTGAAACATAATACTTTGATGACCTCTGACCTTAAACATCATTTGTTTGGTGACAGGTATGAGGTAAACATCATACTTTGATGACCTCAGACCTTCAACATCATTTGTTTGGTGAAAGGTATGAAGTAAACATCATATTTTGGTGACCTCGGACCTTAAACATCATTAATTTAGTGAAAATTATGAGGTGAAACATCATATTTTGGTGACCTCTGACCTTAAACATCATTAATTTGGTGAAATTTTGAGGGTAAACATCATAATTTGATGACCTCGGACCTTAAACATCATTTGTTTGGTGAGAGGTATGAGGTAAACATCATACTTTGATGACCGCAGACCTTAAACATCATTTGTTTGGTGAAAGGTCTGAGGTTAAACATCATATTTCGATGGCCTCGGACCTTAAACATAATTTGTTTGGTGAAAGGCATCACAATTTAAAGACCTCGGACCTTCAACATCATTAATTTGGTGACTAATTATGAGGTGAAACATTATATTTTGGTGACCTCAGACTTTAAACATCATTAATTTGGTGAAATTTATGAGGTTAAACATCATATTTTGATGACCTCATACCTTAAACATCATTTGTTTGGTGAAAGGTATGAGGTAAACATCATATTTTAGTGACCTCAGACCTTAAACATCATTTGTTTGGTGAGAGGTATGAGGTAAACATCATACTTTGATGACCTCAGACCTTAAGCATCATATGTTTGGTAAAAGGTCTGAGGTTAAACATCATATTTTTGTGGCCTCGGACCTTATATATCATTAATTTGGTGAAATTTTGAGGGTAAACATCATAATTTGATGACCTCGGACCTTAAACATCATTTGTTTGGTGAGAGGTATGAGGTAAACATCATACTTTGATGACCTCAGACTTTAAACATCATTTGTTTGGTAAAATTTCTGAGGTTAAACATCATATTTTGATGACCTCAGACCTTAAACATCATTTGTTTGTTGAAATGCATCATAATTTGAAGACCTCAGACCTTCAACATCATTAATTTGGTGACTAATTATGAGATGAAACATCATATTTTGGGGACCTCAGACTTTAAACATCATTAATTTGGTGAAATTTATGAGGTTAAACATCATATTTTGATGACCTCATCCTTAAACATCATTTGTTTGATGAAAGTTATGAGGTAAACATCATATTTTAGTGACCTCAGACCTTAAACATCGTTAAGTTGGTAAAATTTATGAGGGTAAACACCATAATATGGTGACCTCAGACCTTAAACATCACTAATTTGGTGACAATTCATGAGGGTGAGCATCATATTATGGTGACCTCAGACCCTTGAGACAACATCATTATATGACTAAAATAACATTCAAGAGAGAGAATTCCTCAAAAGAAGCAAAATTTTCTGAATGAAATGGTATTGCATGAAGTCATCAGAGTTATAGATCAAATATTCCCCAAAGTATGTCATCAGAGTTTACAAAAAATTACAGGCAAAAAACTAAAAATTACAAGTTAAAGGCTTCACAAGTTAAGGCTTAAGGGTCGGCAACCGCAGACGTGTCTACTTGGCCGATGTTGGTAACCTCGGCTCCTTCATCTCGAGGGTTAACATCCTCAGTCTCTATGGCTTCTAACTATGCAGTCTCTGCAGGAGCATCGCCTTCCTTCTCAACCTCTTGTAAGGCCTGAGCAAAGCGAGAATCGTTGAAGCCCAGACCAACAAAGTCTGAGGCAGTTAAGCTCCCTGTCTCCTTCTCATTTGAAGCTGCCCACTTCTCAGTTTCCTTAATACCTCTTTTGAGATATTTAAAGTTGAAGCTTATAAACTGTTCAGAGACTTTGTAGTCGACCAAGATCTTCTCAGAGGCATCCTCAAGGGCAGCCTTTACTGCAGCATCAACATTTTCCTGAAGGACGTCATCTTTAGCCTGCAAAGCAGAGGTGTGGTCCTTATTAATCTTGGCTATGTACCTATCCCTTTGCTTCATCTTATTCTCAGACTCAGCCAAGACTGTCTTCATATGTTCAACCTCTGCATTTAAAGAGGCTTCCACCTTCTGGGCCTCTTTTCCCTTCTCAATAAGGGGCAACTTCCTCAGGGTCCAGTCAATGAATTAGTGCATAGACAGAATACATTGCAAAATAAAGTTAGATGTATGAGTTCAAGCCTTAATCCATTTAAAGCTGAGGTTACATTTGGAATAAAGTAAAAGTTTTTACCTGGATAAACATGCGAAGGTTAAACTCGACCAGTAGAGGGGTATCTAAACTCCATTTCACTGTCTGGATCCATTTCATCATTACTTAGTTGAGATCAGCCATGTGTCATCCTTGCACTGTCTGGATCTCCATGCACATGCACATGCACATCGCATGCTTGAGGGGTACATTACACCCCCCAAGAACTATATATTGAGGTCATCCTCAACATTGAAAAGGATCAAGAATTGCAACCCTAACTAAAACTCTGTCATTTTACACAGTAGAGAGAGAAAGCTTGAGAAATTGTATCCATGGCCGTTAGTGCCTTATTTCAGTGACATTACTCACTCATTTGCACAGTGGACGTAGGCTTAATTGGATAATCCACTTACATATTGGTGTTCATCCTCTTCTCCTCACCTCCCTCTACATATAAACTTATATTCTCCTGTGTTACCATTATTATCACTTGCTTGAGCTTGTCAACACCTTATCTGATGGTGTTGATTTCCAGCATCATCACTTATCATGTCTGTGTCTCTAATATTGGCGAGTGTTTCTGCCTATACCCACTTAGTGAAATAGCCTATACTGACCAACAAGTACTTATGATTCCTAGATGTGATAGGAAGTGATCCCACGATATCCAATCCTTATTGTGCTAAAGGCCATGGGTTGGTCAATGACTTCAGGTCATTGGCTGGTTGATGGACCAGGGAGAAGAATTTTTGGCACTTTTTGCACTTTCGAACATATACACTTACGTCTCTCTACATGTATGAACACTAGCAAACTTCATTAATTGCTCAGAATACCAGAGATATTCCTCCTGCATGGCTTCCATATATCCCATCATGGAGTTTCGAGAGAACTTTCTCGACGTCGTTTGAGTGCACACACTGGAGGTAAGGTCCTATAAAGGATCTCCTATATATCTTTCCCCCATTGTCTAAGTAAAAATGTGTGGCTTTACCCTAACTTGATGGGTCATTTTCTTGTTAGTTGGTAGTGTTTCATTCTGCATATACACTATGATGTTGTCCATCTAACTAGGACCTCTATTGATAGAGATGTCATGCTCGGGGTCTACTGTCTTATCAATACCGGGCTTGGCAAGGAACTCCACTTCAATGGTTCTCCTGAGATCTGAGTTTACTGTTGAGCTTAGTGCTGATGGAGCATCGACATGACTATTATGCCCCCAAGAGAACTGTTAAATTTGAACCTCCTCGAATTTTATAACTAGCTCACACAAAACTACGAGGTAGGTTATCATCCTGTCATCTTTTGCATTGAAATCCCGATTGAATTAATTAGACACTAATATGGGGTCATAATAAATGTTGAGTATTCTTGCTCTGAGCAAACATGCTTTTCAAAGTTTTACAATGAAAGCCTCCTACTCAGCTTCGTTATTGGAGGCGTTGAATCTTAGTCTGATCCATTGCTCAATCACAACATGCTCTAGAGTCAAAAGGGTAATGCCTACCCCCTTTGATTTGGAAGTGACACCAATATGTAGCGTTCAGCTCTTGCCTTGAGCCTATTAGTGTAACTTTGGTTGGTCGGTGGGGCATTCTCCAGTATTTTTTGTGATGAAGTAGGCTAAAAATGACCCTTTTATTAGTGTCCTTAATTGATAATGGATATCAAATTTGAAAAGATCTACCGACCACTTTGACATTCATTCAAAGAGGTCAGCCCTGTGAAGGATAACTTTAAGGGGGAAGGAAATTATCACAATGATGGAATGGGCTTCAAAGTAGTGCTTCAGCTTGCGCAAAATGACCATTAATGCATAAACCAGTTTCTCTAGAGGCAATTAGTGTTGATCGGCATGCAGGAGGTTCTTATTTGAATAATAAAAAGCGGACTGATTTGCTCTATTATTACAAACCAAGGTCCGACTAATTGTGTGGCTTGATACCGTGAGATAAAGATAAAGAGGATCTCTCTGATCAGGGATCACCAACATCGAAGGTTTATTAAGGTATAATTCGATATCCTTCAGGGCCTTGGAGCACTTGTTGTTCTAAGTAAGGCCCTTTTACTTTTTGAGCATCTAGAAAAATGGTCAACAATGCTCAGACGACTTCGAGATGAAGACCTCGTATAATGTATTTAGCAGCTGGACCTTACTGATTTCTTCTATGTAATTAGAGTTAGCCTCAATCCCCCTCTTGCTGACCAGATAACCTAGAAATTTACCTGATTGGACCCCAAATGAACACTTACTGCATTAAGTTTCATTTGGTAGCACTTAAGTATTTCAAAGGTATTAGCCAAATCTTGGAAATGGTCACTCTTGTTCCTTCTCTTAATGAGCATGTCATCAATGTACACCTCCATGGTCTCCCCCATTTGGTGTTGGAACATCTTGGTGAATAACCTATGATATGTGGCTCATGTATTCTTAAGGCTAAATGGCATGACCTTATATTTATACAGACCAGCTAGCAATATGAATGAAGTATTATCTTAGCTGAGGATGAACAGAAGAATTTGATGATACCCCAAATAAGCATCTATAAAACTCATTCGCTCATGAGCTATTATGGCGTTGGCCAGATAGTCTATCTTTAGTAGAAGGAAATTATCTTTGGAATAGGACTTTTGAGATCGGTGAAATCTATGCAGACTCTCAAGGCCTCATTGCTCTTTTGAACCACAATCGGATTCGAAAGACACTTTGTGAATTGAACCTCTTTGATGGACCTTGCCTCTAGTAATTTCCCTACTTCCTTCTCCACTGCCTTTGCCTTCTCCGAGTCAGTTCGACGAGTCTTCTGTAGGATCGTCTTGAATGTTATATCCACATCGAGTTGATGGCATGCAACTGCAGGGTCAATCCTAGAAATATCACATGGTTCCCATGTGAAAACATTCAAGCTTCACTTCAGGAAGGCGATAAACTCCTTCCTTTGGAGATCAGTCATTCTTTTCCCAATTAGAAACTTTCTCTCTGGCTTGGATTTGTTAACGATAATATCCTCGAGGTCTTTGATGACCATATCAGTGGGTTGGATCTGGTCTCTTACACCCCTAGTCGGCTATGCCGTAGTTTCTATTTGGTCAAAGTGGCCCCATCTTGGGTTGCCTCCGAAATAACTTCTTTCTTCTAGCCATGTCGTAGTTACTATTTAGACGGAGAGGCCCCATCTTAGGTTGCCTCTAAAATAACTTTTTTCTCCTACTTCCTCTCCTGATTAGGCATAATGACAACGATGGAGCGCTTTCAAGTAGATGCTTGATCACCTTTGATCTCCATTATCCCCCTCTCAGTGATTCACTTGAGCTTATTGTGGTAAGTAGAAGGGACAACCCTCATGGCATAAAGCCATCCTTTGCCTAAAATGGCATTGCAAGGTGACTCAATATCGACCATAAAAAATTCTATGAGTTTTGAAATATTTCTTGACCATACGAGCAGGACCACCATTCCTAATGGCATCGTCATCTTCCCGGCTAAGCCAACCAGGAATAGTCGCCTTCTTGAGGCTTGACATTTTAATCTTGAGTTTGTGAAAGAGCTATAGGTGCATCACCTCGGATGAGTTTCCCTGATCCATTAGTAGCTTTTCCACGTCCCAGTTTGATTTTCTGAGAGTGATAACCAGTGCATCGTGATGTGGGGTTCGTACCCTAACCAAATTATCCTCTATAAAATGACGTGATTATTATAATCAATGTCCTCTGGTCATCAGTGCTTTCCAGCCTATCTTTTTATGGAACTAATCTGAAAAGCTTCCATTACGGCTGTAACTTTCTTAAGTTTTGTTCGAACAGCATTACCTTTGATCTTCTTAAGGTCGGATGCTCTGTGAATGATGGAGAACTCATGTCCCATGTCATCATCAAGGAAATTATCTGGTTTTCAGTCACCATTAGCTACGGCCTGGTCAGACTTCTTCTCGATAAAATCACTAAGATGCCCAGCTTGGGCTAATTCCTCCAGGTGGGCCTTAAGTGCCTTACAGTTTCAAGTCATGTGGTCGCCTTTTTTGTGGAACGCGCATCAGAGCGCATTATTTCTCTTGGTTGAGTCACCATCCATCTTCTTGGGCCACTTAACGAATTGCCGATATTTTATTTTTTCCAAGATATTGTAGATCGTCTCCTTAAAAATTGTATTGACGGCTTGAAAAGCCTTAAAGTATTCAATTTGCCCCCCGTTCTTGGCGTCACTCTACTTCTTATTCTCCTTTTTTGGGTGACTCTCCTTATCGCTCCCCTTATTTTCCTTAGTGCGACCAATTTCAACCTGACCAGTGTGGACCACGTCCTCCACCTCAACATATTTCTCAATGCGTAACATGAGATCGTCAATCATTTTAACTTCCTTTTTATAAGGAATTGATACAAAATTGATGTGCGGGAAAACCTATCTTGAATGATGTTACAAAAATTTCTTCGGGAAATACTCTAACTCATTAAAGACTTCCCAATAGCATTTGGTGTACTCGTGCAGAGATTCCTGTGTGATGACGCTAGAAATAGCATCACCGGTCAAGGTGTTTGTAAGCTCAAACTAGTGATAATAATGGCAGCACAAGAGTATACTAAATATAAGAGATTGAGGTGAGGAGAAGAGGATTAACACTTGGATGTAAGTGGTTCAGCCAATTAAGCCTACGTCCACTGTGCAAATGAGTGAGTAAGGTCACTAAAATGAGGTACCAATGGCCATGGATACAATCTCTCAAGCTTTCTCTCTCTACTGTATAACTGGACAGAGTTTCATCTAGGCTTACTGATCCCGGATCCCCCTCTATATAGGAGAAGGCAAGCATATATAGTGTGTGGGGGGTGTAATGCACCCCCATGCATGCAATGAGCATGTGTGTGTTGATCTAGCCAATCTAATGAAGACATCTGTTACTGTCACATGTAGAGAATAATAATGAAATATTCCCCCACATGAGGGGATTGGTTTGTTACAACTGATTTAGTACACGTGTTCCCAGCCACACATATGCGAGTAAAGTCTTGGTTGTCTTCGATTGGTACCGACCTCAGCCTCGAAGAGTACGACGTTGGTGAAGTCTGGTTGCTGCCCAATCCGAGGTCATTCATGATGGTCTTGGCTCAGCAAAAATCTGAGGTAAGGCAGATGAGGTAATAACGTCAGCCTGGGCCGGGGTTATCTGGGAGTAGTTGGAACGTCGGCTGAAACCCAGTCGAGGTTGATTATGATGATGGTGTAGTCCTTGCTTCCTCGCCTTATACCCAGCTGAGGTTGATGTATGAAGTAGGCGTAATGTCAGCTCCGGACAACCTGATGGATAACTACCCCCATGGATCATGAAGACCTCAGTTGTTGCCTGACTGTGAGGCAACTAGTAACGTTGGCCATGGCCGACCGTACTTTGGACGAGATCGCTGGTTGCTAATCTGGGGCCCTTATTACCTCGACCATCTTCTGGGCCGAGGTTGGTGTCTTTGAGATGTTAGGTACATTTAGGGCATATTAATCACCCCCTAGCCCTTAGTTACCTATGTGAACAGGTAACTAAGGGGTATATATGTCCGAGGTTGGATTTCTTTATGTGCCAATATTTTCTTGACAAGTGTCAGCTTCTGAAGTAGGTTGCGTGCTTGGAAAGTGCAATGATGGTGATCTTTTGGGCTCCCAAGGCAATGATGGGCCTTGGGGCGCGTGCAAGTGGATTTTGAGGGTTCTAACCCTTTTCTCTCTTTTCTTCTTCATTCCCTTCCCTTTCTCCTGCCTGAGCCTTCTTCGTTTTCTCTCTCTTCCAGAGTTTGTTCGAGGGTGCATTTTGTGGATTTTTCTTTCCAATCTTCCTATCCTTCTCCTCGTATTTCATCCGGTATTGCTTATTACCTCTTCTTTACCATTTTTTCAGCCTTGTTTTTCCATTTGTTGCATTTTTCGGTATCAACTTGAGTTTTCCAGTGAGTTTATGAGTTTTTCGGTGAGTTTATGAGCCTTTCGGTGATCTATTCTTGACTGTTTTTGGTTGGCTTTCTTTTCAAATAGCCATATTTGATCTTTAACTGTTGTGTCATCTTGTTTATTTTTAGCTTGAGTCCATAAGTGTAAGGTCGTCCCCATATGCTCAGACCCCTTTATCAACTCTTAAAGGAATTCCCTTATCTTAGGGAGAAAACCTTAAATAAGATTAGACATATAGAATGAGCCCAAGAGGAAGCAACTATATTCCCACCCCCTCTGAAAGTGATATATCCTGAGCCATCTGTTCCTGCAGAGGTACCAGTAGAACCCGTTCTGATGTCTGAGTCTGAGTCGTCAACCTCAGACCCTATATCTGTGGATTCTTTCGAGGAGGCCATGGATTATTCCATCCGAATGGACCAAGCCCCTGACCAAGCCGAGGTTTCCAGTCGTGCCTCGTCTAACAAGAGTTCTAGAACCTCACATTCTTCCTCCGATGTCAAAATTATAGGACCTAGTGTCGTTGTTCTCCCAATCCTTAACGCTATTCCCCCATCGGCCGCCACAGGAACTGAGTTTGCTCAGAGGTTCCCTGATGGTGCTCCCTCGTCTGCTCAAGCCGACGTTGATCGGGATGAGGATGATGGTAGCGAAAGCGATGTTGACACCCCGAAGGCAGCCTAAATAGAGAGCACTGTCAGCGAACTCGACCTCCTAGCTTTCAGACATCTGTATTCTATAAGTCCATCCATAAAACTTAGGAGGCCTCTGAGGGACGAGAGGGCCTTTGGCGGTCGAGATGGTGAGATCTTCTTATATGAGCAGATGTTTAAGTTAGGATTTCGTCTTCCCATTCATCCAATAATTAGGGCTATATTGTCCTATATTAACTTGGCTCCTTCCCAATTATCCCCCAATGCCTGGAGGGTGATAATTGGAGCTATAGTCTTATGGAGGGCAGTCCATCATTCAGACCTTTCCGTCCAGGTCTTCACAGGGTGCTACGTCCCCTACTCTACTAGGAATCATCTGAGTTATTACCACTTTTTAGCTCAAAAGTTCAATAAGAAGATGTTGTTGGTTACCCATACTTCGAACCACAACTGGAAACCACGATACTTCTTCACCTCAGGGTCATGGGAGTTTGGTCCCTGTGCCCCCTATTCATCCTTAGAGCCTAGAATACCCCTGAGATGGGGAAAGGTGTCAATGAATGCTAGGGCCGACCCTGGGTTAAGCCAGAATAACCTTTAAAAGGTCAAAGACCTTTAGGATCAGGGGGAATATGGTCTGTTGGTCAAGTACGAGCATTTGATAACCCCCTGCTACCTCTTTGAAACTGGCCATGGGGGGGTCCTCTGACCGAGCTCCGTAAGTTACTTTATCATTTCAATAAGTTATACCTCTAATTTTGTTATGTCTCTGATCTTTTAACTCAGATCTTTCTATTTGCAGAGCATCCCAAAGGAATTTAGGACGACCTTTGGGAGATGGAAGCCCCCAGTTTTACAAAACTTGCGAAGAAAGCAGGTCTAACTGCACCTCCTCCTACTACTACTACTTCAAGGGCCAAGGCCTCCAAGAAGAGGAGATCCACTGAACCTTCCCCTGAGGATCAGAGGCAGAAGAAGAAAACTTCCAAGGGGGATCGCACGATCCCCATCTCCTCTGAGGACGTGTTAGTTGCTCGTCTGGAACAACTAAAGATCGGCGATAGAATTATTGGTCAGAGTCTGAAGGCCTTGGACGCTATCGGCTCCGTCATGATCGACTCTAACAAACGGTTATGCCGTTCTCTAGACACCCATATGTTGGCCGAGTTCGCCCTCCATCGATCAATCCAAGTAAGACTTTTTGCTTTTGCTGAATAAGTGTAACATCGGCTTTGAATTATACCAAATCTTGAACTGACATTTCTGCACATGCTTTGTAGGGTCTCCTCACTATGCACCAATTTATTGACGGGACTCTGAGGAAACTTCCTTTGATTGAGAAGGGAAAAGAGGCCCAAAAGACTGAGGCTGCTTTGAATACTGAAGTGGAACGTCTGAAGGCTTCCTTAGAGAAGTCTGAGGCTAATGTTAAGCAACTGGAGAAGGACATGGACAAGCTTAAGAAGGATCATAGCTCTGCCCTGAAGACTCAGGCTGACTCTCTTCAACACAAGGTCGATGTCATTATGAAGGCTGCTTTAGATAACGCCTCAGAGAAGATTTTGGAGGACTACAATGTATCTAATGAATTCATCAGCTTTGGCTTTGAATACCTCGAAAGGGGTGTTAAGGCCACTGGAAAATGGGTTGCAATGAAAGAGAAAGAGTCAGGGAGCTTGGCAGACTCTGACTTCGTTAGTCTGGGTTATACCGATCCTCAGTTTGCTCAGGCCTTGTAATAGGTTGAGGAGGAAGGAGGTGCCGCACTTGTCGAGACTGCTCAACAAGAAGACATAAGGACTGAAGACGTTGGTCCTCAAGATGATGGGGTAGAAGTGACCAACCTCGACCAAGGAAGTGTGGGCATGGTCACCAACCCTGAGACTGCAGATACTTAAAACCCATTTCGTGAAGCTCTTACTATACATTTTTTTTTGTTCCTGATCCATATCGATCAGTAACTCCTGATAACATTTTCTATTAGCTCTTAAATTGTAATTCTTAACTTCATGCTATATCAACCTCTAAAGAGGGATTTATTCATTTTGCTGAATGTTCTTTGAATGATTTTCTATGTCATGCAATGTGTTTGTATTAAGGTCTGAAGCCTCAATATAATGGTGTCTCTATCAGCCTTGTAACATTGTTTTAAGGTCTGAGATCATCAACTAAGATGTTAACCCCATAATATATTCACCAAATTAATGATGTTTAAGCTCTGAGGTAATCAACTAAGATGTTACCCCCATAAAATATTCACCAAATTAATGATGTTTAAGGTCTGAGGTCATCAACTAAGATGTTACCCCCATAAAATATTCACCAAATTAATGGTGTTTAAGGTCTGAGGTCATCCAAATGTGATGTTCACCTCAGACCTTGTCATCAAACTATGATGTTTTAAGGTCTAAGGTCATCAATTAAGACGTTACCCCCATAATATATTCACCAAATTAATGATGTTTAAGGTCTGAGGTAATCAACTAAGATGTTACCCCCATAAAATGTTCACCAAATTAATGATATTTAAGGTCTGAGATCATCAACTAAGATGTTACCCCCATAAAATATTCACCAAATTACTGATGTTTAAGATCTGAGGTCATCCAAATGTGATGTTCACCTCAGAACTTGTCATCAAACTATGATGTTTTAAGGTCTGAGGTCATCAACTAAGATGTTACCCCCATAATATATTCACCAAATTAATGATGTTTAAGGTCTGAGGTCATCAGCTAAGATGTTACCCCCATAAGATATTCACCAAATTAATGATACTTAAGGTCTGAGGTCATCCAAGTGTGATGTTCACCTCAGACCTTGTCACCAAACTATGATGTTTTAAGGTCTGAGGTCATCAACTAAGATGTTACCCCCATAAGATTCACCAAATTAATGATGTTTAAGGTCTGAGGTCATCCAATTATAATGTTCACCTCAGACCTTATCACCAAACTGTGATGTTTTAAGGTCCGAGGCCATCAACTAAGATGTTACCCCCATAAGATATTCACCAAATTAATGATGTTTAAGGTCTGAGGTCATCCAAGTGTGATGTTCACCTCAGACCTTGTCACCACACTATGATGTTTTAAGGTCTGAAGTCATCAACTAAGATGTTACCCCCATAAGATTCACCAAATTAATGATGTTTAAGGTCTGAGGTCATCCAAGTGTGATGTTCACCTCAGACCTTGTCACCAATGATGTTTTAAGGTCTGAGGTCATCACCTAAGATGTTACCCCCATGAGATTCACCAAATTAATGATGTTTAAGGTCTGAGGTCATCCAATTGTGATATTCACCTCAGACCTTGTCACCAAACTATGATATTTTAAGGTCTGAGGTCATCAACTAAGATGTTACCTTTATAAGATATTCACCAAATTAATGATTTTTAAGGTCTGAGGTCATCCAAGTGTGATGTTCACCTCAGACCTTATCACCACACTATGATGTTTTAAGGTCTGAGGTCATCAACTAAGATGTTACCCCCATAAGATTCACCAAATTAATGATGTTTAAGGTCTGAGGTCATCAACTAAGATGTTACCCCCATAAAATATTCACTAAATTAATGGTGTTTAAGGTCTGAGGTCATCCAAATGTCATGTTCACCTCAAACCTTGTCACCACACTATGATGTTTTAAGGTCTGAGGTCATCAATTAATATGTTACCTCCATAAAATATTCATCAAAGCATAATGAACCAAGAGTTGACAAATGAACTGATCTTCTTATTAATAATCTCCTCATAAGTTGATACATTTATATAGGAATCATTGCAACATCATATGTAATAATTTTTTAAATGATCAGCATTCCATGGATTGGAAAAGGTTCCCCCTCAAGGTTTTCCAACCTGTAGGTCCCGAGTACAACCTCTTCGATCACTTTTTAAGGGCCATGCCAATTTGGGTGAAGCTTGTTTGCCTTATGTAATGTCTTCTTCAACACTAGGTGTCCCACGGCTATAGGTCTTGATTTCACCCTTTGATTGTAGAACTTTAATGTTCTCTGTTGGTGGGCTTCATATCTGATCTCTGCGTCTTCCCTTCTCTCTTCAATTAAATCTAGATCAAGTCTTCTACCCTCGTCATTCTTCTCAGGGTCATCGGTCTGACCCCTGTGAGTGGGGAGTCCTACCTCTGTTGGTATGGCAGCTTCTGAGCCATGTGCTAACATAAATGGGGTTTCCCCCGTTGGTGTCCTATCTGTTGTGCTATAGGCCCATAATACAGTGTAAACCTCTTCAATCCATCTCCCCTTAGCTTCTTCTAACCTCTTCTTGTTTACATCGAGGATTGTTCTGTTTGTGACTTCGGTCTGACCGTTTACCTGAGGCCGACCCGAAGAAGAGAAAAATTTCTTTATCCCAACTTTCTCATAATACTTTTCTAAGGAAAAATTCTTGAACTGGGTTCCGTTATCCGAGATGAGGGTGTTCGGAAGGCCATGTCTACATATGATGCTCTTCCAAATGAATGGGAAGGTCTTCTTCTCTGTAATCGTGATCATCAGCTCGGCCTCTACCCATTTAGAGAAATAGTCAATGGCAACTATCAAAAACCTGTAGTTGTTCGCAGCTCTTGGTAAGGGACCCACCAAGTTAATTCTCCATATTGCGAATGGATAAGGAGAACTTATTGACATCATAGTCTAATGAGGTTGATGGGGGATGGTGGAGAATCTTTGGCATTTGTCACACCTCTTCACATAGGCTGCAACATCCTTGGCCAAGGTCGGCCACCAGTATCCCTGCTTGATAATCCTCTTGGCTAAAGGTCTTCCTCCTATGTGACTGGAGCAAGAACCCTCGTGTACCTCTTCTAGGACGCGGTGGACCTCTGTAGGATGAACGCACCTGAGGAGGGGTAATAGAAATCCCTTCTTATATAGGACATCTCATATTATTGATAACTTTGCAGCTCTGTACCTCAGCTTCCTCCTTTCTAGCTTTGATTTCGGCAACTCTCCCTCTCTGATATATCTGATAAGGGGGTGGGTCCATCCATGAGTCCCCTAGGTTCAAATAGAGGCAAGGGTCAGTAACCTCTTCTTTTTTAATGGTCGGCTTGAGCATGATCTTGACTGGAACTGTCATTCTAATATTTGTCCTTGTTGCTGAAGCCAACCTTGCTAGTGCATCTGTGTGGTTGTTTCTTTATCGAGGTAACCTCTTTATCTTTACCTCTTCGAAACCTTCTAGCATCATTCTTACCCTCTTAATATATTTGGCCGTCCTTCCATACTTGGCCTCATAAACTCCAAACACTTAGTTAACAACTAACCTTGAGTCACTATGAAGTAGGAGTCGTCTTATCCTAAGGGTCTTTGCTAAGGAGAGGCCCTCTATCATGGCCTCATATTTTGACTCGTTGTTTGATGCCTTGAAGTTAAACCTTAGTGCATATTCAACGTTGGTACCATCCGGAGCTGAGAGTATCAACCCTGCACCGCTTCCACTTTTGTAAAAAGACCCGTCAACAAAGAGGTTCCAGATATCTTTATCTGATGAGAAGCTCCCCTATGATATGATTCCTTGCTTAAATAGGTACCGGTCTTCCTCATTCTCGACTATTCTATTTCTGGCTCTGTTGGACACAACCTCTTTCGGGTCTCGAAAGATGTTGTTGTTTGATCCATCTGCAGTCTCTAGGTTATTCTCAACCTCGGCCTCTTCCCATGTGAACTCAGCAACAAAATCTGTAAGTGCCTGCCCTTTAATGGCCACCCTGGGTTGATAAGTAAGGTCATACTCACCCAACTCAATGGCCCAGGTCATCAACCTTCCTGACTTCTCAGGCTTGTGGAGGACTTGCCTTAATGGGGAGTTAGTGAGGATGACCATATAGTGGGCTTGGAAATAGGGCTTCATCTTCCTAGAAGCATATATCAAAGCGTAGGCCAACTTTTCCATCTGAGGGAAGTTTTGTTTAGACCCATGAAGGTCCTTACTGTTGAAGTATACAGGCGTTTGGACCCCAACGTCTTCCCGTACTATGGCTTCACTTATAGATGACTCAGAGAATGCTAGATAAACATACAACTTCTCTCCCACTATGGGCCGAGATAAGAGCAAGGGAGATACGAAGTAGGACTTGAGTTGATTAAAAGCCTCCTCACACTCTTTGTCCCATTCAAAGGCCTTTCTAAGCACCTTAAAGAACGAAAGATACTTGTCCATTTCTCTGGAAACAAATCTGTTGAGTGAAACTACTCTTCCAGTGAGCCTATGAACGTCCTTGATATTTCTTGGTGTCTTCATGTCAAGCAAAGCCTTTATTTTCTCAGGGTTCGCCTCTATTCCCCTATGATTGACAATGAATCCAAGAAATTTCCCAGCTCCTACCCTGAAGACACACTTCGCGGGATTGAGTTTCATTCTGTACAAGTCCATGGTATCGAAGGTCTTTTCTAGGTCTTCCACGTGAGTGCAGGCCTTTAAGCTCTTCGTCAATATATCATCTACATACACCTCTATAGTCTTGCCTATTTGATTTTCAAACATCTTATTCATAAGATGTTGATATGTTACCCCTGTATTTTTCAAGCCGAAGGGTATGACCTTGTAGCAATATATCCCCTTGTCAGTGATGAAGGTTGTCTTCTTTGAGTCTTCAGCATCCATAAAGATATGGTTGTAGCCTGAGTATGCGTCCATGAAGCTCATGAGCTCATGCCCTGCAGTTGCATCTACCATCTGATCGATCTGAGGTAAGGGATAATTGTCTTTTGGGCAAGACTTGTTCAGGTCGATAAAATCTACGCACACCCTCCATTCTCCATTGGCCTTGGGCATAATGACGGCGTTTGATAACCACTTCAAATATATGACTTCCCTGATAAACTCGGCCACTTCCAACTTCCTGACTTCTTCCCGGATGACGTCGTACTTCTCTCTAGAGTAAACTCTTCATCTTTATTTGATTGGATTAGCATCCTTAGTCACGTTGAGTTTGTGTCACATAACCTCAGGGTCAATGCCAGGCATGTCCGCGTGGCTCCATGCGAAGACACTCTGCCTCTTCCTCAAGAAATTTATCATATCTTCCTTGATCTCCGATTTTAAGGCCTTTCTGACATGGACTGTTTTTTCGGTTCGTCCTCATTGAGGACGATGGATTCTACCTCTTCCGCAGCCTTTCCTTTCTTCAACTTCGTTTCATCTTTAGGGTTAAGTGTATTAATGTTATAAGTGGTGGTTGCTCTCTTATGGGCCTCTCTCTCTTCGGATGAGTTGAAGTAGCATTCTCTTGCTATGGTCTGGTCGCCCCGTAATTTCCCTACCCCATAGGGGGTCGAGAATTTTAGCATCTGGTGGACTATCGACGACACAACTTCAAACTCCTTAAGGGATACTCTTCATATTATGAGGTTATAGGCAGAGAAGACGTTTTCATCCACAATGAAAAAATTGATCTTCCATGTCAACCTCTTAGGCCACTCATCTCCCATTCGCACGTCCATCTCATAAATGCCCAACAGATGGACCTTTTCACCGCTAAAGCCCATTAACGGATGATGATAGGGTATCGGCCTAGCTCTGCTAAGGCCTAGGCTTTTGAAATAGGGCCAGAACATCACATCTGCTGAACTTCCTCCATCTATAAGAACTCTCTGTACCTCGCATCCATGCACCCTTGTTGTGATTACCAATGGGTCGTCATGCGGAGCTAGGATACCTTTGAAGTCGAGTCAGGAGAACCCAACTACAAGAGTGTCCATATCCACCTTCTTTCTTTTCTGTTTTGTTTCTGAAGATGCCAGATTTACCACTTCTAGTTTGACCACTGACTTGGCCTCTGCCACATGAGCTTTTTTGGTCAGCCACTTCAGATCCACCCCTACTAGTCCTCCGCATATGGTGTTAACTCTAAAGGAGATCATACCAACCCTCTTCACTGGGGTGTTGTCATCTTTTAGTGAGAGGTCTGGATAATCCTCATCATCACCCTATGAGTCATCATCTCTTCTTGCTGGAGTATCGTCACGACATCTGTCATTTCTCTTCTTTTTAGGGTCATCTATTCCCCTCTTAGGAGCCTTTCCATCAACATACTTCCTCAACTTTCCTGATTTCAACATCTTCTCGATCTCACCCTTTAAGGTGAAGCACTTGTCTGTAACATGGCCATGATCTTGGTGGAACTCGCACCACAAGTTTTTGTTCCTCTTATGCGAAGGAGCCTTAAGCTTCTCTGGCCATCTCAGAGACAGGTAATTCTTGATCTCATTGAGGATGTGTTCGTAGCTCATAGTTAGAGGGGTATAGTGTGTGAACTTATCGTCAGTTGACCTCTTCTTTTTATCCTTCTTTCTTTGTAACTTCTCACTGCTACCGCCACTCTCATCCACATATTTTGCAGCCATGTCCTCTTCAGCGTTCATGACCTTCCCCGCGGTTGCTAATAGTTCTGCCATGGACTTGGGAGGGTCTTCTGTAAGTTTCCACAACAACTTTCCTTTCTAAAGACCTCCTATGAGGGAGGCCATGGCTATATTCTCTTCGTAGTCTTCAACCTCAAATTTTTCTTTATTGAATCTAGCAATGCAGTCTCTTAGGCTCTCGTTCTTGCCTTGCTTCACATACAATAGATGGGTGGTCTTCTTTTGAGGTCTTACCCCAAAACAGAAATTATGAATGAATCGTTCAGCCAAGCCCTTGAAGTTTTCAATTGAATTCTTCGAACGAGAAGTAAACCAGATGTGTGTTGCTCCCGTAAAAGTCCCAGAGAAGGCCCGACACTTCATCTCATCTGGTATTGAATAAATGTTCATCGCTGACTGGTATATCTCAATATGATATACAGGGTTGGTGCTATCGTCATACTTGGGAGACACCGTAGGCGATTTGAACTTAGCAGGGGTTGGAAAACTCACTATCCTAGCCACGAATGGGGAGCCTTATGAGAAACCTCTTTGTAGTGGGTCTCGGCTTTTGATGAGGTCTCCTATCTTTTCTTCAAGACGTTGGGTGGAGTCGTTCCATGGCCTCGCGACGTCGGCCTGGATGAGGTTATCCCTAGCTACCTCCAACGGGTGGACTGAGGGTTCCCCAGCCGCAGTACAACGTCGGCTGTTGACCTCTTCCTAATCTCTACCTCGTCCTATGTTAGGTCGGCCTTAATGAGGCCGACGTTGCCCCTCTTCCCTTTGTGAGCCGGCTACCCTTCTCGGCCTGGATAACCTCCGTCTCAGGTCATTTACTGGGCCAAGCCTTTCAAAGGTCGACCCTCTGCTCAATCGATCAAAAGTTGGCCCTCTTTATTGGGCTTCTTCACCTCTTCTGCCTCCACAACCTCAGCTCTGCTGGATAGTACGCACTGTGTCATTTGAAATATCATACGGCTCCTAATAATCTTCTGGAACCTCTTCTGCCTCCAAATCGTCATACCTATCCTCAGGGCAAGGGTGTCCATGCCTCCCCAGACGCAAATTCCTAGGGTCAGCAACATCCCTCCTCCGATGAGGTGTAGGTTGGTCTTTTCACGGTGCCTGGGGTGGTCCCCTGGCTTCAGGATAGGGCTGAGCAGCCGCCGGAGTAATCATCTCTGATGAGACCCCAAGTGGTCTCATCATATTTTGACTGAGTTGTGCAAATTTCTCCTTCATTGCTTGTTGCATTGTAGCCAAAGACCTCAAGGCTGCTGCCACCTCTGCCATTTCGGACTGAGGTGGTGCCTGGCTGGAACTAGGTCCTCGAGCACCAGGCGGTGGAAAAGGTGGTGTTAACTCTGGTGCCATACGTTAACACTAAATAGCTTGCGGAGTAGATGAGCTTTGTACCTTAATGGACCTCTTTCAATGGTGAAACAGCTCCACACAAGGGGTGAGGCATGGTTCACCACCAGAGTCTTCGGTGAGGTTAAGCAGAAAATGAGGAACATATAGCTTCTTATTTCCCATAGACGTCGACAAAATGATGATGCTGAAAATAGCACCACCAGTCAAGGTGTTTGTAAGCTCAAATTAGTGATAACAATGGCAGCACAAGAGTATACTAAATATAAGAGATTGAGGCGAGGAGAAGAGGATGAACATTTGGATGTAAGTGGTTCAGCTAATTAGGCCTACGTCCACTGTGAAAATGAGTGAGTAAGGTCACTAAAATGAGGCACTAATGGCCATGGATACAATCTCTCAAGCTTTCTCTCTCTAATATATAACTAGACAGAGTTTCAGCTAGGCTTGATGATCCCAGATCCCCCTCCATGTAGGAGAAGGCAAGCATATATAGTGTGGGGGGGGTGTAATGCACTCCCCATGCATGCAATGAGAATGTGTGTGTTGATCTAGCCAATCTAATGAAGACATATGTTACTATCACAGGTAAAGAATGATGATGAAATATTCCCCCATGTGAGGGGATTGATTTGTTACAACTGATTTAGTACACGTGTTCTAAGCCACACATATGCGAGTAAAGGTTTGGCTGTCTTCGATTGGTACAAACCTCGGCCTGGAAGAGTACAGGGTTGGTGAAGTTTGGATGCTGCCCAATCCGAGGTTATTCGTGATGGTCTCAGCTCAGCAGAAATATGAGGTAAGGCAGGTGAGGTTATAACGTCGGCCTGGGCCGAGGTTATGTGGGAGTAGTTGGAACGTCGGCTGATTCCCAACCGAGGTTGATTACGATGATGGTGTAGTCCTTGCTTCCTCGGCTTATACCCAATTGAGGTTGATGTATGAAGTAGGCGTGATGTCGACTCTGGATGACCTGATGGATAACTGCCCCCATGGATCATGAAGACCTCAGTTGTTGCCTGACTGTGAGGCAACTAATAACGTCGGCCATGGCCGACCACGCTTTGGATGAGATCGTTGGTTGCCAATCTGGGGCCCCTGTTACCTCGGCCATCTTCTGGACCGAAGTTGGTGTTTTTGAGCTGTTAGGTACATTTAGGGCATATCACTGTGGCTCCTTTTCATCGTAAGGAGTGAATCTATTCTTTTGGGATGAGAGTTCCTAGTGATGAAATAAGCAATGAAGGATTAGAAGAGCATCTTAGAAATCTTGATGGACCTATAAGTGATCTTCACAAATAATTTCTGGGAAACATCGTCCAGGCTAGAGGGAAATATGTATAACATCATCGCATTATTATGACTCCATAAAGTAATATCCCGTCTCTATTATCGAAAATGGTCAATAGGATCGATTTTGCCATCGTAGACCTTGTATCCCGGGGTTAAGAATTTCATAGGGGGTTCATCCTCTTATATAGCTCTTGATAAGGGAGACTTCATCTAAGTGATAAGGTCTCTCCTTGCTAGCTCCTTGGTTGACTTGGCTCCCCTATGAGAGGGGTGTTGGTCCATCTCCCTTCGAACCAGACTCCTTATGTCATCTCTGTGGCACGCGTCATCCTTGCGGAGCTTACCTTTATAACTTCCATGCGTTAAGCGTTCTTGGTCGCACCTGATGCTCCTTCATCGACTACGATTCTTTCTCACCTGAGGTCTAGGAGACTGAGGTCAATGCTTTCGACTCTGGAGAAGTTCCCTCTTTATTTCTTCTAATCGCCGTTGGAGGCGGGAATCCTTTTCAACTTAAAGGCGATTTGCCTCCTCATGATGTTGAAGCATAGCTTCATAGGTGTCGACTAGGCGTGAGATCATAATATATTTATACTTCTCATGGCTTTCCTCTGATGGTTGTTGTTCCGATCGAAACCACGTGTTCCCATCTTGGCGAACCTTAGACCTGACTCTCAAGGGGGCTAAATCTTCTCGCACATCTCCAGGTTGAGTCGCACTGTTAGGAGCATTGTTTGGTTATTTAATCATCGTGGGTATTCCTTACAAGAATTCCTTTCACGGAGAAGAAAATCCTTCTCACAGACGGTGCCAATTATGAGTGAAAATTAATCACAACTAAATAAATCCAAAAAGAAATTAAAGAAGGAAAGTAAAGAGATTCCAATCACACAATACCAAATATACATGGTTCGGCAACAAGTCTCAATTTTACATCCCCTCTAACCCTAGAGTCAAGATTACACTTATAGTAGTGTCAAGTGGTGGAGTTGTACAAGGAACTCCCCTAGCTCGTTAGCGACTCGTGTGGTATCCTTTAATATCTTCTTTGAGATTGTTGGTAATCGAGCTTATCGAGATTGACGAGATAAATATTCGTATTTATTCATGTAATAAATTCAATAGTTGCTCATCTTTAAGTATCTTGGGCTAGGCGTGTCAACATCTTGCTAGTCCCGATCAGTTGCGCCTTACTTGGGCCTAATTAGTCATTTACGTCCACACATTAACAATCAACAGAATTGATCGAATCTAAAAGAGAGGGTAATAAGTTTGAAAGAAAATGTTCTACCAAATCATGATTTTACTATTTACCTAAAAAATTATAAACCAAAAAAATACTACGAACGTAAGAAACATTTTGCTTCAAATTTTTTACACTTAGGGTGTGTTTGATTGACATGGAAATTTTTTGCATGAAAAAAATTTGTTTTGACTCATGTTTTGCTTTTGTATTACCTTCATTGTGAGTACTTCATATAATAACAGCACCCATTTACATAACAAGTGCTCTATCTTAAACTTCATATTTAGTGAAAAATATTTCTTATCCATCCACCAAAGAATTAGTTTTCATGAAAAATAGGAAAAATAATATTAAAAACTCATATATTTTTCCAATCATTTTCCAACTTCTCATCCAAATGAGCTATTTTTCACAAATTTTTCGTGTTTGTAATAAAACGCATCCTTAGTTTTTAATTGTGGAATTATTTCCTTTGATATAATATATTCACATTTTATTAAAAAAAATGTTTTTTACATCTTGAACTAGATCATAGGAACTTTTGTAGTCCTTGGATGTAACTTTCAATGTCTACTTTTATGTTTTTATAAAAAATTAATGAAAATATATCTAATTGGTTAGATTTTTTCTACAAAAACATACACGTTAGATTTTTTCACTAATGAGCTATTGATTATTATAACTAAATCAAATCATTCTAGTACTTAACGACCTCTCATGATTATGTTAACAATGACTAGAATGAGTTTTAAATTTCATAGAAAAAAATATAAACACAAGTAATTGAGATTAAATTGCAAAATTCAAAACTAAGCATTTACTGTTCCAATTACATACACCCTCTTAACAACAAACATAACCAAAATAACTTCTACAATGACTAAGTAAAAGAAAAATTACAAAGCACATTATCTCTCTTCCACACACTTCACACACCATTCCACTTCCTCTTCCTCTTCTTTCTAATTTTCTCACACATAAAATGATTTCACCAAAATTTATCTAATTGTATGAATTCATAAAGTTTTTATTATTAAAATTAATACTTTAAAACGACTTCATGTATATTTACTCTTTTCTCATCAACACTTTTAGTCAAACCCCCCCCCCCCCCAAAAAAAATTCCATTTTATTTTTTTGTACAAAATTCATATAATACAAAATTAAAAAAATTGTACAACATTAGTTTGAGATTTAACGAATAGGTTAACAATCAACATAATTGATCGGGTGTAAAAGAAAGGGTAATAAGGTTTAAAAGTAAATTTTGTACCCAATCATGATTTTACTGTTTACCTAAAAAAATTGTAAACCAAACAAAAACTATAAACATACGAATTACACTTTGAAATTTTTTTTGTTGTGGTCTTACTGTCTTTGGTATAATATATTCACATTTTATTAAAAAAAATATTTTTGCATTTTGGACTAGACCATTTCAAAAACATACATATAAGGTTTTTTTTTATTAATGAGCTATTAGTTATTATAACTAAATCAAATAATTCTATTACTTAACGACCACTCATAATCATGGTTAGCAATGATTAAAATTAATTTTGAATTTCATACAAAAAAATATATACAGAAGTAATTGACAATAAATTGCAAAGCTCAAAAACTAAGCATTTACAGTTCCAATTCCAAACATCCTCTTAACAGCAAAGATAACCAAAATTAACTTCTACAATCGCTAAGTAAAATGAAACATTACAATTTACATAGCACATTTTTTCTCCTCATAACACACTTTCACACACCATTTCTCTTCTTCTTTCTTCTAATTTTCTCACACATGAAGGCCTTCTCCAACTGCTCAACCCTCTGAGTTAAACAACTCAACATATTAGTTTGCATCTCATTTCTCTCATAAAGCTGACTCATCAAACTCATAATTTTCTCATTCTCCACATCGTTTTCTCTAAAAGCTATATATTCCTCTTTTTATCATCATTTTCCTCTCTAACTAAACTCTCACATTTCCTTTCACATTAAAATCTTCAACAATTTCCTTCACAAACACAATCTTCTCCATCTAAATTATCCTCCAAATCTAGGTTTTTATCACACTAACTTAAACCACCAATAAAATCATTAGCATTGAGTGTATTGCCTTCAAATTCAACTGCCAAATCTAAAATTTCATTCACAACATTCTTTGTTTCTACATCTAATTTGTTATTTCAATAAAAACAACACTCAATCGAAATGCTATTGAGATCATTAGATTTATTGAGTTATCTTTTGATTCAACACCAAAATCTAGGTTTTCATTAACAAATTTCTCCGTTTCCATAGATTGATCTGATTTATTGACCAAATCTAGATTTTTATCATCAGATTCATTACCTTTCAGCTCGTTACCTTAAGATTCACAATTTTCACCTTTGAATTTCTCAGAATTAACCAAAAACTCAGCAGAATTTTTCATCTCCACAATCTGATCAATTTTTTCTTGTAAGGCAACATATTTTTTAATAACAAATTTTCTATAGTCTCTAATAACAGAATTAACTCCACTAATGAAATCTAACTTAAAAAGAAAAGGCATTAGCGTTTCGTTAATTCTAATTCGCTCCTTTGAATGAATTCGAATTAACTCAACAGTGTCAGTTATTGAGGTTTAGAGAGAAAACATATGAAGAATAGAATTCTATATTTCTTACCTGATTACTAAAAATGAACAATACTTTAAATAGAATGTGAATAACTAACGATCTAAACAACTAGCTAACTACTAATCTATGGAACCTATTATCTTATAACACCTTTACATATTTTTTGTAACTAACTAACTAATGGAATATTCTCTAATACTCCCCCTCAAGATTGATGGTAAAGGTCTAGAACAACCATCTTGGGCAGTAGTGGGAAGAGGTAAAAAGCAGGTAATGCTTTGGTGAAGACATCAGTCAATTGGTGTTGAGTGTGAATGGGGAGTAATTTGATGGATCCTTCAGTGATTTTATCCCGGATGAAGTGGTAATCTATTTCAATATGTTTGATTCATTCATAAAAGATGGGATAAGTGGAAATATGAAGTGCAACTTGATTGTCATAGAAAATTGTTGCTGGCTCATGTGATTTGATTTGAAAAGTATAAAGAAGTTATTGAAGCCAAATGATTTCACCGTCAATTGATGCCAAAGCGCGATATTCAGCCTCATCAGAAGATCTTGAAATTGTAATTTGCTTTTTGTCTTTCCATGAGATTAGAGAATCTCCAAGAAATATGCAAAATCTAGTGACTAATTTGAGAGAATCTAAATAAGATCCCCAATCAGCATAAAAAAAGCGCGTAGCTAAAATGATGTTAGTGCAGAAAAAAGAAGGCCATCGCCTAGAGTAGCTTTGATGTATCTAAGAAGATGGTGCACAGCATCAAGGTGAGGTTGTCGTGTTGAGAGGCAAACTGACTTAGTTTATGAACTGCAAAGGTGATATCAGGTCTTAAAATGGTGAGATAAAGAAGTTTGCCAACTAATCTTCGATAGAGACTAACATCAAGAAGAGGTTCACCTTCAAATGAACTGAGTTTAAGTTTGGTATCCATGGGTGATGGTGCTGGTTTGCTAATAAGAAACCCAGTGTCTTTAAGTAGTTAGAGAGAGTAGTGTCTTTGTAAGAGGAATATTCCCTTTTTAGATCGATCAATTTCTAATCCCAATAAATACTTTAATGCACCAAGTTATTTTAAATTGAATTCACTATGAAAAAATGATTTGAGTGAGGAAATAGTATAAAGATCAGCACCTGTGATGATAATGCCATCAACATAGACCAATAGAGCAAAAAATGAAGTGCCAAAAACTTTGATGAAGAGAGAATAATAAGATTTTCTTTGTTGAAAGACATATTTGATGAGGGCTTGAGAGAATTTGGAAAAGCATTATCGTGATGCCTGCTTAAGACCATAAATTGATTTGTGAAGTTTGCAAACTAAGTGCTCCCCCTCAGTGCCCACTTTATTTGGAGTGTAGACCATATGTAAGTTCATATAGACTTCTTCAAATAGATCCCCATTTAGAAATGTGTTGTTGACATCTAGATGAACAAGAGGCCATTGATTCATAGCCGCAATAGCTAGGAGAATTTTAATAGTTACTAACTTAGCAACTGGAGAAAAAGTTTCAAGGAAGTATAATCCTTCTTGTTGAGTGTAGCCCTTAGCAACTAGTATTTATTTGTACCTTTGAATGTTCAAATTTGACTGGTATTTAATTTTGTAGATCCACTTGCTCCCGATTATATGTTTTCCTGTTGGCAAAGGCATAACAGTCCAAGTCTTGTTGAGATCCATGGCATTCAATTCAGTTTGCATAGCAACACTCCAATGGTCAATTTTAACTACTTGATGATAGAACTGAGGTTCATAGGTAGAAGATATCTGAAGTATTAAGGCATTGTGTTGTGGAGTGAATGATTTATAGGAAACATTATTGGAGAAAGGGTATATGGGTGTAGAGTTTGGGATGGGAGTATTTAATAGAATATTAGAGTGATAATTTTGAAGGTATGAGGGAGGTTTAATGATTCTAGTTGGTCTTGTAGATGTGAAAGATGGTTGCTGATATGAAATGGGAGAAGTAGTATCTATATTAGGAGAAGTTTGATCAGTGGAAGATATGGGTGGTTGGGCAATTTGAAAAATAGTGGAAGGTGAATTATGGTCTGCAGTGGGATGTACAGGAATCATGGAGGAGTCATGAAAGGAGTGAGGGAGAACCATATCAAGAAATAGATCTATATGTTGAGGTAATGAAAGAACATTGTGGAAAGGGAAGATTTGTTCATGAAAAGCCACAGCGCAATATATGAAAATTTATTTGGAAATGATATCATATAACTTATAACCTTTGATGCCTGGTGGATAACCAATAAACACACATGGTCGTGCTCTAGGTGCAAATTTTGTGCGATGAGAAGAAAGTGTGAAAGCAAAGCAAAGACACCCCAATACCCTAATGGAGTTATAATAAACTGGATTTTTATAGAGTAAGATGTATGGTGTTTTGTTATGTATAATAAGAGAGTGAGTCATATTAATAAAAAAAGTAGCAGTAAGTATGAATTCTCCCCAAAAATGAATGGGTAATTGTGATTGAAAGAATAATGCTCTAGCAACATTGAGAAGGTGCTGATGTTTCCTTTCTACTACATAATTTTGTTGGGGGGTTTCTACATAACTGAATTGATGAATTACTCCTTTAGTATGAAGAAATCCGTGAAGTGTAACTCAGGAGCATTATCGGATTGAAATTGTTTGATGGCTTTATGAAATTGAGTTTCAATAAGTTTAAAAAAATCTTGGAATAAGAAATGTGGCATCAGATTTATGTTTCATCAGATATATACAAGTGAGTCTAGTAGAATCATCTACAAGAGTTTGAAAATATCTAAATCCATTGTAGGTAGGAATATGATAGGGTCCCCAAGTGTCACAATGAATCAGATCAAATGCATTGACAACTATGTGATTATTAGAAATAAAAGAAAGTCTTCTTTGTTTAGCAAGGTGGAAAATTGAACAAGGAGTATTCATATTATTATTATTACAAGGAATATGAAGATTCAACTGATCTTTTAACAACTCAGGTCTTTTGAATTACAAATGACCTAGTCTATGATGCCAAGTATGAGCATTCACATTATTAGCAATACCATGAGAAGAATGACAAACAATTTCAGAAGGAGATGTGATTTGAGTTGAAATTATGGAAGAAGCATTTTAGACATACAAGTCTTCAATTATGTTACCCTTGCCAATCATCTTCAAGCTAATTAGATCCTGAATCAGACATTAATTAGTAAGAAAATTGACATAAAGAGTGGAATGTTTAGTTAAAGCACTGACAGAAAGTAGGTTGAATTTGAATTGAGGAACATAGAGGACATTATGAAGAATGAGGTTTGGAGTTATTTGGACAGTCCCAACAAAATGTACATGAATTTTAGTGTGATAGGGGAGGGTGACAAAAGTGTTTTGAATGGATTTCATTGAGAGGAATGGTGTTTGAGTGAAACATATATGACTAGTGGCACCTGAGTCTATTATCCAATATTTTGGTGATTGAAAATTAGGATTAATAGAGAATGAGAAGCATGTAACTGAAGCATGGGTGGAAGGTGTTTCAGTTTTGGTAGCATTAAGGTGAGTGTTGAACATGGCCATCAAATGAGAATATTGGGAGGGATTTAACATCTAAACAAAATTATCCATGTTATCAGATTTTTGATTTGATGTTGTGTTGGATAATTGATTATTAAGGATGTTAGAGGCTTGATGTTGAATAGTTGGTGGTTTATAAGCATTGGGGTTGGGTTTTGGTCTAGGTTTATAACGAGGGGTAACCATGAAGTTTGTATTATTTTTAAATAGTGTGATCATTGTACCCACAGTGAGTACACAATGGTCTTTCTCTTTTGTAGTTGTTGCCTTTGTTGAACTGACCAGTGCTAGTTTTGTGTGTTTTTGATTTTACTGAGAATGCCAAAGTACTTGTAGAATCACTAACAATGTTAATATTTCTCTGATGCTCTTCTTGAGAAACTAAGGAAAAGACTTTGTTGATTGGGGGAATATGATCCATAAGAAATAATTGACCTATTATTTGTGTAAAAGAGTCATTCGATCCCATGAGAAATGACATCACATATTCCATGTGATAGTGATTAATGAGAGCCTTTGTTCCTCCACAAGAACATTTCCCACATGAGCAAATAGATCTGTAATTACTCTGTTCTTCCAAAATAGTTTTGATTTTGGTGAAATAAGTGCTTACATTTGATTGACCTTGTGTGTGGCTCACCCGTTCTCCTCTAAGTTAAAATATGCGAGGGCCATTTTTTGTTGGTATCTTTCTTTGAGATCAACCCAAATTTCATGAGCAGAATCTGAGTATATAACACTTGTTGATATTTCCTTGGATACAGAATTAAGCATCCAAGAAATAAAAATTTTATTGTTATGAATCCAAGAATTAAAAAGATGATCTGTTTCATGAGGTTTTAGAATAAAACCATCAATGAAACCTAACTTGTTCTTGACCGATAATGAGATGATCCTAGCACGGCTCCATGATGTGTAATTGTCACCAGTTAGAGGTTAAGACACAAGAATCAAACCTGGACTGTCTGAATGATGAAGAAAATAAGGGCTTGATCCATCTTCAATGGATGAATTTCTCATTGAGGATCCAAAGTTAGGTTGTGAATGTCGCCAAGCTTCTATAGACATGAATGAATGTTGTTTATAATGAAGAAAATGTAGGTAGAAGGAAGAGTAGAGTCTATAGCTATGATACCGTATTGAGGTTTAGAGAGAAAACATATGAAGAATAGAATTTTGTATTTCTTACGTGATTACAAGAAATGAAAAATGCCTTAAATAGAATGTGAATAGCTAACGATCTAACAAACTAACAAACAACTAGCTAACTAATAATCTATGTAACCTATTGTGTTATAACACCTGTACACATTTTGGAACTAACGAACTAATGGAATATTCTCTAATATCAATTTCCAAAAGCTTCTTCTCAATCTCACCTACTTATCTTTTAGTAGATAAAATGTTCTTCGTGTTTTTTCTCACCAAAAAATCTTTATAAACCTTCTGAATTTTCAAAGCTAATGAGGATTCAGATTGAGACTGAGATTGAGATTTTTGTGAGGTGATGAAATGGACAAGAATTGAAACAACCTTTGGAGATGAATAGCGAGGGCGTGGTTTTTGGTTCCAGCTGTAGTTATAAAATGGAGTTTTCATTTTTTGAGACGAGGTGAAAATGGAGTTACTAGATTTTAAGAAAGGATTTTTTTAATTGATTTGTTTGGACTGATTTTGTGATGTAAATGAGAGAATGTGGTTGTGATATTTGTAGTTGGAAATTTTTGGATTAAGTTTTGGTTTCGGATTGAATTGAACTCAAGAATTGTCCGTTGAGTTCCAAAAGTTTCGGTTTCGGATATAATGTTTTACATTTCGATTTCAATTGGTCATGTGCAAGGTATTCCAATATTGTATTTTTTGTATAATTATTATGTCAAAAATATTATTGGAACCAAAACTTTAATCGAAAGTGGAGATATTGAATTAGGTGGAGGGTTTCTATTGGTTAGTTTGTGGGGCCAACGCTAGTGGGATAAGGGAATCTACCAATACCACGCTGCCACGCGTGATTTATGTCAAAATTTCGGTTCCAATAGAAGAACTCTTATTATGTGCATTTATATTTTTAGATTTAAAATTTTATATAATTGTACTTTAGGTCTGAGTTGGACTTATTTACACCTTGGAATTGTTTTTTATTTTTTCCACTGCTTTTAAATATATTTTAGTATTTTTTTAGGGGGGATATAATAGTTATTCATAATGAAACCAAGGGTAGTTCCATTGGTTGAGTCTCTAAGCATATTCCTAAGTAGTCACCAGTTCGAGTCTTGGCATTAGATTCTCAAGAGTAAAACATCGTTTGTTGGTAGGACATACCTTTAGGCACTAGTCAAGCTGTAACTAGGGTCTGGATGCGGATATGAGAAGCCAATACGTATAGTCTCCAAACAAATAACATTGTTAGGGGTAATCCCGATAATACAATGTTATTATGGAGGTTACCCTTTTTTTTAGTCCTTCGTAATGAAATTGAGGCAGCACTAAAGTTATTTCTACTTACAATGGGAAGTATTTGCTCACATTTTTGTGATGCTTTGAAGTTTTTTGCTAATTTTTATTAAAAAAATTTTAAAAAACCTAGAAATATACCTTAAAATTCAAATAGGAAAAACTCTAGATCACATAATACACTTTTGAAGAAGTATGAGGCCACCTTTGGACCAATCTTGTGGAGGGAAGACAACTTACCAGGAAATTATTTCAAAGGCCACACTTTAGAGTCTCAAGACAATTAAATTGTTGAGTTTAGATTTAATTATGATTATTATTTCTAAACTAGTTAATTTCATATACAATTGTTTAGCTAAATAACAGTTAAATTAGTCAATTGTCAGTTTTCGTTAGCTTTGAACTCCAATAAACAAAAATGAAAACTAGTGTTAACACGAATTTTGAGGCTCGTTCGAACGACAAAACATAGTCTCGTTTGAACGAGAAGGAATTCTCATTTGAACAGGCTTCAAAATGCCTTCTAGAGAATCAAAATAGTATGCCCTAGATCGATGCTCGTTAGATGAAAACTTCAAACGACCCTTCTAACGAAATATCCTTTTCGTTCGAACGAGATTTCCATCTCGTTTGAACAAGGTTTAAAAAAAATATTTTTTCTTTTAAAAATAAAAAAACCTGTTCGTTTTTAATGAAAATAAACATCCCAAAAATAAAGTTTGTGAATTAATTTAAACACTAAATTACTTTATACCTTTATGGGATGTCGGGAAGTCTCGAGTGTTGATGTTAGTTTTCCATGACGATTTATAACGGGATACGTTAAAGTAGCCTAAAACTATACAAGGCTTATACTATGAGCAGTATCATAAATTTTACACTTATAAATCCTCCCCTTTGGCTATTCCGATACAAAAACAAACAAATATATCCAAAAATCAAATTACATCAACAAAACTCCATAAATGCAAAAGAAAGCTAACACCCTTCCTAACCCTAAAACGGAATGGCGTAAGTCTATTTGTCTTCAAACTTCTTCTTCTTCCCTTTTGCAAAAAATTTCTTCATCCGATGTGTCTTGAATTCCGCTCTAAGTACCTAGACACATGAAACAAAAATATATACCCCGTGATGCATTGAGTTTTAAACAAACATAAAAACTCCCCCATAATTTGTTCTCCCCCTTTTTGTCCGTAATAGACAAAGGAGTAAAACATAATCATGAAATACAAAGTATCACTTAGAAGATAAGATATCATCACGAAAAGATATAAATCAAGCATATGTAATGATAATCTCAAAGGCCATCAAACTAACTATTTTTGAAATTTTTCAAAATAAATTTTACAAATACAACATACAATACCATATATAATACATGCAAAATATATCAAAGCAAATCAGTCACACATATAGGTATAAATGACCACAAAACATGACACAAAACACATAAGCTTTACAGACTAACATAGTTTAGATGTGTCCAAACGTGTGGGATGGAATGAATGGGTGTAAACCAGATGCAAATGAATTATGACCCAAACACTCAAATACGTTCAAGAAGTTCTAATTGATCACAAAACATTATCAAACTAATCTTTAGCCTCAAGTGACAAATAAAATGAACTTAATGAACAAAACAAGCACAATGCACACAAGTCTACAATATTTATGATTCTACAAATCAATAGCTTCATGACAAAATAAGCATACTAGGATTCATCGTACAACCCCGTTGATCTTCAACTAAAATCCCTCAAAAAATAAATATATATCAATTTTTTTCTATTCTTTTCTTTTAAATGATCAAACAAACTAAACTACACTGGCCCCTTTTTGGCAATATTTACGGTGGCTTTCACACAAAGTCAACATGTCTTTCGCAACCCTTTCTCGTGTTCACCCATATTTTTTCAATACTAAATAAAATCTCTCAGGGGCCACGGTTCTTACGTGCACAAACCCTCCATAGTCACATAAACATGTAGATGACAAATTTATAGGAGAACATGTCACCAAGCTATATACACAATGAAGTCAAAATCCAATAAACTCGTGCATGTGTGTACGGAGGCATATACAAAGTTGAATCCATTAAGAAAATTAAGTTCGAAACAGCTGCATGTAAATATGGCTAAGAACAATCTAAGAAAATAAAGTCATTACCAAATGTCCTAGCCACATGAAAATTGCGGAGTGAGTTAGATTCAAATACACCAATATGCCACACCAAATGTGTAAAACTAATATACACAAAAACAAAAATCCTTTTGTATTTTTTAAAAAAAATTATCAAAATAAAATCTTTTTGTATTTTTTCAATATGACTCAATAAAAGAAAAGTAGAAATACAAAAGATATACATGTCATAATACTAGCAAAACATATATAATGAAGCACAACTATAGTATGACAAACATGTTAACACAATCATCCATCAGATATAGAAAGAGAAGAATCATGTGCAAGTAAACGAGAATCAACTATTATATCATCCAATACCTCTAAAAAATATTTTCTAACCCAAATAAGTGTATACTTAAGACGTCGGGTTTTGAGAACCACGGGAACACTAGACTTCAACTTTCTAGGACCTCTTCCAAGATCATAACAAAAATGCCTGACCTTTCCTACCACAATGTGGATATGTATAAATGCGAGAAATGTCACCTATGGGTTGATATTTTCTAACGTCCTTGGATGTGGTTGACCCTATAAAAACAAATAGTGGTCTTGACTTTAACATTGGAAGCACTAGAAACGTGTGAGCCAAAACCATTACTACCAACACTACTCGAGTCTTTTAAATCATTTTTTAACTTAAAAATTTTAGGCTCAAGCAAAGAATTAGACTCTTCGAATTTTAGGGATTCCTCCTTCATATGTTCAATCATTCCTAAAAGATTATCTCGCTCCCTCTCAATGCTAGTGAACTTATTCCTAAGAGTCTTCTCACGTGCCTTATAATCATTAGTTATTTTATCATTATCCTTAATAGCACAAACATAAACCTTAGAAATTTTAAAGTATTCTAATTCTTTCTTTAAAAATTGGACTCTATCATCACTTTCTTTCTTAAACAATTTAAAATTTTTAAAATCACGATCCATGTCCACAAGTTTCACACGAAAGAAATCCCTTTGATTTTTAACACTTTGCAAAAGATCCGTATCAACTTTAAAATGAATATTTTCTTTTTCAAAAATCTCAATTCTTTTGGAAAATTTCAAATTCAAACGATTTAAGTCGTTAAAACTATGGGAATCCATCCAGAGAAAAACAAATGAATCAACACTTAAGAGAAGAAATAAAAACAACCCTAAAAAGCACTAAACAAGAATCTAACACAATAACATAGTGCAACTTTCTCTAATACCAATTTAAGAGTACTCAATAGTCCAATGGCGTTAACTTATTAAATTCAAATGACAATCCACACCAATTTTTAATTCTTTTTATGCTAGAACATGCAATAATGTGATTATTGCGCAAAATAATAAAACATGCATTCAACCCATAAAAGACGGTTTTCAAGAAAAATTCCTTTCGGGAAAAACATTCTATTCACTTTATAAAATTTATAAATCACAACTTACAAATTTTATAAATGAATTTGCAGAGTTTCAGATGAATCTCCCGCATGTGACCTTCGTCTTCCTTCAACTATGATCCTCGCAAGAACCACAAAAATCGCAGTCTTCTTTCAAGAATGATTCGTGCAAGAATCACAAGAACAGCAATCCTCCTTCACCGTCAGCCTTCGTCTTCAGCAGTGATCTCCTCAGGTTTCACAAGTCAACCATGGAGATACCTTCTCCACAAAGGTGTATGCAAGATATTAAAATAGTCTAGGGTTTAAATGAATTCACAACATTTTTCAGGATGTATGTTGTAAATTAAAAGTGTTTTAGAATACTAAACAAAGAAGAACTTTTATAAAAGATATTCATAAAATGATTTTGCAAAAGTCTTAAAAAATATCAACACGAAACAGGTATTTATAGGGCGTTCACAATTTTTGAGGCGGCGACTAATCCGAACGAATTTTGAGGCTCGTTCGAATGAGAAAAGAAACTCGTTAGAACGAAACACAGTCTCATTTGAACGAGAAGGCATTCTTGTTTAAACAAACTTCGAATGATCTTCTAATGAGTCAAAACAGTACACCCTCGATCGATGCTCATTAGATTAAAACTTCAAATGACCCTTCTAATGAAATACCCTTTTCATTCAAATGAGGTTTAAAAAAAATATTTTTTTTACCAAACAAAAACACGATCTAATTAAAACACGACATGACATGACAAATAACAAAATCTATTTTTTTTTTAACTAACACCAAAGCAATTCAAATAAAAACAATATAACACCATTAAATTGTTTTCAGCAATTTTAGTAAAAACTAACATTTTTTGTCACTAGAAAAAATAAGAGGTATGATATAATTCTATTTTTATCCTTTTTTGTACTATGCGGGCAGAGTAGAAAAGTTGTTAAAAAATAGGAAAAGTGATTGACATTAGATTGCAAAACTCAAAATTAAGCATTTACAGTTTCATTTCCATACACCAACAAGCACTCCTCAACCTTCTAACAAATAACTTCTACAACTTACACAGCTTACAAAAGAAAAAATAAAGAAAAATTACACCGTAAACACACTTTCACACACCATTCCTGCTCTTCTTTCTCCTAATTTTGTCACACTTGAAGGCCTTTTCCAATTGCTCAACCCTCTGAGTTAAACAACTCAGCATCTTAGCTTGCATCTCATTTCTCTCACAAAGCTCACTCATCAAACTCATCATTTTCTGATTCTCCAACACCATCCTCTCCAAAAGCTCTCTATTCCCCTTCTTATCGTTATCAACACTAACGGGTCTAATAACAATACCCAAACACGACCCGTTAATATTAACGGGTACACGACCCAAACCGTTAACACCCATTAATATTAACGAATCATTTTGGGTCGAAATGGGTAACGGGTTGGGTGACCCTATAATACCCGTTAGTCTTCAATACTTTAAAAATAATGGATTTTAATTGTAATTTTTATTGGGTATAGATTGGGTGACCCTATAGCACCCGTTAGTCTTTAAAGATTTAGAAATAATGGGTTTTAATGGTTATTGTTATTGGGTACGGGTTGGGTGACCCTATAGTACCCGTTAGTGTTAACGGGTGTTAACGGGTAGAAACGGGTTAAAACGGGTACAGGTAAATTTCCAAACCTGAACCGTTAGTGTTAACGGGTCTACCGTGTCAACCCGTTAATGACCCAAACCCAATAAGGGTAAACCCATTAACTTATAATTTCGTGTCGGGTCGTGTCGTGTTAACGGGTTATCGTGTATTTTGACAGGTCTAATATTTTTCCTTTTCTTATGTTAAAAGATTAATGAAAAATGTTAGAGAGACTCGATTTGTGGATATATTTTATAGATATATTATATTGAAAGTTTATATTTTACTGTTTTGAGTCCCGTCAGGGCATTCATCAATGCATTAAAAATTTGTACATATTTTTATCTTATTTATCGGTCCACGAAATGTGTCCACGAACCGAATCTCCCTATCCTTAATCAAGAATAATTATAAAGAACGTTTTGTTTATAAAAGATAATATATTAACCTTTTTATTTACAGTAATGTTTTTTCAAATAAAATTCTATATAATTTTTTTTTCTAAAGAAAAGTATGTTTTTTAATAAAAAAAATGTAATTTAAAGCTATTCGTTGACCAGTTTTCGTATTAGTTGGTTGAGTCCAAAACTGACTAACTAGTTTGATTGTTAATTAACCCACATTTTCAACTAACAGTCCATTTTTAATAACTCGGAGGTAAAATGGTATTTTTGGTTTGGGCCAAATTAATAGGATTAAATGGAATTAATTATCTGAAAAATTAATTGGGATTAATCCGGATTGAATATTACTAGTGAATAAAGTAATATGTTTTTAGTATCCAACATTACTTAGTGATATATAAGTAATATACGAATATAATATTATTTATATTGTCGTGAGTTAGTAATACGACAATAATGGAAATTGAGTCGGGACACAATTATGGGACGTGTCGGGACTAATTTTAATGAATAAAAGAAAGATCATTTATATATCATTTCGAGTGCGCCGTTGAGTCCGGAAGGATCGAAATAGACAGAAAAATCTACCCAAGGGTTTGATTTGGGTCTTGGGCAATTGAAAGATGAAAAAACACCCCGAAGGGGCATTTTAGTCATTTTGCTTGGGAGATGAATAGTAATTCCATTTTTTATCTTTTAGCTAACTGTTGATGTAAAAAATTAGATTATATCTAATTATTTAATCACAGATAAAATAAATGAGACAAAGACATTTTAAAGTGGTTCAGCCTTATAAGAATGGCCTACGTCCACTGTTTCTGTTATTGCTGACTGTTTGGGAATTCTCGATTACAAGTTTTATCAATAAATTTCGGTCCCCTTACAATGAGGATAATACAATGTATTTATAGCCCTAAGGCTGTAATGTGAAAGGGTAATACATTAAATGCCCCTTAAGCGTATACATCTGTATGATAATAATAAGCATTTAATGCGCAGTCAAATTGTTGGTTATCCTGCTATTAATGCTTTGTTCGAGGTGCAGCTCGGACCGCCTAAGCTGCTCGGTACTCAAAAGTTTCTCGTAGAGTTCTTATTGGTCGGAGAGTCTGAGTTGCTCGGGGAAGCAGTGTTCCTCGTTGCAGTATGGTTCCTCTGAGTCAAGGTGTTGTTCGAAAGTGTTTGTTGTTGCCACGCAGATTGCCACGTGTCTTCACTCAATTGAGCCATGTCAGCAGACTAAATTTGGTATCAACAGAAGCCCCCAATGTTTCACAGTTCGAAATTTGAGGAGTGTGGAACATTCTTTCTCGAAATATGGCGATTTTAAATGGTCATCCTGAAATTTAGGAGTATTTTCTTTTGTATTTATTTCTCCTTCCAAATTCGTAGAATCGGTCTTTTTTGAATTTTTATAGCCGCTTCGATTCCCGCGCCCTTTTTGTCTTTTTAACCGCCGGTAACGTAACCGTCTCTTTTTGCAATCATTACTTTTACCCTTTCCCAAGGCAGAGTATTTAAACATTGCAGAAAATCCCATCGTCTTCTACTTTTTCAAATTTGTCTCTTTGAGTTTTCCATTGTCTCTCTCTCCTGTGCGTTCATCTCTTTCATCATTTGTTGTCAACAGACTCATCTCTTTCCTGTAAGATTTTATTCTTTCTCTTTGATTTCCTTCTTTCATCATGGTTTATTCTCTAGAATCGATTGATAAATTTCGCTCTGATTTCTCTATTCCCTCATGGGTTTTTTTGGAAGAGCTTTCTGAGCCTTCGGACTATTTTCGTTTGGCTGAGGGGCATTGGTTCCCCAGTCTCTTTGTCGCTGAGTGTGGATTTTCTTTTCTCCCAAACCCTTTATGTCTGGTATTCTGTCAATACTTTGACGTGGTTCCTGTAAGAATAGCCCCCAATACGTTGAGAATAGTTAACGGTGTTTATAGATTAAATCAAATTCATGGAACTCGTATAGGAATTCCTGAAATTATGTTTTGTTATAGATGGGCTGTAGGCGATAATACTTTTTATTTAAAAACTAGATTTTTAAATATAGCTTTAGTGGTCAATCTCCCAGATGCCAATAGGGACTACTTTGAGGACGGGGTTGTTATGAAAAATTGGCAACACCCTCCATTAACTGGAGATGATGTTTACCAACGTCCCGGATGTCCTCCCTATGGCAATGGGATAGGTTGTTTTTATTTTATTTTCAAACTTATGCTTCCTTTGTGTTTGATAAAATATGCCACTGATATTTTAATTTTGATTTATTTGCAGTTGACAGCAAAAGAAAATCCCCAAAAGAGGCAGACGTTAACATAAGGCATTTAAAACTTATTTGGAGTTTGCATCAGACTATTGCCGACGAGCATATTATGTCAGCTTCATATTTGCTGCAGTACAAGAGTTACACCTCCTCTTTTACTGCTCGTCTGGTGATAAGTGACGCAGAACCAATACCAGCCTCTACAAGTTCTTCACCTGAGTCACATATTCCCTTGAGTGAAAGGATGAAGAAAAGACGACCTCCCACCCTTTTTGAGAAATCTGCCTCTGGTGCTGGAGAGGCAAAGAGAAGTAAGCTTGATGTCCCAGGAGATGGGACAAAGAAAATTGATGCACCTCCTTCGGCTGCTCCTGTGAAGGTTGTCGAGAAGCCCCCAGTGGCCCCGAGCAAGGCTGCTGCTCCAAGCGAGGTGATTGTCCTTTTTTCGACTAAGACTACATCGTTAGTCGAGAAAGTTGATGCTCCTCTGAGGAGGCTGAAGAAAAGTTCCTCTATCAATTTGGCTGAATCCATCTCTCAGCCCCCGACTAGTGGTGTTCCCACTTTTGTTCCCCCGAGCTCTGCTATGAACTCGGTGAAGACTTGGATCATTTCCGAGATTCAAGGTATTGAAGAAAACCTTTCTCGGGACACGGTTACCACATTAGCAGCTCGTCATATTGCTTCTGTAAGTCCTATAGTCTTAAATTTTCATTCCTTCCTTTTTGTATCTGTGCACTGACTTGCTTTCGTTTTCTTTTCACAGTTGGTGAGCTGTTTTAATACAATCCTGAAGAAAGATGAAGCTATTAAAGCTTCAAGCTCCTCGTCTGGTGTAGAGGAAGCTTTGATGGGCCTGACGCAGTCTCTGATAGATTTTCCTCAGAAATATGATGATGATAAGGCAATTTGGGAGAAAAAGCTTACTTCGACCGAGCAGGAGAAGGCTCAGGTTATTGAGGTCTCCAAGGGGTAGGAGAAAAAAATAAATGATTTGGTGGAGAAGAATAAAGATCTCGGAGGGAAGTTCGAAAATGCTGGGGAGCTTAAAAATAAGCTCAAGGATGCTGAGGAGGAGTTGGGTCAACTTCGGGAAGTAAGTCGTCAGAAGGAGGAAGTTGAGAATAAATTGAAGGCTGCTGATGATCTTCTTTCCGAGAAGCTTTCCTCGGAGAAGACAAAAAGGAAATTGGCTGTCAAGAAATCTTTCAGCGCCGGCTGGAATAAAGGTTTGGATGCCATGATGTCGCAAGTGGAATATGACAGCCTCAAATACTTTAGATATGGATGGGTCGCTTCTCTACAAGAGATAAAAGTTGATGAAAATTCTGAACTATTTCAGCGACACATCCCAGGCCCCCCTCCAACTCCTGAAGAAGAAGAAGAGGACGAAGCTGCCTCTGAGGAATCTTCTATGGTAATGGGAGATCAAATTTCTCATCCCCCAGCTATCCATCCCACTGGCGAGGAACTTCAGCTACCCGTTACTTCATTCGAGCAACCCCCTGTTCCCTCCGAGCAACCTACCTCCTCGTCCCAGCCTCTCGAGAAAGTTTTGGGAGATAAGGAAAAGGTGTAGAGTTGTTCGGATTTCTCTCTATTTTATTTTTCTTTGTCAAATGTAACTCTGAACTTTGTACTTCTCGTTTATGATGTAATAAAATTTAAACTTTTGCTTATGCATACTGTTGATTCTCTTCTTCATGCTCTGTTTGAACTCTTATTGATTCTTGCTTTTTCTTCCTTTACTAGTTTCTGGCCAGGATGGAATTATTGTCTGCTCATGATACAAAACTATTAAGGCAATGCAATGAGTATTTCAAAGATGGTCATACAGACATGAGTGCAGCTCAAATCTTTAACATCCTCGGTCAAGGTGCTTCAGAGCAAGCAATTGAAGCCTATCAGTATTTGAAGTTCCTGCTCGACCGTGCAGTGGCTAACAACGTAGCATACTATGATATGATTGAAGATATCCAAGGCACTCTTAAAGAACTTCAGCAATAATATAAGGAATCTACTGCCCTTTTGCACGAGGGGTACGAGAATAAGTATCAGCAACTCAGTGCTGATAAGAGATACGATAAACTTTTTGTTGGTTACGATGTGAGGGAGAGAACTTTGAGGGCTGAGGTCAAAGAGTGCAGACAGATAGCTGAGTTGTTAGAGCAGGAAAATAATAACCTGCAAAGAGAGGTGTCTCAGTTGAAGTCTGCAGCTTCCACCTCAAATGCTTTGGTCCCTGTGACCGACGAGGGATTCTCTTTCTTGGAGGTCGAAAATGCCAACCTGAGGGATGAATTGGAAACCTTGAAGAGAGATGGTCCTTCTATATCTACTCGGGTACGGGAAATAGCTCCTCGGGGACGAGCAAGAGCTGCTCGGATTACTGTCGAGGAACAGAGAACTCAATCTGCTCTGGAGAACCAGGCCTTCCAACTGATGGCAAAGAACCAGGCATTAGCTGAGATGTCTAAGAAGATCAGGAATTTGGACGAGCAGCTTTCTGCGTAGAAGTCTGTCTTGGGGAATAAAGAACTCTTTATAAAAAATCTCCACGAGTAACTGGAAAGATTGACATATCAATTCCATAAGCAGCGCAGAGAATTCTGGATGGCTGGCTACAATGAGGCTCTCTACCATTTGGATGATCGTATCCAAAATGCGAATAATGAGGGTTACAAACAGGTATGGTTGAATGCCTTAGGTGTACTGCAACTGGAACAGGGTCATTACTTATGGCATTACCATAATCCTGGGCTGCTCGACCTACCACTGCCATCATTCAAGCTTGACATGAGTTGGATTCCTGCTCGGGCCATTCCTCGGTGTTTGATTTCCAAATACCTTGGCGATTTCAATCTCCATTCTAATGTTGAGATATCTCATCCCGAGCACCTACTAGATCGACCATCTGTGATGAACATCAGGATGCTTAAAGATCTTAACTTCATAAATTCCCCTCATGCTTTAAATGATCCACCTGCTGGCGAGGAACCTGTTTCAAAAGCAGAGGGGAATAAACCAATAGAATAGGAATCTTGATGTAATAAATTTGTATTTCATTCTTGATGTATTTTGTTCTACATTTAATGAAATAATTTTATTTGCAAATCTTGACTGCCATTGTCTTGTAATTATAAAACACTTTACATCTGTGCATGTATATCTGTTAAAAAGATAACAACATTGTGTTATTTGTCGATCAACTTATTGTCGACTAGTTTGAATTTGTGGTAATCAAAATGATGTTTCGTTTCTCGACCAGCTTAGTAGTAATTTAAAAAGTTACGAGTATCAAAAATTTTGCTCGATCACTTTCTCGTATTCATAAAATGTTTCCGATCAACCAAGGTCGGTAAATTTTCCTTTTCCACCAACTTCAGTTAGTGGGTTTTTTCTTAACGAGCAACTTTGGCACTTTTTGGAATAGTTTTACCTCCTAACCAACCTTAGTTGGCATTTTTAGGAATAGATTTACTTCCCGGCCAACCTTAGTTGGCGTTTTCGGGAATAGATTTACTTCCCGACCAACCTTAGTTGGCGTTTTCGGGAATATATTTACTTCCTAACCAACCTTAGTTGGCATTTTTAGGAATACATTTACTTCATAACCAACCTTAGTTGGCATTTTTAGGAATACATTTACTTCCCGACCAACCTTAGTTGGCGTTTTCGGGAATATATTTACTTCCTAACCAACCTTAGTTGGCATTTTTAGGAATACATTTACTTCCCGACCAACCTTAGTTGGTGTTTTCGGGAATATATTTACTTCCTAACCAACCTTAGTTGGCATTTTTAGGAATACATTTACTTCCTAACCAACCTTAGTTGGCATTTTTAGGAATACATTTACTTCCCGACCAACCTTAGTTGGCGTTTTCGGGAATACATTTACTTCCTGACCAACCTTAGTTGGCGTTTTTAGGAATACATTTACTTCCCGACCAACCTTAGTTGGCTTTTTCGGGAATATATTTACTTCCTAACCAACCTTAGTTGGCATTTTTAGGAATACATTTACTTCCCGACCAACCTTAGTTGGCTTTTTCGGGAATATATTTGAGTAGTCCGAGTAGATTTGAGTAGTCCAAGTTTTGCTGAGTAGTGTGTAGCACTTGTATTTCGCAAAAAATTTCTAACAAAAGGAAAGAACTGGGCAGAACATTGTCACTTTATTCATACTGATGAAACTGCATTACATGAGAGTTTACATTATTGATAATATTTGCGCAGGTGTTCTGCATTCCATGCATTCTTAAACTCCTCCCCCTCTAAAGTTTCTATTTTGTATGTCCCTGGTCGAACAACTTCCTTAACTCGGTAGGGTCCATGCCAGTTCGCTTCCAATTTATTGTGCTTTTGAATCACCTTCTTTAGCACATAGTCTCCTTCTTTCAGGCCGCACTTCTTTACTCTCTTGTTGTAGAACAAAGTTGTTCGTTGCTGGTAAGCAGCATTTCTAATGGCTGCTTCTTCCCTAACCTCCTCGAGCATGTCCAAGTCTAACCTTCTCATTAAATCGCTGACAGGGGAATTGAAATTCAGTATTCTGTGTGTTGGGAGACCCAATTCGGCGGGTATAACAGCTTCACTTCCAAATGCCAGCATATATGGAGATTCCCCTATTGCTGCTCGGGGAGTAGTTCGGTAAGCCCATAGTACTGATTGTAGCTCGTTGATCCAGTTTACTTTCGCGTCATTCAGTCTTTTTTTCAAACCATTCAGCAGCGTTCTGTTTGTCACTTCAGTTTGTCCATTGCTTTGAGGATGGCCTGGTGCCGAGTGGATCTTCAAGATATTTGACTGATGACAATAGGCAGCGAACTCCTCGTTGTCAAATTGTGTTCCATGGTCTGTGATGAAGGCATGAGGAAGACCATATCGATAAATGATGTTCTTCCAAATAAATTGGTACACCTTGTCGTACGTCATATCAATGAGAGGCTCAGCCTCAACCCATTTAGTAAAATAATCCACAGTGACCACGAGATACTTAAATCTTCCCCTGGTCGTCGGCAGTGGCCCGACCAAATCTATTCCCCATATGGCAAATGGCCAAGGGGAATTAATTAGGGGTGGGCACGGTCCGGTCCGGTCTGGGTTTTGCCTATTTTTTGGACCGGACCGAATATTCGGTCCTCAATTGTTTTGGACCGAAACCGGACCAATTAATTTGGTTAACCTACTAATTCGGTCCAGGTTTTTTCGGTCCGGTCCGGGGTAAAATTCGGTCCTGACCCTATTTTATATATATGTGCATTTTATGATTTTTTTTATCTATTTTTCACACAAATATATATACAAAAAAATAATAGTCGAAACTCCAAGTGATATTTACATGGGTTTTTTAACCCAAATAAAACAATGTCTATACATATATAAAATGTTCCAAATTAAATTCATAAGTTATTTACATTATTTCAAAAACTATACATAAAAAACACAATAATATTATTTTTATTATATATATATATTGGAATCGGTCCGGTCCGGTCCAAATCGGTCTTTTATTATAGTGAACCGCGGACCGGACCGGTTTAATCGGTTTTTAGGTTTTGTGAACCGATTTTCGGACCGATTTCAAAATAGCCTTAATTTTCGGTTCGATCCGGTTCGGTTCAATCGGTCCATTCGGGTCGGTCTTTTTTTTGTCCACCCCTAGAATTAATGTGTGTCAGTAATGCTTGGGGAGTTCTTCGGATGGAGGAGAAGCGCCGACACTTGTCACATTTCTTAGCATAGGCTATACAATTAGCCCTCATTATTGGCCAGTAATATCCTTGCGTCATCACCCTTTGCAAAAGAGTCCGACCTGCTACATGGGCTCCACAAGACCCTTCATGGACCTCTTCAATCAAATCTTTCACCTCGGTGGGATGCACACATCTTTGCAGACCTGCTATAACTCCTCGTCTATATATAATACCATTAGTCAGTACATAAGGAGCAGCCTTAAACTTCAATTTCTTGGCTACAAGTTTGTCAGTTGGTAATTCCCCTTTCTCAATATATGCCCTGATGGGATCTATCTATGATGACCCTAAATCGAGGGTAATAAAGTTCATCGTCAGATCTTCATCTATACTCCGACCAGCTAAAACTTCAATTGGTATTGTTCTTCGTAGCTCGGTACGGGTAGTTGATGCTAATCGAGCTAAGGCATATGCTCTCGCATTATCCATTCTTGGTATTCTGACCAGCTGAATAGCAGTAAATTCCGACACCAGTTCCTTTGCCTTTGCATGATATCTGATCATTAATTCTCCTTTGGCTGCATATACTCCCATCATTTGATTTAGGACCAATTGCGAGTCACTGAAGACAATAACTTGTTCTGCCCCCATAGTTTTTGCCAAACTAAGACCTGTAATCATGGGTTCATATGCAGCCTCATTATTCGAAGCTTTGAATTGGAAACGTAGGGCGTATTCCATGTCGACCTCGTCCGGACTGTTTAAAACTATCCCTGCGCCATATTCTGTAGTGCAAGATGAACCATCCACATACAGACTCTATATAGGTAACTCGTCTTCAAATTTCTGATCTGACAGAGTTCCTCGGTGGAAAATTTGTTACTTACTTTCACCATCTCCTGATATTTCTTGCTGTTCTTCGATCATATTTTCTTGCCCTTTTACCAGCCTAAGCTAGTCTGGGCTTGAATTTGATGATTCTGTGACATCTACTTGCCCTTTTACCAAGCTAAGTTGGTCTGGGCTTGCATTTGATGATCCTGTAACATCCACAGGTTGATCAGTGAGTAACTTTTGCTCCTAGGGGGTATCAGGATAGGTGAACTCTGCTATAAAATCTGCTATCGCTTGACCTTTTAGCAATGATCTGAGTTCATAAACTATATCATATTCAAAAAGTTCTATTGCCCAACACATCAATCTTTCTAATTTTTCTTGTTTATGAAGGGATTGCCTCAATGGAATATCAGTATATACTACTATAGTATGAGCCTGAAAGTATGGCTTCATTCTTCTACTTACCTCGATCAATGCTAGTGCCAATTTTCCAGCCTTAGATATCTGATCTCTGCTCCTCGGAAGGCCTTACTTGTGTAGTGGATTGGTTTCTGTACTCCATTCTCCATTCTTATCAATGCCGAACTAACTGCATTCTCGGACACTTCCAGATACAAGTATAATTTTTCTCCTATCACTGGCCTGGATAACAGTGGAGGTGCTCCCACATATTTCTTCAAGTCTTGGAAATCCTTCTCACATTCATCATTCCACTCAAAAGTCTTTCGGAGCATCTTGAAGAATAGGAGACATCGATCAGTTGCTCGCGATACAAATCGGTTGAGTGCTGCTACTCATCCTGTAAGAATTTTCACTTCTTTCTTCGTCGTTGGGGATCGCAGCCCTAGCAGAGCTTTGATCTTTTCAGGGTTAGCTTCAATGCCTCATTGATTGACAATGTACCCGAGAAACATGCCTTCTCGTACTCCAAATATGCACTTCATCGGGTTCAGCTTCATTTGATATTTATCTAGTTGATCAAAGGTCTGGCCGAAATCAAATAGATGATCGACAACTTTCTTGCTCTTTGTCAGCATATCGTCAACATAGACTTCCATATTGCAACTGATTTGTTCTGCAAACACTTTGTTCATCAGCCACTGATATGTTGCACCTGCATTTTTCAAACCAAAAGGTATTACATTATAACAATAAGTTCCCCTAGGGGTAATGAAAGAATTACTCTCCCTGTCTTCAGGTTTCATTTTAATCTGATTATAACCAGAATAAGTATCCATGAAGCTCAGCAGCTCGTGTCTCAAGGTAGCATCCACTAGTTGATCAATTTGGGGCAGCGAAAAGTGATCCTTTGGGCATGCTTTGTTGAGGTCGATGAAGTCTACACACATCCTCCATTTGTTGTTCTTCTTTTTCACCATCACCATATTTGCTAACCAGTCTGGATACTTAACATCTTCAATAAAGCAAGCATTCTGGAGCTTCTCGACTTCCTCCTGTATAGCTTGATTCTTCTCGGGACTGAATACTCTTCTTCTCTGCTTCACAGGCTTGATCTCCTTATTCACATTCAGTTCGTGACATAAGAAATTTGGGTCTATCCCGGGAATATCCTCATGACTCCACGCAAAAGTTTGCTTTCTGCTTCTTAGGAAAGTTATCAATTCCTGTTTAAGTGAGGCTTCCAACGACGAACCTACTTGAGTAGTTCGTTCAGGGTGCTCGTCGTCCAGAATGATGTTTTCAGTAGCTTCCACCACTTGACCCTTCACGAGTTGCGACTCATCTCTAGGATCCAACGTTTCAATTTCTGCACCCTCATCCAATTGATAGGTAGCAGTCTTTTTCCTTAATTCCTTCAGTTCCTCTTGCTCGACAGATGAATAATAGCATTCCCGAGCTACTTTCTGATCACCTTTCACAACTCCTACTCCAAAATTTATTGGAATTTTAGGCATTGATGTACCGTAGATGGTACAACCTCGAACTTCTTCAATTCTACTCTTCCCATGATGATATTGTATGATGATTGAACATTCTTATCCATCACGAAGAAGCGTATTCTTTCTGTTCGACAAGCAGGCCATGTACCAATGAATATATCCAATTTGATCGTCCCAAGTGGAAATACTTTCTCGTCAGCAAAACCGAGGAGGGGTCTATGATAAGGCTCCAGTTAAGATAGCTTTAGATTTAAACTATCGAAGCATGAGTAGAACATGATGTCTACCGAGCTACCATTGTCTACCAGTACTCTTGAAATTATTACCTCATTTATCCTCATTTTGATCACCAATGGGTCATCATGAGGATATAGAACACCTGCGAGGTCATTCTTTGAGAAACCAATGACCAATTTCTCTTTATTTACCTTTCTCGGGCGATCCTCCTCATCTATATTTATTTTTTGAATGTATGAGCAAGCTTGAGCCTCACAGAAGTAAGCTTTTCTCTCTGTAGTAAGGTTTCTTCCTCCTGCATCCCCACTTGTAATAACATTACAGTCAAATGACCCAAAGCGTATTAAAAATACCTCACGTTCTGGCTGCCTTGGTCTCTTGGGAAGATCGGGGTCGTCTTCTGGATCAACTTTATGGTCTCTTTTCTTTTTCTCCTCTGCACGACGAGGAGATCTAGACCTCTCTCTTATTCGGTCGTTGTTTCTTCTTTCATTCCTTCGATCAACATACTTTGCCAATTTTCCTCATTTGATGAGTGTTTCAATCTCATTCTGAAGAGCTATGCAATTTTTGGTCATATGGCCATGATCTTTATGAAACTCGCAATATTTTACCTTATTCCTCCTGTCAGGGTCTGCCTTCATTTTCTCTGGCCAGTTTAATTCCTCGTTGTTCTTGATTTCTTCTAGAACATGGTTGATGTCTTTCTTCAAAGGAGTGCAATTATCAAATTTCTTCAATACTTCCCATGACGACCTTATTTTTGAGTGTTTGTCACTACCATGGTTCTTATACTCTTTCTTCTTAGCTTTATCACCTTCCACCATGGTTTCTTTGGCATCCATATTCTTCTTCGCAGTCATAGCCTCCTCGTCATTCATAATCTTGGCCACTTTTCCCATTAGATCTGATATGGTTCTAGGTGGATCTTTGGCCAAAGTGTAGTACAACTTGTTGGGTAGTAGTCCATTCATCAAGGCGGTAATCGCTGTCTTTTTCTCATAATCAATGACTTCGAGTTTCTCGTTATTAAAACGAGTTATATAATCTCTGATACTTTCACCAGCTTTTTGTCTAACACTTAACAAATGCGCTACTCGTTTAACTGGCTTTGCCCCAAAAAAGAAACTCCCAATGAATAACTCGGCCAGTTGAAAAAAAGTTGAGATCTTACCCCGAGGAAGATTATTATACCATATTTGAGCAGATCCGGTAAGAGTTCCCGAGAATGCTCTACATCTCATCTCATCTGGAACAGCATAGATGTCGACTACAGCTTGGTATTATTCTATATTAAGGACAGGGTCGGTCTTTCCATCATATTTGGGGGTCACAACAGGTGCTTTGAACTTTGATGGTGTTGGAAAATCTACAATGGCCTGGACAAAAGGTGTTCCTTGAACAAAAGTTCATTGTAGAGGGTTCTTGGCTTTAGCCATTTCCCCTAATCTATCCTCCAGCCTCTGAATAGAGCCTTCCCATGCATCGTTTCCTTCCTCGGTCCTGTTGGTTCGAGCAACTGATCGCGTTGATGTGGCTTCCTGGGATCTATCTTGACGAGCAACTGGTTGCGCTGGGCAAATCCTTCTCTTAAATCTGATGGTCGTCGAAAACTCCTCGATGCAGCTTTAGGAGGACTTTTGCTCCTCGTAGGACCTAATCGATCAAAAGGAGATACTCTGCTTAATCTTTCTAGCGCACTAGCCCTTTCTTGAGAGAGAGTGATACGTTGTTCAGTATCTGTGGCTCGTACTGACGAAGTTCATCCAGGTTGATAAGAAAAATCTTCAGACTCCTCAGTACGATATGAATCGGTACGCCTAGTACGCGAAGAAAGCAAACGGGTATTTCTCTGAACACTTCGCGGTCCTGAACGGGTTGGTGCACCGCCATGGAGGGTTTATAGGAGTTGTCGCATAGTTTCTAGCATGGCTGTCTGGCCCTGGGCCAGATTTGTCATTATTCCATCCAGATCTAGAATATTTGGCGGAGCAGATCGATTTGGAGGGCTTCCAGCGTTTCGATTGCTGGGTTCTGGATTATCAGCCATTTGTGATGGATTATTTTTGATAAAAAACGATATTACCAGTCGTTTCCCATAGACGGAGCCAATCTGTTGATGTAAAAAATTAGATTATATCTAATTATTTAATCACACATAAAATAAATGAGACAAAGAAATTTTAAAGTGGTTCAGCCTTATAAGAATGGCCTACGTCCACTGTTTCTGTTATTGCTGACTGTTTGGGAATTCTCGATTACAAGTTTTATCAAGAAATTCCGGTCCCCTTACAATGAGGATAATACAATGTATTTATAGCCCTAAGGCTGTAATGTGAAAGAGTAATACATTAAATGCCCCTTAAGCGTATACATTTGTATGATAATAATAAGCATTTAATGCGTAGTCAAACTGTTGGTTATCCTGCTATTAATGCTTTGTTCGAGGTGCAGCTCGGACCACCTAAGCTGCTCGGTACTCAAAAGTTGCTCGGTACTCAAAAGTTCCTCGTAGAGTTCTTGTTGGTCGGAGCGTCTGAGTTGCTCGGGGAAGCAGTGTTCCTCGTTGCAGTATGGTTCCTCGGAGTCAAGGTGTTGTTCGGAAGTGTTTGTTGTTGCCACGCAGATTGCCACGTGTCTTCACTCAATTGAGCCATGTCAGCAGACTAAATTTAGTATCAACACTAACCTTGGAGACTTGTTATATATGTTGGTTTATAATGTACGTAAGATTCATTTCATCAAAACACAAAGTGAGGTCTTTTGAGAGAGAGTCAAAGGACTTAGAGAATTACCACTATCTCTACACCTTGCACCACCACCAGAAAGTCACTGGTAAAAGGAAGAGGAGGTGCCAAACACTTATCTTCTCCAAAGGTTCAGACCTACACAAAAGGCAAGTGTAATTCTTATTTTATTTCAATGTTTATAATGTCCATGTTAGAATATAATTTTTCTTTTGGATTAATGAAATTATGGATTTGAGATTTAAAATGATTGATAAATCAAGTTTAATGGATCGGCAAATTCATGTAGTTGGATATTTATACATGTAGAAGCTATGGACATAAAAAGTGATAGGTTTTACATATAGAGGATATATATGTTTATTGAAGATATGAAAATGATGATAGGTATTGTGTAGATGAATCCTACTCATGTTGAATATGGAAATTTGATGATTTAGATATGTAATGATAGTTCTAAATTCTGTATTTTTAAGACGTATAAAAATGGAGAATTTAGTAATTGAAATTTTGAGGATTTAATGGGTTTGATGATGATCCCCTTATGAATATATGAATTTGATGTTTCTCTTATGTGAAAATCACCCCTTTTACATGTTAGAATGATGATTTGGATATCTGGGTTCTGTTAGAATATATTCCAGTAGGGTTTGGGTGTAAGAACATTAAAAAAAAAAAGGCCAAAAACTGAGGTTAAAGACGAACTTCTGCAACGATGCTGATGTCGTTCGATTGAGACCTGATCTCGTTGAACGAGATCCTATCTCGTTCTAACGAGATCCTAGACTTCAAACAAGATTTCAGAAATGTCCAGTTTAGTCCAGAAAAGTTTGGAGAATTATAATTTGGTCCATAACAAGTTTTTAAATAATTTTGGTACATTAACAGAGTGAGGGACTCGGGCTAATGTTGAAAAATTATATAATATTGCGGATTAAAATAATGTGAGAGATATCTACATAATTATTATACCATTTAGAGGAGAATAATCATTATAACAAGTACGAATACTATTAAGGATATATACGGGTACTTGGATTGGATAAAAGATTATGTGAGTGATAATTACATAATAAATGTACGATGATAATCGTGATTACAAGTACGGGTAGTATTCGAGAAATATGACGGGTACTTGGGATAGGATAAATTCCTAATATGATATAGGTCGTGTGAGTATTTAATTCTAAATAGGTAGATGATAATGCCTGTTGATTGATGATTAATGTGTATGACATACCTAGCTTACTTTCTATCGGGGAGGTTTGCGCGTTGAGGGCAGTCATATCCTGACGAGACCTATGGGGGATTTTTGACTTGTCGCTTGAGAACATAGAACTTAGGGATTTAGCACCACTTTTTTGAATAAGAGCGTGACCAGTCTTTTGGGTGCGTAGTTATGTGCGTAGCCCAAAGGCTTAGGACTATATTCGCCTCCAAATACTTGTGTTTGATATTTGTGGTTCGATGAATCTTTACCAAACCTATAGTCCCCTATACAGTGACGAGATGTACTGGGACATGATAGCAGAGTAATGCATGCACCACAGCTAATCCTTAAGGTGCCCATATATATATATATATATATATATATATATATATATATATATATATATAATGAATGTATATATATACTGGTGATAATAGCTACTCTGTGAATAAAGTAGAATTGAAGGATAATGAAATTTGAAGTTAATTAAGTATGAGAACACTTCATTGTGCTAAATAATTAAAGGGCTTATCTATATTGAATATAAATGAATATGCATATGTCATTATTACATGTATTGCGAGAGAGATACGTGGGAAGGAATTAGGCTATGGTTAGTGGACACACTGGAAAGAACTAGTTAGCATGAAACTGTAACTAGGATGATTTAGAGATACATTAGGTGTGCACTCTAGATGAGAGGTGAGAATCTCAAGAGAGAGTTTGATAATCTAACATGTATATAATAATTGTTGAGTCTAGAATTTATTCACTTGCAGTTTTTAAAACTATTTTACAATCGGGCTCTGACCCGTTTTCTTTTATATTCTCTTCTCTCTTGTATCTTTCTTATCTGGTGTCCAGCAACAGGGATGCCAACAATAGGGGATTGAGATTCTTGACAATGTTATGGATGCTATGGAGTTGTGGACCTTATTTAGACGCTTTTATATTCTTGATTCATACATCTGTAGTAGTTGATCTTTCGTTTAGGGCATGTCGTCGAAGAGAACTCTAGTTATTTCCTTTTTATCTGAGTCGGATTATATTCTTATGTCATTGTGGTACATTTGGTATTGTTGGGATTATTGTATTGAGGTATTTTTACTGGAAAGTTTTATTCCAGTTGCATTTAAATTCTATTGTGATGTCTATTCAGTTATTATTCATTATTGTGAATGGATTATATGAAATTGTTCGTAATGGTAAAATGGAATTTTATTATATTAAAATTGAAAAGTTTTTAACACCAGTTTAATTGAGTATTAGGTGATAAATGAAAATAATTTTTTTTTTACAGTGATGGTAAGAATGAACTAACTGTATATTCTGATTTAATTGGGTAGGGACTGATCACCCGATATTTAATTGAGTGAGGTGTTACAGGTGGTATCAAAGCATCAGGTTCTAGAGTCTTTTAGGATCTGAACGTTTTAATATGCTTTAAGCTTAGCGTCCTTTGATATAGATCCCTATCATTAGGACTGTTGCATTCCTATTTACACATATACGTTCTTCAGCTATCTTGTGATATCGAATACTGATGGTATATTCTCTCTCATTTCAGATGCCTCCTCGATGTTCACCTCAACCCGCCCCAGCTCTGGGTACGATGAATGCTGCAGAGGTTATTGCCAATGTTGCTCAGGCAGTCAACGCAGCTCTGGCAGTTGTACAGCAGGCACCAGCGCAGGCCACCCACACGAGGGCAAGTGTTTACTACTGCTTGGGAACGTGTTAGGTATGCCTTTCAGAAGGCACATACACCAGAGTTTCAGGGGGGTTCTGATATTGTTATTGTAATACCCCGTACTTTTATGGATAATTAAATTACATAAGTGGGCGTAATTTGGAAATTTGAGGAATTATTATAAATAGTAATTTTGGAATTTATGAGTGTAATTTAATTAGTGAATTTTAGTTAAGTGACTCGGATGGAGATTTCAAGTGCACGGTTGGTTTCGAAATGGCCGAGATAGTCAGAATAGAGTATCCGGGGGTAGCATTTGTTCTGGGGATTTTTGGACTAGAAGGGACTCGCAATTGAGTAAACAAATCATTTTTGGGTTTATAAGGGACAAACCCTTATTTCTCTCTTATAAGGCACGAGAGAGTGAGAGAAAGGAAAGAAAAGAGTGAAAAGAGGAAAGAAAGAAAGGAAGAAGGAAAAGAGGAAGAAAAAGGGGATTCTGGTCCAAACTCCGCGGGATTCGACTCGAGGTCGACGGATTTTATCCACGAGGCAAGTGTTTAATTGCTTTATTCAATTGAGTGTGTATATCTCATATTATAGTTGGTAAACTATATGATTTATGTGTTGGAACCCTTGAAATAAATTTGGAAAAATTGATTTTGAGTTTACAAATTGATGTATTGTTAACTATTGATGACTTATAGTGTTAAACCCATGTTAATGGTGTGTATATATGATTAGAAATGGAAGAAGTAAGAAAGTTAGGTTTAATTAAGTTATGGGTTTAAATCTTTGATTGAATGATTGAATCCCTTGATTTTAATTGATGCGTTGTTTAAATAATTATGTGTATATGATTATTTTGTTGGTTGTTAAGGTAGAAATCATGGAATTTGAGTTAGGATTGTGTTGGATTAAATAGAAAGTTGGAGAAGATGATGAATAGTAAGACACCGTCATTTCTGAATCAATTCTGTATAGAAGCTAATCGATTCGCCTCTTTGTTAAAAAATGAAATTTTTAGATCTTTTCGATACGGTCGCGTGGGCTCCGACCGCGTATTTTTCTGATTTTTTTTGAATTTATAATGATTTTTCTACGGAAGGCTGTCCGAGATCGAAATCGTTAGTTAGAAATCAAACCTGATATTGGGCGAATTAAGGCTAAAATTGTTTGGAGATCATTTTAGGGGATTCTAGAAGTGATATTAGGACACCTAGATAATGGTATCGAGGGTGAATAAACCTTGGATCGAAAGAGGGAACCTCGGGTTAATTTGGTGTACAATCCGAGATATGAATTTAATGAATGTATGAATAACATTCACGGGAAGTATTCGGCAAGCATATGTAGATATATTTCTGTGGTTAGAATAAATATGGGGAAATTGTAATTGAGTAAATCCTAGGATGCGATTAGGATGGAATTTAGGATACGGGCTCAAGAGAATTGCGCGGTTATCCAGTATGTCTATCGACGACTATTATTATAGGTGATAATATACCAATGGAATTAAGATAAGTTGATAGTATACTTATTTAATTATTACAAATTGGTATATTCGGGTTTATGTGAAATCCTTAAAACTGATTAAGGTGCGAGTTATATATTAAGTAAGAGAATACTTATATGATTAGTATTTTAAGTGGGTAAATACTTATATACAATTACGAATGGGAACATTCGGGGTTATTGGCTATTGCCATAAGAGTTTGGCAATTATAGACATAATGTATTGAGAAGTGATATAGATTATATATACGATGCTGTTACAGTATATATAATATGATACGACTAAATATATCTGTGTGATTGGTATATTTGTAATTTATAGGCTTGTTCCACAGGCTTCCCCGGGCATAAGGATGGACAGCTAGATTATATATTTTCTCTAGTGCGCTCCAGGGAGGTTGCGCGATGTGGGTGAATCCCCTGGCTTGAGGAGCAGGGAGAGTATATCCCAGGTCATATCGTCCCGCATATGAGTGCGATATTGTTATTCCACTTTCAGGAGGGAATATGACAGCCTCCACCGTTGTGTATTTTTACCATGACCATTAGTGAGTCTGGCTTGGTACCGTGGTTGATTGAGTAAACCCGGATGTAGATAGGCACTATGAGACTTCATCCTCGAGTTATAGCTCAGTGGGATTGTTGATGTAAAAAACTAGATTTGATTCTAATTATTTTAATCACAGATAAAAATGAATGAGTAAATAAGATAATAAATTTTAAAGTGGTTCGGCCTTAATAAAATGGCCTACGTCCACTATTTTTGTATTGCTGATTACTTGCCAAGAATTCTCGATAAGAGATTTACCAAGAAAATCTGAGTCCTCCTTTCATGAGGATATTACAATGTATTTATAGCCTTGAGGCTGTACATGTGGAAGAACAATGCGTTGTTTTCTAGCAGTTGTATACATCTGTATGATAATAAATGCACATTTAATGCTTAGTTATCTTCTGGTATACTTGACGCGTACGCCACAAGTATTTGAGTTGCTCGAACCGCCTTAGTTGCTCGGACGGCCTGAGTTGCTCGGCCCTATTGAGTTGCTCGGACCTTATTCGTCCAAAGTCTTCATATTAACCATGTAAATAGACACGTGTATTTATATGATTGATCCATGTCAGCAGATTAAATTTGGTATCAACAGAAGCCCCCAATATTTCACAGTTCGAGGTTGAGGAGGAGTGTGGAACATTCTTCTCGAAATATGATGAGATTAAATAGTCATCCTGAATTGTAGGAGTGTTTTCCTTATATTTAATTCCTTTTTGAATTCATAGAATCATACTTCATAAATATTTTGAATTTTTCCAGCTACTTCGGTTTTCGTGCCCCTTTTTCTCCTTTTAGTTGTCGGTAACGCAAACGTCTTTCTCTATAATCATTACTTTTCTCCATTCCCGAGGTAAAGTATTTAAGTGCTACAGAAAATCCTATCGTCTCTCACTTTTTCAAATTTGTATCCTTGGACTCTTCACCTTCTCTCTATCTTGTGCCTCCATTCTTTCCATCGTTTATTGTTAACTGATCTCTATTTCCTCTGTCAGATTTTCTTCCTTCTTCTTTAATTTATTTATTCGCCATGGTTTATCCTGTTGAGTCATTGGACAAGTTTCGGTCTAAGTTTTCAATCCCTTCATGGGTTATTTTAGAAGAATTACCTGGTTCTTCTGATTTATTTTCCTTGGCTGAGGGACACTGGTTCCCAAGTATCTTTGTAGCCGAATATGGCTTTTCTTTCCCGCCAAATTCACTGTGTTTAGAGTTTTGCAAAGATTTCGATATTATACCTGCAAAAGTAGCTCTAAATATATGGAGGGTAGTTAACGGTGTACATAGATTGAATCAAATCCAAAGGACTCATTTAGGAATCTCAGAAATTATGCATTCCTATAGATGGGTCACTAGCGATAGTACTTTTTATTTAAAAACTAGATTTTTAAATAGATCTTTAGTGGTCAATCTTCCTGATACCAACAAAGACTATTTTGATCATGAGGTAGTGATGAAAAATTGGCAACACCCTCCACTTGATGGAAATGATGTGTACCAAGGTCCCAAGTGTCCACCATATGACAATGGGATAGGTTATTTTTATTTTTATTTTATTTTTGAAATTATGTTTTCTTTGTGTTTGATAAAATGCTTCACTGACATTTGATTTTGTTTGTTACAGTTGATAGTAAAAGGAAGCCCCCAAAAGAGATTGATGTCAATATAAAAGACTTAAAGTTTATCTGGAGTTTGCATCAATCTGTAGTTGGGGAGCATATTAGGTCTGCATCTTATTTGTTGCAATACAGAACTTCGAGCTCATCTTTCATTGCTCGTCCTGTGGTAGTTGACCTTGACCAAATACCAGCTGCTGATACTAGTGTGGAAGGTTCTTCCTCTGAGTCAAATATTCCTATTAGTGATATAATGAAGAGAAGAAAAGCTCCTTCCTTTTTTGACAAGTCTGCCTCTCCTGCTGTGGAGGTAAAGATAAGTAAAAAAGATGCCCCTGAAGAGGGATAAAAACCATTGATGTTCCCCCTCCTGCTGCTGCCAAGAGAGTTGTTGAAAAGCCCCCTGTGATCCCGAGCAAGGTTGTTGCTATCCTCCCTTCAAGTGATGTCGTTGTCATTTCTCCTACAAAGACAACATCATTGATTGAAGACGCTCCTGCTACTCTAAGGAGATTAAAAGAAGGGTTCGTTTGAGAAACCTGCTGAACCTATCTCTCAACCTTCCAATATTGAAAGTAGTGTTCCAACCTTCATTCCTCCGAGCTCCGATGTGGGCTTAGTAAAATCCTGGACTATCCCATAAGTCCATGATATTGAAAATACTCTCACTCGTGAGAGAGTTACTGCTATGGATGCTCAACACATTGCCTCAGTAAGTGTTATTGATCTAAGCCTTTTACTTTTTAATACTATGTTCGTATATTGACTTAGAGTTATTTCTTTTCTCAGCTGGTAATGTGTTTCAACAGCATTGTAAAAAGGGATGAAGCCATCAGGGCCTCCAGTTCCTCGGATGGAGTAGAAAAGGCTTTTACTGGATTAACCCAGTCTTTGAAAGACTCTCATCAGAAGTATGAGGAAAATAAAGTTGCTTGGGAGAAGCAGATTAAGTCCGTTGAGCAAGAGAGAGATCGAGCTGTGGATGCCTCCAAGGGATTGGAGAAGAAATTAAAAGAGTTTGAGAAGAACAATAAATAGCTTGAGAATAAGCTCAAGAATGCTGAAGAGCTTGAGAATAAGCTCAAAAATGCTGAAGAGGAAGTTGGTAGACTTCGCAATGTTGATCGCCAGAAACAGGAGGTAGAAGGGAAATTGAAGGCTGCCGAGGAACTTCTTATTGAGAGGACTTCCTCGAAAAAGGTAAAAAGAAAAAATGCAGTTAAAAAATCCTTCAGCGCTGATTGGGACAAAGGATGGAACAAAGGCCTGACTGACATGTCCTCTCAAATGGAGTATGCCAGCCTCAAATATTTTAGGGATGGATGGGTTGCAGCCCTGCAGGAGCTGAAAATTGCTGAGAATTTTGAATTGTTCCAGCGACACACTCATGGCCCTCCTCCCTCTCCTAGATAAGAAGAAGAGGATGAAGATGCCTCAGAGGAATCTTCCATGATAATTGGAGACCAGGTCCCAGCAGTTCAACCTTGCTCTGAGCAACCCCGACCAGCAAACACTTTTGCCGAGCAGCTTTCCTTGCCTTCCGAGCAACCAACCTCTTCGTCCAAGCCTTCCGAGGAAGTTTTAGGAAGCAAGGAGAAGGTGTAGAGTTGTTCGGATTTGCTGTTTGGTTGAATGTAATTTTGGACTATGTACTTCTTCTTGTGATGAAATAAAATTTGAACTTTGGTTATTCGTCTTGACTTTCTCTTGTCCTTACTATTCTTGTATCATCATTGATTCATTTTATTTCTTTCTCTTTGCTAGTTTATGGCCAGGATGGAGTTCTTATCGGCTCATGACACAACATTAATGAAAAAATGCAACAATTATTTTAAAGCTGGTCATGCAGATCTTAGCAAAGCCCAGATAATTGACATTCTTAGATTAGGTGCTTGTGACCAAGCAATTGAAGCTTATCAGTACCTGAAGCTCTTACTTGATCGCGTTGTGGCCAATAATGTGGCCTATTACGAAATGATTAAAGAACTTCAAGAACAATATAAATAATCTACGATCCTTCTTCATTAAGGGTATGAAAAGAAATATCAACAATTGAGCTCTGACAAAGGGTATGACCAGTTCATCTCGGCCTATGAGAAGAGGGAAAGTATTCTAAAGCTTGAAATAGAAGAGCACATGAATATTGTCAAGCTGTTGGAGCAAGAGAACATTCTTTTGCAGGAAGAAATAAAGTAACTCAAATCCACTACATCTTCTTCGGGTGCATTAGTCCCTGTTAACGACGAAGGTTTTTCTTTCTTGGAGATAGAAAATGCCAAACTACGAGATGACTTAGAGACTTTGAAAAGAACTGGACCTTCCACGTCTACTCGTGGTCGAGCAAAATCTTCTTCTCGTGGATGAGCAAGGGCTGTTTGGATTTCAGTTGAAGAGGCGAGGACTCAATCAGCCTTGGAGAACCAGGCATTCCAGTTGATGGCGAAGAACCAAGCCCTGGAAAATATGTCTAAAGAAATTCTGAACCTCTTCGAGAAACTTTCCAATTAAGCTTCTGCTCTGGAGAGTAAAGAAATTCTGGTGAAGAAGCTCAATAGCAACTTGAGAGATTAACGTATCAATTCCATAAGCAGCCCAGAGAATTTTGGATGACTGGGTATAACGAAACACTTTGTCATCTTGATGCTCGTTTAGAACAGTCGAACAATGAAGGGTATAAACAGGGATGGTTGAATGCTCTTTGTGTTCTAAAATTGGAGAGAGGTCATTTCTTATGGGATTACTATAATCCTGGAGTTCTTGATCTACCTATGCCTCCTTTTAAGCTTGACCTTAGTTGGATTCCAGCCCGGGCTATTCCTCGCGTTATAATCTCCAAGTATCTTGATGACTATAGTCTTCATTAAAATTTTGAAATATCTCGCCCAGAACACCTGCTTGATCGTCCATCTATAATGAACGTCAGAATGCTGCGAGATCTGAACTTCATAAATTCCCCTTATAGTCTTGATGATCCTCCAGCTGGTGTAGACCCTGTGTCAAAGGCAGAGGGAAAGAAACCCATAGAGTAGAATTTGTTCAATTGATATCACATGTAATCTGTAATTTATATCATATGTAATTTGCTCTGGTTTTAATGAAGAAATTTTTAGTTTTCTTTACAATTTAATTGTCATTTGTCTTGGAAATATCTCTTTTATTCACTGATGAACATGTATGTATATCTGTAAAAAGACAAAAATGTCCTGTATTATTTTAAATTGCTGACCAACCGGAGTTGGTGGTATTTGAATTGCCGACCAACCGGAGTTGGTGGTATTTGATTCTCGACCAACTTGAGTTGGTGGTAATTTGCTTCCCGACCAACTTGAGTTGGTGGTAATTATTTTAAATTGATGACCAACCGGAGTTGGTGGTATTTGAATTGCCGACCAATCGGAGTTGGTGGTATTAGTTTACCGACCAACTTGAGTTGGTGGTAATTGAATTGCCGACCAACCGGAGTTGGTGGTATTTGATTCCCGACCAACCTGAGTTGGTGGTAATTTGCTTCCCGACCAACCGGAGTTGGTGGTAATTTGCTTCCCGACCAACTTGAGTTGGTGGTAATTATAATGTCGATCAATCAGAGTTGGTCGTATTTATTTCCCGACCAACCGGAGTTGAGTTGGTGGTAATTATATTGCTGATCAACAGGAGTTGGTCGTATTTGTTTCCCGACCAACCGGAGTTGATGATAATTTGCTTCCCGACCAACCGGAGTTGGTGGTAATTTGCTTTCCGACCAACCAGAGTTGGTGGTAATTTAATTGTATAGTGTGTAGCACTAATATTCCGATTTTTTTTAACGAATAACGAAAAATGGGGGGAACATCACTTTATTCATGAAGAAATTGTATTACATAGAAATTTCAACTACTCATAATACTTTCGTAGATGCTCTGCATTCTATGCATTCTTGAATTCTTCTCCTTCCAAGGTTTCAATCTTGTCTGTCCCTGGACGAACAACTTCTGTCACTCTGTAGGGTCCGTGCCAGTTGGCTTCCAGTTTATTATGCTTTTGGATGACTTTCTTCAACACATAATCCCCTTCCTTCAACTCACATTTCTTAACTCTTTTATTATAGAACGAAGATGTTCGTTGTTGATATGCGGCATTCCTGATAGCTGCTTCTTCCCTGACTTCTTCTAGCATATCTATGTCTAACCTTCTCATCAAATCACTGACAGGAGAATTAAAATTAAGTACCCTATGTGTAGGTAAACCTAATTCAACAGGTATGACAGCTTCACTCCCAAATGCCAGCATGTATGGGGACTCTCCAGTTGTTGTTCGTGGTGTGGTGCGATAGGCCCAAAGCACAAACTCTAGCTCGTTAATCCAATTCGCCTTTGCATCATCCAGTCATTTTTTCAAACCATTCAGCAGCGTTCTATTTGTCACCTCAGTTTACCCATTGCTTTGGGGATGGCCTGGTGCAGAGTGGACCTTCAGTACATTGGATTGATGATAATATGTAGCAAACTCCTCGTTGTCAAACTGGGTTCCATGGTCAGTAATGAACGCATGTGGGAGGCCGTATCTGCAAGTTATATTTTTCCAAATAAATTGATAGACTTTTCTGTATGTCATATCAATGAGAGGCTCAGCTTCCACCCATTTAGTGAAATAATCCACTGCGACTACTAAGTATTTGAATCTTCCCTTAGTCGTTGGCAGTGGTCCGACCAAATCTATTCCCCATATAGCGAATAGCCAAGGTGACGTGATGGGTGTTAGCAATGCTTGGGGAGTTCTTCGGATAGAGGAAAAATGTTTACACTTATTGCATTTCTTGGCACAAGCCACACAATCAACTCTCATTGTTGGCCAGTAGTACCCCTGTGTTGTTATTCTATGTAGAAGCGTCCTACCTACTATATGGGTTCCACAAGACCCTTCGTGAACCTCTTCGATCAAGTCATTCACTTCGAAGGGATGAACACATCTTTTTAACGCTGCTGTAACTCCTCGTCTATATAAAATACCATTGGTTAATACATAACGAGCAGCTTTGAACTTCAATTTCTTAGCTGTGAGTTTATCAATTGGCAAAGTTCCCTCTTCAATATAGGCCCTGATGGGATCCATCCAAGATGGTCCCAAATCAAGTGCAATGAAGTTCATGATCATATTTTCGTCTATGCTCCGACCAGCTAAAATCTCTATTGGGATTGTTCTTCGTAGCTCGATGCGGGTGGTTAATGCTAATCGGGCTAGGGCGTCTGCCCTTGCGTTCTCCAATCTTGGTACTCTAACCAACTGAACAGCAATAAAACTTGATACCAACTCCATCGCTTTTGCATGGTACTTGATCATTACCTCTCCCTTTGCTGCATACACTCCAAGAATCTGATTTACGATTAACTGTGAATCGCTGAATACAACAATCTGCTCTGCCTTCATTGTTCTGGCTAGACTTAAACCTACAATCATTGCTTCATATTCGGCCTCATTATTAGAAGCTTTAAATTGAAAGCGCAGAGCATACTCCATATCAACCTCATCTGGACTTTTCAAAATAATCCCTGCTCCACTGCCTGCAGTGCACGAAGAGCCATCTACATACAAATTCCACATGGGTAACTGATCATCAAAATTTTTATCTAAGAGAGTTCCTCGGTGAAATATCTGGTACTTCCTTTTATCTTCCTCTAGTACTTCTCGCTACTCGTCAGTCATCTTTCCTTCCTCGTCTACCGAAGTAAGTTGGTCGGGATTTAATTTTGATGATCCTGTAACATCTACAGGTTGGTTGGAGGCATCTTCCTGAGTAAATTCTGCGATAAAATCCGCTACTGCATGCCCTTTGAGCAACGACCTAGGCTCATAAATTATATCATATTCACCGAGCTCCACTACCCAGCACATCAATCTTCCATATTTCTCTGGCTTATGCAGAGCTTACCTTAATGGCATATCGGTGTACACCACTATAGTATGGGCTTGAAAGTATGACCTCATTATTCTGCTTGCTTCAATTAGTGCTAGTGCCAATTTTTCTAGCCTTGGATATCTGATTTCTGCTCCTCGGAAAGCTTTACTGGTGTAATAGACTGGTTTTTGTACTCCATCTTCCACTTTTATCAACGCCGAGCTCACTGCGTTTTCTGAAACAACCAGATACAAGTATAGTCTTTCTCCCATCACTGGTCTAGATAATAGTGGAGGTGTCCCTAGATACTTCTTCAACTCTTGAAAAGCATCCTCGCATTCATCATTCCACTCAAAAGTTTTTCGGAGTGTTTTGAAGAATGGGGGGCATCTATCAGTTGCTCGTGACATAAATCTGTTAAGTGCAGCAACTCGTCCTGTGAGACTTTACACTTCCTTCTTCGTGGTTGGAGATCGTAGCTCTAATATACCCTTGATCTTTTCAAGGTTCGCCTCAATCCCTCGTTGATTAACAATGTATCCGAGAAACATGCCTTCTCGTACTCCGAATATGCATCTGGTGGGATTCAACTTCATTTGATATTTCTCTAGTTGATCAAAGGTTTGACCTAGATCAACTAGATGGTCAGCAGCTTTCTTGCTCTTCGTCAGCATATCATCAACGTAAACCTCCATGTTATGACTGATCTCCTCTGCAAACACCTTATTTATCAGTCGCTGATATGTTGCACCTGTATTTTTCAATCCAAAAGGCATAACATTATAACAATAAGTTCCCCTTGGGGTGATAAAAGATGTACTCTCCCTGTCTTCAGGCTTCATTTTAATCTGGTTGTAACCAGAATAAGCATCCATGAAACTCAACAATTCGTGTCCCGAGGTACCATCCAACAATTAATCGATTCGAGGCAGAGGGAAATGATCCTTTGAGCAAGCTTTATTAAGATCAGTGAAGTCCACACACACCCTCCACTTGTTGTTTTTCTTCTTCACCATCACCATATTAGCTAGCCAATCAGGATATTTGACATCATCAATAACATAGGCTTTTTGAAGCTTCTCGACCTCTTCTTGTATAGCTTGGTTCTTTTGGGGGCTGAACACTCTTCTTCTTTGCTTTACTGGCTTGATTTCCTTGTTTACATTAAGCTCGTGACATAGGAAGGCTGGTTCTATCCCTGGCATGTCTTCGTGGCTCTATGCAAAAGTTTGTTTTTTGCTTCTTAGGAAAGCTATCAATTCCTGTTTTAGTGAAACATCCAATGAGGCACCGATTTGAGTTGTTCGTTTCGGGCGTTCATCGTCCAGAATGACATTTTCAGTTACTTCCACCACTTGGCCTTTTACAAGCTGCGACTCGTCTCTAGGATATAATGTTTTAATTTCTGCACCTTCATCCACTTGATAGGTAGTAGTCTTTTTCCTGGATTCCTCCAGTTCTTCCTGTTCGGCAGATAAATAGTAGCATTCCCGAGCTACTTTCTGATCGCCTTTCACAACTCCTACTCCAAAATTGGTTGGAAATTTTAGGCATTGATGTACAGTAGATGGCACTGCTTCGAACTTTTTTAGACCTACCCTTCCCATGATAATATTATAGGCTGATTGGACATTTTTATCCATTACGAAGAAGCGTACTTTTTCTGTCCGATAAGCAGATCATGTACCAATAAGCATATCCAACTTGATCATTCCAAGTGGAAAAACTTTTTCTTCGGTAAAACTGAGGAGGGGCTTGTGATAAGGCTCTAACTGGGCCAACTTCAGATTTAAGATGTCAAAGCATGAGTAAAACATGATGTCCGCCGAGCTGCTATTGTTCACCAGCACTCTTGAGATCATTACTTCCTTCATTCTCATTTTGATCACCAATGGATCATCATGAGGATATAGTACACCTGCTAGGTCGTTCTTAGAGAAACCGATGACCAGTTTGTCCTTATTCACCTTCCTCGGGCGATCATCTTCAGCTAAAGTTATTCGTTGTATGTATGAGCAAGCTTGAGCCTCATTAAGGTAAGCTTTTCTCTCTGCGGTAAGATCTCCTCCTCCTGCTTCACCACCTGTAATGACATTACACTCAAATGATCCAAAGTGGATTGAAAATACCTCGCGTTCTAGTTGTCTTGGTCTTTTGGGTAGATCGGGGTCATCTTCTAGATCATCTTTATGATCTCTTTTCTTGTCATCTTTTATCCGAAGAGGATATTTAGACCTTTGCCTTCCTCGTTCGCTAGTTCGACCACCGCTTTGACGATCAACATACTTGGTTAATTTTCCTCGTCTAATGAGTGCTCCAATTTCATTCTGAAGAGCTATGCAACGCTTGGTCGTGTGACCATGATCTTTGTGGAATTCGTAATATTTGGACTTGTCTCTCTTATCAAGATCTGCCTTCATTTTTACTAGCCAGGATAGCTCCACGCTATTCTTGATCTCTTCCAGAATGTGATTTATATCCACCTTCAAAGGAGTATAATTTCTGTATTTCTTCATCTGTTCCAATGCTTGCTTACTCTTTGATTGCCTGTTACCACCATTGTTCTTTTTATCCTTCTTTTCGGTTTTACCATCTTCCACATTGGTCTCCTTAGTGTCTGCGTTCTTCTTCGCAGTCATGGATTCCTTGGCATTCATGATTTTGGCTGCTTTTGCCATCAGTTCTTCCATGGTCCTGGGCGGATCTTTGGATAAAGTGTAGTACAATTTATTGGGCAACAATCCACTCATCAAAGCAGTAATTGCAGTTTTCACCTCGTAATCAATTACTTCCAGTTTCTCGTTATTGAAACGAGTAATATAATCCATGGTGCTTTCACCTGGCTTTTGTGTAACACTTAGCAAGTGTGCTACTCATTTGACTGGCTTTGCTCCAAAACAAAAATTTCTAATAAAAAGTTTTGCTAGCTGAAAGAAGGTCGCAATTTTCCCCCGAGGAAGGTTATTGTACCATATCTGAGCAGATCCGGTAAAAGTTCCTGAAAATGCCCTGCATCGCATCTCGTTTGGAACAGCATAGATATCATCATCTGCTTGGTATTGTTCTATATGGAGAACAGGATCTGTTTTACCATCGTATTTTGGTGTTACTTCTGGGGCTTTGAATTTTGACGGCGTGGGAAAGTCCACAATCTCTTGTATGAATGGTGTCCCTCGGATAAAAGTCCTTTGTAGAGGATTCTTAGTTTTAGCCATCTCCCCTAATCTATCCTCCAACCTTTGAATTGATCCCTTCCATGCATCATTCCCCTCCTTGGTCCTATTGGTTCGAGCAGCTGATCGTGTTGAATTTGCCTCGTGGGATCTTTCATGACGAGCAGTTGGTCGTGACTGGGTAAAGCCTTCCTTTAAATCAGATGGTCGTTGAGACTTCCTCGACATAATCCTAGGGGGACTTTTATTCCTCCTAGGACCCAAACGATCAAAAGGAGAGATTATACTCAACCTTTCAAGGGAACTTATCCTCTCTGGAGATAGAGTGACATTTTGTTGAGTATCTGTAGCTCGTATTGAGGAAGTTCGTCCAGGCTGATAATAAGGATCAGTAGATCTTTCAGTGCGATAGGAATCGGTGCGTCAAAATCGAGATTCCTCTGGAAATAAAGTTTGCCTAGTTCGTGAAGAGGGTAAATGAGTATTTCTATTAACGCTTCGTTGTCCTGATTGGGCCGGCGCTCCACCTTGACGGTTTGTATAAGCTGTCGCATGGTTTCTTGCATGGTCGTCTGGCCTTGGGCCAAATTAGCCATTATACCCGCCAGATCTGAAAAATTTAGAGGATCAGAAGGGTTTGGAGGAATCCCAGTGTTTCGATTACTGGATTCTGGATTATCATCCATTGATGATGAGTTATTTTGGTGAAAAACGCTAATTACAGTCGTTTCCCACGGACGGCGCCAATCTGTTGATGTAAAAAACTAGATTCGATTCTAATTATTTTAATCACAGATAAAAATGAATGAGTAAATAAGACAACAAATTTTAAAGTGGTTCAGCCTTAATAAAATGGCATACGTCCACTGTTTTTGTATTGCTGATTACTTGTCAGTAATTCTCGATAAGAGATTTACCAAGAAATTCTGAGTCCTCCTTTCATGAGGATGTTACAATGTATTTATAGCCTTGAGGCTGTACATGTGGAAGAATAATGCGCTGTTTTCTAGCAGTCGTATACATCTGTATGATAATAAATGCACATTTAATGCGTAGTTATCTTCTGGAATACTTGACGCGTACGCCATAAGTATTTGAGTTGCTCGGACTGCCTTAGTTGCTCGGACCGCCTGAGTTGCTCGACCCTCTTGAGTTTCTCGGACCTCTTGAGTTGCTCGGACCGCCTGAGTTGCTCGGCCCTCTTGAGTTGCTCGGACCTCTTGAGTTACTTGGACCTTATTCGTCCAAAGTCTTCATATTCACCATGTAAATAGACACGTGTATTTATATGATTGATCCATGTCAGCAGATTAAATTTGGTATCAACAGGGATGGTTATTATACTTATGATTATAATAGGTATAATTATACTTGTTGCGTACAATATATTGCTTTTATATGAAAATAAGATATCATATAAAGTAGACTTGTGTAAAGTGAAAAGAATGAATAAGGCATTATTCTCCTTTCGGTAGATTTCTATCCGGATTTATATGAATGTGAATCATAGGATCTAGTGAGAAATATATATATATATATATATGGGGGATATTATAATATGTGTTATGTACTGAGGGCCTAATGGATCTCGATGATCAACATTGTAATGTAATAGTGTATCGGGGGTGGGTCCTTGTTTGGATTTTGCTTCACGAGACACCCCATACACGAACGTAGCGCAATATTGGGAATGGGGAGAAGTTTAGCCTTAGTACTCGGGTTTATGAGGAGTTTTAGAGGATGGGTGAAATATATTAGTTAGGCAGGGTAGCTTAACTTCGTTGTTTTAAAGGTATGCGATAGGTGTGCACTAATAGAAGAGGGGTGAGGTGTATCTTATGAGATTGCTATACCAGTTTAAATATGAGAGATTTAATATTTTAAAATATGGCATTTATGCACTTGCTAAATATTTTCAAAACTTGGGCTCTGACCCGTTTTTCTATTTTTCCCCTCTCTTGCTATATGTATATATATATAGGTGTCCAGACACAGGGACGCCTGGATGATGATTCTTTCGAGTCGGATGTTTGCTGCAGCAGCTGTGGATGCGTGCAGGTTTATTCTAGATGCTTCTATCATTGAGATCTAGATAGGAGGTATTATAGAAACATTTGGGCCGATATCCTAACTGTCCTCATTTATTCTTTTACCGCCTTTTAGTGCGGCATTCGATTTGGTTATATTATGTTAAATCGAGTGTTCGGTTATTTTATTTCATTTCTGTTATTGCATATAAACTGTTATGATTTTTTTTACTTGGTTGGTTTGATTAAAAAGATTATCTAAATAAAATTTTGACGCCAGCCTAATAAGTTATTAGTAATTAAATTGGTTTTTGACAGTGATGCTGAGAATGAACCATATGAGACTCTTATTTTAATTTGGTATAGGATTGATCACCCGGTACTTTATTAGGCGGGGTGTCACAGTTATTTCTAGACAATGGAAGAAAGATATCTAGAGGCACTTGAGAATGTTCGAATGCACGAAGGTTCAGCATCAGATACTAGCTACATTCAAGCTAGTAGGGGCAGCTTTACAGTGATGGGAGGCTATTACCACTACCGAGGAGAGAGACACGATGACTATCCAGGACTTATGGGTGCGGTTCGACCGCAAGTACTTTCCTTCCGCCGTCCAGACTGAGATGAGGCGGAAACTACTTGACTTGACCCAGGAGGGGAGGATAGTGGAAAAATATGAGGAGGAATTTACTCAACTGGCTAACTTGGTGCTAGGAGAGGTACCTACTGAAGAAAAGAGAATTCAGATGTTCACTGATGGCCTCAGCTATAAGATTCTCCAGCATTTATTGGGCAATCTCTCACTACACACTTACGCAGATGTTCTTAAAGCTGCAATGCTTCACTGCCAGGATAACCACCTACATGGTAAGGGTGGTAAGCGGGGATTTGATTCGATCCAGTAGAGTAAGACTGGTGGAGGCAGTTCTAGCAGGATACAGTCAGGTCCGAGTCAGCAGCGCTAGGGTGAGTAGAGTTCCCCGCCGGGGGACTATGCTAAGCGTTTACGATCATGAGGTTTTTGGTTTGGGCATGGAGGTAATAGGCAGGGACAACGGGGCTATTAGATCCAGCAGCAGGGTTAGCAGGACCAAGGGAAAGGTAGTAACGGCTAACAGGGCAGGGGTCAGCAGGGACAAAATGGGGGAAAGTTTACTAGAAGATGTTTCGTGTGTGGCAAGAATGGCCATAAACAATAAGATTTTCCCAATAAAGGAAAATTTCCTGAGCATCACGGTGCTCTTCAGGAGCCACAGAGACTAGTGTTCCCACCAGTCGCTTTCCCATCACCAGCTCAGGTGCTAGCATTACCTGCCATTCCAGCAGCTCCCGCATAGCAGGGACTATATGGACGTATGTATAATGTCCATCACGAAGTGATTCAGCATACACCGTCCACGATTGAGGGTATATTTTCTATCTATGGGGCGCATTCTATTTGACACGGGGGCCTCACATTCATTTGTAGACACTAGATTTGCACGGACCGCAGGGTTATTAGACACGACCGACATCACTGTTATTTATGTAGACTCACCATTGGGTAGTGATACACATATTTTCTTTATTTGTTGGAGAGTGAGTATATAGATTGGTATTCTGATTTTAACGACGAATTTACTTGTGTTGGACATGTCCGAGTATGATGTGATTATCGACATGGATTGTCTTGTTCCATATAGGGCCATGATTGACTGTTATAGTCGGTGTATTATTTTTTCTATTTGAGGACATTAGAGTGTATGAGTATACTTTTATATAAACAAACAAAACCTGTTGGGAAGGTACATACTGTGGACTAAGGACTTGAAGGGTTTCGATGATCGACTAGGTTAGGTAGTAGTGTATCGCGGGGGTTCCTTGTTTAGATTTCGCTCTGCGAGACACCCCATGCATGAAACTAGCGAACATTGGGAGTCGAAGTAAGTTGGGTCTTTAGGATATGGGTTTATAACCTTTGTTATAATATGTATCTATTAAAACTGAGAGTTATGGGTTATAGTATGATTTGAGGCCAGTGGAGTCGCCAAATGTGAATGTAAAAACCAGTGTGATACGAATTATAGTATAAGTAGTAAGTTGGTAAAGTATAACCTTACAAATTAATCTCACCCATTTAGATTTTATGCTGAAATGCACAAAACATAGGGTGTATGGGTGCCCTAAATAGTTGGATCGTAGTATTTTCCATAATCAAGAATTGTGGCACAGTACGTACTTTTGAGGTTACTGAAAGTAGACGTTGTGACTACAGAACTTAGTTGTTCGATGGTTTAGGTTAGTTTGGACCACTACTCCCCAAATTTTCCACGAGGATGGTATAGGAAGAATTCGATAAAGTTTAACTCAAGAAAGTTTAAACTTACTTGGTAAGGTATGTGGAGGCCTACGTTTCATGAGAATCTAAAATTTGAAGAGAGGGGGAGAACTTGCGACACGCGGTGATGGCATCGTCGCACGAGTCATGGTTGGGGATGAGTTTGAGAGAAAGATAAAATGCATCATGATATAAAATAGTAGTAGTGATGGCATAAAACAAGTCAAGACACTACTGAGCTATAATTGAAAGTGGACCATCTGAAATTAGTAGGGGTCCTTCAGCCGATAGGAATTCATCTGTAGAAATGGGAGATCATTTCCCTAAATTTATCATAGTGTAAATTTACTTCGCAAAGGGATCATGACCTTATATGGGAGATAGTGGGTTGGGTGATCGAACTAGCTCACGATAGGCCAGTTAGGACAATGAGCTACTCGAGTATGAGGGATTCAGGGCCCGTAAGACAGAATTAAAATAATTTGGTGTTACGTTATTGCATGTTGGAAAAAGGGAAATTGGCGCCGAGATACGTAGGACCATTTCTATTATTATAAAGATTGGACTACTAGCTTACAGGCTTGGGTTCCATAGTCCTTTGCTGAGGCAGTATTTTGGAAATGTGTTGGCATGTATAGTATATATTGTGTGTAAAATATATACCGTACAAACAAGAATAAACTACTGATGAGACATAATAGTAACACGGGTTTGTATATATCTAAAGACTGATTAATCTACTATAATGCAAATAGTAAGAGGATAGATAGTGATTATCTAAAATTAAAATTTACGTAGTGAAACTTAAATGGCAAGGCTTGGAGTATAACATCAGTGAGGAGCTCATTATTCGGGGTATTCAATAATGTACTGTATGGGCGGTACGACGGAGGTTACATGAGATGTGAGATTAATACCCGGAGTTGTCCTTACCAGATATGCTTTATTTTTTGAATTTTGAGACGAAATTCCGTTATAAGGAGGAAAGTATGTAATACCCCATAAATTTATGACTTTTAAATTGAGATAAATTAAAAGTAAATAGGCAAAATTAATGGGATTAATTGAAATTAATTATGTGAAAAATTAATTGGGATTAATTCGGATTGAATATTACTAGTGAATAAAGTAATAAGTTTTTAGTATCCAACATTACTTAGTGATATATAAGTAATATATTAATATGATGTTATTTATATTGCCGTGAGTTAATAATACGACAATAATGGAAATTGAGTTGGGACACGGTTATAGGACGTGTCGGGACTAATTTTAATGAATAAAAGAAATCTTATTTATATATCAATTGGATGATCCGTTTGAGTGCGCCGTTGAGTTCGAAAGGGTCGAAATAGGCAGAAAAGTCTACCCAGGGGTTTGATTTGGGTCTCGGGCCAATTGCAAAGACACCCTGAATGGACATTTTAGTCATTTTGCTTGGGAGATGAATAGTAATTCCATTTTTTTGTCTTTTTGCTAACCTTGGATAGTTGTTGTATATGTGGGTTTAGAATGTACGTAAGATTCATTTCATCAAAACACAAAGTGAGGTCTTTTGAGAGAGAGTGAAAAAACTTAGAGATAAAGTGAAAGGTCTTTTGAGGAGAGGATGAGTTGCTTGGAGAGGAAGGGTCACCTAGGGCAAATAAAGGGGACAACCACCATCTCTACACCTTGCACCACCACCGAAAAGTCATCAAAAAAAATTCCAAACACTTATCTTTTCCACAGGCTCAGACCTACACAAAAGGCTAGTGTAATTCTTGCTTTATTTCAGTGCTTATAATGTCCATGTTATAATAGGATTTTTCTTTTCGATTGATGAACTTATGGATTTGGGACTTAAAATTATTGATAAATCAAGTTTAATGGATAGGAAAATTCATGTAGTTGGAGATTTATACATGTAGAGGCTATGAACATAAAAATGGATAGGTTTTACATGTAGAGGATATGTATGTTTATTGAAGATATGAAAATGATGATAGGTATTACATGTAGATGAATCCTACTCATGTTGAATATGGAAATTTGATGATTTAGATATGTAATGGTAGTTCTAAATTCTGGATTTTTAATAAGTATAAAAATGGAGAATTTAGATAATTGAAATTTAAGGATTTAATGGTTTTGATGATGATCCCGTTATGAATATATGAATTTGATGTTTATCTTATGTGAAAATCACACATTTTACATGTTAGAATGATGATTTGGAGTAACAACATTAAAAAAAATGCAAAAAACTGAGGTTGAAGACAAACTGGAACGATGCTGATGTCGTTCGAACGAGACCTGATCTCGTTCGAACTAGATCCTAGACTTCAAATGAGATTTCAGAAATGTCCAGTTTAGCCCAGAAAAGTTTGGAGAATTATAATTTGGTCCAGAACATGTTTTAAAATTATTTTGGTACATTAACAGAGTGAGGGACTTGGGTTAATGTTGGAAAATTATATGATATTGAGGATTAAAATTATGTGAAAGATATCTAGATAATTATTATACCATTTAGAGGAGAATAATCGTTATAACAAGTACGGGTAATATTGAGGATATATACGGGTACTTGGGTTGAATAAGAAATTATGTGAGTGATAGCTACATAATAAATGTATGATGATAATCGTGATTACAAGTATGGGTAGTATTCGAGAAATACGACGGGTACTTGGGATAGGATAAATTTCTAGAATGATATAGGTCGTGTGAGTACCTAATTCTAAATAGGTAGATGATAATACTTGTTGATTAATGATTTATGTGTATGACATACCTAAATTACTTTCTATCGGGGAGGTTTGCGCATTGAGGGAAGTCATATCCTGACGAGCCTTATGGTGGATTTTTGACTTGTCGCTTGAGAACATAGAGCTTAGGGATTTAGCACCACTTTTGTGAATAAGGGTGTGATCAGTCTTTTAGGTGCGTAGGTATGTGCGTAGCCCAAAGTCTTAGGACTATGTTCGCCTCCAAATACTTGTGTTTGATATTTGTGGTTCGAGGAATCTTTACCGAACCTATTGTAGACACCCGTTCTAGTACCCCCTAACCTCTCCTTAGGTCTCTAGCACCTCCCTTCATCACTACAAACCTAAGTCATACCCTGGGTACTGACCTAGAGGCCATCGGGCACTCCTAGGCTCCGTTTGACTAAAAGTTAAACTCTTCAGCTTGACTGAGATTGAATGAGTATTCAAAGGGCACTGAATCCCCTTTCCAACGGTTCGACCCGTGCGCGATTCTGACTTACGGTGTGAACGAATGACCCATTTTCCTTAGAAACTTGATCAGGAGGCCACCGGATTCTCCCAGGCTCCGTTTGACCAAAGTCAACTCTTTAGCTCAATCGAGACTGAAAGAATCTTCAAAGGGCGCTGAAACCCCTTTCCAACGGTCCGCCCCGTGTACGATTCTGACTTACGGTACGGACGAACGATCCATTTTACTTCAAAAGGTCTTCGAATGCTTCTAGTCCCCGATTGATCGAAGTAACTCCCTAAACTAAGTCAAACTCTTTAAAATGTTGAATTACATCTCCTATCCTTTCCATCGGTCCACCCCGTGTGTGATTCTGACTTACGGTGTGGACGAATGACCCGTTTTCCCTCGAAACCTTACCTAGAGGCCACCGGATGCTCCCGAGCTCTGTTTGACCAAAGTCAACTCTTCATCTCAATCAAGATTGAATGAATCTTCAAAGGGCACTGAAACCCCTTTCCAACGGTCCGCTTCAGGTCCAATTCTGACTTACGGTATGGACGAACGATCTGTTTTACTCCGAAAGGTCATTTAACGCTTCCAGGCCCCAATTGACCGAAGTCAACTCCCTAAACCGTGTCAAACTCTTTGGAATATCGAAGTACATCTCCTAACCTTTCCAACAGTCCGCCTCATGCGCGATTCTAACTTACCATGCGGACGAACGATCCGTTTGCGTTCGACGATCCTCTGTCCAAAGGACTGACGAGCGCTTCCAAGCCACATTTGACCCAAAGTCAATGCTCGGAACCAGGAGCAATTTAAGTACTTTCGAAGGTCTCTAAAGTACCTTTCCATCAGTCCACCCCGTGTACAATTTGGATCAACGATTTGCGTTTTACGATCATTTTTCCGAAGGAACTTGAAAGAGACTGCTAAACGGCAGGTTCCAAACCCTGCCTATCGGCAGTGTGCCTAAAAACACCTGCCGATTGGAAGGAATAGGACTATGTCAATCGACAATGCCCTGGGCCTATAAAAAGGAGGGCCTGACCTCATTGCAAATGAATGCAAGATCTGAAATGCATCACTCTCAGCGAACTCAGAAAACCTCACTCGAAGTCAGCGTGATTTCCACATCCAAATCCTTTTCCAACCTTCACTTTTCATCATCTTTTTCATCAAACTTTTTGAATTTATCACTCTTCATCATCATCCAAGTGCAAGGGCTGCTCTCCAACATTCAAGATCAAGCTCAAGATCTTTAAGAATGTCCAACTTTCTCAACTCTCTCTTCAAATTCTCTTAAATTCGCATTAACTTATTTTATTACTTAGCAATTTTATTCTCTCATCTCACATATCCTAATTTACTTTTTATCTAGTATTATTGCACATCTCTTATTTTCATATAAATAAAACCCAAAAAAATAAGAAAAAGAGGGTTTGCTCATAAATTCCAAACGGGAATTCTCACACTTTTCTCATAACTAAAACACTTTTTTACACACACACACCCATAAGAGAATTTCCTGATTGGATTTATGGAATAAATCCCACCCCTCGTTTTGCATACGAACTATGTGGATTTTGATGCCTCTATAGGCTACGTAGGCGTCTCGGGGTAAAATTTGAGACTCGAGTCCTATTCCTACTTTTCTCCCATTTTCTATTTTTCAATATTCTTTAACTTAATTCTCTTAGATTCTATATATTTATATATACATATATTTGTTATTAATGGCGTATTATTCCATATGCTTTATTGTTTCGTCATAACGATCAACGCTAGGATAATCGTGTAAATCCTATTTTTTTATATTACTTCTAGGAACATTCCTACGGATAACTCACTTTATTTCTTCCATAATACAAGTCGAGGATTCCTATCTCCATTACATATACACATGCACACATATCACGGGGAAATAAAGGAAAACAGCAACAATCCATGAGAGACCTCAAGGGCGGAATGGGTGCCTAACACCTTCCCATTTCGTAACTTAGCCTCCGGACCCTTTTCGAATCATTTTGGTTTCGTATGTATCAGTATGTCTTTGGATGCTGTCCTTCGGGATGGCTCCACTTTCTTTTGTCTGTTTTGAGTAAAATAGACTGGCGACTCCATCTCTCTACATTTCTCACCTCACACATCACCGATGATGATGCTTAGATTCAGCACCATCAAATAAGTGATGATGAGCTCAAACAGTAGTAACCATGGCAACCCTGGAGATATGTATGTATAAGTATATAGAAGGAGGTGAGTATAAGAGGAATAAGACAATGATGTATAGTGGTTCAGCCAATTAGGCCTACATCCACTCTAAGTGTGTGATCCACTAAGTATGGGCACTAATGGCCTTGGATACAATGCACATAAGCTCACTTTCTCTCTCTACTGTATGTACAAACAGAGTTTTTGCTAGGGTTATAATTATCAATCCATCCCTCCCACTGTAGGGTTGTAGGTGACAAGTATATATAGGTCTTGGGGGTGTAGTGTACCCCCCAAGTATGCATGGTGCATATGAATGATGATCTAGCCAATCTCCTGTTGACACCTGTAGATGCCAAATAATGACATAATATTCCCTCACATGAGGGGGTGATATTGTTATAACGGTCTTCCACGTGCCATATGAGCCTCACGCACACTGTTCCACGCGTCTCCCAAACCACGCGCTGTGATGATGTCACCCTCGGCCTGTGATACGAGGCCGAGGGCAAAGTTCCCTCTGGTGGTGTGTCTGGCCTAATTTAGGCCTCATACTATCGTACCCTCGAAGGGTCGTCCGGACCATGATGAGGGGTCAGCCCCTGGAAGGGTCGTCCGAGCCTGATGAGGTGTCGGCCCCTTGAAGGGTCGTCTGGGCCTGAAGAGGGGTCGGCCCCTTGGAGGGTCGTCTGGGTATGATGAGGGGTCGGCCCTTTGGAGGGCCGTCTGGGCCTGATGAGGGATCGGCCCCTTGGAGGGTCGTCCGAGCCTGATGAGGGGTCGGCCCCTTGAAGGGTCATCTGGGCCTGATGAGGGGTCAGCCCCTTAGAGGGCCATCTGGGCATGATGAGGGGTCGTCCCCTTGGAGGGTCATCCGAGCCATGATGAGGGGTCGTCCCCTTGGAGGGTCGTGTGGGCCTGATGAGGGGTCGGCCCCTTGGAGGGTCATCTGAACCATGATAAGGGGTCGGCCCCTTTGAGGGTCGTCTGATATATATTGAGAGATCATCTTGACCCCGTTCAGGTGCTGGGTTCCCTTGGCCTGGCCGAGGGTATATATGGGTATATCAATCACCCCCAGCCCTTAGCCATCGATGTTGTTGAGATGGCTGAGGGATAGCGTTTCCTTTGGGATAAGTGTATGGTCAGTTAGATGAATAACACATGTCAAGCTGATGTGACACTTGTCAAATTTTTATCCACTGTCGTTCCAGTTTTCTAGGTGTGGAGGCTACATACTGCTTGGGACTTTGTGCCCTAATGATGCCCTCCTCATGGGCTCTTCTCTGCATTGGTTAATGGGCCCACTCATTAACAAGGTATTTAAACAGATTTTTTGAAGTTATTCCCTTTCTTCTTCTTCTTCTTCGCGCCCAAGCTCTCTCTCTCTCTAGATTTTCCACAGCTCCATATCCATAGCCATTTCTGCGACTTCTGCATCAAGCCTCATCGTCCTTTCTCAGGTAATCCTTCTTAGCCAGTGCCCTCTTTACAATCCATTGCCTTTTAACATTTCGACTGCTTTAGGTCTGTAGGACTAGATTTTTCTTTGGCTATTTCATACTTTCCGGTGTTCTTCTCCGGTGGCTTGTTCTTGAGTGTTCTTGGTAAAAACTTTTACTTTCCTTAGTTTCAATCCAAAAGTCCAACTTAGTCAACTGCCAATCTTATTTGTAATTAGGTTAGCCAAATTCCTCCAAGTGTAGGGTCTTCCCCTTAATGCTTAGGAGGCTTTACAGTTTAGCTGAGGAGTTTCCATCCCTGAGAGAGAAGTTCTTCGTAGAGATAAGACGAATAGAGGAAGAGGAGGAGAAAAGACGAGGGGCCAACCCTAATTGGGTACGACCCATTTTTCCCATTCCTCTAGCCACAATAAAACCATATGAGTCTTGTGGGTCGTCCTGTCGTCCAGCCGAGAGTCAATCATCCGAGGGAGAAATGGATCAGAGGGCATCGTCGTCGACAGGTGCTGGCCCTTCTGGGAGGGGAGAGAGATCCACTCTCAGTCCAGGCCGACAGGCCGAGGGAACGGCACCTTCTGAAGCTGTCCCTGTGACAGCGCTGCCCCCCTTAGAATTTCATGTAGCCTTTCCAGGTGGTCCCCCATAGGTTGGGGGATCTGGGGACGAGGGAGATAAGGACGATAGTGAGGGTTCTTCTGTTGGCGATGACAGACAAGTTGACACTTTGACTGCTTCCACTTATGTATCATCAGTCAAAGATCGTGATCTCTTATTATGGAGGCACCTCTTTGTCATACAACCCCACATAAGTATGAGGGTTCCCTCTGAGTCTGAGAGAGTCTTTGAGGGTGACAAGGGGGAGATTTCCGTATATGAACATATGTTAAAGGTCGGTGTTAGGTTCCCTCTGCACCGTGCCATAGATAATATACTGTCAGCCCTCGGCGTTGCCCCCTCTCAACTTCCTCCCAACTCCTAGAGGACCATCCTCGGCTACGTCGCCTTGTGTAAGAACACCTTTACCGACGAGCCTTCAGCCGATATGTTCTTGGCTTATTATAATATCACTTCCTCGCCCAAGCAGCCTGGGTACTATCATCTGGGGGTGAGGAAGTCTGATAAAAAACTCCTCCACGTGGCACAAACCTCTAACCATGACTGAAAGAAGAGATTTTTCTTCATATATGGGGAATGGGAATTTTTTGTCGAGACTCAACCTTTGGACGATGGCCCGAGGGTTCCAGGGAGATGGTCTAACCCCTCGATAAAGGCTAGGTCAGACCCCGGACTTAGTCTGGATGAAAGGGACATAGTCGAGTATCTGAGGGAACGAGGGAGAGAGGGCAGACTTACAAAGTTTGAAGATCTTATGACCCCTCGATTCCTCAAAGAAGCTGGTCTGAGGGTCGGCCCCTTGACAGAGCTATGTGAGTTATATTATTTTTTGCCCAATCTTTGATTTTTTCCAAGTGTTTCATCTTTACCTCTGCATTTCTCTGATGTGTCGTCTTCTTTTCAGGTCGTCCTGCAGGTATCTCTGACTAACTCTGGGAAATGACTGCCCCAAGTTTGTTGTCTGGTCTCGGTAAGAAGAAGGGCAAGGAGCCTCAGCAGACTCCGAGGAAGTCGAAGGCCGTGGGGTCGACACCTGTCGAACCTTCCACCGAGGGTTCCAAAAGAAAAGGTCCTGAAGTTCTTGTTGCCCCTTGGCCTGATTCGAGGACGAGGGAAAGCGTGGAGCCGTCTGAGGGGACTGGTTCCTCTTCCAGTATGGGGGACTGTTGGTCTCAGAACTTAGCATTCCTGAAGGCTGAACCGTCTTCTCCCATTGCTAACTTGAGGGCGGCCAAGGCCTCTATGTTTTTCTCTCCCTCGGCCGCGGACTATGAATTCTTGTCAAAGATGCCGCCGGCCAAGATTTATGATTATGGTCTGCACACACTGGCTCAGGTATTTGTTTTTACTTTATCTCCTTAATTGAATTTTTCACCAACTATTTCCTCGGCCTCTTAACAAATGTCTTTTTCTGTGTAGTCTGTTTGTGCCTTTACCTCGGCCACCAAGTGGATGGCTGAAAACCAACAAACATTTCATGAAGCCGAGAGGGCCATTCAGCATGAGGCTGACCTGCAGACAGAGCTTGAGACTGCAAGGGATGGACTGGAGAGTGCCAGGACCGAACATGCCAGGGTCTTGGATGAGCTGACGAAGCAGCACGATGCAGTCTTAAAGGCCAAGGACTTGCTTATAAAAGAGAAGGACGAGGCCTTGATCAACTTGGGGGTTCAGTTCAAGACTAATCTTGAGGGGGCGGTAAAGAAAGTCGAGGCCGATGCTGTGGACGCCTACAAACTCTTTGATGAGTTTCAAGGCTTCGGTCTTGAATACTTAGAGAGAGGGATTAGGACGGCCTGTCGGTGGGTCGTCCTTAAATTCGCTGATGCAGTATCATCTGTCCGCCACTCTATTGAAGCAGTCTAACTGGACGACCCCCTGATTGCTGAGGCTTTGGCTCAAGTGGAGTCTCAAGTGCACGCCGAGGGCACCGGTACATCTGAGGATCAGCCTGTCTTGGTCATCGAGGAAACCCCCATCATTAATGTTGAAACATTTCCCTCCGACATTGCTCAATAGGGTGGCTGTCCATAGCCCATACCCTCTTCGTGTAATCAATATTTTTGTACTCTTTTATCGGACAAGCATCTTCATTTTGTAATATAATGCCTCTCTGTCTTCTGTACTTTCTCTTATATGATATGCCTTGTGATGTTTTTAAAAATTAACAATATCACTAACCCCTCCCTCGTCTTTCTTGAGGGTAAATGAGGGGTCGTCCCCAACATTGACCCTCATTATAGCCGAGGGTGGTTTTTAACCAACCTAATGGTTTTTAATATAATGTCCTCCCTCGTCTTTCTTGAGGGTGAATGAGGGGTCGTCCCCAACATTGACCCTCATTATAGACGAGGGTGGTTTTTAACCAACCTAATGGTTTTTAAGATAATGTCCTCCCTCGTCTTTCTTGAGGGTGAATGAGGGGTCGTCCCCAACATTGACCCTCATAATAGCCGAGGGTGGTTTTTAACCAACCTAATGGTTTTTAAGATAATGTCCTCCCTCGTCTTTCTTGAGGGTGAATGAGGGGTCGTCCCCAACATTGACCCTCATTATAGCCGAGGGTGGTTTTTAACCAACCTAATGGTTTTTAAGATAATGTCCTCCCTCGTCTTTCTTGAGGGTGAATGAGGGATCATCCCCAATATTGACCCTCATTATAGCCGAGGGTGGTTTTTAACCAACCTAATGGTTTTTAAGATAATGTCCTCCCTCGTCTTTCTTGAGGCTAAATAAGGGGTCGTCCCCAACATTGAGCCTCATTATAGCCGAGGGTGGTTTTTAACCAACCTAATGGTTTTTAAGATAATGTCCTCCCTCGTCTTTCTTGAGGGTGAATGAGGGGTAGTCCCCAACATTGACCCTCATTATAGCCGAGGGTGGTTTTTAACCAACCTAATGGTTTTTAAGATAATGTCCTCCCTCATCTTTATTGAGGGTGAATGAGGGGTCGTCCCCAGCATTGACCCTCATTATAGCTGAGGGTGGTTTTGAACCAACCTAATGGTTTTTAATCAAGTCCTCCCTCGTCTTTCTTGAGGGTGAATGAGGGATTGTCCCCAACATTGACCCTCATTATAGCCGAGGGTGGTTTTTAACCAACCTAATGGTTTTTAAGATAATGTCCTCCCTCATCTTTCTTAAGGGTGAATGAGGGTCCGTCCCCAACATTGACCCTCATTATAGCCGAGGGTGGTTTTTAACCAACCTAATGGGTTTTAAGATAATGTCCTCCCTCGTATTTCTTGAGGGTGAATGAGGGGTCGTCCCTAACATTGACCCTCATTATAGCCGAGGGTGGTTTTTAACCAACCTAATGGTTTTTAAGATAATGTCCTCCCTCGTCTTTCTTGAGGGTGAATGAGGGGTCGTCCCCAGCATTGACCCTCATTATATCCGAGGGTGGTTTTTAACCAATCTAATGGTTTTTAATCAAGTCCTCCCTCGTCTTTCTTGAGGGTGAATGAGGGGTCCTCCCCAGCATTGACCCTCATTATAGCCGAGGGTGGACTTAGCGAGCATCACCCCAATCACACTTGCTTTAATCGAACACAAAATGAGGGACCAATGTGACATTCTCATTAAATTTCTGAGTGTTCTGTTGGAGCAACACATTCATTACAACTGTTGTCCGATAGGACTTTACAAAATTACTGATAGTATTTCTTCAAATGATCTGCATTCCAGAGGCTGAAAAGGGTTCCCCTTCTAGGTTTTCTAATTTATAGGTTCTAGGGACAACTTCATCAATGACCCTATATGGGTCATGCCAATTTGGGTGGAGCTTGTTGGGCTTCTGCCAAGTCTTTTTGAGGACCAAGTCCCCCACTGTTATTGGCCTCTGGTTCACCCTCTGGTTGTAAAATCTTGCGGTCCTCTGCTGGTAGGCGGCTTGCCTTATCTCGGTGTCTTACCTCCTTTCCTCAATCATGTCTAAGTCAAGTCTCATCTCCTCCATATTTATCTGGGAGCCATACATTTGGACCCTGTGAGTAGGAAACCCAATCTGGGTGGGGATGATGGCTTCTGAGCCATAAGCCAACATGAATGGGGTTTCTCCGGTTGAGGTCTTTGTCGTCGTCCTGTAGGCCCACAATACAGCATATAACTCCTCAACCCATCTTCCTTTTGCCTACTCAAGTCTCTTCTTGATCCCATCTAGGATTGTCCTATTTTTAACTTCCGTTTGCCCGTTGGCTTGAGGTCGCTCTGGGGTAGAGAAGAATTGTTTGATACTCACCCTTTCACAGTACTTCTCTAGAGATGTATTCTTGAAATGAGTCCCGTTATCCGAGATGAGGGTGTTGGGGAGACCATATCTGCATATAATGTTTTTCTATATAAACTGGAAGGTCTTCTGCTCTGTTTTCGTTACCATCGGCTCCGCCTCCACCCTTTTTGAAAAATAGTCAATTGCTACGATGAGGAATCGATAGTTATTGATGTCCCTAGGCAAGGGGCCTACTAGGTCGATACCCCATACTGCAAATGGCCATAGGGATGTAATGGAGGTAAGAGGCTGATGGGGCTGGTGAGGGATGGTGGCAAATCTTTGACATTTATCACACTTTTTTACATATGTCGTGGCATCTTTCCCCAAGGTTGGCCACCAGTACCCCTGGGTTACTATCCTCTTCGCCAAAGACCTACCCCCAATATGGCTTGAACATGACCCCTCGTGCACGTCCTGTAAAATGTGTGGGACTTGAGACGGGTGCACACACCTAAGTAAGGGGAGCAAAAACCCCTTTTTATACAAGGTGTCTCCAATGACAGTGAATTTCGCTGCTCTGTATCTCAGCTTCTTCCTTTCTTGCCCTACTTCTGGCATCTCCCCCTCTTTAATGTATCTGATCAAAGGGTCCATCCATGAAGCTTCCTTAGAAACATTCAGGTAATTGCTAAGTGTTCCCTCAGCATCTTCAATAGTTGGTCGAAGCAAAATTTCCAATGGGACTGTCCTCCTGATATCTATCCTAGTCACCGAGGCCAACCTAGCAAGGGCATCAGCTCGACCATTATCGATGCTAGGTATCCTCTTCAATTTTACTTCTCTGAAGCTCTTCAATAGTGACCTCACCTTTTCAAGGTACTTGGCCATCCGCTCATCCTTGGCCTCGTAGGCTCCTAGTATCTGATTTACTACTAGCCTTGAATCACTATGGACCAAAATCTGGCCAACACTAAGAGACTTGGCCAAGGAGAGTCCTGCTATCAGGGCCTCATATTCGGACTCGTTGTTAAAGGCTTTGAAGTTGAACCTCAGGGCGTACTCAATATCTGTGCCATCGGGTGCTGATACTATTAGTCCAGCTCCACTTCCGCTATCGCATGAGGACCCATCAACGAAGAGGCTCAACACAGTCTGTTCTTCTGAGAAACCTCCCTCGGCGAGGGACCCCTATCTAAAGAGATATCTTCCCTCTTCGTTTTTAGCCACTTTTCTTCTAGTGATGCTTGTCTCAGCCTTATCTGCGGGTATGTCAGCAAGTGGGATTTGTAAGGCATCTGCCTTCTTAAGGCTCTCATCTTCAGCTTCATCGTCTTCCCAAGTAAATTCATCCACGAAATCTGCTAATGCTTGCCCCTTAATGGCCGTCCTAGGTTGATACACAATGTCAAACTCCCCCAACTCTATATCCCAGGCCATTAGCCTCCCTGATTTTTCTGGCTTGTGCAAGACCTGTCTAAGAGGAGAGTCAGTGAGGATGACCATTGTATGGGACTGGAAGTATGGCTTCATCTTTCTTGATGCATAGATCAAGGCATAGGCTAATTTCTCCATCTTTGGTTATCTTTGTTCTGCCCCCTGGAGTGCCTTACTGTTGAAATACACAGGTTTCTGTACCCCGTCTTCATTTTTTATGATTACTGCGCTGATGGCTGATTTCGAGACGGCTAAGTACACATGTAGCTATTCGCCCTGCACCGGTCGTGACAACAGTAAGGGAGACCCTAGGTATGATTTCAATTCTTTGAAGGCCTGGTCACACTCTTCACTCCATTCAAAGGCCTTTCTAAGAATTTTAAAGAATAGCAAACACTTGTCTGTGGCTGTGGACACGAACCTATTCAAATCAGCCACTCGCCCCGTGAGCCTCTAAACCTCTTTAATGGTCTTGGGGGTCTTCATCTCCAGGAGGGACTTTATTTTCTCAGGATTAGCCTCAATGCCTCTTTGATTCACGATGAACCCCAAGGATTTCCTTGCTCCAACCCCGAAGACACACTTGGCCGGGTTGAGCTTCATCCGGTACTTGTCCATCGTATTAAAGGTCCTCTCCAGGTCAGCCACATGATCTTCTGCCTTCAAACTCTTAGTCAGCATGTCATCTACATAGACCTCCATAGACTTCCCAATTTTGTCTTTAAACATTTTATTTACAAGGCGCTAATACGTTGCCCCTGCATTCTTCAGGCCAAAGGGCATGACCCTATAACATTATGTCCCCTTGTCGGTAATAAAAGCAGTTTTCTTCGAGTCCCCAGGGCTCATAAAGATCTGGTTGTAACCCGAGTAGGCATCCATGAAACTCATTAGTTCATGGCATGCGGTAGCGTCTACCATCTAATCAATACGGGGGAGAGGGAAATTATCCTTGGGACAATGCTTGTTGAGGTCGGTGAAGTCTACACACATTCTCCACTTCCCGTTGGCTTTTGGGATAATGACTGCGTTGGACAGCCATTCAGGATAGATGACCTCTCTAATAAACTCAGCATCTTCTAACTTCTTGACCTCATCCCTTATGACCTCATATTTTTCTCTAGAGTAAATCCTCCTCTTCTGCTTTACCCGCTTTGCACCCTCTACCACGTTGAGCTTGTGGCTCACGATTTCGGGGTCGATCCCTGGCATATCTGCATGACTCCATGCAAAGACGCTTTGTCTTCTCCTCAACAGTTTGATGAGGTCTTCCTTGATATTTGGCTTCAGAGACTTGCCGACTTGGACGATTATTTATGGGTCATCCTCATTGAGGATGATGGATTCTACCTCTTCCGCGGCCTCTCCTTTCTTCAGCTTTGTCTCGTCCCCGGGGTCGAGGGTATTAATATTGTAAGTTGTTGTTGCCTTCATGTGCGCCTCTCTTTCTTCAGAGGAGTTGTAATAACATTCCCGTGTTGTCATCTGGTCTCCCTGAACTTCCCCCACCCCGTAAGGGGTTGGAAATTTAATCATCTGATGGACCGTAGATGACACAGCTTCAAACCCATTGGTGGCTACCCTTCCCAGTATGATGTTGTAGGCCGAGAAGACATGTTCATCCATCACGAAGAAGATGACCTTCTTGGTAAGCCATCTCGGCCACTCATCCCCCATCCTGACATCGGACTCATTAACTCCAAGGGGATGAACCTTTTCTCCACTGAACCCAATCAATGAGTGATGGTATGGGACGAGTCTAGCATGGAAGACACCTAAGGCTTTGAAGCACGGCTAAAACATCACATCTGCAGAGCTACCCCCATCTACCAAGATCCTTGGCACCTCGCATCCGTGCACCCTGGTAGTGATGACGAGAGGGTCATCATGTGGGGCTAAGAGGCCTTTGAAATCCATTCTTGAGAACCCCACTATCAGAGTATCCATATCGACCTTCTTCCTCTTTTTCGGCTTTGCCTCTAAAGAGGTTGAGTGTACAATCTTCTTCACTGCCTTAGCTTAGCTAAGTGGGCCTTCCTATCTGCGACCTCTGACCCTCCTCCTGCTAGTCCTCCGAAGATCATCCCCACACCGAGAGAGATCATATTAAGTCTCTTGACAGGGTTGTGGTCGTCTCTTGGAGGGAGGTCAGGGTCGTCCTCATCATCAAAAGGGTCGTCCCCTCTTTTTGGAGGATCTTCTCGGCATGCATCACCTCTCTTTTTTCTGGGGTCGTCCCCTCAGCCCCTCTTGAAGGCACTCTTATCAACGTACTTCCTCAGCTTCCCTTCTTTTAACATTTTTTTAATCTCATCTTTCAGGGCAAAGCATTTGTCTGTCACGTGGCCATGGTCTTGGTGAAATTCACACCACAGGTTTTTGTTCCTCTTGTTGGGGGCTGCCCTCAACTTCTCAAGCCACTTCAGGGCCCGATCACTCTTTATCTCATTGAGAATATGTTCACAGCTGACCGTCAGAGGGGTGTAATCAACGAACTTGTCATCCGTAGACCTCTTTTTCCCCTCTTTGTTCTTCTTAGGGTACTTACCCCCACTAGTGCCTCCTTTTTCATCTTCATATTTTATGGCTATAGCCTCTTCGGCGTTCATCACCTTTCCTGCTGTCGACAACAATTCATCCATCGTCCTCGGAGGGTCTTCAACAAGCTTCCACAGCAGCTTCCCCTTCTGGAGTCCTCCAATGAGGGCGGTCATGGCTATGCTCTCCTCATAGTCTTGAACCTCTAACTTTTCTTTTTTGAATCAGGCTATGTAGTCTCTTAGACTCTCATTCTTCCTCTGCTTAACGTAGAGCAGGTGTGTGGTCTTCTTCTGTGGCCTCACCACGAAGCAAAAGTTATGGATAAACCGGTCTACCAACTGCTTAAAGTTTTTTAATGGAGTTTTTTGGAAGAGACATATACCAGACGTGTGCAGCCCCCGTCAGGGTGCCAGAAAAGGCATGACACCTCATCTCATCTGAGATAGAGTATATGTCTGACGCTGATTGATACATCTCAATATGATGGACAGGGTTTGTACTCCCGTCATACCTTGGGGTGACCACAGGTGGCTTAAACTTTGATGGCATTGGGAAGTTGACTATCTTCGCCACAAAGGGTGAGTCTATAGAGTATCCTCTCTGAATAGGGTCCCGGCTCTTCAGAATATCACTAATCTTATCCTCCAGTCGTTGGATCGAGTCATTCCAGGGCCTCCTAGGGTCGGATTGGCCGATGTTATCTCCTGCCGCCTCTTTGAAGTGGACGGAGGGTTCTGCTGCGGCAGGCCTGTGTCAGTTGTTTACTTCCCCCTGACCATCGTCCCGTCCTTGGGGTCGGACATCTGCTGCCTCCCTTCTGGACCTCGCAGCACTCCTTGATCTGGATAATTTTTCCCACAAGTCATTTATTGGGCCCAGCCTCTCAAAGGCCGACCCCCTGCTCAAGCGATCAAAAGCAGATCCTCTCGGGCGATCGTCAGGATTTTTCCTTCCACACTTCCCTCTGCTTTCCTGGAGAGGTCGTACAGTATTGTTGGAGACCTCATTTGGCTCCCAGCATTCTATGGGGGCCTCCTCTCCCTCCAGATCATCATATCTGTCCTCAGGGCAAGGGTTTCCTTGCCTCCCCAGGCGTAGTCGCCGGGGGTCAGCAACATCCCTCCACCGCTGAGGGGGTGGTTGGTCTTTGCGTGGTGCCTGGGGTTATTCCCTGGCCCCATGTTTCCCTGGAGCTTCTTCCGGAGTAATCATCTCAAGTGAGACCCCTGGTGGTCTTAGTATGTTCTGGCTTAGAGCTGTGAACTTCTCTTGCATGATCCGCTCGCTTGCTTCCAGAGACTTCAAGGCTACTGCCACATCAACCATCTCAGACTGAGGTGTTGGCTGACTGGAACTGGGTCCTACTCCACTATCCGGTGGAGGAAGTGGTGGTGGTGGTGGCATCTCATGTGCCATGTGTTTGAGCTATGAAAAGATGAACTGAAGAAAAGGACTGGTGAGCTTGAGAACCTTAGTGGGTCTCTTTCAATGGTGAAACATCTCCTCACAAGGGGAGGACTGGTTTACCACCAGAGTGCCCAGTGAGGTCAAGTTGTACAAAGGAAGAGATGTCTTCTCTTTCCCACAGACGGCGCCAAACTGATGATGCTTAGATTCAACACCGCCAAATAAGTGATGATGAGCTCAAACAGTAGTAACCATGGCATCCCTGGAGATATGTATGTATAATTATATAGAAGGAGGTGAGTATAAGAGGAATAAGACAATGATGTATAGTGGTTCATCCAATTAGGCCTATATCCACTGTGAGTGTGTGATCCACTAAGTATGGGCACTAATGGCCTTGGATATAATGCACATAAGCTCACTTTCTCTCTCTACTGTATGTACAAGCAGAGTTTTTGCTAGGGTTACAACTATCGATCCATTCCTCCCACTGTAGGGCTGTAGGTGACAAGTATATATAGGTCTTGGGGGGTGTAGTGTACCCCCCAAGTATGCATGGTGCATGTGAATGATGATCTAGCCAATCTCTTGTTGACACTTGTAGATGTCAAATTATGACATAATATTCCCTCACGTGAGGGGGTGATATTGTTATAACGGTCTTCCACGTGCCATATGAGCCTCACGTGCACTGTTCTACGTGTCTCCCAAACCATGCGCTGTGATGATGTCACCCTCGACCTGTGATACGAGGCCGAGGGAAAAATTCCCTCTGGTGGTGTGTCTGGCCTAATTTAGGCCTCATACTGTCGTACCCTCGGAGGTTCGTCCGGACCATGATGAGGGGTCGGCCCCTGGAAGGGTCGTCCGAGCCTGATGAGGGGTCGTCCCCTTGAAGGGTCGTCTGGGCCTGATGAGGGGTCGGCCCCTTGGAGGGTCGTCTGGGCCTGATGAGGGGTTGGCCCCTTGAAGGGTCGTCTGGGCCTGATGAGGGGTTGGCCCCTTGGAGGGCCGTATGGGCATGATGAGGGGTCGGCCCCTTGGAGGTTCGTCCGAGCCATGATGAGGGGTCGGCCCCTTGGAAGGTCGTCTGGGCCTGATGAGGGGTCGGCCCCTTTGAGGGTCGTCCGGACCATGATGAGGGGTCGGCCCCTTGGAGGGTCGTCTGATATATGATGAGAGGTCATCTTGACCCCGTCCAGGTGTTGGGTGCCCTCGCCCTGGACGAGGGTATATATGGGTATATCAATCGACACCGACCAAAGCGCTCCCGAGAGGGATGCGCGGGACCAAGATCCTCTCAACATGAAGATACCCTCTTCTCTCTCTCCACGAGGATCGGGGATGGCCACAGTGGAGATTCCTCTAGGGATTTTTTGGGGGCTAGACTTTATTCACATGGGTGTTATATTTGCTTATATTTTCCCCTATTTTGTATGTCCCCCTTTTATTATTCATGTGTACCTCATGGTTATGCTTCTATTCACACACTTGTAGGAGATTCTCCATGTACACTTTGCACCACGTGCACCTAGGATCACATATGTCCACATATTGCACGCATCACCCATCCATACTTGGTATACCAATGGTACTTGTGCTTTGCTCCCTATTTGGCATGATTAAGAAAGGTACTCTCATCATAAGATACTAATAAAAGAATCATGCATAATTCACACGACATCACCAAAGAGCATTGTTATTAACCAAATTTTGTCCAGTAACTGGAGGGTCACTTCGTGATGGGCGCTGGTCCGGCAGGGCGCAGTTAGCCTAAGCGATATGACTCTCACCTTCCATTGGCCAAGAACCTTCGACGTATATCGAACGGTTCCCCCGCATTGTACCGCTTGACCGAAGTCATGACGGGAGGTATATCACAGGGAACTTGTTCACATATGCCGAGTATATCGAATTCTCTTTCACACGTACCGTTCCCATGAGGTATATAGTGAGGCAATTCAAGTACACTCAGGTATATCAAATGGCTTGTCCACATGTACCGATTGCCCACAAGATCAAGACGTATATTGTGGAAGTCACGCCAAAGGGGGGAACCCTTTCCAATTCACCCAACCAACTGCATACCCACATATAGGTGCCAAGTCTAGGACACACATGTTAGATTGCTAGTTTCAACCCGAAACTCTAACGAAATTCCAGGTCAGCCTTCCGCCCAAATTTTCGCGTATTTTTAAAATGGGACCCTGCCCGTGGGCCTGGTTGTAAGTCCAACCATAGCTTTGCATATGTTACAAACCCAACTTTTCCAGGCTCGGGTCCCGTCCGGCATTTCATTTTTGCATTTAGGAGAATGTAATACAAGTGAGAACATAATCATTATAATAATTATGCTGAGACCCGTCTCCCTAAAACTTTATCCTTTCTTTATCAAAAATCCAAAAACATTTCTCCCTTCTTTATCAAAAATCCAAAAACATTTCTCCATTCAATCTCAAAAAGAAAAAATGTCAAAAATATTTTCTTTCTTTCTTTCAAAAATAAATCTCATTTGACGCCTTCTCAGGTCGATTGTACACCCTTGGCCTGGCTCCTTATTATCTTCGGTCTTTAGTCAAATCAACCCAGATTTCCATCCATTCCCCTGCTACTTCTTTCTAATCCGGAATCCATCTGCTTTCCATGGAAAACACAGTTCAAATACCAGTTGTGCAGCCAGATCTGACAACAGTCTTAGCTCAGCTCGTGTCCAAGATTGACAACCTCCAGACTGAGGTCCGAGAGATGCAACGAAACTAGGTTCCTGTTCCTCAAGAGCCTGAGGCCTTATTCCTTCGTGCTATGGTTCCACCCGAGTCTATTTGGGTTCCCGAAGAGTATCAGCATGCTCCATGTGCCCCTCCTGCTAATGGGACGCCGCCTGCCCAGCTTCCTTTGTCAAACCTTGCCCAGCATGGGGCTAACTTGCCTATAATCATTGATCCAAAAGTGTAAGAGTTGAACAAGGTCAAAGAAGATCTCAAGATGCTAACTAAGAAGTTCGACCAAGTCAGAATCTCTGGGAATTACATGGACTACACCCACATGTCTCCTTATCCTAAGGCGATGTTACTCGAGAAGTTTAAGATTCCAAATATCGAGAAATTCGAAGGAAGTGGACCCCCGATTGTTCATCTTTGCAGTTATAACCGTTATATGACTCTCCTAGGGGATTCTAAAGAAGTGATGGCCCAATTATTTCAGCAAACTCTGAAGGATAGCGCCCTCTGATGATTTTTGTCTCTCGAGGAGTCTATAATCTGCAGCTAGGAGGATGTAGCCCGAGAGTTCATGTCGCAGTACAAATACAACAAAGAGCTTGAAGTCACCCACCGTGATTTAGAACTACTCAAATAGAACTTTGGGGAATCAGTTAATAACTTCATAGCCCGATGGAGGGGAAAAGCAATCCCCGTGACCAATCGCCCGTCTGAGGAAGAACAAGTCAACATAGTGAAGAAGAACTTCTTACCCCATGTCCGAGCAATAATGGGAGGATAATATTATCCCCACTTTCGAGCTCTTAGAAAAATAGGAGTAGAAGTTGAGGAAGGTCTTGCTAAAATAGAAGATAAACCAAAGAAAGTGTCCGGACAGTTCACCCCCAGAAAATATGATAAACCTGTCGGTGCTTCAGTCTCAACCATCAACAACATTTCTCAACCAACCACCTCGTGGGCACCAGAAAGCCGCCCTGTCCCAGTACGAAAAGAATACACCGAGCTCTATGCTCCCCTCTCCAAAGTTTATCAGGCCCTGTTAAGCCGAAACCTCATCAAACCCTTGGACCCCCATCCATTGCTAAATCCACTTCCAAGAAACTTCAGGGCAGATGCCCATTACGCCTTTCACCAAACTTCTAGACATACCACTGACCAATGCTTTCATCTTCGAAACATAATCCAGGGTCTAATTGACTGGGGTACTATTGCCCCACCAGCCAATCCTAAGCTAAACACTACTCACAACCCACTCCCAAATCATGTCAATGCCATCTTCTTAGAAAAGAACCCAGAATTTGATCCCTCAACTCAAATCACACCCATATACTCTCCCAAACCTCTCTAAATTTTCCCATATTTCCTCCTACACCCTGCTAGCCTCACTGATCATGCACTGTCACTCCTTACTAGAGCATGCATCGATGTTCGTACACATTTTGAAAATGGAAGTATGGAATTATCAGAAGTGTTAAACCAACTCCTAGAGTTTGGGCTGAAATTTCCCTCACAGATGATCATTGATTGCCAAAGGTTCAATACGCTATTTTTAGAAGCACGAAAATGGGCCCGAGATTCAGACAGCTGGGTGGTACCAACCGATGAAGTCAGCCTAGATGACGTTGTCCAAATCATGGCAGAATTATTCAGGCAAACCAATAATATTTATAGTATGACTGAGTTACTCAATACTCTGAAGCTATAAGGACGCATGGTCCCTTCACCCTTACATATATCCTCATAATGTGAGGACCTGTACAAAGAAGCCATTGAAGTTATGGAATGCATTGACTTTACATGGAAAGATAAAATTGTTGCCACCGAATGGGGGGAAGAATTTGAAGATTCAAATGAAGAACAAGCTTCAACTGACCCGGTAGACGACATGTGTGGGATGATATCATTTGAAGAACTCCTCGAAGAAATAAACAAGGTGGCAGAACAACTCGAGATCGACGAGGAAACATGGTTCATGTTCTTCCCTTCTTCAATAAATCACATGACCAGATCAGGGAGGCATTACCAAATCCCAAGCTTACCACCAACCAATGACAAATGGAAAGGCATTGAAAACCTTCCTATGCCATAGATGACCCTCGAGGAGAGTAAGATGCTCAATCAAATAAAGAAGACTCAAGCTAACATCACTCTATGGGGGCTTTTCATGTCTTCCCAACTGCACAGAAATGCTTTGATCAAGTTGCTCACTGGACCCACAGTTCCTTTTTCTACCACACTAGAAGAAGCGATAAATTTAGTCGGATCCTTGACCTCTACCCGAATGATATCCTTTTCTAAAGAAGAGATCCCTAGAATTGGTCCAAACCACAATCATGCACTCAACATCTCCGTCGAAGTTATGGGGAAGATCGCACCACTCTCTCTTGTCGATAATGGATTCGTCTTGAATGTCTGCCCACTAAGAACCTTCAAATGCTTAGGATTGAAGGAAAGTGACCTCGATCCAACCTCCGTTGCTATACGTGCCTACGATAACACCCGTCGGGAGGTAATGGGATCCATAAAACTTGTAATAGGGGATAACCTTATAAACCCTATCGTTGAATTCCAAGTTATTGACATCCCAGCTTGCTTCAACCTGTTACTTAGACGACCTTGGCTCCAAATTATCAAGGGTGTGTCTTCCTCGCTCCATCATAAATTAAAGTTCTTCACCGACGGACGAGTTATCACCATTTTGGGCGACGATGATAATGTCGAGGGTGCAATTACCAGCAATCCAATCCTTGAGATATAACACGGGTCAAATGATATGCTCCTCTCAGGATTCCAAGTTGAGCCACTTCTACTCTCGGCAGGGGACGATTTTAGAGAAAGGGTTTGTCTAGAATACGACCCTCATGGCAACGTCTATGTGATTCAGATGTTCAGAAACATACACTTTATGCCAGAACCGGGGCTAGGACAAAGACAGCAAGGGATAATTGAGCCCATCGTACTGAAAAAAGCTTTCCCTACTTGTGGTTTGGGGTATCAACCATCGGAACAAGAGCTCAGAATGATCCTCCAGTCTCGGCCACTGCCTCCAGACTATTCCAGGTGACTCCTTGAATGGACGATTCATTAAAGAGGGCGAGGACTTCCCCTTTTGCGAATTTTTAAAACCATGGTATAACCATACCGACAAGAAGATGAAGCCTGGAATGGAGATATTTTTCCAAAATAGCTACCCATGGGCCGAGAGTTCCCAACACCATGTACAATCACTCATCAAAGATACTGAAGAGACTGAGGAAAGTGACTCTGAGGATTCGTTCAACTTATAGAAATTGGGGCTGACACTCTGCATGGGTCATTCAAGTACTACATCACTGGATCCATCCCACTTGATAAAGCTGCTGATACACCTCTCCTCAACTGGCATGCTGCGCCAGTTCTACATGTTTAAATCCAACCTAACCCCAATGTTTACCCCATTTCTTCTTCTATTGTCTATCCTTGCTCAAATGTAATCGAGACCTCCTTTGATGAGGTTCTCAATGTTGTTTTTCCTATCAATGAAATAAATGAAGATTCTGAGTATCTTATTGTGCCATTCCTTAATTGCTTAGATTCTAATCAAACTTTTGATGATGATGATTTTTCAAATTAACAATTCTTAACTGATCTAAATAAGGTTAATAATAAACAACATAACCGCATTCAAGTTAATGAAGAAGAAATTGTTATTGTTAACCTCGGTTCTAGTAGCCAACGACGCGAGATTAGGATAGGGGCTACCTTTGACGAGCATGAGTGCGCACAACTCGAAGAATTACTGAAGGAATTCATGGATGTCTTCACATGGCCCTATGACGATATGTCCGGCATTGATCCTGAAATATATCAACATAAGATCCCCACTCTTCTAGATTAGAAGCCGGTTAAACAAAAGTTGAGAAAGCTCCACACCGAATGGTCGCTCAAAGTCAAAGAAGAGGTGGTCAAACAGTTGAACGTGGGTTTCATTCGCGTAATCGAATATCCCACATGGCTAGCCAACATTGTGCCTGCGCCGAAATCAGGAGACAAAGTTTGGATGTGTGTAGACTACCGGGACTTGAACAAAGCCTCTTCAAAGGATGATTATCTGTTACCCAATATCGACATGATCGTGGACAACATAGCCAGTCATGCTCTCAAGTCATTCGTAGGCGAGTTTGTCGAATATAACCAAATCAAAATGCACCAAGATCACCAAGAAAAAATAGTGTTCATCACCCTATGGGGAACCTTTCGCTACATTGTTATGCCATTTGGTCTCAAAAATGCTGGGGCTACCTACTAGAGGGCTTCCACAACCATCCTGCATGATCTGATTCATAAAGAAGTCGAGGTCTATGTGGATGATATGATTATCAAATCCAAAACTAGAGAAGGTCATGTTCCCGCTCTCCGAAAGTTCTTCGAATGACTGCGACAGTATTAGATGAGACTCAATCCACAGAAATGTGTCTTCGGTGTTACAAAGGGAAAACTCTTGGGATTCATGGTCAGTGAGAAGGGGATAGAAGCAGGTTCTGCCAAGATGAAAGCCATACTTGAGATGCCACCTCCCCTAACGGAAAAAGAAGTCCGTGGTTTCTTTGTGAAATTATAATACATCAGCCGGTTCATCAGCCAACTAACCTCCATCTGCGAACCGATTTTCAAACTCCTCCAAAAGGATTCAACCAAGGTTTGGAACAAGGCCTGCCAAGAATCTTTTGACCGAATTAAAAAATATATAACCCAACCTTCGGTACTCATGCCACCACAACCTGGTCTCCCCTGGCTCTTATACCTAACCATAACCGATACTGCAGCTGGGACTTTGCTAGCTCAATACCTTGAAGATTCCCGTAAAGAAAGAGCCATCTATTATGCCAGTCACAATTTGACCGGGCACGAAGTTAACTACACTGCTTTAGAAAAGGCATGGTCACGCTTATTTGGGTCACCCAAAAGTTGCAACACTACATGCTCGCCTTCCTCATCAAACTTGCATCCCGAATGGACCCCATTCAGTACCTGCTTGAGAAACCCGACTTATCTAGCTGAATGGCCCGATGCTTGATGCTCCTAGCTGAGTTTGATATCATGTACATCACGAAGAAAGACATGAAAGGAAGAGCCATCTCTGACTACCTTGCTGACTACCCCATGGAAGAAGCTAATGACTGGATCTCCGAATTCCCAAATGAAAATATCCTCTGCGCTACTCAAGACGACCTTTGACGAAAAATGTTCTTTGACGGCGCTGCCAATAAAAAGGAATATGGCATTGGGATACTTATGATCGCCCCAGATGACTCCCACACTCCCATCGCTATCAAGTTAAATTTCCCCTGCACCAACAACATGACTGAATATGAGGTGTGTACGGTAGGCCTCAAAGTTTCTCTTAATAAAGTTATTCAATGCCTAGATGTCTACGGGGATTCCGCCCTCATCATCGGTCAAGTGCTAAGAAAGTGGAACGTCAAGAATGAAAAACTCCAACCCTTCCATGCCCACTTAGAAGAACTAGCCTCCTAATTCCAAGATATCACCTTCCATTACCTACCTCGAGCAAAGAATAACCTAGCCAATGCCCTTGCTACCTTGGCCTCCATGGTCGACATGACCGAAGGAATAACAATGGCCCCCCTCCTAGTTCAAAGCAAGATAAACAAACCCATTGCTACCACATAGAGTTCATCACCAAAGAAGATCCCGAGTTAGTTGATTGCTGGTACTATGATATCTGGCACCTCCTCAAGCATGATAGGTATCCCGAAGGTTCCAATAATAAAGATCGAGCAACCTTCCGAAGATTGGCTCCCAGTATATCATCTATCACAAAGCACTGTTCAAAAGAAACTTCGATGGAACTCATCTACACTGCATCGCAGGGGCTGACATTGAACAGATAATGCAGAAGATCCACAGCGGAGAATGCGGACCTCACATGAACGGTCACATGCTTTCCAAGAAGATCATCCGATAAGGTTAATACTTGACCACCATGATCTAGGATTGCACTGCCTATGTCCGGAGATGCCTCAAATGCCAACAGTTTTCCAACCTTCAACACCTGCCTCCGCGAGAATTGTACAACGTGACTTCTCCCTGGACGTTCTCCACCTGGGGCATCAACATGATAGGGAAAGTTACACCCAGTGCCTCCAACGGGCATGAATTTATCCTAGTTTCCATTAATTACTTCACTAAATGGAATCCGAGTCAAACGTAGTTCTGAACGCCAAGAAAGTGTCCAAATTCATCAAGAAGAACATCATCTATCGATATGGGGTCTCGCACGAGCTAGTGTCAGATAACGGGTTGCACTTCGAGGTAAAAGTCACATAAATGGTCAACGAGTATGGGATTCGGAGACACAAATCTTCTCCCTACTGACCTTAGACCAATGGCATAGTCGAAACCGCCAATAAGAACCTCAAAGCCATCATCAGTAAGATCACCAAAAGTTATCGAGATTGGTCCGACCGAATCCCTTGCGCCCTCTGGGACTACTGAACCTCAATTCGAACCTCTACTAGGGATACCCCTTACTCTCTAGTCTACGGCATGGAAGCATTCCTACCCGTGGAGCTGGAAATACCCTCGTTATGCGTCATGCTTGAAAGCAAGGTCAGTGAAGAAGACTGGTACCAAAGCCGTCTTGATGAGCTAACCCTCCTAGATGAAAGGAGATTGAAAGATCTATACCACATATAAGGGTACCATCACCGTATAGCGCGATCATTTAACAAGAGATTCAAGGATCGCGGTGTCCGAGAGGGGGATTTAGCCCTGAAAGAAATAGTAGATCCCATTTGGGACCCCAGAGGGAAATTCAAGCCCAATTGGAGCGGCCCATACATTGTCAAGAAGATCTTGTCCGGCGGTGCCGCGATGCTCAGCGACATAAATGGAGAAGAGATGGCTCGTCCAGTCAACCTGGATCGTCTCAAGAAATTTTACCCCTAGTCCGAAATCTCGGCACGCTGCGACTCTTCTTATTTCCCTTCTATTCTAAAAAAAAAATATTCATTTCCCTCTACCCAGAACTACTTGGGCCTGACCCTCTGCAGAAAACCATTTTATGAAAAATTAAAACCTTTTAAAAACCCCCAGAGGTACGTAGGAAGCTCATACATCTTACATGAGCACCACCCTTTCTTTTTTATAAAAAACTATTCTTTTCTTATCTCCGAGAATGACAGTTCACTCTAACATATACTTGAACAAAAGGATTATACATACCTCAGTGATCGGTATAGATAATTCAATATACAAAATTCATCAAAAGGCACAGCTGGATGATAAAAAACTTGTTTATTTCACTAATAAGCAATTATAATGCAATTTAATAAGAAAAGGAACGGATAACTCCCTCCCCCTACCTTCCTAAAAATTCGAATAAATTCCTAATTTTATTCCCCATTACAAAACAAACTCTCCAAGAGTCCTACCCACAGCTACCAGAGGAGCCCGTTCCGTCATCATCTACATCCTGGGGTCCCTAAGCTTCCCCTACCTGAATAGAGTGCCACAGATGCTCAATGGACCAATAAGCTCGAGCCAGCCTCAAAAAAACACAACACCTCCCTCCATGGTGTCAGATAAAACAACCCACATTTGCCCACTCTCCACTACCAACATCTTGCTGACCTCTCTTCTCCACAACCACTTCATATAATCCCTAGGGATGTGCCAGACTCTCCCAACAGACTAAGAAGGATGCTTCGATGGACGTCGACTCTCCCACAAAGAGCCAAGCCGCATACGCAGACGCTCTGTCAGATCTTCTATCGGAAATAATTCTAGTGTCCGAGGTGGCACGACCTGATCCCAGCCAAATTGACGCAGAAGCTGCCAAGGGAAATAGATAAAGGTCTGTCTGAGACTAACCAGTCGAACATACGGGTATTCCCCCAGCTCCAGGATAGGCAACAGTTATCCCCACTAAGGCACTGACCATCGCAAATTTAGAGCCCCATGCTCCACAAACCAGTTCTCCTAGCCCTCAATATCTAGGCCAATATTGAGGAAATGGCGCGAAAAGAAGTTGGGTACAGCTGACAAAGGGTATTTCGGAGGAGTCACCAGGCTGAGTCTTTCAGACAACCACATGAACAACATCACAAGACTACCCCTCAGAAAGTCAGAATGACCTTCTCGCCAAGTATCCAGGCCATTCAAAGTCTTCGCCAGTATCACTGTCGCAGGATTGCGATGGTAGGACATCTATGAAGTAATAGCTACAAGTTGAAGGTCCACCAGCAGTTCCCCGGTCACCAGCAGTAATTTTGAAACCAATCCCAGAATGACAGCTTCAGCATATCCATCATCACCAACCTCCTGCAAATGCACAGACCGCCACATCGTCGAAAGGTAAATTATTCCTCCAGTAACCAAAGGTCTACCTACCGAGGGCGAGATGTGGAGAAGTCCAGCCAACATCTCTCGAGGAGACCGAGAAAACTCAGGCATAGTAGCCTCCATAATAGGATTTACTCCCAATATGGCAGAAAATTCCTCATAAGTCAGATAAACTTCTTCCAAGCCAAAGCGGAATACATGGTCTTCGTGGTATCAAAATTGTACCGCCGCCATCAGCATGTTCCACTCTATGGGATGAATACCCCATAAAAAGACTCGACGCATGTTGAAAGCATCGTAGTCGACGTTTTAGGAGCACATTGCCTCCAAAGTCTCGAGGTAGTTAGCAAACTCAACACTACCAGGGAGAGCCATCTCACAAAATAAGAAAGTTTGAATGCGAAAGTGTGATGAAAACACTCCACCCTTGCCCCTTTTTATACTTGAAAATCCCTACAAATGACACAACCTTTGCAGAAATCAGAGGGAATCCTGTCGCATAAAGTACCAAAAGATGAAGAGGGTACCAATCAAAGCCTTAAATTGATAGGACTGGACTGACCTGCCGATAGGCAGGACAAAAGGCTTGCCGATCGGCAAAATCCTGTTTTAGAAACTTCCCTTTTTCCTCTTTTGTCAAAATCAGAAAAAATAAATTGATATTCTCAACAGAATTTCAAAAACCCCTTCCATCTTTATGTAATTTTTTATTATGAGTATAACTTTCTTTCAAACTTCCAAAAATATTTCTTTTTATGAGCATCAAAGTAAAAAAGCGCATGCATGCATTCATTCATTACTAACAGAAGATAATAAAAAACTCCATTGAATTGCATAGATATTTTTCTGTGTTACATAAATTTTGAAGGAAATAAAGAAAAGCAGAAAAACAACGGGACTCAGTCCGAACCCACATTCTCTCTCTCTCGCCTACCCTTTCCCCTCTATCTCTTTAAGAACTCCCATCCCTGCGACGTGCTCTCTTTCCCCTGCGACGAGATGACGCACAACCGCTACTTGAACCAGACTCCTCCCCGGATGAGGCAGACGTCACCAAGCAAGAAGGAACAGGAACTGCTTACTGAATATGGGTAATCGCCAAAGATATCTAGTCCCTAATATCCCTCAGCCAAGTGGTGGACACTCGAACTTGCTGTAAGAAAAGACAGAATCAATATCAAGCAGAAAAGATCAAAAGAAACCAAAAAGAAGAAAAGGAAAAGAACAGAAAGGTATACCAAAGGACGAAGAACCTCATCTGTCAATCCCAACTCCTCCAGGTCCATCGCATGAGGACAATGCAACATAGACACCATCCCTCCATCAGCCCATGAAATGTTGTATGAAGGGGTATGCAACCGCACAAAGGGAACCTCTGAAGTCTTCGTCGCCGCAGATGTCGAAGGACCACCACCACTGTGGGAGGACCCCATTGGCAGACTCGAACCCGCAGGAGGGAAAAACAGTGCATCATACATGTTGGGCGCCATCAGCCAACTCGTCACGAGGTCCATATAATCATACGGCACAACCATATCGGTGTACAACAGATAGGACTCACAAATTATCGTCGCAATCCTCGCATCCTCTGGCAACAGCCGCTCCCGCCTCATAGACATAGAGGGACTCGCAGGTGGCACCGCCACCTCCTCCTCAGTAATCTGTCGGACCACCCTCTCCCCAAGATACCAGGAGTGGCTAAAATCATACGCCATTAAATGCCTCATCTGCGCATTCACCCCAGTTGACCCCGTGTCCTGAACAGTCATCCCCCAAGGGTAAAAGGTCACTTGAAAAATCCCCAGCAGATATAAGTCAATACAGAATCAGACCACACAAAGACCAGGACTGAAGAAGAAAAAAGTCTTACCCTACAGTGGTCAGGCCATTCAAGACCTGACGCGCTGCCTCTAGAGAAAAAGACTTCCTCGACTACCAATTGGCCTTCAGCCACCAATACAACCGGAAATATCCCCAACAGTCTCATCCTTCAGAGCAACCAGTTGGGTATTTCACCCAATCACCTCATAGAACCACGTCTGCCAAAGACAAAAATCCACGATAAAAAAGAGACGCATAAGGAAAATGCAAATGCATGAAAGGAAAATGCGCAAACTAAAGAATACCTTAAGAAGATACGTGGCTCCAGTAAAAGACTTTTGGTAGCACCGGCTAAATGCGTCTAGAGAAAAATAAAGGGTCGCCAAAGTCAGGGTCTCCCAATCATAGAGAGGGATGTTCAAAAACATCCTCAAGTATGGCAAAAACTATAAGTGGACAATGTCGCCGCTCGACACCACCAGAAATCCCCCCAACACCAGTAAAATAAACAGTTGGGCCATCTTCCTCACCTGCAGCCCGTCCTCCACATCAATTACCTTGCCCAGCAAAACATCCCTCAGCAGTGACAAACGGATAGAGTCCCGAGATACTATCCTCCCCACATCACCAACGACGGCTGAAGCGCTTCCGAGAGGGATGCGCGGGACCAAGATCCTCTCAACATGAAGATACCCTCTTCTCTCTCTCCACGAGGATCAGGGATAGCCACACCTATAGTCCCTTATATAGTGGCGAGATGTACTGGGACATGATAACAGAGTAATGCATGCACCGTAACTCAGCCTCGGGGTGCCGTATTGTATATATATATATATATATATATATATATATAGGGAGAGGTTCAAAAGTGAACTTAAAAGATGAACATTTTAATGAAGCTTAACAAAAAAACACCTTAACAACCCATTAATTTTAATTCATATGTTGTAATTGGTCTGCGCCAGCGGCAACGGACACGCGTGTGATACGCAGGTGGGGTGGGGGGTAAAGTGTGCGTATTAAAAAATACGCGTATCACACGCGTGTCCGTTGCCGCTAGCACGGACCAATTATAACATAAGAATTAAAATTAATGGGTTGTTGAGATGTTTTTTGTTAAGGTTCATTAAAATGTTCATCTTTTACGTTTACTTTTGAACCTCTCCCTATATATATATATATATATATATATAATAAAGAGAATGTATATATATACTGGTGATAATATCTACTGTGTGAATAAAGTAGAATTTAAGCATAATGAAATCTTGAATTAATTGAGTACGAGAACACTTAATTACGTTGAATAATTAAAGTTCTTATCCATATTGAATCTAAATGGATATACATATGTCATTATGTGAGAGAGATACGTGGGAAGGAATTAGGTTATGGTTAGTGGACACACTGGAATGAACTAGTTAGCATGAAACTGTAACTATGATGATTTAGAGATACATTAGGTGTGAACTCTAGATGAGAGGTGAGAATCTCAAGTGAGAGTTCGATAATCTTACATGTATATAATAATTGCCGAGTCTAGAATTTATTCACTTGCTGTTTTCAAAACTATTTTACAATCGAGCTCTGATCCATTTCCTTGCATATTCTCTTCTCTCTTGTATCTTCTATATCAGGTGTCCAGACACAGGGATGCCAACAATTGGGGATTGAGATTATTGACGATGCTATGGATGCTATGGAGTTGTGGACCTTGTTTAGACTCTTTTATATTCTTGATGCATACATCTGTAGTAGTTGATCTTTCATTTAGGGCATGTCGCCCAAGAGGATTCTAGTTATTTCCTTTCTATCTGAGTCAGATTATATTCTTAAGTCATTGTGGTACATTTGGTATTGTTGGGATTATTGTATTGAGGTATTTTACTGGAAAGTTTTATTCCAATTTCATTTAAATTCTGTTGTGATGTCTATTCAATTATTATTCATTATTGTGGAATGGATTATATGAAATTGTTCGTAATGGTAAAATGGAATTTTATATAATTAAAATTGGAAAGTTTTTAATACCAACTTAATTGAGTATTAGGTGATAAATGAAAAGAAAATATTTTTCGACAGTGATGCTAAAATTGAACCAACTGTATATTCTGATTTAGTTGGGTATGGGACTGATCACCCGATATTTAATTGAGCGGGGTGTTACAACCATTAAAGACTCCTCATAATCGCCTCTAATGGGCTTTCTTTTTTGTAAAGAAAGACATTTGTTTCATAGTTGATACAATATGACCGACAACTAGAAAAAGAAACACACGGTAGTAACTACTACTAATTTTTTTAAAATGGGACTAAATGCTTTAGATCTCTAAAACACAATTTTTTTATAAATGAAACTATTGGAGTGCACACGATTTTAATGGAATGATATATATAATTAAAAGCCACCAATAACTAATCCAATTTCATCTTATTATCCTAAGATATGCATCAAGTCATAAAACATATATATATAATATGCAATCACACAGCAACTGAGGAAAAATTCATTTTCAAGGCAAAACCTTTTATATCAATACTTTAGAAATTTTAAGAGACAGTCGACTTACAATACTAAATAAAACCACAAGTATAATGCCCAGTCTTCGCATAACCTCTAAAGAATACCATTCGTTCCCGAGAAGTCCACAGGTGGCACTCCCCATTCGGTATTTCCTAATCAGCCTTCAGTCCTCAGCCGTGATCCTTCCAGGTTCACAAGTCTGCCATAGAGATGATCTCTCCACAATGAGTATAACTCAACTAAGATTCAAAACCGATTCATAAAATATATTTAGGGATGTGTTTGTGAATCATAAGATGTTTTGTAAACAAAAATATTGAAAACTTTTGCAACAGATGTGCATAAATCGTTTTGGCTGAAGTCCCACAAAATTTAAAAACGAAACAAATATTTATGTCTCATGCACAAAATTCGAGGCGGCATCTCGTTTGAACGAAATTGAAGCTCATTTGAACGAAAATAAAGTTCGTTCGAATCAGACTCTAATCTCATTTGAACGACTTTCAAAGGAATCCAAATAGAAGGCCCTAGTTGGATGCTCGTTCGATATAAGATCAAACGACCCTTCAAACGAAAAGTCCAAGTCATTCGAACGAGGTTAAAAAAATTTATTTTGAAATTAAAAATCCAGCCTCAATTTTACTAAAAAATTAGACATCCTAAATAAATCTTATGACTAATTTTAAACTCCAATTGTTTTATACCTTTATGGGATGTAAGAAATTCTTAAATGTTGAAGCCAGTTTATCGTAATGATTTGTAACGGGATACGTCGAACTAGCCTAAAATATAAAAGGCCTAAACTATTAGCAAAATCAAAAAACTTGCTCTTACAAATCTTCCCCTTTGGCTAATCCGGTACAAAACTATACAAACCTAACCGAAATCCAAATTACATAAAATATCCTCTAAATGACAAAAATAACCTAATACCCTTCCCAACCCTAAAAATGGAACGACATAAGTTTCTTTGTCTTCTTTCTATTCTTGTGCTTTCCTTGGCCTTCTTTGACTTCATCTGTGCTGTCTTGATTTACGAATAATGTACCTACACACATGAAGAAAAGAAAAATACCGTGACGCGTTAAGAGTTTAAAATAAAAATAAAACTTGTAATGCGTTCTCCCTCATAAATTAAACTTATGAAGTCTTCCTTTAATTTGTTCTCCCCTTTTTTGTCCGAAATAGGCAAAGGAGTAAAAACATAATCATTAAATCAAAGCATCACGTATAAAGAAGATATCATCACAAAAGATATAAATAACGCATATCCAATGATAATATTAAAGGCTTACATTCACCAACTATTTTTGAAATTTCACAAAATTTGTAAAATATAAAATTTTACAAAAACAACACAACATGAATTAACACAAAAAATACCCGAATCATGGAAGCGAAATATAGGGGTGTGAACATATTTCATAAGTTAATCAATGGATACAAACATAATACATATGCACGAAGGATTGAGATACCACTAACGAATGATCTCAAAGTCTACGTTAGGTGTAAAAAAATGGGAACTCGTGTGAAACTGACTTAACCTAATCAACAAATCAAGGTTGTATGTGATCTTCACACCAATTATGCTCAAAACTATGTAATGTATTTCCGAGATTTTTGTAGTAAGTGAAAACCCATTGATCTTCGACTTAACTCCCTCAAAATCTCACATCACTCAGAATATTCTCAATTATTTTTGAAGAAACTAATGCTCATTTGAAGCGAAGCATCAATATTCAAACAAATTGGCCTGGCACTTCTGTTTTATATGCCTCTAATCTTTTTAGGATTTTTTTTCATTGCAAATGGTGGCTTTTAACGCAAAGACTTTGTCTTTCGTAGCCCCCATCCATTGCTTAATATTTTAAAAAAAATCTGGAAAAATGATTTAAATCCGGGCAACGGTTATTACATGTATAAATTTTTATCTCATTTTTCACATTTGGTTCATCTTAAAGCAAAATTGAGATGAAGACAATATAATCGGCATGTGATAGGTAAGTGCAATACTCAAATAAGGTCGTGCTTGTGTGAATTAAAGGAGTCAAGGAGTCAAACATGTAGCAAGTTATCATCAAATCACATCTTAATTACTCCACACATTATTAAGCACATATATGAAATGATGTCATGTCTCAAAATACTATGAAATAGTCACGTGGATATGGAAAGAAAGGGTGACTCAGACATCTTTAATGTTCATCCACATAAGTTGAAAAAAAATTACAAAACTCTTTTTGTCTTTTTCCAAAAATTTATCAAAAAAAAATGTTTTGCCTTTTACACTTTTTCTTAAAAACCAAAAATCTTTTTGAATTTTTTCAAAATATTTTAGAAAAACAAAACACTTTTTTGATTTTTTAAAACTATCAAAATAAAGTATGTAGACATACAATGATAGTACATACTAGCAATAGGGATATAAGATATGAGCATGAAAATCACCATATGATAGAAAACAAGTCTCAACCTCAATCATTAGTCCCGGAGGAGTTCTTAAAAGTAGATGACATCCTATGAAATACCTCCATCAAATTTTGTGAAGTCTTCATTAAGTACTTTATGTAAGAGCATAATTTCTCATAGCTTAGGCTAGCTTAGTTTTTGGCATATCCCGCTACCGTTTGATTCGAGCTGAAACGAAGTTTGAAGATCCAACATCTTCAACTTCCAAGCATCTTCATACTTTGAAGGTATAATGCTATTAAGTTTAAATTTATTGCTTGAATTTATTTTGGGATTTTTACTTTTAATAAAACTAGAACATGATTTTTTCTTTGAAAAATCGAGGTATTTTTCATTATTTAAAAATTTTCAAAATGTGCATATCTCCTTCAAACGAGATGGGAATCTCATTCGAATGAGATTCTACATTCGTTCGAAGTCTTGTTTGAAGTTTACGTCAATCGAACATCGAATGAGGGCGTACTATTTTAGGTCGTTTGAACTTCGTTCAAACGAGATGGTTCAGTCATTCGAACGAGATCAATTTCGTTCAAATGATGTTCCATTCTCGTTCGAACGAGCGGCCGCCTCCAAATTTGTAAATGTCGTATAAATACCTGTTTTGCATTAGTTTTTGTTAAGACTTTTGCCATAATTGTTCTTCATATCTTTAGCAAAAGTTTTCAACCTTTTGAGTTTAGAAAACCTTTTGGATTTACAAATCACATTCTCAGAATATATTTGAGTAAATCCAGTTTAAACCATACACAACATTTATGGAAAGGGCATCTCCATGGCTGACTTGTGAAACCCACGGGGTTTACTACTGAAGATGGAGGACTGAGGTTCATGTGATTCTTGCGAGGATCATTGCTGAAAGAAGGTCGTGATCTTGTGATTCTTAACAGGATCATAGTAGATTCATTTATAAAATTTATAAGTTGCGATTTGTAAATTTTATAAAATGAATAAAAGGTTTTACCTAAAAGGTTTTTTTTTCCTGAAACTCTATTTTGATTGCATGATTTCTTGATTTACATTTTGAACCACATAGTTGCATGTTCTACGGCTATAAGAATTAAAATTTAGCATGGGTTGTCATCTGAATTTAATAAGTTGACGCCATTAGATAACTGTGCACTCTCAAATTGGTATCAGAGAAGGTTACACAAAAATACCGTGTGATCCTTTTTCTACAAAACTTTTTCTATGATATCTTTTTTTTTTTAAATTGATTTTGAGAAATCTCAAATTTTCATATGGAGAATTTATATAATAGGACGCCAATTTTTTATGGATCAAACTATGCCTATTGGAAATTAGCGAATGAGATCCACTTTAAAAAGCCATAGATGATAGGGTTTGGTTAGTATGTGAAAGAGTATGGACTCATCCAATAATTACTATTGATAATCTCACAAATCCTAAACTCGTCTCTTCTTGGATTAATGATGAGTTTAAGTGGAGTACCTACAACTCCCGCGACCTTAGTGTTATTTCTGAAGTCTTCATCTCTGACGAGTTTGGACGCATCATGACGTGCACTACGTCTAAGGAAGCATGGGATATCCTCTAGTTGATACATGAGGATACCAACGTTGTCAAGGCGTATAAGCTTTAAAATTTGACTACTCAGTTTTAGACCATTACTATGTTAAGAGTCCAAGAGTTTTGATGAATTTTATGCTAGGTTGTCGGACATCGTAAATACTAGTTTTAATTTGGGTGGGAAAATTCCAAAGACTAGGGTCGTGAAAAAGATTTTGAGATCACTCTCCGTCCATTTTATTCCCAAGGTCATCGTGCTTAACTCATTAGGGATTTTAGATACTCTTAGGTTAAAAGAACTCGTAGGAGACCCTCAGACTTACTAGATAGATTTGTTACCGAAAAACATTAAACCTAAGGACGTAGGGGTAGCTTTAAAGACACACAAGCTAAAAAGAAAAAGAAAAAGGACAGAGTTTGTGAATCTAAATCTAAGGGTGATTTTGATGTTGATGACTTGGCCTTGTTTCCAAATTTTTAAAAAAAGTTTCTCAAATTTTCCAAAAATAATTCTTCCAATAAAAAGACTTTTGAGAAACCCAAAAATAAGAATGAGGTCAAGGATACGGTGAGAAAAAGGAAGGGATAAGGTGTTTTGAGTACGAAGGTAAAGGTAACAAGTCATATGAGTGTCCCACTTTGCGAAATAAAAAGGGCAAAGAGATTGCAAATAAATACACTCTCAGTGATAGTGACATCGAGTCGGTCGATTCAAGGGAGATGGTCACCACATGAACCATGCATTACATTCATGGCTAGTCACGTGATTACTTCTAGTTTGTCCCACGACGATGAGGACACATGTAAACGTGAAAGCCTCGATGATGTTTTGATTCATTCGGAGATAGTGAGTATGAGGACGATACTTTGAGTGAGGGAGAAGGGGATCTCCAAAAATCTTTTAGTGATATTTACACCGAGATGTTGAAGACAATAAATATTAATAAGGATTTGTCTCTTAGGGTGTTAGATTTGGATTAAGAGGTGAAAGTTTTGAGGGTGTGTGAGGCATCGGCGAGTCAACTCGAGAATGTGAAGGTTTCTTTGAGTGAGCAGTTGATCGGCTCAGGTAGGGAAAAGAGTGATTTGACCAACACCGTGGCTGGTCTTATGGAAGATCTTCAATCTTCATTGGAGACTTGTGAGAAACTTAAATACCATATATCCCAACTCGAGAGAGATCTCGAACGTGTCCGAGAGGTCAAAGTCACTTTAGAGGACGCATCTAAGAAGGTTGAAAAGATTCTCCTTGGTCCCGCTTTGGGTAATACTGAGAGGCTAGGAATAGGTTATGACGGTGAATCCACTTTCGATGTAGTGCATGAGCCGATTCTCGAATCTATGTTAAATCCATATGGCCCTCGACCAAACCCACCTAAGCGTCTGAATCCATATGTAGGAAATCTCGTCCTAGACGTTTTGAGAGAGGTGAACCTAAGCCCATGTATGTTTGTTCCCTTCACAAGTAAAGAGGTCACCTTAAGGAATTTTTCTTTAAGTTGGGGATAGTGTCTTATAGGTATCTTCCATGATATGCTACTACACGAGTTCCTGCATGCACTCCCACACATGTTACTCCACATGCTCCCACACATCACATGAGAAATTTTAAGAGTTTTCGAGAGCAAGTGGAGTACTTAGTCAAGACTTCACGAGATTTGATGGAGGTTTTTCATAAATATGTCATCTCCTTTGGAGAAATCCTCCGGCCTAATTATTGAGGTTGAGATTTGTTTCTAGCATATAATGCTTTTCACATTCATATTTACATGTCTATTACTAGATTGTAATTTTGGTATATTTTTCAAAAAAATGAAAAAGATTATTGTTTTTCTTGAAATTTTTTGAAAAAATACAAAAATCTTTTCAATCATTTTTCAAGAAAAAGTTGAAAAGGCAATAAAATTTTATTTTTTGTAAAATTTTTGAAAAATCCATAAAGAGTTTTGTATTTTTTTAACCATATGTGGATGAACAATAAAGATGTCCGATTCCCCCATTCATTTCATATCCACATGACTATTTTGTAGTGTTTTGAGATGTGACAACATTTTATTTTTGTGCTTTATAATGTGGTGAGACTTTAAGATGTGATATGATGACTACTTTCTACATGTTTGACTCCTTGTCACCTTTAATACACATGAGCATAGACTTATTTGAGTATTGCACTTACCTTTCACATGTCGATTGTAGTGATTTCATCTCAATACTGCTTTTAAAATGAACCAAATGTGAAAAATGAGATAATAAAAGTAGTTCTTGTAAGAACCATTGCCCGGATTGAAAAAAATAGAAAATCATTTATCTAGTAAATTTTTGTATATTTTAAGCAATGGAATCAGGCTGCGAAAGACAGGTTGACTTTGCGTGAATATCCACCATTTGCAAAGAGAAAAAAGCCTAAAATATTAAAGGCACGTAAAAATAAAAAGTTAGTTCCAGGTCAATTTTAAAGAACAATGATGCTTCACTACATATGAGCATTGGTTTCTTAAAAAAGATTTGAGAGAAAAAATTCAATATGTGAGTTTTGAGGGAGTTAAGTCGAAGATCAATGGGTTTGCATGTCTTGAAAAAATCTTGTAAAGCATTACATAATTTTGGATGTTATTGGTATAAAAATCACTCACGATATGGATTAGTTGAATAGGTTAAGTCGATTTCACTTAAGTTCACATTTTTACACCTAAGGTAGACTTTGAGCTCTTGCGTTAGTGGTGTCTCATTTCTTCGTGCACATGAGCTATGTTTGTCTACGTTGATTAACCTATAGAATTTGTTCACACCACTACATTCCATTTTTGTGATTCGATTATTTTTGTGTTTCTCCATTGTGTGTTGTATTTGTAAAAAAAAATCCTTGAAAATTTTAAAAAATAAAAATAGGTTGTGGTGTATTTTGAGATTATCATTGCATGATTACTCATTCATATATTTTGTGTTGATATCTTTTTTTTCTTGGGTGATGTTCCCTATATTGCATGATTAGATTCTACTGTTTGTCTATTTTGGAAAAAATAAAAGGGGGAAAACAAATTACGGGGGAGATTACATGAGTTTGATTTATAGGGGAGATTATATCTTCATGCATTTTATTTAATATGTAAAACTTGATGCATCATGGGGTATTTCCTTTGTTTCATGTGTGTAGGTACTTTTGGAAGAACATATACTCATTACACTCGATGAATACAAAGTGTCCAAGAGAAAACAAAGAAGAAGTGGAGAGTTGGAGACTTTATTTTGAAGACAGCTCTATCTTGTACCATCCATTTTAGGGTTTGGGAAGGTTTTAGGATATTGTATTTGTATTAGTTTTTTTTGTAATTTATATTTCGATATTATATTTGTACCGAAATAGACAAAAAGGGGGAGATTTGTAAAAGCATAATTTGCTTATAGCTTGGATAGCTTAGTTTTTGGTATATTCTGTTACCGTTTGATTCAAGCCAAAATGAAGTCCGAAGATCCAACATCTCCAACTTCCAAGCATCTCCATACTTTGAAGTTATTATGCTATTAAGTTTAAATTTATTCCTTGAATTTATTTTGGGATGTTTATATTTTTATTTAAACTATAGAACATATTTTTTTTGTTTGAAAAATCGAGGAATTTTTCTTTCTTTAAAAATTTTCAAAATGCGCATATTCTGTTCAAACGAGATGGGAATATTGTTCAAAGGAGATCCTATTTTCATGCGATGTCTCGTTTGAAGTTTACTTTGATCGAACATCGAATGATGGCGTACTATTTTAGGCGATTTGAAGGTCGTTTAAACTTCATTCAAATGAGATGGTCCATTCGTTCAAACGGGATCAATTTCATTCAAACAATGTTCCATTCTCGTTCAAACGATCTTTAAAATTCGTTCGAATAAGACGTCGCCTTGAAATTTGTAAACGTCGTAGAAATATCTATTTCGTATTTGTTTTTGTTAAGACTTTTATCAGAACTGTTTTTGCATAACTTTAGCAAAAGTTTTCAACCTTTTGAGCTTAGAAAACCTTTTTGATTCACAAATCACTTTTCCATAATATAATTGAGTGAATCAAGTTTAAACCCTATAGTTTATATCCTTTCATATACATCCTTTGTGGAGAAGGCATCTCCATGGCTGACTTGTGAAACCCGAGTGATTCACTACTAAAGACGGAGGACTGAGGTTCTTATAATTTTTGCGAGGATCATTGCTGAAAGAAGGTTGCGGCCTTGTTATTCTTAATAGGATCATAGTAAATTCATTTATAAAATTTGTATGTTTAGAGTTGTAAATTTTATAAAGTGAATAAAATGTTTTACCCGAAAGTTTTTTTCCCTAAAACTCTATTTTGATTGCATGTTTTCTTGATTTACGTTTTGAATCACATAGTTGCATGTTCTAAGGCTATAAGAATAAAAATTTGGTATGGGTTGTCATTTGAATTTAATAAGTTAATGCCATTAGACAATTGCAAACTTTCAAATTGGTATTAGAGCAGGTTACACAAAAGTATTGTGTCATCCTTTTTCCACAAAACTTATTCTGTGATATCATTTTTTTTAAAATTGATTTTGAAAAATTACAAATTTTCTGACGGAGAACTTATATAATAGGATGCCAATTTTTGATGGATCGAATTACGCCTATTGGAAAGCTTGAATGAGATCCAATTTAAAAGCCAAACTCGTGAGAAACTTGAAGCCATAGCCTTAGGGAATTTTTCCTTAAGTTGGGGAAAGTGTCTCATAGGTATCTTCCATGATATGCTACTACACGAGTTCCCGCACGCACTCCCATACATGTTACTCTGCATACTCTCGCAAATCACATGAGAGATTTTGAGATTTTTTAGAGCAAGTTGAGTACTTAGTCAAGACTTCACAAGATTTGATGGAGGTTTTTCAGAGGATATCATCTCCTTTAGAGAACTCCTCCGGCCTAAAGATTGAGGCTGAGACTTGTTTCTAGCAGATGATGTTTTTCATGTTCATATCTTACATTTCTATTGATAGATTGTACTATGATTGTACTTATATTTTTCATTTTGATATATTTTTAGAAAAATTTGAAAAGATTTTTATTTTTTTCGAAAATTTTTGGAAAAATGCAAAAAGATTTTCGGTCTCTTTTTAAGAAAAAGTTGAAAAGGCAATAAAATTTTATTTTTGATTTTTTTTTTGAAAAATCCAAAAGGAGTTTTGCATTTTTTTAACACTATATGTGGATGAACATTAAAGATATTCGAGTCACCTATTCATTTTATATCCACGAGATTACTTTGTAGTGTTTTGAGGTGCGACAACATTTCATTTTTGTGCTTTATAATGTGTGGAGACATTAAGATATGATATGATGACTACTTTCTATATGTTTGACTCATTGTCACCTTTAATACACACGAGCATGGATTTATTTGAGTATTGCACTTACATTTCACGTGTCAATTTTAGTGTTTTCATCTCAATCATGCTTTTAAAATGAACCAAATATGAAAAATAAGATAACAAATGTAGTGCTTATAAGAATCATTGCCCGGATTGAAAAAAATAGAAAATCATTTATCCGGTAATTTATGTATATTTTAAACAATTGAATCGGACTGTGAAAGATAGGTTGACTTTGTGTGAATATCCACTATTTGCAAAAAAGAAAAGAGCCTATAAGATTAAAGGCACATAAAAACAAAAAGATAGTGCAAGGACAATTTCAAAGTACATTGATGCTTCGCTATATTTTAGTATTGATTTCTTCAAAAAGATCTGAGAGAAAAAAATCCAATATGTGAGTTTTAAGGGAGTTAAGTCGAAGATCAATGGGTTTGCACATCCTGAAAAAATCTTGGTAAGTGGATGCATCGTCATAATCTATTCCTTTCCTCTCAACATTACCAAGCGCGGGACCAAGGAGCATCTTTTTAACTTTCTTAGATGTGTTCTTTAAAGTGATCTTAACAATCCGGACACGTTTTAGATCGCTCTCAATTTGAGATACACGAGTACTAAGTTTCTCACAAGTCTCCAATGAAGATTGGATATCTCTCGTAAGACTAGCCATGGTGTTGGTCAAATCGGTCTTTTACCTATATAAAATAATCAACTGCGCACATAAAGAAATCTTCACCTTCTTGAGTTGACTCATCGACGCCTCACACTCTCTCAAAAATTTCACCTATTTCTCCAAATCTATCACCCTAAGAGACAAATCTTTATTAGCCATTTGCATGAAGTTTTGTAAAAAAATCAGTTAACCTTATGTAGAAATCGTCAAAAGATTCATTGTCATTCATAATCAATGTGTTATATTACAGAATGAGCATTTGGGTTTTTCCAGCTTTCACATGCTCATCACCCTCATGAGCTATGACTACAGTGTCCCATGCCTCTTTAGAAGTAGAACATGTGGATATTCTTTTATATTCATGTTCATTAATGGACATAAAGATGGCATTCTTTCCTTTATTATTATCAAGAGATGCTTTTTCTGTTCCTTAGTAAATTCACTAAGAAGTTTCTTAATCCTTGTTGGATCAGTGGCTGAAGTAGGTTTAGTAGGATGTTCAAACCCTGTTTCAATTATTTCCCAGACTTCATCACCCAGGGTTCCTTAAATGAAAGAAGTCGTTCGCACTTTCCAGTACTAAAATTGTTTCCATCAAAGAGTGGTGGTCTGGATAGGTTACCTAACTTCTCAAATTTTTCTTCCATATTCAGAAATTTTCAGAAAGAAGTTTCGAAAATAATTTCTCAAGTTTTACGATCACAAAAGATGTTCCTGCTCTGATAACAATTGAAGAAATGCTTTAATACTAAAATCTTGTTTACAAGGTTGATAACAAAATTTTATGGTTGTGTAAACTCCGAATAAACTTTTTGGGAAAAAATCTTTTCGAAAAACACTAGATGTGTTATAAAAGCTTTTCTGAATATATGGATTAAATTTGATAGTTGATTACCTTCTTTTTAAGTTTTAAACTTTAATAAACATCTACTAACGTTACCATGCAGTCCTAATCACAACAACAGTTAAGAACATTCAAAGAAATAGACACATGAATTTTAACGTGGTAAAACCCTTAAACAAGGGAAACATCCACGCTACCCTCTACGGCACAAAATAAAAAATTTCCTAGAATAAAAATCAAGTTACAACACTTAAGCAAACCACAAAGATCCTAACCTAAGTTCAGATTGTACCTACACGAGATTCTCCACTCTAAAGGTATTTCGACTTGGAACTTGATATTTTCTTTCTGCTTCTTTGTCTTTTCCTTGATCTCCCTCTCTTTGAATTCTAATTCCAGCAACTCTTTCAAATACAAGATTCTCAGACATAACCACAGTGTCTAAGTGTTCGTGTGAGACAGTGTTTGTGATGTGGTACTATATGCAAACATGCTACTCACCCTCTCAAGATTTATACAAACTTTCCTAACAAATTACAATAGTTCTAAAATGAAAGTTATTTCTGAATATTGAATTTTCAAGCCAAGACTTCTTGATCTTTTTTTTAACCACAGATCTCAAGCATACCTTGATCAGAAGACGGTTCAAGGTCTTAAACAATTTCAGGGTTTTGAAAATGTTTTTGAAATTATAAACCTCCAATTGATATCCAAACTAGACTAGAAGTCTACTTTAACAAAACAGATTCAGACTTAACATGCAATGACTGATTCAACAAGTTTTGATATAAAACTTATTTTCAGATCTGTACGCCTTAAAACTTTAGCAAGAGTTCTTTCTTGTTCCTTTTATTTTTGTACACCAGTATTTCATAAAATATGAATAAAATTTAGAAATACACTACTCACTAGATCTAAAAAATTATTTTTGAAACTAAAAGTTTTTATTTCAAAAACTTGTTGAAACAATATAGATCTAAAATATCAAATCTAAAAATAAGAATAGAAAATATATCGTGTGATGTTCTCTTTTAGAAGGACTTAGTTTCAATGATGAAACTTAAATATCTCTTAGAGATGAGTTCTGAGAGAATCAAAGATTTGAAGAGGTCTTCAAACGAAAACACAAAACCAACAACACAGAAACCCTAGAAGGATCTAACTCTCAAAAGATGGGTTTTCTGGTGTAGGGACTTTTAGGTTTTTGGTGTTTGGTTTGGGGGAAGACTCACAGAGGTTTGAACTATGAAGAAAAATAGGGTTTCTTCTTCTAATCTCTATCTCTCCACTTTCCCTCTGTTCTCCATTCTCTCTCTTCTTTATCTTCTCTCTACTCTCTCTTTTCTCTCAGTTTTAACGAAATGGCAAAAGTCTCAAAATGCTAAGGCTTAGTCTCTTTTTATACTAAGCGTAGAAGGATCCAGAACATCTGCCTCTATCCTATGGCTGAGATTAATTCTAGATGAGTTGACTTAAATCCAACGGTTTAACACAGGCGGTGGGTTAAATGAACATTGATTGGTTAAGGCTGGGTTCACATGAATTGAGTTAAAACGCATGCAAGACGTTGATTAAAATGATCCAAGGGCTGTGGATGTGTACGCATTATGTGTCTAACAGAAAACACAAATCCAACCGATGTGCAACAACAACGTGTACCCACCAGATGTAAACAAAAATGCGTGTTGAAAATAATTACACACACACCCCACCAATTCTCTTGCGCTTTTGGATTCTACCCAGGCAAATAATCAGCAAAGAAAATAAGTTTCTGAAATACAACTTTTACCCACAACACTTGTAAAAACACATTTTAATTAATTCAAAAATCATTTGAAAATTATTAAAAAATATATAAAATGATTTGAATTAAATTTAAGTGTTGAAAAACCATTTATGTAAACAGGTGATAGGAAGAATGCAATGCAGGTGTCCTACTTGTGATTTAAGGATAGAATTAACTTCCCTTTGAAGGTTCTCTTGGATTGGATTTCTTCTTTGAGCTTGTACCTTTGAGGAGATGGAGTTCTCAAGAAAATCTAATCTATTTTGTCTAGATATCCAAACTAGTTGGAACTCCTAAATATGCAGACTCAAGTAAGTCAATATATAGTGTGTTCTCAATCTCCCCCTTTGGATATTAGAGATAAAATTCCCTTAAGTATTCAATACTCTTGGGTCAAAATGAAAAGAAATCCTATGTGTCCTATACAAAATTTCTTACTACCCATTCCCATCCTAGAACTAAAAATAAGGTAAAAAAAATACATTACTCAACTATATACAGACCAATACCCTAAAAGATAGTAACAAGCTATACAACGGGTCTGAAATTCCTGTGACAAAGTAAAGACTTGAATGGCATATTATTTGAGTCAGAATAAGGAATAGATAGAAAAATCACTAAATAATACTCAAGATCCTCTCCCCCGATTTTTCTCAAATATACAAGGGGTATAAATCATAAAAAGTAGAGATTAATTGAGAGTTATCATGCCTATAGTTGTTCGCAAATACTCAAATCGAATGTTATCTAAAGGTTTTGTACAGAGATCTGCGAGCTATTTTTGAGTGTTCGGATATTCAATAATGAGATCTTTGGATTCGACAAGGTCACGGATAAAATGATATCTAATCTTAATATGCTTAGTTCGTAAGTGTGGTACATGATTTTTGGAAATATTAATAGCACTTTGGTTATCACAAAACATGGTTAATTATTTTTCTGTGAGGCCATAATCACTAAGCATTTGTTTAATCCATAGTAATTGAGCACATCAACTACCAACTGCTATATATTCAAATTCAACACTAGATAATGAAATACAATTATGTTTCTTGCACGACCAACCAAAGAGATTATTTCCTATGTAGTAGCAAGCACTAGAAGTGTTCTTACTATCATCAGAACAACCGGCCCAATCGTCATCGGTGTATCCTACAATAGAACTTGTCGTATCGTTTGTGTACCAAATACAAAATTTTAGAGTACCCTTAATATATTTAATAATCCTTTTTACACTTAATAAGTGAGATTCTTTAGGGTTACTTTGATATCTAGCACAGATACACACGGCAAAGGATATATCAGGTCGAGATGCAGTAAGATACAACAAACTCCCTATCATACTTATATAAATAGTGGGATCAACATTTTTTCCAATATCATCCTTAGAAAGTTTAGTTGAAGTACTCATGGGGGTTCTCAAAATTTTAGCATTTTCTAAGCCGAATTTTTTAACTAAATCTGTAGCGTATTTGAATTGAGAAATAAAAAGACCATCATTGCATTGTTTAACTTGTAAAGCCAAAAAGTATTGTAGTTCACCCATTAAAGACATCTGAAATTCTGTATGCATGATATCAGAAAAGTTCTCTACTTGTTTGGGACAGGTGGAACCGAAAATAATATCGTCTATATATACTTACGCGATTAAAACATGTTGATTTTCCTTTCTAACAAACAACGTTTGATCGTTTCCTCCACGAAAAAAATTGCGAGACACTAAAAAGGTAGACAGTCGCTCATACCAAGCTCTAGGAGCTTGCTTCAAACCGTATAAGGCTTTCTTAAGCCTAAAGTCGTGGTCCGGGTGTACAGGATTAACAAATCCTTTGGGTTGTTCTATGTAAACTTCTTTAGATAAAATTCAATTTAAAAAAGCGTATTTAACGTACATTTGGAATAATTTGAATTGCACATGACAAGAAATTGCAAGGAGGAGACGAACTGATTCTAGACGAGTAACAGGGGAAAAGGTTTCTTTAAAATCAATTCGCTCAATCTGGGAATATCCCTATGCAACCAACCTAGCTTTATTTATAATGACCTCCCCATTTTCATCAGTTTTGTTTTTAAGAATCCATCTTGTGCCAATAACCTTCGAATCTTTTGGTCCAGGAACCAAATACCAAACAGCGTGACTCTTAAATTGGATTAGCTCTTCTTGCATAGCATTTATCCAAAATGAGTCAGCAAGGGCATCATTAACATTTTTAAGTTCCTTAAGAAAAACAAAACAAGAAAATTGTGCCACTTGTATAAGTTGGGATCTAGTTCAAACTGGTTCCGGAGGATTACCGATAATGGTTTCAGTGGGATGGTCTTTAGAAATCCAGGTGGGTACAGAAGGACTCTCATGTGGCAGTGAGTTAGTATCATCTTGAGGATCAAGGGATAAAACAGGTCCGTCCTTATCAAATATTACTAGTTGACTGTCACTACTCCTTACACTAGTGTCTTCTACAATTACATTAATTGATTCCATAATATTTTTGGTTCTGTAGTTAAACACACACAAAGCCCTACTATTTTGGGAATAGCCAAGAAAAATTTCCTTTTCTCCTCGGGTGTCAAATTTTGAAAGGTGCTATCTGTCTTTGCAGATATAGCAGATACTACCAAAGGTTTTAAAATATTTTAAGTTTGGATTTTTATGGAACCATAACTCATAGGATGTTTCTTTGGAATTTTTTCTGAGGTAAATACGATTAATAATATGACACGCGGTTTGGACAGCTTCTAACCAAAAATATCTAGGGAGATTCTTATCATGTAACATAACCCTAGCCATTTCTTGTAAAGTCGTATTGTTACATTCAGCTATACCATTTTACTGCGGGGTATTGGGAGCGCTAAACTCATGTTTATAGCCATTAGCTACACAATATTCAGAAATTCTAGAGTCCTTGAACTCTCCATCTCTATCACTCCTAATTCGACACACTTTGGTATCCTTCTCATTCTCAATTTTCAAGAGGATTCTTAAGAATTCATTGAAGGTATCTGAGTTTTGTTTCATAAAAGCTACCCATGTATATCTTATATAGTCGTCCACTATAACTAGGATGTAAGAGTTTCCACAGATACTAACAGTTCTTGAGGGACCTATGAGGTCCATGTGGATAAGTTCTAGAGGCTTAGTGGTCAGGACATCTTTAACTTTCTTGTGTGGGGATTTACTTATTTTGCATTCCTGACAAGGTCTACATACAGGAGTAAAAGAATTTTTAATTTTTGGTAAACCTCTAACTATCTCTTAGGAACTCAATCTTCTAAGGTTATCATAATTTGTGTATCCCAATCGATTGTGCCATAGATCATAATCCTCTAATCTGGCAACATTACAAGATTCAAAATTTGGGATTACTATGTAACAGTTTTCCTGGGTTTTGTTTCCTGTTAGGATGCAATTACATTTTTCATCTATAACTTTACAGTCATTTTTTGAAAACGTAACTGAGTGATTGGAGTCACAAAATTGTGATATACTTAAGAGATTGGCTTTAAGGCCTTTAACTAAAAGAACATCATTCAGTTCAGGAAGCCCTTGCTCATTCAATGTTCCCTTACCTATGATTTGAGAAGAAATACCATCTCCAAACATGACACTACCTCCAAGGAAGTCTGTCTTGTTTTTCAATTTTATTTCGTCCCCGATCATTTGTTTAGAACATCCGGAGTCCAAATACCATCCAGTTGAAGTGCTTTGTTCCTTTAAAGCAGAAATGACAATGTTGCACTTGAGCTGGGGTAGTAAATCATCTTTTCTAATCCAAATAGGCCTAGTTTTAAAAATTTTGTGGCCTTTTGATTTAGAAAAAGTTTGAGGGGCCTTTCTAAATGATTTTTTCTTAGTCTTGGACCCTCCCTTTTTCTTTTTAGAGTTATAGTTGTTTGGGGCCTGTCTAGGAAGTACACAAGTATTTTTGGATTTCCTAGAACAGTTAAAGTTTAGGTAGGTGGGAGTGTATAACCTTTTCTGGAAACACTCATCAAGAGTATGTCCAAAAATATCGCAGTAGGAACAATAGTGATGGGTATAGGACTTGACTTTCTTGCTAAAGTCATTGAAAATTGGCTACAGTAGTCCAATCATCATTAGATTTAGGTTTTTGTCTTTGGTCTCTGGCGGAAGGACAAGCATATTTAGTTTGACTATTTGGTTTCAACTGATGATTGTACTGATTAAGTGTTGGTTAAGAGACATTGAGACTATATTAACCTTTTTAATAAGTTTGGCTTTGTTTTAAAAAAGCAACATTTTCAGGGAAAACTTTGGTCTTACTTGTATGCACTATTTCTTCAAAACCTAGGCCAGACTTATCTTCAGAGTCAAATTTACTTCCAGTAACAATTTTTTCATAAGATTTGGTTTGTGTTTCAAAGTGTTGACATTTTTTAAACACATTTGAAACCTTTTTCTTTGACTCTTCTAGTTCAACAAGGGTTGCCTTGTACTTTTGTTCAAATTCATGGTTCTTTTGAGTTAAATCTTTTATTTTCAAGGCATTGTCCTCAATTTTAGTCTCATGAGCAACACATTGGGCAGTATAATCTTCAGTGTTCTTCCTAATGGTCTGGTGAAGTAGATCGATGCGCTCACTTAAGGTTTTTATCATTTTTTTCTAGACGAGCTCTTTTCTTAACCGTTTTAGCGTATAACTTATGTAAATCAGGTAGGTCATCATCAGACTCACTATGTGCATCGTGTGAAGTGTCCCCAATGTTTTTGATAGGTTCTTTACTCATGCACATGTTCAATTCGTCATCAAAATTCTCACTTTGACTCACACACAGTCTTCCAGCAGTAATAGGAACAGAATTATCAGCAGGTTCATTCACAACGTCAACAGGCATATCAAGTTCATGAGTAGGCAAGCATGCATCATCATTATATATTATCTTAGCAAAGAAATACATGTAGTACTCATTTATCTGGGTTGAGTCAGTTTCATCCTCATCAGAATCACTAGAGTCGTCCCAAGTCTTACACATATTGGCCTTGTTATTGTTGTTAAAACTAGTTGGACATTTACTGGCATAGTGACCAAGTTTACCAGAACGGTGACACTTAACATCTTTTATGTCAGGTCTAGGTATGTTGGGGTCATAATTTCTCCTATTGTCATAAGTGTGTTTGGTATTGTCTCTTGTCATGAGATTTGTGACATTGATGACCTTGATAATATGATTTGCCTTGTTTAGAGACAACATCATTTCTGAATTTCAAAATCTTTTTGAAATGCTTACTCATAAGAGCTATTTCATTGTCAAGGTTTTCCAAATCACAGTTTTAAAGACAGTTAGTGTCAAAGTCTATAGAGTTCAATTTAGGCACTGGTAATTTAGATGAAAACGCAACATTTGAACTAGAGGCTTTATTAGTCTGTCTGGTAAATTGCTTTTTGAAGTCTAGTTCCAATTCTACAGTCCTCAGTTTACTGCTAAGCAATTTAGGAGTTATATTAGGGTCATTCATTTCCTCAATAGCATATCTCTTGTTGTCAAATTTAGATGGCAATGACCTAAGAATCTTCGACACAATTTCCTTTCTACTTTAGGTTATACCATTTGCATGAAGTTTTGTAAAAATATCAATTAACCTTATGTAGAAATCGTCAAAAGATTCATTGTCATTCATAATCAGGGTGTTATATTGCTGAATGAGCATTTGGGTTTTTCCACCTATGACATGTTTATCACCCTCATGAGCAATGACTAAAGTGTCCCATGCCTCTTTAGCAGTAGAACATATGGATATTCTTTTGAATTCATGTTCATTAATGGACATAAATATGGCATTCTTTCCTTTATTATTATTATCAAGAGATGCTTTTTTGTCTTCCTTCGAAAATTTACTAAGAAGTTTCTTAATCCTTATTGGATCAGTGGATGAAGTAGGTTCAGTAGGATGTTCAAACCCTGTTTCAATCATTTCTCAGACTTCATCACCCAGGGTTCCTTGAATGAAAGCAGTCATTCGCACTTTCCAGTACGAAAAATTATTTCCATCAAAGAGTGGTGGTCTGGATAGGTTACCTAACTTCTCAAATTTTTCTTTCGTAATCAGAAATTTTTCAAAAAGAGATTTCGAAAATAATTTCTCAAGTTTCAGGATCACAAAAGGTGTTCCTTCTCTGATACCAGTTGAAGAAATGCTTTAATACTAAAAGCTTGTTTACAAGATTGATAACAAAATGTTATGGTTGTGTAAACTACGAATAAACGTTTTGGGCAAAACACTTTTCGAAAAACACTAGATGTGTTATAAAAGCTTTTCTGAACATATGGATTAAATTTGATAGTTTATTACCTTCGTTTTAAGTTTTAAACTTTAATAAACATCTACTAACATTACCATGCAGACCTAATCACTACAAAAGTTAAGAATATTCAAAGAAATAGACACAGGAATTTTAACATGGTAAAACCCTTAAAACAAGGAAACATCCACGGTGCCCTCTACGGCACAAACGAAAAATTCACTAGAATAAAAATCAAGTTACAACACTTAAGCAAACCACAAAGATCATAACCTAAGTTCAGATTGTACCTACACGAGATTCTCCACTCCAAAGGTATTCTGACTTGGAACTTGATCTTTTCTTGCTGCTTCTTTGCTTTTTCCTTGATCTCCTTCTCTTTGAATTCTGATTCTAGCAACTCTTTCAAATACAAAATTCTCAGACAGAACCACAGTATCTAAGTGCTCGTGTGAGATAGTGTTTGTGATGTACTACTACATGCAAACATGCTACTCACCCTCCCAAGATTTATACAAACTTTCCTAACAAATTATAATAGTTCTAAAATGAAAGTTATTTTCGAATCTTGATTTTTCAAGCCAAGACTTCTTGATCTTTTATTTAACCACAGATCTCAAGGATACCTTGCTCAAAAGACGTTTCAAGGTCTTAAACAATTTCAGGGTTTTGAAAATATTTTTAAATTTGTAAACCTCCAATTGAGATCCAAACAAGACTAGAAGTCTACTTTAACAAAACAGATTCAGACTTAACATGCAATGACTGATTCAATAAGTTTTGATATAAAACTTATATTCGGATCTGTACGCCTTAAAACTTTAGCAAGAGTTCTTTTGTGTTCCTTTTATTTTTGTACACCAGTATTTCATAAATATTAAATAAAAATTAGAAACAAACAACTCACTAGATCTAAAAAATTATTTTTGAAACTAAAAGTTTTTATTTCAAAAACTCGTTGAAACAGTATAGATCTAAACTATCAAATCTAAAAACGAGAACATAAAATATATCGTGTGATGTTCTCTTTTAGAAAGACTTAGTTTCAATGATGAAACTTAAATCGCTCTTAGAGATGAGTTTTGAGAGAATCAAAGATTTGAAGAGGTCTTCAAACGAAAACACAAAACCAACAACATAGAAACCCTAGAAGGATCTAACTCTCAAAAGATGGGTTTTCTGGTGTAGGGACTTTTAGGTTTTTGGTGTTCGGTTTGGGGGAAGACTCATAGTGGTTTGAACTACGAAGAAAAATAGGTTTTCTTCTTCTAATCTCTCTCTCTACTTTCCCTCTCTTCTCCCTTCTCTCACTTCTCTCTACTCTCTCTTTTCTCTCAATTTTAACGAAATGGCAAAAGTCTCAAAATGCTGAGGCTTAGTCTCTTTTTATACTAAGCGTAGAAGGATCCAGAACATCTGCCTCTATCCTATGGTTGAGATTAACTCTAGATGAGTTGACTTAAATCCAACGGTTTAACACAGGCAGTGGGTTAAATGAACACTGATTTGTTAAGGTTGGTGTAGACACCCCATTTTATTACCCCTGACTCTCCTTAGGTACCTAGTACCTCCCTTCATAACTATAAACCCTGGTCACATCCCGAGTACTGACCTGAAAGCCATTGGGCACTCCCCGGCTCAGTTTGACCCAAAAGTCAAACTCTTCGTCTCGACTAAGACGGAATGAATCTTCGAAGGGTACTGAATACCCTTTCCAATGGTCCGTCCCGTGCGCGATTCTGACTTACCATGCGGACGAACGGTCCGTTTGCGTCCGAAACCTGACCTAGAGGTCATCGGACACTCCCGGGCTCTGTTTGACCTAAGTCAACTCTTCATCTCAATCGAGGCTGAATGAATCTTCAAAGGGCCCTGAATACCCTTTCCAACGGTCTGCCCTGTGCGCGATTCCGACTTTCCATGCGGACGAACGATCCGTTTGACTCCAGAAAGCCACCGAGCCCTTCCCGGGCCCGGTTGACCAAAGTCAACTCTCCAAACTAGGTCAAACTCTTTTTAATGTCAAAGTACATCTCCTAACCTTTCCAATGGTATGCCCCGTGCACGATTCGGACTTACCATACGGACGAACGATCCATTTGCGTCTGAACAATTCCCTGTCCAGCGGATCGACAAAATCTTTCGAGCCACATTTAACCCAAAGTCAACTCCCGAACTCGGGAGTGATCCAAAGTTCTTTCGAAGGTCTCTGAAATACCTTTCCAACGGTAGGCCCCGTGCGCGATTCTGACCAACGGTTTGCTCTCGACGGCCAATTTTCCGAAAAAGCCTGAAGCGCACTGCTAAATGGCAGGTCCCAGACCCTGCCTATCAGCACCTGCCGATAGGTAGTGCCATGGCAATGCCGATTGGCAGACACCTGGGCCTATAAAAGGATGCCTTGGCCTCATTTGCAAGGGGAGCTCAGATCAGAAGAAAATCACTCTCAGCAAACCCCCAGAAACCTCTCTCGAAGGCAGCGTGATTTCAACTTCCAAATACCTTTTTCACTTCCACTTTTCATTATCCCTTTCATCAAACTTGACGAATTAACCACTCTCCATCATCATCCAAGTGCAAGGGCTGCTTTTCAACATTCAAGATCAAGCTTAAGATCTTCAAGAAGGTCCAACTTTCTCAAACTCTCTCCTAAATTCTCTTGAATTCCCAATAACTTATTTTCTTACTTAGCACTTTTATTATCTCATCTCACACATCCTAATATACTTTTTATTTTGTATTATTGCACATCTCTTATTTTCATATAAATAAAACCCAAAAAATAAGAAAAAAAGGGTTTGCTCATAAATTCCAAATACGGATTCTCACACTTTTTCCACACTCTTCTCACAACTAAAACACTTTTTTTCTACACACACACTCACACTCACAAATAAGAGATTTCTCCATTTGGAATTATGGGATAAACCCCACCCCTCGTTTTGTATGCGAACTACGTGAACTTTGATGCTTTTATAGGCTACGTAGGCGTCTCGGGATAAAACCCGAGACTCGAGTCCTTTTCTCACTTTTTCTCTTATTTTTTTATCTTCTCTTTATCTCATTATCTATTATATTCTATATATTCGTTCTTAGTGGCATATTACTCCACTTACGTTATCGTTCCCTTATGACGATCAACGCAAGGGTAATCGCGCAAATCCTATTTTCTACATTAATCTCACATTCCTACGGATGACTCGCTATATCTTTTCCGTGATACAAGTCGAGGATTCCTACCTCCATTCTATATATACACATTGCACACATATCACGGGGGAAAACATAAAGGAAAATAGCAAATATCCATGAGAGACCGAAAGGGCGGAATGGGTGCCTAACACCTTCTCATTTCGTAACTAAGCCTCCGAACCCTTTTCGAATCATTTTGGTTTCGCACGCACCAATATGTCTTTGGATGCCATCCTTCGGGGTGGCTTCCCCTTTTTCTTTTGTCTGTTTTGAGTAAAATAGACTGGAGACTCTAAATCTCTCTACATTTTTACACCTCACAAATCGACACCGGCCGAAGCGCTCTCCCGAGAGGGGACGCACGGGACCCGAAGGATTCCCTTCCTTCCTTTTTCCCTCCGCGGGATCGGGGATGGCCACAGTGGCGACTCCGCTGGGAACTTTTATTATTTTTGAGGGCTTGACTCTATTTACATGGATTCTATATTTGTTTATGTCCCCTCCCCCCCCCCCCCCCCCCCATATCTGCCTATCCCTCTTTCTCACATGTGTATCCCATGCTTATGCTTATATTCACACACTTGTAGAAAATTCTCCATGTACACTTCACACCACGTGCACCTAGGATCACATGTATATCCCCATGTTGCACGCATCACCCATCCATACTTGGTGTACCTTTTGAGGTACTTATACTTTGTTCCCGGTTTGACATAATCAAGAAAGGCATTCTCATCATAAGATACTAATAAGAGAATCATGCATGATTCACACGATATCACCAAAGAGCATTGATATTGACCAAATTTTACCCAGTAACTGGAGGGTCACTTCGTGATGGGCGCTGGTCCAGCAGGTCGCAGTTAGCCTAAGCGATATGACTCTCACCTTTCATTGGCCAAATACCTTCGACGTATATCGAACGGTTCCCCCGCATCGTACCGCTTGACCGAAGTCATGACGGGAGGTATATCGCAGGGAATTCTTTCACGTACGCCGAGTATATCGAATTCGCTCTCACACGTACCATCCCCACGAGGTATATGGTGAGGCAAATTCACGTACACTCAGGTATATCAAATGGCTTGTCCACACGTACCGATTGCTCGCAAGAGCAAGACGTATATCGTGGAAGTCAAGCCAAAGGGGGGAACCCATGCCGATTCACCCAACCAACTGCATACCCACATATAGGTGTCAAACCTAGGACACGCACTTTAGATTGCCGGTTTTAACCCGAAACTCTGCCGAAATTCCGGGTCGGCCTGCCGCCCAATTTTTGCGCATTTTTTAAACGGGACCCTGTCCGCGAGCCTGGTTACAAGTCCAAACGTAGCTTTGCATATATTAAGACCCCCACTTTTCCAGGCTCGGGTCCCGTCCGGCATTGCATTTAAGAGGATTAAATACAAGAGAGAACATAATAATCATGCTGAGTTCCGTCTTAAAAAAAAAATCCAAAAACATTTCTCCCTTCTTTATTAAAAATCCAAAAACATTTCTCCCTTCTTTATCAAAAATCCAAAAATAGTTTCTTCCCTTTCTTTTCAAAAATAAATCTCATCCTACGCCATCTCAGATCAATCGCACGCCTTTGACCTGGCTCCCTATTGGCTTAGGTCTTCAGTCAAATCACCCCGGAGTTTCATCCACTCCTCTACTACTTCTTTCGAGTCTGAAACCCATCCATCTTCCATGGAGAATGAAGATCAAGCACCAGTCATACAACCGGATATGCCGACAGTCCTAGCTCAGCTCGTGGACAAGATTGACAACCTCCAAGCTGAGGTCCGACAAATGCAACGAAACCAAGTTCTTATTCCTCAAGAGCCCGAGGCCCTGTTCCCTCGTGCTATGGGTCCACCCGAGCCTATCTGGGTCCCGAAAGAATATCAGCACGCTCCACGTGCCCCTCCTGCCAATGGGTCACCGCCTGCCCAACTTCCAATGCTAAACATTGCCCAACCTGTGGCTAACCTGCTTGTAGTCGCTGATCCAAAGGAGGAGGAGTTAAACAAAGTCAAAGAGGATCTCAAGATGCTCACTACGAAGTTTGACCAAGTCAGGATCTCTGGGAATTACATGGACTACACCCATATGTCTCCTTATCCTAAAGCAAGGTTACCCGAGAAGGTTAAGATGTCAAACATCGAGAAATTCGGAGGGAGTGGACCCTCGATTGTCCATCTTCGCAGTTATCATCGTTTCATGACTCTCCTAGGGGCTTCTGAAGAAGTGATGGCCCAATTGTTTTAGCAAACTTTGAAGGATAGTGCCCTCCGATGGTTTTTATCTCTTGAGGAATCGAGAATCCGTAGCTGGGAGGATGTAGCCCGAGAATTCATATCGCAGTACAAATAAAACTAAGAGCTCGAGGTCACCCGCCGTGATTTAGAGATGCTCAAACAAAACTCGAGAGAATCAGTCAGTAACTTTATATCTCGATGGAGGGAAAAAGCATCCACCATGCCAATCGGCCATCTGAAGAAGAACAAGTCAATATAGTGAAGAATAATTTCTTGCCCCATGTCCGAGCAACCATGTGAGGAAAGTACTATCCCCACTTTCGAGCTCTCAAAGAAGCAGGAGTAGAAATCGAGGAAGGTCTTGCCAAAACAGAAGTTGAACCGAAGAAGGTGTCCGAACAGTTCACCCCTAGAAAGTATGACAAGCCTGCCAGTGCTACAGTCTCAACCATCAACAACATCTCTCAACCAACCACATCATGGGCACCAGAAAGTCGCCCTGCCCCTGTCCGAAGGGAATATACTGAGCTCCATGCTCCCCTCTCCAAAGTCTACCAAGCCTTGTTAAGCCGAAACCTTATCAAACCCCTGAATCCCCGTCCATTGCCCAATCCACTTCCCAGAAATTTTAAGACCGATGCTCATTTTGCCTTCCACCAAACTGCTGGCCATACCACCGACCAATGCTTCCACCTTCGAAATATGATCCAAGATCTCATCAATCGGGGTACCATCGCCCCACCAGCTAATCCTAAGCCAAACACTACCCATAACCCCCTCCCAAATCACACCAATGCCATCTTCTTGTAAGAAAACCCAGATTTCGATCCCTCAACTCAAATCACACCCATATAATCTCCTAAACCTCTTCAAATTTGCCCATATCTCCTCCTATACCCTACTAGCCTCACTGATCAGGCACTGTCACTCCTTACCAGAGCATGCATCGCCGTCCATACCCGTTCTGAAGATGGAAGCATGGAATTGTCAGAGGTCTTAAATCAACTCCTAGAGTTTGGGATGAAATTTCCCTCACAGATGATTATCGACTGCCAGAGGTTCAGTACGCTATTTTTGGAAGCACGAAAATGGGCCCGAGAATTAGATAGTTGGATGATACCAACCGATGAAGTCAGTTTAGATGATGTTGTCCAGATCATGGCGGGGGCATTCAGGCGAACCAACAATATTTGCAGTATCACCGAGTTATTTAGTGCTTTTAAGCTATAAGGGCACCTGGTCCCTTCACCCTTACACATCCTCATTGAATGGGAAGACCTATATGAGGAAGCCATTGAAGTTATGGAATGCATTGACTTCACGAGGGAAAACAGAATTGTTGCCACCGGATGGGGGGAAGAATTCGAAGATTCGAGTGGAGAGCAAGCTTCAAAAAGAATTGGCCCAGTAGCCGACTTATGTGGGATGATATCATTTAAAGAACTCCTCGGAGATATAGACAGGGTGGCATAGCAGCCTGAGATCGATGAAGAAACGGGATTCATGTTTTTCTCTTCTTCGGTAAATCACATGACCAGATCAGGGAGACATTACCAAATTCCAAACTCACTACCAGCCAATGACAAGGGGAAGGGCGTTGAAAACCTTCCTATGCCAGAACTGACCATTGAGGAGAGTAAGATCCTTGATCAACTGAAGAAAACCCAAGCTAACATCACTCTATGAGGGCTTTTAATGTCTTCCCAGCTACACAGAAATGCTTTAATCAAGTTACTCACTGGACCTATAGTTCCTCCCTCTACCACACCTGAAGAAGCGGTAAATTTGGTCGGATCCTTGACCTCCACCCGAATGCTGTCCTTTTCTGAAGAAAAAATCCCCAAAATTGGGCCAAACCACAATCGCGCACTCAACATCTCCGTCAAAGTTATGGGGAAGGTTGTACTGCTCTCTCTCGTTGATAATGGATCCTCTTTGAATGTCTGCCCACTCAGAACCTTCAGATGCTTGGGGCTCAAAGAAAGTGACCTCGCTCCAACCTCCGCTGCCGTGCGTGCCTACGATAATACCCGTCGGGAGGTAATGGGATCCATAAAACTTGCAATAGGGGTTGGCCCTATAAACCCCGTCGTCGAATTCCAAGTCATCGATATCCCAGCCTGTTTCAACCTGTTGCTCGGACGACCCTGGATCCACAGTATAAAGGGTGTCTCTTCCTCATTCTATCATAAATTAAAGTTCTTCGCCGACGGGAGAGTTATCACCATTTTGGGCGACGACGACAATGCCGAAGGTGCAGGCACCAGCAGTCCAATTCTTGAGATACAGCATGGGTCAAATAATATTCTCCTATCAGGATTCCGAGTTGAGCCACCTCTACTCCCGGCAGGGGATGGTTTCAAAGAAAGGGTTTGTCCAGAATATGACCCTCGTGGCAATGTCAATGTGATTCAGATGTTCAGAAACATGCACTTCATGCCCAGACTGGGGCTAGGACAAAGGCAGCAAGGGATACTTGAGCCCATCGAACTGAAGAAAGATTTCCCTCCTTGCGGCTTGGGGTATCAGCCATCAGAACAAGAGCTAAAAATGATCCGTCAATCTCGACCAAAGAGGAGACTAGACTGCGTCCGAACTATCTCGGGAGGCTCCTTAAATGTACGATTCATCAAAGAGGGCGAGGATTTCCCCTTTTGCGGTTTTCCAGAACCATGGTACGACCACACAGACAAGAAGATGAAGCCTGGAATGGATATCTTTTTCCAAGACAACTACTCATGGGCCAAAAGTTCCCCACACTGCGTACAATCGCTCATCAAAGATACTGAGGAAACTGAGGAAAGTGACTCCGAAGATTCCTTCAACTTACAGACACTAGGGCTGACACTCTGCATGGTTCATTCAAGCACTACATCAATGGACCCATCCCGTCTGATTAAAGCTGCTGATACACCTCTCCTCAACTGGCATGCTGCGCCAGTTCTACCTCTTGAAATCTCCCCTAACCCCAATGTTTACCCTGTTTCTTCTTTTGTTGTCTATCCTTGCTCAAATGTAATCGAGACCTCCTTTGATGAGGTTCTCAATGCTGTTTTTCCTATCAATGAAATAAACGAAGATTTTGAGTATCTTGCTGTGCCTTACATTAATTTTTTAGATTCTAATCAAACTTTTGATGATGATGATTTTGTAAATGAACAATTCTTAACTGATTTAAATAAGGTTAATAACGAACAACATAACTGCATTCAAGTTAATGAAGAAGAGACTGTCATTATTAATCTTGGTTCTAGTAGCCAACTGCGCAAGATTAGGATAGGGGCCACCCTTGACGAGCATGAGACCGCACAACTCAAAGAATTGCTAAAGGAGTTCGTGGATGTCTTCGCATGGTCCTATGACGATATGCCAGTATTGATCCTGAAATAGCTCAGCATGAAATCCCCACTCTCCCAGATTACAAGTCGGTTAAACAAAAGTTGAGAAAGCTCCGCACCGAATGGTCGCTTAAGGTCAAAGAAGAGGTGGTCAAACAGTTGAACGTGGGTTTCATTCGAGTAATAGAATATCCCACATGGATACCCAACATTATACGTGTACCAAAGTAAGGAGGGAAGGTTCGAATGTGTGTGGATTATCGAGATTTAAACAAAGCCTCTCCGAAGGATGATTATCTGTTACCCAACATCGACATGATCGTGGACAACACAGCCAGTCATGCTATCAAGTCATTCGTCGACGGGTTTTCCGGATACAACCAAATCAAGATGCACCCCGACCACCAAGAAAAAACCGTATTTATCACCCCATGGGGAACCTTCTGCTACACCGTTATGCCATTCGATCTCAAGAATGCTGGGGCTACCTACCAGAGGGACGCTATAACCATCCTGCATGATCTGATTCATAAAGAGGTCGAGGTTTATGTGGATGATATGATTATCAAGTCCAAAACTAGAGAAGGTCATATTTCAGCTCTTCGGAAGTTCTTCGAACGACTGCGACAGTATCAGATGCGACTTAATCCACAGAAATGCATCTTCGGCGTTACAAAAGGAAAACTCTTAGGATTCATGGTCAGTGAGAAGGGGATAGAAGCAGATCCTGCCAAGCTGAAGGCCATACTTGAGATGCCACCACCCCGAACAGAGAAAGAAGTCCGAGGTTTTCTTGGGAAATTACAATATATCAGCCGGTTCATCAGCTAACTAACCTCCACCTGTGAACCTATCTTCAAGCTCCTCTGAAAGGATTCAACCAAGGTTTGGAACGAGGACTGCCAAGAAGATTTTGATCGAATCAAACAATACCTGACCCAACCTCCAGTTCTCATGCCACCACAGCCTGGTCTCCCTTTGCTCCTATACCTAACCATAACCGACACTGCAGCTGGTGCTTTGCTAGCCCAATACCTTGAGAACTCCCGTAAAGAAAGAGCCATCTATTATGCTAGTCACAAATTGGTCGGGTACGAGGTCAACTACACTGCTTTAGAAAAAGCATGTGTCGCGCTTGTCTGGGTCACCCAAAAGTTACGACACTACATGCTCGCCTTCCCCATTAAGCTTGTATCCGGAATGGATCCCATCAAATACCTGCTTGAGAAATCCGCCTTATCCAGTCGAATGGCCCGATGGTTGATACTCCTAACCGAGTTCGATATTGTGTACGTCACATAGAAAGCCATGAAAGGAAGAGCCATCTCTGACTACCTCGTGGATTACCCCGTAGAAGAAGCTAATGTCTGGATCTCTGAATTCCTAGACGAGAATATCCTTTGCACTGCCCAAGACAACCTCCGATGGCAAATGTTCTTTGACGGCGCTGCCAACAAAAAGGGATATGGCATTGGGATACTTCTGGTCGCCCCAGATGACTCCTACACTCCTATCGCCATAAAATTGGATTTCCCTTGCACCAACAACATGACAGAATATGAAGTATGCACAGTGGTCCTCAAAGTCGCCCTCTTTAAGTCCCTCGAAGATCAAGGAGATGATGGGACAAATCAATGTCCTTGTGGGTGAGGGTTTTGCCCTAAAATGTCTCATCAATTTGCTTAAGGCTTTCAAGAAAGCTGACCTGACCTCCTTTTATGCGAAGATCCAGACTACTACCCCCTCTTAAAATACGCTAACTGAGAAGATGGACACTTTAAACTCTGAAATTGCTAAGGCTGAGGAGGAGGTTGTGGCCATCAAGGAGTCTTTGGTTAAGGTTGAGACGAAGGTTGATCAACTTCAGGAAGAGATGGGCAGTGAGGAATCTTCTTTGGCCTCTCTTCTACCTCATCATCACCATAGGATTTTAAACTCCTCCAGCTTGTTGTTTGTTATAAATGACCCAAGTGTTTATTAAAAGGACTTTGGAACTAAAAAAAATGTACTACCTCATTTTTGCTTTTTTTTTTGTATCTCAAGGCAGTAGATCCTCTTTTGTGTCTGAATGCATAAGATTGAATTTCCTTTTACTTTCATGCAAACTGTCTCTGAGAAAGAACGAAAAACTTGTAGTTGATTCAGCATTATCCTCATGTTATCTATATAATTCCCAAAAGTTCTATATTCTGACAAGTTCTGAGAGCATGCTCTCTTTTCAATTTACTTATATCTATAGCATTAACTACAAGCACCCCCCCCCCCCCAAAAAAAAAAACAGAAGCAAAGATAAATTAACAACCAGATGAAATATATTTTGAGCATTTGTTGTTAAGTTTAAAAGTCTCCTCATCCTCAACCTTCGAGATCTCACAATAACCTGAATCATGGGCCTTTCGTACAACATAAGGTCCTTCCCAATTTGCTTCGAACTTAGCAACGAGAGACCCTGAATGTGTATTGTACAAGCCTTCAAAACTATATCACCTTCTTGGAACTTTCTTGGCTTTACCATTTTGTCATAAGATCTGGACAGATGCTTTCTATACATCTCAAAATTCCTTTTCGCATTATCTCTGTGCTCCTCCAATGTTTCCAGTTGTATATGACGACTATGGGGGAGCATTGTACTTTATAGGTTATAGCGAGAAGAAGGTACCTCGAGCTCCACTGGGAGAATTTCTTCAGCGCCAAACACTAACGAGAAAGGGGTGTATCACGTAGGGTTCCTCTTTATGATTCTATATGCCCATAAGACCTTTGGTATTTTATCATCTCAAGTTCCTGGGAAATCTTCTAACACTTTTGAAAGGTTGTTCACCAGAGCTTGTTCGTGGTTTCAGCTTGTCCATTGCACTTAGATTAGGCCAGCATTGATTTGTGGTGAATAATAGAGTACTTTTCTGTGGGCAACCGCACATCACTACTAACAAATGGGGTCCCATTTTCTGACAGAAACACCTTCGGGAGACCAAATCTGTAAATAATATACTCATTCATAAAGCACACAACCACCCCAGTCGTAGCCATCTTCAATGGTATAACATCTGCCCATTTGGTGAAGCACTCCGTATCCACCAGTATCCAGATCTTTCCCCTCTAAGAGGGGTTGATTGCTCCTACTAGATCGAATACCCATGTGTGAAATGGAAAAGGAGTGGAAAGAGAATGTAGGTCCACTGAGGGATCATGAATCATATTCTCATGGAGCTAACACGCCTTGTATTTTCGGACAAACTTCACTGAATCTTTTTCTATGATGGGACAAAAATACCTCAATGTCATTAGTTGGTCACAGAGTTATGCTCCCCAAATGTGGCCTGACTCATGTGCTTGCTTTAGTACCTCAGCTGCTTCCTCCAGCCTGATGCATCTTAGGGGCCTAATGTGGTAACCTTTTCGGTATAGCTTCCCCTCCTGAACATAATAGCTGGACACTTGACATTTCAGTCTTGTGGCATCATCTTTATACATGGGAACAATCCCATCAACCAGCATATCTAGGTATGGTTATCTCCAATCTGATGGTTGATCTATGAAGTTACACATTCGCAGCTTGGTAATATAGTAGGCATTTCCCACAATCTCTCTGTAGTAATGTAGCATCTTGTTTCATCGCCAGCCAAAAGCATCTTGCCCTCTGAATTCTTTATTATAAAGATATTTCTGTTGTCTCGCAGCTTTTGTCATGTATCTCTATCAGCCTCCTCTTAGATTATTTAGGTCCCACACTCATAGATAGCCACCCCCCTTTATTTTTATAGTATTGATTGCCCGAGGTGGTAAAATATTGTGCCAGTTCGACCAACATTAGTGACCTTTAACCCGTTTCCACTTATTTTCGTGCTCCCCCTCTAGTCATTTGCTATCATCAGAAGATAAAATTTCTATGAAAGTTGAGGGTGGCATTCTCTTTTTTATTCGAACAACTGTTAATTCTCCGTAAAAAGTAATTTTTTAAGTAATTGTGTCGTAAGCATCGACATGTCTGTTCACCGTCCTGGGGTGACTCTTGATCTTCACTTCGTGGAACTGGCCGAGCAACCTCTGTATGATTATTCGATAAGGTGCTAAGGTCATGTACTTAAGATCTACTCTCCATTCACCTGTTGCACCACCAGATTAGAATCCCCTTTTATCGTCAGCACATAGATACCTCTTCGTAAAGCCTACATTTGAAGTCTAACTTGAAGGACGGCCAGACCTCTTCTTCCCTTTGGCATAGAATCACTCCTGCCCATCCTGTGCCTTCAGCCGAAGAGCCAACAAACTGCATACTCCATTCTTTTAGGTTGGCTTCGAGGTAGTTAGCCTGAAAATCATCTCATGGCAGCTCCTCAATAGGTGGCTCAAACGTTCCCAAAGGGAATATGGCCAATAGATCTGCATAAGCTTAACTTTTAATCGCTCGAGGAACCAGGCACTTGAGATCATACTCCGAAAGAATTAAGAACACCGAGCAGCCATGCCTATTAACACAGTTCTAGCCAGCAAAAAAATTATGGGGTCACATCTAGTAATGATGTGAACCGTAAAAGATAACATGTAATGCCTAAGCTTTTGAGCAACAAATACCAGAGTTAGATAATGTCTCTCAATGATTGTATACCTAGCCTCAGGCCCGTATATGATTCGACTTAGATAATACACAAGTTTCTCCACGCCCTCCACTTCTTGAGCCAGCAATGCCCCTATTGATCTTTTAGTGGATGTGAGGTAGAGGTGCAAAGGAATACCTGCTCGAGGAGGAACCATCATTTGGGGGGATGTCAATAACTTCTTCAACTAGTCCAGATCTACCTCATTTGGATGCTCCCATATGAACTTTGCCTTTGCTCGCTGGAGCTCCATCAATGGGTAAATGACTTCAGCCAGCCCGGGCACGAACCTCCTTAAGTAAGAAACTTTCCCCAAAAAACTCTTCAACTCTTTCGCTGTGTTTGGTCTTGACATGTTGAGGATACCTTATCGTTTATCTAGATCCATCTTCACCCCTTGTATGTTCACTACATATCCTAAGAATTTTCCACTAGTTACGCCAAATGCACATTTCAAGGGGTTCATCTTCAATATATACTTTCTGCACCTTGTGAACACTCTCCTCAAATTTGCTATTTGGGTAGTCTCCATCTTGGACTTTATCACCAAATCATCCACATAAAACTTTATAATCTCATGAAAGAGCTCATGGAATATAGCCATCATGGTCCTTTGGTAGGTATCCCCTACGTTCTTTAGTCCAAAAGGCATAACAATATATATGAAGTTACCTAATGGGGTGTGAAATGTTATCTTCTCGGCATCTTTCAGTTCCATTTTGATCTGGTTGTATCCCACGTAGCCATCCATAAAGCTATACATCTCGTGTCCTGCCATTGCGTCTATCAGTTTATCAATAGAAGGTAAGGGGAACTCATCTTTTGGGCATTCTCAATTCAGATCTTTGAAGTCCACACAAATCCGAATTTAGTTCTTGTCCTTATTCCCTATAGGTATAATGCTAGACAACCAAAAGAGGTGTTGGATGGGGGTAATCAAACTCGTAGTGAGTAACCTCTGAACTTCTTCCTTTATTTTCAAGTCTAGCTCCGATTTATACGTTAGAGTGGCATGTTTCACCGGTATTGCTAATGATATAACATTCAACCTATGGCAGCTTACCTCTTGGTCTACCACGGGAATTTCAGTATATTTCCATGCGAACACATCTTTGAATTATCTCAGCAGCTCCACTAGATCTCTTTTGGCGGTGTCATTAAGGTCTTTCAAGACAAATATTGGTCTAGGGTCGTCCCCTTCTTCAGTTAGGTTTATCTGCTCTAACTCTTAAACTTGGGATCTTGGTTTATCCCTCATGCATTCCAGTTACCTCCTCCACAAAATCCTAAATGTTAAAGTTGTCAATCACCAAGCACTGGCCTAAAATGTCCACCAAAACACATTCATAGATCGGGTCAATCTCATTATCCAAGCCTTCGACTGCCCGCTCACACCTTCAGAGTTTATAGATAATCTTGTCGTTGGTCAAAACTAATTTTTTGCATTGGCATGGTTTCTCTTCCTGGCGGGGTCTTTTGCGAGCATTTTCTTCTAATTTTATCATTAAAAATCTACTGAGCACACTTTGATGTTGGACTTGATGTTATATTGGATCAATTCGGGGGGTCATTCGGTCGCGAAGCTGTCTCGACAGGCTGGGAGGCCTAGCCACCCCGCGTGCCTTTTTTTCCTCCTCGTAAGCTATTACTGGGTGAGCTGGTGCATGTACGTTTTCCCTAGTGCTGGGGATATTAATCCCCCTATGAATCTTGTAATCACAGTAGATTTTGTAGCTAACTCTGTGTAGAATGTTGTATCTACCAAGTGAGCTTCCTACTTCGCGAAAGGCTTCTTAGATGCTCGAATGACTATCTCATTCCCTTCGACATTTGCCTTTGCACACTGGTGATATGTGGAAGGCACCAAACCATGATTATGCATCCATACCCTCCCTACGAGCAACTGGTAGGACAACTCACAATCCATGAGGTGGAATTTAATATGAGAAGTGGTTTTCCCCATTCTGATCCCCACATTCACATAGCCTATCGACTTGCTCGACTAGTTATCATATCCTGTTATTGACAACGGACTTTGCACAATCCTTTTCTCAGAGATATTGCAATCATAGAATGACCCCATAGGCATAATGTTGATAGAGGCTCCCCCATCCATCAAGACACACCAGTTTACGCTCGCCGTCACATAAAGTGGTTTGTTGTGCGGGTATCTAACCAACCGATCTGCCTCTAAAAAGGTAACCTACGAAAGGAACTTCTTCACTAGCTTGTCCATTGGCCGTTTACATCATAGGTTTGGGGCCATGGTTTTCTTGGAAATTTTTAAGATTTCTCGAGTAACCTCCAGTCGAGAATCCTCCGGTAGTCCCACTTGGTCGAAGAACAAACTAAACTTCTGTGATCGCGCTACTGCAGCGCACTCCACCCAATGGTTAGCTTGCTCTTCTTCTATCTTGTAAACCTCCTCCATATCTCTGTATGTTGATTCATCATATGCTATCACCGCATTTACCCCCTAAGAAGCAGGCCTCCAGTTGCCTGCTTAAATCATCGATCGGACTCCACTCGTCTTCCATTTCCTCTTCTAGCGTCAAACAAGACATTTGAGATAAACACTCTTCTAGGGAATATTTAAAATCTTCCTCCTGGAATCTATTCTCCATCATCAACCATTCTGCCTCCTCATCAAAGGCACTAGCCATGTTTGCTCCATGCACTGACAAAGGGTTATTGTTCACGTTGACTTGCAACAGCTTGATATCTCCTTTCTTGACATGTCTGTTTATTATTTTTTTGAGAGCAAAACACTTGCTCGTTGGGTGTCCCACCCTGTTGTGTACCACGCAATACTTCGGGCCTTCTCTGTCTTCTTGAGTTATGGGTGCTGTGTCGGCCACAATGGGTCAGCACACTACACCAAAATAGTCAATAAGTAACACTACTGTAGTGTTACTAAACTAATTACTAACACTAAAAAAATGTTAGAAAAAAGGCGTGGGAAAGAAAATTACTAACATTTTTTTACCATTACTAAATTATGTGTTACTAACACTATTTTATCGTTACTAAAGTGTTACAAAATTCTATGTTAGTAACACTTTTCTACCATTACTAAAGTATTACTAATTTCGTAACACATTCCTAACACAATTTTTGTAACACATGTAGTAACAGTATAGGTCCGTTACTAATATTAAAAAAATAAAAAAAACATAATATTTATATATATTATAATACACACACACACACACACACACACACACTAGGGTATACAATATTCAAAATTGCTAACATAATGACAACAAATAGCTGTCGATCCGATTTAATTTCAATATAAATAAGTTAAATTAAAAAAAATGGGCAAAATCTCCTTTATTTATAGTACTATCCACCTTCTTAAGGTATAAAAAATAGTACAACAATATAAATAGTGCTTAACAACAACACTAATACACATCCAGACAATAACCTCAATAAAAATTAATAGCCCAAATTCCATTAATAGAAAATTCATCTCAATATATATGAAATTCATCTCAATACACTAGGCAATTTGAGAAATCTAAGAATTGTTCATCTCTATACGTAAGCCAATTTGGGAAATCTAAGAATTATCATCATGAAGATGAGTTAGAATCAAGTACAGCTTAAACTAATACCACCTCCACTCAAGGCGATGCCTTATTCCGTGGTTTGACATAGGATGCGTCGGCTTCAACCACTGTGAGTTTGTGGTTGGAGACAGTGAAGAAAAGTTCTTGATTTAGTGCAGATTTAATGATTCTTAGGAGGTTGGTTTCCCCAGACTTCACTGGAACTATCACAATATCTATAACACAATACGAAAAACATGAGATGAGAAGAGAGTTAATTTTAAGTTTTGGAAAGGGTAGAGAGGAAATAATGAGCTTAAAGAAGCAAACCTTAGCGCGAGCAGTTATAAAGACCACCAGGTTGATCGTTGATGGTATATGCATCAGATATATTTGGAGTTGCTCTTGTTCTCGTGGTTTGCCTCACAATGTCTATTTGGTTTACATCCCACCATTCACCCGATCACATAAGTCATCCACATTATCATATCATGAGGTATTAAGATCCTTATTTTAACACAGATATATCTATTATGTGTTATAATAGTACTAATAAAATGAACAAAAGTTTACCAAGTTGAAGTGGCATATGTTCCACGCTTATTCCCACCCGACATGCGGTGACCCACAAATACCCGACCAAACCCACCTTACCTAACTTCCTTTCAACCTTATAAAATTGGTGATCCTCCTACTTGAACCTGAAAAGGCCAAGTCAAAATTAAATAAGAGAATTATCACGATTCAATACAACATAGGAGCATCGGGAGAAGTTCTAATTTTAATTACAGAACTGCCCTTTTACGGGAAAGAAGTCTCTTTGTCATTTTGTATCACAACCATGTGTCATGATCAAGGCTCAAGGAGAAGAGCATAATCTTAATGCTTTATCTATTGCTTGTGTAACGAAGGAATGAACTGTTAGTTTTTTTTTTCCAGTGTTGTAAAACTCATATTTTACAAAATTGCAAAAGTGTTATAAAAAATGGTAGCCATCAAAATAATAACTTAAGTTCATTTCGTATCACAATTCAATACAACATAGGAGCATTGTGAGATTTGTGTATAATGTTGATTGGGCCAGTCTTGTAGTGTTGATTTTTAGATAATAAAAGTTTATTAGCAACACAGATTTGTGTATAGTGTTGATTGAGCCATTACTAATTTAAGTGTCACTCACAACATTTAAAAAAAATACCTTTCCAAAGTCTCTTTGGTGAACCAAGGGAGCATTTGAGCAGGTCGAATATCCACCTTTGGAAATTTGATCTCTCGCGAAATTGTGATGCGAAATGAATGGCTGCAATACTCCATACGCAAGATTTTTTATTGTGTTACCAGAAAAGATAACTAGATCACATCTTCAAACATTAATACAAAATGAGATAGACGTTAATAAACATAATGTAAAGAATTAAAATGAAGAAAACATGTTCCTAGTTATGGTTCGGATAAGGAGAACTAATAAATAATGTGATACATTGCTGAACAGACCCCAGTTTGAAAGGACAACTAGCAATGAATTTTAAAACAACCAATTTACATATTGAACAACCTATGCAAGGCTGGAAAGCATGTAGCAAACTATAATATGTCAATGTCATAATGTATATATCAGCTAATAAAAAAAACATGAAAAAGTAAGAAGGAACTAATAAAGTTAAACCAAACATTTCACATACTAAGACGCGGAATCCAAGTGACATAAACATACCTAAACGAAATACAGTGAAATTTCATTCTTTTGTTACAATGTAACTAAACAAAGTGATATGCATTCCATACTCACCATATAAACGCATTCATTCACCACGAAGAATATATTATTCTTGCATTGCATCTATGATGTTACACAGAGTATATATAGAACATAATTTGGGCAATACAATAAAAATAACAAATGGTGTTACCTTACTACGTATGTTGTGCAGTTCTATTTCATCGCTATTTTTGTGTGGAAGTTTTGAAATGATATTGATTCAAATGGTGTTGGAACGATTATTGTTCATATGGTGGTGCGTGGAGAGTTGTGAGAGATGGAATCACACCTCCCCCATATAATATAGATATTTCAAGGACAAAAAACATTCAACATACACCTACGAAGTGCACCTGTGCAAAAATTATGCCAAGCTTCCTACCGTAAAAAAAATTAAGACTCCAACCTCTAACTTAGTTCAACACTCCTACAACATGACACTAACCATTTGACATAACACAAAGGATTTCAAATAAACATAAACAATGAGAATGAACTTCGGAAGGAACTAAACATTTGGCATAAATGGGGGATTTTCGTCTCTTAGGTCTTATTTTAAAATTTGAACGGTGAAATTTCACTTTTTGAGTTGCTAAATTTTTTTGGTAAAATAATTTTTTTGAAAATTTTCGATTTTTGGGTGTTTGGAGATATTTTAGTGTTAAGGGGTCATTTTAGTCTTTAAAATAAAATTTTGCTAACTAAAAAAAAGAAGAAATTTTTGTTTTTTTCATTAAAAAAATGACAAATTTAAGGGCGAATCATTTTTTTTGTGGGGGGGGGGGGGGGGGTGGCGGCGGCTCAATTGTAATAATGGAAGCACTTGAAAATTTTTGAATTCTTAAACACATTAACTTGTGTTATTTGTACACTTTTTAAGTCACGAAAACAGTGAGAACCAAAATCTATTTTAGCTAAGCAAAAAAATAGATTTTAGTTCCTGAGTTGTAGACTTAAACTAGTGTTCCAACACTAGAGCTTCCCACATTCCAAACTCTTCTAATAACTGTTAACACTCAGCACAACCCCCACACCCCCTGTTGCTATATCGCAACCCATTACCATAAACCCAACCAACTACCATCTACAATCCTACCCTATTCACCCCAAAACCCCACGCTGACTTCTCTTCCTACTACCCTACCTTAACCCAACCTGCTATTACCCATGACCACTCCCCAACCCTAACAATCACCATTCCCATGCACACCTCTACCCACGCACCACTTACCCCTATACCTGCTACTCCACCATAACCTTTGTACCTACCCAACTACCATTAGTCCCTACTAAATGCCCTGACCTGATACGAACCCCATCCCTCACTTTACCCCCTGCCTTCACCTGTCCCATAGCTCATCCCTTTTCAGCCCCACACCTGCTCGCAACTCCCCCTGACCTCCTACTCCCTACCCCGTTGAGGTTCTCTGCCACCTGATAAGCTATTGAATTAAGTTGATATAATCAACTAATACAACCAAGGAATAAGTTATATCACTAAGTTGTCATTGAAATTCACAAAATCAACTAATCAGACCAGGAAATAAGTTATATCACTTACCAAATTCTGCCACAAGTGGTACAACTCTGTTATGTTTTTCCTTCTCCATTCCCTCAAATCAAATATATTCATTCCATATGCCAATCCACAAGCATGAGGATTAAATTTTTTCAAAATCAAAGGATTCAAAAAATTGAAGTGTCGCCTTCTCCATTCCCTCTTGATTGGAACTTTCATTCAAAACTTTATCAGTCATTTTAACTTTTTGAGTAAAAGTTTCCTCCTCTTCAAAAGTATTTTCACTATCGATTGGGGTACCAGAAGTTGGGTTGTAGTCCTGCATAAATGGGGGGAAGAAGTTGATATAAGAATCTATACACTTTTCTACTAATCTTACGAAGATCAAACGAGATAAAAATAATATAAGAGGATTCAATTTTGAGCATTTTTTTCACGTCGTCAAATTCTTTCATTTCATGATTCAAATTTCATCAATACAACACAAATTGGAATCACTAGAAAGACATAAGCATATGACTAGTACAATAAAAACAAAAAAAATACTTGTCATAGTTGTTAAACCGTGTAATATAATGTGGAGTTACCTAAGGTCTTTTTTAATGTATGTGAACAAATAAATTACATATTTTTTTGCTCAAACATATTTCATATCACTCCGAGGTCCTTACGATACAAAATAATAGGTAATATCAACAGCACTCTACAATCAAGAAACAAAATCAAACCTAAGGCCTAAAATAAACAGCAAACGCATCAATCAAAGAATGTAAAAATTACCAAAGCCTAAAATATATATTATGTGAAAAATTTTGAAGCCTAAAATATGTAAAAATTACCGAAGCCAAAGAATGTAAAACATCAGTAAGAGAAATAGATTTCAGCAGTGAAATCTTACTGAAAAGGTGAATCGAAACCTCTAGGTTTTGTTGAACAGGTAATTCTGTTGAACACGTGATTTACCGAACAAGTGATTTTGTCGAACAAGTGAGATCTCTAGGTTCTGCTGAACAGGTGAATCGAAGCCTAAAATATATAAAAAAAGAGTTAAGAAATCTTACTGAACAGGTGAATATAAACCTAAAGTCTAAAATATATACAACTACACACGATTCCGAATACAAATCTTATTGATTTCGATTTAATATCAACAAACATAGGTTTTGGGTTTTGGGTTTTGTATAAACAAACCGCGATTTCGAGTGAACATCATACACGTCAACCGCGTTTTCGAGTGAATATCATACCAAACTGTGATTTTGAGTGAACAACATACCTAGGTTTTAGGATTTCAAAGTGTATCATACCTAGGTTTCGAGTGATTCCAAACCTAGGTTTTGGGAGGTTAGTTTGGAGAAAAATAAGTCTTTGGCAGGTGATTTCCAGATGGTCTCATTTGGAATCGGGCTCTTTTTTGGGTTGGGGTAAGTTTACCTCATTTTTTTAAGAAAATGATTTCTTTTAAAATAAGGAACTAATATTAGTAACACTTATTCAAGATTAGTAATGGTAATTTAATGTGAGTAACAGTAACAGAATAATAATGTTACTAATAAAAAAAATAGTGTGTTAATAAATGAGCATTTTGGTGTAGTGCATGTTATCTCGAATCATGAGATCGTAGGTTTTAATAGCCTGCTCCACTGAGCAAGACAGCTTCGGGGGCCATCTTTGTCGAACTTCCTCTTGTTTCCTCTTCCCCTTTGGCAACGATTTCCTCCTTCTTTCTTTCCACTTTCATCATTGGCATAGTTCACACGAGGAGATAGCCCCCTCCCGAGCTACCTGATGGCTTTAGTAACAAGCTTGACAAGGCTGACGATGGTGTGGGCAGTGGCTTCACAACCAGGGAAATATTCCTCCCGAATTTAAGGAATGAAGCAAACGTACCCTCTTGAGTTTCATTTATCAAATGACATATATATTCGGGCAACAAGCCTTCTGTACAAACCTGTAAAAGCTTAGCTTCTCGTGTCTCCTTTCTCACATACGGAGATCGCTTGCGAAATCTCCTAATGTACGTCACTATATCCTCGTCCGACTTCTGTTTCTCTCAAGCCAATTGCAATTCATCTTCTGCTAAGAAGAACTTCTATACAAACTGAACATGAAGGTCCTCCCACGTGGCCACATTGCTTGGAGCCAAATGTGAGTACCATATGTAAGCCTTATTGGTTAGAGACTTGGAAAATTCTCTCAACCTCAGCTTCTTGCTGTTACAGTGGGCCCCAAGATTCTCCATAAACCTTTTAATATGCTCTTTAGGATTCACCCCTTTTCCTGTATACTTTTTCAAAGATAAGGGGAATATACCCCACCGGGTAGGGTTCGTTATTGTACTCCTTTAGGTACGGAGTATGAAGATTGTCATATACTGAAGAAGCTTCTCCTCCGATCTTAGAGGCCACCATCATTTTTAAAATATCCTTTTTCATTTCCTCTATCGCAGGTGGGGTTGAGTTGTGCTACATAGGAATCGTCGCTCCTGGGTTCGCTGTTGGTGGTGCGATCGGTGTGCCACTGCCTGGACACGTAGCTGAGGCCAAAGTTGGCGCAGTGGTGCCATGCGTCCCCCCTCATGCAGTGGAGGGGGCATTTAGCGATGGCATTGGTGGGGCAGCACTGTTGTTCGTTGTCTAAGCCATTCCCCCTGAGATAAAGGGAGCTTGTAGAGCCACTGGTAGGGTCACGAACGAACTAGGCCCCATCGTAGCCCTAACCCTGCCTGAACTGTCGGAGTCTTGATGAACTCAGTGAACAAGCTCATTACCCTGCCATCTGTGTAGGACCAGCGTCGGTCGTCCCAGTAACAGTGGGCACATCGGTCTCCTTTCACCCTACTCGCTCTCTGTCTGGAAAGATGGTGAGATCCTCTCTTCCTAACGCTGTATAGCATCAAAATTAATGTTCTTTGCCACATTATCGTTAGCCATCTCTCAAAAGAGAAGACCTCCCCAACAGAGTCGCCAAATGTAGTAGGTGAGTTATTGAAATGATACTAATGTCAAGGGAGGCGTAAACCCTTATCAAGATGGTGATTAGGGCCTCAGAACAATAATAATAAATACAAGTCCCAAGTCAGCACATTCAGTGTATAAAACTCTTGTATTAAATATGTTCTTACAACATAAATACTATAACGAAACAATCAATGAGGGGGATCCCACAGTTGACTTGATTGGAGGGAGTAGGAGTAAGCACCTTTAGTGTAATAAAGGCAAGTCATTAACCTTAAACACAAATGGAGTAAATGAGGTTGGTCACACAATAAATGTTCTCATGATAAACTCTCTTGTCTGGAAGTATTTTGGCAGCAGTTTGGGCTAGAAAAGTGCGATCCCTAAATAATATAACTTTGGGGGTATTTATAGGAGAGCAAGATCATTCGAGTGACCTTCCTATAATAAATGCGCTTGAACCCTTTTGACATCAACAGTCTTGTGCATTTAATGCCAAAGATATTATATTAAATTAGGTAGATATGATATTTTGGCGGGAACACTGTTTAGACTCTTGGAGATGTGATAACATTAATTAGGATGTGATGTGTCAGCTATGGACTTACCATCCTAGGAATATTTTTACTTGAGTGCTATTTTATCGAGTTCCTGAATGCCAGACATGCCGACGTCAAAGAGTTGGTAAACAGTAACCTGCAAAGGATGTGCTGTCACATCACTCAAAAAGGTAGTTCATAGAATTGAAGGTTGTTCGACTGATGATTGCTCGAGCAACTTATTATGTATGTAAACATCAGAGGTTAACCTTTTGGACAACTGATTAGGACTGGGGACCTTTGTGTGGGTTCTTAGAGATGGTATCTCGAGGGACTACTGAGCCATGTTGTGTATAAACCAAGATTTTACCTAAGTACCCTAAAGGGGTTGGTCTCTTCCAACGTTGCCTTGCGAGATACCCAAAAGGAGGTTTTCGATAGAGCATGTAAGCTCTCCCATGCTCTGCCAGACATGGTACCTCGAGGGTACCGAGCGACCTCACAACTTTACAAAGTGAACTTTATATTTATAAAAAAAGTTAAATACAAGTGCATTAAAGTTTCTATTACAATGTTTGTTTTCCAAGTTTATCTCATAGACTTGATCTTTGTGGGAGATCCTTCGAGTAACTTCATCTTAGTGCGAGTGACCATCTTTACAGAAGCCCCTTCGAGCAGCTTCAGCTTTGTGCGAGTGACCATCCCTAATCTTTCCTGTGAAGTGTTGGCATTGCTTTAATCAACTTTAAGCCTGAACCTCCCTCTATAAATACGTAAATACATTTTTATCTGAACTTACTGACAAAATTAGTTTTAGCTTGTCCTTATCATTAATTTTAGGAAAAAGTGTAAATTTAACCCTAAAGTTTAGGGTGATTTTTAATTTTAGACCCGATTTTTCAAACTTACAATGTTAACCCTAAACTTTTAAAAACTTCAATTTGATCCACCATTATATTTATCGTTAACAAATGTTAATTGAATGTCTCCTCTACCCCTTCTTGCCTCCTCCTCCTCCTCCTCCTCCTCCTCCTCCTCCCCTCTCATGCCATACAACCGCATATGTACAAACTCATACAACCATACACATATACAAGAACATATAACGTTCGCACAAATACACAGACATATGCACAAACACAAACCCAATTTGTATATATATATATATACACAAATCGGGTATATATACATGTACGTACATATATATATATATATATGTGTGTGTGTGTGTATTCGTGCGCGCGCGTGTAAAAAGAGAGAGAAAAAGAGAGAAAACTTCATTGATGATGGGTGGAGGGAAGGGAAACGGTGGTGGGTAGGGAGAAGGTGGGTGGTGAGTTGCGACACAATTTACGGGCGGTTGCGGGTGGGGGAGTGAGAGTAAGAGTAAGAGTAAGAGGTGTGTGGGTAGGAGGGAGGGTGTGAATGGGTTGCATATGCACACAGTGGAGAGGTGAGAGAGAGATTCCCAATTGTTTTTTTTTTTAATTCTTTTAACTTCTTTTTGTTTGAAATTATTTTCTTTTAATGTTAAAGGGTTGCAAACTGTCAAACTCTTATTGTATAATAGATTTTTTTCCCACATAAAATATCTACTCAGTATGTCCGTTACATTTACTAATGACTAGATAACGATGGATCATATTGAAATAGTTTTCAAAACTTTACGTTATAATCCTACATCATGATGTGTATATTTATCACACCATACATCATACCTAAAAAACTTTTTTCTAAATTTTTTATATTTCTCTTGAAATTATCTTCCAATCAACCCATATTGAAAAAATCAGGTCATAATATATTTTGTAGCCATTTTTCAAAAATGAACAAAAAACTGTTGGCGCATACCTTATTTATCTAGTATTTTGAGCAGCCTTTTGTGAATTTTTTAAACATAACTACAAAATATATTTTGACCTAATTTTTTGAATATAAATTTACTGAAAGATTAATTTCATGAAAAAAATAAAATTTTTGAAATTTTCTTTTTTAAGACCTATAAATGCAATGTAAGTAAGAATTCTCCGCATATATTTAAAAGTTTGGTACGAAATAAAAATAGTATTGGCCATATGGGTGTTGACGATAAAGTTCAGTGTAGGCCTGTAAACGGATCGGATTCGGACCGAATCAGGCAAATTCAAATCCATATCCGTTTATATTAAACAGATTCGGATCGGATCCGTTTATTAATCGGATCGGATCAGGCAAATCCAAATCCATATCCGTTTATGCTAAACGGATTCGGATCGGATCCGATTATCCGTTTATGTTAAACTTAATTTGTAACATTTTTATTTTCAACTCTTATTTTATAAATTTATTTTGCAAATGTTCGAAAAAAATAAATAATGAAATAAAGAACTATTATAATAAATATTTAAAATATTACTAAATATAATATATATTAATTAAAAATATATCTTATATATATATATATATATATTAAAAATATTAATTAGATCGGATTATTAACGGATCGGATTATATGAATCCAAATCCGCTCCATTTAATAAAGAGGTAATCGGATAATCGAATTTTAGGCATGATTCATATCCGTTTAAATAGATCGAATTCGAATTCGGATAAAATCCAATCTATTGAGAGGGCTAATTTAGTGGAATCTTTAAAAAAGAGTGTAAAGTCGAAGGAGAGCATAAAGAAGTCGACGGAGAGCATAAAGAAGAAAAGATGGAAGCAACAAAGAACAACAAAAATGAGAGCAATGTGAAGGTGATAATACTCCACGATGGTTTTATCGTGACTATGGACACCGAAACCCGCGTTTACCGTAATGGGGGGATCGTTATTGAAGACGATAAAATAAAAGCCATAGGTCAATCACACCACATTCTCACACACTTCTCTGCTTTTGCTCATCAAATCATCAATCTCCATGGCCAATTCCTACTCCCTGGTTTCCTTTCTCTCTCTCTCTCTCTCTCTCTCTCTCTAGATATATATATATATATATACACACGCAGACTTCTATGCACTAAGATTTGCGCACTAAGTTTGCATATCATTTTTTTAAAATAGCAAAAAATATTTTTTTGAACTGATTTTTTTGTGTTGAAATGTTTAGATAGCACACAAAAAAATCAGGTCAAAAATATTTTTTTTGCTATTTTAAAAAAATCGGTTAAACTTTCGCAGTTTTTAAAGTGCTTAAAAGCTGTGAAAGTTTGACTGATTTTTTTAAAAAAAGCAAAAAATGTTTTTTTGAGTTAGATTTTTTTTGTATGATATTTAAACATTTCAAGGAACTCATATCAGTTTTTTTTTCTTATTTAAAAAAAATGATGTGCAAACTTAGTGTACAAACTTTATATATATATATATAGAGGAAGGCTCACCTACATCATGCACTATACATCACACCGTACATCACACCTAATTCTAGTCCCTAGAAAACTTTTTTTTCAAATTTTATATTTTTCCCTTGAAATTAACCTTCCAATCAACCCATATGCAAAAAATTAGGTCAAAATACATTTTGTAGCTATTTTTAAAAAATTCACAAAAAACTGCTGGCGCAGACCCTTAAAAATAAGTTATTTTTAGCAGTTTTTTGTGGATTTTTTAAAAATAGCTACAAAATATATTTTGACCTAATTTTTTGCATGTGGGTTGATTGGAAGGTTAATTTCATGGAAAAAATATAAAATTTGAAGAAAAAAAAATTTAGGGCTTAGAATTAGGCGTGATGCATGGGTGATGTATAGAGCATGATGTAGGTGAGCGTCCCTCTCTCTCTATATATATACATATTGCATTTTGCTTAGTTGAATTTGTTAATAAAATTGGTAGAGATGATTTTCATGGTGACAAGATTATCTCCCCCAAGTTTCTTAAAAAAATCGTTTATCTCGTGAGCGAGATGATGACCACAAGTTTTAGTGGCCAAAAATACATACGCACACATGTTTCATTTAGTATTTTAGTATCTAAAAAGATAAACTTGTAAAGATTATTTCCACAAAAAATTTCATAAAAATTCCATTCATTTACATAAAAAGTAAAGTTATGTTTTTTAAATTCGTTACATAAGGTGCGCAGTGCTATCTCAGTTAATCTCTCCACCATACCTCATTAACCATACCTCCATTTTTAGGGGGTTGAAAATTTTAATGAAATTTGATGAAAATGATCTCTTTAAGATCATCTCCACGAAATTTCATCGAAAAAATTAAACCGTTTGGTGGGTGGGATGATAATTACAATTTTCGACATTTGAAAATGCAAATATATATTCAATTTGCATTTTGTTTATCAAATGCTTGAATTTTTTGATAGAATTTGTTGGTGATCATCCAAATTTCATAAAAAAGCATTCATCAACCCCTCAAAATTGGAGTTATGTTTGTTAGGTAATGTTTAACGAGGTAGGTTGGAGAGCCACACTTAGTTTATATACGTACGAATTATACATGCTTGTTATATAAGCTCAACACTCGAGACCGATTCCACGTAAATGTGTTATTGTCGTTTGTAGGGTTCATTAATACACACGTTCACACCTCTCAACAACTCGGTAGAGGGATAGCCGATGATGTTGATCTGCTCACTTGGTTACACCATCGAATTTGGCCTTACGAGTCCAATATGACCGAAGAAGACTCTTACATATCCACTTTACTCTGTGGTATCGAACTCATTCACTCTGGTGTACGTATATATGAACAACGTCGTTCTTTTCATTTTTATATCTTTTGTTATTTTAAATTTAATTCGCATTTATTTGTTGCGCTAACCTAACTTAAGCTGACGTAAACAGTGTCAATGGAACATAAAAAAATTACACTCAAAGCAAGAGTGGTAATGCTTATAATATCTAATAATGGAAAAGTTCTTTCCCTAAATGGGGAGGTACACTATTTGTAGGATAATAGGAAGGATTTAGAAAGGTCTTTTACTTGCTCTTAAAGGAATGCTACCATCCATATGATTTCATGGGTGACATCACTGAATGACCCAGTATGACATCACATGGGTTAGAACATTCTTAATACAAAACACCTATGTATAGCCATTACTAATCCTTCTAACTAATACCATCTAACAAAAGGAAAATAACAAAAATGACTAAAATAGACAAGTACGAAAGAGGACTCAACAAAAATAGAAATGACAAAATTGTCCTTCATCATGGAACACATCACTCTCCACTACATGAAAAAGTTCGTCATCAAACTCAAAGGGGGACACCATAGGAATCGGGATCGATCGGAATGACACAAGCAATTAAGACTTCATGCTACTCCATCTCTCCATCATTGGGTGGCTCAAACTCATCAGTCGCTAGGAGGTCCTCTTCTTCCCCTAAGGGCACTCGGATGCTCCATATGTGAAACATTTTATAGCGATGGGTGGGGCATCTTGGGCTCGAGGTAGAGGGGTGGTGGTAGGACGATAAGGAAGGGCAGCGGAACTTCGGTGGTGCTCTTCCACCTCGATGCCATACTTAACGACTTTTAATCAAGATTGGAATCTCCCTGAGACTCGAATCTTGACGAATATAGGATTGCAAGCCATGACGGAAGCAACTGTTCTTCACTCTCACCCAAGTGTGCGCGGCTGGATAACGACTGAAATTACTTGGTGGTGGTCATCGAGAAGAGATCTCTCTCATAGGTTGGTGGTACGAAGAATGCTCTTATTTCCTCCTTCATAATTGCCCAAGTTATCATCGGGGGTTGTTGGATCAACACTCGTCTTTGAACCGTGTCATTCCACCACACATGCGAAGCCCTGAAGTTTCGTTGCCACCAATTGTACACATTTGCATCCGGAGATGTGTTTCGAACACTTTTTCCACTTCATGTAACAAATCAATCAAATCATCGGGGTTGAGGTAACAATCAAATATAGGGGTATCCACCCGAATGTCTCCATTTAACCTCTTGGAGAGTAGTTGCAACGCATAAGTTAAATGATCATCTTTCGGTGGGCGATATCATCATCTTCCTATTCACCGAAATCATCAAGAGGGTGCCGGACACGAGCTACAAGCATGGGTGCTAGAGGTGGGGTTTCATACGGAGGTGGGATCTCATCAATTGGGATAGATCAACCTCTTCCGGTTGCGGGGAAATCATCAATTTGGTGTCACTTTTCATAGCATAATAAACAATTGCGGTCTTCCATCTGGACAAATGGAGTCACCCTTGGGTTTAGGGAGTCAAAAGGGGACACATCCATCCTCCACTCTTTGGGTACGGATGCTCGTCCATATCGTTAGAGCGATGCATGTCTAGGAGTTAATAACTCTCCACCAACAATATGGCCAAATTGAATCCAGGGATAGAGGGTAAGAGGTTGTTAAATCCACTCCTTGACCCTTTGTTTGTAGTCCCTAGTGCTATCGTGGGGTCAACGGGGGTTGTTGCGGTTGAACGAGCATCCCATTGAACCTCGGGCCACTATTGGAATTTTTTTGAGGCGGTATGGGTGGCTGGAAAGTGGTACAGGGATTTTGGTTATGTCGGGGGAGGTGAGAGGGTTGGCAGGAAATTATAGCTGGGTCGCAAGCCTGGTGGGGTGATGGGAGGTGGCTAGCGAGTGGTTGGGGGTGTGAAAATGGGATTCGTGTGTTCGGCTGAGGTTAGAAGGGTACGAGGTGGAATTTTGCCCTAGGGTTTGGGTTGGAGGCTATCGATTGGAGGTTTGATGGTGGTATAAATGGATGGCTAGAGTAGATCTAGTGTATTGGGGATAGGGGTGAGGGGAATCGGTTGGGGGATCACCAAGTTGGCTGTTTCCCAAGCCGCTAGATGGTAGTCTGTGGCCGAAAGTCGCGACCGCCACTGGATGATGGTCGGAAGTTGATGTGGTGGCTGGCCGAACTAGGTAGAGGAGGGTTTCTATTGATAGGAACATGTCAGAGTGCTAGGGTGTGCTGTCGATGTATTAGGGCTGGTTTGGGGTTTGATTGGGAGGGTAATATGTGTTGGATCCATGGGCGGTTACCGTAAATGTAGAACGGACTACTGGAACTTGCTGATCACGGCCGAGAAGATATTCCATTTTTTCAGTGAGGAAAGTGAGATTCTTCTATTTTGGTGTTTAAACGCTCGACTTGGGTGTTCTTCTTCAGCGATATTGTTGTTTTGTTTACGATTTTCTATACAATAATAACGGGTGGAGCGATTAGGCTCTGATACCAACTGACGTAAACGATATCAATGGTACACAACAAAATTATTCAAGAGTACTAATACTCCAAATATCTAATAATGGAAAAATGATTTCCCCAAATGGGGAGGTACATTATTTATAGGACAAAAGGAAGGATTTAGATGGGCCTTTTACTTGCTCCTAAAGGTCCTCATCATGACATCACATGGGCTAAAACATTTGTATTACAAAATCTAAATACTACTAACTTACAAAAGGAAAAATGACAAAATAGACAAATACGAAATAGGATTCAACAAAAATAGAAATGATAAAAATGCCACTCATCATGGAACACGAACCCGAAGTGTTCATTTCTTGTCTTTTGACCCCAAAATGACGTTTTGTGATACTGATACCAGTGTGTGTGTGTGCTTGTGTGAGTATTAAGTAGTTTGGAGTTAATGGGAGTATGCGGATGTTAGCATGTTAATTGGAGTGTGGACCAAGTGAAAAGTGTTGTTAGGTGTAGGAGGGTAGTGATTGTTGCGTCGGGTTAGGAAGATTATGCATTAAGGATCGAGACGTAATTCGTTTTGTAGAAGCGTAACCAAAAATCAACAAAGAGACGAGATAAAAATAGACAAATATTCACACAGATATTTACATGGTTCAACAACTTGCCTACATCTATGGTGGTGTTTAGTTGTTCTTATTTCATAGATATTGTGAGCCAAGAGTTTAAAGAGAGGGTGAAGACTTTTCATACTTTGGGATATACAAATATAAAAACATAGAGATGGTGTTAATATCTATAAAGAGTGAAGATGTTTTCTAATTGTACCACCCTTTATGTTTTTTGACATCTAAATCCCCTCTCTCTTGCCCGCCGCCCCTTCTTTTTATGCGGAGATAACTTTATATAGGAGTCTTGAGTCACAGCTGGTGGATAGGATGGTGATGGGACAAGATCTTTAAATGCTTGGATTCTTTGCACATCTTCTCTTTACTTTATTGCCTCAACTTAGAGACCTTAGTTGGTACGGATTTTGAGGAGGGGCCCACAGTTGCAGCAATATAATATCTTGATGCCCCCAATATAAATTTGAAGCCTTTTGGATATGACTTTAGAATCCCAAATAGATATGACTTTAGACCCTCTATGGATATAACTTTTAGACCCCCCTTTAAATATGACTTTTAGATCCCCCTAGATATAACTTCAGAACTCCATTTTGGATATGACTTTGGAACCCCTCTTTAGAGTCAGAGACACTCTCTCGGGACCTTTAGAAACACCTTCTCGGATACCAGAAAAATCCTCTCGGGATCTTCTGGAGCACCCTCTCGAAAACACGACAAACACCCTAAGAAACAGCATCTCGAAACACCAGAAGCACCCTTTTGGAATCTTCATAAACCACCTCACGGGACTTCAGAAACACCCTCTTGAGAACACCATAAACAACTTCAAATACACCTTCTTGAAAGCACCAGGGACGCCCTCTCGGGACTTGAAAAACACTCTCAAAGTACCAGAAATATCCCATCGGGATCTTCAAACATTCCCTCTCGAAAACACCAGAAACACTCCCTTGGGATCTCCAGAAACAGTTAAGAACACCATAACACCCTCTTAGGACTTCAGAAACACCTTTGACACCATAAACATCCTCTCAAGACTTTATAAACACCATCTCGGTTGAACTCTAGAGACTTTCAAATAACTACTCGCATTCCCCAAATTATTCTCGCACTTGCAAGTATCGATGCCCTCAGCTGTTTTGTACCTCCCTACATTAGGATAATGAAAGCATAGTATACTCTGGGGAGGAGTCCATATATGTGTGTTTTACTCCAATATTACCGGATACGCTCGTCCCCCTGAGTTTCAGATGTACTCGTTTACAGTACTTTGGATCCCTGATCTCACCATATTCTTTTACTATATTTTAGCATCCTATATCTCCATATCTTGTGTCTTTCTTTTGTTATGGAAAAAGAAGCGAGTACGAAAGGAAAAAAGAGAAAGGAAACATACATGCTACAATATTAAGTGCCTAATACGAAAACCTAATATAAACAAATGAAGTATATGAGTATTTGGGTGCACTATATTCATACACACTTGCATTGTACCCAAAACAATTCAAATAATAATAGTTTTAAGTAATCTGTAAACGAAACGTCTCAACTAAGCCTACTCTCAGCGTACTGTGCACTGCTAACTGAAACGTCTTAAGTAAGTCTACTATCGACGTACAGTGTACTGGGCAGAATAGCATACAGACGCGCACTGGAGTGATCCATGTTCCTAAATTTTGGTGCTTTGAATCCCAATTAAAGAATGTGTGTTTCCTACCATGAAGGAGCTTAAGTTAGTTAATCCTTACCATCCATAATTCGTGTTTTATCAAAATGTATCTGTGAAAGATCATTTTGAGGGTCAAATTAAGAATTCGGGGTGAGACTGAGTAAACAAATAAATGGGGGATAAAATCAAAATAATCATAATTTTTTCTGTTGTATCGTGTTTGAAATGCTATGATGTCGGCAAATTTATGTTTACTGTTGTGGAATCAGGTAACTTGCTTTGCGGAAGCAGGAGGGCAGCATGTATCAGAGATGGCTAGGGCAGTGGAGTCATTGGGCTTGCGCGCTTGTTTGACGCAGTCAACAATGGATTCTGGTGAGGGTTTACCGGAATCTTGGGGAATTCGAACTACTGAAGATTGTATTCAGGTTAAATTGACTTTGATTTCTTATGGTTTTGAATTAAGCATAAATAAGTAACTAAATAATCTCTTTTATAGTAATTTGATGATGCAGTGCGACTTCAGTATTTACTATCAATGCCAAACCAGTAGGTCTTGTTTCTAACCAGATCAAGTCTAGTTTATTCTTTCAATTTGAACATATTCAACTAAGATGCTTACTTGATTTGTATATTAACTTGTTTATTTGGTTCCGAAATATGAGGGAAAATAAAATTAATAGGCAATGGTGCTAAAAGAATTTTTTAATCAATGTCACTTTCTGTTTGATTCCACAGAAAAAGGATAATATGTGTGTGTGTGTGTTGTTGTAAATAAGTCTGTAAAATGGTAGAAATTTAGTGTAAAAGAGATGATATATATGGCAATGGTGCTAAAAAAACTTTTTAATCAATGTCACTTTCTGTTTGATTCCACAGAAAAAGGATAATATGTGTGTGTGTGTTGTTGTAAATAAGTCTGTAAAATGGTAGAAATTTAGTGTAAAAGAGATGATATATGGTTAAGGCATTCCATCTTTCAAAGTCATTTTGAGGGTAAAATGGTAATATTGCAATATTATTTGATTTAATCAGGATAATTCTGATTTTTTATATAACGGGTGATGTCAGATTTTTTACAGTGGAGCAGAGATTATTGTTATGAAATGCGAAACACAAGGGAAATATGCGTAATAAATCTGAAACATACGTGTGGTCAGTGTAATATCACCCCAAAATATGTAGAAGATCCAAATGGCTTATGATGCAAAGGATATTTAGAAAAAATATTATGCGAATCAGTAAATAGTACTTTGAAAGCTATGTGTTTTCGTTTTAATTCTTGTTACCTGGGTATTTTCTCTGCAGCAAAAACTTGCTACTTACTGGAATAGATGAACTTGACAGTGTAAATATTGGTTAAAATTTGTTTCTTTAAAGCTTCTTCACTCTTTAAGAACTTCTACAATTCAAATCTTGGTTCTGGACAGAGCAAGGCTTAGCTCAAATAAGAAGTCTAGAAGTTTGTTAGTAGCGTGGGACTAGTAGTGGCAAAATGTGGCCCAAATAATAAAACAACCCATATTAGCCCAAGCATCTAAATATGGGGCCCATGTTTAAAAGCTATGAGTTAAATATGGGGCCCATATTTCAAAGCTATGAGTTAAATATGGGGCCCATATTTAAAAGCAAAAAATCAAATATGGAGCTCAATTTTAAAAGATACAAATCAAATATAATACTCATTTTAAAAAGTTATGAGTAAAATATGAGTTTTTTTTATATATACCTCGAATTGTAATACTTAATTTAGTAGAAAAATAATGGGTTGGCCCAACCCATATTTGGTCCTCCCATATTTGGCCCGGCCCACATTTAACCCAACCCACATTTGGCCCAACCCACATTTAGCCCAACCCATATTTGACCCTCCCAAATTAGGCCCAGCCCATAATTTTGCCAGTGCTACGTGGGACCAAAAACTTCTCATATATTGCATAATGGAAGTTGTGTATTCCAAATTTATTTTTTATGATGAAAAAAGATATTGCTCTGGATTTCGTACACAAGCCATTGATGCGATCCTAATTAGTGCATTCGATTAACATCTGATGATAGGTTACTAAAGTTAGCAATTGATGTTTTAAATGGTTTGTTTTCGGTATGCTTATCTTTGTTATGAAGTGGGATGAGAGTTTGTTGTTTACTTATAAATGACATCTTAATCGAATCTTTTGTTGAAATTGAAACCTCATGCTTAATTACCTTGCTTATTCTAGCATATATCATTATATTGTATTAGTTTAATTTTACTTGGAAACATTATTCTGCTTTTAGTCTCTATTAGGAGCCATGGTGCTTTTTATTCCACTCGTTATTTCAAATATTCTGTGACCAAAGTTTATGTCCCTTTATGAGCAGTCCCAAAAGGAACTGTACAAGAAGCACCATGATACAGCAGATGGACGCATAAGAATATGGCTTGGAATAAGGCAAATTATGAATTCAACTGATCGTTTACTTACTGAAACGAGAGACACGGCTAATGAACTGAAGACTGGGATCCACATGGTAGAAGTTCTTTCTCGGCAGCATATATATACATATACACACACACACATAAATTTTTTGAGTTTCTCATCCATTAGAGTTGTTATATATTGTATGCTTGTTAATGTCTTCTTATACATTCATACTACAAAACTACTTTGAAATTCATGTTTTTGCATATCTGGGCAGAATAGCAATTGAAACTTGAAGTTTATGGATGCCAACAGTAGGTTAGGTTTAAGCTCTATTGTAGTTATTGTAGAAATCTGGGTCATTGATTACTTTATTGACAATTTAGCATAATTAAGTTGTATAATCATTTCCCTTTGAAACAACACTTTCCTCTGTTATAATTCTATGTGCAATCGAGGAATTCTTATATTTCAAGTTCTTCAATTTAAGCAAATTTGAAATTACTTAATTTTAACAACAAAAAATAACATGAAACAGCTGATATTGGAAATGAAACTGATTTTATTTGCATAAGAGAAAATAGTTATGATAATATATTTGGAAAACAAAATTCTCCTTGAACTAAATGCATCTTCGTGGTCATTGGTGCTTAACAGAACACAAATGACATGGTAGAGGTGCAGAGGCAACATAAGTAATTGTGCTATTAATTGTTATTAGAAAACACATTTAGCTCTCCAATTGTGCAAAACTGCACCAATCTCATAGAAACGTGTGCATACCAGCAATAGCGTGCAGCATCTAACTCAGATGGATTCTGAAGAGAATCGCCAATAGCTTTTATTTTTATTTGCTACGTACAATTTCATCATAATGTGGCTGCTTTGTAGCCTTGAGCAGCCCTAATATTACATTCGAACATGTATAATGTCCAAATAAGGTTAATAATGTGTTATCTTGACTTTCTTTTTCTCCAAATTGTTGAATTTAAAATATGCGAGTACTTTTTAAATTTACGCTACTGGTTCTCATTGCTTAATGTTTCCAATATCTAGCATGTTGCAGAGATAGCTTACGAGAATGATGTTGTTATGAACTCTCGAAAAGTTGATCATGGAACCGTTACATATCTGGAAAAAATGAAGCTCCTGCAGAGCAACTTACTGGCGGCTCATACTGTTTGGGTCAATGAAAATGAGGTAATTTACCATCTTCATTCAGTTCTTCTCACTGTTAAAAGTTGAAACCAAGATAGGCATCACTTGCCTATTTTTAAGTGAAATAGCAATATAAGGTTGAAGTGTCAAAACAGAGTGAAGTGGAATGTTTATGTTTTTTTTAATCATAATCATCTATCTCTTTAGATGAATATAAACAGTTTAAAGAAGCATTACTGTAGTTGAGTTTTGATTAGTAACCAAGTTATTAGTTAGATATAATTCAAAGAGAATTTTGTCCTTCGGGGTGATCACTGCATTTTTAATATTTTCTGAGCTGCTTTTTTTTTTCTTTTTTTTTGTGTGTGTGTGTGGGGAGATATTTTTTTCCCTGCTGAGTGGATGGTGATTGTTACTAATATACTTTTACCATTTTCTAGATGGTCTGAACATTTACATTAAATTTAAATTTCAGTGAAACAATTAAATTGTTCTCATTATTTTTCTTGATCTCAACATACCTTGTGTTGAAAGAGTTGACCCAATCCAATTATTGGTATCATTCTCTGCTCTAAACAAAAACAATACAAACAGAAACACACATAGTGAGGGTGAGAGGAGATCCATTTGGTCACACATGCTTGACACTCCATTTGTTTGTTGCAACTATGTTCTGAAATTAACTTCATACTGTCTATATAATGTTATGTAGGTTTTGTTCTAGATATATTTTCACTATGTTACATTTTCTTTAAAAGGAAAGCCCTCTAGTGGTATCGGAGCGAGATAAGCTCCTTGGTGTGTGTGTGTGTGTGTGTCCTCCCATTGCATTTCATCATTAATGGCTGCCAAGAAGAGAAATCATAACATCATGTTTGAAAATCGTTTGACAACCCTAGAAATAATCATGATTCAAATGATGGCTCAACAAACACAAATCTTGAAAGTTAGTTTTGTTTGTTAGTTGTTTTTGATGTAAATGAGCGTCAAATGGGAAGTAAGAAGAAGAAAACTCTCGTCTCAACTCTCTCTATTAAAATCTCAATATGAATGAAGGCTTAAAATGAGGCTATAAAATGGGTATTTATAGGTGGAAATAGCTTAGGCGCTAAGAAATGATCCTAATTACACTTATACCCTTATTAGCCTTTATTACTTCCTCCTATAATACCAAGCAATCAATCAACTAAAAGAAAATACATACAAACAAAGAAAATAACAAAAATGCCATAAAGGCCTAAAAATGATAATAGTGTCCTCATGCCACATCATTCTCCCCTCCATGAAAAAGAGTTCGTCTTCGAACTCAAAGGGGAAGGCCCTCGGTATCACCCTCCAGAATGGGGTGATAAGAGCATGCTAGTGTGCGGCCTCATCGGTCTCGTCTAGGTACTCGGGCCTCCAGAAGCAAGTAGAGAACGACGATGTGACAAGGAACACTCTGAAGCCCTGTGATCAACTACCCGACAATTGTAACATTTGAATTTCACCGGATGGGAAGATGAGGGAGGAGGGGCAGTAGTGGCTAGTGTCGCTGTCGTAGGAGTAGGAGTATTGGAGGGAGCAGGTGGAGCCAAAGTAGTAATGGTGCGTGCACGAGCAGGGGAATTTTTCTGATGATATGCCTCCACCTTCGTGGCATATTCTACCGCCTTCGCAAGGGTGGTAATGTCACGTAAGGCCAGGTCTCACTGAATAGACCTATGTAGGCCGTGGATGTAATGGCTAATCCGCTGCTCCTCTGCCTCTCCAAGCTGAGCGTGAGTGCACAAAATCTGGAAATGCTCCGTAGAGTCCAAAGCAGATGTGTCTTGCTTGAGAGCTTGGACGCGGAGGAAGAGGTCTCGCTCATAGGTGGCTGGAACAAAGGTAGCCATTATTGCTGCACGTAATTCTGCCCACGACTGGATAGGGGGTTGTCCCTCAATGACCGTGCGCTGCTCCAAGTCGTGCCACCATACACTCGCATAACCCTGAAATATGGTCGCCGCCAGAAGGACACAACGTCCACCACTCAACCTCTTGTACTAAAAAATGCATTCCATAGTAGCAAGCCAATAAATCACTGCATCCAGCTGAAGATAACCATCAAACATCGGTACATCCACACAGATATCCCCCCGCATGCTCTTAGAAAGCATTTGTAAGGCCATGTGGGTAATGGGGTCGCCCCTCATCTGCATCAATCTTGCCCTCGCCTAGCGGAGGATCCTCAACTGGGGCTCGATGGTGCTGCCTTCGAGGTGGTGGACAAGTAGGAGCTAGTGCGGGAGGTGGGGTCTCAACCAGAGCTGGAGGTGGGATATATGGCGGGATCGCTGTCATTAGGCCTGTAAACGGATCGGATTTGGAGCGGATCAGGGGTCATCACATCTGAATCCGTTTGACATTTTCGGATTCGGATCGAATCCGCTAATCCGACGGATATGGATTGCCGAATCCGAATCTGTTAACAGTCCGATAATCCGATCCGATTTATTTTTTCAAAATTTGATTTACTATGAATAATTAATAATCTGTTTTGCATTATATTAAAAAAAATATGCTTTGAATTATAGAGAAAAAATTAGTTTTGCAATAAACTAAAATAATCTCTTTTACATTAAATAAAAAAATCTGTTTTATAATAATAATAAATTGTTCCAAAAACTGAATGTTCCAAAAACAAAATACTAAAGAACACAAACATATTCCAGAGTTTCAAAGTTCAACATCCAAAGAAACAAAAACACATTACAAACTTCATCCAACATTGTTCCAAAAACTTACAACAACTTAATCCATTACAAACCAAATAGAAACTTTCAAATTTTAAATTCAACACCCAAAAATAAAAATAAAACTCTCCATAAAACTTCGAAGTCGTACTTCACTTCCGATCCGCACTCCATAAAACTTCATTTTCTGAAAAAAATGAAAATAATTAACAATGGTTCTTGAAATTAAAATAAAAAAATAAAAAATTAACTACTCAAATCAAATAGCTAAAATAAAAAATAAAAAATAAAAAATTTACTTCCGTTTAGTCCGCTTCTTCTTCTTTGCTAAGAGTCCAAAATTCATTTTGATTATTGTACAACTAAAAAAAAATCAATTATAAACAATTAGATAATATGAAAACCGAAACATATAAAAAAGTAACTACTCTAATCAAATAACTACTTACTTGACTTTTTCCGCGATTCAGCCCAATCGGCCGTGGTTACCAAAGCCTCTACAATCTCTGGAAGCAATGATGCACGTGTTTCATCTATGACTCGACCTCCAATACCAAAAGCGGACTCGAAGGCAATGGTAGTGTCCGGAACGACTAAAACACCCCGAGCAATCTTTGCCAAGGTCGGAAGCTTACCACTACACATTTTCCACCAAGTCAAAATGTTAAAATTTTCTTTTCTTTGGTATATAGGTTCTTCTAAGTGTTGATCCACCTCAATTTTTTAAAAAACCTGAATGTTTGAGGATTGACTATACAACTTACCAAAGTCCACATCTTCATCAATTGTTGTGGGAGCACTTGTGTGCAAGGTACTACTATCACTCCCACTCCCATCATTCACATCAACTCCCATAGAATCCACACCAAAAGAGTTATCGCCTCCATATTCACTATAAAAATCCATAAAAGCACTACGCACCTACCGAACATAACTACTAGCATGAACACCATAGATCTTATTATAATAGAATTCCACATAAGCCATCTTACACCTCGGGTCAAGCATAACGACAATTGCTAAAACTAAACAACATCCTTCCTTATGTTTTTCAAACTTTACTCTCATTGGGGAAGCCATCAAACGAAGACATTCTTGTTCACTTTCTTCTAAATTCATCAACATTAATTGAATTTTACAAACATCGAAGAAAAAAACATTTGCCGTTGGAAAATTTGTACCACTAAAGTGGCATGTGACATCATAATTTTTTTTTAAAACATCCATGTACTAAATTTGCCGCACCCCACTCTTCTTCGGATGGACAATGCTTGTAATTTCTATCAATCTGTTCCAAACGACTAAAAGCTTCTTATAATTCCAAAGCCGTTTCAAGCATTAAATACGTAGAGTTCCACCTATTAGGTACATCCATTGGCACTTTTTTCTTGTTCTTTAACTTAATTTGGTTGCATGCCAACTCAAATATTTGTTTTTCATAAGGTGACTTATTCAAATATCTGACGGTGTCTCTAATTCTAGCAATAAGCCCCCCAATCACATTCAAGCCATCTTGGACAATCAAGTTAAAGATGTGCGCACTACAACGAACATGATATAAATCCCCACCCAAACAAAGCAAAGACTTATCATTCAACCAGCTTCTTAAATGTCTAACCATTACATCATTAGCACCGACATTACTTACCACCATTGAAAATAATTTTTTGTCCAAGTTCCAATCCAAAACTAAATCTGAAATGCACTTAAACAATATTTCGCCATCATCCGGATATTCACTGCACCTATAGTTTAGGACTTTCTTTTGTAAGACCCATTTATCATCAATGTAATGACCCGTCAAACAACAATAAACAATATTTTGGTGCTCCGAAGTCCATAAATCCGTAGTCAAAGTTATCTTAAAAGATTGATTTTCTAAAATATTTTAAAGTTTAACCTTCTTTTCCCCTTACAACTCTAGAATGTCGGACCTAATAGTGTTCCGTGAGACAAACTTAAAATTAGGGTTCAAGCCATTGCAAAACTTCTCAAAGAATTCATGTTCAACCATGTTAAACGGATAATTGTATTTCACCAACATCAACGCAAAATCCCTCCTACTTTTTTTTTGATCAAATTTATAAGTTTCAATTTTTATGGCATCATCCGCAATCTTTTTGGAGGCATTTAATAATTGTTGGGATACATCTTTTTGTATTGCATCCGTACACCTAGTCAACTGGGATCTTAGATGACTAGTGCCTTTACTACTATCACCAACAAAATTCTTCTTGCAATAATTACATTTAGTCGTATCCTAACAACCAAGATTTTTAAATTTAACAAAATCTTGCCATATCGATGATGTTGACCTCCTTGATTTTTTGGCTGGTTGGGTTTCATCATTGTCTTCTTGTTGTTGACTATCAACTTCCGTTCTGTTATTATCGTTATGAACGCCGCAATCTGCAACACTGGAAACTTGATGAGGATCCAAAAATGACATTATGTCAAACAAAATAAAATTATCACATGAGTTATAATATCAATGAGGAAATAATATAACTTAGCCATTACCACAAGCAAAAAATGATAAGCTTTATATATATATAGAGAGAGAGGTTCAAAAGTGAACCAAAAGAATGAAATTTTTAATGAACCTACTAAGACATTAAAAATTTGATCCTTAATTTCTTGTTATAATTGGTCCGCGCCAGCGGCAATGAATAATTTTTCAACTCCCCCGCTAGCGCAGACCAATTACAACAAGAAATTAAGGATCAATTTTTTAATGTCTTCGTAGGTTCATTAAAAAGTTCATTCTTTTGGTTCACTTTTGAACCTCTCCCTATATATATATACTAGACGAAAATTTCCCAAAGTACTTACTCGTAAAATGACAAAAATTTTCAAAGTGCATAATTACAAAACGACAAAAATTTCGTTCCCCGACAAAAACTAGTGTAATTTAAAAAAAAATTAGCTAAATTAGTCAAACAATTCACATATAACATGATGTATACGATATTCATGAACCGAATTCACATTGTGCCTAAAAGCATGGTGATAATTTTGAAAATTATAAAGTTGTGTGTAATGTAAATAATAAATGTTTTATATATTAGTAGTATAAATTTTCAAAGTTAAATGAGTCGAGTTTGTGTGATTTTTTTATAACGCCGTGTTAGCCGTGTCATTTTATACTCTAAATTGTGTGAAATTAAAAATAACACCAAGTCAAGTCATGCCGTGCCGTGTTGTCCCAAAACATAACATTGACACCCCAAAATAAAATTCTTAGATATTTTCATTTAACAATCCCAACAAAACATGTGCATGAGTAATAAAAAGAACAAAGTTACTTTCACATCAGTAGTTACATTTCGAAAATATATAATAAGTTAAAAAAATTCAAAATTTGAATCTTGTATAATAAAGTCAAAAAGGTTTTTCATATTGTAAACAATTTTAAAAAAAAAATAGACAATTTTTCATGTGTTTATATGACCATTCACCATGTTTAAAAAAGAAAATATTCCAACAACAATACTAAATCGCAGATCTCGTAATAATTGTTAACTATTAAATAAAACAAATAAAATATTAGGCAAAGTTCTTTGATTGTATGATGAGCCACTCTGTTTAAAAATAAAAAGTAGTCCACAACAATACTAATAATCGATCTTTAGACCATGCATAAAACATCATATGTAAATATATGAAAAAGGTGTGAAACAGATCCCTTTTTCATGACTCGTTGTTACCACGTTGATGTGTCAAACACCGCTATATGTATATTTTACACATCAACAGGATCACGAAAAAGGTTTCTCAAGTATTACTCATGTCGGGTCATTAAAAGGATCATGAAAAAAGATCTACCAAGTGAAATTAAATGTCGGGTAACCGTGTTGATGGCATGGTATAGTATTTTTTAACCCCACATCTTTTAGGCTAAAATTAAATGTCTGGTACCTCATCATATAATTATCATTTAATAAGTTTTTTTTTGTATAAGAGAAATTATTTCTCTAAAGTAACTATAAGAGACAATTGTAACTATAAGATGCCACTATATATGAGCAACATATAGCTATTAAACTAAAAAATGAAGTTTATGTAAAGCATATGGTTATAATAAAACAAACAGAATATGAGCAGCATAACTTATGTACGCTATTTTGAATTACCCCAAAATTAGTATGAGCTATTATATTTGTTTGCAAGTTTTTATTAGCTCTTTTGAATTGTGGTAGGTATCTTAGCACTTCACATTATAACCTAGCTCAATTTTTTTTAACAGTAATATAGCAGCTATTCAATTTTATAACAGAATTAATAAGCCACTTGAGGTAAGTTACAACAACATTATGACAGTTCTTGAGACCAAAAATGTAGTCATTCAAATGATATCCTACAACGTACAGTTATAATTATTTCAAATTTAGCCCATTTTTTAGAGGAGCCCTAAGAAAGGACTCTCAATCAAACTAAGATGGCAACACATAAAATTATAACTACTTGAAACAGGGGAAAATACCTACTAATTTCATCCTAATCGATATCAAAACACTAAAGTAGTAATCAAACACATAAATGCCTGACACAAAATGTAGAGGCCACCCTTACGTTACATCTCTAAAACGCTTACTGGGCAGAGCTTTTCTTGTTTTGTTCAAAAACATACTTGATCAATGAGTCCTTATTTGATAGCAACTCGGGGAACTCTGTCTTCAACTTGGACGCGTTCATCTCATTATTGCTTCGAGCTGCAATTATCACCTTCGCTTGCTCCTCTAGGGTGAAGTTTTACCATTTGACCTGGGTCTATATATTTCTTGAACATTTCAAGAATCTCGTTATGGCTAACCACACCAGGATTTATGAAGTTCCATATGCCCTTGAGATTGCTTTGTCATCTCAACTGAAATAGGTAGAAGCGCATCCAAGATGGTCATGCTGTTGGGAATGTTGACCACTTTATTGTAGCGAGAAATCTTAGTGATGAAGTTGCGTGGGTTAGTGAGGTCCGAAGATATAGGCATGTGGACTCTGAGGGGGCAAACGTTGTCAAATTCTTTCAAGTGATCTTCAACCATGGCCTTGGTCTTTGAATAGAAAGAGCCATCAAAATTGGGTGTCTTCCTCCTTAAACCCAATACCGAAACCCTCTGGATGCGCAGCATCATATTGAAATATGCATCCAGTCACAAAATTCATCATCTGTAGTCCATTCTCTCTGCAAACATCTGCTTAGGTCAGAGTACCAACAACGTTGGCACAGAATGTTTCCAGCCTATGAGACTCACACCAATCAACATTTGGGCATCCTGTCACACCAGCAGCATTAAAAAGATGTGTGGGTTTAACCATAAATTTAGCCCATTTAATAAGACCATATATGTTAGATTTGGAAAACACTTTGTGTCTATACTTAACTTCATAAAGTATCTCTAGCATTCCAATCACTATATTTGAACTACCAATCCTGCTTTTACATAAAGGGCTAAATTACATACAAAGATGCCAAATAAAAACCATTGCACTGCATATACATTCTTTGTAAATAATCATATGTATTTAATTATATACTCAGTTTACTTATCGAAAAAATTAATAAAGAAAAAGATAAATATGATGCAAGTTGTTCCTTCTTTGCAACAGTCAATATGGAAGTATTCCTTTCACGCGATGTTTCATGATAACTATTGAAATTGTTGAACTAAATGAGATACTTTTTCTATTGGAGGGCATGATCTATGTGGCCCTTAGCATCGTTAATATTAGTAACTTCAAACAACGAACATTTTTGTTATTAATAACTTCAAACATCCATAGTGAGGAATTCAAATGATTAAATTTCTGAATCACCGCCTCTTTCTTTGTTTCTTATAGACAAAGTTTTCAATAACTACTTACCCCTTTAATTTTTGGCCAGGATATATGTTTCTTGGTAGAAAAAGTTTTTATTTAGGTGCGGTGATGGCTCTGTTTTCTGCAGAATTCAGTCTATTGCAGTTAGGCAATAACGTGTTATATGTTATGAAATCTAAAAAATAAAGGAAAGTGTGCAGTAGTTATGAATAACCTACTTGACATTAATGAAGAAGCTCATAGGGTAAAAATTGACCTAAAAGCAGCTAAAATTTACAAGTACATCAAGCAGAAATAATCAAAATGATGTAATAATTGTTGGCAAGCTAAGCTATATTAATTGTGGGATACAAAATGTATAGCCCCCAACACTTGGTGCGGCTGGCTTTTACTCCACTTTCACTTTCATATCAGAAATGTCGACTTGGCAATCTAAGCTATGATGTAAAAGGTGATGTGATGCACTTAGTGACCTTAGCCATGAGTTTAATCCAAAGGCAATAGCCTAGTGGCCATTCCCTTGTCTCTCAACAGGGAGGTCATGGGTTTAATTTCCCTTCCCTCTTCATACAGAAACGCATTTCGTTAAGTAGGTAACATTCCATTCAATCGTTGTACATAAACCCAAATGCAAACTCTGGACATAATTAGTGCTTATGTAAGATTTCATTCAATCTTTAAGCCTACAACATCTCATATTATTAATATGTAAACAAACTTAGTTGAAACAAATTTGAAGTGAGAGTGGAACATGATTAGAGATTTGAGTAAGAAATAAAAAAAAATATTAGATCTAAAAAGAAATAAAGAAAATATCTTTCGTGCTTTTGGTTTCAAGCATAGAGAATCATACCTAATTCGTACCGACTTAAGAAATCTCATAACTTAAACCGCTCTCTCTGATTTCCATCTTGGCCATCTCCTCAAGAATCCGAGGGTTCTTCTATTTTTCAACAGCCATTTTCCCATCTGCTATGTCATTATATAAAAAATGTCCGCTGTTAAATAAGTCATAAAAATAGGTAGTAGGTCCATTTCATAATAAGAAAAAACAACAACAAATTCACAAAACCATATTTGCAAAAGAATCCCACCCAACGAAGACATATTTGCAAAAAAAAAGAAAACAAAGACAAAACCACAAAAGCAACAACAAACCCTACATAGGGATATGGATGAGAAAGTGGGGCAAGTGGGTTGCTGAGATTAGAGAACCTGACAAACGTTCCCGTATTTGGCCAGTTTGGTCATCAGTTTACATCGCAACTTGGGAAGATAATTAGAGTAATATAAAGAACTTAATATTTGAAAACAAAATATTAGAGAAAACTTTACCTTTTATGATGCTTCTTCAAACTTTACCAAAATATGGTGAGGGGGCTCATTAATCAAGGATAGATACATACGACCGGACAATCATATGAGCTTAGAAACTTGGCTTAACAAAGTATCTATCCAATATTCCAATTTTTTTAACAATGGTACATTCTAATGAAAAACGACGTCTTTGTCTCGTGAAAAACAACAACAAAAATACAAAAAGAGTATAGAGTTGCACATATACAAACTCTCTCCTCACTGAGTTTTCATGGAAAACAGAACAAAAAATAAGAAAAAAGACACGCACAGACAATACAAAAGGAAAAAGACGCATGAAAAAAACCCAGAACAAAAAAAAAACTCATAATTTCCCTTTGTGTGTTTCATCATTCTGGGTGAACCCGTTTGAAACTAAAATCAAAACCAAGCATATATCTCATGAGAAAAGCCTGACTTGAATGAGTATCCCAGTCCCATATCCATCTACGTCATCCCCCGACCCATCTCCATCTCCCCGCCCCCACCCTGTAAATAAAAAATCCAGCGACCCATATTCACAAAAGATTACAAATCCAAAAAAACCAAAAATGAATTCAAATTTGAATCCGTCAGCACAAATCCTTTATTTGAGAAGAAATAAACAAAACAAATCCAGTATTTGTATTGTATATGTGGGGGAAGTGGCATAAATTTCTGTATAAAGCTTACCTTTTCAAGTGTTGAAAGGGTAGCAGCCCCTACACCGGTCTTCGCCTACACAACCTGTGCCACGGCATTATGGATCCTCACTATCAGATCCTGCACTTCTTCGTCCTTGAAGCTAAACATGTAAAGTCCTCGTGGTTTTCACGAATAACCTGTTAGAGAAAAAATACGACATTAGTATACCATAGCGTGAGAGATGGGATGGAGAATACCCGTAACAACGAAAAAATACGAAATTAGTAAATGTAAACAAAATGAACAAAACAAAAAGAATATAAACCTGAATATAAAATGTAAACAAAATAAACAAAACCAAAAGAATATGAACCTGAACATAAAATGTCAAACAAAAAGAGTATGAACCTAAAAATACCCGGAGTCGGAGTTACGCAAACAACGAAAATAAATATGATTTAGATCAACTTAAGACTCCAATAACCTTAATTTTCACCACTGGTGTGTCTATGTTGAGATGAGAGATTGACACCAAAAACTAAACATAAAACATAACAACAACTTTGACTCATAGGTTGATAATCAATGCCCAACAGTATGTCATCAAAATCACCCCTTCACATCGGAAGCAACAAATACAAAGTCATATAATACACTTCAAAAATATATTGTATGAAATATTTGCGGCACATAACAACCTTGAGATAGCACCTCTTATATAGTCCAGAACCCAAATACACCAAATACCCTAATATTTGTAGCACACCTACTTGAATAGTCCGGAAAGCAAGAAGCAAGTACAAACACCAAATTATTAAGCGTGAACCCAAATACGCATAAATATATACACGAATAAGTGCTGAGGCAGATTTAAACCTAAAAAATCCTATAAGTTAAAACAGTAGTTAAAGTGAGACAGTGAGGGAATGAGGGAGAGTATACCCTTCAATGCCAGCATGCTTTCTTTCTTCATCAGCCCTCCTTTTTTCAGCTTCATTATCTCATAATGGAACTGTCCACCCTCTCTATGCGAAAAACATGTACGGACTGAGGCATCACCAACTGCAGATATAAAATATTAGACTATCAACCCCAAATTTAATGATAGGCCACAATGAGAATCAAAACCAAAACAGTAACATTAACACTAAACCAAATTAATGATAGCTGTTAAGCTTTGGCAAATTGTCAACATCCAATACGCACATTGATAGATTTGGAAAAAAAGAGAAAAAAATCAGATATTAACCCCAAAATGTAGAGAATGAAATACTCAACTTATAGATCTGAAAAACCTGACACTTTCAGATCTACATGCAAATATATGGACAAATTAGCAAATATATTAAAAAGAAGAAAATAATAACCCTAAATCTTAAAACCCTAAATCTTTATCATCAACCCCAGATCGTAAAAGAACCTTCAAAACTGTTTATAACTACGAAAAAAAATCGAAAAAGAAAAGAATAACCCTTCATATCTGTGTATGTGTGTGCGTGTGTGAGATAGAGAGATTACCTGTGTATGTGTGTGTGTGTGTGTGCGTGTGTGTGTGTGAGAGGGTGAGATGGAAGAGATTACCTAAGGATGATAGTCTTGAAGGCAGAGGGCGGCAACCTTGGAGGTCAAGGCAGGCGGTCGTGTGAAGGGTTTGAGAGCCGAAATGAGGGGGAGAATGAATGAAAGTAGGGTTAGTGTATGAAAACGGGGGTAGGATGTTAGAAGGCTTAGTTATTTCCAACTTGCCATGTCACAATGCTAAGTGGTGACATGGCACACTCTCACACCCTTAAATCGTCTAAAAAAATTTGATCTCAACTGTTAAATCGTTTTACTATTCAAACACCCCTCTCCATATTATATAGATATATATACACACACATTTATACATTACCTGTTCTTGTTTGCCGAAATTGGTTAGTTGCACTTGCGATTCTGCGAGGTAGTCTGTGGGGGGAGAAGAGGTAGGGTAGGGGGAGCACGTGAAGGGAGAGCGGGACTGGGGTGACGGGGAGTCCGTGAGGGAGGAGAGGGGAGGAGTCCATGAGGGGGAAGAAGAGGGGGTGAGGAGTGTGTGAGAGGGAATTGTTTTGTTGAGAGAGCGTGATGACAACTGTGAAAAAAAATGAGAGAGTGTCTTTAGGGTTTTATCAAAAGTGAGCCAGGGGATAATATAAATAATATATATATATATTAAACTAATCGGATTCGGGTAAATCCATATCAGGTCCAGTTTCTTATCGGGTTATTATTTTTTTTTCAAAATCCATATTCGACTAAACGGATCGGATCCGGATAAAATCCGATCTGTTGACAGGCCTAGCTGTCACTGAAGGGGCAGGAGGTGGGGTTGCGATCACTGAATGTCTCTGTGGGCACTGATCCATCAAGTGTCTTCTCTCTGATAGCATAGGAAACAGTGTCGCTCATAATTAGGCACGAATGGAATAGGCACGAATGGAGTGATCTTTGGACTCAAAGAGTCAAAAGGTGTCAGTGCGCCAATTCGTCGGGGGAGGGGGCTCAAAATCCGAGAGTGATCGGGGCCGAGGGGAAGGGAGGCCATCACGCTGAGGGTGCCTTGGCTAATCCTGTACTCGCTCAAATGTATCAACAGGAGTGGAGTGTGCGGAATGGACATTCTAAACTGACTGAGGGTGATGGACGTGTCCTCGGTGTCGAGGTGGAGGTATGGAGGTATGAAGTAGAGGTAAGGGCGGAAGCGTGGTCAAAGTAGTAGGGTGTGGGGGTGTGGGTTAATGTACGTGGGTAGGGTTGGGGGAGATGGGTTCGTGATGACTCTGGGGGTGGTGGCGGGGGTATGTAAAGACATGGAAAAGATGTGGATCGTAGTGTGAGGCAATAGGGGTGGCATTTAGGGTTTGTGGAGGCGGGGAGGAGGACTCGAGGCGGTGGTAGGTGTGGAGATGGCGGTTGATGATCAAATAAATTTGGGTCGGGTGATGGAGGAGGGGTTTTGTATGGTTGGAGGCTAGGGTTTATAATTTGGGGATTGGATTGAAAATTGGGAGGGGAAACCCTAGAAGTGGGTTGTCTCGGATCTTGGATGAGGGTTTTATGAAATAGGTTTGGATTTTGGGGGAAATTAGGGTTCAAGATTTGGGTGGGTATGTTTGGGGAAAGGGAAGAAGGATCCGTGCATCTCGGGAGGGGGGAGGTGTTGCCGCTACCCAAGGGCGGTATGGGAGGGGCTGATCGACCCTTGTCGGCGATGTATATGGTGCTGTCGGGGAGTCCGTTATGGTTCAGGGGGAATCCACCCGGATTCGTGTGAGGATCGACCACCGATTGGTGGCTCCTGTCGGTGGCTCCGGGGAGGTTCTGAAAGTTTCCGATCACTAGGGAGAAATTCCGGCCAGAAGTGTGATGCTCGAGGGGTGATCCGGTTTGTTCGTTTGTTCCTGGGTGAGATTCGACCACCGCGAGGTGGTTCTGGCCGCCGATCAGGGCTAGCCGAATGTCCTGGCAGGTTTTCGGAGAGTGGCCAACGCTATTTCCTCCTTGGGCCACCGCCGAATTGGTGGACATAGGGTTAGAATTTGGTGGGACAACTTTTTTTTGTGGAAGAGGGGTAGAATGAGTAGAATTGGAGGCGTGGGGATTAGGGTTTTAAGCAGGAGTGGGAGCGGTATGAGGGAGGCTCGTGGAGGAGTCCGGTGGTGGAAGACGGGCGTCAAGAGCATCCATTCGGGCCATGATGCGGTTTAAGACCTCCTCGAATCGATCGGTGCGAGGTTCCACGGGAGCATATCTCCTTTTAGGTCCCATTTGTCGTCGTCTATGACTTTTTTATGTTTTTACAACAACAATAACAACGGATTGAGCTAACCTGGCTCTTATACTAATTGACGTAAATGAGCGGCAAATGGGAAGTAAGACGAAGAAAACACTCGTTTCAACTCTCTCTATTAAAATCTCAAAATGAGTGAATGCCTCAAATGAGGCTACAAAAGGGATATTTATAGGTGGAAGTACCTTAGGCTCTAGGAAATGATCCTAATTACAATTATACCCTTATTACTTCCTCCTATCTTACCAAGCAATCAATCAACTAAAAGAAAATACATCCAAATAAAGAAAATAACAAAAATGCCATAAATGCCTAAAAATGGCAAAAGTGTCCTCATGCCACACCAGTTTTTTTACACGTGTGGTTGAAATTTAAATCTCAACCGTTGTAACTAACTGTTTGTTAAGTACACCAGCTCGTGTCATTTGTAAGCATCAGATATCATTTTGAATACAAAATTAGTTTGTTCTCATTCCATCTCATTCTACCAATTCCCCTAATTGTAACCCTAATTCGTTAGGTTGTGACAATTCTGGTATCAGAGCCGTTTGAATTCCTGGATTCCATTAATGATCAATGGCGGAGGGAACTAGGTTCAAGGAATTACAAGATTCATTTAGAAAGCAAGGAGACATGATTCAGAGCATTCATGAAGTCGCAATATAGCTTCAAGAACAGATGAAGGTAATGGAGACCAACATGAAGCAATTTCAGGAGAATTTGGGATCAATTCTTTCCAATCAACTCGGATCTAATGGGAATAACATTAAAGGTGATATTGCTTCATGTTCCAACCAGGGCTTTGATGGTGAAAGAGCGAATTCTAGGGGAAGAATGTTCAACGAAGGGCTAAACAATTAGGCTAAGTTGCCAAAGCTGGAATACCCTAAATTTGATGATGAAAATCCTAAGAATTGGGTCAGGAAATGCCGAAAATTCTTTACCTACCACCATATGTCAGAGGTGCAGAAGGTTCACTATGCTTTTGTACATCTTGAAGGGAAAGCTGACGTGTGGTTTGAAGATTATGAATAAGGAAAGGTAGACATTAAATAGGGATCATTTGTGAAAGCATTACAAGATTTCTTCCTGGGGGGCATGTGAAACTAGTGGCAGAGTTTCACAAGCTGCAACAATGTGGGACAGTTGCATGCCAAGAAAAGTTCGAAGAGTTAAAACCCCAAATTGTTGACCATGGTTTCAAGAATGGAGTTCAGATGTTCTACCCAACCACATTGCAACAAGCTATTAGTTTGGCCAAACTGCCGGAAGCTACCATGGAAGTCCTATCAAGGAGGCACAAGGAAACAAGAAAGTTCACAAAAACACCAGTAATTGATAATTCTAGTTTTATCAAGAGGGGTCTCAGTAGCATTAATGATGAAAAGGGAATTGGGAATGTGAAGAAGAATGGGGGCATGCAGTGCCAATGAAGAAACTGTCTTATGCTGAAATGAAAGAGAGGAGCGATAAGGGTCTATGTTAACTGTTTAAGCCTGGCCATGTTTGTAAAATCAAACAACTATTTGTCTTGAGGTGGGAGGAAGATGATGAAATCAAAAAAATTCAAGAATTGGAGGATTGCCCAGTGGAGGTGGAAAATCTAGGGGAGGTAGAGATTTTAGTCAATGCTCTATCAGGGTCAGTTTCCATTACTCCATTAGGATCAAAGGGTAGATCAAGAAACAACCAATTTTTGTACTCATTGCATTGACACAGGGAGTACACATAGTTTCCTAAATCCCGAGACGGCTGTGCAAAGTGGCAGTTACATGAAACAGTCATCTACTCTTAGTGGAAGGCAAATAATGAGGATCGCCAGTTTGGTTCCAGCAGTCCTTCAGGTGTTTCGGCAAGCTCCGGAGACAGCCAACCAAGCTAAAAATGACCATGGAAGGCTCGATACAGGTTATTGTTGCGTTCTCGTCTGGATTTTTGACCCAGGTGGAGAGAGACTCAATCGCGATCACAAAGAGCAAGATTGAGAGAAAATCGTCGCTAGCCGGAGGAAAGGGTCCCGGCGAAGTCTGTAACGAGAAGCATTCGCAATGATTGCTTTGAGTCTTGAATCTCTACAAAGCCCTAGGTTGAAGGATGTGAGAAGTAGCTTGAAAAATGTGGGCTGAATAGGCTTTAGTCCATTAAGTCTAAAATGGGTTTCTGTAGGGGCTGCTTAATTTGTTGGGCCATTACTCTAGGGGCTGCATAATTTTCAGATTTGTGCTTGTTTTCAGATTTCTGCTTAATTTTCAGATTTGTGCTTGTTTTCTCTCTTCTTTGGATCCAATTTTTGGTTTTTTTATCAGATTAATACCCATATTATTTCTACTTTTGTCAATAGATACTTTTATGATGCAACCTTTTTTTCCCGACGATTGGGTATATTTTCCTAATGCATTTTTTTTTTCATATCTTGCTTTCAGATTGGTTTACTTGCAAGGGCTGGGGTTAAGGTGTCTCACTGTCCTGCTGCTGCAATGCGTATGCTTGGCTTTGCACCTGTTAAGGAAATGCTTGATGCTGGCATTTGTGTTTCATTGGGAACAGATGGAGCACCTTCAAATAATAGAATGAGCATTGGTTTGTTTACCCCTGATATCCTAGTTTTCCGTACTTGTAGCCCCCCCCCCCCCCCCCCCCCCCCGTCCCAAATTAGGAGTCTTTATTTTCCTTTTGGTGCATCCCAAATTAATAGTCACTTTCTAAATATAGAATACTCCTCCCTCCATCTCAAATTTATATTCCTGTTTTCCTATTTGGTCCGTCCCGAATTAATAGTCCAGTTTCTAAAGATAGTATATAAAACTAGGTGAATATTTAAGTTACCGATCCAGCCAATATTTATGAGAGAACTGATTCAAGTGCATGTGTTTCATTCTAAAGGTATTTATAATTCTTAGGAGGATAATATGGAAGGTCCAATATCTCCTTAAAATGTTTGACTTTTAAAAATAACTATTCATTTGGGGTGGAGATAGTATAAAGTTAGGCATGATTTCAAAGTTACCAATCCCGGCAGTACCCATGAGAGATCAATGATCTAACTGCATGCATTCAGTGGTATTCATAATTCTTAGGAGGATGAATTTGAAAAGAATTTTTTTCCATAAAATGCATATATGTACTCTTAAATTGGGAAAGAGGGACTGTTTCATTATTGAAGCAGATGAAACTGCATTATTTCAGTCTCTTTTCATCCTTTATTAAATGTATGCCTGGTCATTTCTCAAGGTTTGCAGCAATTGCAATGTTACTTGTCTCTGTACAGTTGATGAGATGTACTTAGCTTCTCTTATCAACAAAGGACGAGAAGTTTTTGCAAACGGAACCACTGATCCTACAGCTCTTCCTGCTGAAACAATTCTCAAAATGGTGACAGTAAATGGGGCAAAATCAGTACTTTGGGACAACGAAATAGGATCGCTTGAAGTTGGGAAAAAGGTTGGCTTTCCCTAAACCGTTAACAATGTGTTATTGAACTTTGGTCAGATCAAAACTTATTCTGTGTTCTAGTTGATGATAACTTGTGGGAATTCCTTCTTTTCTTCCAGTCCTCAGAAAAACAAGTGGTGAAGATGGAATTTTTGGGTGGATACTTGTCAAGAACTTTTACATAAGTAGCTAGTATGACTTGATCCTTCTATTTCACGCGTGATTAGTCTTTGGCAGTTGAATTCGTAAACATATTTAAGTTCGCCTGTGAACCAAATTTCAGGACAACATGAAACAAGGCTACAAACATCTCTAATTCACTTTTGAATATGTTCAGTTCTAATTTATTATTTTCCATTTTACATATCTATATTAACATCCATATTGCACTAGGTGATACTTTTGAACACGTTCATAGTTGCTTAACGTTGTGTCTCGTAAAACAAGGCTACAAATTTCTCTATGTTTCACAAGTCTGAGCTATTACTACTGCACCAAAAGATGACTCTGTTGAATAAGTGTAGTAATCTTTAACAAGATAAAACAAGCCGAAATAGAGAGAAAGATAATGTTCAACAGCTAGGGGAATAAAGTATGTGGCCTCAACCTACCTCAATATGTTCTATTGATTAAAATCTGATGTAACATGCAACGGAAATTAAGGACAGCCTCCAAATTCTTTTGAAATCATAATTATGTTTATAAGGTCTGATTAGCAGGGAGGCATAATCCTTTTTATACTAAAATACAAGAGAGTTCCAATTATGGTAATAATTAACTAAAGAGACAAGAAAATCAAAGATAAAAGGAATTTCATCGTGAAATCAGATTTTCTTGCACTATAATGATTTCATGAGCTAAAAATTACGTCAAGTGATTTTTTGTTATAATCAGCCTTTTTTACTTGTTTACTGGATTTCTATTCTATTATGCCTTTTCACCTCTTAGCACTTATTGGCTTTTCTTGATGCGTTGATTAGACCATTGGTGCTGATTATTGTTTTTATACATTATTCAACAGGCTGACATGATTGTAGTCAATCCTTTATCTTGGTCTATGGTTCCTGTTCATGACTGGTATGAATTAATTTTTGAAGTGATGCTACATTGTATTTTCATTTATTTTTAGTGTTGTAAACTTTGTCGATTACCTTTAATTTGAACTCACCTAAAAGGTCGTACATATCCAGTTCACAAGGCTCCTGTTTTAGTAAGAGGCGTTAGTGTAGGCAACCTTTACCTCCATTTATTGGAGAGGCTGCTTCCTAGACTCAAATCCGTAACATATTGCTTTGGCCGGGTAAGCACTTGCCATTGCACCAAGTCCGATCTCTAATTTGAACTCACCTATAACCCAAATAATCTTTTGTTTTAAACCCAAATAATCTTTATCCTTTCATTTTCAAGCTATATAGAGATCTGTTTCTACTACTCTTATAGTATTCATTCGTGTCTGAAATTTCTTTATAGTATTCAATATTGTAGGGTATATCAATCCTAAATTAATGCCACAATAATGCTAAATTCCAGTTAGACCCCAAATATGAGTATAGTATTAAATATTAATCCTACAATAATGTACGTGGTTTGGCACAAAGAAGGGAGAGCAGAGTTTTATTAACTTTCAGAAAGAGAGGAAGAAGATGACTTGGAGTGTTAGGGTTGTAGTTGAGAGTCCAAGCCGTGGATATAATAAAGTACAATTAGTTGCCCTTGGACATTAGGGTCAAGTCTATTTATAGATACAAGAGTTCTAGAGCCTTAGAGCTCTCTCATAGTGATTGACGGTTGTTATTGATCTTATCTTTAAGGTAGTTGTGTTGCCTTGAAACTGTGTCTGGCCATATTTATTGTCATCTCCCTTGATTTGCCTTTAGCCACTCTATGATCTCCGGACAACCTAATTGTTACAGCTCTCTAAATGCGACGTGGCGTACCCGGATCATGGTCCCTTCAAATATGAAACTGCAAATCCGCATATAGATCAAATCATTCTATTCTTGTTTTGAGTCACCTATATATAGTCTTATAATTGTTACTAATTATGGTGTGAGAGTAACGAGCTGAAGTACAGGTTTGAAGAGATTGTGAGGGAAAAGTTTTCTTGGAATAAAAAATAAAGTCACTATATTAGGGAGTGACATAGTAATTCTATTTTCTTTTCCATAGAATTGTTAATGGTATAAAAGTGAATAAATGAAAATTAGAATGAGATTGAATAGAGAAATATAGTGGTTAGTGAAAGAGAAGTGTTGTTTACAATCAAATGATCAAAATATACTATTTAAAAGTTTTGTGAATACCGATCGAATATATGTTAAATTTTGTACAAAAAGGTGTTGTGTGACACAGTTTCTGTATCAAACGGAGTTTTGTAAGGGATAGATATATTTTGGTTTGGGAAATTTTGCCCGTCCCCCAATGTTTAGGTCGCAATTAACTTTAGTCTACAATGTTTCCTGTTCTTGGATTTTTGCCTCCATTTCTAATGAACTTCATTTAACAGCACAGGCAGTGATACATTTTTTTAATGTTTCGCTTTGTAACTGCTGTAAATATTGCTTTGCTTTGAAAATGATTCAGGGTTACAGTTGGTTCCTCACATTCGATGACTGCTTATTTACCAGTACAAATAACATTCCTGACTCATTTTTCACTTATATGCAGCATATCCAGCCTTGTATATTGCATGCGAACTGAAAATGTGGTCTCTGTTATGTGCAATGGCCGTTGGATTATGAAAGATAATAAAATCTTGAATGTCGATGAGGTAATTTGATTATTGATTTTTCCTTTCAAATATATAGACAGCTATCTGAAATCAAAGTATATAGATCTTTAATACTCATGCATCTGATGTCATTTCAAATGAACTAATGAATCATTTTCTATCAAAATCTATTGAACGTTAAATATTGTTCCCTTTACTAGCTGTTATTATAGCATGTAGATCTTCTACCTAGGTGGAGAAGCATAAATCTGTCCATTTTTTATTGTTTACACATAGTCTGAAATGATATTGCAATTTTTAGTAAGATCCTAAATTGATTAATAATATGTGAAAAGCATTCAAGCACGGAGTAAATCATTAAACAGCACTTGGGAAGCGAAAATAATAGGGAAGGAGGGAGTACAAAAGCCCTAACCTATGTATTATATAAACTTTCAAAGCGTGAAATACCTGTGTAATACACTAGATACCTTGGTGAGGGCCCAAGGCTATTGCTCGGTGTGGGATATGTGACATGACCAACCTAGATTTTCTGTGTCTTAGGACTGAACTATGATGCCATGATGGTTTAAATAATCAACACGGGAATAAGATTTAGAGATTGTAATTGGTGCTTAATGACAACAATAGGAGGGGATTTTTAATTGTTGACTTCAATAGCTTCTGTTACTGAGTGGAGAATATATATATATATATATATATATATCGAGGCGCGCTTTGAGGCGAATAACAAAAAAAATGCCTCGAAGCTTCAGCCTTGAGGGGATGAGGCGCAAAGAGGCGAGGCGGTGAGATGTTCATGTTTTAATTGGGGGATAAAAAAAGAAAAAAAAGAAGAAAGAGCTACGTATTAAAAGTTAAATAAAAAAACCTTACAAAACCCTAGTTTCCTTCTCTTGACAGCCTCTTTCTCTCCTTTCTTTCTCCTGATCTTCTCCCGACAACCTTTTCCTTCTCCCGGCCAGTCCTTTCCCTCTCATGACCAAGGTAAGCCTCAAATCAGTTCATTTTTGTTTTTAGTATGTTTTTACCCCTTTTTGTTTATGTCGGCAGCTTTTTTTGGTTTTTTGTTGTTTTTTACTACTCGTTTTTGGTTTTAGTTTCTCCCAACCAGTCGTTTTTTTGTGGTAGTATATCTCAACTTTTTTTATGTTTTTAGTTGTATTTACCACTTGTTTTTGTTTTTTAGCAAGAAATCTGTTTTTTTATTTTTTTTGTTTTAAACTGAGCTTAATAAATGATCGGTTTATTCTCATATTATAAAATAACCAATATGTGACTGAAACCAAAAAAATGATTTTGTCAAATGGATTTTGCATTGATTATTTTATTGTCATATTATAAAATAACTAATATGTAATTGAAACTATAAAAATGATTTTGTCAATTTGATTTTGCATTGATTAATTTATTGTCATATTGTGAAATAACCAATATGTTAAAATTGATTTTGTCAAATTACTTTTTTAAAAAAAGTCATCTCGAGGAACAAAAAATGTTAAACTATGTGAGAAAGTCATCAAAGTTATTTATTTATTTATTTTTTTTTTGCAGTTTTATTTTATATTTCTTTGTTACTTTATTTTTATGGTTTTATAAGTATTTTTTTAATACTATTTTGCTCTCTGTTTTTTTGGTGAGGCTTATGCCTCGCCGAGAGTAAAACACCTCGCGCCTTTTTAAAGAGGTGTTGTGAACAAGATGGAGTTGCCCAAGCAGCTATTGATGGAATGGAATTGCTGAAGTTGTTGAGTTGTTTAAATATTATTGGCTGTATAGTTGAGTTGGTTAGCTGACTTGGAAGTCAGTTAAAAGTTTGTGAGATGTGATAGTTACAACAGAACCATCTATACAATAGCTATAACGGAGAAGCTTTATACTTTGAAAAGCATGTAATAGAACGATACAGTCTCATTATTCCCTCCAGGTTGTTCTCTCTACTAAACCTTCTCTCTCACTTCTTCCATCTCATTTTAAAGATATCCAAGAAATTCCAAAACTAAGTGGTGTAAACAGAATACACAGCGGAATAAAACTCACTGTCGCAAAACATACACCAATTATTTGTAGTCTAGCTGAAAATAAATATACATATTAATTAGTAAAAATTATTTATAACACAAGCTCAAAGGAGTCTGGCATTTGTCTCACATGCATAACTCGAACCTGCACCAAAAGGTCATATCTCTCTGGCTCCTTAATTAATGACTCTTCCACCTCAGCCACATATCAATGACCAAAAGCTTCGCACCCGTAACATTGGATGTGTGTGGTACTTGTGGTGCCTCTGTAGCTCGCGTTTGTGATGACATAATCATAATAATTGTCCCCTTGTTGACTTCCCGGAAATATATTCTACCTGGAGTGTGTTTTCTAGTGATAAACTGGAACGACTATTTGAGGTTGAGGTGCGTGTTAGACACGCACTCGTGAGAAATAAATACCGTCCGCACCACGATGAGTGATGTCATCGAGCCCCGAATATCTGCCCTCAGGATTCAAACAACACATTTCATCTAATTGTAACACCCAATGAAGTACTCTAGATTCACATTAGTTTACCCACGGAAACAAGACTTACAGAGGAATATATTGAAGGAGATAGAGAGAGGTCTGAAGAGATGATTTTTACAGTTGTGGTTTAACTCAACCTCACTTATGTATTTAAATGCAGATTAACTTCCCCACTTCTCCACAACGTGGGTGACCAACCCCCACAATCTTTCCACTTCTTAACGTTAAAAAGGACCCGGTCAAGATTAATTAGTAAAAAATAATATACAATTGCCAAGTTAAGTTTGTAAAACTCAATTCACTTGGAGGCCCAAGTCCCAAGTTAAAATAATATATATAGGCATATTACTCTTGGGAGACTAGAACCCAAGGCCTCTTGGAAGGGCAAGTCAAAAGTTTACTAGACCAAAACCACTAGTTGAAATTATTTTATACACATAAATATGATCAAGGCAAAACCATAACTTAGTGCATATTCAATTGCCATCCTCCTAAAGCGCGCGCTATATCTACAAGTGTTTGTATAATTCTAGGATGCTGCTGGATGTGATCTTCTCCACCATCTTTGCAAGTTTGTTATAACCAAGCTTATCCATTATTGAGGACTTAGATTAAATAAACCGTGTGCTGGCAACGTCCATTCTTATCTGGAATCTGTAGATCCGCATTTTTATGTAAATAGTATGTGCTGTGATACCACTTTTATGTGAACAGTATGTACTGTGGAATGACACTCGTAATCACAAAAACCTTAAAAGGGAAGAAACTGTATTAGTAATATTTAATAATCAAAGAGGAAGATTACATCAATTATTTATATCCTGGATATGCAGCCCTATGGCAACACAAATACAAAGCAAAAGGAAAAAGAAATGGACTATAACTAATAATAACCCCATACTACTCTGACTAAGAGTGGAAAACAATATGTTTATTGTTTAATAATAATGAATTATTCATAACACTAAGCTACATTTAGGATTTGGAAAGTACCTTGATTTTCAAAATAGACTCATATTTTGAAAATCAAGGTAGTAAGGGACGTATCTGGTGTGGTGTTGGGGCCCTGCACAGCGTCCCCCCTGTTTAGCTCGCCCGGGAGAGTCCAAAGGGCTCGTTCGTGTGGAGGTTTAGGGTTACAAAAAAAATAGACACTTTTTTCAGACATCTCAAAGAAAGGAACACTTAAATAGGGATGGATGGAATATTGTTGTTCTATTGGCAAGGGAGTAGAGTATTTGTATATTTTGTATACCATGGTTTCAAACTGTGCAAGTTGTCTTTTTCTTCTTCTTCTTCTTCTTCTTCTTCTTCTTTTTAATAGGATAATGCATGTTTTTTTCAATGGTTGTTGATTATTTTGGACTACTCTGATCTATGTACAAGACCTGAGGATGTATTTCTTCTTAACATGTACCAACAATTTATTTATTTCCCCCTTTATTTTTTCTGTTCAATATTTTTACAAAGTTCATATGGTGCAAATTGTTAATGGGCAGGGAGAAATTATATCAATGGCCAGGCAAGCTTCTGCTGATCTTTTGAAGAGGGCAGGCATCCACATTCCCAACAGAATGAACATCCTTTGATTGATTAACCCTAACAGGCATCCACATTCACATTCCCAACTCTATTTGTTTGGCTATTTTATCACGTCACATATACAGTTTTTGTTAGTAAGCTATTCTGCAAATGCTTTTTAACTCTAGACAATTTGGCAAATAGATAGCTTATGGTTGTTAACAACAGAAACTTGGGGTGGTAGTAGACCTGTTGTCCAAGGTCAAATTTGTACAAAAATCTGGAATAAATTACGCAAAGTTTATATTTGAAAGCATTTTTTTTAGGCCTGAATTGAGTTTAGACTTACTCCCAGCAAGCTTGGAGATGGTCTTAGATGTTCTTTTCTTCTATACGAAGGGACTGAGGTTTTATCGAATCTTATTGGTTTATCTGGATCTAGATTATGTACTCCCTCCGTCCCAAATCAATAGTCCACTTTCTTTTTTAGGTCGTCCCAAATTAATAGTCGTTTCCCTTTTTTGGACATAATCGACAAGCCAAATTCTACGATAGTAAACAAAGCTTTGATCTTGGCCATTGATCGAGTGAATCCTTAAAAACCGTCATTTCAAATGGCGACTATTACTTTGGGATGGAGCCTGGTAGTATTATATCTTGGTTACTTGATTATCTAATTATTAAGAGGATAATTTGATTTGTCAAGGACTTGTCCGATTATATATATATATATATATATATATATATATATATATATATATATATATATATATATATATATATATATATTATTGTATATTTATGTATGTATCATAATAAAATATAAATTTATATACATAGCATAAATAAGCCTGATCTAAAGCGGTCAGACATTTTTTGAAATACTAAAGAGATTTTTTCAACTAACTTGGTGGTGATGATCTTCATGGAGATCATCTACAAATATTTTTATCTGGAAAGTGGGTGAGATGAATATATTTACCAATTTTGCATATTCAATAAAATTTTGAAATGTACATATTTATTAATTTTTCATTTCACTAACTTTCCGATTGAATTTATTGACAGTCATTGTAGATCTCACTAAGTTTGGTTGAAAATTCATTCTCTTTGTATATAAAGAAAAATGATTTGTTGTTCGCTTTTGATCCTGTTTGAAAACATAAATAATTACATGATACTTTAAAATATATTTCAACCCTAAAATAAAGAAAAAGATTATACACCTGATCCTAGTTGCTAGAATGGTTCCTAAACCATCCCAATAAACAAAATTGGAAGAATTTGTTCCCTTTACCACAACTTAATAAGTTGGGCTTCTTTTCTATACTTTGTACTTAACACCTATTTGGGATTTTTGGGTTGGAGAGAAAGGAAGGAAAAATTTTAATAGGAGGGAAAAGAAGAAAAGAGAAAAAAAAAATATGTCGTTTGTGAGTTTTCAAGAGAATGGGAAGTTAATTTTCTTTCCCCCTTGTTTGTAAGTTGGAAAGAAAAAAAAGAAGAAATAATTAAAAAATTACTACTATAACTTTACAATTAAGAGCGTGTGTTATTTACTTCAAACATTTTTTCCAATGGACCTCATTTTTATATATTAAACAATTTTTAATTATAAACTGTTTTGATTTTTTTATATATATAAACTGTTATTTATAGATAAAACTTTAAAAAACTATTTTTTCTAAATATCTTTTTAAAAACAATTTATTGTCAAAAAAGTGTTTTATATATGGAAAATATTTTTTTAAATAAGTTTTTGAAAAACAATTTACATATATAAAGTTTTTAATGCTTTAAAAAACAATTTATAGTTAAAAAAATGTTATATATATAAAAATAATTTTAAAAAGATTTTTTTTCTAAAAAATGTTTTATATAAAAAATATTTAGAAAAAAAAACGTTTTTTTAATTTTTTTTATGTATAAAAAATATTTTAAATGTATAGTGTATAGGTATAATAGTATGTATTAATGTATATAGAGGTAAAAGAGTTGGGTATTATATTTTTGACTTGAAAAAATAAAGCTATGGATGCATATAATATAGCAAAATAAAGAAGTAAAAAAAAAAGTTGCAGAGCTTGATCATACGAGAAAGTGTGACGAAGAAGTGAATAAATAAATCGAAATTGTATGTACATATTAATATGGTGAAGAAACATAGGATTTTAGGATCTTTGTATTTAATTGATGGCTAATTTTGTCACTCCACTAATTCACTAATTTGTGTATTATAGTCAATTCTCTTCTCTCCATTTCCGTCCATTCTGGAAGGAAAGTTCTGGAAGAAAAAAAGTATGAAATTTTTTCCTCCCTTTCTCCCCTACAAAAATTCGTTATGTATCGATGAGATTCAATTGATACAAAGCCAATTCCAATAGACTTATTGGAGGGTCCCATTGGCGTGCATCCAGTAGGAATTGAACCTACAAATTCGTCAATTATGAGTTTCCAGATAGCTGAGACTGAAAATTTTCTTTTCTTTCTCTCCATTCCTCTTACTTCCTCTCCATTTTCAAACTCCCAAACAGGGTGTAAGTTTGGTGAAAACACCACCACTTTAATTTATGGGATATTTTAACTTTACCCACCTAGCAGTTATTATTATTTGACTTGCACATCATTTTATTTTTTTTAGACTTTACTACTTATTTTGACATTTTTTGCGAACCTTTTTTCATCGCTATATGTCAAAATAGAGGGTAAAATCTAAAGAAAAATAAAGTGGTGTGAGTATAGTCAAATAATGATAGTTATCATTATAAAAGGTTGCTCCTAAGGGCATCCAAAAATTTGCTCCATGATACAACAATAAGAAAAATAGTATGCTATTACCAAGGACAATCGCATAGTATAAATAGTTTATGTTAAATTTTTTATTGGGTCCCACTTCATTTTTTCTCACCTCATACCACTCAAACTCTCAACCATCTTCTCCACCACCCACCAATGCCTCCCTCTCCACACACCCACCTCCTCTTTCTCTCCATCTCTCTCACAAACACAAAAAACATAGTTAGACAAGGTTTATATTTGTAATGAAAAATAATCCAAATAAATATTTTTGCTACATATTCAACCCATACATAATTAAAATAAAGTATATACTCACACAAGATTCAAATGACACTTAAAAATTGAAAAAACAAAACAAGTCCGAAAACTTGCAATTTTGCTCCCATGATCTCGAAAATGATGAAAAAATTTGGGGTCCAAGCCTAGAATGTGGATAAGAAATAATATACTTGTACGTACTCGAGTTCCAAGCTCCGAGTTTGGGGCAAAAATTGGGGGTCCAAGTACCAAATAAGTAAAATTTTGTTATTTTTGAGAAATGCATCCATTCGGGGTCAGACCTTTAATCTACGGCTAAATTTTGGGGTCCAAACCCCTAAATCTAAGGTCAAATTTCAGGGTCCAAGCCCGGATATGGAGGAAAAATTTGGAATCGAGTTAACGAAGTTGCAGATTTTGAAAATTTTGATGTTTTTTTCAAAATCTTAACTATGTTTTGAATCATATGTTACTATGTAATTTATTTTAAGTTTTTTATGAGTTGAATCGTAGAAAATAATGTTTCATAAGGTCATACATTGATTAAAAATGAGACAGTTAATGTGAGAGAGCAATAGCGAGAGATGATATATATATATATATATATATATATATATATATATATATATAGAGAGAGAGAGAGAGAGAGAGAGAGAGAGAGAGAGAGCGAATCTCATGAGGACCTCTGTTTGCATACCGCTGACGCGGACCAATTTTGATAAAATAATAAAAAAAATATTTTTGAGCTAATTTTTTTTATATAGTTTTTAAACATTTCAGTAGGGCCATATAAAATGAATCAGCTCAAAATGAATTTTTTTACTATTTAAAAAAATCAGTCAAACTTTGTCAGTTTTTAACAACTTAAAAACTGACAAAGTTTGACTGATTTTTTTAAAATAGCAAAAAAATTCATTTTGAGCTGATTATTTTTTTACGGTCCTGTTGAAATGTTTAAAAATCATAAAAAAAAAATCAACCCCAAAATATTTTTTTTACTATTTAAAAAAAATGGTCCTCATTCAGGGTCCTCAAACTGGGACCTCACTTGATCCTTTCCCTATATATATCGTGTATAATTTAAGCCAAAATATTTTTTTATATAAAACAAATAATTGTAATTTTCAAAAAAAATTTAGGCAGTGTTTTTTCTTTTTATAGGACTATCCACCTTGTTTAAGAAATAGAAAATACTCCGACAACAGTACTTTCATTGAATTATTATAAAACCCCCAAAGCTACAATTTAATAGTTACAATAACATATCCAAAGTCCAAAAAGATTATATGCTGAATAATGAATATGCATATCTGGTACAAACACGTACAAATATGAAGAAATAAAACATGTGATTATTCATATATATTTGAACTCAAAACCCATGTAGAGAACACAACAGATCTTAAAAATAGTTTTTCATAAGAATCAATTGAGAGCCACATCCTATACCCCATATCACTGGACCGACATATAATTGAAGTTGATTTAACAGAAATAACAAATGTATATTTTATTGTAAGAGAAAAACTAACTACAAATAATTGAAGAAAATACTGTTCGTGTGTAGAAACTGCACTCTGCCTTCTTTTCCTTCAACTTTAACATCACATCCATATTAATCCTTAATGTATCTACAAAAAAACAAAAAATAAATAAAAAACGTTTTTAACAATGTTTCGATGCCAAAAATGATTACGTGGGGAGGAATTTAATAACGTTTTCTACTTTCATTTTTAATAAAAAGCGTTTTTTTAACAAAACTCTTTTTAAAAAAAAACAGTTAATAAACATTTTTTTATTCGCAAGTTAAAAGTAGATTTTATTTTTTATTTATGTGTAATGTTGTCAAATTGACAAAAATTTGGAGTGTTTTAAGATTTTGAGGAGTGTCTTTAGCTGTGCCCAATAACAAATGTATATTTTATTGTAAGAGAAAAACTAACTACAAATAATTGAAGAAAATACTGTTCGTGTGTAGAAACTGCACTCTGCCTTCTTTCCCTTTAACTTTAACATCACATCCATATTAATCCTTAATGTATCTACAAAAAAACAAAAAATTACTACCACAAATCGAATAAACAAATTTAAACATAACCTAAATGATCTTCTAGAACAATACATGAGGTTTATCATACTGAATAATGAATATGCATATCTGGTAATGAAGAAAAGATGTACAACCACGAATGAAATTATGTTTTGAGTTTTAATTATTGTATTCCAACAGCAACTTGGTAATTTTTTCAAAACTTAAAAAAATTCATTCAATGTAAGAAAATCCTATCTTCAGGAAAAATAATTAGATGAAATCCTCAATTAATACACTCAAGTTGATTTAATCCAATGGCTCTGTTTTAATCGTTTATCCAATGTCTGAGCATATTATATTAGAATGAACAAATGATCTAAAACAAACTCGACCAATTATTCGGGATGAATTAGTATTTGAAACAGATCATGTGTATTCCCTCTTCACACTCAAATAACTCCGTTTAGAAAGTCATAATAACACATGTTAAGTCACATAATAAGATTAACACAACCTATTGCTCAACCTAGTGTTGGCTAACACAGTGGTCAAGCAACCATACTGAGTATTGAATCTGCATAGCTGGTAATGAAGAAAAGTTGTACAACCACGAATAAAATTACGTTTTGGGCTTCAATTATTGTATTCCAACAAAAACTTGGTGATTTTTTCAAAACCTTAAAAAAATTCATTCAAAGTAAGAAAATTATCTCTTTCGAAAAAAAGAATTAGATGAAATCTTAATTAGTACAACTCTAGTTGATTTAATCCAATAGCTCTGTTTTAACAATTTGTCCAATGTCTGTGCATATTATATTGTATTATATTAGAATGAACAAATGAGAAAAAGCAAACTCGAACAATTATTTGGGATGAATTAATATTTGAAATAGATCACGTGTATTCCCTCTTTACACTCACAACTTCATTTAGAAAGTCATAATAACACATCTTAAGTCACATAATAAGAATAACACAACATATTGCTCAACCTAGTGTAGGCTAACACAGTAGTGTTATGTCTACTATTTATAAATAAGAATTGTACAAAATTATGAATTTAATATAATTACAGAATTAAAATAGAATTACATAAATGAAACACTTACTTGAATTTGCAGAAATAATAAAAGAATTAAAGATAAATCCGAACCCTGTTATGAACAGTTTCCTTAAGACAATTTATTCCCTCCAATGTGCTCCGAGGTTGATGAATATTGTCTCCCAAGATAGAACGGATTTCCTCAATTAATTATGTAGCACAACAATAATTAATTTCAACGAACTCAAATTCTGTGTGGCCTTTACTCAACAACACTACAACATATGTTATGCAGGAGAAAGAAATTTGGAACAGATATGACAGGAATTCTGGGACAGAAATGACAGCAATTCTGGAGGAGGGAAAATTTCATTCTTTAAAAACGGAGGGAGGCATCTGTATTTATAGCAAAGTAGGTGACGGTTGGCAAATAACTGCCAAAACAGTTAAACGAAATTAACTGTTGACAATAACTGCCAACAGTTTATTAATTAATTTCGTAATTAATTAATAATTAAAGCCCAGAAAGTTAAATAAATTTCGGCCCAAAAATGTAGGAGATTTTCCTAAGCCTAAGCCTAAGCCCGAACCGAGCCGGACGGACGCGCGCGCGTGTGGACTTTTGACCGAAAGTCAACCCGTGCATAGCTTAGGTTATCTCCCCTTCAAAGAGTTGGGATACCCCCAAGGCATCCAAGCCTTAGTCCATACTTGGGGTGTTATTAACTCATCAAATTTCCACTACTCTTCCAATGTGGGACAAGAGTTAAAACACACCCAATTCATTAACTTTCATTGCTTTGTGAGTCACTTTGGGGACATATTTATCATTCATAACTTATTGAAATTGGACATATGAATATACTACGTTAATCTCCTTGCGGAGGTGAACGCGTTCGTATATGGTCCCACAATTTTCGTAGTGTGGGTCCCACCTAAATTTGAGCTCAAAGTTGCTCAAAATTCTGTCCAGAAAATTCTGGACAGCTTTCTTAAAACCCATTTAAGTCCAATTTTTCCAACAAGTAGTTAATACATAGTGTTAACCATCATCAAATAATATATCATTTATAAAGTAATACTATACGTAACACATGAAAGCTTGGCAGTAGAACATTGGCATATGTCAGTTTCAACACAGGTTATCCCACAATAGAACATGAACATAAGTCTCTAATGTTGAACTATTTTTGAAGTGAGAGAATACATAAAAGTAGAATTGTAATAATAATAGCATAATAATTTAAGCATTGCTATGTCATGCCCAGTGCACAAGGCTCCCGCTTAATTGCAGGGTCTGGGAGAGGTAGATGTTGGTTAGTCTTACCCTCATATGTTTTATATATGGAGAGGCTGCTTCCATGTCTCGAGCCCGAGACCAACCGTAGCTTGGGTGAGAGCACTTGCCATCGCTTCAAGGTACGACCTCTAAAATGAAGAGGTACAATGAAGAGTACAAATGACCCAATAATATTTCATTTACCAATACTATTTTTCAATCATACCAATAAGAAAGGAAGTGTGACCCCGTCATGTCTGATCTACAAATAAAACAAATAACCTTAACAGAAAAAAGTAAATAAATGAACAAATTATCAACCTTCTAATCAAGGTTCTAAAAAACGTCGGAGGTGATCGAGGCGTGGAGGCCAACCTTAAGCCTTAAGCCTTAGAAGCCTAAGCGGGCCTTAGGGGTAAAAAGACGTTTAAGCCTTCTTAATATATTTTAATATTTTTTAACCATATCAAGGCTATTAAAATACTAAAATTGTATATATCATAAAAATATGTCTGAATATTTACAAATTAAAATACTATTTGATTATTTTGGATGAGATAATGGTCCGGTTTGTAAAAAAATCTTTAAAAGACGATATCGTTTCACTAAAGCATTGTTGTTTTTAGAAAAAAGTGCGCCTTAAGGGATTTACCAAGAATAAGGCGTAAAAAGCTTAAGGCGGGGTGTTTCTCCTAAGCCTCAAGCCTAGGCGGGTTGTTTAGAACAATGCTTTTAACCAAGAAACATATACAACCTATAATATAGATTAGAACTGTAATTGTAAACCAAAGCAGAGCTGTTGTAATTTTAAACCCAATATTGTATTGATAATAAAACTGTTAAAATAAACAAATAAAATAGAGTTTGTGATCATGTTTAATCCAAAGTCGATAAATATATTCATAGGAACTAAAATCCAATTGCCTAAGCAGAAGCATCTTTTGTTCACTAACTACACATAATAAAAATACCCGTATACGCATACCAAAACACTTCATACCCACTATTTTTTAGGCCCTCATAATATATAGATATTCATTAACCAATACTTCCTATATAATTCATTAAATGAGGTGTGAGCCCAGTGAGTGATAGTTTGAAAAGTGACGATCTGAAATACAAATACATATAAAATATAACGTCCCCATGTACCACAATGGTCATAGATCTGAAAAAACAAACCCAATATCGTAAAACCCCAAAGATCTACACATATTATCTATTTCATACACAAATTATAGTGAGGGGAGAGTAGATGACTATCTTCTCAAGAGTGATGATATGGGAAACTGAGCCATTATTATGTATAAACTTTACAACCTCTAGCATGAGCCATCACTAGATTAAAATGTACCTATAACACAAAACATCTTTGAACCAAAAAAGCTCCCATAACACACAAAGTTATATTATCACAGAAGCTAAAAAGTAAGTTCAAATTTCATTATCAACCATGTGTCTAGATCAAAGAAGTTAAGGTTAACAACACAGTTTTCTCATAATTTTAATGAACTCCAAACATTTTGTTTATATTGAAACGTCAAAGAAGGAAACCCAAAAATATAAATCCATCCCGATTAGTGATTAATCTCAATAGAAACTAAAATTAATAAATAAATACATCTTTGATTGCAAGAAACTACATTGTGACTATATGTACAATACACGGTGGCACATAAAAGAATAAACAAAGTACATGCCACACAATTGAGGGAATGCTACCAATATTCAATTAGTTCCATTTAGAATCTTTCGACTGGGATAAAATATATTAAACACCAGTATGTAAAACATGTTTTACTATTCGAAAGGCACTATAATTAGTATAAAAACTGTAAAAAAATTATCTCCAGAATACAAGGGTGGGATGCACGAAATATATTAAGAAGAATAAAAAGATGAAGTGGTACATGTGTAAACAAATAGTGAGTAACAATATATTTATTAAATGTAGGGGAGAACAAAACAAATAAACAAATCAATCCACTTCCAACCAAAATGTAAAGGTGACCTCATGCTTCTTTAAAAGTGTATTTTGTGATCCAGAGTTTTTCCTATTTGAATTTTAAGGTGTATTTCTAGGTTTTCTAATTTTTTATTATAAAAAGTTGTAAAAAAATTCAAAGCATCACAAAAATGTGAAGAAATACTTCCCATTATAAATAATAATAACTTCATAGCCCAAATTGCATTACAAATAACTAAAAAAGAGGTAACCCCCCATAATAACATTGTATCATCGGGATTAGCACTGGCAAAATTATGGGCTGGGTCTAATTTGGACGGGTCAAATATGGGTTGGGCTAAATATGGGTTGGGCCAAATATGGGTTGGGTTAAATGTGGGCTGGGCCAAATATGGGCGGACCAAATATGGGTTGGGCCAACCCATTATTTTTCTACTAAATTAAGTATTACAATTCGAGGTATATATAAAAAAAAACTCATATTTTACTCATAACTTTTTAAAATGAGTATTATATTTGATTTGTATCTTTTAAAATTAGGCTCCATATTTGATTTCTTGCTTTGAAATATGGGCCCCATATTTAACTCATAGCTTTGAAATATGGGCCCCATAACTCACAACTTTTAAATATGGACCCCATATTTAACTCACAACTTTTAAATATGAGCCCCATATTTAGATGCTTGGGCTAATATGGACTCTTTTATTATTTGGGCCACATTTTACCACTACTAATCGGGATCACCCCTAATAATGTTATTTGTTAGGAGATTATACGTACCGGATTCTCAATAAGTATATAAGTCAAGTCACATATTCTCATAGCGGCAGGGAATCATACTCACACTGTTACGGTTTGATCAGTGCCTGAAGGTATGTCTTTACGCCTGAGAAGTGAGAGTGCGCATGATCTAATGGATTAACTTATTTAATTAAATGCCCCAAACACACAATTCAACTTTACTAAATTTTAATCTTTGATTTAAGTATAGTGTGTGTACGATCAAATTGCCAATCACAGAGAATTAACTACGCATGCAACACACAAATATGAGGAAAAATCCCTTTTCAGGGAAAAACCTATATTTTAGCACTTTAGAAAGTTTTACAAGACAACCTACTTAAAATACTCCTAAAGAATACTACTCAGATCCAGAGCAGTCCACATGCGGTGGTACACCCTCGTTATCCACCGATCAGTCTTTCTTCTTTCTTTCATCAGTGATTCCTCGGGTCATAATTTCAACAGTAGAGTTCCCTCTCCACAAGTAAATATCAGATATTAATCTTCTAGGGTTTTAAATGGATTCAAAATTATATTGGGGAGGATGATTTTGTGAATCAAAAGGTGTTTAGACCTAAAACGTTTGAGGACTTTTGCAGCAGATATGCAGGTTACGTTTTTTCAAAAGTCTATTTTAAAATCTTTTCGAAAAAGGTATATATAGGCCTGACACAAAATTCGAGGTGGCGATCTCGTTTGAATGAAAATAGAAGTCATTTGAACGAATTACAGTTCGTTCGAGCGAGACTGAAATCTCGTTTGAACAAGCTTAAAACGAATTCTAACAGTACGCCCTCGTTGGATGTTCGTTCGATGCAATTATCAAACGAGCCTTCTAACGAAATTGACATTTCGTTCGAATGACTTTAGCTTCTCATTTGAGTGAGGTTAATTAAAAAATATTTTTAAAACTAAAAAAATTAGCCTCGATTTTTATAAAAAGTCTTCTCCCAAATATAACTATAAATAATATTCGAACTCCTAAAAGATTTATACCTTCATAAAGTGGAGAAGTTTTGAAGTTGGAGATGTTGAGGTTCGGTTCACCGTGTTGGCATGTGTCGATTTGTAACGGGATACACCAAATATGACAAAGTGCAAATAATACAAATAAACAACATAAGCTAAAATATTTTCCCTTACAAATCTCCCCCTTTGGTTATTTCAGTACAAAACTAATCGAAACCCAAATTACAAAAAGTATCCATCTATGACAAAAATTCTAATACCCTTCCCAAGCCCTAGAAATGGAATGACATAAATAAACTTTGTCTTCAATCTCATCTTATTCTTCCCTTAGGCAACTTTGTCTTCACGTGGTGCAATATGTTCTTCGTTTGGATACGTACACACATGAAATAAAGAAAAATCTTGTAATGCATAGAGTTTGAAATAGAAAATAAAACTCAAATCAAATGTGTCCTCCCCCCAAAATTAAACTCATCAATCAAATTTTCCCCTTAATTTGTTCTCTCCCTTTTTGTCCGAAATAAACAAAGGAGTAGAAAACATGAAGGATAAAGCATCACATATAAGAAGTAAGATATCATCAAAAAATATAGAAATAATGCATATATAATGAAAATCAAAAGCTTCACCAACTATTTTTGAAAATTTTCATTTTTTTTCAAGTATAAGATTTTACAAAAACAACACACCATGAAGAAACACAAAAATACTCGAATCATGAAAGCGAAATGTAGGGGTGTGAACGTATTCTATAAATTAATCAACATAAATAATCATAACACATGTGCATGAAGGATTGAGATACCACTAACGAATGATCTCAAAGTCTACCTTAGGTGTAAAAGATTGTGAACTCGTGTGAAATTGACTTAACCTAATCAATAAATCAAGATTGTAAGTGATTTTCACACCAATGACGCCCAAAATAATGTAATATTTTTCAAAATTTATATAGTTTGTGCAAAACCATTGATCTTCAACTTAACTCCCTCAAAATCTCATATAACTCAGAGTATTCTTAATTATTTTTGAAGAAATTAATGCACATTTGTAGTGAAGAATCAATGTTCAAATAAATTGTCATGGCACTTCTGTTTTAATGTGTCTCTAATCTTTTTAGACTTTTTTTCATTACAAATGTCGGCTTTTAACGCAAAGACTTTTGTCTTTCATAGCCCATTTTCATTGCTTAATATTTAACAAATTTTTCAAAAAAATGATTTAAATACGGGCAATGGTTCTCATATGCACAACTTTTATCTCAGTTTTTTTTTTTTACTTTTGGTTCGTTTTAAAGAAAATTGAGATGAAAACACTATGATCAATATGTGAAATGTAGGTGCAATACTCAAATAAGCTCATGTTCGTGTGCATTAAAGGAGACTGTTTGAACACGAGGCCCCCAATTTTAAAATCTTTTTACTTCAAAAAGAGTAATTTCCTTTTATAGATATGCGGAAGCGTTGATGGTTCAATTAAACAACAAATTTTAATTTCTTTTCAAATTAAAATTAAACGAAGTAAAATTAGATTAAACACACACACAATTTAAATTTCACTTAAACACAATTAATTCAATCTAAGTCCTAGAAATTTGTCTAAGTCATATTTTCAATATTACCAATTTAGGCCAAACCAATTTTATCAACTTAAGTGATGACTTGAATTAAATTAACATTTACCCAATTAATTATGTAGCACCAAATTAAAGATGAGTAGTGATTAAACCAAATTTTATCTTTTTACCTAAGCATGCGTTTTAGGTGAGTTTTGCAAAAGATAAAACAAATAATAAATCACTACGCCGCGATGTACGAGGAAAAACCCACAACGGGAAAAAATCTCGGACGGCTCTAGCCTTAAGTCCACTAAGTATGGTTTTACAATTACAAGACATATGACTTACTTCCTCGAATCGACCCCTTTCCAGCCTTGACGTGTCTTCTTGTAAACACCTCCGCCTAGTCGACAACCGCGGAGCTCCATCGGAATCTTGGAATCACAAATGAGCCATATGTACACCGTCAACCACACATGGTGCCTTTCACCATGTGAGAATGCCGCAGCAAAACAAACTTCTTCTTTGTGGGATTTAGAAGCAAACCCAAACTTTTCTTCAAACGGCAGAGATAAAAAAAATCGGTGCCAAACTCCAAGCAAATTATATATATATGGATGAACTTGGATAAACAAACTTTGGGTGTAAAATAAGTGTTTAAAAGATTTTTCTTGAAAAACAACAACACTTAAACAATGAACTTTTTCCTTTTGGAATTATGCTCTCAAACTCTCTCTTGGAGATGAGAAGATGTGAAAAAAGTTAAAAAAAAAATTTGGTTTCCGCACTTAATTAATCAGGTAAAAAGTTAGTGGGAAAAGAAGTGGAAAAGTGGGAAAACTGCTTAAAAAACTGCAAATATAACTGTTCTGGCCAAATCTCGTTCGGACGAGATTTTCGTTCGAACGAGCCTTCTAACGAAGTTCCAGTGTATAAAAGTTGAACTCGTTAGAAATCTCGTTGGAATTCTCGTTCGAACATCATTTTCGTTTGCATGACAATTCGAACGATATTCCAGTGGACAATATGGGAACTCGTTGGCAAACTCGTTCGAACGACAAACTCGTCCGAATGACAATATCGAATGAACTTCCAAAAAGTATAAAAAATTGATTTTAGCGAGAAACTTTATATACTTTATTTTAAAGTTTTAATAAAATCATTCTGAAAATAAACAACAGTTTAAAACCAAAGTACACCCAATATAAATTGTTCCAAGCTCCTATATGTATATTAAAATGCATTCATACCTTAGGAGCAATGGAACCATGTTGATGACGTAGAAACGAGGCATAATAAACTCGGCATTTTGATGAAGCTTTAAACTTGGCCACTACGTTTGCAACTTTAGTATGTCATAGGCTTGAAGGATGGTCAATAACTCTATCCTATGACTCAAACGTTTTTGTCCGGAATTAAGCCAAAACTACAAAGGACTCAATTGGAAATTTGTGTCCTTACGGAGACAAGGAGTCAAACATGTAGCAAGTTATCATCAAATTATAACTTAATGACTCCACACATTATGAATCACATATATGAAATGATGTCATGTCTTAAAATACTACAAAACAGTCATGTTGATATTGAATGAATGGGTGATTTGAATATCTTTAATGTTCATCCATATATGGTGTAAAAAAAATTACAAAACTCTTTGTCTTTTTCAAAAAATTCATCAACATAAAATCTTTTTAACTTTTTCATATTTTCTTAAAAATTGAAAATCTTTTTGTGTTTTTCAAAAATTTTATACAAATCTTTTTGACTTTTTGACTTAAAAAATCGAAAAACATTTTGAATTTTTCTAAAAATATCAAAATGAAAAAAGATAAATACAATGATAGTATAATCTAACAATAGGAATAAATGTAAATAATCATGATAATCATCTTATACTAGATAAGATATCTGAACTCAGTCAACAGTGCAAATAGCTAAAGATTTTCTAAGATCCTCAAATCGAAGTGCATTGAAGGTTTCATGAATATGTCGGCTAACTGATGCTCGGTGCTCACAAAGCTCAAGGACACAACCTTATCTTCAACTTGGTCTCGAATAAAGTGCTCGCGTATCCTAATGTGCTTTTACGTGAAATTTGGATCGGATTACGAGAAATGTGAATGTCACTCGTATTATCACAGGAAATAGTCATCGTGCCCTGTGAAATGCCGTAATCCTCCAACATTTCCTTAGTCCATAAGAGTTACGTGAAATAACTTTCGGTGGCTATATACTCAGCCTCTATCGTGGACAAAGATATGGAGTTTTGCTTCTTGCTCATCCAAGAGATAAGAGCACCCCCAATATAGAAACACCCAGCTGAAGTGCTCCTACAATCATCTACATCCTCGACCCAATCGACAACCAAATAGGCAAATAAACAATCATCGGTATCAAAGGAATACCAAATACCATATGAAAGAGTTTCACTAACGTATTTGATAATACGTTTAAGTGCGTGTAAGTGTGACTCTTTCGGGGATGCCCGGTATCATGAAAAGATTCCAAAGTAAAGGCGATATTAAGACGACTAACGGTCAAGTAGAGAAAACTACCTATTATACTCCGATAAAGGGCTTGATCTATGTCCTTGCCGAAAGCATATTTGTTAATTTTTGTCTATGTACTCATAGGGTGCGAGAGTGGTTACCGGAGTCTAGACCAAATTTCTTCACAAGCTTTCTTGCATATTTGGATTGAGATATGAACATCCCATCCCCAAGCTGACAAACCTGGAGATCTAGGAAGAACGTAAGCTCACCTACCATGCTCATCTCAAACTCACTTTTCATCTCCTCCTCAAAGGTGTGAGCATGGCGGGAGCACGTAGATCCAAAGACTATTCCCTATAGACTTGGGCAACTAAAATAGCACCGCTCTCTTTCCTCCTAAACAACGTCTTATCTAATTCCCCTCTCTTGAAGGTGTGAGCTAAGAGATAGGAAGTAAGCCTCTCGTACCAAGCACGGGGTGCTTGCTTCAAATCATACAGGGCTTTCCTTAGATAGTAAAAATGTCCCGAGTTCTTAGGGTCTTCAAGCCCTTTTGGTTATCCCACATAAACCTCCTCATGTATAATTCCATTTAGAAAGGCACTATTGACATCCATCTGATATAGCTTGAAGCGTAGATGACATGATATGGCGAGTAGTAAGCGGACGAACTCAAGCCTAGCAACAGGAGTGAATGTCTCCTCAAAGTCTACACCCTTGATCTGTGCGTAGTCTTGAGCAAACAACCTAGCCTTATTGTGAACTATGGTACCATCTTCATCCACCTTATTCTTGAAAATCCACTTGGTACCTATCATGTTAGTCTCGCTAGGTCAGGGGACCAATTCCCAGACATCGTACTTTCAAAACTAATGTAAGTCTTCTTGCATGGCAGAAATCCAATGCTCATCCTTGAGTGCTTTTTTCACATTCTTGGGCTCGATTGGGGATGTGTAGCACAGATAGCTAACAAAATTTTCGAGTTGAGCACGAGTCTTGACACCTAGTGTAGGATTACTAAGTATAGTGAAAGGTTCATGACTCTTTCGAACACAAGATGGTGTCTCCCCTAAAATAGGAATGGGGTCCATCGTGGTAGCATGAGGAAGGATGGGATCATCATCAGGGGGTGCAAGTTCCTCACACCGTAGGCTAAGAGCAACAAATGTCGGTGTCTCATCATCTTTAATAGTGACATTTATTGACTCCATAACCTTAGACTAGCCAGATTATAAACTCGATAAGCCCTACTCGTCGATGAATATCCTAAAAATATCCCTCGTAGCTCCGGGAGTCGAACTTTCCTAAGTGCTCTCTATCTCGTAAGATGTATCAAGTACTCCCAAAGACACGAAAATATGATAGGTTGTGCTTCTTTCTTGTATACAACTCATATGGCGTGTGAAGTGTGTGCGGACGAAGATATACCCTATTCACTGTATGGCATGCGATGCTCGCCACCTCTGCCAAAAAATGTCTGGGCACGTTTCTCCCAAGAAGTATGGATGGAGCCATTTCTTGTATCGTTTGATTCTTCCTCTCAATAATACCATTTTGCTGAGGAGTATGAATGGTAAAAAATTCATGTTTGATGCTCACTCCATCACAACAGCTATCCATTTTAGCTTATTTCAGTTCAACGTCATTGTCACTAGGAATCTGATTAATAGTGACACCGTGTTGGTTTTATAGGACACGACACTTGGTTATAAGGAACTCAATCTCATTGAACTTTTCTCTAAGGAATCATGTGATAGCATATGCAGAAAAGTCATCGACCATCATGAGAATGTATCTCTTACCACCTAAGCTCTCTGAATGAGTAGGACCCATAAGATCCATGTGAATCAACTAAAAAATACGAGAGGCGGTAATAGTATTCAACTTTCGATGGGGACTTCGAATTTGTTTACCTTGTTGGCAAGGTCCACAAATGGAGGAAGTCGGTTTCCCAAGCGATGGTAATCCATGAACTAGGTCATTTTTCACTAATCTCTCAAGATCTCTATAGTTCACGTGACCTAGCCATTGATGTCAAAGGTCCGTAGTGGAGACTGTGGCACTGTTGCACACAAAGGAGGACTTGGGCACAATCCCATAACAATTATCTTCCGTCCTCACACCTTGTAGTAAAAGTTTACCAGATTGATCATAAATATTGCATTCGGACCGCTCAAACTTTACTGCAAAGTTTGCGTCGCATAGTTGGCTTATGCTAATGAAGTTCGCTTTCAACCCTGTCATGTGCAACACATCATCTAGCTTAGGAAATCCGGGTATCTCAACACTGCCTCGTCCTAAAATGCTAGATCTACTCTCATCTCCAAGTGTGACTTTACCTTCCTTGCAATCCTCAAGGTGAGTAAAAAATGAGACGTCAACGATCGTACGCTTAGAAAACCCATTATCAAAATACCATTAGGAAATATTTTGAGCCTCGAGAGCAACATAAATAACAAGGGCTTTATCGTCTCTCTAAGGTAGCCAAGTGGCGGTAACCTTTCGTTTGCTCTTATCGTTGTTGACTCTAGCCAAAATATTGGAAGCATCCTCAAATGGGAAAGACATCCATTGAAATTCTTCCATCAAACTATGCGAAGTCACGACTAGAAAATCAACTTGCCCTCTAAGACTAGCAAAATCGCTAAAGTGGTGCATGGGAGTATTTGTACGCCTAATTCTACCTAATTTATAACAAGGTGGCCTCTTCTTTTGCAAAAAGTGAAAACATAGACATGTTTGGGTTTACCTTGGTTCGTTTTTCTAGGTTAAAATATCTTTTGTGGTTTAGGATGAGGGCCATAAGGATTAACCATAAATTTAGGAATCAGTTCCGGTACGGTATGGGAAGTGGACGCACCGTCATAATCTATTCCATGCCTCTCACCAAAACCTAAAGCGCGGTCAAGGAGCATCTTACCTACTTTCTTCGATGTTTCCTTGATACGTACCTTGACCTCCTGAGCACGTTCGAGATCTTTCTCGAGTTGGGATACAAGGGCTTCAAGTTTCTCATGTGTCTCTACGAATGCTTGGAGATCTTTCGTAAGACTAGCCACCTTGTTAGTTAAGTCCTCGTTCTCTCTCTCAACTGAACAAACTCTCTCTCCCAAAGCTTCTCTCACCGAGGACTCACTATCTCTCGCCTATCTCAACTCTTTCTCTAGCAGTAAAACTCTCATGGCTAACCTTTTATTTTGTTTCTTAGTTTTAAAGGAATTAGCATAAAGATCGACATAGGCACGCTGTAGGTCACTCTCGCTCTCACTTAAAACATTCTCACCCTCACTCTCCTCGGAATGACTAGACTCACTGTCGATGTGTTCATGTTTAGTAACTTCCTCATCATCGTGAGGTGCATTAGATGTACTAACATAACTAGCCATGAATGCGGTGAAGTTACATCCATGCGGTGAATCATTCCCCGATCTCATCGACTGGACCTCGTTGTCGCTAAATGTGACATTTTAGGAAACTTTGCCTTTCCCTTGACGTTTTAACCTAGTCGGGCACACGTGAGCTTTGTGACCCTTTCCCTCGCACTCATAACATCTTTCCTAGTCTTTCTTTGGGAAATCTTTGTTTTTTTTTCAAAATTCTTCTTGCCCGATTTATATTTTTTTTATCTTTCTCAAAACTTCTCTTTTCTTTGGAAGTATTTTTCTTTTTAAGTTTGGGAAATTTCTTGAAATTTTTAGCAAAAAGGGACAAATCATCTAAATCAAAGTCGTACTCAGAATCGGATGACACCTCGTCTCTCTTTTTAAACACTTCTTCTCTCTTTTTAGATTGCGCTTTTAGTGCAATTCCCCTTTCCTTAGGTTTTACAATTTAGGGAAGATATCTTTCTCATATGTTTGAAGATTTCCTATAAGTACTTCTAACCTAAGAGTGTCAAGGATGCCTAATGAATTATGTACGGTAACCTGAGGAATAAAATGAGCAAGAAGCGATCTCAAAATTTTCTTAACGCCACGCGTCTCAGGTATTTTCTCACCTAAATTAAAACTCGAGTTAACCATATCGGACAGTCGTACATAAAACTCGTCAAAAGATTCAGATTCAAGCATTGTGATAGTTTCAAATTATGTGGTGAGATTTTGCAGCTTAGAAGCTTTAACAGCATTGGTACCCTCGTGTGTGAGCTGAGGGTATCCCAAGCTTCTTTAGACGTGGTTCACGTCATAATGCGGCGAAACTCGTGAGGGGTGATGGCTCCCGAGATGGCACTCAAATCGCGAGAGTTAAAGTTGCTCCATTTAAATTCGTCATCTCTCCATTGAGAGACAGTTTTAAGGCCAACGACATTGTCGACAGTAACAGTGGGTGGTATCCACCCTTTTTCACATAGCAACCAGATGCGTTCATCAATGACTTTAAAGTAGAACTCATTCTAGCTTTCCAATATGCATAGTTAGTACCATAAAAGATGGGCATTCGATTATGCAAATTATCCATTAAAGGAAAAAAATTTAGTTAAAATTATCACACAATATTTTTGTGTAACCGGATCTGATACCATATTGAGAGTGCGCACGATGTAATGGATAACCTTATTTAATAAAATGCATCAAACACACAATTCAATTTTACCAAATTTTAATCTTTGATTTAGTATAATGTGTGTACGATAAAATTTCTAATCACAGAAAATTAACTACGCATGCAAACACACAAATATGAGGAAAAATCCCTTTTCATGTCAAGATCTATATTTCATCACATTAGAAGGTTTTACAAGACAGCCTACTTAAAAAATTCCTAAAGAATACTACTTAGGTCCAGAGCAATCCATAGGAAACGATCCACCCTCGGTATCCCTTAGGTTTTCAGTAGTAGAGATCCCTCTCCACAAGTATATATCAGATATAAATCTTCTAGAGTTTCAAATGGATTCACAATTATATTGGGAGAATGATTTTGTGAATCAAAAGGTGTTTAAACCTAAAAAGTTTGAGTACTTTTGCAGTAGATATGCAGGTTACTTTTTTTTAAAAGTTTCTTCAAAATCTTCTCAAAATAGGTATATATAGGTTAGGCAGAAAATTCGAGGTGGTGATCTCTTTCAAACGAAAAAAGAAGTCAATCGAACGAGAATAGCATCTCGTTTGAATGAATTCAATATTTCGTTCGAATGAGACTGAAATATCGTTTGAAGTAGCTTCTAACGAGCTTTAAATGAATTCTAACAGTACGCCCTCGTTGGATGTTCATTCGATGTAGTTATCAAACGAGACGTCTAACGAAATTGACATTTCGTTTGAACGAGATTGACTTCTCGTTTGAATGAGGTCAATTAAAAAATATTTTTGAAACTAAAAAAATTAGTCTCGTTTCTTAGAAAAGGTTATCTCCCAAATATAACTATGAATAATATTCGAACCCCCAAAAGATTTATACCTTCATAAATTACAGAAGTCTTGACTTGGGGATATTGAGGTTCGATTCATCATGTCGGCACGTGTCGATTTGTAACGGGATACGCCAAATATACCAAAGTGAAAATAATACAAATATACAGCCTAAGCTAAGATATTTTCCCTTACAAGAAATTAACACCAAGAATCGAACTAATGACCACTTAGGAACATGCCTAGAGACTTAACCAATGGAGTTACCCTTGGGGTTTATTACGAATAACTATTATACCCCCAAAATATAAATAACTAAAATATATTTAAAAGCAGTGGAAAAAATAAAAAATGATTCCGAGGTGTAAATAAGTCCAACTTGGACCTAAAGTACAAATATATAAAATTTTAAATCTTAAAATATAATGCATAAAATAATTATACAAATAACTCAATATAAAATGCCTTGCACGTGACCTATTGAAACTGAAACATAGAATATTTTATCCTCTTCTAGAATTGGAGAACCAATAACTGATGAAACCCAAACTCCTAGAACTCAATTCAATAAAAGAATCTTCAACTATAAATAGCACCACCACAAACTTTTAATTCCATCACAACATCAATCCAAACAAATCATACAAAATTCATTCAATATTTTTGAGATCATTTGGAAAATGATGAATAATAATACTGAGCTCTATAATATGAGAGGCATCCATTGCCTCCAAGAAACTCTTGTCAACTCTCAGCACCATCGAGGAAATTATCGTACGAGTTCTCTGGGAATCACCTATCAATGTCTTGTCACTGTGTTTTAGTTGGGTGAGATGAGCTGTGAGAGATTCATCGGACGATATAGGAATCTCCCTATTTAACCCTCCCGCAGCAAGGTTCTCCCTCCTGTTCTTCTTTTAGGCTCAGGTGACAGTGGTGTCGTTCACCACTTCCTTTCTCTTTTCGGAAGCTTCAATATTATTTCAACCACCCACTATTGATTTCTTAGAATGATGGGATGAGCCATTTTCTTCCCCAACTTGTTCAACGTAATAGAAAGGTTAGGGGCCACAATCATCCAAATATGTTCAGGAGTGTTATCCGTCCGTTCTGCAAATAATTTAGAAAGGGCTAATGTCAAAAGCAAACAAAGCTATAGATGACACTACAGTTCAAAATAAAAATCCACAAGTCCTATAGCAAAAAATAGTTAAAGACGAGACTAGAGTTGAAGAAAAAACTTATAAATTTCAGTCAGGGGGTCACCCATAACCCCGTTATCATTGAAGCCAAAAAATAAACCACAAACCAAAAAATATAGGAGATGAGGAAAAATCCCTTTTAGAAAAGACATAATTTTAGCACTATTTACAATCGGGTATTATAGAACGACATCGACAGATTTATAAAAGTTAGATCTCCACTAAGTGATGTAATAATGTCTTCGCTTCTTGTTGTTAATATAAAGCGATGCAAATCTAGCACCGCCCCCATAACAAGCTCCACTTTCCTAGGTATCCACTGATTTACCTCATAAATCAATGTTCCTATCTTCAGTAGTAGGGAATTAACTCTACAAGGGCATGAACATATATGGTGTTCTTCTATGGTTTGATAAATTCTCAACAAATCATCTAAGAGTTTGGATTTGGAAAGCAAAAGAGCTTTAAACAAACTAGGGCTTGGAGACCTTTTGGATATGTACGGAGAAACAAATTTCATCAAAAGTTATGAGAAATGCTCATCCCCAAATCCCTTTTTATAGAAAACATGAATTTTGAGGAGGCACAAATTTTGAGAAATCTTGTTCAAACTAAAATAGGACCTCGTTTGAAGGAAAACACTAATTAGTTCGAACGAAGGAAAAACTCATTTGAACGAAGAGCCAATATCATTCGAACTAACTTCGAACGATATTAGTTCTGTAAACTAAAAAATATTGTTTGAATGAACTACCTAAACTCGTTCGAACAAAGAAGTAAAGTCGTTCGAACGACTTAAAAAATAAAAAATATTTTTCTTTTGAAAAAATCATTTTAAAAATAAGCCTCGAGCAATTTGTAAAATAGCATCCTGTCACACCCCGTATTTTTGAGGACAAATAATTTATTTAATTTGATGAATTAGAATTTAATCTAAATTGATAATTTGGAGAAATTATTTTATTTGGAGAATTTATTTAATTTGGAAGATTCGATTTATTTGGAGAATTAAGATTTAAATTAATTTGGGTTATTTCTTTTAAAATACATGTGTCATAACTTGAGGGTGAAATTAGAGATTTTAGTTAAGTAACTCAGATATTGATTCTGAATGCACGGTTGGTTCTGAATATGTCGAATAGTAAAAATTGAATACCCGGGGGTTGTGTTCGGGTTTCGGGGGCTTTTTAGACTAATTAGAATTTATTTTGGTGACTTTTGGGCTTCTTAATGGTAGATAAAAAGTCAAAAACGGGATTACACTTATAAAATGAAGGCTTTGGATTTAGAAAAGAGTTATTTTCACAAAACGAAAGGTTAGGAGAGTTATACAAAGAGGTAGAGAGAAAATGAAGAGAGTTGACAAAGAATTTCGAGAGTCTACGGGATGATTTGAGGAATTTTTGCAAGAACATTCTTAGAGTGAAGATTTGGGAAGAAAATTCTTGGAGGTGTATCAATATCTTCACCAAAATCAGACCCTAGGAAATTATCCAGGCAAGTAGTTAAACTTGCTTTCATTTAATTTGCGGTATTGCGATTCATATCATGGTGGGTGTAAACCATAGTCTTTTTTTAGGTTTATTATTTCATTAAAATGGATTTTGGGTGAATTAACCATTTAAATTGATATGGATTGATGATTAGTATGAAATTGATATTATGTAAAGATATATAACACAATTACATTGCTGGAAATCAAAGTTAGATTCGTTAATTGAGAATTGTAGAATCAAATTGAAGAGAATGATTGAATAAAAGTTGTAAAACCCAATTCGTGAAATCGTGAGTGATAATCGAAACCATTGAAGTTTAGAGATTGATATGATGATTATAACCTGTTTAGTATGCGTAATAAACATTGTATATGATTGTGATGAGTCTTGAGAAGAAACTATGAAGGTTTGATGTGTAAAAATTGAGGAAAAACGAGTTGGAGAGGAAGGAGGTTCGCTGTTCAGCAGTGAATCGGTCCGATTTTGAGGCTGAACCGGATCCAATTTAATTGTTTGTCAACAAATGAAATTTGTAGATCTTTTCGTTACGATCGCGTGGGCGTCGACCTCATATTTTTTTAATTTTTTAAAATTAGTTATGAGTTTTTTATAGAAGGGTGTCTGAAACCGAAATCCTTTGTGAGAAATAAAATCTGGATTATTTGGGGATTTCTGTAGATGAGCATAGGAGTCTTGAAAATATTAAGGAACATTATTTTTACCTTGAAATTGGATGGGAGTGAATTCAAAGTATGGATTTAAAGTGTTTATGATGAACAACCCTAGAAAATATATGAACGAATCCGTATGGAAGTTTCAGATGAAATTAGGATACATACTAGATTGAGATTTGTTTAGTATCTTGAAATAAAAATATGAATGTAAGTTAATACTTATAAAATTAAGAGTCGGGTTCGTGACTCAGATATGTTTAAGTTAGTCCGATAGGAGTTAGGCACATAGTAGCCGATTTAATTTATTATAGATGTATATAGTAAATTATCGAATATTGAATTTAATAAAGAGTGTTTTACCTAATAGTGGGACTTGGTGTAATACATTCTGAAGTGTGAAGGTACAGACCAGATGAGTGAGTCAGGGTATTGTAGTTGGGTGACACTACTTTAATAAATTAATTATTGTAAAATTGATTAGATTAATCGGTGTAAGTTAAAATGTAACAAATTCGGGGAATAAGCGAACATATGATTTATAAAAATAGGATATGAGTGAATTACCTATTGAAATATTTTAAAGGATAATTGTCATACTTCGAGTAGTGAGGAATACTCGGGAATATACGATAAGTAGTGTATATTGGAAAAAAATAATACCTAGGATATTCGAGAAATATATATGCTACGTACGGGATATATGATATAGGTTATGTGTATACCTATACTGATTTGCATGATTTATTATGTGTATGACATACCTACGCCACTTACTATCACAGGAGGTTTCGCGTCGTGAACAGTCTTATCTTGATGAGCCCATTGGGGGAATTTAATACTTGTACCTCAGAATATAGAACATAGGAAAGGACTATCTGTGAGAACGATAAGCTGACGGTCATATGGGTGCATAAGTGTGTGCGTAGCCCATAGGCTTGGAACTATATTCGACTCCAATATGTGTGATTTGTGATAATGGTTTGAGTGAGATACATAACCAATAGTCCTTTATACAGTTCGTGATGTACCGGGACTTGATAGAAGAGTATGCATGCACCGCAGGTCTCAGCCTAGGGGCATCCTATTGAGAAATTCATAATTGGCTAATTGATATAAAGAATTCAGTAACGTATTATATGAGAAATACGGATGGGCACACCAAGTTAGTATGAAGAAAGAGACTTTATATGGCTAGTTAGGTGCGGTAGCGTAACTAGGAAAGGTTAGCAGATAAGTGTTAGGTGTGCACATTAGACGAGGGATGAGCTATACCTCAAGAGAGTACGATACTAACTTAAATATGAAGGGTGTACATACATATTTAATTACTGTAATTTAACTGCTTGCTAAATATTTTCAAAATATTTTACTTTGGCTCTGACCCGTGTCAAAATATTTTTCAAAACCTTTTAGGTGCCCAGCCACAGGGATGCCCAGTTTGAATATTCTATACAGGGATACGCAACTGCAGCTCATGTGGAAGTTGCAGGACTTGCTATAGACGCTTCATTCATTTATTGCTAGTGTAGGATATTTACTCCAGTACTCATTTGGGCATGTCGCCCTCAGTTATAGTATTCAGTTTATTTATTTGACCTTGTGTATTCAGGTTAGTGTTTTAGTTTATTGTTGTATTTTATTATTCAACCGATAGTTGATTAGGTTACTTTTATTTATTTTGTCCATCTATGTTGAATTTATTTATAAGTTTTTGATTGATGTTTTAATTATTATTTACCTCCGCATGTTGTTAATTAATGAAAGATAAAATTTGGCACCAGTCTAATTAAATTACTAGGTAGTTAGTAACTTTAAATTTTTTTCGACAGTGATGCTGTGAATGATCCATATGAGACCAACGTTTTATTTTAATCATGGGCTGGCCACCTGGTAGTACAATAGGCGGGGTGTCACAGATGGTATCAGAGCATAAGGTTTTAGACTCCTTAGGATCTGTGCGGCTTATTACGTTTTAACGTAGCGTTCTTTGATATAGAGCCTTCTTATAGGATTGTTGTATTCGTTAACGTATGTGACTTATGTTCTCCTGCGATTAAGTATAGCTGATGCGATTCATATACGAGTTCGGTTGGACTTCATACACCGATAGAAGGACGGCAGGAGGGGAGGCTCAACAGAAGCCATGAAATATTTCAAGAACGGTAACAGTGATATGAGTCACCATAGAAATGGGAGGAGAAGATCCAAAGACAATTGTGTAGGGTGGAATGCAGTGGCACCCATGATTAAAAAAAAATTTGGGAGAATTTTTTTGTCTCATAGGTGTGGCATTGTAGTGGTGGGAGTAGGACACCACAACCATGGATGGATACCATGGGTAACGAGGAGTTTTAGGTGCAGTTTGACCGTAAATCCTCTCACCAACTATTTTAACAGAAAGGAAAAATGGATTTCAAGACTTGTTTCAGTGTTCGGTCATGAAGGAGAGTTGACGTGTTTAGCAATCTTCGTACCAGACGAGGTGTATACGGAGAATCAAGAAGGTCCGTAAGTTAATAATGGACTCATAGGTAGAATATACAATCATGGATGGGGAAGTCTTAAGAGAACAACTGGTATTGTTGTTGTCATTATCATGAGAAGGGAGTCAAGAGAGTTGGAGAATATAATCGAAAGGAAAGACTGGAATTAAAAGTGCTAGTGAGGCTCTACAGGAGGGTATACCCAATAGGGGACACTTTATAATGATTGAGATCAAAATAATTCCTACTAGGTGATGGCGGATTCAGTCAGGGCCGTCAAGGCCAACAACGAGTCCCATAGGGCCAGCGAAACCAAAGGGATAACAGGGGTAGCAATCAGGGACAACTATACTAGGCACGGGAGAAGGACAACCCCGACATGTCCAGTGGGGCCAGAGGAAGGGGAATGACACAATGAGGTGTTTTATGTGTAAAGAGTAGGAACACAGGTGTGAATATTGTCCGCATTAAACTGGGGGATAGGATCGGGATGCCCAATAGGGGAAACAGTTATAAGAAGTTTTTGGCTCAGTTGGGATAAGGGTGTTATGTCCAGGAATCATTTGAGCCGGGAGTGATATTGGCAATAGGAAGTATGAGATTTTGTCCCAGAATGATTTGGTGTCTACTTTGTGTGGCACGAGCGAATCACAGTAGTTCGTTAGTACTAGATTCGCATGTGAAATGGGCATAGTAGAAGTATCGATAATATTACTATAGTGTGTGTATATTTACTCTGGGAATAGTGGATTACCCTTTATTTCCATCTGCAAGAGAGCAGGAGGGGATGCTGAGAGGATGTATTTTATAAGGTTAACTCATTTTGAGAGGTGATATTCGCGGTATGGTTATATCCTGGGTACGGAATTTTGTGCGATGGTGGACGAATACAACAAGACTATCATATTCCCTGTTGTGGGGCATAATGTATCCTTTGGGGATGTCTCATCTGAGAGGGGGGTCGAGCTCACGACAAGATTTTATGAACTAGACTTTATATAGTATAGTTATCTAGTTATATTGGATCCTAGTGCGTAGTGACTTTTGTTGATGTGATTCAGAGTATATCGGGTTCATCATTGAGTGGGGAGTTTTAGCTCATTATTGTTTACATGAAAAGAACTTAGTGATCGTGAGAGCATCGTATCATGTGACGACTTGAGAGACATTGGGCATAGACAATTTGATTTATGTATCGGGAGACAAAAAAATTGGTGATATCTTAGTTGTGTGTTTGGGAACCACAGATTTTGAGGATCGACAATGCTAGGGAATAGTGTACTGGGGAAAGTTCTTTTGGGCTTCGTTGCGGGATGTTACACGTATGGACCTTAATAAACATTAGGAGTAGTGAGACATTGTTGGATGTTAGTGCATTGGTCTTAAATGTTAAATTATCGAATGTGTAGAGGAAACACCTTAATCTGAGAGCTATTACGATATATAGCCCGAAAAGCTGGGTAGTGCTGCGAAGGACGCACTGAGAGAACTTTTACACCACAAGTTAATGGGTGGGGAAGAATCGAGAAGAATTAAATTTCAAAGTGTGGGGTAATCGAAAATACCCGTATGATATAGAGGGTGCGGAGATGAACTTGAGAAAAGTGTGTTACGTACGATACATTAGTGCTATATATATGGGGAGTTTTGGGCTATAGTATATATTATGATGAGACTTTGTATTCGCTGTTTCGAGATATGATTTATTTGTGCTACTTATCACCTGAAAGAGGGTTTAGTCTATATATATTATTATGTGTCGCATAATAGACTTATAATAAAGTGAATGTATTGTTATATTTGATCCCGGTGAGTAGGGACGATTACAAATGGGATTTAGGGTTTATTTATTTATTATCGAGCGGGGAGATATAAATCGTGATTAATTCGCGCTAAGAAACTAGTGATAGTAGAAGCGCAGTATTGTATGATGTCTTTTTTAACATGAGAGTGGACAAGTATACTTTTATGTTAGGAGACAAGAATTTGGGGGTACATGATATGGACTAAGAACCTAGCAGATCTCAACGACAGATAATGTTAGGTAGTAGTGTAACGTGGGGGTTCCTTGTTTGGATTTCGCTTTGCGAGACGTCCCGGGCATGAAACTTAACGCAATGTTGGAAGTGGGGAGATGTGTGGTCATTAGTACATAGGTTTGATACCTTGGTTAATATATACATATGTGGTAATAACTGTGAGTTTAAAGTTATATTACAATTTAATACTAGTAGAGCTGGGTGACTTACATGCTGATGAGCATGGGTACAAGGTGTATGGGCGCCCTAGGTAATTAATTTAATTTTAATATAATTCGAGATTACAAGGGGAAGATATATGGGTAGAGATCATAAGGGCTGGTGAGTAGGAGTACTAGACTCATCTGAATTTCGAGGACGAAATTCCTTTGTAAGGGGAAAAGTCTGTCACACACCATATTTTTTAGGATAAATAATTTATTTAATTTGGTGAATTAGAATTTAAACTAAATTGACAATTTGGAGAAATTATTTTATTTGGAGAATTTATTTAATTTGGAAGATTCAATTTATTTGGAGAATTAAGAATTAAATTAATTCGAGTTATTTCTATTAAAATACATGTGTCGTAAATTGAGGGTGAAATTGGGGATTTTATTTAAGTAACTCAGATAATGATTCAGAGTGCATGGTTGGTTCCGAATAGGTCAAAATAGTCAAAATTGAGTGCCCAAGGGCTATGTTCGGGTATCGGGGGCTTTTCAGACTAATTAGAACTTATTTTGGTGGCTTTTAGGCTTCTTAATGGTAGATAAAAAGTTAAAAACGGGATTACACTTATAAAAAGAAAGGTTTGGGTTTAGAGAAGAATTATTTTCACAAAACCAAAGGTTAGGAGAGTTATACAAAGAGGTAGAGAGAAAGTTAAGAGAATTGAGAAGGAATTTCAAGAGTCTAATGGATGATTTTGCAAGAACATTTTGGAGTGAAGATTTGGGAAGGAAATTCTTGGAGCTGTATCAATATCTTCACCAAAATCAGACCTTATGAAATTATCCAGGCAAGTAGTTAAACTTGCTTTCATTTAATTTGCGGTATTGCGATTCATATCATGGTGGGTGTAAGCCATAGTCTTTTTTGTGGGTTAATAAATTCATTAAAATGGGTTTTGGGTGAATTAACCATTTTAATTGACATGGATGGATTGATGATTAGTACAAAATTGATATTATGAAAAGATATGTAACACAATTACTTGCTGGAAATCAAAGTTAGATTCGTTAATTAAGAATTATAGAATCGAATTGAAGAGAATGATTGAATAAAACTTGTAAAACCCAATTTGTGAAATCGTGAGTGATAATCAAAATCATTGAAGTTTAGAGATTGATATGATGATTAGAACCTCTTTAGTATGTGTAATAAACTTTGGTTATGAATGTGATGAGTCCCGAGAAGAAACTATAAAGGTTTGATATGTATAAATAGAGGAAAAATGAGTTGGAGAAGAAGGAGGTTCGCTGCTCAGCATTAGCGAACAAGTCTAGTTTTGAGGCCTAACCACTCCGATTTAATTGTTTGTTAAATGAAATTTGTAGATCTTTGTTTTACGATCGTGTGGGCACCGACCTCGTATTTTTTTGATTTTTTAAAATTAGTTATAATTTTTCTACGGAAGGGTGTCTGAAACCGAAATCCTTTGTGAGAAATAAAATTTGGATTATTTAGGATGTTCGTAGATGAGTGTAGGACTATGGAGAATATTAAGGAACGTTATTTTTACCTTGAAATTGGATGGGAATGAATTTAAGGTATGGATTTCGAGTGTTTAGGATGAACAATCCTAGAAAATATATGAATGGATTCGTATGAAAATTTTGGATGAAATTAGGATACGGACTAAATTGAGATGTGTTTAGTATCTTGAAATAAAAAAATGAATGTAAGTTAGTACTTATAGAATTAAGAGTCAGGGTCGTGACTCAGATATGTTTAAGCTAATTCGACGAGATTTAGGCACAGAGTAGCCGGTTTAATTTATTATAGATGTATATAGTAAATTATCGAATATTGAATTTAATAAAGGGTGTTTTACCTAATAATGGGACTTAGTGTAATACATTCTGAAGGGTGAAGGTATAGACCGAATGAGTGAGTCGAGGTATTGTAGTTGTGTGACAGTACTTTAATAAATTAATTAATGTGAAATTGATTATATTAATCAGTGTAAGTTAAAATCTAATAAATTTGGGGAATAAGCAAACCTATGATTTAAATCAGTAGGATATGAGTGAATTACCTATTGAATTTTTTTAAAGGATAGTTGGCATATTTCGAGTAGTGAGGGATACTCGGGAATATATGATAAGTAGTGTATGTTGGAATTAAATAATACCTAGGATATTTGTGTGATATAAATGCTACGTACGGGATAGATGATATAGGTTGTGTGTAGATTTGTATGATTTATTATATGTATGACATACCTACGCTACTTGCTATCACAGGAGGCTTCACGTCGTGGATAGTCTTATCCTGATGAGCCCATTAGGGGGATTTTAGACTTGTATCTCAGAATATAGAACCTAGGAAAGGCCTATCTGTGAGAACGATAAGCTGGCCATCATATGGGTGCATAGGTATGTGCGTAGCCCACAGGCTTGAAACTATATTCGCCTCCAATATGTGTGATTTGTGATGATAGTTTGAGTGAGATACTGAACCAATAGTTCTTTCTATGTGTGCTTGGTAGATGATGTATCGAGTTAGTATGTATATAACAGGGTGATAAATATACTATTATGACTTATTTAATGATGTGTAATTAGTAAATGAGAAAGATAGTGACATCTAATATAACTCTAGTGGGTGGAGGATTAAACATATAATGAGAACTTCGTAATTGGCTAATTGATATGAAGAATCCAGTAACATATTGTATGAGAAATGCGGGTGGGCACAACAAGTTATTATGAAGAAAGAAACTTGATATGTCCAGTTAGCTGGGATAGCGTAACTAGGAAAGGTTAGAAAGAAAGCGTTAGGTGTGCACATTAGATGAGGGGTGAGTTATACCTCAAGAGAGTGCGACACTAACTTCAATATGAAGAGTGTACATGCATATTTAATTACTGCAATTTAACTACTTACTAAATTTTTTCAAAATCTTTTACTTGGGCTCTGACCCGTGTCAAAATATTTTTCAAAACCTTTTAGGTGTCCAGCCACAGGGACGCCCAGTTTGAATATATTATACAGGGACGCGCAGCCGCAGCTCATTTATTCCTAGTATAGGATCTTTACCCCAGTACTAATTTGGTCATGTCTCCCTCAGTTATAGTATTCAGTTTATTTATTTGACCTTGTGTATTCAAGTTACTGTTTCAGTTTACTGTTGTATTTTATTGTTGAACCGATAGTTGATTCTGTTACTTTTATTTATATTGTCCATCTGTGTTGAATTTATTTACCAGTTTGTGATTGGTGTTCTAATTATTATTTACCTCCGCATGTTGTTAATTAATGAAAGATAAAATTTGGGTGATTAGTAACTTTAAAAAGTTTTTCGACAGTGATGCTAAGATTGAGCCATATGAGATCAACATTTTATTTTTAATCACGAGCTGGCCACCCGGTATTTTAATAGGCGGGCTGTCACACATCCGAATAAAGTGTTTACTCACAATTAAAATCATATGCCTTATCGATTATTATGGCAATGATCTCAACTCTTTCGATCTTTGATTGTTGCTCGGTCACTATCTTGTCTTCACTTGAAGCTCTTAAGAATGTACGTGACAATGAGATGCAACATAATATTCCAAACTAAAATGGATGATGAGCAATTATAAAACTTCCTCTTAAAACGTCGTTAAAGTTTAATTGTTAATGTTAAACGGTGCCGTATCAACTGAGCTGTAATAATCCAAACGGGGTCATTTTAATTGTTACCAAAACTTTTTAAGAAGTTTGTTTTGGTAGTAAATCTCAAGTTGTTATATGAATTTTTATATAAATGATTGGCGAGAGTACTTCTAATTCATTCTGGTTATGAAATAAAATCTTATTTCTCTCTCTATTCTTCTTCTACCTTTGTTCTTCTTATCTTCCATCTCTCTCTCTCTCTCTCTCTCTCTCTCTCTCTCTCTCTGTGTGTGTGTGTGTGTGTGTGTGATTATAATTCTATCTTTTGCATAACAATTGTCATAACTTGTATATCATTGGAGATGGCATGACAATAATCATTGCGAATATCTTCTCAACTGGGTCCAAACATCATCAAATCACTGGTAAAAGACATCACTATTGAAAATAATGAATTACCCTAGTTAAGAAAGGCTCCTCGTGTTTACAAAGCCAAAAGCCAAACAATTGTGGGCTATAAAATTACATATTATTAATGTGTCAGCCCCACACATAACTGGTAATATCAGTAAACTTCACTCGCCAATCATGAGTGAACGTGTGAATTAAAGATAAGATGTCCATCAGATAGATATAATTAGGGGTGCACATAGTTTGGGTTGGTCTGGTTTCACTACAAACGTAGAACCGAAACTGGGGTTGATTGGTTCCATATTTTTGGAACCGAAACTGATTTAATTTTGTCTAGAACTTAACCAACGATTCTTGAGTTGTTTCAGATCGGTTCTCAGTTCCAAAAATGCGTTAAAATAAATAATGAAAACAATAAATTTTCCTCAAATATAACTTAAAAAACACTTTAACATGATTAAATTAATCCAAACCCTAAAACTTAAAATGAATTAAAAACCTTTAAATTAGATATAAAGAAACATTTTCCATATATATAAAGCGTAAAAAATATGATAGGATCAGATGTATTTTTGTCTGCCTTAGGTTCTTGGTTCAATTTCAAATAGAATCAGTTTAAGGTTCGGTTCGATTTGTGTTCATGGTGGAATCAGGAACTAAAAATCAATGTCGTAATTTTTGGAATTGGAACCGAACTGTAATGGGAAAAAACTAACCCAACCCAATGTACCCGATTTGGTTTGGTTTTTAAATTTTTCTTGTTCCGTTGGAAACCTCAAACTATCATAGTATTAAAGCTTATCACATCAGATAATAAAAAAGGAAACTCTTATGACAACTATCACACTTGTAATTTCTTATAATGAATGTTTTTTCACATAATGTGAGGGTTTGTGAAAATTGATGTGGCAAACCTATGTCAAATTAAAATCACTTCCTCTCTCTTTTTCGTTAATAAAGTGGTTAATTATAATTTCTCCCTGGACTTTACCCCATTTTCACTTTGCCACCCGAACTTTCATTTTCTACTTGATCCTCTGAACTTTAAAACGACCACAAGAGACCCCCAAATTCTAACACCATTAGTTTCTTGGACTGGAAATGATACGTGACACCCATTTGACTTTTTCAAAAGGATATTTTTTTTTTATAATTTTGGAATGAAACTTACATTTTCTCCCCCATTATCGTATTCTTTCCATTTCGTTTCTCTCTTTCCTCCACGTACCCATCCATGGCTGCCCACTTCTCCTTCTCTCTTCATCTCACCCCTTTTTATCCTCATACACACGCATCAACAAACATAAAACACATACATGAACACACACACTAAACACATAAAACACACCGGAACACACAAACACACACACGCACACACACACACACACACACACACACACACATGATTAATATAAGAAATCAGTCAAAATCTGTTTTCTTAAGGTTTCAAAGTGGTTTGATGGTTTGAGTTCCAGATTTGGGTTATTTTTGAAGGTTTGAAATTGGTTTTAATTTGGAGATTTCTAGATTTTTTTTAAGGTTTGAAGGTTAATATTTCAAGAGTTTTGTTTTCAAGGATTGAAATTAGTTTGAAGGTTTGAGATTTCTAGATTTGGGGTTTTTCCTTTTTTTGAGCATTTCTTGGAGATTGTTGGCTCCAAAATTTTAGGTTCGTTATTTTTAGATTGGTGGTTTTAATCCATATTTCGACTTTTGTTGGAGATTGTTTGGAATTTTCAGATTTGTTTTTTTGGAGATATTTGGTTTAAAATTGTCCGATTAATTTTTTTAGCCATGTTGTTTTAAATATATTTTTTATCCCCTCCGGATTTTTTAAAGTGTTTTCTATATTTTTTTAATTTTAATATGTATTTAGTATTTTTCTAGATTTATTTTTAATTAATATTTTGAGTTTTTAAATATATTTTCTCATTTCCATATTTTCAAGGATTTTAATTATTTAATACGTATTGAGTTGTTTTAAAATGTTTTAAAATATTTTTTTGTAATTTTTTGAGTTTTTATACATTTTTTTCACATTCCAGATTTTAGATATTTTTTTTTATTTTTAATATATATTAGTATTGTTCTAGATTTTCTAAATATTTTTTGTAACATTTTGAATTTTAAATATGTTTTTTGCATTTTCATAATTTTTAAAGTATTTTTAGTATTTTTTAATTTCTGATAAATATTTAGTAATTCCAAAATTTTAAATTATTTTATAAAATATTTTGAATTTTAAATTTATTTTTATCATTTCTAGATTTTTTTAAGTATTTCAATAATTTCTAAATTTTTTAGACTTGTTAAATTTATTTTTAGTAAATATTATTGTGGGTACCCGGATTTGGCATCATGGGCCCAGACGAGTAGCCTAATAAAAACGACCCAAAGTCTGGCCCCGCATATCTCAACTAAATTCTGTTATGACTCAGTCCATTCCTAAAATCTCGGAGAGAGATATTCTAGGAGTAAAAGATGGGCGTGGGGGAGGCCAACACCCCCACTCTCCGAGAACAAACATGTATATAATAAACCCTAAGCGTGAGGCAAAAGGCATGATTTGTATTCTCTGTAAACACTCTCCGGAGTATATAGAAATAATACTGACTGCACCACCGTGGACGTAGGCATTCTTGCTGAACCACGTACATACTGTGTTGTGTGATTGGCATTTTCTGTTCTTTATTTCCTCTGGTGATTGCGCTTTTCTTATTTATTTGTGTTGAATATAATTGTCACCACAATTGGCACCGTCTGTGGGAAATGTTTGTCTTCCCTGAGAAAGCCCCCACCAACAAAGAAGTTTGAAATGTCTGGTCACAGCAGTAATGCCCCTCAGGCAGGAGATATCCAAGAACAACCGGCTCCTCGCAGGATCAGATCTGAAGTTCGGCGTTCAGATCAGAGGGCTCGCCCAGAGAGGCCAGCCTCAGAGGAGAGCCAAGGACCAACAAGGTCCACACAAATATCCATATTGATTGATGCATATGAGGCGAGGATCCAAGAGCAGAGTGAGAGAGTAGCTACAGCGAAAATAGTGCGACTTCTCAAATAAAATCCAAATTTAATTAATCCCAAATTTTAGTTAAACCCTAAATCATGCATCTAGATGATTTATCTAATAAAATAAAGCATGCAGGATAAAACAAACACTTTCAGGAAAAATCAAACACATGCTTGTGAGGAAAAATCTCCCAAAGGGGAAAAACCATTTATTTTTATTATAATATTATAACAGTACAATTTCGAATTACAATGAAAATACAAGTGACTAAGAATTACCGTCAGGTGTCGGATTATGTAGTCGACGGCTGGAAATATCCCTTTCCAGAAGGGCTGCAATGAAGAAGAGAAACGGCTTCTCCACAAGTATGTCGGCTGGAATTTTCCCTTTCCAGGAGGGCAGCAATGAAGAAGAAAGACGGCTTCTCCACAAGGGTTGAACAATAACAAAATTGTGTTCTAGGGTTCCAAAAGATTCACAAAAGTAATTGGGATTTTTGTGTGTGAATCAAAAAGATGTTTGGCACATCAAAAATTGAAGTCTTGTTGTGTTTGTACTCTTAAAAACGTTTTCTCAAAGACTTGAAAAAAATACACCAACAAAGTAGGAATATATATAGAAAATAAGAGCTGGTGGATTAAAATCTCACGGAACTGTTCGACCTTATCCCAGGCGGACCGGTTCGGCTTGGAGGCGGATCGGTCCGACCTCGGATCGGTTCTTTTAAAATATGGCTTCTTCGGTTCACAATCGGTCCGTGGTCTACTGGACAAAGCAAGGCGAATCGGTCCGGGTAGAGGGATGACCGGTCCGGTAAGGAGGCGGACCGGTCCGGCTTCCCAGAAAAAAAAAACTTTTAAAAGCCTTATTTTTCTTGAAAAAACTTACTTCTTATTTTTATAAAAAACATTTTATAAAAATTTCCCAATACTAAATATGAACTTTAAGGAACGCAAAAATAAAATTTTACCAAGTTCATTCTCGCAGAGGCTATGATGTTGAAGACACTTTGATATTCGGATCCGTTGATGTAGATGCGATCTTGAGTTTCTTCAACGGTGTAACGACGTACGACATACAAATTGATAATGGAAAAAATGTCCTTACACAGAGGGAGTCCGCTCGCAAACAAGAGGCTGAGAATGCTCGCCTCAAAAGTAAATTAGAAAGGATGGAGAAAGAGCTCCATTGCAGCACTAGGCGACGTCCATACCGCACTCGTAGCTCTCAGGAGAGCAAGTTTCGCAGCCGAGGAAGGAGCCCTAGACGTGGATCCCAGAAGAGTGAGAAGCACAAGTCAAGCGACGACTCGCTCGAGCACCAGTGACCGGCGTGCCGTTACAGGAGCCCAGCTCGTAGCAATAAGAACATATGAAATTTGGTCCGAAGGGAGATAGACTAACACCCAGCACATCGCGGTGCCAGATCGATCAGGGAGCTTGCTAGATGAGCTCTTAAGACCCAGATGAAATCCTCTTTCTCGAGGGAGATAGAAGAAGAGGAAGCCCCCAAGAAATTTTACTATTCCGAGATTCAAGATCTACGATAAAAGACTGATCCTATTGATCACGTTAGGCAGTACAGGCAAGCCATGACTCTCTGGAACCACCGAGATGCACTGATGTGATGGATTTTCCCCTCGAGTCTTCATGACGTAGCACATAAATGGTTCGAGAGACTCCCTCACAGGTCTATCAGTAGTTTTAAGTCCCTGGTCAATCTCTTTATGGATCGCTTCATTACTAGTAGCTCCCATCCCAAAAGGATGGATGCTTTACTAACAATGAAAAAGACGCCTCAAGAGAGTCTACGGGACTACGCCAAGCGGTACTGGGAGATGTTCAACGAGGTCGAGGACTGCTCGGAGCAGGTAGCAGTGGCCTCTTTTAAAATTGGGCTACCCAACTCTTGCCTTCTGCACCAATCCCTAACAAAGAAAGAGACCACGACCATCGATGACCTGATGGCTCGCATCGAGAAGTACGCTAAAGTGGAGGATGTGACCCATCTCAGTACAGGGGAAAATGATCGAACTAAGCTCGCTACCAAGGGCAACGACAAAGTTGAGAACCAGATGAAAGGAGGCAAGAATGGGGGCAAGAGTGGCTCCAAGAATGGAGGCAATAATGATGTTTCGAAATCATTTCAGGCAACCAACACTGTCTTCAAAGAACCAATCTATAAGATTCTGGCGAAGATCAAAGACGAGCCATTTGTTAAATGGCCCAGAAAGATGGGAGGAGATCCCTCAAAGTGAAACAACGCGCTGAGATGCGCTTTTCATAAAGAGGGAGGATATAAGACCGAGCACTGCAAAGCTCTTAAGTCTCACCTCGAAGAACTTACCCAGTCTGGGCACGTGAACGAGTTTGTGGAGAAGAAGGCAGAGAAAGTTACTGCTAATGGAGAAATAAGACTTGACAACGTACTCAAAGATGATGTTGGCCATGAATTCACAGTAATTCATGGGGCATCTGATATGAAGAAGATTCAGGGGAATTCATCTTGGATGGAGGTAAAAAAGCTTACAGCAGTAATGCAAGCTTTTCAGATTGATCCAGCAAAGACACAATTAGGAAAGCGTCGACGAGAAAATGACGTCGACTATAGCAAACATATCGTTTTCACAAATGAAGATCTGGTGGGAGTAAGAACCCCATATCATGACGCTTTGATCATTACGCTCAGGATAGCCAACTACGACGTCGACAAGCTACTCGTCGACCAGGGAAGCTCATCCGAGGTAATGTATCTTGACCTGTTCAGGAAATTGAAGTTAAGCGTTGCTGACTTGAAGAAAGCCACTGTCCCTCTAGTTGGCTTCGCTGGAAAAGTGACTATTCCATTGGGAAAGATTGTGCTGCCGGTAAGGGCAGGAAGTGTCTCCAAGATGATCGAGTTTCTGATGGTCGACATCGACTCTCCATATCAAGCTATCCTCGGCAGGGGGTGGCTCCATACAATGAAGGCAGCCCTTTCGACCTACCATCAGAAACTCAAGTACGTAATCGGGCGAGGAGTCATGGAGATTCACAGAGATCAGGTAATGGCAAGAAGGTGCTTCATAGCAGCCATCTGCCCGAAACCAAAGAAGAAGGTCGAGAAGGCAAAAGAGAAAGTTGAGGAATAGGAAGGTCTGATACCTTCAAAATAGCAACTAAGATATGGAAGGCCCAGAGTGGAGGAGACCAAGCTCCTCCCCTCTGAGCGGGTCGTCGATGACCTCGAGGATATAACGGCAGGTGGAAGCAAGGAAGAAAGGAGTTTCTTGATCAGAACTTCTCTTACAGAATAAGAAAAGAAAGAATTGACGGTGTTACTGAGAAGCAACTTAGACGTTTTCACGTGGGAACCTTACGAGCTTCCTGGCATTGATCCCAGTGTGGTTTTCCATAGGTTACATATTGACCCCACTTTCAGGCCTATCGCACAGAAAGCACGACGAACCGCGCCCGAGAAGGCTAAAGCCGTAGAGAAAGAAGTTGAAAAACTGCTGGATGCAGGATCCATACGGGAAGTTCAATTCCCTAATTGGTTATCCAACCCAGTAGTAGTTTCGAAGAGTAATGGGAAATAGAGAGTCTGCATTGACTTCACTGACCTTAACAGGGCATGTCCGAAGGACAGTTTCTCTCTCCTGAAAATCGAACAGTTGGTGGACGCCATGGCAACTCACAAGAGAATGAGTTTTCTGAACGCATATTCGGGGTATCATCAGATCCCCCTGCATGCACCAGACCAAGATAGGACATCGTTCATCACTACTGTCAGATTATATTGCTACAAAGTTATGCCCTTTGGGCTCAAGAATGCAGGAGCAACTTACCAGAGGCTAGTCACTAAGATGTTCAAAGATCAGATGGGAGATACAATGGAGGTCTACATCGACTCTATGCTCGTTAAAAGTAAGCGTAAAGAGGACCATCTCTCAGACCTATCAAACACCTTCGAGATCCTCAGGAAATACCGAATGAAACTCAACGCGAGCAAGTGTTCTTTCGGTGTCCAGTCAGGAAAATTACTCAGATATTTGGTTAACAAGAGAGGCATTGAGGCCAACCCGACCCAGATCGATGCGATCAATAGGGTACAACCACCTCGAATAATACGCGACGTACAGAAGCTCACAGGCATGCTCACCGCTTTGAATCGTTTCATTTCAAAGTCCTCTGAGAAGTGCAAGCCATTCTTCCAGCTCTTGAAAGGAAATAAAACAGTAGAGCGGAATCAAGATTGCTCGAAGGCATTAGAGGAGCTCAAGGTCTATCTTAGCAAGACAACTTTGCTCGTCATACCTCAGAACGATGATTCCCTCTACTTATACATCGCCGTCTCCAGCCATGCCGTCAGTTCTGCACTGGTGTGCGAGGAAGTTAGAATCCAGCATCCAGTTTACTACGCAAGCAAGACCTTATTGGACACCGATCAGCATTACCTGCCACTAGAAAAGCTCACCTTTGCACTAGTAATAGCTTCGAGGAAGCTGAAGCACTAGGGGTGCACACGGTTCGGTTTGGGTCGATTTTGGTACTAATTCGAGAATCGAACCGAGTTGGGTCGGTTTTGAATTTTTAGAACCGGAACCGAACCGACAATTATGCAGAATCGAACCAAACTGAACCAACGGTTCTCGGATCGGATCGGATCGGATCGGTTTTCGGTTTCAAAGTCCTATTTCAAACTTAGTAAAATCTTAAGATTAATGTATTTCATAAATAATTTATTTTAAGTTCAAAATTAATTTTGATCCTCAATAACATAAGTTAATAACTCAGGTAATCACAAAAATATAAATTACAAGTGTTAAATATATAAAATAAATATATATGTAATTATAAATCGGTTCAGTCCCGGATTGGTTCGGATCAGATCGGTTTTCGGATCGGATTGGTTTTTTTTTCCCTGGAATCGAGAATCGAACCGAAGTATTGGTTTTTTTTTTGGAACCGGAACCGAACCATTGAGCAAAAAAACTAATCCAAACCGAACCAATGCAGTCGGTTTGGTTCGATTTAATGGATTTTCGGTTTCGTTGTGCACCCCTATGAAGCACTACTTCGAGGCTCACACTATCACCGTCCTTACATCGTACCCCTTTAAAGCATTCCTACGAAAAACGAATTTGTCTGGCAGACTATCTAAGTGGTCACTCGAACTCGGACGATTTGATATCCAATTTCAGCCTAGGAATGCAATCAAAGGGCAGGTTATCGCAGATTTCATCGCAGAGTTTACTGGAGAATAGCCTTACGACCAGCTTCAACCCGTGAAGCAAATGGAAAGCATCCATTAGTAGTGGTCTGGTGACTGTTTGTCGATGGAGCCTCCAACTCAAAAGGGGCAGGAGTATGCATTGTGCTCGTCACTCCAGAGGACACAATCCTCGAGCAAGGGATCAGACTTGGATTTGAAGCCTCCAACAACGAGGTAGAATACGAAGCTTTGATAGCCGGCTTGCAGAAGGCACAGGCACTGGGGGCAAAGCAGCTACAGATGTTCGGCGACTCACAACTAGTCTCCAATCAGATAAGTGGGCACTTTAATGCAAGAAATGAAAGAATGGTAGCCTACCTTACCTTGACAAAGGAGCTAATGTCCATCTTTGAGAAAGTCAATGTCCAACAATTTCTTAGAGGACATAACAACCATGCCGATGCCTTGGCAGCCCTAAGTTTAGCGATTGATTCTGACTTGAAGAGGACGATCCCCATCGACTTCCTCGCCCATCCGAGCATCAACCAGAGAAATAAGTCACCAAACCTAGAACACATGCTCCAGATCGAGTCAGTGCCCAGTTGGATGGACCCTCTGAGGGACTATTTGAAAGACGGCACACTTCCTAACGATAAGAAGGCCGCTCATCAGATAAGAGTCAAAGCTGCTCGCTTTCACTTATCTCCGGAGGGGAAACTGTACAAGAGATAATTCACCAGCCCTTATCTTCAATGTGTTCACCCGCAGAACGTCAAGCAAGTTCTACAGGAGCTTTACGAAGGAATCCGTGGAAGCCATATTGGAGGAAGGTTACTAGCTTTTCGAGCAATGAAGGAAGGCTACTGGTGGCCATATATGCAAAAAGATTCAGCAATATACGCTCGCAAATACGAAAAATGTCAACTACATGCTCTTATGGTTCACCAACCTGCCAGCGACATAAAATCACTCACCAGCCCCTTTCCTTTCACCCAATGCGGGATGGACATCGTAGGCCCACTTCCTACCGCCGCCAGCAATCGCAAGTATCTGTTGGTCGTAACGGATTACTTCACCAAATGGATCGAGGCAGAGCCACGGGCAAACATTCGAGATGCAGATATGATGAGATTCATATGGAAAAACATAATTACCCATTTTGGAATGCCCAGAACCATCATCACTGACAACGGAACACGGTTCGAGAGTGGCCCTTTCTAGAACTTCTGTAATGAACACGGGATCAGGCACTATTTCATCTCGGTGGTATACCCCCAGAGGAACGGTCAAGCCGAGGCTTCCAATAAAATAATTATCGATGGGCTAAAGAAACGACTAGAGCGAGCCGAAGGTGCATGGGTGAGTGAGCTGCCGCATATTTTGTGGGCTTACCGCACTACCCCACGACGAGCAGCTGGGGAAACCCCATTCTTACTAGCATATCGTATGGAATGGAAGCAATGATCCCCTTGGAAGCTAGTCTACCAATGATGAGAACCACCCTTGTCGACCAAGGCCAGAACGATGCAACATTACTCGCTGAACTTGACCTAGCTGACGAACACGGAGACCTAGCCCTAGTAAGGCTAGCGAGCTGTCAACAACAGCTCGTGAAATAATATAACAAGAAGTTCAATCTGAGGGCATTCCCGATTGGGGACTACGTCCTAAGGAAAGTCCTTGGAAGCGTGGTAAAACCATCGGATGACAAGCTGGGTCCAAATTGGGAGGGTCCATTCAAGATAAAAAGAGATGATCTACGAGGAGCCTATCACTTAGAAACGCTGGGGGGCAGATAAATACCCCGAGCATGGAACGCAGCCAACCTAAAGAAATTCTATTTCTAGTTTTTCTTTTTTCTTGACTCTCTTATCAAATTTTTGGAATTGGCAACTCATTTTTTATTTACTTGTGAATTAATGAAAGATGTTTAACAGTTCCATTCAATTAAGTGTTAATCCTGTATTGAGAACTTTATAACTTGCACAGCCTTTCCAAATAACAGGCACCTTACTCAAAGCATAAAAGCAGGGTATCACCCTCCTAAGGTATTCGTTATGAAACACGAACAACCTCCTAGCATTGCCCCGGCAATATATGAAGCCCTACAGGGGATCCTTAGGCAATTAGACCAAAAATGAATTGGTCACCAGACTATGTTTGGATAAAAAAACCCTGCTCGGATAGAACATCCAGCGCCAGGTGTGTCCTCGCCATTATCACACTTAGGCCTAAGGGAGTGTGACGACACGACCTAAAAGGTAAAGTGAGGCAAAATGATATCTTATAAGCATACTGGACTGGGAGGACACTAACTAAACATTGCAACCCTACCAATCTAGTCGGCCATCAGGGACCCAAGATAATTAAGTGAGAGATAAATGATGAACACATGTTTAGTCAGCGAGATCACCCAAAACATAGATATTATATTACTTCGTCACATTTACAACAAGAATGTACAACCCGTGTTTAGTCGGCGAGATCGTCCAAAACATCAATATTACATTACTTCATTACATATATACAAAGAGTTACAGCTGGTAAAATCCTAATGAGGCTGAGGCCTCTGAACAAGATAGTCAACCACTTGTGCTCTTCGGCCATCGTTCGGATGAGGAGCCAGTTGATGCTCGACCTCATTGGCGGTTAGCTCTAACAGCTGCCTGGGGATAGCATCGATAGAAATCCACTGGTCCTCCATCCTGAAAGGGTTAGGCCGTAAAGTTAAAGGAGAAATATCGTGATGGTACCAGAGTAATGAGTTCCTTGGAACTTGCATCTCCCTGAGGGCACTCAACCATCCCCTAATAAATGCGAGATCTTCAAACTCTGTCAGCCTCGTCGGAGCATCTGCCCAACCTTGGTCATAACCATTAGCCCACACTCGTCGATGTCCTTTCTTAAACAGATGCCTCAGCCATGTGACATCCCTTTGGAGCCCAACAGCAATCACTTATGCTCAACGGACATCTTCTCGGAGCTCGTCCATTTCCTTAGTTGGACTTCTTACGTTTGGATCAGCTCGCGAAGCAGTCGATGAGGTAGAACCTCATAAAACCGAAAGGGCATCGCTTGGTCCTGTGCCAGCTCGTGATGAAGAGGAACCCCTTAAAACGCAAGGTGCGGTGCTCGGCGCATGCTCTCTAAGGCGCAATACTTCCCTCCTCAAGGACTTATTTTCCTGTTGTAAAACTTCTCCGACTTAGTTAATCTTAGTGGCATCGAGGAGTCTTGCTATCAGAGTGTTAACTTCCTCTTAAACAGATGCTCCAACTTCTTCCATTTCCTGAAGAATGCCTTTCAGTTTAGCAACGAGCTCCGACTGATCTATGAAACTCTTATTCCTCGATCGCAGCAATTTGCAAATTCTTATGAAGGTCTGGAAAACTTGAGCACTCACATCAGGACTAAGAATTCTTCCCAATTGAGAAGTGGATGGTATATATTCATCTACATCAATCGACTACAGGCCGTAAAAGAGCAGTAAAGGATAAGATGAATCAGTACGCTGAGGGAAAAAGTCTTTTCATTTCATTCGTACATAAAGGATCAAAGTACATTGAGAATCAGAAAGGAACATTACAAACAAGTCAAAAATATAAATAAAGTCCTAAGAACAGGCTAGCGGGCGACCTCAATCTGTTCCGAGGTAAACGACTGCTTTCCTTTGTCGACGGCACTGACAGAACCTCCCTGAGATGGAGCATCAATAGGGGCAGTCTGAGAAGTGGGGACTACGCCTTCAGTGGCCGAGGCAGGCACATCATCCACAATGGGCTTTGGGTCTGTATTATGCTCATCGAACAAGGGTGAGTCAGTATCCACCCCAGCAGCCAGAAGAGCCTTGTTCTAGCCCTTCTTGAAGTTCAGTCGGCTGATGTAGCCAATCTGAACATCGGCATCTTCATACGCCACGACCCAATCATCATTGTAAGAGCTCTCCTTCAGAGCAGCTACCTCAGACTCCATCTTTTTTAACTTCTCTGCTAGTACCTTACTCTCCTTCACCACAGCAAGCTTGCTCGTGCAGACCAGGTCATAGGACTGCCTCAGCTCATTCAGTTCCTTCATCGCCGCCTCCTTCGTTCTATTAGCTTAGACAAGGGCAAGATCAAAGGACTTCTGGGCCTCATTAGCATCCTTCAAGCTAGCCTCTAGCTCGACATTCCTCCCATGCACCTAGACATCGTGTCTTTCCAAATTAGCCTTCGTCCTTACCAACTTGTCGCGAGTACGGTTCAGGACGGCGAAGTCAGTCACAAACTGCAAGAAAAAGGAATGATGAGCAGGAGGTTGCAATAGCGGAAAAACATTAAATTATGAGCATAAAGGAAAGAAGAAGACTTACTAAAGCTAGCCTCTGGCTCGCCTGCAGAGCTAGCTGATCAGCCCCCATTGCCTTCTGACGATCAACAGGTAAAATTACTCTCTCGAGCAATGTAGGAGACAATTGAGGAGAGAGGGCAACAAATGCCCCCTCTAGCAAAGCAGACACGAGCACCAGAGCATGCCCAGCCTTCGTCCTTGCCTCCTCTTTCCTTCTCTCCTCTTCCCTATCCTTTTTATCCTTCTCAGCTCTCCTCTTATCCTCAACTTTCCTCCTCTCCTCCACCTTTTCCCCCTCTTTCTCTCTCTTTTTCTTTTAACAACTCCTCCTCCCTTCTTTTTTTCTCCTGCTCATAAGTAGCAGACTGAGAACCAGTGGCACCAACCCCACTTCCAGACTTTTGCTTCTTCGACCGCTGAGCGAGAAGCACATCATCCTCATCATCATCATCACGATCACATTCCTCCTGGGGGATTCATTTACTCTCTAGAACTTCTAGATGTACTTGAAGACTCCTGAGCCTCAGAGACCTCGTTTGAGCTAGAAGATTCTTCACCACTAGAGCTCGCCTCGCTGGAACCACCTTCAGTACCTCCTCTGATATCACTCTCAGAGATGCTTTCTTCCTCGTCCAACTGGATGGGGTCAGCAACAGCTTCTTCAGTAATATCTAAGTCAGGAATGCTTCCCACAAGCCTCGTAATGAAATTGAACCCAATGTTTTTGTACTCCAGAAGAAAAGCGGATGACCGGGGACGTTCACCGTCAGCCAAAGACTCCCTGATATTCCAAGCTTTAATCAGTTCGGCATCTCGAACCTCGCTAAGGGCAGGTTCTAAGTTCTTTATCCTCACTGAAAAGAAAACATGAAAGTATCAGAAAAATCATACATTAATAAGGAGATCGAAAGAGTAGAGTGAAGATTACCTATGTACTCTTCCCTATAAAAGGTAACAGTGAATCTATCAGACCTCACCCCCTCAGTCTGAGGGGAGAACTGCCAATTTCTAGAAATAAAGCCCTCTTGCCAGTAGACCTTGTGGGAATCAGGTAAATTTACTACCAGTACCCTGTCAGGACTCCTGGCCTTGAGGTAAAGAAGACCAGAGCTAGTTCCAGAGAAGGAATAACAAAAACACATTTCAGTAAGCCCTAATTTAGTGCCATAAAATTGATTTATTCTATGGACACCATTGACTATCTTCCAGATGTTGGGCAAGCACTGTGCAGGGACGATATTGAAATAACCAAAGAAATGAAAGAACAAATTGTTTGGAGGAAAAGTAAGACCCCCTTGGTAAAGCAACATGACGTGAATCCAATGAGCGCCCTCTATCTCTCTAACATTCTTAGGGACAGAGACGAACTCAATCTCTACCCACTCTCGGATATTATAAAACTTCCTAAACTCAGGCACTGATCTATTACCTATCTTCGTCATTTGTAAACCCTAAATTGCAAATTCAAAGAAAACTCAACAGAGAAAGCACAGAGAGAGAGCAAAGGGGACTTACGAGATAAAAGTTTGACTTGGAGAGCGTAAGATCACAAGCTCAGATGATGAGGGATATTGAAAGAAAGAAAATGAAGACCTAGAGAAGAGGGCACAACGACTAAAACTCGCATAAGATGAGGGAACACTAAGAAGCTTGAAACGACAATATAAAAATGCCACTCCAAATGACTCCTTAAACGTTCTCAATCATGATGAACTAAACACGAAGTAGGCTGTCGCCAAAATCAAGTAAATAACTCCAACATTGGAAAGAGTTACACAATTTACAAAAGAGCCATTATGCCAAATTATGTTATGACTCAGTCCATTCCTAAAATCTTGGAGAGAGATATTCTAGGAGTAAAAGATGGGTGTGGGGGAGGCCAACACCCCCACTCTCCAAGAACAAACATGTATATAATAAATCCTAAGCCTGGGGTAAAAGGCACGATTTGTATTCTCTGTAAACACTCCTCGGAGTATATAGAAATAATACTGACTGCACCACCATGGACGTAGGTATTCTTGCTGAACCACGTGCATACTGTGTTGTGTGATTGGCATTTTCTGTTCTTTATTTCCTCTGGTGATTACGCTTTTCTTATTTATTTGTGTTGAATATAATTGTCACCACAATTATAATTTTAAATATATTTTTTAAATTTTTTTAGACATTTTTAATTTTTTAAAAAGTTGATTTTACTATTTTTTTGATTTTTTTAATAATTTGTTAGTAGTTTATGTAATAATTTTTTTTTAAAATGCCCATTTATTTTGGAATGGAAAAAAATAGCCCCATGTGATGGGCTCATGATAACTTTTCCATCCAAATATTTAACATCGTTAGGGTTTGGATGTATTATGAAGGGTTTTAACAAGTTCAGGGGGTAGTCAAGAAAATGAAAGTTCGGGTGACAGAGTGAAAATTGGGATAGAGTTTAGGGAGAAAGTATAATTAACCCTTAATAAAAAGTGTAATTAACCTATAATAAAAATAACTCAACCCTTGGTGGATGTAGACACGTTGTCGAACTACGTACATCATCTGTTTTGCGTGTGGATTCGTTTTTATTAATGTTCCATTCATTGCTTGGTCTTTATGATTGTACACCGAGTAGTGTGTTTTACCACACCGAATATTAATTTTCATAACTTTATGAGGTCAATATCAAACGATGGATAAATTATGGATTGATCCAGTATTGTCATATAAGAAAGAATCAAGTGATGATGTAAAAATGAAACTACCAATTAGACCTAATAAAACGAGAAACGGTAACAAGACATGAGTCAACATGAAATTATAACATCAATCTTTAATGAGTTTCGGGCAGAGGCGGTTATCGATCGGTTTGGTTGGTAATTTTCATACCATATCAACTTTTTTCGGTACGTTCGGTTTCGATACATTTGGTTTTCGGTTTTTCAAAGACCCATACTAATACCAAACCGTTCGGTATTTCATTATTTTTAGTATTTTCGATAAATTTTGCTTTTGGCAATTTCATTTATTTATTTTTTATTTTAATTTTAGTTTTGATTTTTTTAGCTTTTTGATTTTATTTTATTTTTCATTGATTATTTTTCAGATATTTCCAAATTTCCAATGCAAAATATTAACTACAACATAAACTAAATATATGTTATATACCGTACACATAATATATCCCATACCTTAGGTATAGAACCAAATTACACACATAAGAACTAAAAAGAGTTCGTCTTAGAGAAATAATAAATGAATAAGCGCGTGTTCTTAACTTGAAAAACTTCTATACTTTCTAAAAATAAAGATACCATCCACTTTTTTATTAAATTTCGTGATAACTGAGTTCAACTAATGATATACATTTAAGTATACTATGTAAAATTTGTATTTTGGTTATATTAAATTGGTATTATTGACGATAGTTTCAGTATTTGATTTTGGTATGGTAATTTCGGTAATTTTTTAAATATGTAGACCAAAACCGACCACCAAGTTTTCAGTGATTTCAATTTTTTCAAATAAAAAGAAGTAAACACAAACCATAATTTTTAGGATTAAAAAAATGGTACGGTAAAAAAATACCGTAACCAACCATAGTTTTGTGTCATAACACGTTAACATGTTAGATACATTAACACAAATAAGTGATACAAATCCCATCATACACACATATAATATATACAAAAATACATCATTAAAACATGGCACAGACCAGATATGACATGTCACGAATTATACACGCTTAAAGAAACAAGTATGGGGTGGAGTAGGTTTTTACACAAAACCAATATGACACCACACAAACACGAGATAAGTTGACCCATGTAATATAACATGATTAAAAATAACATAAAACACAAATAGTTGTTATAAAATATGATATTTATTCTTCATTCAATCACTACTCTAAATGACAAAAAAAAAAATAATTAACACACATTTGTCCATTGATATTTGATGTAGCTTTTGTTCTTGAATAAGCCTTCTTAATAACTCTAGAAATTATGAGAATATAGGTGGTTTTTGGATTTTCAAATTTTTTTCTCCCTTGCCCAATATAGTTTGTGTTTATAAAGACTTATTTGGTGGAGAATAGGACATTATATATAGGGTAGAAGTGGAATCAAAATTCCCCTTTATAATCATTAATAACTACTCTCCACAAAAGTAGCTCCATAGGGGATTTACATCACGTGGATCAAAGAACAGGTCTTTGAGTACATCTGAAGACTAGATTCAATTAATTCAAATCTGCCACCTTAAGTGGACCACACTTAAAACTAACATTAAATTATTTAATTTACAATTACGAAGTTTCTCCTAATTTCGTAATTAGGAATAGTTAAATTAAATACAACCAACAGTCTCCCACTTTTTCCTAATAAGGTTCTACACAATGATTTTATTAAATATAAGTTGCCCAACTGTCTTTATAACAATGATCAAATACCTTAACTAAATAATTCATTAGTGTGAGTCATGGCAGTTTCATACTAATTCAAAAGCATGATTCCTTCCATGTAACACACTACCAATGTCATACTCTATAATGTGAGTTATCATAATGGTCTCTAAATGTCTTTTGTAGCGATCCCTTTTTCTATTTGCGCTTTAGGTGAAAATAATTTTTCAGAAACGTTTTTTTCCAATTTTAATTAACACCAATTTTTTGAACCAATTTCTATTTAGCCAATTTTATCTTGTTAATCCTAAACAAGCATCTAGGTGAGATTAAGCAGGATAAAGTAAATCAAGTCCACAAAACATACAAAGTTGATATACGAGGAAACCACTACGGGAAAAAATCTCGGACGACCCAAGCCAGACAATCACTATGATACAATTTTACAAAGTACTAATAGTAGAATTACTCAACGTCTCGATCCCCACAAGCCTTCACGCTCTTATACGATTCAACCTCTCCTCCACAGTGCAATGCAGGAGTCCACCAATTCCAGGTCCACAACACACGAGTCCATGTGCGCCTCGGTATCCACCGATAGGATTTAGAACACGGAGTCCACCACTTCTTCGCCGTAAAACTCAATGAAACGAATGATCAACATAGATGAACAAACTCCAAATGGTTCTAAACCAAGATCTCTATAACATATTTATATGAAAGATTGGATCTTGAAACACAAAGGTTGGTTTTAACTTTGGAAACCTTTGTAAACAAGTGCAGAAAAATGCAAGGGTTCTGTTATGTAATTTTGGTTCTCCACCTTTCAAAAGTCAAAGTAAAAATTGCCTGAAATAAAAAACATTAATTCGAACCGTCATTAGAAAGATATTGGTCTGTCATTAGAACGACTCTACACATCTCGTTCGAATGAGATACGCATGTCAGTTATGTCTTCAACACAACGTCATATGCTTAATAGGAATCACGACTCGAAATACAATCCTATGACTTAAACTTTGTTTTGTCCAGAATTAAGTCAATTACACACAAATTGACACACTTAGAAATTTGTCCTTACAAGTCTCCCCCTTTGACTATTTTGGGACAAAACCAAACCAATGAATGTTAAGTCGGGCCATATGACACCTAAATCCCATTCCATAAACCCAAAATAAAAAATTATAGGACAAGGACTAGTATATGTAGGTCCATCAAGCATGAGCTATCTGCATGTGATGTAGTAAAAAAATCTCGAATCTCTGAAGAATACCTACACACATGAAATAGATAAATACCCATTGATGTATGGAGGTACAAATGATATAAATGCTTATAATATCAATTTGTAAAACAAACTATTTGTTAAACAAGTGAGGAAAACATATGATACCAATTTGTATACATATTTTTTCAATGTTTGCCAGAGGGCCTCTGATGTCCATATAAAGGACACGACGAGCATAAATACCCTCTTTAACTTCTATTCTAACGGACTGAATATCTTTTATAAGGAATCGGAGGAAGATGCGACGATTTTTTCCAGGAAATCCCCAACGAAAAATACACACTATTCCTTCTTTTCTATCGAATCGATCATAACCACTACCTACATTCCACGAAATTGTGCACCACAAATAGGAGCTAATAAATAGACCTGAGATCCCATAGAAAGACATCACGATCCCTTGTGGAAAAAAAACGATTTGCTGAGACGGAAATAAAGATATCAAATTTCTACACGAGGAACGCATTTTTGTTATGCTACTAATACTTGTACTTGTTCTGCTATTCTGCCCCAGCCTGGCTGAGAAAGAGTTATGGGGCGTAAAACAAAAAAATACCCGTTTACAGCTCAATCCGTAAGTTCACACTAGTCAGTACAGCTTTTTTTGAATTTCGTTTAGTGAAGAAGTTTATAAAAGAAGAAAGTGACAAAAAAACTTGGCGGAAAGCTCTATGGGCCGAGGCTATATGGGCTTAGGCCTTTTGATGGCTGTCATTTTCTGGGCTATTTGGATGGAATCAGATCCTTTCATGTAGGAGATAGATGGGCTCGGATCCTTTGCATGATTTCATGTGAGGATCCACCTTTGATGGGCTTTGAATTTGGACAGATCAAGCGGGCCTTCTTCCATGTACTTGGGCTTGCTTTGATGATGGGTAGGATAAAAATGATAGAGATTCGGACCTGGCAGGGAGATGAACAGAAGGAAGACGCAGATGGGTGTTTCGACCCCGGACCTGGCTGGCACCTTAGGTTGGATGATCGCTGCCAGGGTCGTTACCTGGATAAACAGGAGTTTGTACGCCGGGCGAGACAGACAGGAGCCAAGAATAGAAGAAGGCGTAGTGCTGAATCAAAAGATTTTACTGATTGAATGAAGGCTCGTGTTATAATTAGAATAATATCGACAACAACTTAAAAGATAAGGGAAGGGGCCCACTAAAAAAGGGACCGAGACTCAATCACTTGAAAGAGGATGGTTACAAGAGGACCTGCATGTCAAACGAATTCTCCGTCCAAGAGGAGGGGGTCGATGATTTGGAATGTGGAATGACTTCACTCCCCAAAACATTCATAATTAATACGGTATTAAAACAAATAAAGCACCACGCTCCAAAATAAGTGCGAATAAGATAGAAATCGATAGAAATTAATAATAAGATTGATATATATATAAGCTGGAGCGAATCAGAAAGAGAAATTGTGGAGATTCCCCGGTCGGATAATCACAAAGAAGTGGCAAGTGAATTGGATAACAAAAAGAGTAGATATTCCCGGGTTGTTATTAATAAAAATTTGAAAGGGGAATTTCCTACCAACTTACTTGAGTTGAATAATGACCTTTTGAGCAAGTTGTCAAATGCATAAGTGGTGTTCGAAATCGCTCGAACTGTTCGGGACCTGCTATTTGTCTGTTCCTACTCCAACTCCTGCGAGAATGGCCCTCCCTACTACAGATTACGCTCAGAAAGCAAATTTTAAGCAATATGTAAACAACACGATCAAAACATGATACCAATATAAAATATATGTGCTCATAAAATAAAACTCCCCCTACATCATATACTATTTCTCCCCCTTTTTGTCTCGAATAGACAACTAGTGAGAAAGATAAACATACATCATCGCATCTATCATGAGAATAATCATATGCAGCATATCTAGATAAATATGGGTAGCCACCTAATAATAATCAGAAGATTTCATATCGTAGCTAGAAAATAGTCACATGGAATGAATCATCAAGAATATAAATTCTGTGACTAAACGAAACAATTCAATATAAGAATCAATCATGAAAAAGCAATATCGACTGCATATAAACTCTCCAGAACAACCCATAAGTACCAAAACAGAATGATATCATCATATATACGAAGCAGGTACTGAAAAAGAACAAAGACTCAAAAATTCAACTCAGGTCGTTCGAAATACAATGCTAGGTAGTTTGAACGACATTGGCATCTTGTTTGAACCAGGTAAGAATTGACCTGAAACAGTAAGGTGTCGCTCGAAGCATCTACCCAATGACCCTAAAAACGACGCTTCTAACGACCTCACATGACACTTTTAACACCTCGCAAGATAGGTCATTTGATCCAGTCTTCGAACGACATGGATATGTCAATTGAACGACTTCAAAAACTTTATATTCCAGTTCTAAAAATGTTTATCTATTGACCAGTGAAAAAAATTCCTCAAAATAACAACTGGAAATACGAAACAGTAGCAAACCAACAAATATGAGTTACATTCTAACATAGTATTAATGTGCCTAAACATGGATTTGGAATGAATGGGCGTGAACTACAACAAATGAATCACAACTTAGACACATCAAAGCGAACATGAAGCTCTAATTGATAGCTAAATATCATTGAACTGAGTTTTATACATATGTGACCATTAATATATTGAGATAAATGACTAAACATAACAACATGCACACAAATCCGGAATTTTGATGATTCAACAAACAATAGCGTCATGGCACAATTTTTCAACATTAGAATCCGTGTTGCAAATTGATTAATATTTCCATCCAAACTCCCTCAAATATTCATATTTCTTTTATTTTTGAATGAACATATCAAACTAAAATAATTGGCCCATTTTGGCATATTAATTGCCTTAATTTTTCTCGGGCTATTTTCAAACGGTGGCTTTCACAATGAGATTATTATTTTCTCGCAGTCCTTTCCCATGCAGACTCGTCATTTGTTCAATTAAACAATATCTATCCTGACGGGCAACGGTTCTTACACGCACACCTCCTCCTAAGTATAATTACACATAGATGAAAAAATTGAGAGGAGAACGTCTCACCAAATTCAAATATGCATGAGAAGTCAAACATTCATGTAAACTTGTGCATGTATGTGCGATGGCATATATATAAAGTCAAATCAAAATGCAAATCAATTTCGAAACAACCCCATTAAGCAAATTGCTAAGATCATTCAAAGCATCTACAATTACGACCAAATGTCCTAGCCACGTGGATAATGAAATGACGGGGGTCTAAGAACACGAATATGCCACATCAAACATGTAAACGCATGACTTAAAAATAAACCAAAAATCTTTTTATGTTTTTCAAAAAAATATTTTTGGCTCAGAAAATAAAATCTTTTTGCATTTTCTCAAAAATATTTTGAAACCAAAAATCTTTTTGTATTTTTTTCAATAAGACTCAAATAAATGAAAAATGCAATATAAAATGATTCATATATCATAACACTAGCAAGATATGTATCATGAAGCAAAGACTAGCGTATGACAAACATGATCATGCAAGCACTCATCCATAACGAATAGCATGTGAAGCATCCTGTGCTAGCATGTGAGAATCAACCAACCTAGCATTTAGCATCTCCAAAATAAATTTCCTAACCCAAATAGGTGTATTCCTAACTCGACAGGTTTTGGAAACCAACGTGACACTACACTTAAGCTTCCTAGGGTCTTTTCTAAGATCATAGCAAAAATGCCTAAGGTGACCGTTTCTACCACAATATGAACATGTGTAAACACGACGAGAAATGGGACTTTTAGGTTGACCTTTTCTAACACCCTGGGATGTGATTGATGCTTTAAAACAAACTATGGTTTTTTCTTTAGCAACGGAAGAACTAGAACAAGATAATCCACTACCATCACTACTTGAGTCGTTTAAATCATTTTTTAACTTCAAAATTTTAGACTCAAGGAAAAAGTTGAACTCCTCAATTTTTAGGGACTCCTTTAAATTTTCAATTACGCCTAGAAGGTTATCTCTCTCCCTCTCAATGTGAGAAAAATTATCCCTAAGAGTCTTCTCAAGTTCCTTAAATTCATTAATTATAATATTTTCTTCAACGGCACAAACATTCACATTAGAATTTTTAAAGTCCCCTAACTCTTTCTCCAAAACAAGGATTATATTATCACTCTCTTCCTTAAGCCAATTTCACCGATTTAAAGTTATCATATAACGCACCAAACTTCTCATGAATGATATCTCTTTGAGTTTGAAATGTTTGTAAATATTCAATCATATTTTTAAAACGAGAATTTTCCTCTTCAATAATTTCAATTCGTTTTTCAAACTTCAAATTCAAAAGATTTAATTCATCAAAACTACGAGCCTCCATCGAGAGAAAAACAAAACAAGAGAAATAAACCAACACAACTACCAAAAATCACAAAAACAAGGTCAACATAATAAATGAGTGCAACAGGCTCTGATACCAATTTGTAGGGGTCCCTTTTTCTATGTATGCTTTAGGTGAAAATAATTTTTCAAAATCTTCTTTTTCTAATTCTAATTAGCACCAATTTTTTGAACCAATTTCTATTTAACCAATTTTATCTTGTTAATCCTAAACAAACATCTAGGTAAGTTTAAGAAAGATAAATTAAATCAAGTTCACAAAACACACAACGCCGATGTACGAGAAAACCACTAAGGGAAAAAACATTGGACAACCCAAGCCAGACAATCACTATGATACGATTTTACAAAGTACATACAATAGACTTACTTAACAACTTGATCCCCATAAGTCTTGACGCTCTTCTATGCTTCAATGATCCTCTACAGTGCGATGCAAGAGTCCACCTACGTCAGGTCCACAACACACGAGTCCACGTGCGCCTCAGTATCTACTGATATAACTTTGGGAACCGCTTACGATTCAGAACATGGAGTCCACCGCTTCTTCACCGCAAAACTTGACGAAACGAATGTTCAACTGAAATGAACAAACTCCAAATGGTGGTAAAATAAGATCTCTATAACATATGTATATGAAAGATTGGATTTTGAAACACAAATGATATTTTTAACTCTGAAAACCTTTGTAAACAAGCGCAAAAAAGATAGGGTTCTGTTCCGAGAAAAAATCACCTTAAATAAAAACATTAAGTCAGCGCGTTGTTAGAATGATATTAATCTGTATTTAGAATGACTCTAAACGTCTCATTCAAATGAGAAACGCATATCGTTAGAACGACTAACTGATGTTGTTTCAACTACACTAAATGTCGTTTGATATTTTACAATACAAGGAAAAGATTTACACGACTCTAAAACGTATTTATCTCAGAATAAATGAAGTTATCTTCACATAAACAGAGTTGAAACATTTTAAAATTATTTTTAAACAAAATATCATACTTCCCATAAACATTATGCATTCATACCTGAGAGTATCTTGGAATGCAATAAGATATGAAGATGTGGAACGTGCACCAATATACACGACTTGATCTATCTTGAAATTTGGCCACTATGTATTCAACACAACGTCATAGGCTTAATACGGATCGTGACTTGAAATACAATCCTATGACTTAAACTTTGTTTTGTCCGAAATTAAGTCAATTACATAAAAATTGATACACTTAGAAATTTGTCCTTACATCTTTATGAAATACTATTTCTATTATAATTATTCATTCACTTGCATGTATATAATAAAGACAAAAGATTGGAATTCAGAAACATTTAATTGATATCAAATGTTGTGTCAAATAGCTAAGAAAATAGCAATCACAAAATAAACTACTCGAGACCCATCTCTTTAGTATGTTGTAAAATATCTTTGGAGATAGCCTTTTTGTTAGAGGATGTGCTATGTTAACACAAGTACAAATATTTTCAATTGACACACTTTGTTTATGAACTTCTTCTTTTACAGATAAATACTTCATCTCAGTATGCTTAGCTACTTTAGAATATCTATCATTATTTGAAAAGAAGGATTCTTCAACATTATCACAATAAATTTTCAATAGTTTAGATATTGTACCCATAATTCTAAGTCCTGAAATAAAATTTCACAGCAATAATCCATGATTTGTAGCTTTAAAACAAGCCATGAACTCAACCTCCATAGTAGATGATGCGATGACAATTTGCTTAGCATGTTTCCATGAAACGTCTCCTCCTACTAGGAGAAAAACATAACCCGACGGTCTCTTTCTGCTATCAAAACATCCCCCAAAATCTGAGTCTAAGTAACCCACCACCTCAAAGTGATCGGATTTTTTATAAGTGAACATGTAGTCTTTGGCCCCTTGCAAGTACCTTAACACTTTCTTTCCAGCCATCCAATAGAATTCACCTGGATTACATTGATATCGTCTCAGCATCCCAATGGAAAAACTGATATTCTATCTAGTGCAAACCTGTGTATACATTAAACTTCCTATGAGAGAAGAATAAGTCACACATTTCATGTGATCCTGCTCTCATTCATTTTGTAGGCAGTGACATACGCTGAATTTATCCCCTTTTTGAATTGAAACATTAATGGGGTTGCAATTTTGTATGCTAAACCTTTGTAAAACATTGATGAAGGAAGTTTTTCGAGACAACCCAAAAAATTCAAATGATCGATCACGATGTATCTTTATCCCGATCACGAAGGATGCCTCTCTCATATCTTTCATTTCAAAGTTTTTCAAAAGGTATTTCTTATTTTACTTTAATAAACAATTATCACTGTTGGCTATGAGCAAGTCATTAACATATAGTAATAAAAATACGCATCAATATATTGCACTAAATATACAAACTTACTTCCATCGATATTTAGGTATATGCACCAATCAACAATATTTTCCTTAAGTCCAAAGTATGTAATGGTATTATGAAACTTAAGATCCCATTATCGACAAGTTTTCTAAAGTCCATATATTGATTTCTGTAATAAATATACTTTTTTTTCCTTTCGTTATTTAATGAAACCCTTTGATTGTGCCACATAGAATTCTTCCTCTAAACCCCCATTACGAAAAGATGTTTCGGTATCTATTTGGTGTAGCTCCAAGTTATGATAAGCCACTAGTGCTAATACGATTCTAAAAGAGTTCTTCTTTGAAATAAGAGAGAAGGTTTCAATATAATCAGTGCCTTTTCTTTGATTAAGACCTTTGGTAACTAGTCTAGCTTTATGTCCTTTGATATTTCCATTTGAGTCACGTTTGTTGTTATATATCCACTTCTCCAAGACATAATTCAAATCCATAGATTTCATTTCTTCATTCATGGCATCAATCCATTTATTAGATTTTTTTCTAGAAAAATCTTGTTCATAAGATTCCGGATCATCAATATCCCCAATGTTAAAAATTCAGTTTCTTGTAAATATAACACATAATCATCCGAAATAGCTGATCGCTTATTTCTTTAAGATCTCCTTAAAGCTATGCCTCGTGGTGTTTTAATAATAGTCTCATTAAGTGGTTGTTTATTATGTGTTTCAATTACTTGTTCTTCATTATTTGTCAGTTCAATAATCAATTTAAAAACATCATTATGAACAATATGAATATCATTAGCATCATGATCCTCATTAGTAAATAAGTGAATATCCCGAATTCTAGGAAGGGGAATATCTTCCCCGACTTCTTGAATAATCACATTCCTAATTGTATTACTCCCATTGACTTCACCATTTTTAATGAATTTAGCATTCCCGATTACAATATTTCTAGTTGTATGATGAGGAAAATAGAACTTATATCCTTTTGACTTTTCTAGATACCCAATAAAATGATAAGTTAGTGTTCTAGGATCCAATTTCTTTTCTTTTAGATTATAAGTTCTTGATTCTGCTGCGCATCCCCAAACATAAAAATGTCTTAAAGAGGGTTTCCAACCTTTTCACGGTTTAAAAAGAGTTTTTAGAACTGCATTACCAGGAATTCGATTTAAGATATGCACAACAGTCATGGGAACATGCATCCATAAAATTTTTAGCAAATTAGTTCTACTTATCATAATCCTAACGATTTCCATAATAGTACGATTGCGCCTTTCAGTTACACCATTTTGCCAAGGTAACATTGGCATTGTGTACTGTGTGCAAATATCCAAACGTTTAAGGAGTCTAGCAAAAGGGCAAGGCATTGCACTAACTCATCATATTTTCTATAAAACTCACCACCTCTATCCGATCTAATAATTTTCACCTTTTTACCAAATTATCTTTCTACCTCGGTAATATAAATTTCAAATGCATTAACATATTGAGACTTTTCACGCAGTGGATACAATGTGCAATATCTCAAAAAATCATCTATAAAGGTGATAAAGTACTTTTCTCCACCAATAGATGGAACATCAAAAGGACCAAAAATGTCTATACGTATAATTTCAAGAAGTTGTGTTCTTGTTACGACTCCTTTATTTGCGTGTTTAGTCTATTTACCCTCAATACAGTCCACACCCACACTATAATCGGTCCAATCCTGATTAAGGATAATTTCCTCTTTAATAAATATTTTAATTCTTTCTGCTATAACCTTTTATGCCACAAGTAAGCAAATTTCTCATTTAGTGAGGTGCATTTAGTTCCAACATTAGGATGTAGGGATAATAGTGATTCAAAAAAATTCTTATCAAGATTAATTTGATACAATCCATTCAATAAGAAACCCGAGCGAATAATATAATCATTATTGAGTAAAGTGAAACCATTATTTTTAAAATTAAAATTGAATCCTTTAATGGAGAGTCTTGACGAGGAAATCAAATTTCTGGAAACTATAGGGACATACAAATTTTATTCCAAATCTAAATAAAAACAAGAATTTAATTTTAATTTAATAACTGCAATTGTTTCAACTTTCGCTTTTGATCGGGTTCCCATGTAAAGAAAATCTTCAATTGGTTTTATTTTCCTAATTGAACGGAATCCCTTTATTTTCAAACCAAGCTTTACACTTCATGCAGTCTTTCTGAATATGCCATGTCTTATGACAGAAGTGACATATGATTGCCTTTTTCTTCTTTGTGTTGGAAGGACTGTTCATCTTTGGAAGGATCGGGATCACATTTTATGCCCTTTGATCCTTTCTTCTTTCTAACTCCTTTGTTGACCATTACATTAGCCACTTGTACCATAGACACTTGACTACATTGTTGCTTTATTTGTCCTTCCTCCTGAACCAACATGCCTTATAGTTCATTAACATTCCATTTATCTTTAATGGTGTGGTAATGAATCTGGAAAGGTCCATAATTAGGAGGTAATGAGGACTAAAAATGAGTCGTCTATAGTTATGCCTAAACTCATTAGTTTAACATCTAGGTTTTTCATTTCAATAATGTGTTCATTCATGGTTCGAGTCCTATCGAACCATATAGTGGTTAGGTCAGCCATAAGTTTTCCAACTAGGGATTTGTTAGCAGTGCGAAACCTATCTTTAATATTTTTCAGGTATTGTCTCTCATTGGAAGTTTCAGGTAGGGAAGTTTTGATATTTTCCTCGATGAACATCCTAATGAACATCATAGATAGCCTGTTTGATCTTGACCACGCTCGATAATTTGCCTCCTCATCCTCACTGCTTTCTACAGTAATAGTAGCAGGTTCATCACATAGGAATGCCGTGTCTAGTTCCAAGACTTGAATTCAATGTTCTCCCACCATTTTGAAAGATTAGTTCAGTTAAATTTCGAAAGGGATGAAGTTTGAAAAAATAGGTTAAGAGGTGCTTCAAAATGCTCACTTTATTTAGAAAAAATAACACACATAACTATAATTTGCAAGGATGTCAATTACCAAGTAGTGGAGTCTGTGTTTAATTACACATTAATTTAAATGTCAATATTAATCTTTTATGGTAAAATAGCAACAAATTACCAAGTTGTGGAATCTGTGTTTGATTTCACCCTATTTTGTTATTTATTATAATTTGCGCATCAATGTTTATTAAATCTCACACCTAGAAATGTAGTATCTATATTTGATGTCTAACATAAAAAATTGTGATTTCAACAATGCATTATACTGACATGTCAATATTCAATCAATAAGTCTAAAGTCGATAATTTCAGATTATTGTCTGTGTTTGGCATTAATCCAACAAGCTTTAGAATAAAAATAATTTAATATTCAACTATATGAATCGTTGACCTGTATTTGTCACTTCACTCGTAAAAACATGAATATTAATATGGGTATAAGTCTAATATCCTACCATATAACATATATTGTCACATGTTTCAGTTAAAGTAGGATCATTAGAACTAGGTTGGAAAATATAATAGCTTCTAGGATGAAACATACATAAAATATGGATAAAACTTAATTTTTTGACAAAAAAGGAAAAAAATGAGTTAGGATCATGGGACTGTAGAAAATTACTCCAGAATATAAAAACATTCGATGGAATTTAAAAATAAACTTTTTAGAGTGAGATATGAGCCGAGATAATGACCCAAATGGCAAAATAGGGGTTTCATTGCACCAAAAATTGGAAATGGTCATAGTAAATGGGTCATGATTTTGTACCGTGAACCATAACTATTTACCGTAACTAAACAAGTGACTAGGGTTTAAGGTGACCTTAGTAAGGGGCTAGACACGGTCTAGAGCCATGAGCATCAGGGTCACGATCATCAACCGTGACTCATCCGTGACCCAGAACTGCTCCAAGTGTTCCACTCTTTTAGTCACACGTATGGTCACGATCATGACCCGTAACCCACCAATGACCACATACCCTAACCAAGGGTATTTTGGTGCCAAAATTCCCACTATTTTAGTCACAAAGGTAGTCACGGTCAAGAATCGTGACCACCATTCCTATTTTAAAATGGTCACTTTAGGATGGTCAAAGTCCATAACCGTGACGAACTCTAGAGCTTTCAAATGGTCACCGTTGGGGTCACAGTTAATAAACATGACCAGTTCTAACTCATTTAGGGGTCACACAACGGGTCATGGATTTGGACCATGATCCCGTTTAAGGTATAAATGAAATAAGAACACTACATTTTATTTCACCCTTGGTAAAAATCCTAAAACTCTCTCTCTCTCTCTCTCTCTCTCTATTGGAGACTTCTATGTTTCTCCCGCTGACTTCAATTTTCGACGGCCTCTCTCTCTCTCTCTCTCTCTCTCCTTTCATTTTCTAGAAACTTCTCTCTCTCCACAAGGTACTCCTTCCATTTTCCCCAAAAATTATAGTGTGTGTGTGTGTTCAGTGCGTGTGAGTTGTGTGTGTGTATGTGTTATGTGTGTGTATGTTAGTTTATGGTTATTGTATTAATATTTAGAAAATGATATTGGTTTTTGAATTCATGTGAATTCACATTCTTTCAAAATCGACATATAATGGTTGTATTGATATTCAAAAAATGAAATGATATTAAATTATATGAAACCCTTGATGTAGAATTGTATACGAAAACTAATGTTCTATAACTATGTTCTTAGAAATCAATCAGGAAGACAATTTAGACGGAGTACGGGATAATCTTGTATTAGATCGTTAGGTTGATGGTTGTTGGGTGAGGTTTGATACGGATGATGGATACTTAAAATTCTCACTCTATTAATTCTTTATAATAAATCTTTAACTAATTATTTTTCTTAACGACGACCCTGTTATAAAACCTAAATGAGTCACACTAGTAATTACTAGAAATAAGAGTACAAGAGGGTAAAATTTGACCGCACTAAAACATCTTTCATTAGTGCATGTCATATAGAGAGAACTTTGATTTACATGTGTGGTAATAGGAAAATTGAATAATTTAATTACCTTAAAAATTGTGGAGTTCATATCTCTCAAGACTACTTGTTCGATCGTATTCTATTTTCATTGCCAGAATGATAAGATGAGACAATAGAGAACATATTTGTCGTGTATAATCCCAACAGGGCACTGACGTTGGTGACAGAGTTAGAAAAGGCTGGAAAAAATATTCATCCTTTGTGGATACAATTCCGTAAAGAGATCATTCACCCAGACTACGATGTCTCGCAACACATGCATATTAAAAGTGAGCTTGTAAATAAGTTTAAGAAGAAAGGATTCCGAGTTCGTATCACAGACCTTTATACGTCAATCATAGACACGCTTCTGCCAATTGGCTACGTGCAAAATTTCATAGATTTTTAAAAACTAATACTGATGGGATGGAAATCAAACACATCGAGCATGTTTTAAAAGTTGTCGAAAAGGTGTGTATATATATATGGAGTGATAGAGAGAGAGAGTCGTAAATCATATTTTCTTATATTGGCCCTTATTTTTTAGTGATGGGAAATGTCTAACAGAAACGACAACAATCAACAAAATAATGGAACAATGCCAAATGAGCGCTCTCTTATACCCCAAGCTAAATTCTCAACTCTTACAACACTAACAAATCAAGAAACCCCTGCTAATCCAATACCCCCAACTTTTGCGACCGAGTGATCCCAAGCCAAACCTAAGATGCGCTTTGATTTGTACGTTGGCGAGGATAATCCAAGTGATGAAAAAGGTGACGTTTAACATTTTTAAAACCATTGTCTGTCTCTAGGAAAGATGATTGTGGGGTTCGGGGGCACACATAATTGGAAAAATATTGACTCTTCCTTAAAGGATGACATTTGGGATCAACTGAATAAGACATTTCCATTCCGAACCGGTTTGAAGTCAAAGGTCTTTCTAAGGTAGCTGATGCTTTGAAAACCTATTGAAAGAACCTTCTAAAGAATTTTTCCCTTAAGAGGCAAAGATTTTCTATATTGTAGGACTAAAAGACAGGGTTCTTAAAATAATCGAAAAGCCTACTCAGTAATGGAATGACTTCTTGGAGAACAAGGCTAGGGAGATAAAACTGAATGAGAGGGTAAGAAATAATCTGAAAAGATCGAAAAAGGTTGATGCCTATAGACTCGGGGAAAATATTATGATTATAATAAGGTTGGATTAGCAGAACGGACCAATGGGACTTCGAAAGAAGGGAAAGAATCAAATCGGGTCAACTTGTACTTGCATGCCCGACGGGAAAAAAATGACCAATAAATTTCCATATAGACTGGCATCGACTTTGTTGAGTTTTAATTTACTTATCTTATATACAAATTTAATAATATTGTTATTTTTAAAATCGTAGTCCCAAATATAATATTACATTACAGGAAATGATAGAGGGAATGTCCACCAGTCAGTCTGAGTGCAGCCGCCCCCAAATGAAATTCAATTAGATGCCCTAACCAAGGTGTTAGGGATGGACCATAAGGGGAGGATAAGAGGTGTGGGATCACGTAAATGAGATCTCTACAGTTATGGGTGAGGTGGATAGGGGGTGAAAAAAGGTACCAAGATGAAAAGAGAGGCGTCAGAGCTTCAGAAAGACATGGTACTCTTGAAGAATGAAATCCACGGATTGGTCAAACTCTTAAGTCAGCAACACGGTTGCCCCCCTCAGATGACTCAAGCATTCCCCAATCCTCCTTTTAAACATTCCCCAACCAAATGCCTCATCCCAAAACATTCCCCTCGCAAATGCCTACACATGGATCATTCCGTGCATCATTATCATCTACGTACCCTGACTTTGGCAAGTCATATTATGTGCGAAACTTGGCCGATACCAGGATTTTTGGCATGTGCACTCGCATTTTCATACTTATTTGAACAAAAGTCTACAATCAGCCTTTTGTAATGGGTGAATCTCAAATTATGGTCAATAAATATACTCTAATTGTGGAGATGAGCCTGCGTACATTGACTAAGGGGAAGGGCTATTATTTTTAAATTATTCAAATTATTTCATTACTTGGCCAAGGCTATGCCTTAAACAATGTTTTGTTTTATAAAGAAATTTATAATATTTTAAGGAATTTGGTGCTAATATCTTTTTATTTGAATGGATTTTCTTTGAATGATTTTTCTTGTAATATATCTTTTAGATATATTTTAATGAATTTAGTTGTAATATCTGTTTCATTTGAATGAATTTTTTTGCAATATTTCTTTTTATCGTGTTTAGTGAATTTTCTTTGAATTTGTTTTGAATTTTGAAGACTTCGAAATGTCTTTCCCACAATAAAAAGAGTGGATGGGAGAGAGTCACAAAGTATCTATTAATCAGGTGAAGGGTGTTTTGGGAATTTATTAAATATGTAAATAGAAATATTAATAGTGATAAGATTCGATGTCTGTGCAACTGTTGTATAAATGGAAAATTTAAGTCTTTAAAAGACATTGAATTGAACATACTAATGTGTGGTATAATGCAAGACTATAAGATATCGACATTCCATGAGGAAAATAATTGTACCATGTATTTCGAAAGAATTACCAGTACATGACCGCGTGATAGAACCCCACTGAGTGGAAGTGGTGAACGAATCTCCAACACATCGTCCTTTGACTGACTTAATTGATGAAGCTTACAGAGTCCACCAAAATCAAAACCACCGGCCTATGAATAAGAATAATGTGCATTATGACCAAGTAAATAAAGAAGTTGATGCTAAATTTCCCGAAGATAGGTAATACATACGACTCAAAGTCGATGGATCTGTACCTTTGTATAAAAATTACGAAGAAGGTCACTCAGTATTGTACGCAATGATCTTTTTGCATAATTTTAAGAGTCAATTTGGTTTGCCGGGCAATAGCGTAATCATAATTCTTAAGTGGGTTTTATACATTCTCCCAAAAATAAACATGTTACCAGAAAATTACCCTAACATGCAGAAGAGCATAAATGGTTTAGGTTTGAAGTAAAAATCTATTCATGCATTCAAGTATGATTGCATCTTGTACTGCATCGAGCACGAAGAGAAGGACAAATGTCCTATATGCAGTGAGCCTAGATATGTGCCTTGGGAGAATTGAAAAGTTAAGTCTGCAAAATACCGTAAGTGCTCGCAAGTTTCGCAAAAGGTTTTGAAGTATTTTTCTTTCGGGCCACAGTTAAAACGATTTTTTTACTGTGCCATGGATAGTAGAGGCCATGACATGGCACGCTCGATGCGAGGTGGGTGGTAATCTGATGCATCATCCAGTTGATTCAATCAACTAAAAAATTTCAAACTCACAACACCATGAATTTTCAAAGGAAACGCATAATGCCCGTCTTACATTATCAACCGATATGTTTAATCCTTTCGATAATTTGAGTTTTAATCATAGTTATTGGCCAGTTCTCATGGTGCCTTTGAGTCTTCATCTGACACTGTTATCTTTATTGATACCCATGCTGAAGACTCCTGACGTTGGTACTGATATATTCTTAGCCCCAATAATAAAAAAACTTAAAAAGTTAAGGGATAAAGCCCTAACGGCGTTTGACTCTCATAAGGGTGAAGAGTTAACACTTAAAGCAATGGTGATGTGGGCAATCCAAGACCTTCTTACTTATGGGACCTTATACGGTTGCAATGTTCATGGTTATTATAGATGTCCCATATGTGGGGAGAAAACTGAAGCTAGTTAGCTAACTCATATTGGTAAGTGAGTTATACGGGTCATCGTAGATTTTTGCCAACCAATCACCCTTTTAGGAACGATAAGCTAACTTCTTGCGTGTCAGTTACGAGTGTAGGATGGAACCTGCTAGGTTGTATGGTTAGTAGTTTTAAGAGAAGGTAAATGATGTGACTGCGGGGAATAGGTATGTAGGCAAACACCCTAACTTTGTAAACTTGAAGAATAAAGCAAGGAGAAATCCGAACAACCCTAGTAAATCGAAGGCATGATCCAGACGATCAATATTTTTTGACTTGTAGTATTAGAAAGGTCATCTTGTAAGGCATGTAATTGATGTGATGTACACAAATAATAATGTTACGAAACATCTATCTGGGTGGATCTAATTCAAAATATAGAGAGCGGGCGCACCGCTATCTACATAATATGAAAATAAAGAAGAATTTGTGGTTAAAAAATGATCCTATAACATGATGAATTTCTATCCCCCGGATGATTTCATTTTCACTACTAGTAAGAAAAAGATCCTATTAGACACATTGTTCAACTTGAAGACTCCAACTGGTTATTACGGTAATTTTCGCAGAATAGTAAGCTAGCAAATAAATGACCTAAAATAGTGCAAGTCTCACAAATGACACGTCATCATTAAATTAATCCCTATGCTATTTAGGCATTGTTTCTCTTAACACAAAGATTTTCATTGGGAAATTATGCAAATCACTTTGTGCTCTACCATACTTTGCATAAAAGTGGTAAACATAAAGCACATTAAAGCCCTGAAATCAACTTTATTCGAAGCAGTTTGTGTATTAGAGAAATATTTTCCTTCATCGTTCTTCGATATTAGCCTCCACCTGTTTGTGCATTTATGAGATGATGCTCTATTGTGTGGTCTCATTAGGTATCACTGGATGTATCCTTTAAAGCGCTTGATGAAAACTTTTAAGGGGGATGTAAATTATACACGGTATATTAGAGTCTCAATTGCTGAAGAATACATAACTGTGGAATTATCCCTATACGCTCAGGAACGTATGCTAGAACAAGAGCTGAGGAAGTTTAATCCTCATGAAGAACGAGTGATCGAGGAACCTGATGAGTTTGAGGATGAATTATCTTTTAAAAACCCTACAGAGGTGAGATTCACAAATCTATAATACGTGGAAGCAACTCATTATATCTTCGAATTGCAAGATAAAATTGAAGAATGAAGAGATTAAGTATCTACATAATTAACTGAATTACTCTTTTTTGATTTTATGTATTCTACATATTATGATCTAAACTCTACAATTTATCTTTCGGAAGTATGAGAATTGAATTGCCCAAAATCAAATGATTAGTTACACGAAAAATGATTTTAGAGCATGGATATGAAAAAAAGTAATTTCCACATTTTATATGTGTGGTTATTTAATCATGTGTGGTAAAAATATATCCTAATATAAAATTAATAATAAATTCAGTATCTAAAAATAGGTGATGTATCGTCAAGGCTTGCGCGCCTTGCAAAAGGTCCCAAATTTCAAGCGAAAGATTTTAAGAAATTTCGCACCAACAATTTTGATTTCATTGCTGCCCCGTTTGAGGAAATGCTTTTGACGCAAAATGATGGAAACTACACCAAAACTGTCAACTTGTCAAGGTCTAAAATTGTGACAAGTCAAACTTGTCAAGGTCTTTGACCATGACAAGTCTGGGGGTGACAACTTTTTTTGTCACAGACTTGTCACGGTCAATGACCATGACAAGCCCGTGTTTGACCATGACAAGTTTCTTTGTCAAGAACTTATCACGGTTTTTTACCGTTACAATTCTGGACAGAATTTAAAAAAAACTATTGGCCAGTATGACCACTGCCACTGTCCAACAGTATATTTGTACCTGTTATAGAAAAATTATACCTGTCCAAACCGCATATATCCAAATAAAATAGAAATAATGTACCAAATCAACATTTACTAAATCATGGCATATATAATCCATATCCAAATAAAATAGAAATACAAATATCCATATCCAAACTAGTAAATAAAATAGAAATATAAATATCCAATATCCAAATAAAAAAGATAAAAATAATGTCATGGCACAGGGTCTTGAGTATGTTGGATGAGGAAGGAAGGCCACACGATATGCGTTGACAACCCCATCAATTCGCAGAATGCCGCATTGTTCGTGCAACCACAGAGGTGGGTTCTCCTTTTCAGAAACTACATGCATGACGAGCACCTTTGCCTCAACTTCTTGAAGGAGACATCCATGAACCACAATACCCAGGAGGAAGGACGGGTCCCTTAACCCCCTCTTCATTAGCTCTCCATAATATATGTCGAATAGAAACACGCTCTACCAATCGATTGTTGACATAGGCCGCTCGACGGGAGTCAAGATGGGAAATGGTTCATACGGCAGCGAGTCCGTACATATCGGCGATGAAGCAGTGACATCCTGATCTACCTCTACCTCCTTCTCCTTCTCCTTTCCCTTCCCCAACTAACACTTCATGAAGGCGTACATATCTAGGACCGTTGCCTCCAACCCTGATAGCTTATCGTCATGGGTGTTCACCTTATGTGCCAACCCGGTGTTTCTCGTCTCCATTTCGATGATCCTCAACTTTCCACCCATGAGCTCACTCCCTAGTCCTTCCCTTGCGATCCGTCCCGAGCACTTAGCTGAGTGCATCCATAGCCAAAGATGCTTTGTTGGCATCAAACTGTGACTCATGCACTTCCTTAAATCGTGCCTGAAATGACAAAAAGTACACGATTAGTTAATTAAGTAAATAAAAAAATTATAACGTAATTAAAAAAATAAACATTTATAACTTTCAATCGTGGTTGCGACACTCGGGGCCACCTCTTTGTCCTTGCCCTTCTTCGTCCGAATTACCACATAGGATTTTCAATTTATAACTCACAATCCGAATTTTCAACTTCTGCCTTGACTACCTGTGTCGCTAGCAAAAGTGATACAAATCCAAAAGATATGGTGCTAACATACTATGGGATTATCCAATAAATCCTGAAACTCGATAATTTAGATTTCATAGAAATTGTATTCTATTGTGATTGGATGAAGGTGGAGGACACTACGAATACTTGTAAAGTTGATCCTGACTCCAAACTTATCATGGCAGATTTATCAAAGATGAAGAGTAAAGATCGCATAGTCGGCGAGCCTTTTATTTGTCCCTTTCAGATCGTAAAGAAGGTATTCTACTCAAAGTGCATAAACGATCGCAATTGGTCTATTGCTGTGAATACACCGAAGAGTGTGACTACTGAAGTAAATGCATTAAACGCCCTTAAAGTATTCCAGTCTGCTCTTGATGAAAACCCAGATCTGAAGGATCTTTTAATTAATTTAGATGAAAATGAGTATCAAAACTTTATTTTATCCTTGGCAATCCAATTTGTATCCAATTATAATATTGACCCTTAATAATCCGATTTGTATCCAAGTTATATCTTATTAGTTTTATTTATGAACGTTTATTTTAATTTACGAATGTTTAGTTTGATTTATGAACATGACCAAAAATTAAATATACATAGACTTAGGCCTGAAACCATGCCGTTGAAGGGTGAAAATGCAAAATAGCCCCCAAATAGCCTTGCAAGAGGCACAGACACCTCGCATGGGACAACAAAACACGTAGCAACTGACCGCATGGTCACAAGATGCCCAATTAGAGAACATGACGAAAAATTGTAAATAGTTAGGCTTAGACTTGAAAACATACCGTTAAAGGCTGAAAATACAAAACAACCCCCAAACGCCCCTGCAAGAGGCACGAACACCTCGCACATGACCAAATAATACATAGAAACTGACCAGTTAATCACGAGACACCCGGTTAGAGAACATGTTATGAAATTGTAAATAGTTAAGACACGCTTGGAAACGTGCCATTGAAGGATGAAAATGTAAAACAACCTCCAAATACTCTGTAAGAGGCACGATTAACTCGCACGGGACTAACGTAACACGTAGCAACTATCGTATAGTCACGATACTCCCGATTAGAGAATATGACCAAAAATTATAAATATTTAGACTTAGACTGAAAAACATGACATTGAAGGGTGAAAAAGAAAAACATCACCCAAAGGCCCCTGCAAGAGGTATAAACACCTCACACGGGACCAACACAACATGTAGTAACTGACCGCGAAGTCACGAGATGCCCGGTTAGATTTAAAAACATGCCATTGAAGGGTGAAAATACAAAATAGCGCCTAAACGCCTCCATAAGAGGTACGAACACCTCGCACAAGACCAACCTAACACGTAGCAACTGACCGCACAGTCACGGGACGCCCGATTAGTGAATCCGATCAAAATTACAAATAGTTATAGTTAGTGCCGTTGAAGGGTGAAAATGCAAAACAAACCTCAAATGCCCCACAAGGGGAACAAACATCTTGCATGGGACTAACATAACACATAGCAACTGATCGCGTAGTCACGGGATGCCATGTTAGAGAACATAACCAAAAATTGCAAACAGTTAGACTTAGGCTTGAACACATGCTATTGAAGGATGAAAATGCAAAACATCCCCCAAACGCCCCCAATAGGCACGGGCACCTCGCACGTGACCATTTAAGACGTAGCAATTGATTGCATAGTCCCGAGATTCCCGATTAGGGAACACGACCAATAGTTACAAATAGTTAGACTTAGGCTTGAAAATATGCTATTGAAGGGTGAAAATGAAAAATAGCCCCCAAACGCCTTCGAAGAGGCATGAACACCTCATACTAGACCAACATAACACGTAGCAACTAACCGCATAGTCACGGGATTCCTGGTTAGAGAACATGAACAAAAATTACAAATAGTTAGACTTTGGCTTAAAAACATACCGTTGATGGGTGAAAATGCAAAGTAAGAGGCATAGACACCTCGCACGGTACCAACGTAACACGTAACAATTGACCGCGTAGTCACGGGGCACCCGATTAGAGAACATGACCAAAAATTGTAAATAGTTAGACTTCGGCCTGAAAACATATCGTTGAAGGGTGAAAATATAAAGCAGGCTCCAAATGTTCATGCAAGAGTCACGAACACCTCTCACGAGACCAACATAACACGTGGAAACTAACTACGTAGTCACGGGATGCTTGGTTAGAGAACATGACCAAAAACTGCAAATAGTTAGGCTTAGGCTTGAAAATATGCCGTCGAAGTGTGAAAACTTAAAACAACCCTCAAACGCCCACGCAAGAGGTACGAACATCTCGTGTGGGACCAACATAACACGTAAAAATTAACCACGTAGTCACAGGACATCGAATTATAGAACATGACAAAAAAATACAAACAGTTAGACTTGGGCTTGAAAACATGCAATTGAAGGATGAAAATGCAAAATAGCCCCCAAATTCCACTGCAAGAAGCACGAACATCTTGCACGGAACCCACTAACACATAGCAATTGATCGCGTAGTCATGGGATGCCCGGTTAGAGAACATGATAAAAAATTACAAAACTTGAAATCATGTCGTTGAAGAGCGAAAATGCAAAACAACCCATTTTGGAGTGTTCTCACAATTATGCATTAACATATATTTTTGTAAATAAAAAACCAAGAAAAGAGGGGGCCTATACCACAATTTTCGTAAATCATAACTTTCTACACTTTCAACGCATTTGACATAAATTTTCATAAATAAAAAGAGACACCCTAGATTCGAATTATGGATTAGTCCCCAAACTTGTTCATCTTACGAATTATGTGAACTTTGATGCCATTTTTGGCTACGTAAGCATTCCAAAGTTATTGTTAAGATTCAAGTCCTTTGTTACTTACCACTTATGACACTTTTAAAGTTTGTTTCATGCCTCAATGGAGAAAGAACATTTGGAACATATTCACACAAGCATTCTTTGTATTTTTATTTTTGTTCTACACATTCACGCAAAATGCCTTGTATTTTATTTTGTGTTGTACATATTCACGAAAGCATGCGTTGTATTTTATTACATATTCATGCAAGCATACGTCAGTTTACTTGTGTTGTATTATTACCTATTCACGTAAGCACACTTTTGTTAACTTTTATCACGTACTAGTGAAATATTTATTCCTGAAAATGTAAGAAGGTTTAAAAAATGTATAGGTTTTTTTAGGATGCTGAAAAATAAATTTATTATTTTTTTATTTGGTCATGGTCCATAACTGTGACCATATATATTTTTTAAAATTAAAATAAAGTGGTTGATCACGATCCATAATCATGACCATATATTTATTTTTATGTAAAAAATATATATGGTCACGGTTCATGACCGTGACCAACATAATTTTCTTAAACTAAAAAAAGATGGTTCACGATTCAGGACCATGACCAATAGTGACCCCTCGTGATGTTGTCATCATAGGTCAAAATTGTGACCCACATTCCCCCTTATAGGTCACGGGCATGGATCGTGATCCGCTGTGGTGTCGTGGTCACGGGTGGTGACCGTGAGCCAAATTCTCTCTTGTGGGTCACGGGTACTGCACCGTGATCCATAACTTTGTCACGGGTGAAAATCGTAACATATACTGGTGGTCAGAGGTCAAAACCGTTATAATTGTCGATATATAGTGTAGTGTTTTGAGGGGTCTAAACGACCTCAGATCGTTGAAAAACACATTACATCACGACCACAGGTCATGAAAATTGATTTCTAGCCTGTTTTCAGTTAGAATACCAAGTTTCGTCGCATTCAGAGCATGTTATGGAGAAAAATACTATTCATCACAAGCGCTTTTGAATAAAAAATATTCTCAAAATTGCTTGAAAATTTCAAGGTTTATGAAAACAGTTCACAAAACCATTAATATCATATCAAAACAACGAATAAGGTCCCAATACAACAAATATTGTGACATGAAATAACGAGATACTATGAAAAACAATGTAGAATCATTAACTAATACTAGGCATATTAGCGTCGAGATTTGATCAGTCATGTTTGAAAAACAATACCACGAGATTATAAACTCTAAAGTCTGATACCAAAGGTGATCTAACATGATTAAGAACAACATAAAACACGAATAGTTCTTATAAAATATGATCTTTATTCTCCATGCAACCACTACTTTAAATGACTAAAAAAATAAATAACAAACACACCTTTGTCTATTGATATTCGATGTAGTTCTTGTTCTTGAATAAGCTTTCTTGATAGCTCCAGTGGTTTTTGAAATTTTGAAATTTTCTCTCCCTAGCCCAAATATGTATTTGTTTAGAAAGACTTATTTGGTGGAGAATAGGCCATTATATATAGGGTAGAAGATGACACAAAATTCCCCTTTATAATCATTAATAACTACTCTCCACAAAAGTAGCTCTAGGGGGATTTATATCACATGGATTAAAGAACAAGTCTTTGAGTATATCTAAAGACTAGATTCAATTAACTCAAAATCTGCCACCTTACGTGGACCACACTTAAAAGGGCATAACTATATTTAATTCACAATTACGAAGTTTGATCTAATTTCGTAATTAGCATAATTAAATTAAATAAAGCCAATAAGAGGAAAAGTTGAGTAGCTTCCATTAGCGATAAGAATTACTAGAAATGACAAGATTAAAAATCATTTTGTGAGAGAAAAGTTAGGAGTAGCTCCCATTCACAATAAATTAAGAGAAAGTAGATTTAGATTGTATGGGATTGAGTTGTGTAAACCAATAGATGCACCTATAACAAGAGGAAGATTACTGAAAATTGAGGGTAAAAGACAAATGAGTTGGGAAGAATTTATTAGAAGAGATATTAAGGAATTAAATTTGAATGATAATATTGCTTATAATAGATTAAAATAGAAAAAGAAAATATATGTGGCTGACCCCATGTGATGGAATTAAAGCAAGAATGATGATGATGATGAAAGCCAACAACCTGTTGCGATGTCTATCGCAGATTCTAAATTCTTTTACTTCGGGTTATCCCGGTCAGTGGTATTTTTGTACACATTATTTGCCTGATGTTTTGTAATTTTTATGTACAAATATCTATATAATTTTTTTGGGGTCAAAATGTATATAAGATTATCAACAAAATACACTTTGAAAAAGGAAGTAAGGTTGGCCCCCCATGTTCCTATATATAGAAATAATACATTAAGATCATCCAGTCACTCTTCCTTAAACAAGTAGAAAATATATATACAAGAAAATTCATCCTATCTACATCTTTGCTAACTACTTTAAATAGATCCACGTATATTCATGTGTAGCAAACTTTTGTGTTTACCCGCAATGGACTATATAGTTGTATCCCCCCAAAAATTATTATAAGTCAAAAGGGAAAAGTATATTCATATGTGTATATATATACATACATATATTTATATCATACATAGTAGGAGAATCTTAATTTGTCTACCACTAAAAAAAAATTCTTATCCACTTCGTAGGCTTATCTCAATTCTTGGTAACTGGCCTCTTCATGTCATTGTAAGATTAAAAGCAAAAAAATAAAGAAGCCACTCCAGCGTTGACAAGTTTGGCCAATTTTTAGCAATAATTTATTTCCTCATGGCCTTTATATATGCAATGAGAGCTACATCCATTCATCAACATAATCGAGAGCATATCCTCTTAAGCTCCCTTTTCATCTTTTCTATCACTTCTCTTCAACTGTTGAAGTTCAACATTTTCTCTTTCAAAATTCCATTTTCTTTCTCATAAAACCTTCCCTTTATATCCATATATATTGTTTTCTCTCTTTTTCTATGGTGAAACTACTTTGCATGGTTTCCATTTTGGTTCAAAAGCTGAAACATGAGCAATACAATGATACCAAGGATGAAGGTCATGTTTTATTTGGTTTATGACAGAGGTTGATTGGTAACAAATTTGCACATAACATATCAAAGTCTTTGAAAGTGTGTGATGCTAGAGAGTTGATACCAGCGCAAGTCTTGTGACAATCTCGAGCATTATAAACCACACGCGAAAAAAAAATGTTACTTTATTAGTCTTTTTGTATTTTCAGATTTCTGATTCATACTTTAAACAAAAAAGGGTTGTTCTACTATTCATAGTGTAAGATTTTAGAAAGTTGATACTAGTAGAAAAGTTAGGAAACATTGTTGAGTATTAAATATGGAGTTGGTCAAGGGCAAGGCGAAAAAAGGGTTGATCACCAAAACATGGCGACGGTGCCGATCTTTTAGTAGCGGCGGACAGGTGGCACCCGCGGGTTGTTTTACGGTCTACGTTGGGCCACACAAACAAAGATTTGTCATAAAAACAGAATATTTGAACCACCCTTTATTCAAGGTGTTGCTTGAAGAAGCTGAGATGGAGTACGGTTACAACATTGGGGGTCCACTTGAACTCCCATGCAAAGTTGATTTGTTTGTTAAGGCGTTAATGGAAATGGACGGTTGTGATGAGATCATACGTCATGGATGTGCGTTTCATAGGAGTAAAAGCTCTTATCGCCTCCTCAGTCCCTCTAGAATGGTTAGTTTGAATATGGTTTGAATTTGAGTAAATGGCATATAATCCCCTGAATTTTCCAATTTTTGCAGGAAAGCCCCAGATTGTGCTTAAAATCGTCACTAAAAAGTTGTGTGTAACAAAGGATTAGGGCCGGTAGGGGGGTATTTGTAAAAAAATGGAAGTTCAAGTTTTTTATCTAGCACTTTAGCCTTGAAATTAGTTGCATATGTTTGGCCTGAGGTGTGTAGCTAGGATCTTATTGTTTCATGAATCATACAAGCATTAAAGAATAGTAAGTGGCGGATATTTTTAGAGCCACTGTTGTATAATTAATAGAAGTTGTTTTTGTTATGGGCAGGGTTTAATTTTCTGACTATTTCATAGCACTGTGGTTTGTTTATAGAAGAATCCCAAGAGAATCCCAATAATTAGGTTTAAAAGAAGGGAGATATATTAAATAGTTTCTCGAACATTTTTTAATACTCATTTAGTCTAAATTTTTTTATTTTGCTTCAAAAAGTCCTTTGCCACATATTTTGGAGAGAGAGTGCTACTGGTGCGGACCTCTAAAAATAAGAGAATATTGAGTGCTTGAGGAAATAAATGAGTTAAACTAAAAATATATGTTTTTTAAAAAAAATATATATTTATAATAAGAACTATTCAATAATTGACCCTTAAAAAAATGCTACCAATGGATAGTATAACTATTTAAATTTAATGATGGAGGGAGTTATGATTGGGGCTTATATATTAAGACTCACTCAAATTGTAGAAATACATTAGTTAATTTTTACGGTTCACTGAAAATCTTTCGAACACTATAACCTATAAAAATTAGAGTTAATAGGTATTGAATTCGATTGACTTGGTCAATAATGAAAGAGCTTCTTTGACTGAATTAATAATATCAAAAGTCTTATTTTATCCATATTTGACATCTATTACCTCGTTTTTTACAAAAAAAAGCAAAACAAAACTTATCAAATCTTCAAAAGTTCATAACTTCAAATCAACACATCTAAAATTCACAAAATTTATATATTTGGAATCTACTCGTCAAGATCTATCAAACAACACAATATTCGATATTTTTTGAAGAAAAAATCAAAACAGATAAATTTATCGTTTCAGTAAAACCTCAAATTTTTTGGCGAAAAACTTTTTTCTCCAACTTGAGCGTTAGTACCGTTGGCGTGAACCAAAAAAACAAAGAAATAGACGAAGAGAGAGAGAGAAACGAGGAGAGAAATATACTCTGGCGATAATTCCGACGGCTCTTCAATGAGGTGTGGGTGGGAGGGTGGAGGTAGGGTGGCTAGAGAGAGAGAGTGGAGGTTATGTGTTTGTTTTTAGAAAGAGAGTAAGTGAGTTTAAAATGTGTATAAATGAGGAGTATATTTATTTAAACATATGTGATCTATAATAAAAAATAATTTAATACATTAAAAAAGTTAATGAAATTTGATGGCGCATAATAATGACAAAATTTAAGTTAGATAACATAGCGATATGTTAAGTTATGCAAATATATGGGTAAATGATGGTTCAGGGAAATACAGGATATTTTACACAGAATGTGAAAACCCTAGGAATAATAATCTATCTCAAAAATGAGATGAATTAGAGTTTTGTGTTTACTAGAGTATAAAGATTGAAAAAAAAAAGCATCAGAAAAGTGATCAAGAAAGGACAAACCTAATGAAGAGTGGAATAGAGCCAAAGACAAAAGATCGACTACCTACCAAGTGAGTAAAAACATCCTAAATTGTAAAAATAAAATGTTTATGTTTTAAAGACACTAAAACTTAGGGGAATTTGATTCTAAGACATGAAAGGGTTGTATGTTCAAGTAGGGGTGCAACCGGTACGGTATGATCGGTAACGATCCCTTACCAATACCAAAATCACATTTTATATGGTAAAATCGTACCGTACCAATTTATCGACTGGTACATCAAAACAAAAATCAAAACCAAATCGACCGATTTTTTGATTTTTTCGGGTTTTTTTTATTTCGGTAATTTCGGTTTCAATTCGATTTTTTTTCGGTAAATAACAGAATTTCAAATCGGTTTATGCATTCTGTAAATCTGGTATATATTTTGATATACCCATTTCTAGCTGTTACAATTTCTAGCATTTCTAGCTATTACAATTTTTAGCATTTCTAGTTGTTTGGAACAATTAGAAACATACACAAACAGGTACAATTTATAGCATTTATAGCATTTGGAACAATAGATTTAAACAGATACGAGACCAAACTAACCGGTTTGCTTTTGTCGGAGCCGGAGGAGAGTGAGACGAGACCAAAATGACCTGTTTACCTCCGTCAGAGACAGATGAGAGTGAGACGAGGTCAAACTGACCGGTTTGCCTCTACCGAAGTCGGAGTAGAGTGTGATGAGATGAGGGAGCTGGTGCCTGAGGAGAGTGAGCTAAGATGATGAGCTTCAAAAAATGAGGGAGCTGTTACCTCAAAAAATGTTCGCCGGAAAGTCAAAATCATCTATACCTCCAACACCGGAAAAACAAACCTTCGCCGAAAAAGCCAACTCACCGGAAAAGTCAACTCGTCGGGAAAAAAAATCATCGAAAAACACGGAGAGAACTCAGATCTGAATACAGCTGGCGCCGAAAAAATTGTCACCGGAAACCCGATCTCAAAACGAAGTAACCACACTAAACCGAAAGCCAAATCTCGAAACAAAAAAATGGTGTTATCAAATAAAAATCCCCAAAAAATTATTTCTCAAAATCCACCTAAGGGTGAAGAAGAAAAAAAAAATGAGAGAGAGAGCTCAAACAAAAATAATGGCCACACTTTTTGAGAGAGAAAGAGGTAAAAAAAATGAAATGGAAACCCTAAAAAAAGATCTCTACACAAACCACAATATAATGCCCAAATAAAATAAGGGCAAAACAGAAATATAGCCAACAAAACAAACGGCTCTTTTTATTTTAACAAAATGCTGCCTAATTCATTTTGTGTTAAATGTTTGATTAATTAAATAAAATATATGTTTAATTAACTTAAACCAAATACTCAAATAAATAAATTTAAATTCAAAGAGAATATTAAAACTCACTCATGAGAAATAAAATAAATAGAAGTAGTATGATACCCAAAATAATTTGACACTGCACAAAAAGTATGATACGGTATTTCGGTACGATAATTTTGGTACGATATCGATACGGTAAATTCGATAAATTGGTTTTTTGTATCTAAAAATCAAAACCAACGAAATTTTTGACGGTATTTTCGGTTTCGGTAAAATCGGTTTTCGGTATTTCATAATATGAAATCAAAATCATTTTTTTCCGGACCAAAACGGTATGATACGGTAAAAACCCGTACCGATTGCGCCCCTATATTCAAGGAAAAAATAATAATAATCCTACATTACGAGTTGGTAAATAATATATATTTATATTATATTTTTTTTTTTTGGTTTATACCAGGGTATCCACTAGCGACTTAGTGACTAATCCCTTCGCTGATTGTAGGCACCTCTATGGGTGGGACAGCTGGCCCAGAGATTTAAGGCTGCTCCATACCCAAGGCGGGAATCGAACCCCCGACACTTGGTTAAGAGAGGAAGAGTCCCTACCGCTCTACCACACCCCCGACAATTTATATTATATGTTTCTTAATTTTTTGCTATCTATTAGAGATGTGTTGATGTAACAATAATTGACTCACAAAAGCTTCACGAAATCCAATGGTGTTATTTGGTTTTTGACCAACTCTAGACGTTTTGGCATTTGACTCGGCGCGCATGTAGTTTCGGTTGTTTGTTATTTTATACATGATTAGAACTCAAAATCTATGTAAGTAAGGTGTTCCGATGGCAAGCAAACCTTTTGACGCCCTCCACACTAAGTCTTACGCCTTCTGAATGTCTTTTTTAAATTAATAATAAGGGTTAATCAATGTTTGGTCTTTAAAAAAAAATCATTTTATATACTCCAACTTATTTTCATAAATATTTTTTACTTATCGTAATGACATTCATACATAAATAGTGACATTAAGAATATATAGTTAAAAGTCATTACTCACATAATGTGAGACTAAAAGTTATTTTCGAAAATATGTTGGGGGAGAAAGCCTTTGGAATTGCTCAAATTTTGAGCTGCATAATGGGTTTGGGTTATTTTACCTCTGCGCCTGGATTGACTCTGCCAAAGCAAATTTTTTATTTTACTTGACGCCTTGGAGTGGGTCATAGAAGCAGATTATATCTTAAAATAATGGGACATATATTAAATAGTCTCTTGAATTTTTTTTTAATACACGTTTAGTTCAAGTCTTTTTATTTTACGCCAAAAAGTCCTTCATCATGTCCACAAGATTTTATCATGTCGCTGACACGGACCTTTGAAGATAAGAGAATAAAAAATTTTTGAGTACAAAATAAAACGCTTGGACTAAATATGTATTAAAAAATATTTGAAGAACTTTTTTATATTTGATCATAAAATAATCGCATTTATCTCCATTTATTTTAATATGACTAATCAAATCAAAAACTAGTCACACCACTTTGTCAAGAACTTCATCGAAAATTTTGGAAGAATATTATTTCAATCGAAAATTTTGGAAGAATATTATTTCTATGTGAATATAGGTTAATAGGTGTGAGTAAATTTCTTTGTCATAGTACAAAAGATATTTGAGTGTAATAACAATATCACGTGATGATTTAAGATAATTATATCCCACAATAATATTATTATAATTTACTTACAAGTGTTTGTAAATTATTTTTAAATTATTGTACATGCACGCATACAAAGTTACTTAAAATGTGCCCTTAATTAGTATCTCCCGCCATATTATCATCAGATTAACTAGGAATAACCGACATTTTTATTTTATCCCATTAACTTCACTAGTTATTTAATATCCATATAATAAAGGCGCATGATTTTTTGCAAAATATCTTCACTTTTATGCATGATATTTCATGCATGACATTTTCTTCCTTTCATGCTCATGCATGAAATGTCATGCTAAAGTGATTTTTTTTATAATAAAAAGGGTTTTGTTTTTGTTTTTTTAAAAGGGAAATAATTATTTTTAAAAAGGAAAATAACTTTAAATAATTTAATTTATATTTTTTCAAAAATATCTATATTTTTTAATTTATATTTTTATATTTTTAAAATATTTTATATTTTTTTAATTTATATTTTAAAATTTTAAAATTTTTTTCTTTAATTTTTATGTTTTTTATCACGGGGGCAAATTTATCGCCGTGCCCTCGGCACGGGGATCCACTAGTATATATATATATATATATATATATATATATGGGCTTCCAAAGACCTTAAAGTATGAACCTTATATTCAGACATATTTTTTGAAAACGTAAATTAACGAATTTTTTCACTAAATTTGGAGGAGATAATCTCCCAACCATGAACATCACCTCTACTAAATTTAGAGAAAAAATTCATTCATTTTGCATTTGGAGAGATAAGTGAATGAATTTTTTCACTAAAATTGATGCAGATGATCTTCATGATGATATGGAGATTATCTCCACCAAATTTGGTGTAAAAATTCGTGCATTTACCCCTTCAAAATCAAGTCATGATAGAAGAGTCATATTTTAATAAGGTCCTTGCATGAGCATTACTATATATATATATATAATGCTTTTGTGCAGACTAGTCCGCATTTTAAGAATGCGGATCAGACATGTGTCACCTAATGGTGCGCCGAGAAATTATCGCCTAAATTATAGGCACACTCTCTCTCTTTTCTAGGCTCACCGCCAGGTGACACATGTCCAGTCCGCATTCTTAAAATGCGGACTAGTCCACACAAGAGCATGACTATATATATATATATAATACTGTACTTGTGTGAACTGTCATGCATATTAACAGTGCGGAGTGGACATGTATCACCTGACGGTGATCCAAAAAGGAGAGAGAGAGAGTGTCGATAATTTAGTCGATAATTTCTCGCTCATTGCCACGTAACACATGTTTAGTTCGCACTGTTAATATGCGGGACAGTCCGCATAACAATATATCCATGAATAAACTCATTTTTAAAAATAGTGAAAAATTTATATTTTTCAACCAAACTTGATATACATGGTCAACGTAAAGTGAGATAACGATAACAAGTTTCAACACATGTACTCATTTAATTTTCAAATCACCTATTTTCAAGTTGTATGTTTGGATGAAACTTTTTGTAGACGAGTTACTTATTATGGAAATTATATCTATCAAATTTGGATAAAAATATAATTTTTTATTATTTAAAAAAAAAATATGTTCGTAAATATATTGATATATGTTAAAGAGTTTCATATTTATCTATCTATTTATCTACGCATGTATGGTGTGCGCCGTTGGATGAAGAAAAAAGGGAAACATAACATTATTATTAATTTGGGGAAATATTGGATAACCATGCCAAGAGTGATGTGAAGAACTTAGTGAGTGGTATCACAGTCTAGTTGACCAAGTAATAGTAGGCTAACTAATCATGCTTAATGCTTCTGATATTATATTCCTTCTCAATCGAGGTGGTCCCAATATGAGGTCGGCCTCTATATGATTAAGACATGCACTACTGTAACTAATCCACTAATTGATATGGAATACTATTTCATGATTCTCTTTCCATCATGTCATGATAAAAAAGAAGACATCACATGATGTTAAAGATGTGGATGCATGATATATATACGTTAGATAAATTATTACGTGACTTTCTAATTTGTTGGTTAGAACATCATCTTTAATTTTTTTTATTAGTTAATCTAATTCAACTTATTGTAAAAGAGGGTTACGTGTACCTTATTAAAGAGGGTTTACAAATTTCATAGTTTTTTAACTAATTGTATAAGGACACACTTTTATTGAAATAATAATTGATTTTTAATGGATTAATTGATGTGTGAGTTATTCATATCTAAAAAAGTTTGACTATGCAATGAGAATGTGCGGCTCTCGACGGTAGCTACCCACATTTAATTATTTTTAATTAAAAAGAAATATTTTTTTAATTCAAATTCGGACAAAAGCTTATCGTAATGTATAAGTGACAAAATGTGATTTACAAAAAATATTATTTTTTAATCCAAATAACTTTTTGGATTAATTTTATAGGGATACACTTCGATGACACACTTTTATCAAAACAATAATTCATTTTTAATACATTGGTTAATGTGTGAGGTATTCCTATCTAACAAAGTTTGACCAGGCAATGAGAATGTGTGGTTCTCGATGATAACTACTAAAATTAAATTATTTCTAATTAAAGAGAAATATTTTTCTTTAAACTAAATTGGACAAAATCTTATCGTAATGTATAAATGACAAAATGTGATTTACAAAAGATATTATCTTGTTAACATATGTTCATTAGGCATATGAAGAAATCAAAATGTGACACCCCGTATATTTTTAATAATTAGGTTGATCAAATCTATTTATTAACATTACATATGTTGTTAAAATAATTTTATATCATACTTAACATGTAACATGAATCAATGAATAAGGATTGATGATGCACTAGATTGCACCACCAGAGTAAGGTGTGTGATGATGCAGGAAACTGCACCACCCTTCAAGGGGTTTGTGAGCTCAATTCAGTGTTAACAATGGCAGTATAAAGATATATATATAGTAGAAGGAGGTGAGGAGAAGAGGAATCAACACCGGAATATAAGTGGTTCAGCCAATCAGGCCTACGTCCACTGTGCAAGTGTATGATGTGTATCACTGTATGAGGGCTCTAATGGCCATAGATACAATCTCTCCAGCTTTCTCTCTCTACTGTGTATTTAGACAGAGTTTCAGCTAGGGTTGTATTTTTGGATCCCTTGTAAGGTAGGGGATGACCTCTCTATATAGTACCTGGGGGGTGTAATGCACCCCCCATGCATGTAATGTGCATGTGTGCGATTGCCTCCCCAATATGGGAAAGCCATCTGTCTCTGTCACATGTAGAGAATGATGATACAATATTCTCCCCACGTGTGGGGAATAATCTTGTTATAACTGATTTGTGTCCACGTGCCCTTATCCAAATGTCAGCAGATGCCCGGCTATCGTGCCTGGTGTATGACCTCGGCCTGGTAGAGGCCGAGGTTGGTAAGTCTAGGTACTCGTTCAGTCCGAGTATTCCATGGAGGTCTCGGCCTAATCCCAGCCGAGACAATGGACAAGGTCGGCCTGAGACGAGGTTGAGCTGGAGTGTTTGGAGTATCAATTAATGTCTTGATGAGGTTGTTGGTGGCTTCCTGCGAGCTCGGCCTATGTTTGGCCGAGGTTGCCATTCCAAGGTATACGAGAATGCTGCTGATCCTTGTGATGTCCCTTGGAGAGGCTCATGGTAGTGTCGGCCTGGGCCGACCTCTCTATGGCCGAGGGAAGATATCGCGTGTCCAAGACATGTCCAACGTCGGCCATAATCTCGACCGAGGTTGGTGTCTCTGGGCCGAGATCACACTTGGGGCATATCAATCACCCCCCAGCCCTTAGTCATATGTGGGAGCAGGTGACTAGGGGATTATCACACCTCCGAGGCCTGTCTATTACGAGCCAATATTTGTTTGACACTTGTCCAATGCTGAAGTATGCTTGATTGGTGGGCGTGTGCTGTTAGCCGCCCTTTGGGGCTCCCAAGGCAATGATGGACCTTGGGAATTGCGCCTGTATATTTAAGGGTTTTGAACCCTATTTCCCTTCTTTCTTCTTCACTTCTCTCGTTTCCAGCCAAACTCGTTCCTGCAACTTTCTCTCTCTAGAAAGATCTTTGCTGAGGCTTTTGGAAGGTGTTCTCTCGCGTCTTCTCGTCTCCTCTTTACTATTTCATCCTCAGGTAACCTTCGCCATACTTTTTTCTTCATTTTTCCTGCAAGTCTCCTTACTTTCGCATTTTCAGGCGAGTTTTTGAGTTTTTCGGTGAGACCACCATTATTTCAGGCGAACAATTCTTGCCACATTTAGGTAGTTTGATTTTTTACTGCTTTACTTCACTAGCCAATCTTGTTTGTAGTTTTAGGAAGTCTCCTAAGTGTAGTGTCAGCCCCTGATGCTCAGACCCTTATATCAGCTTCTTGAGGAGTTCCCCTCCCTTAGAGAGAAGACTTTAGAAAAGATTAGACAAATAGAAAGATCACAGGAGGAGGCTCGTAGGTCACAAGAATTTTCCATTAGGCCCATCTTTCCACCACCTCTGAAGGTGATATATCCTGACCCCTAGAGTTTTTCACTCAGACAGAGGTTCCTGCTGATCCCATACCGATGTCTGAGTCTGAATCTTCTACCTCAGACCCCATGTCTGTGGATTCTTATCAGGAGGCCATGGACTTCACACCTCGGCCTGATCAGGCCCCTGATCAGGCCGAGGTCTCCAGCCGAGACTCATCCCATAATAGCTCAAGCACCTCAGCCTCTTCCTCAGAGGTTGAAATTGTTGAGCCAAGTGTGGCTATACCACCCATACTTGACGCCATCCCTCTGTCGGCCGTCATCGAGGCAGAGTTCGGTCAGAGGTTCCCGAGTAACCCATCAACATCTGCTCCGACCGACGTTGAGTTGGATGATGATGATGAGGTTGAGAGCGATGTCCACGTCTCTGAGGCGGCCGAGATCGAGAGTACTATTACTGAGGTAGATCTTCTCTGCTTCAGATATCTGTATGCTATCAGTCCCTCAATAAAGCTTAGGAGACCTCTGAGGGAGGAGAGGGCTTATCATGGCTGATACGGCGAGATCTGCCTGTACGAGCAGATGTTCAAGTTGGGGTTTCGTCTGCCCATTCACCCCATTATCAAATCCATCCTTTCCTATATCAATTTGGCCCCCTCTCAACTATCCCCTAATGCTTGGAGAGTCATAATAGGGTCCATAGTCTTATGGAAGGATGTCCACCACTCAGACCTTCCAGTTCAGGTCTTCGTAGGTTGCTATGTCCCTTCCTCGGCCAAAAATCATCCAAGCTACTACCATTTTTTAGCTCGGAAGCCTGAGAAAAAAATGCTTCAAATAACTCAGACTTCCAACCATAACTGGAAGCCTCGGTATTTCTCTACTTCTGGGCCATGGGAATTTGACCCATGTGTTCCCTCATCTATTCTAGAGCCGAGGATGCCCCTTAGATGGGGTAAGGTCACAATGTCTGCGAGGGCTGACCCTGGTCTGAGCCCATCCAACCTTCAGAAGGTGAAAGCCCTTCAAGATTAGGGGGTACATGGTATGTTCATCAGGTTCGAACACTTGATGACCCCCCACTACCTCTCTGGGACAGGTCTAGGTGGAAGTCCCCTTGCCGAGCTTGGTAAGCATTTTTGTTTCAAATTGAACCTCTGAGTCTATTTATGTCTGATTATCTAACTCAGATCTACTAATTTTTTGCAGAGTGACCACATGATATTTCAGACGAACTTTGGGAAATGGCTGCACCCAGCTTGACGAGACTTGCCAAGAAAGCAGGCCTTAACGCTCCTCCCCCAACTCCCTCTGCCTCTAAGCCCCAAGCCACAAAGAAGAGGGCTCTAGAAGGTCATGCCCCTGAGGATCAGAGGCCGAAGAAGAAGAGTGCTGACGCTGCCATCCCCATCTCTTCAGCTGACGCCCTGTCGGCTCGTCTAGATCAGTTGAAAATAACTGACAGCATAGTCGGCCACAGTCTTCAGGCCCTAGATGCCTTCGACTCTGCAATGACCGAGGCTGACAAATGCTCCTTCAGGTCACTGGACACCCCATTGCTGGTTGAGTTCGTCATTCACAGATCCATTCAGGTATGAGTTGATCTTTCTGATTGTTCTTCACCCCAAGTGTAACATCTGATTGTTCTTCAGCTCATTCATGATCACAAAATATGCAGGGCCTGACAGCTATGCACCACTTATCCAACTAGACTCTGAGGAAATTACCCCTCATCCAAAAGGGTCAAGAGGCCGAGAAGGTCCAGAGCACTCTGAACGCAGAGACTGACCGCCTCAAATCTGAGCTGAAGGATTCTGAGAAGAAGGTGAGGGGGCTGGAGAAGGACATCTCTCAGCTTGGTAAGGATCATGCTGCAGCTCTGAAGGCTAAAGATGATGTTCTGCAGCAGAAGGTCAACTCAGCTGTTAGGGCAGCCCTCGATGATGCCTCTGAGAAGATAATCTCTGACTACAAGTCCTCTGACGAGTTTATGAGCTTTGGCTTTGAATACCTTGAAAGAGGTATCAAAGCCACTATTAAGTGGGCTGATGTCAAGGAGAGGGAGACTGGTACTTTGAAAGCCTCAGATTTTGTAGGCCTCGGCTTTGCCGATCCCCAGTTTGCCCAGGCCCTTCAGGAGGCGGAGGAGGAGGCTGCCGCGCCTGCCGAGACTGCCATATTGGATGACACTGAGGTTGAAGGGGCATACCATCATGACGACGTGGCCGAGGTGACCAATGTTGTCCAGCCTAACCAAGCCGAAGATATCAACATTCCCCCCTCAAACCCTTAGATAATTTTTGAACATTATTTGTAACCCATAACATTTTGAAACTTGTTCTGTAATCCTTGATCATCTATTATTTCTGAATGTATCAACCTCTGAGGAGGATCATCCTCACTTACTTTTATTGAATGTCATGTGAAGTTTTCGCTCTTAGTCTTGTTGCAATGATATCTTGTTTAAACTTAATCAATGGTCTGACCTCAGATGTTATTCCCATAATTAATCTCACCAAATTAATGATGTTAAGGGTCTGAGTTTATCCCGTATGGTGTCTGACCTCAGACCTTGTCACCACTAAATGATGTTATAAGGGTCTGAGGTCATCACCTAAGATGTTATCCTCATAATTAACCTCACCAACTTATTGATGTTAAGGGTCTGGGGTCATCTATTATGGTGTCTGAGCTCAGACCTCGTCACCACTGAATGGTGTTATGAGGGTCTGAGGTCATCACCTAAGATGTTATCCCCATAATTAATCTCACCGAATTAATGATGTTAAGGGTCTGAGGTCATCTGAGTATGGTGTCTGACCTCAGACATTGTCACCACTTAATAATGTTATAAGGGTCTGAGGTCATCACCTAAGTTGTTATCCTCATAAATAATCTCACCAAATTAATGATGTTAAGGGTCTGAGGTCATCCCATTATGGTGTCTGAGCTCAGACCTCATCACCACTGAATGGTGTTATGAGGGTCTGAGGTCATCAACTAAGAGGTTATCCCCATAATTAATCTCACCAAATTAATGGTGTTAAGGGTCTGAGGTTATCTGAGTATGGTGTCTGACCTCAGACCTTGTCACCACTGAATGATGTTATAAGGGTCTGAGGTCATCACCTAAGATGTTATCCTCATAATTAATCTCACCAAATTAATGATGTTAAGGGTCTGAGGTCATCCCATTATGGTGTCTGAGCTCAGACCTCGTTACCACTGAATGGTGTTATGAAGGTCTGAGGTCATCACCTAAGATGTTATCCCCATAATTAATCTCTGACCTAAGAATGAAGTAAGAATTATCATGGGAACTGATCTTTATTAATAACCTCTTCATAATAAGATGGTACATTTACATAAAACTCTATGCAACATCACATGTAATATCTCTTTAGGTGATCAGCATTCCATGGGTTAGTGAAAGGTTCTCCTTCTAGATTTTCTAGCCTATAGGTGCCAGGTACAACCTCTTCTGCCACTTTGTAGGGGCCATGCCAGTTTGGGTGGAGTTTGTTTGCTTTCTGTAGGGTCTTCTTTAGCACTAGGTCTCCCACTGCAATGGTTCTTGACTTCACCCTCTGGTTGTAGAATTTCGCTGCCCTCTGTTGGTAGGCTGCTTGTCGGACCTTTGCGTCCTCTATTCTTTCTTCAATAAGATCTAGGTCTAGCCTCCTCTCTTCCCCATTATTGTCAGGGTCATAGGTCTGAATCCTATGAGTTGCGAGCCCTACTTCCGTTGGTATAACGTCCTCTGAGCCATGTGCCAACATGAATGGGGTTTCTCCTGTTGGTGTCCTTGTCGTGGTTCTGTAGGCCCATAACACAGTGTAGACCTCTTCGGTCCATCTTCCCTTCGCATATTCTAACCTCTTCTTGATTCCATCCAGGATAGTTCTGTTTGTGACCTCGGTCTAACCATTTGCCTGAGGTCGTCCAGGAGATGAGAAGAGTTGCTTTATTCCTACTCTTTAAAACAGTTACAAAATTTAATATACTATACGAAAAGGAATCAGATTCATTCTCTCACACGCTAGGGTTCATCCTCTAGGGTTTGCATGGCTGCAAATCAGATTCCTGCCATTCTTCCTCCATCGCTTAAACCTCCCGACCCTCCTAACCCTTGGCTACGTTCTTTTGCAAGTGTCCTATCTTCATCTCCTTCTTCTGAGTCTCTCTTAAAACCTCCAGCAACATATAAAGGAGCCCCTGCTATTATATTTTCGAACGAGGAAATCAAAACTTTGGCAGCTCCTTTCAAATATGCCATCATTGGAAAGTTTTCACATGGTCGACCATCAATGGAGTTTATTCGTAAAACATTTCTCTCTTTCTCTTTGAAAACATATTACAACATTGGCTTACTGGATTCCAAACATGTTCTTATCAGATTGAACTGTGAGGAGGATTTTGTAAGGTTATGGTCTAAAGAACAATAGTATATAGGTAAATCTCCTATGAGAACCTTCAAATGGTCTCCTTCATTCAGACCTGGCGTTAAAAGCCCTATTACTCCTGTTTGGATTAACTTTCCAAATCTCCCCATACACTTCTTTGATAAATCTCCTCTTTATTCTATTTCTCAATTAATTGGGAAACCTATTAAACTTGATGCTTCAACAATCTCCTTAACCAGACCCAGTCTTGCACGTGTATGTACGGAACTTGATTTTTTTTAAGATATGGTTGATAGAATATGGATTGGCACGGGTGATAATGGTTTCTGGCAAGAAGTTTCGTATGAAAATTGCCCAAGTTTTTGCTCATATTGTTCAAATAAAGGTCATGATATTGAAGAATGTATGATCAAGAATCCTGCGAAGAAGAAGATCATTAAAGAAGCACCTCCTCCTAAAGTCACAGAAGAATGGAAAATAAAAGAATCGCATAAAAATTCTAGAGAAGACCAGTCAACTCCTAAACCTTCTAAACATCACCAAGATAACTCAAATAAGGAGGTATTGCATCCCGTAGTACCTGATTCTGTGTTTACTCCAGAGCCTTGCCTTCCTTATTAATTGTAGCCTTCAAACCAAGTTTTAGAAGATACTTCAGAAAAGGTGATCCTCAATGCTGCTACTTCTAAAGAAACTAGGTCTATGGAACCTCTCTCCAAGAGGGATACTGATTTGATAACTAAAGTTAGCCATAAAGCATAAGATAAAGATTATGCCTCAGACTCTGATATATTAGGGAAAGATTCTCTTCCTAGTCAAGCAGATTTGACATTATTTGCCCAATGTTTTGATGTGAAATGGAAGTCTTATCGAGAGGCCAAAATTAAAAGTCAGAAGAAGCCGGATCCGCAACCTCCTCCCTCACCTTCTGGCTTTATTATACTTCCTAAAATAAAAGCAAAGCATGATCCTATGTTCAAGAGAATCACCAGGTCAGCTAAAAATCTCAACACATCAACTCCTTCCCCTATCTCTCAATGATAAATTTTATTTGTTGGAATATTAAAGGTGTTTCTAATAAACCCTCTATTAGAAGAATGAAAAAATTGATCAGATTATATAATCTTCTTGCCATTGCATTGCTTGATCCTAAACTTGACTCATCTTCCATTGAAAGATTTAGATTTAAATGGAATTTTGAAGGATGTGTTTCTAATTTCTCATCCAAAATTTGTTTTTTTTTGGAGAAATGGCATTTCTATAGAAGTTGTTTCAAATGAAGACCAGTACCTCACAGTGAAAATTGTTGATCAAAGCTTTGTTTCTCCCATTTTCATCACTGTTATATACGCTAAATGTTCAAGAGCAGAAAGACTTGATTTATGGGGCTCTTTGGAGCATATTTCTGAGCTGGTGTGGAATCACCCTCATGTCATTGTGGGGGATTTTAATGTGGTGACTTCTCAATCTGAAAAAGCTGGGGGTAATCCTATTGATTTTCATTCCACCCAAGATTTTAATGATAGCATTGTCTCTTGTGGCTTGAATGATCTTGGATTTTCTGGTTCTAAATTCACTTGGTGTAATAATAGAGCAGAAGATGGAGTTATTTTTGCTAGATTGGATCGGGCTCTGGCTAATATGAAATGGAATGATATTTTCCCCTCCACAGCAGTCCAACACCTTAATCGCAATTGTTCAGATCACTCCCCCATCCTGATATCAATTAAATCAGATTCATATTCTTTCCCTAAGCCTTTTAAGTATCAAAATATGTGGTCTTCTCATCATGATTTTCAGTCAGTGGTGGATCAGTCTTGGAACTCCCCTTTGCAGGCTTCCCCTATGAAACTTTTTTCTCTTAAACTTAAGAGGCTCAAATGTGTTCTTAAGGCTTGGAATAAGGAATCGTTCAAGGATATTTTCCAGAATGTCAAGAATCTTGAAGACTCACTGATTTCTGATGAGCTTATGTTTGATCAATCCCCAACTTCAGCTAATAGAATTGCTTTGAATGCTTCCAAAGCAAAGCTAAATTAAGCTCTTAAAGTAGAAGAAACTTACTGGCAACAGAAATCGAATATCAAATGGCTTAAGGATGGTGATCGTAATACTAAGTTTTTTCACAACACAGTAAAATCCAGAAGGAAAAGACTTAGTATCCATAAAATCCTAAATCCAGATCAGCAGTGGCTACATTCTCAACAAGAAATTGAATATGAATTTGTTTCTCATTTTAAAAACCTTCTGTCTTATGAGCCTACTCTGCCCATATCTGATATGCTTACTGTAATCCCTAACCTTATTCCATGTGAGTTCAATGAGTCTCTAAATGCTTATCCTTCTGAGCAAGAAATTTTTGATGCCATTAAAAGTCTGAATGCTGATGCAGTTCCTGGTCCGGATGGTTCCAGTGGTTGTTTTTATCTCTCATGTTGGCATATTATTAAAGTTGATCTCATCAAATCCATTACCTCCTTCTTTGCAGGTGGTCAAATTCCTTTGAGTTGGTCTTCTAATTTCATTTCCCTCATTCCTAAAATAGATCATCCATCCTCTTGTTCTAATTTCAGACCTATAAGCTTATCTAATTTCTCTTTCAAAATCATTTCCAAAATCCTTAATTCAAGACTTGCCACCATTATTCCTTCCATCATCTCCCCTAATCAATGTGGATTCATTCGAGGTAGAAGCATTACTGAAAATGTTCTTTTGGCTCAAGAGATCACTGCTGATCTGGATAAGAAAGCCCATGGATCAAATCTCATTCTTAAACTTGATATGGAGCGTGCTTATGACCGAGTATCTTGGATGTTTATGCTATCTATGTTGAGACAATTTGGTTTCAATGAATGCTTTATTGATATGATATGGAGACTTATCTCAAATAATTGGTTCTCGATGGTAGTGAATGGCAGGTCTGCTGGTTTCTTCAAGTCCTCTAGAGGTCTCAAGCAAGGGGACCCCTTATCCCCTACCCTCTTCATTATTGCTGCTGAAGTTTTATCCAGAGGCCTTGACAAGCTCTTCTCAGATGCTGTGATTAAGCCTTATAAACTTCCTACAGGTTCTCCTCTTATTTCCCATTTATCTTATGCAGATGATATTATCAATTTTACAAATGGTAGCAAGATAAGTACTCTAAAGTTAATGAAATTTCTTAATGAGTATGAAGAGTTCTCTGGCCAGAAGATTAATATGCACAAAAGCTCTTTTACTACTGGGAAAAATACATCCATTGACAGAAGGAATGCCATCTCTTCCAATCTAGGCCTGCAGTTCAAGCCTCTGCCTTTAAAATATCTTGGTTGCCCTCTGTACAAAGGTAGATTGAAATTGTGCTACTTTTCTGACTTGCTTGATAACATCAGACAAAAGGTGGCAGGATGGAAGGTTAAATTTTTTTCTTTTGGTGGTACACTCATCCTGATTAATCATGTTCTTGCTTCTATCCCAATCTATACAGTGGCTGCTATTCTTCCTCCAAAAGCTATTATCAGACGAATTGAAGCTATTTTTGCAAACTTTTTTTGGGGTTCTTCTCAAGAGAATAAAGCTAAATATCATTGGACTTCTTGGAAAAAGATTTGTCAACCTTTTGATCAAGGAGGTCTGAACATCAGAAACATGTATTCTATCATTCAAGCTGCCAGTTTAAAGCGATGTTGGTCCTTTTTTTCCTCTAGAAGTCTATGGGCCTCTTTCATGAAGCTTAAATATAAATCCTCATTTCTATCTTCTTCTAATGGTTCACATGCCATTAAAAGAATTAGATCTATTTACAGCACTTTCGAGGATATTACTCTAAAAGATGGGGACAATTATATATGGTCTACAACATTTGATGGCACCTTTTCATTCAAATCTGCTTATTTGTCTAGCAGTCCTCAATATCCTTCTTCAATGGTTTGGAAAAGTATCTGGTCTTCTTCTTGTCCCATTAAAATTTCCATTTTCGTTTGGAAATTGCTACACCAGGCTATCCCTTTAGATTCTCATCTTAAAAAGATCAATTTCCAGTTAGCTTCTAGATGTAGATGCTGTTATGATCATGGAGAGAACATTACTCACACTTTTCTAAAGGGTCCAGTTGCTGTTAAAGTTTGGAGTTTTTTTGGAAATCTTTTTGGTCTGAAGCTGAAATCCCACTCTTGTCAATCTATGCTTATTTCTTGGTGGTTGAAGAAGCACAATTCTTACATCCAATTCCTCATTCACCATCTTCCCATCATTATCTTCTGGGAAATTTGGCTTGCAAGAAGCAGATGTTTTTTTGATGGCATTGAGATGAATGAGCAGGTTATTATTTCTAATGTTATCTCTCTAGCAGCAGTTTCAAAGCTCTATGGTAATATCTCGCAAGATGATCTCCATATTATTTCTCTTTTCTATCTTCAAATTCACAGGAAACAAAATTCTTTTTTAGCTATATCTTGGGTAAAGCCCCCTCAAAATATAGTTAAGTTAAATGTGGATGGTTCTTCCAAAGGTAATCCAGGAGTTAGTGGTTGTGGAGGTATCATTAGAAATCATAAAGGGGAATTTATATCTGCTTTCTCTTCTTTTTTGGGATTTCAAACTAGCATGTATGCAAAAGTTGAAGGCTTAAAAAAAGGTCTTGACCTTTGTCTAAAGCTGAACATTAAAGACCTCATTATTGAAACTGACTCCAAATCTCTTCTTCATATGGTGCAAAAGACTTGGAAACCTCATTGGAAGCTGAAAAATTCTATTGATTATTGCTCAATGATTATTTCAACACATCAGTTACAGATTCAACATGTGTATAGTCGATGGCAAATATCAAGAATCTATAATTATTGGTAGCTCTTGGTAGGGGCCCTACTAAGTCAATCCCCCATACTGTAAATGGCCATGGAGAAGTGATTGACGTCATAGGTTGATGAGGCTGATGAGGGATGGTGGCGAATCTTTGACATTTATCACACCTCTTTACGTAAGCTGCGACGTCCTTGGACAAAGTTGGCCACCAGTACCCCTGTGTGATGATTCTCTTGGCCAAGGGTCTTCCCCCTATGTGGATAGAGAAAGAACCCTCATGAACCTCCTGTAAGGCCCGGGGAACTTCCGTGGGATGTACACATATGAGGAGAGGCAATAGAAATCCCTTTTTGTACAAGAAGTCTCCTATCATCGAGAACTTGGCAGCCCTATATCTCAATTTTCTCCTCTCTAGCTTGGACTCAGGTAGCTCTCCCCCTCTAATATACCTGACGAGGGGGTCGATCCATGAGTCTCCTAGGTTTAAATTGTGACACGGGTTACATACCTCTTCTTCCTCGATGGTTGCCTTTCTCAAGACCTCGATCGGAATGGTCCTTCTAACATCTGTCTTCGTTGCCAAGGCCAGCCTTGCCAATGCATCTGCATGACTGTTACTTTATCGAGGCACTCTTTTCAGTTTTGCCTCTTCAAAATATTCTAATATCGTTCTTACCCTCTTCAAGTACTTGGCCATCCTTTTATCTTTGGCCTCATAGATCCCCAGTACTTGATTGACAACCAACCTTTAGTCGTTGTGGAGTAGGAGTCGCTTTACGCGAAGAGTTGTTGCCAATAAGAGACCTGCTATCATGGCCTCATACTCGGACTCGTTATTTGAGGCCTAGAAGTTGAAACTCAGAGCGTATTCAATGTTCGCACCATCTGGAGCCGAGAGTATCAACCCCGCACCGCTTCCACTATCGCAGGAAGAGCCATCGACGAAGAGGCTCCAGATGTCTGTATCTGATGAAAAGGCTCCTTCTGTCATGACTCCTTGTTTGAAGAGATATCGATCCTCCTCGTCCTCCGCAATTCTGCTCATAACTTTTTTGGATGCGACCTCTTCCAGATCTCGGAAGAAACTTGGTGTCATCTCTTCCTGATTTTGGAAGACACCGCAGTTTGTCTCTTCCATGCCCCCTAGGCCTTTCTCTGCCTCGGCCTCTTCCCATGTGAACTCAGCAACAAAATCTGCGAGGGCTTGCCCTTTGATGGTTATCCTAAGTTGGTAGGCAAGATCGTACTCCCCCAACTCGATGGCCCACATCATCAACCTCCCGGATTTCTCAGGTTTATGCAGGACCTGTCTTAGCGGGGAGTCAGTGAGGACTACCATGGAGTGAGCTTGGAAGTAGGGCTTCATTTTTCTTGAAGCATGTATCATGGCATAGGCCAAATTTTCCATGCGAGGGTAATTTTGTTCAGCCCCTTGAAGGGCTTTACTGTTAAAATACACAGGCCTTTGGATCCCATCGTCTTCTCGTATTATGGCTGCACTAATGGCTGATTCAGAGACTGCCAGATACACATACAACTTTTCTCCTGCGACGGGTCGAGATAGTAATAAGGGGGATCCCAAGTAAGATTTGAGTTGGTTGAAGGCTTTTTCACACTCTTCGTCCCATTTGAAGGCCTTTCTTAGAACTTTAAAGAATGGAAGACACTTGTCCTTTGCCCTAGAAACAAACCTGTTAAGGGAAGCCACTCTCCCCGTGAGTCTTTGGACATCCTTGATACTCTTAGGAGTCTTCATGTCAAGTAATTCCTTGATTTTCTCAGGGTTCACTTCAATTCCTCTCTGGTTAACGATGAATCCCAGGAACTTCCCAGCTCCTACTCCGAAGACACACTTCGCTGGGTTGAGTTTCATTCTGTATGAGTCCACAACATCGAAGGTCTTCTCAAGGTCTTCTACGTGAGTGCAAGCTTTCAAGCTCTTTGTTAGCATATCGTCTACATACACCTCCATAGTCTTACCTATTTGCTCTTCAAACATCTTATTAATAAGACGTTGGTATGTTGCACCTGAATTTTTCAGACCGAAGGGCATCACTTTGTAGTAGTACGTCCCTCTATCGGTAATGAAGGCTGTCTTCTCTGAGTCTTCAGCATCCATGAATATTTGCTTATAGCCTGAATACGCGTCCATGAAGCTCATGAGCTCGTGTCCTGCCGTGGCATCCACCATCTGATCTATCCGAGGTATGAGATAGCTGTCTTTTGGGCAAGATCTGTTCAGGTCGGTGAAATCAACACACATTCTCCACTTCCCATTAGCCTTGGGCACGATGACTGCATTTGAAAGACATTTCGGATAGGTAACTTCTCTTATAAACTCAGCCTCTTCTAAATTTTTGACCTCTTCTCGGATGACGTCATACTTATCCCTGGAGTAGACTCTTCGTCTCTGTTTGATAGGCTTGGCATCTTTGGTCACGTTGAGCTTGTGACTCATCACCTCAGGGTCGATTACAGGCATGTCTGCGTGACTCCATGCGAAGACACTCTGCCTCCTTCTGAGGAAGTTTATCAACTCTTCCTTAATTTCTGAATTAAGGGCTTTGCCAACCTGGATGGTTTTTTTTGGCTCGTCCTCTTTGAGGACGATGGATTCTATCTCTTCCGCGGCCTCTCCCTTCTTCAGTTTCATCTCATCCCTTGGATCAAGAGTATCAATGCTATAAGTGGTGGTTGCCCTCTTATAGGCCTCCCTCTCTTCGACCGAGTTGAAGTAACATTGTCGAGCTATGATTTGGTCACCTCGTACTTCCTTACACCATAGGGGGTCGAGAATTTTAGCATTTGATGGACCGTCGACGGTACAGCTTCAAACTCTTTTAGGGCCACTCTTCCTATGATGAGGTTATAGGCCGAGAATACATTCTCGTCCATTACAAAAAAAATTATCTTCCTCGTCAGCCTCTTAGGCCACTCATCACCCATCCGTATGTCCATCTCATACATGCCCAAGGGGTGGACCTTTTCTCCACTGAAGCCTATCAAAGGGTGATGATAGGGTATCAACTTTGCTCTACTAAGACCCAGGCTCTTGAAGCAAGGCCAAAATATCACATCCGCCGAGCTCCCCCTGTCTACCAGGATCCTCTGCACCTCACACCCATGCACCCTTGTCGTTATGATCAAAGGGTCATCCTGGGGGGCTAAGATACCCTTGAAGTCGAGTCTGGAGAACCCAACTACGAGGGTGTCCATGTCTACCTTCTTCCTCTTCTGCACTGTATCGAAAGATGTTAGATTCACAACTTCAAGCTTGGCCACTGACCTGGCCTCTTCTACGTGAGCCTTCCTATCAGCTACTTCAGAGCCGCCTCCTGCAAATCCTCCACATATGGTGTCAACACCAAAGGAGATCGTACCGACCCTCTTCACCGGGGTGTTATCATCTTTCGGTGGAATATCTGGATCATCTTCGTCATCACCTTCTGAATCATCGTCTCTTCTGGTCGGGACATTGTCACGGCATCTGTCATCTCTCGATTTCTTAGGGTCATCTCTTCCACCCTTTGGAGCCTTACCATCCATATACTTCCTCAGCTGTCCAGATTTTAACGTCTTTTCAATCTCATCTTTTAAAGCGAAGCATCTATCCGTGACATGGCCATGATCCTGGTGGAACTCGCACCATAGGTTTTTGTTCCTCTTATGTGGTGGGGCTTTCAGTTTCTCTGGCCATCTTAGAGTCCTGTTATTCTTAATCTCGTTGAGGATGTGCTCGCAGCTTACAGTCAGAGGAGTATAGTGAGCGAACTTGTCATCACCCGACCTCTTCTTCCCATCTTTCTTGCTTTGGGACTTTCCACTGCCACCGCAGTTCTCATCCTCATACTTGGCGGCCATTGCCTCTTCCGCATTCATTACTTTCCCTGTGGTTGCTAGGAGCTTCTCCATAGACCTAGGGGGGTCTTCCATAAGTTTCCACAATAGCTTCCCCTTCTAAAGACCTCCTATAAGGGCGGTCATGGCTATGTTCTCTTTATAATCTTTGACCTCCAACTTATCTTTGTTGAATCTCGCTATGTAGTCTCTTAGGCTCTCATCCTTAGCCTGCTTGACATACAGCAAGTGGGTAGTCTTCTTTTGAGGCCTCACCCCAAAGTAGAAGTCGTGGATGAATCATTCAACCAAGCCTTTGAAGTTCTCAATTGAGTTCTTCGGAAGGGAGGTGAACCAACTGTGCGCTGCCCCCATTAAGGTCCCAGAGAAGGCCCTACACTTCATCTCATCGGGTATCGAGTAGATGTCTGCTGCCGACTGGTACATCTCGATATGATGTACAGGGTTAGTGCTGCCATCATACTTGGGAGACACCGTAGGAGGCTTGAACTTAGCTGGGGTTGGGAAACCCACTATCCTAGCCACAAATGGGGAGCCCTCTGAGTAACCCCTTTGCAATGGGTCCCTGCTTTTGATGAGGTCTCCTTTCTTCTCCACAAGGCGCTGGATAGAGTCATTCCATGGTCTTCTGCCATCGACTTGGTCGAGGTTATCCCCTGCCACCTCCATGGGATGGAGCGAGGGTTCCTCTGCCACGACACGTCGGCTGTTGACCTCTTCCTGTTCCCTGCCTCTTCTTTCATAGTGTTGGCCTTGATCTGGCCGACCCTGCCTATTCCCTCTCTGAGAGCCTGCTGCGCTCCTTGATCTCGACAGTTTCTATCTTAGGTCATTCATCGGGCCCAATCTCTCAAAGGCCGACCCTCTGCTCAACCAATCAAAGGCTGACCCTCTTTGTTGGGCCTCTTCACCTCTTCGGCCGATACAACCTTGACTTTGCCTAAGAGGTCGTATAGTGTTATTTGACACCTCATACGGCTCCCAGCAGTCTTCCGAGGCTTCTTCCGCCTCTAGATCATCATACCTGTCCTCTGGGCAAGGGTTTCCCTGCCTCCCCAGGCGCAAGCGCCTAGGGTCAGCAACGTCCCTTCTCCGCTGGGGTGCAGGCTGGTCCTTCATTGGTGCCTGGGGTGGTCCCCTGGCATCAGGATGAGGCTGAACTGCCGTCGGAGTGATCATATCTGGTGAGACTCCAGGTGGCCTCATCATAGTTTGGCTGAGCTGTGCAAATTTCTCCTGCATAGCTTGGTTTGTTGCAGCTAAAGATCTCAAGGCTTCAGCTACTTCCGCCATTTCGGACTGAGGGGCGCCTGACTGGAACTAGGCCCTCCACCCCCAGGTGGCGGAAGAGGCGGTGGTAATTCTGGTGCCATATGTTAACACTATAGAGCTTGAGTAGTAGATGAGCTTAGTACCTCAAAGGACCTCTTTCAATGGTGAAGCAACTCCACGCCAGGGGCGGTGCCTGGTTCACCACCAGAGTCTCCGGTGAGGTTAAGCTGAAGAGGAGGAACAGAGCTTCTTTTCTTTTCCCACAGACGACGCCAAAATGATGATGCAGGAAACTGCACCACCCTTCAAGGGGTTTGTGAGCTCAATTCAGTGTTAAAAATGGCAGTATAAAGATATATATATATTAGAAGGAGGTGAGGAGAAGAGGAATCAACACCGAAATATAAGTGGTTCAGCCAATCAGGCCTACGTCCACTATGCAAGTGTATGATGTGTATCACTATATGAGGGCTCTAATGGCCATAGATACAATCTCTCCAGCTTTCTCTCTCTACTGTGTATTTAGACAGAGTTTCAGCTAGGGTTGTATTTTTGGATCCCTTGTAAGGTAGGGGATGACCTCTATATATAGTACCTGGGGGGTGTAATGCACCCCCATGCATGTAATGTGCATGTGTGCGATTGCCTCACCAATATGGGAAAGCCATCTGTCACTGTCACATGTAGAGAATGATGATGCAATATTCTCCCCACGTGTGGGGAATAATCTTGTTATAACTGATTTGTGTCCACGTGCCCTTATCCAAATGTCAGCAGATGCTCGGCTATCGCGCCTGGTGTATGACCTCGGCCTGGTAGAGGCCGAGGTTGGTAAGTCTAGGTACTCGTTCAGTCCGAGTATTCCATGGAGGTCTCGGCCTAATCCCAGCCGAGACAATGGATAAGGTCGGCCTGAGATGAGGTTGAGCTGGAGTGTTTGGAGTATCTATTAATGTCTTGATGAGGTTGCTGGTGGCTTCCTGCGAGCTCGGCCTATGTTTGGCCGAGGTTGCCATTCCAAGGTATACGAGAATGATACTGATCCTTGTGATGTCCCTTGGAGAGGCTCATGGTAGTGTCGGCCTGGGCCGACCTCTCTATGGCCGAGGGCGGATATCACGTGTCCAAGACATGTCCAACGTCGGCCATAATCTCGGTCGAGATTGGTGTCTCGGGGCCGAGGTCACACTTGGGGCATATCAGTGTGTATGAGCTCAACACAAGTATAACATTGACAGTAAGTAAATGAAAGCAATATAGAGAAAAGGATGAGGAGAAGATGAGCAACACCAATATATAAGTGGTTCAACCTAAAGATAGCCTACGTCCACTGTGAGTGTGTGAGAATTGCACTAAATGAGGGCACTAATGACCATAGATACAATCTCTCAAGCTTTCTCTCTCTTTTGTATATTTGACTAGAGTTTCACTCGGGTTTACAATATGCAATCCTTTTACAAGGTAGGGGAGGACAGGTATATATAGTGCTTGGGGGGTGTAGTGTACCCCCTATGCATGCAATGAGCATGTGGGTGATGATCTGTCGAATCTCATGTGGACACCTGGTTGTGACCCATGTAGATAATGATGATCAAATATACCCCCACGTGAGGGAATATTTAGTCATAACTGTTTTTCCCACGTGTTCCAAGTCTTCTTTATACTTGAATATGCTCAGATTGGTGGTGTCATCCGCTAAAACCTCGGCCCATCCTGGGACGAGGTTGGTGTCTTCGACCGGTCCACTGGTAAACTCGGCTATACATTCCGGCCGAGGTTGGCAAAATGATGAATCCCGATAGCGTTGGCTTAGGTCGAGTATGAGGATAGTCATAACTGAGCCCATATAGCGGTCATTGATCTTGGCTAGTCAGTGGCTGACGTTAATGAGGGGGCCGACCTTATAATGGACGACCCTCTGGCTGGCTAGGGTGACCATCTTGGCAACTCGACCCTGAGGTAGGACGATGATGAGCGGGGCCGAGGCCGAGGCTATGAGGCTGAGGTCATGGGTGAGCTATTGTATGAGAGCTATGAGGTTGAGGTCGAGTCCGAGGCTATGAGGCTGAGGTCATGGCTGAGCTGCTGTATGAAAGCTTATGAAGCTGAGGCCGAGGCTATGAGGCTGAGGTCATGGCCAAGTATACACTTGTAGCGAGCCGAGCCCGAGTTGATGAGTTAGTCCCCTAATGAGAATCCTCTTTGGTCTCTGATATAGTTACTATATGATGAGACTTTGGAGTTATGAGTCAACATATAGGCCGTGGGCCCATGTCTTCTCTGCTCACCCCTAAGCCGAGGTACCGAGTTCGCTGCCTGATGATCAAGTTAGTTGCCATGATGTCTGAGGTTGACAATAACAGACTGATGACCTTGCGCCGATAGGTACAAATGTAGTATCGACTGAAGATATCAGGATGACCCCACGAATGATTAAGATGTGGCCGACCCTATTGAGGACAACCCTTATCTGGACGAACCCACCAATGATATGTAAGGCTCTTGTGATGACTCGGTCGTGAGATGTGATGCCCGTCGTCCTAAGAGACGAGGTACATTTTGGTCATATCAATTACCGCCTAGCCCTTAGTCTTCAATATAGATGGAAGGCTGAGGGATAAAGTATCTTTGACTGAGAAGTTGATTAGACGTTCTTTCAAGTGTCAGACCTAAAATGTTGCATGTTGATGTCTATCAGGTGCCAATTATTGGCCATCCTAATCTAGGCCTAGGCCGAGACGATGCGCTAGTCTTCTGGTAGGACAATTACTAGTGTTGAGTCAAATCTGCCTAGAAATCTCGTCCCCACTATCATAGATGAGGCCGAGGGGATATGAGTCCACATTGTAACTGCCATGTTGAGTTATCTTTGATTGGTCGTCGTTCTATAGGTGATGGACGAGGCCGAGGGCGCTTGGGTCATAAGACATTTGATGCTTAAATCCTTTTCTGTACTTTGCACAAACTGATGGTACCGCTGTTGGTCGGCCTTAGCCGAGGGGTCCTGTCTTGGATTAGATCGAGATGATAAACTAGTCCTCTGGTAGGATGAGGCTGTGTTGGTCCAGCCCGAGACGATGAGTCGGTCTTTTGATAGGACAGTTACTGGTAATGAGATCATCAAATGTACTATCATGGATGAGGCCGAGGCTTCTTGCGTCGATCCCTAGGCGGAGTCATAATATCTCTGTCTGATGATTTGTCAAGGTCGGCCTTCTCCAATGGGTCCCAAGCTTGGACAAGGATATATTTGGGCATATTAATGATGTTTGTCTCTAACCAAATGGTTTTTCAAATATAAGATCACCAGGTTAATGATGTTAATTGCAGGTCACCGAGTTAATGGTGTTTCAATCATATCACCAAGTTAATGATGTTTTAGATATGAGGCCATCAAGTTAATGATGTTAACTCTCATTTCACCAAGTTAATGATGTTTCAAGATATGAGGCCACCAAGTTAATGATGTTAACTCTCATGTCACCAAGTTAATGATGTTTCAGATATGAGGCCACCAAGTTAATGATGTTAACTCTCATTTCACCAAGGTAATGATGTTTCAAGACATGAGGCCACCAAGTTAATGATGTTAACTCTCATGTCACCAAGTTAATGATGTTTTAGATATGAGTCCACCAAGTTAATGATGTTAACTCTGATGTTACCAAGTTAATGTTGTTTCAGATTTGAGGCCACCAAGTTAATGATGTTAACTCTCATTTCACCAAGTTAATGATGTTTCAAGATATGATGCCACCAAGTTAATGATGTTAGTCTCTACTCATCTCCTCCTTGGCCGAGATGAGTATAGAAAAATGATTTTTTAAATTTAGGTTTATCGAATTACGGTGTTAGACCACGTCCCCTCTCATCATTTTGAGAGTGTATGGATGAGACTGCCCTCGTCCATATACTGTCTTTTCGCCGAGAGGAGCATAAAATGATTTTTGAAATTTGAATTCACCAAATTATGGTGTTCTTCCACGTCCCCTCTCGTCGTTTTGAGAGTGTATGGATGAGGGTCGTCTCGTCCATATACTGTCTTTTCGCCGAGAGGGTTTCTCACCAAAATGATGATGCTTTATAGTTTAAGACGAGTTAAAACATGCAACTGAACACGTCTTATAAGAATAATATGAGAGAGAGAACATAAGAAATTTTTCATTGACCTTTTGTTATAAGACAGATAGCTGATATATATGAGGTAGTGACTACATTAAAACTCACTTGATAGAGAACACTAGCCCCAGTCTGAGATAGTAGAGGGTCGGCTTTGTGGATGAAGAGCTTTCAATCAGCTTCTGATGAACTTTTAATACAACCGACCCTTTGGAGCAACATCTTATAGTGGGAGGTCGGGGTCGGCTTCTCCACAATCGTAGAATTCTTCATTATTTATGTTTGTTTGGATATCTCGTCTCCGATGTCCGAACTTTTTCTTGGAATCATTATTATCAACACTTTTGTCAACATACTTTGAAGCACCTTATACCTTTGACTTACTTAAGTCTATATTGTATAAGTGTTCATCTAATTTGGAAATAGTGACAAAATTTATTGTCTAACCTAGAATCCAAAGAACCTCAGACTTATTCTCTCTAATCCTCTTCAATGATCCAAACAAGGTATAAATTGAATCACACTACACACATTAGAAGTGCATACATGTGTATATATTGCTCATAATTGATTGTGTGTTAAATTCCCCTTAAAATGTTGTTTTAATAATTTTTGGGAATTTTTAAACATTTTTAAATTAATGTTTTCTTTAATAAAAGTGTGTTTATAAACTTTGTGTGGTTAAAATGCTATCATGAAAACTTATTTTTTCATTAGAATGTTTGATTGGGTAGAATATCAATGAGCCAGAGACTTCAGGGTGTTGCATGTAATTAATTTGGACGCGCGTTTGCCAGCCAATGAAATGCCAAAACTTGTCATGCTCTTGTTATCTCATTTGTGTTTGTTTTGTGAGAGAACTGCCTGATGTATTGTGGATCGTTAGATCAAACCTTATCGATGGCCTGCATGTGTTTTATGTCTATCCATGTGCTATCACTATGGACCAATCGCCTTCGTTTTAACCCACCGCTATTTTACCACCCTTGGATCAAAGTCAATATAAGGAAGACTGAATCTCAACCGTTGATTGCTATCAGCGATCCAGAACCTTCCTTGGCTCCTATATAAATCCTCTCATTCTCAGCATTTTAAGACTTTTGGCAGTCATCCAACTTGAGAGAAAAAAGAGAGAAGAGAGAAGTGAGAGAGAAGAGAGAAAAGAAAAGAGAGAAGAGAGAGAAAGGGAACTGAGTTAGAGAAATCCTAACCCTAACCCTAAACATCTTCAAACCATATTCAAACCTTCGTACTTTCAGAAATCCAAACACAACCTTGAGTGTTTGAGAGAGATTGGTGTTACTGGTTTGATCGTTTGTAGCTGTAACCTCTTGATCTGTGATCTTGTTACCAACTTAGACATTTTGGTGAGATTTGTATTTCTTTTTCATAGAAATCTTAGATCTACACTATTGCATGTTATATATCACTAGATCTGCATATTTGTTTCTCGTTTTAAGAAAATCTTTGATGATTTAGATCTATAAATGTTTTATGTTTTATGTTCTTATGAAACTAAACCTTGACCTAGTTGGATTCTCACTTGGAGATTTTCAATCTCGAAAATATTTTTAAAAACTGAGATTGATTAAGATCTTGACCGATTTAGAAGCAAGATATCCGTGGAATCTGGGATAGATTAAAAGGTCAAAAAGGTTATAAGTTTTGTAAGAAAGAAAGAAAAGAAAATCACAGCATATAGTCTTTATATGTAATTTTCTAGGACTGTCTGTAAAAACTAAGTGTGTGTGAGTTCATGCATGTGAATAGAAATCACATCACAAGCACTTGACACACTACCACACTGAAAGTGTTGGGTATAAGATCAAAGATTATTGAGTCGACGCAAAGAAAGCTAAAGCAAAGGGGAAGTTATCAAACTGGAAGAACATCATCAACAATCAGATCTACAAGAAGTTAGAAGGACACCAAGTGGGGTATATTCCTAAACTTAGAATAGGCTGAGTTGTGTGCATGTATGTTGTATTGTTTGTAATTGCTATTTGTCTTAGTGAATTTTTACTTTCGTGACTTAGAAGTCACCGTGGATGTTTCCTCTATTGGGAGAGGTTTTACCACGTTAAAAATAGTGTGTTCTGATTATCTTCATCTCCTCATCTCATTCTATAGTGTGCTGATATTTTGAAACTATCTTAGTTTTAAAACTGATTACAAAGTCTTGGTTATTCTCGTACATAAGTTTTTTTTGTAAACACATCTTGTTGTTTATCATTTTTATTTTCAAAAGAAAAAGGTTTCTTCAACAAACATCTCGGAGTTGCTTATACAATTTAATCATTGTATTAAACGACATTAGTAACGTTTTCAACTTTTTGAGCTTTCTCTTCTTCAGGAGCTTCTCAATCTCGTCCTTGAGGGCAAAGCATTTGTCAGTTGTATGACCGTGGTCTTCATAAAACTCACACCATTTACTCTAGTCCCTCTTATATGGAGGATCTCTCAGCTTCTCAGGCCATCTCAAGTCTCTATATTTTTTAATCGCATTTAAAATTATACTAGGACTTACTGTGAGTGGAGTGTAGCCGATAAATTTATCATCAACCAACCTCTTATTCTCGTCCTTATCCTTGGCTTTATGAGATTTGCTTCCACCAGCTTCATCCTCTTCTTTAGAAGCCATGGCTTCCTCGACATTCCTTTCCTGCTATAGCTAGTAGCTCAGTCATTGACTTCGGAGGGTCTTCGACAAGCTTCCAAAGTAGTTTCCCCTTCTACAGTCCTCCTATCAGAGTTGTCATAGCAATATTTTCCTCATAATCTTCAACTTCTAGCTTCTCCTTCTTGAACCTCGCTATATAGTCTCTTACGGTCTCATTCTTTCCCAGTTTGACGTACAGCATGTGAGTGGTCTTCTTTTGAGGTCTTACCCCAAAACATAAGTTATGAATGAATCTCTCAGCGAGCTTGTTGGAAACATAAACCCCCAATTTTAAAAAACTTTGACTTTAATTTCCTATAAGTGTGGAATGAATATGGTTCAACATAACACACACCAATGACAAATTTTAATTTATTTTCAAATTAAAATTCAACTAAACAAAGTGAATTAAAGTAAACAAACACACACACTAATAATTCACTCAAACCCAATTAATTTAATTATCAAGTTTAAACAACTTAGGCAAGAGTATTAACTAATTCATTTAGTGCCAACTTGAATTAAATTAACATAAACTAAATATACCCAAATAATTAAGCATGCACCATTTTAATCAAGAATGCGAATTAAACCCAATTTTATCTTTTTACCCTAAGCATGCGTTCTAGTTGATTTTTGCAAAAGATAAAATAAATTCACAATCCCACAACATGGCGGTGTACGAGGAAAAACCCAAATCGGGAAAAATCTCGGATGGCCCTGGCCTAACAAATTCACTAAGTGTGGTATGAATTTTATAATGACTCGACAAGAGGACTTACGCAACAGAATCGACTCCCTTCAAGCCTTGACGCGCTCCTCTGATCTTCAACCTCCGCCTAGCAAATAATCTCGGAGTCCACCAAAACCTTGGAGTCCACCAATTGAGACCAAGCAACCATCAACCACACATGGTACTTTTCACCATGTGAGAATGCCACAGCAAAATAAAATTTCTTCTTTTATGGGAAATAGAAGCAAACCCAAACTTCTCCTTCTTGTGGTAGAGATGAACCAATGGTGCAAAAACCAAGCTCCAAGCAATAAATATAAGTGTAGAGATACTTGGATAAAACAGACTAAACTATGGGTGTAAACTCACGTGTTTGTTGAAAATATTTCTTTTAAATTCAACACATAAAAACATGGAACTTTGGTTGGTGTATTTTCTCTCAAAAGTGCTCTCAAGGAAGGTACCAAAGTCTATGGAAAAATTTGTCTCGAGTAAGTTTTAAACTACCAAAAAGAAGTGGGACAAAGTAGTGGAAAAATGGGATAAAACTGCCAAACTCTTCCCACCAAGAAATCTCGTCCGAACGACTTTTTCATTCGAACGACATTTCGTTTGAATGGCCCAACTAGTGTAAAATTTGTAAAGTCGTTAGTAAACTTTTCAGAATTATCGTTCGAACAACATTCTCATTCGAACAACAATTCGAACGATATTCCAGTGGCCAAACAGGGAACTCATTGGAAAAACATCGTTCGAACAAAATTCTTATTCGAACGACATTCTCGTTCAAATGGCAATTTCGAACGAAATCCCATAATGATTATTTTCATTTTAAGCCCAAAATATTTCTAAAATTTAGTTTAAATTACAAAAATTACACCCTTTAAACTTATTCCAAGTCTCCTACATATATAAATAGTTTGCATGCATACCTTTTGGAGATAATGGAATACGGTGATGTTAATGACGCATAAACTAGGCACTAGAAATTGGCAATTCATGTTCACTTGAAATGCTGGCCGCTACGTTTTCAACTTTCCGTGCATAGGCTTGAAAGGATACAACATGACACTATCCTATGACTCAAATGTTTTTATTCGAAATTGAGTCAACACTACATTAAGACTCAATTGGAGACTTATGTCCTTACAGAGCTGCTTGAAGTTATCAATGGAGCCCTTTGAGAGCGAAGTAAACCATAAATGAGACGCTCCTGTCAAAGTGCTAGAGAAGGCACGACACCTCATCTCATCTGAGATGGAGTAGATGTCGGCAGAAGACTGATACATTTCCACATGGTGGACTGGGTTCGTACTCCCATCATATTTTGGGGTTACTACTAGCGGTTTGAACTTTGTAGGTGTTGGGAAACCAACTATCTTAGCTATGAAAGGTGAGCCTTCAGAGTAACCCCTTTGTAAAGGGTCCAAGCTTCTGAGGATGTCCCCTATCTTATCCTCCAACCTCTAGATTGAGTCGTTCCAGGGTCTATCTGCCACTGCTATAATGTTGGACTTGCCGAGGTTATCACCGGCTACTTTCACAGGCCTAACCAAGGGTTACCTCACCGCTGGCCTACGTCTGCTGCTGACCTCCCTCTGACCATCGTCTTGTCCAGTGTTTGGCCGACCTTCCCTTGCAGAACGTGTTACACTCCTTGATCTAGACAATCTGTCTCTTAGGTCACATCCTGGGCTGATCTTTTCAAAGGCTGACCTTCGACTCAATATGTCAAAGGCCAAGCCTCTTGGTCAACCATTTTGTCATGCTAGCACTGGCCACACAATTTCTCTTAAGATATTATAGGTCTCCCAATAGTCTACCGGAGCACCTTCCTCGGCCTCTAAATTATTATACCGGTCCTTCGGACAGGGTTGACCTTGCCTCCCTAGTCATAAATGCTAGGGGTCAGCAATATCTCTCTACCGTTGGCGAGGTGAAACCTCCTTTTGTGGTGCCTGGGGTGGTCCCCTGACATCTTCATGTTGAGATAAGGCGACCGGAGGGATAAATTTCGGTGCCCCTCTAGTTGGTCTTGTGAGTATGTTTTGGATGAAGGCAGCCAATTGCTCTTACATAGCCTGCTGGCTAGCTGCCAATAACTTCAGTGCCGTCGCCACCTCCGCCATCTCTTACTGAGGAGTGGCATTGCTGGTACTAGGCCCACTAATAGTAGGTGGGTATTCTGATGCCATAGTCTAACTTTGATTGTGGATGAGCTGTAAACTGAAGAGAGCTTAAAAACTCGATAAGTGATCTTTCAATGGTGGTTAAAACCCAACAATGGTGGGGTTAGACCACCACCAGAGAATCTGGTGAAGAGTAAGCAAGGATAGGAAGCAGATGACTATCTACGTTCCCACAAATGATGCCAAATTGATAATGCACTGGATTGCACCACCAGAGTAAGGTGTATATGAGCTCAACACAAGTATAACAATGGTAGTAAGTAAATGACAACAATATAAAGAAATAGATGAGTAGAAGAGGAGAAACACCAATATATAAGTGGTTCAGCCTAAAGATGGCCTACGTCCACTGTGAGTGTGTGAGAATTGCACTAGATGAGGGCACTAATGGCCATAGATAGAATCTCTTAAGCTTTCTCTCTCTTTTGGATATTTTACTAGAGTTTCACTAGGGTTTACAATATGCGATCCTTTTATAAGGTAGGGGAAGACAAGTATATATAGCGCTTAGGGGGTGTAGTGTACCCTCATGCATGCAATGAGCATGTGTGTGATGATCTATCGAATCTCCTGTGGACACCTAGCTATGCCCCATGTAGATAATGATGATCAAATATACCCCCATGTGAGGGAATATTTGGTCATAACGGTTTTGTCCATGTATTCCAAGTCTTCTTTGTACTTGAATATGCTCGTATTTGTGGTGTCATCCGCTGGAACATCGGTCCATCTTGGGATGAGGTTGGTGTCTCCGACTGGTCCGCTCGTCCTTCAATCACAAGTGTAAACTCGGCTATACATTTTGATCGAGGTTGGCAAAATGGTTAATCCTGGTAGCGTCAACTTAGGCCGAGTATGAGGATAGTCATAACTGAGCCCATAGAGCGATTGTTAATCTTGGTTGGTCAGTGGCCGACGTTGATGAGGGGGACGACCTTGCAATGGATGACCCTCTGGCTGGCTGGCTGGGGTGATCATCTTGGTAACTCAGCCCTGAGGTAGGATGATAATGAGCGGGGTAGACCTTGTAATGGATGACCCTCTGGCTAGCTAGGGTGATCATCTTGGCAACTCGGCCCTGAGGTAGGACAATGATGAGTGGGGCTGAGGCTGAGGCTGAGGCTGAGGCTGAGGCTATGAGGCTGAGGTCATGACCGAGCTGCTGTATGAGAGCTATAAGGCTGAGGCTGAGGTCGAGGTAATGAGGTTGAGGTCATGGCTGAGCTACTGTATGAGAGCTTATGAGGCTGAGGCCGAGGCTATGAGGCTGAGGTCGAGGCCGAGGCTGTGAGGCTGAGGTCATGGATGAGTATACACTTGTAGTGAGATGAGGTTGATTTGATGAGTCAGTCTCCTGATGGGAGTCGTCTTTGGTTTCTGATGTAGTCACTGTATGATGAGACTTTGGAGTTATGAGTCAACATATAGGCCGGGGCGGACGTCTTCTGTGCTGACCCCTAAGCCGAGGTACTGAGTTCGCAGCCTGATGATCAAGGTAGCTGCTATGATGTCTAAGGTTGCCAATAACAAACTGATGGACTTGCGCTAATAGGTAAAAATATAGTCTCGGTTGAAGGGATCAGGATGACCCCGCCAATGATTAAATAGTGGCCGACCCTATTAAGGCCGACCCTTATCTGGACGACCCGCCAATGATTAAGTTGTGGTCGACCCTACTGAGGCCGAACCTTATCTGGATGACCCGCCAATGATTAAGCTATGGCTGACCCTACTGAGGTCGACCCTTATGTGGACGACCCGCTAATAATTAAGGTGTGGCTGACCCTACTGAGGCCGACCCTTATGTGGACGACCCCACCAATGATTAAGCTATGACCGACCCTACTGAGGCCGACCCTTATCTGGACGACCCCACCAACGATATGTCAGGCTCTTGTGATGACTCAGCCCTGAGATGTGATGCCCGTTGTCCTAAGAGACGAGGGTAAATTTTGGTCATATCAAGGATAAATCTAGATAAAGAACGATATGAAAAATCCTCAAATGATCATATAATATGGATATAATCAATCATCACCACTATAAAGTAAATTAACAATTGTTTGCCAAAAATCAATACATGATAAATCTCCCCAAACCAAAATTGAGTACAAAATGTTAGGAATAAACTAAACCTTGCATCTCTCAAGATAAATAAAATGAATCTAAAAGTAGGTTCAACACTTATATCTCCAAAACTCGGTGGTGACTGGGAAGGAAGACTGTGTGCTCGAGTGAGAAACTAGGCCGGGTACACTGGAGAACTCGAAAACAATGTGACGGGTTAGGCCAACTGCAACACGATAATAGCTATGCACTCATGTAGTAGAACTATCAATCATGGGTATAAATATAATTATATAATTATAAAATTACCCATTATCCCCACCCATACCGGTGCAATTTCCTTCAAATCATGTTTTCAACATTATCATTTAAATCACGCTAGCTCCCATAAAAGAAGAGGCAACTAGTAAAGATAATCTAATAATCGGGATGTAACCCACATATCCATGTTATAATGAATCAAACATATATATACAAATATATAAACCGGGACTAGCCCCCATTTGTTGAGAAGTCACTAGTACACCAAATAACATATGACTAGACCCTATATCATTGGCACGTAAGCCCGTTATTTTTTTAGCTAGCGTAGAGACAATAAATCGTCACACACACTGTCCTCCCTCTAAACCGGCACACCCTTTTTTCCCGCCTCCAAATATATAAAACATTATAATAAGACTCTCACCTGTGCCATGTAATTAAATAACACAATCATATACGCCGTAGTGTGTAGACTAATGATATTTAAGAGGTATATTTTATCTTTTAATCATTTATACCCACACCTTATTCTTCAGAATACATTATCATGTCGTATTGCACTTTATACCGCACTTCACATTGAGTGGATGCCACTTTATAAGGAATGCCAAGGATGTATGGTCTTATACAAAGCGTTAAAAGCTTCATTGGAGTTGTGAAACAATGTCTATCTCATATGTGTGTATCTGACGATTTTTGTTCATCATTTGGATTAGTTAAAAAATCTTATTCTATCTAAAAAAAAGCGTTAGTGAAGATGTGTTTAGGGCTACAACTTTGATTAGATGATGCTACCTTTGAAAATTAGAAATAGTATCTCATCTTTGTAATCGAGTGAAATACGCCACATGAAAAACCATATTGGAACAAATAAATGTCTCAAAGATTTTTATTTTTCTAAAATTAGGTAAAACCAAATATATGAGATAAAAGGTTTTAACCTATTATTAATTGGGGGGGGGGGGGGGGGGTAGTTAAAAATGATCCTATAAAGGGTGTTGGAGATTTCACATGAGTCGAAGCTTTGTGTTCTTTATTTTTTATGATTCGTTATCCTAATTGAACTTGAGCTTGGTCCTTTCTCTCAATGGTATTTTCATTATTTTTGTTTTGTGCGATCGAGATATGATCTTATGTTTTTGGTTAAAGCTATGCTATTGTTATTATCCATTTATAGTTAATCTTTTCACTATTATGAACATTGGACATAAAACTCGAATTTGAAAAGTGTAATAATATTGCTTATACTTTTACTTACCAAATGGGTCTTGGAGTTGTTCTCTTATTGAATAAATGTTGTTGTGCCATGTAAAACCCTTTATTGAGATAACTTAGTAGAAGCTAAATTGGTATCATTTTTATTCATCTTTTTCTTGTTTTCCCCATGTAGTATATCTTTCACATTTCTTCGAAAGATTTATTTGGAATGAATGTTTGGGGATATCGCTTGTGAGTGGTAAATTTTGTTGGTATATACTTCATCTATTTAGTCTTACTTGGATTTAGACTTGATGTTGTTTATTCATGTTCTTAGAGGATGTTATATTACCTCTCACTTTGATATTGATAAGAAATTTTCATATATGTTGATATCATAATTTTCACATTTGGGATAAACATGCTACATTATCCAAATGCTATTTTTTTTATCATATTTGTCTTGATGATATTTGATAGGATACTAGAATTAAATGTCATTACATCTTAGTGTATCCCATATCCTCGGTGGTTGCTATTAATGATATTACCCATGATGCACTTTTAGATGTTTTTGTGATCAAGATTGGCTTGTTCATAATTTTAGACATGTTTAATAGATGCTTGACTTTTCATGCTTTATCATCTAATATGTTTTCTATGCTTAGGTTTTGAGTTTTAAGATTAGAATGTTGGATTTATCACTTGGTATCTACTAATATCTTGTATATCCTATACACTTTTGTCATTGTGATTAACTTAATGTTTAGTACATTTTGAGTGTTTATGCTAAAATCTTAATGATGGTTTCTATGTATTTGGCTTGTTATACCATATTGGTCATTTTTGCCTGAATATATCATATCCCGTATTTCTATTATCTCCTTGTACTTATTGTGTTACATAACATGTTTTCCACACTTCAATATTATTTTCATTAATTTTGTCATACATATATGTTCTTTGTTTACTTATTAATTTAATAGCTTAATCTCTTCATCTTTCCTAAAATAGGGAGAAGTTTTCTAAAGGTAAAGATAATTTGATTAAGGGGAAGATTCACTTTTTGACAAAAAAAAATGTTTGTTATAGGATAAAAAGAGAGAATTTATTTTCTTAGGTTGATGCTATAACATATTAGAGAGAGTTTAGTTATGGATAATATATTTTTGGCCCGTAGTGACATATAAAATTAATGTCGTTCTTATATCATAGTTATCTTTGATGTTTTATATATTGTTATCTTTGGTTCATAATCTATTTTAACTTTTATCTCAATTATAAATTCATATTTTTGTTTGAATTCTTTGGTTTATCTTCATTAGCTCATTTCTTTAGAAAACATTTCATTATGTTCTTAAAGAGAGAGAGTTCTTAAAATGGGGAGAATATGCTTATAAGGGGATAGTCTTTCTTGGAGAGAAGAATGAATCAAGAAGAATTATCATTCTTTAATATTATGACATAGTTTATATAATTTTTTTGGCTTTAGTCCCATCTCTTAAGATTTTTTAAGCTCCCATTCCATGTGTTTTTAAAATTGTATTAAGTCCCATAGTCACCGAAAACTGTCCGTAACTACTCTGTAACCGCCCACTTTTCCCATAGTGGTTACAATAGGAACACCAACTAAAAAAATAAATACATGGGAGTGGATACAAATAAATCCTAAAAAATAGGACTAAACACTTAAGATCCCTAGTTTATACGGAAATAAAATAATGATAGATGGCTCAAGGAATGAAATTTATATATCGTATCTCATTGAGATATTAGATAAACATGGTATATGTTCTTTAGTGATTAGATGAACCATGTTTACATCACTGTATCTTATATTCATCTTATTACATAAATTATCTCGTCATTTGTTTTACGCATTGGCATCTTAACGTATTTTCTAGTGCTTGACAAGAAACAGGTTTCAAGAGTTCCGAATGGTTGATGAATCTTTTGTGATTCATTCAAGTGTGTCTTTCTATCTTTTGTGCCATTGTTCGGGTGAATCGTTTCATATATGATATAATTGATTCAATTATTTGTAATCTTCTTTTTGTGTGTCTTATTATGGAATAGGCAAAAAGGGAGATTGTAAGATCACAAGTATGATCAAAATCTCCATAAAATTAGATTGTCTTATTACGTTTCAAAACATTTTGAGTCATAGTCTAAGTTGACCTGGAAAGCTTCATGTTCGAGATTACAAGATTGGACTCCTTAATCTTTATTCTCTTACTACCTCATGCCACGACCAATGATAATTCCTCTTTAGGATAAAGTAACAGACTTAGAATACTTAGGTCACCCTTGGTTTAACATAACTAAAATTTGGATTTTCTTAAATTGCAAAATGTGTTAAACTTGTTTATGAGTTTTTCGTTGAATTTTCAAATACACTATCCAATATAAGTTTCATATAGAAAAACTATTTTCATAAAAATTGTATTATGTATGTATTTTAAGTATAAGTGTTTTTAGATGATAACAAACATACGTAGAATTTTTGCCAAAATGACTTTCAAACTTTTACAGGAAAAAATTGGAAAAAAAATCCCTAGACATAGACGCGACCTGATCGCCGTAACTTCTCCGCGTCGAAGATTTTCTTCACTACAGTGAGCAAGGTTTTTGTTGGTATTGTCCCTATTTACTTACGTGATGTGGCTTTGCGGAATCTTCGCTGTAGCGAGGAACTTTTTCGCTACAGTGAAGGGACTAGATTTGGAACGAAAAAAGAGATATTTTTAAAAGATTGCATTGAAAATATGTGGATTCTCTTTTGGTGCCATATATTTTGTTATATTGGGGAAGTAACATATTTTATGTGGAAAATAATGACTTAGAGTATTTGAGATCTTGTGGCCACAAGATTGGAATAAATATTTACGTCATATTCCTCCCCAAACAAAATAAGGAGGTTGATTTTTAAGGTTTTCATATTGTTTTATTAAGCTGAATGAAATCAGATTTACTTAGAAGCAAAATCCTTCTTTGTATTTTTGAGATATCCATTATTGCTATTATATTCTAAAAGTTATTTGAACATTGATTACTTATTCTCAAGACTTGAACTAACATTTGTAAAATTTGTTCTTGAGAGACTTTATATATGCTTAATATGTAAAAAATACCTGTGAGTTTATTTTGATTAGCCAAACACTTTTAAAAACTTTCATAAACCATTAGGAATCTCACATCCTAGTAAGTAGAAATACATATGGGGATTCTTACTTTTTCCATTGGAACAACATATTTTTCTTCAACTATAAAGAAGATTTGAAGATCGGAGGAAATGTAACATTATTGACGTAAGTAGACACTTGCGAGGTGGCGAGTGGTCGGAGAGTGATCCGTGATTTCTCTTCCTACTATAAGGTGAAAAAAGTAGATTGTGGATGTCGTGCATTATTGAGTTTATAAGAGGTTCAAGTGTGCAAATCTTTTCTCCCTTTGTATAAATATTTATCTATATAGTGGAAGGTATGGGTTTGGCCTAATGTTTATCCAAAAAGGGTTTTTATACGTATAAATCCTCATCTCAAGGAAATGATTTCCTTTTTACGCATTTTGATTGCCTTTATATGCTTCATGAACATGTCTATAAGATGAATCAATTTGTAAATCGCATTTCTTTCACTTAGACGCTAAAAATAATTTTTTCGGAATTTGGATTAACGATAAACGTTACCTCATCTTGGTAATAATTTTTAATCGGGGTAGTTTCTCTCTACATGCACTTTCTCGCATAATTAAGTAGAGTTAAGTTCAAAAAGGAAAAAAGAAACGAAAAACTTAACTATGCATTTTTATATTTACATGCACAAATTTTTTTCTTCAAACCCACCGGTGAATCGATTCCGGTGAATCGATTCCGGTGAATCTCAAATTTTATTATTTGATTTTGAAATAACAACAAACGATTTGGGTCAAGGAAGAAAATAACAATCGAATCTTTTTCAAGGTGTTGGATTTAACATCCCTGGAAGCAACGAAGATTGGAAAAAAACAACCACTGGAACTGTGAATTGATGGCCACCGGTTTATAAGGTGACAACAAGCTTTGTGTAGTCGAGATGATGATAAGCCCACAAACCCCCAATATCATTTTTCCAGTTCTCCTGTACAATCGTATGCACTCTTATAATGTTCTCATGCTTTTAACAGGTGTTACTACTAATTTGTTAGTAATTGTTCAGCAAAGATCAAGGCATTCACAAGGATAAGAAATGATGAAATTGGCTTTTTCTCCTAAATATCAACCATGGAAGATTAGATTCTTATGTAAAAAGTAATGGTAAGCCCTGAAAATATTAGAAAGGGTTATATATAACTGATGTGATAGGTTTGATGATTTAGTAACTTTTTTATTTTTTCATCGATCACTTATGGGATCTCTTGAATTTTATGATGTGCACAACACATTTGATGAAATAATTCAAAGAAGAATTAAATTATTTCTCTTTTTGACTTATCATTTTATATCTAACATGTGTGTTCCTGTTTGCTTTGTGGTAAGTATGAGTTCGATGTGTGATTTTTCTTCTCGATAGTTTTTCGATATATGTTTTTTAGTTAATGTCTTAAACATTTTTTTATTACCATTATTTGGAACTGATGGTCGTTATTTTCGATGTTGTTCCAGTTTTTTACGATTGTTAGTGTTCAAGAAAAAATGGCTCCATTTTAATTTGGCTTTTCTTTGACTCTGGGACTTCATATGTGCCTTAAAAATACGTACTTTGGTTTTTATTCTATTGTGATGTATATCTAAAAAGTTTGTTGAGTGATTAGGCACATATTCTTCACATTTATCCCCTTAATTTCGGTATTTTTATGATCCCGTGCAGTGTAAATAGCTTGAATTTGTCTCGTATTTATGCTACTAACCCCTTTTGGAAAGTATTTCGTGTTTTGTGTATTTCTCATGTGTTTTACAGGTATTTCATGCAAGTTAGTGCGAAGGAGAACTCAAAACAGTGAAAGAAACCAAGAAATGGAGAGTTGAAGGGCATTTTCGTAATTTTTCAGCCTTAGTCCGGAGGTGGGGCCAACTAGAAAGTTGAAGATCTCTAAATTACAAGAACACTGGAAAAAACGGCACCTCAATCCGAGCTACGGTGAAGAAGTTACGATGTTTTGAAGTTCCACGATAATGGACCGGTCCGGTCATGCGAAATCCAGGCAATTAATTATGCATTTAATGCAGTGCAACTCTTGAAAAACTTGTGCCACAAGAGAAATTTGATGCCAAATTCGTGCAACTTGGTGCTATAAAAGACCAAGCCCTACCTCATTTTCAAGAGGAGTTGAATTCTAGAGAGAGGGAGACAAATTCTAGAGAGTAGAATAGAATTTTAGAGAGAGAAAGTGAGATTTTAGAGAGTTTTCTTAGTTTTTCTTTACATAGAAATTTTCATAAACTCTAGATTGTAAGGTTGAAGAAGAAGAATTTTTCTGGATTCAAGTTCATCTCTTTTCCCTATTGCTGAATACAAGTATCAATTTTTCATTCTTTTATTTATTCTTTACTTTATTTCCAATTTAATTCTCAATTCTTTTGCAATTTGTTAACAATGTTTGTTAGATCCATAATTCCATATATTGTTATGAATTTGCTTTCTCATAAAACCATGTTTAGTTAAGTTTTTTTAGGGTTGGGATGCATGAACCCATCCCAATGTAAATTGCTTATGTAGAAAATAGAATTTAAATTAAAAATTTGAAAGAGTCGTGCGAGACAATTTTACAACCATTGTAGATCTTTTAATCTCTCTTGACCTAGGTAATTGGGATGTTTAAGAATATGATGTGCGTAAAATTATTTATCACCGCTTTATATTTACCTTTTATTTCATATGATGCGGGCTAGTTCCCTCATATATGTAATGCTTAGGATCTATAAAGGCTGGATTCATTCAAATTTATAATTTACAATTCTAGGTTTCTATACGGTAAATTACTAGGGTTAGGGGGATTGTATTCCAACCTACTTTCTCATTCATCTTAATTAATTTAATTTCTTTATTTACCTATTTTTTTTCCCTTTTCAACCATCATCATCTTTTTCATTTTTTCTTTAGAAGTAATAAATCAATTAAATTCTATCAACCATTCCCTGTGGATTCGATACCCAGACTCGCCACTATACTCCTTAAGATGTGTAGTTACAAGTTTAGATTTATTTGTATTGAGGTTGGAAGCCGATAACAACGACTAGAGTATTACACGGACGCTCGGTTTTCCACTCAATCAAAATGGTGCCGTTGCCGGGGAGTGTTTGTTATAGATTATAATTGACTTACTGCTTCGTAAAAAATAATAATAATAATAATAATAAATAAATAAAAAAGAAAAATGTGTGTCACGTTTTTGAATTGCCCACTTTGAAATGTCTTATTTGAACTCTTTTGGTGGCTTTAATTGTTATGCTAATAGTGAGGAGGAGGAGTCACTCAAGACTTATGACCATTGGATCAATATCACTAAAGATGAATATCAAAAATACAAGCCTAGTGCTAAGAAACACCAAATTTATCAAAATCATTTGCTTGAAGAAGAAAGACTTGAAAAAGAATATCGAGAAAAAAAATCGTTATTGGGAGAAAGAGTTAGATGCATTATTTGAACCCAATGAGGATTTTTTTTCCGATAGTTTTGAAGATGAAGTAAGTTTTCAACCAAATGAGGAATTCGAGGTGCTAGAACCAAGGAAGCCTACTTTGGAAGAACTCTTACTTGATATAAAAAAGCAATCTGATGACCTTGCTGTTACCGAGTTAAAATTTTTAGCAACTTGCAAGGAGTTGAATGATTATTTGGACGACTTAGAGAAGGTCGAGACTTGCGCTTCACCTAATACTTCTGAGGATGAAATCATTGAGAGTGATCCAAGTTCTTTTGAATCTCAACCTCTTATAAATATTTCAAAACCTATTGAGGTTGAAGATCATTTATCTCCTTGTGTCCCCACTATTATCGAACTATTAAATCCATCGCAAGAACTGGATGAATGTCTTGAGGATGTTGATTCGCTTCTTGTATGGGAATGTTTTTTTGAGATGCTTCATCTTATGGGCCATACACTTAGACGTGTCACTCCACCAGATCCAATTGAAAATTTTGAGGGAGAAGATTTTGAGGACAAGGACTCTATGTTCGAATTGTTTTCCAATATGGAATCTTTCTATTTGTGTGATCCGCTTCCCATACTACTTGAAAAATCTGTGGGAAGTGATTCTATTTTTCTTGGATCCCAATGGGACTTGTCCCCCTGTGCACTCTAATCCCTCATTATCCCCTTAAATTTTTTAATTGGTGATGGTTCATTTTTTAACATTTGCTCATGCCTTCCGTTGTTCAAACGGAATTCTTATTTTTCGGGAGGCATGCATCCTAATGAGGGTACACTATTAATCCCTCAAAGTCAAATTGTATTTTGGGTGGACCCTCATATTTTTTGACTTCTACTATATGAGTTATTAGAATTTCAAATCGTAGGTTGTACATAATTACTTTTATTCTTTTTTTTTTTTTTTTTTTTTATAGTTTAGAGTAATTAGTTATAGTTTTTGTTATTCTTTTTGTTATGCTTGGTTCTAACATGTTTTGTAGATTCAATGGATTCGCACTCATCGGGGATCGCTCCATTTGGGTAATATCTTTCTTTTCCTCTCTTTATGTTGTGTTCTTGATTCGCATTGAGGACAATGCAACATTTAAGTTAGGGGGTGTGGGATATTCTTCCCATTTATTGTTTAGATTCATTGATTCGATCACATGTTCTTTCCAAGTGTGTTTTTTTTTTTTAGAAAAAAAAAAATTGGAAAATGTTGAAAAGCCAAAAATATTTTTGTTCAAAATAAATAAAAATTGGAATTTAAAATTTTAAAAAATATCACCTTTATTCTATTTAAAGTCTCAAATTGTTAACAATCATAATGCACTAAGCCAAAATTGATCGAAGATGGAAATTGAAAGAAATTTGACGACTTAACGAATAAGTGTGGAGATTGATTAAACCCGGTGAGATGTTGAGTCTTTCAATTTTTTATGAGTTTTTAAATCAATCCGAGTTTATGATTAACTCAAAGTTCTTTTCAGCGTTTTAATAAGTCGTCGATGATCTCAATCCTTTGTTTTGATCGGTTATGGGAAATGTGTGAAATGTTATCTCAAAATTCGTGCTGAATATATCTCTAAACTTAATTAATCTCGAGATGCATATGGTAATGTGATTAGCAATTTGGACAATGAAGTAGGCCATCGTTTGTTACCCAAAAATATTATCCATAAAAAAATGTGAAAAATTATCCCTTTGCAACCCAATTTGAGCCTAATAAAATATTTTCCTTTCGTTTGATAACCCGAAAAACCCAAATAGCCCGGAATTGTGAAAATCGAATATTCATCAAGTAAATCCAAATTGTGCAATAAAAAGGGGCAAGGAAGAAAAAAATAAATATGCTCAACAAAAATAGCAAGAAAAGAAAAAAAAATAGTGAAAAAAAAATGAAAATAGAAAAAAGAAAGAGAAAAATGAGCAAATGCCCGAAAAATCACTAATGGACGTCATAAGGACATTTTCCAATTCCGAACATTCCGTCCATTTCCATTTTTACCCTTTATACTTTATAACCCGAAAAGTCCTAACCGAGTCCGAATGGCAAAATTAATTACTGCATGGAGAGCTAAGACATGAAAAGATAATACAAGAGATTAAAATGGTGTGATTAAGAGATGATGTTTCCCGTTTCCTAATAACTGTATTCCGATGATGAGATCTTTTCACCATATATTTCCTTCTTTTCAATTTTGTATGCGTGAATTTGTGTCCATTATATTTACTCTTTATATCATGCATACCGAGAGAAAATAACCACAATCCGAGTGATTCGTTCGTGAGTGCATCCGTAAGAATTTGAATCAAAACGAATTTTTAGAAAGTAACGTAATGCTCAATCGGTGGAAATTTGAGGTTTAATTTTTGGCTTTGCACACACACACACTATGGTTTGAGACAGTTGAATATGAGTTGGTGGTGATTATTTTTCGAAAAGTTTAAATTGTACAATTTTTAAGTATTTTGATATTTATTTGAGTCAATAAAGAATTTTGTGGGTGTATTCACTGCAAACCCTCACGAGACAAAACTCGTCCTACTAGGGTAACCTAGGGGTTTAAAGGCTTGTTGCATACGCTAAATGCAATCGCTTGCCCGCGAAAAGGTATTCTATCCCAATAAAATGATTTTCAAGAGTTAAGCCTTGATAGGATTCATTTACATTGCTCGGGATGCGCAAAGTTCTATGTTAGGGGGTGTGATTAGGCACATATTCTTCACATTTATCCCCTTAATTTCGGTATTTTTATGATCCCGTGCAGTGTAAATAGATTGAATTTGTCTCGTATTTATGCTACTAACCCCTTTTGGAAAGTATTTTGTGTTTTGTGTATTTCTCATGTGTTTTACAGGTATTTCATGCAAGTTAGTGCGAAGGAGAACTCAAAACAGTGAAAGAAACCAAGAAATGGAGAGTTGAAGGGCATTTTCGTAATTTTTCAGCCTTAGTCCGGAGGTGGGGCCAACTAGAAAGTTGAAGATCTCTGAATTACAAGAACACTGGAAAAAATGGCACCTCAATCCGAGTTACGGTGAAGAAGTTACGATGTTTTGAAGTTGCACGATAATGGACCGGTCCGGTCATGCGAAATCCAGGCAATTAATTATGCATTTAATGCAGTGCAACTCTTGGAAAACTTGTGCCACAAGCGAAATTTGATGCCAAATTCGTGCAACTTGGTGCTATAAAAGACCAAGCCCTACCTCATTTTCAAGAGGAGTTGAATTCTAGAGAGAGGGAGATAAATTCTAGAGAGTAGAATAGAATTTTAGAGAGAGAAAGTGAGATTTTAGAGAGTTTTCTTAGTTTTTCTTTACATAGAAATTTTCATAAACTCTAGTTTGTAAGGTTGAAGAAGAAGAATTTTTCTGGATTCAAGTTCATCTCTTTTCCCTATTGCTGAATACAAGTATCAATTTTTCATTCTCTTATTTATTCTTTACTTTATTTCCAATTTAATTCTCAATTCTTTTGCAATTTGTTAACAATGTTTGTTAGATCCATAATTCCATATATTGTTATGAATTTGCTTTCTCATAAAACCATGTTTAGTTAAGTTTTTTTTAGGGTTGGGATGCATGAACCCATCCCAATGTAAATTGCTTATGTAGAAAATAGAATTTAAATTAAAAATTTGAAAGAGTCGTGCGAGACAATTTTACAACCATTGTAGATCTTTTAATCTCTCTTGCCCTAGGTACTTGGGATGTTTAAGAATATGATGTGCGTAAAATTATTTATCACCGCTTTATATTTATCTTTGATTTCATATGATGCGGGCTAGTTCCCTCATATATGTAATGCTTAGGATCTATAAAGGCTGGATTCATTCAAATTTATAATTTACAATTCTAGGTTTCTATACGGTAAATTACTAGGGTTAGGGGGATTGTATTCCAACCTACTTTCTCATTCATCTTAATTAATTTAATTTCTTTATTTACCTATTTTTTTTCCCTTTTCAACCATCATCATCTTTTTCATTTTTTCTTTAGAAGTAATAAATCAATTAAATTCTATCAACCATTCCCTGTGGATTCGATACCCAGACTCGCCACTATACTCCTTAAGAAGGGTAGTTACAAGTTTAGGTTTTTTTGTATTGAGGTTGGAAGCCGATAACAACGACTAGCGTATTACACGGACGCTCGGTTTTCCACTCAATCATTGAGCTTCTTAATTTTTTTTTCCATTGTACCCTCCACTTTAGCCAGTGACTTTATTTATCCTCTCCCGCGTCATTATCCATTTTACATGTTAGTCTAGTGCAAAAAAGTTGGATGTATATGTTTGTAAATGTTTTATGTGCATTTGAGATTCTTTCATCGAAAAAATCTCTAAGGATATTAATTAGGATCAAATACCAAAAAGTCCCTCAGACATTTTCTAATACACATTTAGTCCAAGCCTTCTATTTTGTACCAAAAAGTCCCTTATTCTCTTATCTTTAAAGGTGCGCGCCAACGGCATGGTGAAGGACTTTTTGGAGCAAAATAAAAAGGCTTGGACTAAACATGTATTAAAAAATGTTTGAGGGACTATTTGGTATATGCCCCTATTAATTAATAATTTCCTTTGAATTATTTCATCAAATGTGTTGAATTAAATTATTTTTCATTTATGACATATAAAAAATACACTTGAATAGAAAATTTTCTCTTTTGTAATTACGTATTTTGGAAATTTTCACTTTTTCGCAATTACGTACTTTGGAAATTTTTACCGTGCCTTCAGGCACAGGCATACGCTAGTGTATATATATATATATACAGGATGTAAAATATTTTTCTTCATGCTTTTAGGACAACCAATAATTCTTTTGTAAGAATGATCCTTCTTTTTTATTTTTTCATAATACTTCAATCACATGTACGTGCTGCATTAGTCCCATACGAGGTGTTGGTGCCTCTCACGGGGCCGTTTGAGGGGTGTTTTAGGATTTCTCCCTCTGACGGCATGTTTTTAAGCCTAAGTCTCGATATTCTCAAATTATCATCGTGTTCTCAAACTGGGGGTCATGTGACCACGCGGTTAGTTCTTACGAGCTGCATGGGGCCGTTTTGGGGGATGTTTCGAGATTTCTTCCTCTAACGCCATGTTTTCAAGCACAAGTCTAGATATTCTAAAATTCTTGTTGTGTTCTCAAATGAGGGGTCCCGTGACCACACGATCAGTTCCTACGAGTTGCATTGGTCTCGTGTGAGGTGTTGGTGCCTCATACAGGGCCGTTTGGGCCGTGTTTCGGGGTTTATCCCTCTAACGACATGTTTATGTTTTTAAGTCTAAATCTACATATTATCAAATTATCAACGTGCGCTCAAACTACGGGTCCGGTGACCACACGATTAGGTCTTACGAGCTGCATTGGTCCCATGCGAGGTGTTGGTGCGTCTCACGGGGCCGTTTGGGAGGTGTTTTGGGGTTTCGCCCTCTAACGTCATGTTTTTAATTCTAACTCTAGATATTCTCAAATTATCATTATGTTCTCAAACTGGGGGTCCCATGACCACGCGGTTAGTTCTTATGAGCTGCATTGGTCCCGTGCGAGGTGTTGGTGCCTCTCTAGGGGTTGTTTGGAGGGTGTTTCGGGGTTTCGCCCTATAATGACGTGTTTATGTTTTCAAGCCTAATAGATATTTTCAAATTATCATCGTGTTCTCAAATCAGGCAGTTTCTATGAGCTGGATTGGTCACGTCCGAGGTATTGGTGCCTCTCACGGGACCGTTTGGGGGGTGTTTCGAGTTTTTTTACTTATAACGACATGTTTATGTTTTTAAGCATAAGTATAGATATTATCATATTATCGGCATGTTCTCAAACTGGTGGTCCCGTGATCACGCGGTTAGTTCATATGAGCTGTAATGGTCCCGTACGAGGTGTTGGTGCCTATCACCCGACCATTTAGGGGGTGTTTCGGGGTTTCGCCCTCTAACGACATGTTTAGACTAAGTCTAGATATTCTCAAATTATCACCGTGCTCTCAAACCGGGGGCCCGTGACCACACGGTCTGTTCCAACGAGCTGCATTAATTCCGTACGAGGCTTTGGGGGCTCTCACGGGGCCGTTTGGGGGGTATTTCGAGGTTTCTCCCTCTAACTACATGTTTTAAATCCCAAGTCTTGATATTCTCAAATTATCATTGTGTTCTCAAATAGGGGGTCCCGTGACCACGCAGTCAATTCCTACGAGATGCATTATTCTTGTGCGAGGTGTTGGTGCCTCTCATGGGGCCGTTTGGGGGGTGTTTCGGGGTTTTGCCCTCAAACGCCATGTTTTCAAGCATAAGTTTAGATATTCTCAAATTATTGACGTGTTCTCAAATCGGGGGTCCCGTGACCACGCGATCAGTTCTTACGAGCTGCATTGGTCCCGTGCGAGGTGCTGGTGCCTCATATGGGGCCGTTTGGGTCGTGTTTCAGGGTTTCTCCCTCTAATGACATGTTTATATTTTTAAGCCCAAGTCTAGATATTCTTAAATTATCATTGTGCTCTGATATCGAGGGTCCCGTTACCACGCGATTAGTTCATATGAGCTGCATTGGTCCCGTGCGAGGTATTAGTGCTTCTCACGGGGCCGTTTGGGGGGTGTTTCGCCCTCTAATATCATGTTTTTAGCCTAAGTCTTAATATTCTCAAGTTATCATCATCTTCTCAAACCGGGGGTCCCGTGACCACGCGACAAATTCCTACGAGCTGCATTGGCCCCATGCGAGGTGTTGGTGCCTCTCACGGTGCCGTTTGGGGGGGTGTTTAGGGGTTTTGCCCTCTAACAACATGTTTATGCTTTTAAGCCTATGTCTAGACATTCTTAAATTATCACCGTGTTCTCAAATCGGGGGTCTCGTAACCACGCAATCAGTTCCTATGAGTTTCATTGGTCCCGTGCGAAGTGTTGGTGCCTCTTATAGGGCCATTTGGGGGGTGTTTCAGGTTTTCTCCCTCTAACGTCATGTTTATGTTTTTAAGCCTAAGTCTAAATATTATCATATTATCATCATGTTATCAAACTGGGGGTCCCATGATCGCGCGGTTAGTTCTTACGAGCGACATTGGTCTCCTGCGAGGTTTTGGTGCCTCTCATCGGGCCGTTTGGGGGGTGTTTCGGGGTTTGGCCCTCTAACGACATGTTTATGTTTTAAGCCTAAGTCTAGATATTCTCAAATTATCACAGTGCTCTCAAATCGGGGACCTGTGACCACGCTGTTTGTTCCTACGAGCTACATTGGTCCCATATGAGGTGTTGGTGCCTCTCACGGGGCCGTTTAGGGGATGTTTTGGGGTTTCGCCCTCTAACGACATGTTTTTAAACTTAAATGTAAATATTCTCAAATTATCATCGTGTCCTCAAATCGGGAGTCCCGTGACCACATGATCAGTTCCTATGAGCTGCATTATTCCTGTGGGAGGTGTTGGTGCCTCTCATGGAGCCGTTTGGAGGGTGTTTCAGGGTTTCTCCCCCGAACGCCATATTTTTAAGCATAACTCTAAATATTCTCAAATTATCATTATGGTCTTGAAACGGGGGTCTTGTGACCACGCAGTCAGTTCCTATGAGCTGCATTGGTGCCGTACGATGTGTTGGTGTCTCATACGGGGCCGTTTGGGTCTTGTTTAGGAGTTTCTCCCTCTAACGACATGTTTATGTTTTTAAGCCTAAGTATAGATATTCTCAAATTATCATCGTGCTCTAAAACTGGGGGTCCCATGACCATGCGATCAGTTCCTATGAGCTGCATTAGTTCCGTGCGAGGTGTCGGTGCTTCTTACGGGGCCGTTTGGGGGTATTTCAGTGTTTCACCCTTTAACGTCATGTTTTTAAGCGTAAGTCTAGGTATTCTCAAATTATCATCATGTTCTCAAATCGGGGGTCCCGTGAGACCATGCGGCCAGCTCCTACATGCTGCATTGGTCACGTGCGAGGTGTTAGTTCCTCTCACGAGGCTATTTTGAGGGGTATTTTGGGGTTTCACCCTCTAACGACATGTTTATGTTTTCAAGACAAAGTCTAGATATTCTCAAATTATCTTCATGTTCTCAAAATCAGGGGTCTCCTGACCACGCGATCAGTTCTTACAAGTTTCATTAGTCCCGTGTGAGGTGTTAGTGCCTGTCACGGGGATGTTTGGAGGGTGTTTCAGGGTTTCCCCCTCTAACGACATGTTTATGTTTTTAAGCTTAAGTCTAGATATTCTCAAATTATCTCCGTGCTCTCAAATCAGGGTAAAACGCGGTCAGTTCCTACGAGTAACATTGGTCCCGTGCGAGGTGTTGGTGCCTCTCATGGGGCCATTTGGGAGGTATTTTGGGCTTTCACCCTTTAACACCATATTTGCCAATGCTAAGTGTATATATTCTCAAATTATCATCGTGCTCTCAAACCGGGGGTCCCACGAACACGCGTCAAGTTCCTACGACTTATATTGGTCCCGTGTGACCACCCTCATACACCATGTTTTCAAGCCTTAGTGTGTAATACCCCGTAATTTTAAATGACTTTTAAAATGGGTTATATTTTAAATTAATGGATTAATTGGATTTTATTGTTAATTAATTCATTCGGGATTTATCCGGACGGTGGATATTAAAATGGATGATTCTGAATATTACTTAAAGATATTTAGGTAATATATGAATGTGATGTCATTGATATGACTGTATGATATAAATTCGGTAATTTATATTTTTAGTCAGACACGGTATGGGACGTGTCGGGACTAGTTTATTAAATTAAAAAGGAAATTTATTTTCTATCGACCTTATAGTCATTTCGACCGCGTCGTTGCGTCCGGAAGGTTCGAAATAGTCAGAAAAGTCTATTTGGATGTTAATTTTGAGTCTCAGGTCATTTGGAAATGAATAGACAACCCGAAAGGGCATTTTGGTCATTTTTCTTGGGGGGAAGAATAGTGATTTCGGATTTTGGCCTATTATAAGTATAGTTAGATTAAGTGTATGTGGGTTATTCATCTCCTCTACACAAAATATAGAAGTCATCTTCCTAGAGAGAGTGAAAGGGTACTTGGGAAGGGAAAAGCCTACTTGGGAAGGAGAAGAACAAGAACCAAGGTTCACCACCACCAACCACCACCGGAGTTTGACCGGAGAAGGGACAACCAATTGAGATATACTACACCAAAGGATCAGACCTTCAGTAAAGGCAAGTGTTTGATAATGGCAATTTAAGTTCGTATATTGTCCATGTTAGAATAGTATGAAAAGAGAAGATTATTCATGTTTGGAAGAAATAATGGAGTATTAAATGGATTTCTGGAAAACTGAAATGATATAGGAATTTAACTCATGTTTTAGGATGATATTAATCCACGAAATAGTCATGAATCTGTTGAAGAAATTATGAAAACCATTGATGTGTTCTTGAAGATGATATGTTGATAAATTTCTGGAAATAAGGAGATAAACATGCTTTTTAATCCAATCCCTTGATGATTCTAGGATGTTTAGAGTATTGGAAATCGTTCATATATGTTGATATATCATGTAGTAAAGATTATAAGTCATTTGGGATGTTTAGATGAAGGTTTAAATGATCATAAGTTGCTAAACCCGTAGTTGCAGAAAATGCAGAAAACCAGGCTGTGACCTGAGGGATCGATCGATCGACCCCTGCCTTCGATCGGTCGACCTCACCAGAATATGTAAAGTTGTTTCTTTTTAAATGTTGATTCTTATCCCAAACCTTTTGTGGATCTTTGGTGATTATTATTTGGATATTATGGGACTTAGAAAATATCAGTAAACCCTTGATAAGATTTGAATTAATTTGATTTAGATTCAAGTGATTAAAATGTTGAAAATTATATCGAATGGAATTTCAGTTGCTAGATTCATTTGTTAAATTATAAATGGAGATGTATGAGGATTTAAGATAGGACCAGTAGGGGTGATTGAATATAAAACCTGGGTATCCTTAAGTTTACAAGAGGGTTTAATCCAAAGTGAAAGAAGACGTGTTTATAAGAGATTTGAAACTATCGATTTTAACCTTAATTAAAAGGAGAACTAAACTTGTAGTAATTCGGGAGAAATGATGTTATGGACCAGTAGGATATTAGTGAATTCTTACTGAATATATGTTGAGGAAAAACCTATTTAAATTTGTGTATTGAGTGAGGGTAGCCTTAGGGTTACAATTTGAACATCAAGGACTGAGTTTAAGCTCAATATTGATTTCGCAAGGACGGAGTGCAATACAAGAGCGTAGTGGTGTGTCTCATGGATAGAGATGGGAGTTTAGAACACATTTGGTTGAAAGAAGGTATGAGGTTATCCCAATCACATAGTTGAAGTTGTCGGACCTCCTCGATCGACAAACTTAAGTAGTAGTGTATTGGAGGGGTTCCTTGTTTGGATTTTGCTTTGCGAGACGCTCCGCTCATGAACCTTAACGACGTCGGGAGTGGAGAGATGTTATAGGATGCGAGGATAATTAAATTATGAAGTAAAGATATGATATTTTAATACGTGGAATTTAAAAGAGATATAATGCTACGTATGGGAAATATCTTAGGGTAGTGATAATTACCTTATTGATATTATATTATAGGTATGATAATACCTATTTGATTGATTGATGATTTATGTGTATGACATACCTAGCTTACTTGCTATCGGTGGGAGGTTTGCGCGTGAGGGCAGTCATATCCTGATGAATCCATGGGATCTTTGATTTGTCGCTCGAGAACATATGTCTATGAAAGACTTATCGGGGAGTTGATAAGTCCGCTGACTGTGGGTACGTAGGTATGTGCGTGACCCATGGATACGAGAACTATGTTCGCCTCCAATTTGTTTGTTGTTGTTTGTGGTTCGTGGAATCTTACCGAACCTTTAGTCCCCTATTCGGCGACCTGCGATGATGGGACATGATAACAGAGTAATGCATTGCACCGCAGCTGTGACTCGGGGTGCCGTATTATATATGAATATATATATATGTATAATGGATTAAATGATTGAATGGATATATTGTGGTTAAATCTATCTACGGTGATAATTGTAGATAACGATGAATAGAGAAAGATAATGGAATTAAGTTAATGAATGTTTATGCTTATAGAATTGAAAAGCTTAACTCATGTTAATGAGAAACGATTCATATTAATGAGTAATGATTCATGTTAATGAGAAACTAATCATATAAAGAGATTTTCTTCCCTGATTTTCTCTCGGCAGTAAAATCACAGCCCAAAGTTCCGTAATCCAAGCCAAACTATCTTTTACTAACATGGTATTTAAGGTAGTGTTAAGCAATGTGGCTATGAAAAGTTAACAAACACTGAGATGACAATGGATCAGCCCACAAAAGTTAATAATCTCGCAGCTACTGCCACTTCTAAGTTTCAAAACTCGGCTTTAGGGTTCAAAAGATGGGGGAGGAAAACGCCATTTATTAGATATGGTCTTCCTATGATTTCACTTACCGTGTTTGGGGCACTTGGCCTGGGTCATCTTTTGCAAGGCAGCAAGGATATTGCTAAAGTGAAAGATGACCAGGAGTGGGAGATCATTGAGACAAGAAAAGCACTGTCGAAAACAGGACCTGTGGATGCGTATAAGCCAAAAAAGATTTCATTGGAAGAGGAGCTAACGGCTATGCAAAAGAAGGTTGACATAAACAATTACGAATTTAAGAAAATTCCTAAGCTGAACGAGGGCAAAGCCGACTAGAATAAATATATATATTTTTTTCCTGGTCTTTGTGTCCCTGTAGTTTTTTTTAATAATTTTTTGTTAGGGCTCTTGGATTTTCTTTTTTCATCAAAGTAGTACCAGTTTACATGTTTGGCAACTTCCCTATCTTCACACTCAGCTATACTAAGAATGACTTGCATGATAAGGTCTGAATGAATATCTGGCATTTTTGCCTGTAAGTTCTTTGATAAATTAGTTGCACATTTGGTTACCAATGCTGCTAAGACAATTTTTTTACTATTTTTTTTTTCTATGCAAAAGTTAAATCCAATAATAATTTTGATTTAGTTTAAAAAAAAAAAAATCATATAAAGAAGAAATGTAAATGAATAATAATGTGACGTATGGTATGGGACATACAGGGATTATGATATGGAAATGGAATCATATGATGGAAATTAGAAAAGAGGAACCATTAACTAGGAGGTTAATAGGAAACGTTAAGTGTGCACTCTAGTTGAGAGGTGAGAATAGCAAGTGAGAGTTGGATCTAACATGTACATAATAAATGCTTTATTGCACTTGTTAAATACTTGCTGTTTTAAAAATCATCTACACATTCGGGCTCTGACCCGCTTCCTTGCATATTTTCTCTTCTATTGTATCTCTATATCAGGTGTCCAGTAACAGGGACGCCAACCTTAGCGGATTTTGACAGGCTATGGATTTATGGAGTTTTGCTTAGACGCCTATCTTCATTTGATTCACATTATTCTTAGTTAGGGCATGTCGCCCAAAGGATTTTCAGTTATCTTTTCTATCGAGGTCAAATACTATTGTATTCGGGTCTTTTTAATACAATTGTTATTGATGGGATTACTGTAATGGATTAATATTATTTGGGAATGTTGATTCCAATTTCATTTAAATTCTTTTGTGTTATTTATTGGGTTATCAGTGTTGTAGAATAAAATGTGTTGTGTTATTCTTAAACTAAAAATGGTTTTGTTGAAATTTAAATTTGGAAAGTTTTTTAACACCAGCTTAATTGGGTATTGGGTGAGTTGTAAATGTTTTCGACAGTGATGCTAAGAATGAGCCAACTGTATATTCTGTTTTAATTTGGTATGGGACTGGCCACCCGGTATTTAATTAGGCGGGGTGTTACAGGTGGTATCAGAGCATCAGGTTCTAGTGTCCTTTAGGATCTGTACGGCTTACTGTGTTTTCAGCTTAGCGTTCTTTGATGTAGAGCCCTATGAGTAGGATTATTGCTTTTCTATTTACGCCTACAAGGGTACGATGACTGCGGCCGAAGTTGCTGCAATTATCACTCAGGCAGTCAATGCAACTTTAGCTACTGTTCAGCAGGCTCCAGCACCGACACCGGTTGTGCCACCCGCGCAAGGGCAAGTGTTTCCTACTGCATGGGAACGAGCGATGGGATGCCTTTCAGAAAGCGCACCCACCTGAGTTTCAGGGAGGATCAGATGTTGTGACTGCTAGCCAATGGAAGAAAGATATCCAACAACACTTGAGAATGATTGAATGCACTGAGGTTCAACGTCAAATACTAGCCACATTCAGGCTAGTAGGGGCAACTTTGCAATGGTGGGAAGCTACGACCACTATGGAGGAGAGGGACATAATGACTTTCCACGACTTTTGGATACGGTTTGATGGGAAGTATTTTCCTTCCGCCATCCAGACAGAGATGAGGCGGAAGGTACTTGATTTGAAACAGGGAGAGAAAACTGTGGTGGAATATGAGGAAGAGTTTACGCGATTAACTAATTTGGTACCAGCTGAAGTACCTACTGAGGAGAGGAGAGTCCTAATGTTCACTGATGGGTTGAACTATAAAATTCGCCAACATTTATTGGGGAATCTTTCATTACGTACGTATGGCAGATGAGGGCCATTGGACGGATAGCGGAGATCGTACTTAAGAGGTTATGAAATATGTTCGAGTATGATGACCGTAGTCGAGGTCACCCCTATTATGGAAAAATTGAGGATTTTCATTAGTAGAAGTTCTTGAAATGCGGGAATTGTGTGTGTTACCTAACGAAGTCAATATATTCAAAGGCTTGGGCATATAGTGGAGTGTGGTTAGCTAGAACTGAAAATTTGGGCTAAAATTTTTCTTGACTCATCGGAGCAAGGTTATAATATTGGGAATCAACAACCATCACCCGCAAATGAGGGTATATTTCCTATCTAAGGAAGTATGAGGCGTATTGATTTTTGTAGTGATTGATATTGTGTGGGCAAAAGGGTTGTTAAACTTAGCCTATGGCATCGTTATTTACGTAGACTCACTGAGGGGTGTGGGACACCTATATATTACTTGTTATCACGTGGGTTTGATTTTTATGGGATTACTTACCTTGGGCATGTCCGAGCGTGATGTGACTATCGGCATGCATTGACTTGTGGTATATGAGAACATATGTCTGCATCTTGTCTTCTATAAGTGAGTAGATGCGTAGACTCTATTTGAAATCGAAAAACCAAATTTTTGTTTAAATCAATAAACCTGATATTTTTTATATAAACCAAAATTTATATTATTGACTAAGTACCTTAGGAGTTTCGATGACCGACTACTTTAGGAAGTAGTGTATCGGGGTGGTTCCTTGTTTGGATTTCACTTGCGAGACACCCCACGCATGAAACTAATAACCGTTGGGAGTCGAAATAAGTTAGGTCTTTGGGAGATAAGTTTATAACCTTTGCGAAACTTTTAATATTGAAAGCGGTACGAGAGGGTGTATGGGCGCCCTGGATGATTGGATTGTAGTATTTTTCATAATTGTGAAAAAGGTAAGTAATTGAGACTTCAGGATTTATTTGTTCAATACGAGAGGATCATTTTTCCCAAAGTTTGTCACGAGGACGGTATAGGGAAGATTAGGTAAAGTCTAAATTTGATTCAATTGAAACTATATGGTGAGGCTTGGCATATAACATCGATAGGAATTTTGTTAATGTACTGTATGGGCGGTACATCTTGGATTTCTTGCAATGTGAGATTTATACTCGGAGTTGATCTTACCAGTATGATTTATATTCCTGAATTTCGGGACGAAATTCGGATATAAGGGGGGAAGTATGTAATACCCCGTAATTTTAAATGACTTTTAAAATGGGTTATATTTTAAATTAATGGATTAATTGGATTTTATTGTTAATTAATTCATTCGGGTTTTATCCGGACGGTGGATATTAAAATGGATGATTCTGAATATTACTTAAAGATATTTAGGTAATATATGAATGTGATGTCATTGATATGACTGTATGATATAAATTCGGTAATTTATATTTTTAGTCAGACGCGGTATGGGACGTGTCGGGACTAGTTTATTAAATTAAAAAGGAAATTTATTTTCTATCGACCTTATAGTCATTTTGACTGCGTCGTTGCGCCCGGAAGGTTCGAAATAGTCAGAAAAGTCTATTTGGATGTTAATTTTGAGTCTCGGGTCATTTGGAAATGAATAGACAACCCGAAAGGGCATTTTGGTCATTTTTCTAGGGGGGATGAATAGTGATTTCGGATTTTGTCCTATTATATAATTTAAGGGTTAAAAATGTAAGTTTTTTAATGGAAACATTGTTATGTGGATTTATTCAAAATTATCAAAAGATAATTTTTACGCTTGTGGGTAATATTTATAATTAAAATTGGATATTTTTTTACTATATGAGAATGGTGTATATGTTGTATTTAAGTTTTATACATTGGTTTTGAGATTTGGGTTTAAAGTGTAATAGTTAGAAACCTTAGGGGTTTAAGTGAAAATTTTAAAAGTACAATTTATTTTCTTCCTCAGGGTTCATAAAAAGTACTTTCTAGATGACCAAACAAGGTAATGCAATATACCATTTCGACCAAAAAACTAAGACAAAAATATTGGAAAACAATCAAGATCATTGGGTCAACCACATGCTTTCTCGCGCTGATTTAAAATTATCATGCCCTAATTAAATCCTGCGCGAGAGAGAGGGGTACTTTTCATCTTCAACTTCCCTATTTGACCAATGGTTTGACCAATTTTTTTACCGTAATTAACTCAAGTTACAAAACACTTCAGCCTTCGATTCCTTAATGGATATAGTCTAAAATTTTGAGAGTAGTAACAAAAATTATTTTTATGGCTTGAGGTGGACTATATCGAGTTATTGGTTTTCGGGTAAAAAGATGAAATTTGTCTAATGTTTTTGAGATTCAAGATTGGAATTTGAACAACGGGGTTGATCGAACTACGTTGTTTTTTCGGTGATTGTGTACTAAAACTTATGATTTTGATTTCTTAATGTTTTATGCCCAAATTGAAAATCTTTTCTTTTACCTGCTAAATTGAATTAATACTGAAATAAAACATTACACCTAAGTTCCTTTGACCCAAAGCTTTCTCTCATCTTGAAACTAGTTCAAGACGAAAAGTGTGGATTCAACCATCGGAGTTCAATCTTTAATAGTGGTTTATGGTTTTCAAGCCTTTTCAGTGCTATATACATAGTATAAATACAATATAAAATAATTAAATGAATCTATACTATAATAGAAAATTAACTAAATCCTTACATGCAATAAAACTACATGAAATCATAGTATACCAAATTTGCTCAAAATTAAGCTTCAAATTTTAAATGTATTGTTGTGTATTTTTTACTGCTAAGTGTTGGGGTTTATACAGTACCTGGGGTGAGGATTTGATTGTGAAAAGATAGGTGGGTTTCAACAAGGTTTAAATTTGTTTTAGTTTAGGAGAATTGTATTGGTATGTGTGTTTCATGTGTTGTCTTGTGTGGACCTCACAGGGATTCCATCATGTCAAAGACTGCCGTTTTTAAAGTTTAAAAATTAGTTTTTGGTCCTTGTATTCTTAGGTGTTTGCGTTTAAGGTTTTATGCATAATTTATAGGAAGGTTTGGGGATTTCAAGTGTAATTTATTAAAATTTCATGATAGACTCTTGTAAATATTGTAATTATGATGAATATTATTGAGTCTTGATGCATGGTTTGGTCTTTAAGATGATTTAAGGCTTTAAAAAGAAACTTTTGAAACTTTTTGGGGCAAAGTTAGAAATTTCAATGGTTAAGTAGGGTTATTTCTAGTTCTTGTAGGATATATTTCAAAATTTATTATCCCTTCTATGCCCTAAAGTCTTATGGTATCAATTATTGATACACGTCTTCCATAAAATGACTTTGACGTGAAGAACCCTATAGTTGGTTAAAGTACAAGGTATTACAAGAATAAGCATCCATTAAGGAGATAAACTCGTGACTAGTAGTAGAATCCCCCAAAGTATCGATTTGGGGTAATGGGTAACAATCCTTAAGCAAAATTTATTCATATCAATGAAGTCTACATACATCCTCCATTTCTTGTTGGGATTAGGGACCAACATCAGATTGACTAACCATTCTAAAAATTGCACCTCTTAGATGGATTTGGCCTCTAAGATCTTTTTGACCTCTTCGGCTACAACATTATTTCTTTTAGGGACAAAGAACTTATTCTTCTAGCATATCGGAATATGACTTAGGTCCACATTGAGGTGGTGGATCATGACCTTAGGGTCTACAATGATTATATTTGAGTGGCTTCAGGGAAACAAATCTCTATTTTCCTTCAAGAACTGGACCAATTCCTCTATAGGGAGGAGTTGAGGCAAACTCCAATTTGGACAACCTTAGTTAGATTAGTCTCATCAATGCAAATGGTGGTTAAAGCCTCAATAGGCTCACCTCTATTTTTTTTTCATCTCTTTAATTCAAGGTATAAGTGGTAAAAATCATATTGGTATTTAGTCAGCACAATAAAAACCGATCACACTAAAAACATGAACAATACAATAAGAACATGATGTACAGTACACCAAAAAGGTCAAATTGGCACCCTTCAGCCAGTCAGACTTGTCACGGTCATTGACTGTGATAAAAAAATACGCTTTTTTTTATCACGATCAATGATCGTGATAAGTCCATGACAAATACTTATCACGGTCAATGACCGTGACAATTGTTCTTGTCACGGACCTGTCACGGTCAATGACCGTGATAACCTTATAAGTTGTCACGATCAAAGATCGTGAAAGGTCCGTGACAATTTTCGCAGTAAAAAAACCCTTGCCCTCCTTTTTTTCCCACCACTTTGTTTCCCTCCACTTTCTCTCTCTCTCTCTCTACTTTCAGGTTGGTCTCTCTCTCTCTCTCTCTCTCTCTCTCTCTCTCTCTCTCTCTCTCTCTCTCTCTCATTTGTATATATATGTGCGTGTGTGTGTATATGTGTGTAAATCTGTGTGTGTGTATGTGTGTATGTGTGTGGGTGGGTGTGCATGTGTGTGGTGGGGGGGAGGGGGTAGGGGGTAGGGCTGGGGGTGGGGAGAGGGTGTATGTGCGTGTGTGTGTGTATATATGCGTACGTGTGTGTCTATATGCGTGTGCATGTGTGTGTATATGTGTGTGTGTGCGTGCGTGTGTGTGGTGTGGGGAGGGGGTGGGGCTGTGTGTGTGGTGGGGGAAGGGGGTGGGGCAGGGGTGGGGGTGGGGCTGTGTGTGTGTGTGTGTGGTGGGGGAAGGGGGAAGGGCAGGGGGAAGGAGGCAGGGCTGGGGGTGGGGAGGGGGTGGGGTGGGACGAGGGGGTGGGGTTGTGTGTGTGTGTGGTGGGGCAGTGGTTGGGGGGGGGGTTGTTGTTGTTGTAGATTGTTGATTTTTTTTTATTAAATTAGTAAATTAATAAATTAATAGTTGGTTTTAAATTAGTAAATTAATAATTAGTGCCCCTTTCATATGCAAGTAGGATAGCTTTAATGATGATATACTTATAAGATATGATGAAATGAATTAATTGAGTAGATGAATTAGAAGGAGTACGGGATACACATTTATTATTGCTGTTGCTTTTGGATTATAGTGGATCGATGTTGGGTTGGTTAAGTTTAGAAGTGGCATGACCACTGAATTATTGTCCATATGGGGGTGGGATTTTTCAACTTTTTTCTAAAATTCCTTTATATCACGAACAATATATATAGTATGATAACTAAATGAAACATACTTGAAATTACATATAGTGAGCATAGATACTAGCCTTCTAGTTCTTATGCGTACGCATTCAATAGCCCTTAGACCCGTTCGGGAGTCATTATATTTCAATTTATATTTATAATTTCCTTTTGTTTTGTATTTGTTTGACAGGAACAATTCAACCTGCCCCCAAATCTCCGCGATTCCATTATAGAGCAGTTGAGGGAACAACAAAAGACATGGAAAAATGAATTTGCGGGCCCGGTACTTTGGGAAGACCCCTGACTTCATTCTTAGACTACGTGAGAACGTCCCACTAAAGGATCCGATCACATTGGCACAATGGAAAAAATTCATCGATAATGAAATCGAGGATCGAAAATTGGCATCTCGCCAATCGGGGAGGAAAAATCGGGTGAAAAAGGCGGATGTACCCTACTCCGACCGGACGTCTTACGCCAAGGTGGAGCACAGGATGGTAAGTTTTTATTTTTCTATAATTATAGTTTTATATTATTCTGCATTATTTTATTTTGCGTTACTAATTTTGCATTATTTTATTTCAGGAGACGGGGAGTGGGCCTGAGGGTAGGCCACATAGGCTCGATGCCTATGTGGAAATTCAGACGAAGAAGGGCAAGGACAAGGAGGTGTCCCCGAGCGTCGCGAGCACGATTGTAAGTTATAAGTGTTTAGTTTTTATTAATTACTAAGTAAATTTTTATATTTACTTAATCAACTAATTGTGTGCTTTTTGTCATTTCAGCCAAAGCTGAAGGAAGTGCATGAGTCGCAGTCTGATGCCGATAAGGCATCTTTGTCTACAGACGCACTCAACCAAGTGATCGGCGCTGATCGCTAGGGGAGGACTAGTGGGTGAGATCGCGGGTGGGGAAGTCTAGGATCACCGGAATGTAGATGAGCAATATCGGGTTGGCTCATCATGTGGGCACGCATAACGAGAAGCTATCAAGGTCGGAGGCGATGGTTCTGGATATGTACGCCTTCATGAAGCATTCAGTGGGTAAAGGCAAGGGGAAGGGGAAGGATAAGAAGAAGGCAATGGAGGAGGAGGTGGACGAGGACGAGGACGAGGACGAGGACGAGGACGAGGACGAGGACGAGGACGAGGACATGGACGTCACTGCTTCATCGCCGATACGCGCCGACTCACTGCATAATGATGATCCAGTTCCCATTTTGACTCCCGTCGAGCGGCCTATGACAACACTCGGTTGGCCGATCATGTTCTTACTCGACATATATGATGGTCTGCCGATAGGGAGGGGGTTAAGGGACCCGACATTCTTTCTGGGTATGCTGGTTAATGGACGTCCCCTTCAAGACATTGAGGCCAGGGTGCTCGTCACACATGTGATTACCGAAAAGGAGAACTCCGTATTGTGGTTGCGCGAAAAATTAGGCGTGATGCATATTGAGGGATGTCTCAATGCGTATATCGTTTGGCCTATTTTCCTCCTCCGATCTACCCCAGACTCTGTGCAGTGACATTATTTGTATCTATTTTATTTGGACACTTGGATTATATTTGTATTGTTTTGATTTGTTACATTTTGGTTTGGATATGAATTGTATTTTTATTTTATTTGGATATGGAATTATATATATGCGATGATTTGGTGTATTCTTTCTATTTTATTTGGATATATGCTGTTTGAACAGGTACAATTTTGCTATAACAGGTACAAATATACTGCTGGGAGTGGCAGTGGCCATACTGGCCAGCAGATTTTTTTTTTTATTTCTGCACAGAATTGTCACGGTCATTGACCGTGACAAGTCCTTGATAATAAACTTGTCACGGTCCTGTCACGATCAATGAATGTGTCAACTCTTCGAAATGTATCACTATCTTGTCACGGTCATTGATCGTGACAACACCGTGACAAGTTTATTATCAAGGTCAATGACCGTGACAGGATCGTGACAATCTAAATAACTTATCACGGTCAATGATTGTGATAAGTCTGTGACAAGAAAGTTATCACCCCCATAATTGTCACGGTCATTGACCTTGAGAAGTTTGACTTCTCACGGTCAATGACTGTGACAATTCGACAGTTTTGGTGTAGTGGTACATTGTTTGGTAATGTTCCAACATCTAAGGGTGTTTCTCTTCTCTTTATTAATCGTGACTTTATCACAAAGATTACGTGTCCCTTTTCCCACGGGTGAGGGTTACATTTATAGAAAAAAGCAAGTGGTCGAGTCATGTGGGACTCCATAACTTTATATAGCTATCTTGCCTTCATCGACTTTATCTAATTTCGAGATTTCCATTGATTCCTCATATCCTCAAAGTGTGATTGCTGATAGGACTGGTGGACATGTATCACCTTCTTAGGTGTGGTTGAATAATCCCCTTATAATTTCCCCCAAATATTTGTATCTGGTCAGGGTACATAGACATGCTCGTTCTGAAGATAAAGTCCTACTCATGATTGGCAGAGAAATGTGGTCATCAATAAGGGCTCGGAGGATGCTGACACTTGTGTTTTAAAATTGAAAACTTTCCTTATTCTACCCATTAGATTTTAAGGTCATTCATGTAATTTTACCCATCTCTTTTAAGGGAACATTGGTAAATATGTAATAATTATCACACGAGATGGTTACATGTGATAGGTTGCCATTTAGGGTGGTTACATCAAATGATGTGATTGGTATCGAAAGTTGAACCATCCCACTCATACCTTTGATGTCCTCAATTTGTCTTGTTGACTCATCATTATCACTTTTAATTTTTACGAGAGCCTCATTTTTTTCTTCTTCACGTTGTAAGTTCATCTCCCTCTCTCATCTTTCATTCTCTATATTTTTTTCTCAAAATCTTGCATTTTCCTTTATTTGTTCTTTATTTTCTTATTGTAAGGATGATTTATAATAGCCACTGAGTTCTGGGATTGTCCCCTTGACTATTATAACATTAAACGGGGCCATTGGTTATTCTCTTAGCTTGTTGGAGAGGCTGACATCACTTTTCCCCCAAACTAACTCTTTTTTGAGTTTTGCCATTTTTTTTATGTGGTATCTTCTCAATGTTCTCTGGACACCTGGAGAATTATAAATGGCATACATAAGATTAACGAATTGTATAGGACCAAACTTGGAATACCTGAACTCTATTATTGTTACATGTGGGTTAAATCCAATTAGACCATCTACTATCAAAAATAGAGGAAGTCTAAGAGAGTCCTCGTGGTAAACATACTGGATTCAAACAAATAATATTGGTTGCATGGGTTTGTGGTTAAGGACTGGGAGCAACTACCCATCTCAAAGGGTGGTGAACCCTAAAAGGGAGCCAAGTTCCCTAAAGGGGGTTGTGAGATAGGTGTAGCTTCTTATTCTCCCATACTTTGTATGACGTTTTTCATGTTGTGGTATTTGCTTGTGAAAATTGCCAAAAAGAGGAAGAGTCTGATCAAGGACATGCCAATTTTTTTGGGATGAATAAATCTTGGTCTCTCAAGCAACCTTTGTTGTTGTCGAACACCCAAGGTAGGCTTCATTGTTGCTATCTTATACATCCACCACCACATCCTTCGCCGTTCGACTAGTGGAAAGGGAACTACAAGTTCTTTAGGGGATTGTTGAGAAGGGTTTTTAGTCTGCGAGCATATCTAGATCCTTTAAGTTCATTGATATCTCTGCCATCCCTATGTTCACCCCTACCACATCTGAAGAGGGAATGGAATCAAGAAGAAGAATTCTAAATTTTATGGAGGGATCCCTTACCCCCCCCCCCCCCCCCAGTTAACCAAATACGCATCCTTCTAAGAAGAACGAGGTTGGAAGACTATCTGACCCAGTTAACTTAGGGGATTCCCCTGATAAGATGCTGGATTAGCCTATAAAGAAGGGAAATTCCAATTTTGGTCTTAGGATAAAACTTACAACCCAAAGATGGTGGATTACCCCAATAAAAGTGAGGACGTGTTAAAGGGCCTGTATCTAAGCTACCTGACTTAGCTCCTAGGTTGTTGAAGGTAGCTTGTCTCCCTGCTAACCAGACCTTCGTCGGGAGCTTTCTTACTATAGGCTAGTTTACTATGTTTCCTAAACTCTCTCATTGGTAAGTATTTATTTCATTTGGTCAGATCATCATGACATTCAATTTTTCTTTCTACTAACTATTTTTCCTCATATGTTTCTTTGCAGTTTATGGTAGACTTCATTAATCTCCTCGACAGGAGATCTAACCAGGCAAAGGAGAATGAAGACCTAGGCAAGGTTATTTGAGGAGTCATAAATAGCCTTCAATGTCTCCCAAAAGAAGGCAAATGGGCTAAGTGCTTCCATGATGGACAAAGACACGGATCTTGCCACTTTGAGATTGAATATCGAGAAACTCGAGAAAGATAGTGAAGAGTCCGCCCAATCCTTGGTGACGAATTTATAGGTGAAGGACCTTGCTGTCAACGAAGGTTGGGATAGGGCCTTTTCCCTTTCCCAAAAGCATATGGACTTTATTTGCATGTCCTTCTTAAAGAAAGGATATGATGAGGCCTTGTAAAAAGGGTAAGTTCCTGCCGAGTCTGAGTTATTCACTCAGCATGCTCCCAACACTCCTCCTAACTAGGAGGAAGAAAATGAATGAGATGCCACCGAGCAGCAGAAGGAGGTCATTGACTAAGACAATACTATCACCGACCTGGATAAGGTGGTAGAACAAGAATCCTTTTAACTAGATTAATTTAGGACCTCCTTGTATTTTTAATTCCTTGTCTCTTCTTCTGTATCCTCTCATAAGATCTTGCCCTGATTTTGAATGAATGAAATGATATATTTTTGGCTCCACCCAGTTTTTCTCGGCCACTTCTCTCTATTTTCTTGTATGTGTTTATTTACTTACCTTTAATTTTGAACGCCTTTCCTTTTCTTTTGTATTTTGATAATAAATTTGAATTGGTGATGATCGCTGAAGAGAGTGAAGACTTGGACTTCATTCTTAGTGGAAATGCTTCTGATTGAGCTCGATCGATATTTACTGTTGTTAAGCGCATTGTCTATTAATAAGGTTTCCAAGGACTCTCATTTCTAGTATTGATACCAGGTGGATTCTCCTTTTACTAGGCTTCATCCCCTTGAGAGAGATGCGTGTTGGATACCACCTGATGCAATCCTAATATAATCGGTGAAGAACTATCTGGTCGAACACAACAGTGATGATGAATTCCATCCCAACCCTGATGATGGTCATCGAGCTGCCATAATAAAGTTTGTAACTCGTCGAAGATGACATGCGCTTTTATCATTTCATAATCTTTTACGTTATTCAATTGTAACTATGTCGACTTGGCTACTTTTGTAATTAAGTGAATGTTTATTAATGGAAATATAACATAATATCTTGTTAGGATTTTCCCATTTATTAGGTCGAGCATGTGGTTTGTTGGTCTTACTTCTTAGGATAGTATCCCCACACCTCCTTAGGCCTAGAAACAAACTAAGACAAAAACTCACCTGGTGGTTGGGCCACCCACCGATTTAGGATTTTAGCTGACCAAAGTTGGAACACTTAGTGCTTATGGATCCCCGTAGGTCTTTTTTCTTACCTAGGAAATTATCGATGTTTTCATGTTAGCTAGTGATAAAAACATGTAACCTTAAAATATGATTAAGTGTAATCATATTAAGGCATCAAAATGATAATAATTTGGTCAGGTAGATTCGTAATAACATTGGCCTACTATCTGGAATAATATGAAAGATAATTACATTAATTGAACTTAAAATCATTGAAGTTGACAAACCCTAAATTTGCATAATTAAGATGAGAAAAAACTCTAGAAATAATACTAAGACTTCAAAAATAAAACCTCCTAAGATTGGTTGCATTCCCAGCCCTATGTATCTCCATGGCCTCCATTATTTCTAAATGGTAGGATCCTTAGAGGCCATCCCGGGTGACTTTAAATGGTCCCTCCCAGTTAGGGTTTCATTTTCCATCTGACGACTTCCTCGCATTGTCGATGACCTTCCTTAGCACGTAATATTTGACCTAGAACTTCCTTGTATTGAATCCTTTGTTGTACTTCTTGGATAACTGTTATTAGTAGGACACCATATTGATTAAGGATAGTTATCTTCTTTCATTGGCCAGGTCAAGATCAGTCCTTATGATTTCCTTATTAATTTTTTGATCGTGAACATTCGTCTTCATAGTCGGCAAGCCAGCTTCCAATGAGATTATGGCTTCCATTACGAGAGGTAAGGAAAATGTTATTTCCTTAATCGACCTCATGGGCGTTGTTTGATATGCCCAGAGTACATGGGGAAGCTCATCCACCTAAGAACCTTTTGTCTTTTTTGATATCTTCTTCGTTCAACAAACATTATCTTGTTGGAGGCCTTAGCATGTCCGTTGCTTTGGGAAAGGCCACCGAATGGAAGCAGTTCTTGATGTCATGATTGCTGCAGAAGTACTATAATGGTCCTCTATCAAATATTGTTTCATTATCGATTATGTAAACACCCCATTCTGTTACCCCCTAAACTCTCCTTAGGTTCCTAGCACCTCTCTTCATCACTACAAACCCAGGTCATACCCGAGTACTGACCTAGAAGCCATAGGGCACTCCCAGGCTCCGTTTGACCAAAAGTCAAAGTCTTCAGCTCGACCAAGACTGAATGAATGTTCGAAGGGCACTGAAACCCCTTTCCAACGGTCCATCCTGTGCGCGATTCCTACTTACCATGCGAACGAACGACCTGTTTTCCTCTGAAACTCAATTAAGAGGCCATCGGGTGCTCCCGGGCTCTATTTAACCTAAGTCAACTCTTCAAATCGATCGAGACTGAATGAATCTTTGAAGTTCACTGAAACCCCTTTCAAACAGTCCATCCCTCGCGCAGTTCTGACTTATGGTACAGACGAACGATCCGTTTCACTCCGAAAGGTCACCTAATGCTTCCAGGGCCCGGTTGACCAAAGTCAACTCCCTGAATTGGATCAAACTCTTTGGAATGTCGAAGTAAATCTCCTAACCTTTCCAACAGTCTGCACAGTGCACGATTCAGACTTACTATGCGGACGAACGATCCGTTTGCTTCTGACGATTCCCCGTCCAATGGACCGATGAATGCTTCCGAGCCACATTTGACCCAAAGTCAACTCCCGAACCCAGGAGAAGTCCAAAGGACTTTCGAAGGTATCTGAATTACCTTTCCAATGGTCCACCCTGTACATGATTTTGATCAACGGTTTGCGTTCTGCGGCCGATTTTCCGAAAAGGCCTGAAAGACATTGCCAAACTGCAGGTCCCAGACCCTGTCTATCGGCACTGTGCCTAAACGCACCTGCCCATTGGTAGGAACATGGCTATGCCAATCAGCAATGCCCTGGGCCTATAAAAAGGAGGCTTGACCTCACTTGGAAAGGGAGCCCAGATCAGAAACATATCACTCTCAGCAAATCCAGAAAACCTCTCTCGAAGTCAGCGCGATTTCCACATCCAAATTCATTTCTAACCTTCAATTTTCATCATCCTTTTAATCAAACTTGGTGAATTCACTACTCTCCATCATCATCCAAGTCTAAGGGATTCTCTCCAACATTCAAGATCAAGCTCAAGATCTTCAAGAAGGTCCATTTTTCTCAACTCTCTCCTTAAATTCTCATAAATTCGCAAGAACTCGTTTCATTACTTAGCACTTTTATCATCTCATCTCACACATCCTAATATACTTTTTATTTAGTATTATTGTACATCTCTTATTTTCATGTAAATAAAAACCCAAAAAACAAGAAAAATAGGGTTTGCTCATAAATTCCAAACGGGAATTCTCACACTTTTCTTACACTTTTCTCACAACTAAAACATTTTTTCAACACACACACACACACACAAATAAGAGAATACCCCGATTGGATTTATGGGATAAACCACACAATAAGAGAATACCCTCATTTTGCATGCGAACTACGTGGACTTTGATGCCTCTATAGGCTACGTAGGCGTCTCGGGGTAAAACTCGAGACTCGAGTCCTATTTTTACTTTTTCTCTCATTTTTTATTTTCTCTATACTCCACTCTCTTATATTATATATATACATATATTTGTTCTTAGTGGCATATTATTCCACATGCGTTATCATTCCATTATAACAGTCAATGTAAGGATAATCGCGTAAATCCTATTTTCTAATATTTTTATAGCTTCCTACAGATGATTCGCTTTACCTCTTCCATGGTACAAGTCGATGATTCCTATCTCCACTCTATATACACATGCACACATATCACGGGGAAAATAAAAGGAAAATAACAAAAACCCATGAGAGACCGAAAGTGCGGAATGGGTGCCTAAAACCTTCCCATTTCGTAACTTAGCCTCCGGACCCTTCTCGAATCATTTTGGTTTCGTATGCACCAGTATGTCTTTGGATGCTATCCTTCGGGATGGCTTAGCCTTTTCGTTTGTCTGTTTTAAGTAAAATAGACTGGTGACTCTATCTCTCTACATTTTTTCACCTCACCCAAATGACGCCGGCCGAAGCGCTCCCAAGAAGGACGCGCGGGACCTATAATCCTCCCTCCCGCTGCCCTCCCGCCGTGAGGATCGGGGATGGCCACAGTGGCAACTCTGCTAAGGACTATATGAGGGCTAGAGTCTATTTACGTGGGTGTTATGTTTGTTTATATTTTCACCCATTTTGCATGTTCCCTTTTTTCATGTATATCCCATACTTATGCTTCTATTCACAGACTTGTAGAAAATTCTCCATGTACACTTCGCACCACGTGCACCTAGGGTCACATATATCCACATGTTGCACGCATCACCCATACATACTTGGTGAACCATTGGTACTTGTACTTTGCTCCTTGTTTGGCATAATCAAGAAAGACATTCTCATAAGATACTAATAAGAGAATCATGCATGATTCACACGACATCACCAAAGAGCATTGTTATTGATCAAATTCTATCTAGTAACTGAAGGGTCACTTCGTGATGGGCGCTGGTCCGGCAGGGCGCAGTTAACCTAAGTGATATGACTCTCACCTTCCATTGGCCAAGAACCTTCGACGTATATCGAACGGTTCCCCCGCATCATACCGCTTGACCGAAGTCATGACGGGAGGTATATCGTAGGGAACTCATTCACGTACGCCGAGTACATTGAATTTGCTCTCACACGTACCGTCCCACCCACGTATATCGAATGGTTTGTCCACACGTAACGATTGCCCGCAAGAGCAAGACGTATATCGTAGAAGTCACGCCAAAGGGGGGAACCCTTTCCGATTCACCCAACCAATTGCATACCCACATATAGGTGTCAAGCCTCGGACACACATGTTAGATTGCCGGTTTCTACCTGAAACTCTGTCGAAATTTCGAGTTGGCCTGCCACTGGAAATTTTTGCGCATTTTTAAAACGGGACCCTGTCCGTGAGCCTGGTCACAATTTTAGCCATAGCTTTGCATATATTACAAACCCAATTTTTTGAGGCTCGGGTCCCGTCCGGCATTTCATTTTTCATTTAGGATAATTAATACAAGTGAAATCATAATAATTATAATAATCATGCTGAGACCGTCTCCTAAAAAGAAAATTCTCTTTTTTCTCTATCCAAAATCCAAAAACATTTTTCCCCTCTTTACCAAAAATCCAAAAACATTTCTCATCTCTTTATCAAAAATCCAAAAATATTTTGCCTATCAATATCGAAAAAAATTCAAAAAAAATTTCATCCTTTTTTCTCAAAAATAAATCCCATTTTACACCTTCTCAGGTCGATCGCAAACCCTTGTCCTGGCTCCTTATTGGCTTCGGTCTTCAGTCAAGTCACCCCGGAGTTCCACCCGTTCCCTTTCTACTTCTTTCGAGTTCGGAATCCATTCGCTTTCCATGGAGAACACTGATCAAGTACCCATTGTGCAGTCGGATCTAACGGCAGTCCTAGCTCAGCTTATGTCCAAGATTGAAAGCCTTCAAATTGAGGTCTGAGAGATGCAACGAAACCAGGTTCCCGTCCCTCAAGATCCCGAGGCCCTATTCCCTTGTGCTATGGATCCACCCGAGCCTATCTGGGTTCCTAAAGAATATCAGCACGCTCCACGTGCCCCTCCTGCTAATGGGCCTCCACCTATCCAGCTTCCGATGTCGAACCTTTCCCAGTATGGGGCCAACTTACCTATGGTCATTGATCCAAAAGAAGAAGAATTGAATAAAGTTAAAGAGGACCTCAAGATGCTCACTAAGAATTTTGACCAAGTCAGAATCTCGGGGAATTACATGGACTACACTCACATGTCTCCTTATCTTAAGGCGAGGTTACCCGAGAAGTTCAAGATGCCAAATATCAAGAAATTCGGAGGAAGTGGACCCCCGATTGTTCATCTCCGTAGTTACCACCGTTCCATGACTCTACTACGGGCTTCTGAAGAAGTGATAGCCCAATTGTTTCAGCAAACTTTGAAGGATAGTGTCCTCCGATGGTTTTTATCTCTCAAAGAACAATCAGTAACTTCATAGCCCGATGGAGGGAAAAAGCAGCAACCATGACCAATCGGCCTTCCGAGTAAGAACAAGTCAGCATAGTGAAGAAGAACTTCTTATCCCATGTCCGAATAACCATGGGAGGATAATACTATCCCCATTTTTGATCTCTCAGAGAAGCAGGAGTAGAAATCGAGGAAGGTCTTACCAAAACAAAAGTTGACCCAAAGAAGGTGTCCGGACAGTTCACCCCTAGAAAATATGACAAACCTGCTAGTGCTACAGTCTCAACCATTAACAACATCTCTTAGCCAACCACATCATGGTCACCAGAGAGCCGCCCTGTCCCAGTCCGAAAAGAATACACCGAGCTCCATGCTCCCCTCTCCAAAGTTTATCAAGCATTGTTAAGTCGAAACCTTATTAAACCTTTGGATCCCCATCCATTTCCAAATCCACTCCCAAGAAACTTCAAGGCAAATGCGCATTGCGCCTTTCACCAAACTACTGGCCATACCACCGACCAATGCTTTCACCTTCGAAACATAATCCAAGGTCTAATTGACCAGGGTACCATCGCCCCACCAGCCAATCCTAAGCCAAACACTACTCACAACCCACTTCCAAATCATTCCAATGCCATCTTTCTAGAAAAGAACCCTGAATTCGATCCCTTAACTCAAATCACACCCATATACTCTCCTAAACCTCTCCAAATTTCCCATATTTCCTCCTATGTCCTACTAGCCTCACTCATCAGGCACTGTCACTCCTTACTAGAGCATGCATCGTTGTCCGTACCCTTCTGAAAATAAAAGCATGAAATTATCATAAGTGTTAAACCAACTCCTAGAGCTAGGGATGAAATTGGCCACACAAATGATCATTGATTGCCAGAGAATCAGTAGGCTGTTCTTGGAAGCATGTAAATGGGCCCGAGAATCAGATAGATGGGTGGTACCAACCGATGAAGTTAACCTGGATGATGTTGTCCAGGTTATAGCAGAATTATTTAGGCAAACTAACAACATTTATAGTATGACCGAGTTACTTGATGCTCTGAAGCTACAGGGGCGCCTGGTCCCTTCACCCTTACACATCCCCACAGAATGGGATGACCTGTATGAAGAAGCCGTTGAAGTTGTGGAATGCATCGACTTTACACGAAAAGACATAATTATTGCCACCGGATGGGGGGTAGAATTCAGAGATTCGAATGAAGAGCAAACTCCCGATAAAACTAGCCCGGTAGTCGACATGTGTGGGATGATTTCATTCGAAGAACTCCTCAGAGAAATAAAAAAAGTGGCAGAATAACTCGAGATTGATGACGAAACGGGATTCATGTTCTTCCCTTCTTCAATAAATCACATGACCCAAACTCACTACGAGCCAATGACAAAGGGAAGGGCGTTGAAAACCTTCCTATGCCAGAAATGACCCTCGAGGAGAGCAAGATCCTCGATCAACTGAAGAAAACTCAAGCTAACATCACTTTATGGGGGATTTTCATGTCTTCCCTGCTGGACAGAAATGCTTTGATCAAGTTGCTCACTTGACCCACAGTTCCTCCCTCTACCACACCAGAAGAAGCGATAAATTTGGTCGGATCCTTGACCTCTACCTGAATGCTATCCTTTTCCCAAGAAGAAATCATCAATATTGGTCCAAACCATAATCATGCAATCAATATTTCCGCCGAAGTCATGGGGAAGGTTGTGCCACTCTCTGTTGTTGATAAGGGATCATCCTTGAATGTCTACCACCTGAGGACCTTCAAATGTTTAGGACTGAAAGAAATCAACCTCGCTCCAACCTTCGCTATTGTACGTGCCTACGATAATACCCGTCGGGAGGTGATGGGATCCATAAAGCTTGTGATAGGGGTTGGACCTATAAACCCTATCATCGAATTCCAAGTTATTGACATCCTAACTTATTTTAGCCTGTTTCGAGGATGACCTTAGCTTCACAGTATCAAGGGTGTGTCTTCCTCACTCCATCAGAAATTAAAATTCTTCGCCAACGGATGGGTCATCACCATTTCAGGCGACGACGACAATGTCGAGGGTGCAAGTACCAACAGTCCAATTTTTGAGATATAGCACGGGTCAAATGATATGATCCTATCAGGATTTTGAATTGAACCACCTCTACTCCCGATAGGGGACGACTTCAAAGAAAGGGTTTGTCTAGAATATGACCCTCATGGCAATGTCAATGTGATTCAGATGTTCAGAATATGCACTTCATGCCTGGACTGTGGCTAGGACAAGACAACAAGGGATACTTGAGCCGATTGAACTGAAGAAGGCTTTCCCTCCTTATTGTATGGGGTTTTAACCATCAGAATAAGAGCTCAGAATGATCCGCCAGTCTCGACCAAAGAGAGGACCAGACTGCATCCAGATTGTCCCAGGTGACTTCTTGAATGGACGATTCATCAAAGAGGGCGAAGACTTCCCCTTTTGCGGCTTTCCAGAACCATGGTATGACCATACAGACAAGAAGATGAAGCCTGGAGTGCAGATCTTTTTCTAAGACAGTTACCCATGGGCCAAGAGTTCCCAACACCATGCACAACCGGTCATCAAAGAAACCAAAGAGACTGAGGAAAGTGACTCAGAAGATTCCTTCAACTTACAGACACTAGGGCTGACACTCTGTATGGTTCACTGGGGAACTACATCACCGGATCCGTCCCAACTGATTAAAGTTGCTGATACACCTCTCCTCAACTGGCATGCTGCGCCAGTTCTACCTGCTGAAATCTCCCCTAATCCTAATATTTGCACCGAATGGTCACTCAAAGTCAAAGAAGAGGTGGTCAAACAGTTGAACGCGGGCTTCATCCGTGTGATCGAATATCCCACATGGCTAGCCAAGATAATGCCTATACCAAAATCAGGAGGAAAAGTTCGGATGTATGTAGACTATTAGGATTTGAACAAAGCCTATCCAAAGGATGATTATCCGCTACCCAATATAGATATGATCCTGGACAACACAACCAATCATGCTCTCAAGTCATTCGTCGATGGGTTTGTCGAATACAACCAAATCAAAATTCACCCAGACCACCAAGAAAAAACCGCATTCATCACCCATGGGGAACCTTTTGCTACACTGTTATGCCATTTCGTCTGAAGAATGCTGGGGCTACTTACCAGAGGGTTGCGACAACCATCCTACACGATCTGATTCATAAAGAAGTTGAGGTCCATGTGGATGATATGATTATCAAATCCAAGACTAAAGAAGGTCATTTTCCCGCTCTCCAAAAGTTCTTCGAACGACTACGACAGTATCAGATGAGACTAAATCCACATAAATGCATCTTCAGCGTTACAAACGGAAAGATCTTGGGATTGATGGACAATGAGGAAGGGATAGAAACAGATCCCGCTAAGCTGAAATCCATACTTGAGATGTCACCTCCCCGAAAAGAGAAAGAAGTCCGAGGTTTCCTTAGGAAATTACAATACATCAGCCGGTTCATCAGCCATCTAACCTCCATCTGCGAACCTATCTTCAAACTCTTCCGAAAGGATTCAACCAAGGTTTGGAACGAGGCCTTCCAAGAGGCTTTTGACCGAATCAAATAATATCTGACCCAACCCCTGGTACTCATGCCACCACAACCTGGTCTCCCCTTGCTCATATACCTAACCATAACCGACACCACAACTATGGCTTTGCTAGCCCAATACCTTGAAGATTCCCGTAAAGAAAGAGCCATCTATTACGTCAGTCGTAAATTAGCCGGGTACGAAGTTAACTATAGTGCTTTGGAAAAGGCGTGTGTCGCACTTGTCTGGGTCACCCAAAAGTTACGGCACTACATGCTCACCTTCCCCGTCAAATTTGTATCTCGAATGGACCCCATCAAATGCCTGCTTGATAAACCCTCTTTGTCCAGCCAAATGGCCTGATGGTTGATGCTCTTAGTCGAGTTCGATATCGTATACGTCACGCAGAAAGACATGAAAGGAAGAGAGATCTCTGACTACCTCACTGATTACCCCATGGATGAAGCTGATGTCTGGATCTCCGAATTCCCAGATGAAAACATTCTCCGTGCTGCTCAAGACTGCCTGCGACGACAAATGTTCTTTGATGGCACTGCCAACAAAAAGGGATGTGGCATTGGGATACTTCTGATCACCCCAGATGACTCCCACACTCCTATCACCATCAAATTGGATTTCCCCTGCACCAATAACGTGACTGAGTACGAGGCATGCACGGTAGGGCTCAAAGTTGCTCTCAAGAAAGGTATTTAATGTTTAGACGTCTACGGGGATTCCGCCCTCATCATCGATCAAGTGCTCAGAAAGTGGAGAGTCAAGGACGAGAAACTTCAACCCTTCCATGCCCACTTAAAAGAATTAGCCCCCCAATTCTAAGATATCACCTTCCATTACCTACCCCGAGCAAAGAATAACCTAACCGATGCCCTTACTACATTGGCCTCAATGGTCGACATGCCCAAAGGAATAACAATGACCCCTTCCTGGTTTAAAAGCAGGTCAAACTAACCCACTACTACCACATTGAGCTCGTCACCACGGAATATCCCGAGATAGTTAATTATTAGTACTAGTATATCTAGCGCCTCCTCAAGCATGGTAAGTATCTCGACGGTTCCAACAAGAAAAATCGAGCAACCCTACGAAGACTGGCCGCCCAGTACATCATCTGTCATAAAGCAATGCTCAAAAGGAACTTCGATGGAACTCATATACACTGCATCGCTGACATTGAAAAGATAATGAAGAAGATCCACAGAGGGGAATGCGGACCCCACATGAACGATCACATGATTTCCAAAAAGATCATCCGACAGGGCTATTAATGTACCACTATGATCGAGGATTGCACCAACTATGTTCGAAGATGCCTCAAATGTTAATAATTCTCCAACCTTCACCATCTGCCTCCACGTGAATTATACAATATGACCTCTCCCTGGCCGTTCTCCACCTGGGGCATAGACATCATAGGGAAGGTTACACCGAAGGCTTCCAATGGGCATGAGTTTATCCTAGTTACCATTGATTACTTCACCAAATGGGTCGAAGCGGAGTCATAACGCATTGCTGAATGCTAAGAAAGCGGCCCAATTCATCAAGAAAAATATCATCTGTCGATATGGGGTCCCACACGAGCAAGTATCAGATAACGGGTTGCATTTCGAGGTAGAAGTCACAGAGGTGGTCAAAGAATATGGAATTCAGAGACATAAATGTTCTCCCTACCGACCTCAGACCAACGGTGCAGTCAAAGCCGCCAACAAGAACCTCAAAGCCCAGCAAGATGACTGAAAGTTATTGGGATTGGGCTGACCGGATCCCGTAAGCCCTCTGGGGCTATCGAACCTCAATTCGAACCTCTACTGGGGCTGCCCCTTACTCTTTAGTCTACGACTTGGAATCAGTCCTACCCGTGGAGCTGGAAATACCCTCACTGTGCATCATTCTTGAAAGCAAGGTCAGTGAAGAAGACTGGTGCCAAAGCCATCTTGACGAGCTGACCCTCCTAGATGAAAGGAGATTAAAAGTGCTATACCACATACAAGGGTACCATTGCCGAATAGTGCATTCATTCAACAAGAGAGTCAAGGACTGTGGTATCCGAAAAGGGGACCTAGCCCTCAAAGAAATCATAGAACCCATCTGGGACTCCATAGGGAAATTAAAGCCCAATTGGAGCGGCCCCTATATTGTCAAGAAAATCTTGTCCGACGGTGCCGCCATGCTCACCGACTTAGATGGGGAGGAGATGGCTCGTCCAGTCAACCTGTACCGTCTCAAAAAGTTTTATCCCTAATCCAAAATCTCGGTGCACTACGACTCTTCTCATCTCCCTTCTATTCTAAAAAAAAATCTCTTCATTTCCTTCTGCCCAGAACTACGTGGGCCTGACCCTCTGTAAAAACCATTTTCAAACAAATTAAAAAATTTCAAAAACCCCAGAGGTACGTAGGCAGCTCATACACCTTACATGAGCACGGCCCTTTCTTTTTCACAAAATACTATTTTTTCTTATATCCGAGAACGACAGTCCATTCTAACATATACTTGAACAAAAGGATTATGTGTGCCTTAGCGATCGGTATAGATAATTCAAACAACACAAAACTCATCAAAAGACACAGATGGATGATCAAAAACTTGTTTATTTCACTAATAAGAAATTTCGGTACAGATTACATAAGAAAAGGAACGGATACCTCCTTCCCCCTACCTTCCTAGAAAAGCCAAATAAAATCCCCACATTTATCCCCCATTACACAATAAACTCTCAGGAGTCCTATCCACAGCTACTAGAGGATCCTGCTGTAACACCCCGCCTAATTAAATACCGGGTGGCCAGTCCCATACCAAATTAAAACAGAATATACAGTTGGCTCATTCTTAGCATCACTGTCGAAAACATTTACAACTCACCCAATACTCAAATAAGCTGGTGTTAAAAACTTTCCAATTTAAATTTCAACAAAACCTTTTTCCATTTTTAAGAATAACACAACAAATTTATTTTACAACACTGATAACACAATAAGTATCACAAAATAATTTAAATGCAACTGGAATAAACATTCCCAAGTAATATAAATCCTTTACAATAATCCCAACAATGTTAAATGTATTAAAAATCAGAATACAACAATATTTTACTCCAACAGAAAATGATAACTGAATCCTTTTGGGCAACATGCCCTAACTAAGAATACTGTGAATCAAAAAAATGATAAGCGTCTAAGCAAAACTTCCATAGCTCCATAGCTCGTCAAAATCAACTATGGTTGGCGTCCCTGTTGCTGGACACCTGATATAGAGATACAATAGAAGAGAAATATCCAAGGAAACAGGTCAGAGCCCGAATGTGTAGAGTATTTTTAAAAACAGCAAGTATTTAACAAGTGCAATAAAGCATTTATTATGTACATGTTAGATCCAATTCTCACTTGCAATTCTCACCTCTCAACTAGAGTGCACACTTAACGTTTCCTATTATCCTCCTATTTAATGGTTCCTCCTTTCTAGTCTCCATTTGATAATATCATAATCCCCGTATGTCCCATACCATACGTCACATTATTATTCATTTACATTCCTCCTTTATGATTAGTTTCTCATTAATATGAATCATAACTCATTATTTCTCATTAATATGAATCGTTACTCATTAATATGAGTTAAGCTTTTCAATTCTAAAAGCATAAACATTTATTAACTAAATTCCATTAACATATTTTATTCACCGTTATCTACAATTATCACCGTAGATAGATCTAACCACAATATATCCATTTAATCATTTAATTCTTCATCATATATATATTCATATATAATACGGCACCCCGAGTCACAGCTGTGGTGCAATGCATTACTCTGCTATCATGTCCCATCATCGCAGGTCGCCGAATAGGGGACTAAAGGTTCGGTAAGATTCCACGAACCACAAACAACAACAAACAAATTGGAGGCGAACATAGTTCTCGTATCCATGGGTCACGTACATACCTACGCACCCACAGTCAGCGGACTTATCAACTCCCCGATAAGTCTTTCATAGACCTATGTTCTCGAGCGACAAATCAAAGATCCCATGGATTCATCAGGATATGACTGCCCTCACGCGCAAACCTCCCACCGATAGCAAGTAAGCTAGGTATGTCATACACATAAATCATTAATCAATCAAATAGGTATTATCATACCTATAATATAATATCAATAAGGTAATTATCATTTCCCTAAGATATTTACCATACGTAGTATTATATCTCTTTTAAATTCCACGTATAAATATAACATATTTAATTATCCCCGCATCCTTTGACATCCCTCCACTCCCGACGTCGTTAAGGTTCATGCGCGGAGCGTCTCGCAAAGCGAAATCCAAACAAGGAACCCCTCCAATACACTACTACTTAACTTTGTCAATCGAGGAGGTCCGAAAACTTCAACTATGCGATCGGGATAACCTCATACCATCTTTCAACCAAATGAGTTCTAAACTCCCATCTCACAAGATTTAATTAGGATTTCTCTCATCTTATAATCAGTAATAAGTCACTAATTTCCTACTGGTCCATAACCTTTATTTCTCCCGAACTACTACGAATTTAATTCTCCTTTTAATTACGGTTAAAACCGATAGTTTCAAATCTCTTATAAACACGTATTTTTTCCACTTAGGATTAAACCCTCTTGTAAACTTAAGGATACCCAGGTATTATATAAAATCACCCCTACTGGTCCTATCTTAAATCCTCATACATCACCATTCAGAAATTAACAAACGAATCTAGAAACCGAAATTCCATTCGATATAATTTTCATCATTTAAATCATTTGAATCTAAATCCAATTAATTCAAATCTTAACAAGGGTTTACTGATATTTTCTAAGTCCCAAAATATTCAAATAATAATCACCAAAGATCCATAAAAGTTTCGGGATAAGAATCAACATTTAAAAAGAAACAACTTTACTTAATCAGGGGAGGTCGGTCGATCGAAGGTAGGGGTCGATCGATCGATCCCTCAGGTCCAGGCCTGATTTTCTGCAACTACGGGTTTAACAACTTTTGATCATTTAAACCTTCATATAAACATCCCAAATGACTTATAAACTTTACTACATGATATATCAACATATATGAACGATTTCCAATACTCTAAACATCCTAGAATCATCAAAGGATTGGATTAAAAGCATGTTTATCTCCTTATTCCTAGAAATTTATTAACATAACCTCTTCAAGAACACATCAATGGTTTCCATCATTTCTTCAACAGATTCATGACTAATTCTTGGATTATTATTATCCTAACACATGAGTTAAATTCCTATATCATTTCAGTTTTCCAGAAATCCATTTAATGATCCATTATTTCTTCCAAACATGAATAATCTTCTCTTTTCATACTATTCTAACATGGACAATATACAAACTTAAATTGCTATTATTAAACACTTGCCTTTAGTGTAGGTCTGATCCTTTGGTGTAGTTTATCTCAGTTGGTTGTCCCTTCTCCGGTCAAACTCCGGTGGTGGTTGGTGGTGGCGAACCTTGGTTCTAGTTCTTCTCCTTCCCAAGTGACTTTTCCCTTCCCAAGCACTCTTACTCTCACTCTAAGAAGATGGCTGCTCTTATTTGTGAAGAGGAGATGAATAACTCCCATTCACTTAATCTACCTATTCTTATAATGATCCCAAATCCGAAATCACTATTCATCCCCCCTAGAAAAATTACCAAAATGCCCTTTCGGGTTGTCTATTCATTCCCAAATGACCCGAGACTCAAAATTAACATCCAAATAGACTTTTCTGACTATTTCGAACCTTCCGGACGCAACGACGCAGTTGAAATGACTATTAGGTCGATAGAAAATAAATTTCCCTTTTTAATTTAATAAACTAGTCCCGACACGTCCCATACCGCGTCTGACTAAAAATATAAATTACCGAATTTATATCATACGGTCATCTCAATGACATCACATTCATATATTACCTAAATATCTTTAAGTAATATTCAGAATCATCCATATCCATATCCACAGTCCGGATAAAACCCAAATGAATTAATTAATAATAAACTCCAATTAATCCATTAATTTAAAATATAACCCATTTTAAAAGTCATTTAAAATTACGGGGTATTACATACTTCCCCCCTTATAACAGAATTTCGTCCCGAAATTCAGGAATATTAGTCATACAGGTAAGGTCAACTCCGAGTATAAATCTCACATCGCAAGAAATCCAAGATGTACCGCCCATACAGTACATTAACAAAATCCCTATCGATGTTATACGCCAAGCCTCACCATATAGTCTCAACTAAATCAAATTTAGACTTTACCTAATCTTCCCTATACCGTCCTCGTGACAAACTTTGGAAAAAAAAAAACTGAGCCTCACACATTTAACAAATAATTCCTGAAGTTCCAAGTACTTACCTTTTACAATTATGAAAATTACTGCCATACAATCATCCAGGGAGCCCATACACCCTGTCGTACCACTTTCAATATTAAAAGTTTCGCAAAGGTTATAAACTCATATACTAAAGACCTAACCTATTTCGACTCCCAACGGTTATTAGTTTCGTGCGTGGGGTGTCTCGCAAGAGAAATCCAAACAAGGAACCACCCCGATACACTACTTCCTAAAGTAGTCGGTCATCGAAACTCCTAAGATCCTTAGTCAATAATGTATAAAAAATTTGTTTATAAAAATATCAGGTTTATTGATTTGAACAAAAAATTGGTTTTCTTTCGATTTCAAATAGAGTCTACGCATCTACTCTCTTATAAAAGACAAGATGCAGACATATGCTCTCATATACCACAAGTCAATGCACGCCGATAGTCAAATCACACTCGGACATGCTCAAGGTAAGTAGTCCCATGATAAAAATCAAACCCCAGTGATAACATGTAATATAAAGGTGTCCCACACCCCTCAGTGAGTCTACGTAAATAACAGTGCTATTGGCTAAGTTTAGCAACCCTTTTGCCCACACAACATTCATCGTAACAAAATCAATATACGCTTCATAATCCTTAGATAGGAAACATACCCTCATTCGCGGGTGGTGGTTGTTGATTTACTGCCTGATGGACGTTATATACACGCCCGTACTGACCCTACTGCGCGGGTGCTGCTGGAATGGGAGGTAGTGCTAGCACCTGAGCTGGAGCTGGAGCTGGAAGAGCAGCTGGTGGAAACACTGGTACCTGTGGCTCCTGTCGAGCATGTTGTTGTTGAGGGAATTTGTCTTTCTCAGGACAATCTTGACGTTTATGGCCATACTTGCCACACACGAAACATTTTCCCGCAAACTTTCCACCACCTTGCCCTTGTTGACCCCGAACCTGCTGGCCATTACCTCCCTTCCCTTGGCCCTGATGAGCCTGTCTCTGGCCCTGATGGCCCTGTTGTCCTTGCCCAACACCTTTATCCTCAAATCGAGAATCTCCAGATCGCAAACGCTTAGCATAGTCCCCTGTCTGGGAACCCTGCTCACTCTGACGCTGATGACTCTGCCCTGACTGAGTCCCACTAGAACTGCCCCCAAAATTCTTGCCCTGCAGGCCTGACCCAAACCCCCGCTTGACACCTTGATTATGGAAGCGGTTATCTTGGCAGTGAAGCATTGCAGCATTAAGAACATCTGCATACGTACGTAGTGAAAGATTCCCCAATAAATGTTGGCGAATTTTATAGTTCAACCCATCAGTGAACATTAGGACTCTCCTCTCCTCAGTAGGTACTTCAGCTGGTACCAAATTAGTTAATCGCGTAAACTCTTCCTCATATTCCGCCAAAGTTTTCTCACCCTGCCTCAAATCAAGTAGCTTCCGCCTCATCTCTGTCTGGATGGCGGAAGGAAAATACTTCCCATCAAACCGTATCCAAAAGTCTTGGATAGTCATTGTGTCCCTCTCCTCCATAGTGGTCGTAGTTTCCCACCATTGCAAAGCTTCCCCTACTAGCTTGAATGTGGCTAGTATTTGACGTTGAACCTCAGTGCATTCGATCATTCTCAAGTGCCGTTGGATATCTTTCTTCCATTGTCTAGCAGTCACAATATCAGATCCTCCCTGAAACTCAGGTGGGTGTGCTTTCTGAAAAGCATCCCTCGCTCGTTCCCATGGAGTAGGAAACACTTGCCCTTGCGCGGGTGGCACAACCGGTGCCGGTGCGGGAGCCTGTTGAACAGCAGCTACGACAGCATTGACTGCCTGAGCGACAATTGCAGCAACTTCGGCTGCAGTCATTGTTCCCTGGGCTGGGGCGGGCTGAGGTGAACGTCGAGGAGGCATCTGAAATGAGAGAACACTATCAGTATTTGATATCTCAAAATAGCAGATGATCGTAAGCGTAAATAGAAAAGCAATAATCCTACTCATAGGGCTCTACATCAAAGAACGCTAAGCTGAAGACACAATAAGTCGTACAGATCCTAAAGGACACTAGAACCTGATGCTCTGATACCACCTATAGCACCCCGCCTAATTAAATACCGGGTGGCCAGTCCCATACCAAATTAAAACAGAATATACAGTTGGCTCATTCTTAGCATCACTGTCGAAAACATTTACAACTCACCCAATACTCAAATAAGCTGGTGTTAAAAACTTTCCAATTTAAATTTCAACAAAACCTTTTTCCATTTTTAAGAATAACACAACACATTTATTTTACAACACTGATAACACAATAAGTATCACAAAATAATTTAAATGCAACTGGAATAAACATTCCCAAGTAATATAAATCCTTTACAATAATCCCAACAATGTTAAATGTATTAAAAATCAGAATACAACAATATTTTACTCCAACAGAAAATGATAACTGAATCCTTTTGGGCGACATGCCCTAACTAAGAATACTGTGAATCAAAAAGATGATAAGCGTCTAAGCAAAACTTCCATAGCTCATCAAAATCAACTATGGTTGGCGTCCCTGTTGCTGGACACCTGATATAGAGATACAATAGAAGAGAAAATATGCAAGGAAATGGGTCAGAGCCCGAATGTGTAGAGTATTTTTAAAAACAGCAAGTATTTAACAAGTGCAATAAAGCATTTATTATGTACATGTTAGATCCGAATCTCACTTACAATTCTCACCTCTCAACTAGAGTGCACACTTAACGTTTCCTATTATCCTCCTATTTAATGGTTCCCCCTTTCTAGTCTCCATTTGATAATATCATAATCCCCGTATGTCCCATACCATACGTCACATTATTATTCATTTACATTCCTCCTTTATGATTAGTTTCTCATTAATATGAATCATAACTCATTATTTCTCATTAATATGAATCGTTACTCATTAATATGAGTTAAGCTTTTCAATTCTAAAAGCATAAACATTTATTAACTAAATTCCATTAACATATTTTATTCACCGTTATCTACAATTATCACCGTAGATAGATCTAACCACAATATATCCATTTAATCATTTAATTCTTCATCATATATATATTCATATATAATACGGCACCCCGAGTCACAGCTGTGGTGCAATGCATTACTCTGCTATCATGTCCCATCATCGCAGGTCGCCGAATAGGGGACTAAAGGTTCGGTAAGATTCCACGAACCACAAACAACAACAAATAAATTGGAGGCGAACATAGTTCTCGTATCCATGGGTCACGCACATACCTACGCACCCACAGTCAGCGGACTTATCAACTCCCCGATAAGTCTTTCATAGACCTATGTTCTCGAGCGACAAATCAAAGATCCCATGGATTCATCAGGATATGACTGCCCTCACGCGCAAACCTCCCACCGATAGCAAGTAAGCTAGGTATGTCATACACATAAATCATTAATCAATCAAATAGGTATTATCATACCTATAATATAATATCAATAAGGTAATTATCATTTCCCTAAGATATTTCCCATACGTAGTATTATATCTCTTTTAAATTCCACGTATAAATATAACATATTTAATTATCCCCGCATCTTATGACATACCTCCACTCCCGACGTCGTTAAGGTTCATGCGCGGAGCGTCTCGCAAAACGAAATCCAAACAAGGAACCCCTCCAATACACTACTACTTAACTTTGTCGATCGAGGAGGTCCGAAAACTTCAACTATGCGATCGGGATAACCTCATACCCTCTTTCAACCAAATGATTTCTAAACTCCCATCTCACAAGATTTAATTAGGATTTCTCTCATCTTATAATCAGTAATAAGTCACTAATTTCCTACTGGTCCATAACCTTTATTTCTCCCGAACTACTACGAATTTAATTCTCCTTTTAATTACGGTTAAAACCGATAGTTTCAAATCTCTTATAAACACGTATTTTTTCCACTTAGGATTAAACCCTCTTGTAAACTTAAGGATACCCAGGTATTATATAAAATCACCCCTACTGGTCCTATCTTAAATCCTCATACATCACCATTCGGAAATTAACAAACGAATCTAGAAACCGAAATTCCATTCGATATAATTTTCATCATTTAAATCATTTGAATCTAAATCCAATTAATTCAAATCTTAACAAGGGTTTACTGATATTTTCTAAGTCCCAAAATATTCAAATAATAATCACCAAAGATCCATAAAAGTTTCGGGATAAGAATCAACATTTAAAAAGAAACAACTTTACTTAATCAGGGGAGGTCGGTCGATCGAAGGTAGGGGTCGATCGATCGATCCCTCAGGTCCAGGCCTGATTTTCTGCAACTACGGGTTTAACAACTTTTGATCATTTAAACCTTCATATAAACATCCCAAATGACTTATAAACTTTACTACATGATATATCAACATATATGAATGATTTCCAATACTCTAAACATCCTAGAATCATCAAAGGATTGGATTAAAAGCATGTTTATCTCCTTATTCCCAGAAATTTATTAACATAACCTCTTCAAGAACACATCAATGGTTTCCATCATTTCTTCAACAGATTCATGACTAATTCATGGATTATTATTATCCTAACACATGAGTTAAATTCCTATATCATTTCAGTTTTCCAGAAATCCATTTAATGATCCATTATCTCTTCCAAACATGAATAATCTTCTCTTTTCATACTATTCTAACATGGACAATATACAAACTTAAATTGCTATTATTAAACACTTGCCTTTAGTGTAGGTCTGATCCTTTGGTGTAGTTTATCTCAGTTGGTTGTCCCTTCTCCGGTCAAACTCCGGTGGTGGTTGGTGGTGGCGAACCTTGGTTCTAGTTCTTCTCCTTCCCAAGTGACTTTTCCCTTCCCAAGCACTCTTACTCTCACTCTAAGAAGATGGCTGCTCTTATTTGTGAAGAGGAGATGAATAACTCCCATTCACTTAATCTACCTATTCTTATAATGATCCCAAATCCGAAATCACTATTCATCCCCCTAGAAAAATTACCAAAATGCCCTTTCGGGTTGTCTATTCATTCCCAAATGACCCGAGACTCAAAATTAACATCCAAATAGACTTTTCTGACTATTTCGAACCTTCCGGACGCAACGACGCAGTTGAAATGACTATTAGGTCGATAGAAAATAAATTTCCCTTTTTAATTTAATAAACTAGTCCCGACACGTCCCATACCGCGTCTGACTAAAAATATAAATTACCGAATTTATATCATACGGTCATCTCAATGACATCACATTCATATATTACCTAAATATCTTTAAGTAATATTCAGAATAATCCATATCCATATCCACAGTCCGGATAAAACCCAAATGAATTAATTAATAATAAACTCCAATTAATCCATTAATTTAAAATATAACCCATTTTAAAAGTCATTTAAAATTACGGGGTATTACATACTTCCCCCCTTATAACAGAATTTCGTCCCGAAATTCAGGAATATTAGTCATACAGGTAAGGTCAACTCCGAGTATAAATCTCACATCGTAAGAAATCCAAGATGTACCGCCCATACAGTACATTAACAAAATCCCTATCGATGTTATACGCCAAGCCTCACCATATAGTCTCAACTAAATCAAATTTAGAATTTACCTAATCTTCCCTATACCGTCCTCGTGACAAACTTTGGAAAAAAAAAACTGAGCCTCACACATTTAACAAATAATTCCTGAAGTTCCAAGTACTTACCTTTTACAATTATGAAAATTACTACCATACAATCATCCAGGGAGCCCATACACCGTGCCGTACCACTTTCAATATTAAAAGTTTCGCAAAGGTTATAAACTCATATACTAAAGTCCTAACCTATTTCGACTCCCAACGGTTATTAGTTTCGTGCGTGGGGTGTCTCGCAAGAGAAATCCAAACAAGGAACCACCCCGATACACTACTTCCTAAAGTAGTCGGTCATCGAAACTCCTAAGGTCCTTAGTCAATAATGTATAAAAATTTTGTTTATAAAAATATCAGGTTTATTGATTTAAACAAAAATTTGGTTTTCTTTCGATTTCAAATAGAGTCTACGCATCTACTCTCTTATAAAAGACAAGATGCAGACATATGCTCTCATATACCACAAGTCAATGCACGCCGATAGTCAAATCACACTCGGACATGCTCAAGGTAAGTAATCCCATGATAAAAATCAAACCCCAGTGATAACATGTAATATAAAGGTGTCCCACACCCCTCAGTGAGTCTACGTAAATAACAGTGTCATTGGCTAAGTTTAGCAACCCTTTTGCCCACACAACATTCATCGTAACAAAATCAATATACGCTTCATAATCCTTAAATAGGAAACATACCCTCATTCGCTGGTGGTGGTTGTTGATTTACTTCCTGATGGACGTTATATACACGCCCGTACCGACCCTGCTGCGCGGGTGCTGCTGGAATGGGAGGTAGTGCTAGCACCTGAGCTGGAGCTCGAAGAGCAGCTGGTGGAAACACTGGTATCTGTGGCTCCTGTCGAGCATGTTGTTGTTGAGGGAATGTTGTTGAGCATGTTGTTGTTGTTGACGTTTAGTGTCCAAGGTGGCACGACCTGTGCCTAGCCAAATTGGCACAGAAGTCGCCAAGGGATATAAAAAGAGGTCTGTCTGAGACTAACCAGCCGTACACACGGGTATTCTCCTAGCTCCAGAACAGGCAGCAACTGTCCCCACTAAGGCACTGATCAATACAGATTCCGAGCCCCATGATCCACAAAACAATACTCCCAGCTCTCAATATCCAGGCCAACACTGAAGAAGTGACGCGAAAAGAAGTTGGGTACAACCGACATAGGATATTTTGAAAGAGTCACCAGGCGGAGTCTTTCAGACAACCACATGAACAACATCACGGTGCTACCCCACAGGACGTCAGAACGACCTTCTCGCCAGGCATCCAGACTGTTCAAGGTCTTCGCCAATATCACTGCCGCAAGATTGTAATGGTGTGATATCCATGAAGTAATGGCTGCATGTTGAGGATCCACCAGCAGTTTCCCAGTCACCAGCAACAATTTTGAAACCAGGCCCAGAACAACGGATCCAGCGTATCCAGCATCACCTACTTTCCGCAAATGTACAGAATGTAACTCCGTCGAAAGGGAGATCATTCCTCCAGTAACCAGTGGTCTGGCCACCAAAGGCGAAATGCGAAGAAGCCCGACCAGTAAATCCCTGGGAGAACGGGAAAATTCGGGTAAAGCCACAGCAACACTAGGATTTATCCCCAGCATGGCAGAAAATTCCTCGTAGGTAGGATAAATTCATCCAACCCAAAGCGGAATACATGGTCTTCGGTGTACCAAAATTTTACCACCGCCATCAGCATGTTCCACCCAATGGGCCGATTGCACTACAAAGAGACTCGACGCATGTTTAAAGCATCGTAGTCGAAATTATAAGAGCACATCGCTTCCAAGGCTTCGAGGTAGTTAGGAAACTCAATGCTACCAGGGAGAGCCATCTTGCAAGACTAAGAGATAGTAGTCAAGTAAATAAGAGTGAGAAGGTGTGATGAAAACACTCCACCCTTACCCATTTTTATACTTGAGAACCCTCACAAAAGACATAACCCCTGCAGAAATTGGAGGGAATCCTACCCCACAAAGTACAAGAGGCTAAAGAGGGCACTAATCAAAAGCTTTAAATTGATGGGACTGGACTTGACTGCCGATAGGAAGGGCAAGGGGCTGGCCGATCGGCAACCCCCCATTTTTGGAAATTTTCCTTTTTCCATTTTTATCAAAATCAGAAAAACCCAATAAAAATAAAATTGATATTCTCAACAGAATTTCAAAAAAAATCCTCTTCCACCCCTATACAATTTCTCATTTTTAAAACCTTCCTCCAAAATCCCAAAAATATCTCTTTTACGGTCTCAACAGCAAAGTAAAAAGCGTATGTGCATGCATTCACTCATTCATCATTATCAAAAGATAATAAAAAATCCCATTGCATTGCATATATGTATTTTTCTGCGTTACATCAAATTTGTAGGAAATAAAAGAAAAGTAAAAAAATAACGGGACTCAGCCCGAACCCACATTTTCTCTCTCTCTCACACCTACCCTTCACCTTTCTCTCAAAGAGCTTTCACCCCTGCGACGCTCTCTCTTTCCCCTACAACGAGACGGCGCACCACCATTGCCCGGGCCAGAGTCCTCCCCAGATGAAGAAGATGATACCAAATAAAAAGGAACTGGGATCTCATCCCGAATATGGGCAGTCGTCGAAGATATCCAGTCTATGATGTCTCTCTGCCAAGTGGTCGACACCTGGAGTTGCTGCAAAGTAAAAAGCAAAATCAGTATAAAAAAGGGATCAAAAAAGAAAAAGAACCAAAAAGAGGAAGAAAATATACCACAGGATGAAGTACCTCATCTGTCATACCCAACTCCTACGGATCCATCGCATGAGGACGGTGAAACATAGGCACCATCCCTCCATCAAGCCACCGAATGTTGTATGAAGGAGTGTGCAATCGTACTAAGGGAACCACCAAAGTCGCCACCGTCGCAGACGCCGACGGACCATCGACGCTGTGGGATAACCCCACCACCCGACTTGAACCCGCAGGAGGGAAAGGTAGGGCATCATATATTCTAGGCTCCATCAACCACCTCGTCACAAAGTCTATATAGTCATACGGCGCAGCCGTATCAGTATACAATAAGTAGGAATCGCCGATCATCACTGCGATCCTCACATCTTCCGGTAGCAGCTGCCCCCACCTCATAGACATAGGAGGCTGCGTAGGTAGTACCACCACCTCCTCCTCAGCAATCTGCCGAACCACCCACTCCCCAAGATACCAAGAATGGCCGAACTCATGCGCCAGTAAATGCCTCATCTGCGCATTCACCCCGCTCACCCCTGTATCCTGAATGGCTGTCCCCGAAGGGTAAAAAGTCACCTGAAAATACCCAACATGTATAATTAAATACAGAATCAGAACATGCAGAAATTAGGGCTGAAAGGAACGAGTCTTACCCTACCACTGGTTAGGCCATTCAAGACCTGACGCACCGCCTTTAGAGAGAGAGATCCCTTCGACTGCCGATTGGCCTCCCGCCACCAATACAATCGACAGAAGTCCCCAATAGTCTCGTACTTCAAGGAAATAAGCTTGGTATTGCACCCAATCACCTCATAGAACCACGTCTGCCAAAGACAAGAATTCACAATAAAAAAGAGACGCATAAGGAAAGTGCGAATGCATGAAAGGAAAATGTGCAAATTAAAGGATACCTCGAGGAGATACGTGGCTCTAGTAAAAGTTTGTCGGCAGCACCGGCTGAATGCATCCAAAGAAAAATAGAGGGTCGCCAAAGCCAGGCTCCTCCAATCATAGAGAGGAATGTTAAAAAACATCCTCAAATACGGCAAGAACCACAAATGGAAGACGTCGCCACTCGACGCCACCAAGAAACCTCCTAGCACTAGCAAAATGAACAACCGGACCATCTGCCTCACTTGCATCCCGTCCTCCACATTAACCACCCTACTCAGCAAGACATCCTTCAGCAAGGACAGTCGGATGGAATCCCCAGAAACTATCCTCCCTACGTCACCAAGCACCGCCCTCACCGCTTCTGGCCTCACCTTTAGAGAGCGATCCACCTCTATCTTCTCCCCATCACAATCCAGCCTCAGCAGCTGCTGCACGTCTATGGAAGTCACAGTCATCTCCCCAAAATTGAAAGGGAAGGTGTGGGTAGTATCCCACCATCTCTCCCCCAAAGTGCATAAGATCGATGTCGAACGAGGCATCTCATCCAGCGCAGACGCCAACCTCCCAAAGCCCACAGATGATACCACCCAACGCACCACAGGTGGAAGATGCTCCCACACGTCCTTAAGCCCCGTCGTCCCACAGGTACGCATGTTCTTCAAAGAGATAGCAGACTGTCAAAGGAAGAAACCTTGTCAAAGTTCAAGAAGGAAGGAAAAATCACCAAAAAGAGAAGAATGCCATAAGTCAGGTTACTTACATAACCGTCGAGGCTCACAACCTTAGAAGACTGATGACGCGACGTCTCCCATAACAAAGTCCACTCATCCGCAACCGCCTGGAATGCGTCAAAGGAGTTCTCACTCCACAAAGAAAGAGGCGCCCTAGCCCTCCACTCCACGTTCGCCCAGTCATCAACAGTCAACCATTTCCTATGCGATGCAGTGCTCACAAAGGCGGCCATTTCTTAGAGATCGGAATGCTAGAACGATTTGTAGAGGAAAATCGCAAAAAGAAAGAAAGCAAGAACTTGTGAAAAATGAGGGGAATTCGCCCCCCTTTAAATAGGATGCCAAGGTTCATGCCGATCGGCATTGACCCCCCACCCACCGATCGACACTGACCCCTTACCTTTTCGAGGCAGTCCAAAAGTTCGTGCCACTGCCGAATGTCACCCTCTGAACCATGCCGACCAGCACCCCCCTTAACATTTCGTAGAAAAATTCCCAGAAAATACAAGACAGCCCTGGAAAATTCTCAGAAAATTCCTACAAATCCCAGGAAGGATTTAGAACATTTTCACCAAGAAAATTTTGCACTCCCTCAAGAGGAACCCTTATTTCCCCAGTGGAACTCTCAAAAACCAAGTAAAACTCCTCCTAGCAACATCCCCGGAGGATCTCTAAAGATCACCCCCTATGCCCGAAAGGCCTCAATTTTCCCCAAGCAATACATCCAAACCCTGGGCCACCTAAATCTCCCCGGTGGAATTTTGGCCATTGCTTCAGAGGATGCAAAAGATTTCCCCAACAGTCGTCTCCCCATCCTAAAACAAAACCACAAGATAAATCTCCCCGGCAGGGTTCCCCAAGAACATCTTTACTTAAGCCTGCAGAATTGGCTTCGACCCGCCGAATTGGTCATCCCTACTTAAGCCCTCAGAATTGTCTTCGACCCGCAGAATTGGTCATCCCTACTTAAGCCCTTAGAATTGTCTTCGACCCATAGAATTGGTAATCTCTACATAAGCCCGCGGAATTGTCTTTGACCCTCATAATTGGTCACCTCCAACTTAAGCCCGCAGAATTGGCTTCGACCCGCTTAATTGGTCATCTCTCCTTAAGCCCGCAGAATTGGCTTCGACCCGCAGAACTGGTCATCCCATGTTAAGCCCTCAGAATTGGCTTCGACCCGCAGAATTGGTCATCTCATATTTAAGCCCGCAGAATTAGCTTCGACCCGCAGAATCGGTCGTCTCTACTTAAGCCCGCAGAGTTGTCTTCGACCTGCAGAATTTGTTATCTCTCCTTAAGCCTGCAGAATTGGCTTCGACCTGCAGAATTGGCCATCTCTACATAAGCTCGCAGAATTGGCTTCGACCCGCAGAATTGGTCACCCCACCTTAAGCCCATAGAATTGGATTCGACCCACAGAATTGGTCATCTCAATTTAAGCCCGCAGAATTAGCTTCGACCCGCAGAAATGGTCACCTCTACCTTAAGCCCTCAGAATTGGCTTCGACCCGCAAAATTGGTCATCCCTATATAAGCTCACAGAATTGGCTTCGACCCATAGAATTGGACATCGCTACATAAGCCCGCAAAATTGGCTTCGACCAGCAGAATTGGTCATCTCAAGTTAAGCCTGCAGAATTGGCTTCGACCCGCAGAATTGGTCATCTCAACTTAAGCCCACAGAATTGGCTTCGAGCCACAGAATTGGTCATCCCACCTTAATCCCTTAGAATTGGCTTCGACTCGCAGAATTGGTTATCTCATACTAAAACCCGCAGAATTGGCTTCGACCCGCAGAATTGGTCATCTATACTTAAGCCCGCAGAATTGGCTTCGACCCGCATAATTGGTCATCTCTACTTAAACCCGCAGAATTAGCTTCGACCAGCAGAATTAGTTATCCCCAGCACACTCCGTAGGTCCTCAGTATCGACCTCGACCCTCTGAATTGGTCATCCTCCCTCAAAAGCATCATGCGGTGTCTATTCGACGGCTATCGTTTGTTCCAAACTCACTCATCGAGGGGCTCTGTAGACACCCCATTCTGTTACCCCCTAAACTCTCCTTAGGTCCCTGGCACCTCCCTTCATCACTACAAGCCCAGATCATACGCCGAGTACTGACCTAGAATCCATCGGGCACTACCAGTCTCCGTTTGACCAAAAGTCAAAGTCTTCAGCTCGATTGAGACTGAATGAATCTTCGAAGGGCACTGAAACCCCTTTCCAACGATCCATCCCGTGCATAATTCTGACTTACCATGCGGACGAATGACCTGTTTTCCCCTGAAACTCAATCAAGAGGCCATCGGGAGCTCCTGAGCTCTGTTTGACCTAATTCAACTCTTCAAATCAATCGAGACTGAATGAATCTTCGAAGGGCACTAAAACCCCTTTCCAACGTTCCATCCTGTGTGCGATTCTGATTTATGATACGGACGAACGATCCATTTTACTTCGAAAGGTCACCGAATGCTTCCAGGGCCTGGTTGACCAAAGTCAACTCCATGAACCCAATGAAACTCTTTGAAATGTTGAATTACATCTCCTAAAATTTCTAACGGTCTTCCCCATGCACAATTTGGACTTACCACGTGGACGAACGATCCGTTTGCGTCCAATAATTCCCCGTTAAATGGACCGATGAATGATTCATAGCCACATTTGACCCAAAGTCAACTCCTGAACCCAGGAGCAGTCCAAAGGACTTTCAAAGGTATCTGAATTACCTTTCCGAAGGTCTACCCCATGTATGATTCTGATCATCGATTTGTGTTCGGCGACCGATTTTCTGAAAAGGACTGAAAGACACTGCCAAACGGCAGGTCCCAGACCCCGCCTATCGACAGTGTGCCTAAACACACCTACCGATTGGAAGGAACAGGGCTATGGCGATCGGCAGTTCCCTAGGACTATAAAAAGGAGGCCTGACCTCACTTGCAAAGGGAGCCCAAATCTGAAACATATCACTCTTAGCAAATCTAGAAAACCTCTCTCGAAGTCAGCGCGATTTCCACATCCAAATCCCTTTCTAACCTTCAATTTTCATCAAACTTGGTGAATTCACTACCCTCCATCATAATCCAAGTATAAGGGCTGCTCTCCAACATTCAAGATCAAGCTCAAGATCTTCAAGAAGGTCTAATTTTCTCAACTTTCTCCTTAAATTCTCATAAATTCGCAATAACTCGTTTCATTACTTAGCACTTTTATTATCTCATCTCACACATCCTAATATACTTTTTATTTAGTATTATTGCACATCTCTTATTTTCATGTAAATAAAAACCCAAAAAATAAGAAAAAGAGGGTTTGCTCATAAATTCCAAACGGGAATTCTCACATTTTCTTACACTTTTCTCACAACTAAAACACTTTTTCTACACACACACACACACACACACACACAAATAAGAGAATCCCAAGATTGGATTTATAGGATAAACCCCACACCTCGTTTTGCATGTGAACTACGTGGACTTTGATGCCTCTATAGTCTACGTAGGCGTCTCGGGGTAAAACCCGAGACTCGAGTCCTATTTCTATTTTTTCTCTCATTTTCTATTTTCTCTATACTCCACTCTTATATATATATATATATATATATATATATATATACATATATTTGTTCTTAGTGACGTGTTATTGCACATGCGTTATCGTTCCATTACAACGGTCAACGTAAGGATAATCGCGTAAATCCTATTTTCTAATATTTTTATACCTTCCTACGGATGACTCGCTTTACCTCTTCCATGGTACAAATCGATGATTCCTATCTCCACTCTATATACACATGCACACATATCACGGGGAAAATAAAAGGAAAATAACAAAAACCCATGAGAGACCGAAAGGGCGGAATGGGTGTCTAACACCTTCCCATTTCGTAACTTAGCCTCCGGACCCTTCTCGAATCATTTTGTTTTCGTATGCACCAGTATGTCTTTGGATGCTATCCTTCAGGATGGCTTCCCCTTTTCTTTTGTCTGTTTTAAGTAAAATAGACTGGCTACTCTATATCTCTACATTTTTTCACCTCACCCAAATGACGTCGGCCAAAGCGCTCTCGAGAGGGACGAGCGGGACCTAGGATCCTCCCTCACGCTGCCCGCCCGCCACGAGGATCGGGCATGGCCACAGATTATAAGCGTCCTTTGCACACCAAAGCGGGTCATAATGTTCCTCCAGATAAATCGTATCATTCCAGTATCTCTTGTGTTCGATAAAGGTTCAACTCTTATCCACTAAGTGAAGTAATTCTTTCCGACTAGAAAATACTTCTAATTTACTAGCATTGTAGGTAGGGGCCTACAATATCCATCCCCCACTATGCGAAAGGCTAGGGGTTGGTTAAGGATTTGAGGTAATTAGATGGATGATGAAGAATAGGTGAGAATACATATTTTTTCATGTCCTTTCGTATGGGACCGCATCCTTCTACATGTAAGGCCATCAATACCCTCCCTTTCTGGACATAAACTCCAAATATCTTCCTCATGCATGACTTCCATAGATCCCCTCATGAATCTCATATAGAACTTGGTTGACTTCGTTAGCGTGTACGCATTGCATGTATGGCTAGTGAGAGATAATTTATAGAGATTCCCCTTATGGGACATGTAAAATCAAGAAGTCTTAACTTTAATCTGATGAGATTTCTTTTCATTAGCACATAGTGTGTCTTCTCACAAGTATGTGATGATTGATTCCATCTATTTTGGAAACCTTTGGATAGAGAGAACTTATTCAACACTAGTTTGCTTTAAGATTCTCATCTAAGCCAGATACTCTACGTCGAGGGTTCTCTTCAGATCAGAGTAAAAAACATAGGCCAAAGTAGCTAAAGCGTTTGCATGACTATTATCTCCTTGCGAAAACTGTTGGAATTGGATGTACTTGTACTTGGCGATAAAGTCTTGAGAAATCTAGAGATATGCTGACATGTGTTCATCCCTAGATTTATAGTCTCATGATATCTAGTTAAATACCAACCTTGAGATGCAATAGACTTTAAGGTGATTAGTTCCAAGGGATAAATCCATCTCTAATCCGTGGATTAGGGCCTCATTATTTGATATCTCACACCCAAGTCTGATTCTTTGCTCAAGCATAGTATGATCTGGAGTTACCATGATAATTCCCACCCTTGACCTTTTTGAGTTGGATGCTCCGTCAACATAGAGCATCCATTTGTCGAGTTGATCGGGTTCCTTAGTGGTCGCCTGATATATGAGTTCTCTTTCATCAAGCTCGTTCCCTGAAAATGAAATCAACAATGAAGTCTGCAAATATTTATCCTTTAATAGATGTTTTAGGTTGATAATGAATATCAAACCTTCCTAGTTCCACCGACCATTTGGACATCCGTTCATAGAGGTGGGCCTTTCTGAGGACTTTCTTTATTGGAAAAGTGAAAAACTTATAGAGTGGTCTGATTATATGGTCAAATGTAGAATCCGTAGATTAGGTCATAAACAATACAAATTCAATTTAATCCAATTTTATCTTGATTAATTTTGTAAAACTAAATATGCAAGATATTGAATATAAAATGAATTAAAAAATCACAACACAAGATGTGAGGAAAAAAAACCTTCCAGGAAGAACCCTTTTTAGCATTGTTACAACTAAGGTGTTACAGAACCACATTGACAGACTTATAGCTTTAGACTCCACGAAGTGTCGCATTTAAGTATCCTTCCTTATTGATAACATCAAGTGATTCAGAGCTATAAATGCTCCACAACAAGATCCACTTGCCTCGGTGTCCACCAATCAGTCTCAGGAAACTCCTTTCCTATCTGCAGCAGTGAATAATTAAATCCACGGGGATTTGAACATATGATGTGTTCTTTAAGATTTGATAAAGTGATAAAAATTATCCAAGGGGTTTGGATTTGGAAAACCAAAGTGTTTGATCGCAAAATATGTGGAAAAAGGCTTGCAAATAAGTGAAAGTTCGTATCTCTTAAATAAGGAGAAAAACATCTAAGAGATAGACTTGAAAATATTTAGTTTGAAACCAAGTAAAAAATAATTTTTTGCAGGCTCGTTTGAATGAAATGTACCTCATTCGAACGCCTATGCAAATTCGTTTGAATGACATCGAACGAGAGATCGAACGACATTCCAGAGTGTCAAGGAAATTGTCTCGTTTGAAGATTCGTTCGAACGTCTGATATCCAACGAGTTTAAGAAACTCGTTCGAATGACCCGTAGTACCTCGTTCAAACCAGATGCCTTAAAACTAATTTTTTTTTATTAAAAACTTTTGAAAAAATATTTATGTTTCAAACACTTAAAAAATACCCCTGAACATAATGTTTACACAAAATTAACCTCATATACATTCTCCGTATATTGTAGTGACAAAATCAACTCTTCGATCTTCGATTGTCTTGTTAAGTCACCAATTTGTCTTCAATTGAGAATGTACACGATGATGTAGATGGGTAACAGAATATGATAAACTAAAAATAATGATCAATCATACATTTTTCTCTTACAAAACTTCGCCTTTGGCTATTCCAGTACAAAATAAAAAATCGAAAAAATAATCCCTAAGACAAGTTCTACTAATGTCCCTTCCAAACTAGAAAAGGAAAAGACAATTGAAACTTTTTCTCGATTGAAGATCTTCATCGTGTAGTCCATGATATCATGGATACAGAAAAATACCTACACACATGAAACAAGAAAAAATACCGTGACACATGGAGTTTAAAGAAAACAAAACTCCCCCTTTTTGTCCGTAATAGACAAAGGGTTAGAAGCTAAACCTAAAAAGTTCGCATTAAGAGTATACACATTTGAAATATCATCTAAAATTATAGCCAATTAAACATATGCGATGAAACTTCAACAACCTAATAAAGTGTTTTTGAAATTTTTGAGTATAAAAATATACATATAAGTATAAACAATCACACCATGGAATAACATGAAAACATCTAAGTCATGGAAATGGAATGGAAGTGTGTGAACTTAATGCACAAAAAAGTCAACGTAGCCATACATTGCAACGGTGCACGAAGCTAAAGAGACACTCATAAAGAAATAACTCAATTCTACCTAGACTCGTTATATCTCATTGATTGCACACTAGCATGAACATTTGAACATCCCACTTGCTTGTCATATGTTGAATAGGATGGTCTCATCTCAATAGTGCTTAATAACAAACCAAATGTACTAGGAACTAATTGTGAATGTAAAAACCATTACCTGAATTTTCTTTACCAAAAATTGATTGATTTATGTTTAAAGCAATGGAAAAGGGCTATGAAAGAAGCAGTCTTCTTTGTGTTAAAATCCACCATTAACAATAGCCTAAAAGATGTATTCAGCACAAAAAAGCAGAAGTGCCAAGGCCAATTTTATTTCATTGATGCTTCATTAAAAATGAGCAATATGATTCCTTCACACAATTTAAGAGTTTATGATTAAAATGTGAGGTTTTGAGGGTGTTATAAGTTAAATATCAATGGGTTTAAATATTAAAATTCGTTGAAAAACATTAAAAAAATTTGGGATTATTGATTTGAGAAGCATTGAAATTCGTGACATTTTGTATGAGTTTAGTCAATTTCACTTTGTTCATAGTAATCAATAATGAATGATGCAATGCTAAACATGAATTATTGATCACAAAAAAATATTGTCAATTCTAATAACACCACGATTAAGTCACATGCAACGATGGAATGAAATTGTTATTCGAACATATTAAATGTGAATCCATATATGGGGTAAAACAAAATACAAAAATATTTTTGAATTTTTTTTATTAAAATAAAATCTTTTTGAATTTTTATGAAGTTTTTCTAAAAGAAAAGATTTTTTTTTTATATTTTTTCAATTTATAAACATAAGAATACAATCTAGTTATGGTAACAAATGATAAAAATGTGAAAATCACCCTAAACTAGAAACAATACCCTAACTCAATCAATGGAATAAATACCCAAAGACTTACTAAGATCCTAAAATCGAAGTGCATCTAAAGGTTTAGTGAAAATATCATCCAATTAACACTCGGTACTCACTAAGCTCAAGGGAATAATCTTATCCTCAACAAGATCATGAATAAAGGGCTAGCGAATCCTAATCTGCTTCATACAAGAATATTGGATGAGATTACGAGAAATGTGGACTGCACTCGTATTATCACAAGAAATAGTCATCGCGCCTTGAGTGATCCCATAATCCTCTAACATTTACGTCATTTATAAGAGTTAGGTGCAACAACTACCAGTGTCTATAACCTCGGCCTCTACCATGGACAAAGAAATGGAATTTTGCTTCTTACTTAACCATGAGACAAGAGCACTCCCAAAGTAAAAGCATCCAACCGATGTGTTTTTACAGCCATCAACATCTCTGGCCCAATCGATATCCGAGTAAGCCAACAAACAGTCATCGGTATCAAAATAATACCACTGGCCATAATAAAGAGTGCCACTCACGTATTTAATGGTACATTTAAGTGAAAGAAAGTGTGACTCTTTTGTGTAGGCTTGGTACCGTGAAAACAATCCAACACTAAAGCCAATATTGATATGGCTAACGGTCAAGTAGAGGAGACTACCTATCATACTCATATAGAGTTTTTGCCCTACGTCCTTACCTAAAGTGTCTTTGCTAAGCTTTATCGAGGAACTCATATGATGCTTGAAGATCTCTCATAAGACTAGCCACTTTGTTGGTCAAGTTGATCTTTTCACTAGCCATCGAAATAAGTTGATAACTTAAAGAGATTAAAACCGAGGCCTCATTCTCTCTAAAAAAATTAACTCCCTCTTTAAAGACAACACCATAAGAGCCACGTTTTTATTTACGACTCGGTGTAAAGTTTGGAGTATGCATATCGGGGATCACGTTCTCCGTCACTTAAATCATCACCCTCAAACTCTCCAGAATGATTCGACTAACTATTTAGGTTATCACTTTTCAAAACATCAGGATCAATGCGAGTGGTACTTTAAGTGCTAATGTGACTAGACATAAACGCGGTGAAGTTACGTCCATGCGATAATTCATCCCCAGAATCCACCGACTAGAGAAACATTGTAGGTTTCCTTTTCCATGTCTCTTAAGCCTAGTGGGACACTCATGGGCTTTGTGACCTTTCCCTTGCATTCATAACACCTCTTCGATTAATCTTTTTTAGGATACTCACCTCTAGCTTTATTTTGATCATTCTAAAAAAACTAAATTACGCATTTGAATTTTTTTCCTCAAATTTATTATTTTCCAATTTTTATGAATTTTGATTTTTGAATTTTAGATTTTGTTTTTATTTTTTAGCAAACAAGGCAAGATCATCTTGATCAATTTCAAAATCGGAGTCAGAAACCTCATTTTTCTTAATTTAGATTTTAAAGTTATTCCATTTCTTTTGGATTCGGGGGAACATGTTTAATTTGTAAGTTTAGAGATCACCTACGAGATCTTCTAGCCTAATTGTGTCTGGAATTACCAAAGAGTTAAGGACGGTAACATTCACATTAAAACAAGACGGGAATGACCTCAAATTTTATTTAACAACTCTTGTTTCTAGAATTTGCTCACCCCAATTAAAACTAGAATTCACAATATCAGAAATATGAGTATACAATTCATCAAAAAATTTAGTTTCAAGCATGCTTATTATCTCAAATTGTGTGGCAAGGTTTTGAAGTTTAGAATCTTTGACAACACTGGTACCCTTATGTGTGAGCTGGAGGATATCCTAAGATTCTTTAGACGTGGTAGACATCATGATGCGACAAAATTCTTCGGTGTGACATCACAAAAACTTGCATTTGAACCTCGAGAATTAAAATTGTGCAATCAAAAGTCATTTTCAGTCCAATTTTCATTTGGCTTAGCACTAACGACATTATCATTAGTCACAGTATAAGGAGTCCACCCCCTTTCAAGAACAAACCTAACGCTCTCGTCGAACAATTTTAGAGACGATCCCATTCGAGATTTCCAGTAAGCATATTTGTGCCATCAAATATCGGAGGCCTATTATACGAATTCTCCATATAACCACCTGAATTCATCTAAATAACTTTTATAAACATGCTCTGATACCTATTCGAGATACGTGAAAAGTGCTCCGATTATATGGTCAAATGTAGAATCCATGGATTAGGACACAAATAAGTCAAACTCAATTTTATCAAATTTTATTTTGATTAATTAGGTAAAACTTGTAGGAGGGTAGTCCCTTTGAAGGCTGGGAGAATGATAATACAGATAGAGGCATAACTCCTATAGATATGGTGATAAAACAGTAACCCAAATATCCTCAACTATCACAAATGAACACACATTATTGTATATAATAAACACTCAGATTGGACTCACAAATTTCTCATGTATAACTCAAATAATAATAAGAGGACTTTAGAAACAACTCATTCAAAGGGAGAGGGAAGTAAGCACCCTATATACACCATAGCAGGCAGTCAACACACCACCAACTTCCAATATCTCCCATGTTAGCTAATACAAGCTTCGTAATAAATGTCAATGGTGGGTGGATAAAACTAAAGTTTGCAATAACTATTTTGCTCTCAATGTGTTTTTATCTCCCTAGAAATAACTCTCCCCTCTCAGAAGTGGTTGAGGCCATTAAATATCCCCACACCCTTCTCGAGATGTCTTAGTCCTCATTAATGTGAAAGACATTCCTCTCACACTTTAAGTCCCAAGCATTAAGTGCCTGATGGGTCAGCAAGCCCTACGTCATAATCATTAAATGCTTGTACATGCCTTTTTCCTAACAACTGTACATCAGAGGACCGTCACGTCAGTGGTGGCTCACCAAACCGTCAGACAACCCAAATACCACACTGGTTAATTTAAGTTCGAATTGGATATTGGGTAGATGGCTAGTGACCTCACTTAAAGTAGATGTGACATTTGGTAGAGGGTTGTTTGGCTCAAAGCTCAAAATACGATGGAACTCAAGGTTACACTTCACAAGCTTCCATGGTAAAAGGTCTCTCGGTGTTTTACCAGGTGTATCTAAGGTGGTCAAGACAAGCCTTAACGCTGCCTCACTTCTCAATCCTCCAAACTAAGTCCCTTTAAAGTTTTCACAGCGAAGTCATTCGATAGAGCAGGTAGGCTCTCCCAAGCCTTACCAGGCCTAGTCTCTCGCGAGTATCATTTGACCTCACACTGAATATTACAATTGTTACAGCATTACAATTAATGTATTTAAAAAGATACAATTTTACTAAGTAAAAATAAAAGATAAGGAAGAGCTCTCTCGACCATTTTCCTCGCTGAGCTGCCTCGCTACCTTTATGCTACTTCCTTCTCTTGAGTCTCTTCTGTTAATCGGGGAAGCTCTCACTAATTCAGAGATTACCTTCAAGCCCCCTACATTTGCCCCTCCGTGTAGAGATTTGTTATGAGTGTATGAAATGTTTGCATGAAAGCTTCTCAATCCGATGGACCACCTTCTATTGGAAGAAAAAATTCTCCCTGATTCGCCTCCATTTTGATTACTTCCATTATTACTGTTAAAAAAAGTTAAATTCTTCCCGATGTACCAGAGCCAAAGCTCTTCAATACTTGGGCGTATGGCGAGGCAACATCGTGGATTTTTTTCTCTGAGTAGACTCCAACTGTTCGGTCTTTGTCATCTCTGCTGAAATTCTCCCAAAGTATCTCTAGATCCTGACCGTCATCATTCTGACTGCTCAAAAAAGGAAAATTATCCCCGATGTGCCTAAGCCAAATATATAAAAAATGAGCTTATGGCGAGGGGACATCATGACCTTTTTTGAACTTTGAGTGAAGGCTAGCACCTATTCTCTGTGATTGACCTTTGTTTCGTATCTCCAGATGTACCTCAATCGGTTCTACCACCGTCTAAGCTTATAGCGAGGGGACAATCTTTCGTTAGTCTTTTGGGATTCTATTAAATTTAAAAAAAAAAATTGGTGACAAACCACTAATTATTTTTAAAGCAACTCTCTCCCTCTCCCAAGCGTCACCTCATTAATGATGCGAGTTTCTCTTTTTAACTACTAGAGCAATCCCTAAAGAGCCACATGTCCATTTGTAAACGTGCCTTCGTGGGAAACCTAACCGCCCTTTTGGATCTCAAACATCTAATACTTCCAACACTTAACAATTTTTTCTCTTCACTTTCTCATTCGTCTTCTTCGCTTACAAAGCTTTTAGAGAGAGAAACTAACTTTCACCATTGTCGAACTTTTTTCCAAGATTTCTTCTTGCAAAGAGCTTCCTTCTTCCTTCCTTTGCCACCATCCACAACCACTGCTCCTCCATTTCTCAGTCTCTTCCATCTTCTTTACCCTAAATTTTAGCTCAAGAGTTCTCCAATGGCTTCTTCTAGTGCTATTTCTACACTATCCACCACCACTTCTATTGCACCACCTCCTACCCCAGACACCTACACCTTAATGGAGGCACGCCAAGAACGACTGAGGTTCTACCGTTGATCTCCAATCTTTGGCGAATGTGATGATTTTTCAGCTGCATGCAAGGCTTTTTCTGCTAATGCTAAGTGTGACCCTCTAACACTTGGTGATGAGGGTGATTCTTCTGCTGCTTGGACTTTCTTACCCCCATAGGGGACTATGCGATTTAGCCTTGATCGAGGTGAATTCCCTTACTCATAAATAGACTCTGAAGGGTCTAGGGGCTCCCCAACCCACTTTGCTGCTTGGAACACTTACATGTAATCAACCTACACTAATGCCCTTGCCAATGTTGGGCTTCATCGGGCAACTTGTTTTGGTGAGTTCACTCTGTCAAAGCATAATGCTACCCTCCAAGTGTTAGCGTCCCGTTAGAACATTATGACCCACACTTTCATTGATGCGTGGGGAGAGTGAACATTTACGTTGGAAGATATCTGTGAGTTGCTTGGGCTTGAGACCATAAGTACCTAGCCTTATTCCGATGAGGCTTTAGACACCAAAAAAATTACTAACCGAGGGGAGTTGGATCAGATATGTCGAAGGTGCACATGATCATCGAACAAAGATACCTTCACTCCCCTTATTAGTTATTTCTTCGATGCCCCTTCTGACAAAGGGGGTTCTTCTGTTTTTGGTAAAGGCAAAGGTACACCTCTTGAGTTGCCTGCTTATATACTTGCCATTATTTCTCACTTCATATTTCCTAGTAATCCCAACGATCAGCCCCGTCGGGATCTTATCAACATCTCCATTCAATTGGCCAGGGGTTTTAAACTCCTTATGGCAATAATGGATTTGGGGTCCCTCTATACTTGGATAAATAGGACCCACTTGGACATGGAATGATCTCTTAGCCACTACATCTTGGCAAAATTTTCCAACACCATAATCTTGTTGGGTTTTTTGTATACCCGTTTCCCTGAGATATTTCCCGTCGAAGTACTATCTCCTACTCGTGAAGCCATCAAGACCCACCATTTATTCCGCTGGCACAAGAAACAAAGTCGAAAGGACATCCTTCTTATTTTTTATAAGCCCAGCTACTTCATTATGAGGCCGAATGTTGAGGACTTATTTGCCCACTCTTGGTCATTCTTTCCCCGTGTAGCCAGAATGGTCCAAGCCACTTCGAATGAGCTTATCAATGAATACCCATCCTATTTTGTGGTACTTATTTTGTCTCCTAGCTACTTTCCATCAAACACTGAGTGGGGTACTACTTCAGAGCCATACAAACCCAACCATTGCATCCTCCAGTTTGGTTATGACCAAGGGACTCCTCGTCTTGTCTTCCAAGAGTCTTATCCCCAGGCCACTTTTTATGAGGCTTGTTCATATTATACTACTTCAGATGCTTCTTCTATTTTCTCGATGGTTAGAGACCGAATCTCCACACCTAGCATAATGAGGAAGGGGGACCTAACCTCCTATTATGTGATGAAATATTGGCCAACACAACTGGACCAAATCCATGAGTTCATCCAGAGTTCTCCTGTCCACCCGCATGTTCTCAATTTCTCTGCCTTAGTATTGGGCCTCAAGGGTAACTCTATTTTAGGAGTGGCGTTTCCTCTTAGCAACACTCTTAAGGATCCTTCTAGTGAGTTTCCTCCCTACTGCCCCTTGGTTGTTACTGCTTCCCTTAAGGAGAAGAAAATTGTAGCCCTAAAAGAGACTTCCCCCTCTACCGAAGGTTCTCGCAGCGAGGAAACCTCTCAACCCAAGAAAAAGAAACCTAGGACCACCAAAAGTGGTGGTTCTTTTTAATTGTCCTTTACCATTGCTATTATTCCTCCATTTATGTATGAGTTATACAAGAATAACTTTGAGCCAAATGTTGTGCTGAGATTAAAAGCGTTCAGCAGGTATATTAGCAATTTACCCCCATAGTTCCTCCTTCGACCTCTTTTAATTCTATCCTCGTGGTTCCCACGATGGAAGTCACCACACCGTTCAAGATCTCTCAGATAATAGCTGGCACGTGGGATCCTTTTGAGAGGAAGAAAACATTTGGCACCAAGTCAACGAAGAAACATGCCTATGTTATTAAACCCACAGTTCGTCCTTCAAGCCTTACGACCACTCCACCTTCATCAAGTGCTGGGCATATTGAGATTGAGGATTGCCCTAAATATGACCTTGGACCCATTGGGGATTCTTTTATAAGACCCAATCACCTTCTTCTCCAGTCGTTCTTTCTGCTCAGGCATCTCCAGATCAAGAGGTAACTTTTTAATTTATAACTTCTATGCAAGAATCTCAACACTTAGTAAAAAAAAAGTAATAGTCTTTTTCTTTGCAGGAACGTCATTTGGGTGTTATTTATCCTCCTCCTTCTCCTCATGTAAGTCATTTTGTGGGATGCCGGTTTGGTCTTTCTGAGACTGTTGCACCTCCTCCCCATCCTCCCATGATGGGGCTTATATACTCAAGGCGTTCTCCAACTCAGTATACGAAGGAGGCTTCTCGTAGGGAGACGATGTCCCAAGACTCCATTGGACCCTCCCATTAGGCAGAGGATACCATTGGCTTCCTCTGGTGCCTCCTCATCACTGGTTCTTTCGTTGGCTGTGCTACCTGTATCATCAAGTCCCGAGAGGTAACAGTTTCTTCTTTTGAACACTCTTTTAAACTGGGCCTTTTCATACTAAGTGTTGTTATTTCATTCTTTTGTCAGACTATTGTTTCGTCCTAGGCCACAACATTTACGGATTATTTATTCCACGCTCCTCTAAAGATATCTATTACTGGACTTGTTCATTTCCCAGTTTCTTAAGAGGTAACGATAATCTTCTTTGTATATTTTCCTCCAACTCATGTGGTGTCTCTATATGTTTAACACTTATTAATTATTTGCAGACTTCTCAGGGAGTTCCTCTTTCTCCCATTCTAGAGGTACCACGGGGTTCTGAAGTTATAGTTGTTTCATCTTCCTGTTCTGAGGTTCCATAAGTTATTAAATTTACCTTTATGCTGTCCTCTTATCCCTAATTTCCTTAAGCATCATTGGTGGTTGAGGCTGCTGAAGCCCAAGAGATTTTAGTGGGACATTCCCCTATTTTGGCAATTGCGCTTTTTTATGGGGAAGTTTCTTCGGTAGGAGTTGACATTCCTCTGACTGAAGGTTCCTCTGAGTCCCTGGGGGTATTGGAGCTACTTCCCCTTCTAGTGACATTCCTATTGAGGTAACTTCTACTTGTCCTTCTCTTTCATAATTTTTGCCATTATACCTGTGTTTAAATGAAAACAAGAAGGAAAATATAACTCACACCTATTGGTGACTTAACAATGAAACCACTTGTTAAGATTTTATTAAAACTCACATCTTCTAAGTGACTTAACAATGAAAAACACTGGTTAATATTTTTTTCAAAATCTCACACCTTCAAGATGACTTAACAATGGAACCACTTGTTAAGATTTTTCAAAACTCCACCTGAGAGTTGAATTAATAATGAAAAAACACTTCTTAAGATTTTCTCAAAATATCAAACCTTCAAGGTGACTTAACAATGAAAGGAACACTTGTTAAGATTTTCAAAATCTCCTTTTTTTTATCACATTTTAGGTCATGAAGGAGCCCACACGTGCCCAAGGGAAACCTTAGCGTGCTCCTTCGCCCGTTGCCTCTCCTCGTCGAGAACTTGCTTCCCCAAATGAATCCAATCACAACAATCATGGTTTCACCACTAACGTTCAAGATGATAGTGAATTGGGTTATGAGGTTCCTCTGCCTTTTATGGCTCCTCACGAATGATATCTCTAGGTCCTTCAGCAATCTCCCCAAATCCCAACCAGCCAGCGATATATCTTTGAACAACTTACCTCACACCATCCAGAGACATTTAGCCCTGAGTGCCTGTGTTCAAACAAAGTCTTGATGGGTTTCAAACTTTTTGGAATGGCTAGTATCATCGTTGATATTATAAACACCCAGACTGTGGATGTCTCAAGACCCCTTATAAATTAACACTTGGGTAATTGGAGAGACCTAACTAAAGATGGGTTCCAAGTTGATTGGCTAATCAAACATCTGAAGTTGCTAAAGTATGCCAAATTGGAGAGTCAGAGGGAGCTATATCGAAAGCACATTGAGGCCCAATGGTCTCACAAAGACACACCGAGGGTACTGGCACAACTGTTTACAATTGCAGATATGAAGGTAAAGGAGGCTTTGGCTAAAGCTATGCAAGAACGAGAAGCTCTGGTCATTCAACGCACTCAAGTTAAAATGAGGCTTGAGGGGTCCATTACTTCTCAATAATCCTTCCTACAAGCTTCTTCGGACCTACCTAGGGACTTCTTCTATTCCCTTGATCTTTGGTTTCTTTTGGGTTGATCCCCTTCGATGTTCCCCTTTCTTGTAACATTTTGAAGTGAAAATATATAAAAGGAGATTATTTTGGATAAATCATGTCTCAATTTATGTTTCAAGTTTTTTCTTCTATATTCTTATTGCAAAGTGAAAACTCTTACAATTTACAGTATATTTTCCCTCTTACTTTGACATTTAAGAGGAAAATAAATTACAACAATAAAATATTGGACTTTAATATAATAAAGGTTAATATAAAAATCTCAACTTAGGTGACATAACTCTATACATAATAGACCTTTAACCACTTTTTATTAATCTTAAAGGGTTTGTATTCTTCTGTCTTTGAGATTGACCAGTAACCTGAATTGTGAGCCTCCTTCACTATTAAAGGTCCGTCCTAATTGGAAGCAAATTTGGGTAATGGGAGCCCCTGAGTGTGCTTCAAAGCTACCTTCAAAACTCGGTCCCCTTCCACAAACTTTTGTGGTCTTACTAAGTTATCGTATGCCCTAGAGAGATGCGTCGTGTATATTTAGAAGTGTTGCATCACGTTATCTCTATGCTCATCAAGCGCTTTTAACTGAACGTGCCAATTCTGGGGTAGCATGCTGCTTCGCAAGGCATATTTGGCTAATGGGACTTCCAACTCTAATGGTAAAATGGCTTTAGCTCCAAAGACCAGTGAGAATGGTGTATACCCTATTAGCTTCCTCTTTGTTGTTCGATGGTCCCATAGGACTGCTGGTATCTTTTCATCCCACGCTTTTGGAAAGTCTTCCATCATCTTAGCCAAAATGTTGACCAAGGCCTTGTTAGTTGCCTTTGCTTGCGCATTTCCCTTAGGCTATGCCACCGTTGAGGTGCGGTGAACGATAAAGTATTTATCTGTTAGCATTTTTACTTCTTTGTTAACAAATGGAGTTCCGTTATCGGATATAATGACATTTGGAATCCCAAATATGCAAATTATATACTGCCTGATAAAGTTTGCCACCACACCTGTTGTTTCTCTCTTCAAAGGTACCGCCTCAGCCTACTTGGTGAAACACTCTGTTGTCACCAGTATCCATATCTTTCCTTTGGAAGATCGATGTATTTCCCCTAATAGGTCAAACACCCAAGTGTGGAAAGGGTAAGGAGTATCCAAAGAGTGTAAGTCAACTGATGGAGCATGGATCAAGTTTCCATGCAGCTGGCATGCCTTACACTTGCGAACGAACTCAACAGAATGTTTATCCATGGTTGGCTAATATAACATGATATGCCCATATATATCCTCGGCCAGGCCGAGGGCGCCCTCCAATCGGACGACACCTCAGGGGGCCGACGCTTCATTAGGCTCCGGACGACCCCTCAGGGGGACGACCCTTCATCAGGCTCCGGACGACCCCTCCGAGGGTACGAAAGTATGAGGCCCAAATTAGGACAGACTCATTGCTGGAGGGAACTTTGCCCTTGGCCTCATATCAAAGGCCGAGGGTGACATCATCACAGCGCGTGGTTTGGGAGACGCGTGGAACAGTGCGCGTGAGGCTCACATGGCACGTGGGGGACCGTTATAACCAAATCACACCCTCACGTGAGGGAATATTATGTCATCATTTGGCATCTATAGGTGTCAACAGGAGATTGACTAAATCACCATTCACATGTACCATGCATACCTGGGGGGGGGGGGGGTACACTACACCCCCCAAGACCTATATATACTTATCACCTAGAACCCTACAGGGGGGTGGATAATTCTAACCCTAGAAAAAACTCTGCTTATACACAGTAGAAAGAGAAAGTGAGCTTATGTGCATTGTATCCAAGGCCATTAGTGCCCACACTTAGTGGAACACACACACACACACACTCAAAGTGGATGTAGGCCAAATTGGCTGAACCACTATACATTATTGTCTTATTCCTCTTATACTCATCTCCTTCTACATACTTATACACTTACATCTCTATGGCTGCCATGGTTACTATTGTTTGAGCTCATCATCACTTATCTGGTGGTGCAAGATTTCAACATCATCAGTTTGGCACCGTCTGTGGGAATGAGAAGACATCTCTTCCTTTGTACAGCTTGACCTCACTAGGCACTCTGGTGGTGAGCCAGTTCTCCCCTTGTGAGGAGACGTTTCACCATTGAAAGAGACCCATTAAGGTTCTCAAGCTCATCAGTCTTTTCTTCAGATTCAGCTCTTCATAGTTCAAACACATGGCACCAGAGATGCCACCACCACCACTCCCTCCACCGGAGAGTGGAGTTAGACCCAGTTCCAATTAGCGACCACCTCAGTCTAAGATGGCTGATGTGGCGGTAGCCTTAAAGTCTCTGGTAGCGAGCCAGCGGATCATGCAGGAACAGTTCACAGCTCTGAGCCAGAACATACTAAGACCAGCAGGGGTCTCACCTGAGATGATTACTCCGGCAGCAGCTCCAGGACAGCATGAGTCCAGGGGACCACCCCAGGCACCACGCAAAGACCTGCCACCCCCTCAGCGGCGTAGGGATGTTGTTGACCCTCGGCGTCTACGCCTGGGGAGGCAAGGAAACCCTTGCCCTAAAGACGGGTATGATGATCTGGAGGGGGAAGAGACCCCCATAGAATGCTGGGAACCATATGACGTCTCTAACAATACTGTACGGCCTCTCCAGGAGAACAGGGGGAAGTGTGGAAGGCAAAATCCTGACGATCGCCCAAGAGGCTCTGCTTTCGATCGCTTGAGCAGGGGGTCGGCCTTTGAGAGACTGGGTCCAGTAAATAACCTGCGGGAAAAATTGTCCAGATCAAGGAGTTCTGCGAGGTCCAGAAGGGAGGCAGCAGATGGCCGACCCCATGGGGGCCGACCCCAAGGACGGGATGACGACCAGGGGGAAGTAGACAGCCGGCACAGGCCTTTCGCAGCAGAACCCTCTATCCACCTCAAAGAGGCGGCGGGGGATAATATTGGCCAGGCCGACCCTACGAGGCCCAGGAATGACTCGATCCAGCGACTGGAGGATAAGATTGGTGATATACTGAAGAGCCGTGACCCTCTTCAGAGAGGATACTCCATAGGCTCACCCTTTATGGCGAAGATAGTCAACTTCCTTACGCCATCAAAGTTCAAGCCACCCACGGTCACCCCAAGATATGACGGGAATAACAACCATGCCCACCATATTGAGATGTATCAATCAGCGACCGACATATACTCTATCTCAGATGAGATGAGGTGTCGTGCCTTCTCTGGTACTCTGACCGGAGCTGCACATGTCTGGTATATGTCTCTTCCAAAAAATTCCATTAAAAACTTTAAGCAGTTAGCAGACCGATTCATCCATAACTTTTGCTTTGGGATGAGGCCACTGAAGAAGAGCACCCACATGCTCTATGTTAAGCAAGGGAAGAATGAGAGTCTAAGAGACTACATATCCAGATTCAACAAAGAGAAGTTGGAAGTGGAAGACTATGAGGAGAGCATAGCTATGACAACCCTGATTGGAGGACTCCAAAAGAGGAAGCTATTATGGAAGCTTGTGGAAGACCCTCCGAGGACGATGGATGAATTGCTGTCAACGGCAGGAAAGGTAATGAACGCCGAAGAGGCGATGGCCGCAAAATACGAGAACGAAAAAGGAGGCACTAGTGGGGGTAAATACTCTAAGAAGAACAAAGAGGGGAAGAAGAGGTCTACGGACGACAAGTTCGCTGGTTACACCCCACTAACGATCAGCTGTGAACATATTCTCAATGAAATAAAGAGTGATCGATCCCTGAAGTGACCTGAGAAGTTGAGGGCAGCCCCCAATAAGAGGAACAAGAACCTGTGGTGCGAATTCCACCAAGACCACGACCACATAACAGACAAATTATTTTCTCTGAAAGATAAGATTGAGAAGATGCTGAAAGAAGTGAAGCTCATAAAGTACATCGATAAAGGTGCCTTCAAGAGGAGCCGAGGGGACGACCCCAGAAAGAAGCGAGGCGATGCATATAGAGAAGGTCCTAAAAAAAGAGGGGACGACCCTTCTGATGATGAGGACGACCCTGACCTCCCACCGAGAGACGGCCAAGGCCCTGTCAAGAGGCTTAATATAATCTCGCTCGGATTGGGAATAATCTCCGGGGGTCTAGCAGGAGGAGGGTCTGAGGTCGCTGACAGGAAGGCCCATGTGGCTGAGGCCAAGGCAGTGACGAAGACGGTACACTCAACCTCTCTGGAGGTCAAGTCAGAAAAGAGGAAGAAGGTCGATATGGACACTCTGATAGTGGGGTTCTCAAGAATGGACTTTAAAGGCCTCCTAACCCCACATGACGACAAACTCGTCATCACAACTAGGGTGCACGGGTGTGAGGTGCCGAGGATATTGGTCGACGGGGGAAGTTCTGCAGATGTAATGTTTTGGCCGTGCTTCAAAGTCTTAGGTCTCAGCCGTGCTAGACTCATCCCATACCATCATCCATTGATTGGGGTCAGTGGGGAAAAGGTTCATCCCCTTGGAGTGTATGAGGCCGATGTCAGGATGGGGGACGAGTGGCCGAGATGGCTTACCAAGAAGGTCAGTTTCTTTGTGATGGATGAACATGTCTTTTCGGCCTACAACATCATACTGGGGCGTGTGGCCCTCAAGGGGTTTGAAGCTGTGCCGTCTACGGTCCATCAGATGATTAAATTTCCTACCCCTTATGGGGTGGGGGAAGTTCAGGGAGACCAGACGACATCGCGAGAATGTTACTACAACTCCGCTGAAGAAAGAGAGGCACACAAGAGGGCTACAACCACTTACAATATTGATACCCTAGACCCCAGGGATGAGACGAAGCTAAATAAAGGAGAGGCCGCGAAAGAGGTAGAATCCATCATCCTCGATGAGGATGACCCGAGAAAAACCGTCCAAGTCGGCAAGTCTCTGAAGCCCAATATCAAGGAAGACCTCATTAAACTGTTGAGGAGAAGACAAAGCGTCTTTGTGTGGAGTCATGTAAATATGTCGGGGATCGACCCTGAAATTATGTGCCACAAGCTCAATGTGGTAGAGGGAGCAAAGCCGGTAAAGCAGAAGAGGAGAATTTACTCTAGAGAAAAGTATGAGGCCATAAGGGATGAGGTCAAAAAATTAAAAGACGCTGAATTTATCAGAGAGGTCATCTACCCTGAATGGATGTCCAATGTAGTCATTGTCCCAAAGGCCAATGGGAAGTGGAGAATGTGTGTGGACTTCACTGACCTCAATAAACACTGTCCCAAAGACAGCTTCCCTCTCCCCCGCATTGACCAGATGGTAGACGCTACCGCAGGCCATGAGCTCATGAGCTTTATGGATGCCTATTCAGGGTACAACCAGATCTTCATAAACCCTGAAGACTCGAAGAAGACAGCCTTCATTACTGACAAGGGGACATACTGTTATAGGGTCATGCCCTTTGGCCTAAAAAATGCGGGGGCAACGTACCAATGCCTTGTAAATAAAATGTTTGAAGACCAAATTGGGAAGTCTATGGAGGTCTATGTAGATGACATGCTGACTAAGAGTTTGAAGGCAGAGGATCATGTGGCAAACCTGGAGAGGACCTTTAATACGATGGACAAATACCAGATGAAGCTCAACCCGGCCAAGTGTGTCTTCGGGGTCGGAGCAGGGAAGTTCTTGGGGTTCATTGTCAACTAAAGAGGCATCGAGGCCAATCCTAAAAAGATAAAGGCCCTTGTTGAGATGAAGACCCTCAAGTCCATTAAAGACGTTCAGAGACTCACAGGGAGAGTTGCTGCCTTGAACAAGTTCGTGTCTAGGGCCACAGACATGTGTCTACCATTCTTCAAAATTATCAGAAAAGCCTTCGAATGGAGTGAAAAGTGTGATGAGGCTTTCAAAGAGTTAAAATCATACCTGGGGTCTCCCTTGCTATTGTCAAGGCCCGTGCAGGGTGAACGACTTTATATGTACCTCTCCGTCTCAGGGTCATCCATCAGTGCAGCCATTGTGAGAGACGAAGATGGGGTACAGAAGCCCGTGTATTTTAATAGCAAGGCACTCCAAGGGGCAGAGCAAAGATATTTGAGGATGGAGAAGTTGGCCTATGCCTTGATCCATGCATCGAGAAAGATGAAGCCATACTTCCAGTCCCATACAATGGTCATCCTCACCGACTCTCCCCTTAGGCAGGTTTTGCACAAGCCTAAAAAATTAGGGAGGCTAATGGCCTGGGCTATAGAGCTGGGGGAGTTTGACATAGTGTATCAGCCTAGGACGACCATTAAGGGGCAAGCATTGGCAGATTTGGTGGCCGAGTTTACTTGGGAAGATGATGAAGCCGAGGGTGAGAGCCTCGGGAAGATAGATACCGGCAAGGTGAGCTCACCGACACACCTGCAAATAAGGCTGAGACAAGCACCGCTAGAAGGAAAGTGGCTGAAAATGAAGAGGGAAGATATCTCTTTAGACAGGGGTCACTCACCGAGGGAAGTTTCTCGGAAGAACATGCCGTGTGGAGTCTCTTCGTTGACGGGTCCTCTTGCGAAAGAAGGCGTGGAGCTGGATTAATAGTATCAGCACTTGACGGCACAGACATTGAGTACGCCCTGAGGTTCAACTTTAAGGCCTCCAACAACGAGGTCGAATATGAGGCCTTGATAGCAGGTCTCTCCTTGGCCAGATCTCTTAGTGTCGGCCAGATTTTGGTTCATAGTGATTCGAGGCTAGTAGTGAATCAGATACTAAGAGCTTACGAGGCCAAGGACGAGAGGATGGATAGGTACCTTGAGAAGGTGCGGTCATTACTAAAGAGCTTCAGAGAAGTAAGGTTAAAGAGGATACCTAGGCTCGATAATGGTCGAGCTGACGCCCTTGCTAGGTTGGCCTCGGCAACTAGGACAAACATCAGGAGGACGGTCCCAGTGGAAATTTTGCTTCGGCCAACTATTGAAGATGCTGAGGGAACACTTAGAAATTGCCTAAATGTTTCTCAGGAAGCTTCATGGATGGACACCCTGATCAGATACATTAAAGAGGGAGAGATGCCAGAAGCAAGGCAAGAAAGGAAGAAGCTGAGATACAGGGCTGCAAAATTCACTGTCATCAAAGACACTTTGTACAAAAAGGGGTTTTTGCTCCCCTTACTTAGGTGTGTGCACCCCTCTGAAGTCCCTTCCATTTTGTAATATGTGCATGAAGGATCGTGCTCAAGCCATATTAGGGGCAGATCCTTAGCGAAGAGGGTGATCACCCAAGGGTACTGGTGGCCGACCTTGGGGAAAGATGTCGCGGCATATGTAAAAAAGTTTGATAAATGAAAGAGATTTGCCACCATCCCTCACCAACCCCATCAGCCTCTTACCTCCATTACATCCCCATGGCCATTTGCAGTGTGGGGGATCGACCTAGTAGGACCCTTACCAAGGGCAATCAATAACTATCGGTTCCTCATCGTAGCGATTGACTATTTCTCAAAATGGGTGGAAGCCGAACCGATGGTCACGATTACAGAGAAGAATACCTTCCAATTCATCTGGAAAAATGTTATATGCAGATATGGTCTCCCCAACACCCCCATCTCGAATAACGGGACTCAGTTCAAGAATACCTCTCTACAGAAGTACTGTGCAAGGGTGAGTATCAAATAATTCTTCTCTACCCCGGGCCGACCTCAGGCCAATGGGCAAATAGAAGTTACAAATAGGACAATCCTAGATGGAATTAAGAAGAGGCTTGGGGAGGCAAAAGGAAGATGGGTGGAGGATTTATATGCCGTGCTGTGAGCCTACAGGACGACAGCGAGGACCTCTACCGGAAAAACCCCATTCATGCTAGCTTATGACTCAGAAGATGTCATCCCTACCGAGATTGGGTTTCCTACTCATAGGGTCCAAATGTATGACCCCCAGAGAAATACAAAATAGAGGAGACTCGACTTAAACCTGATTGAGGAAAGGAAGGAAGATGCCGAGATAAGGCAGGCCGCCTACCAGCAGAGGACTGCAAGGTTTTACAATCAGAGGGTGAAACATAGACCAATTGCGGTGGGGGACTTGGCCCTCAAAAAGACTTGGAGAATCCCAACAAGCTCCATCCTAATTGGCATGGCCCATATAGGGTCATTGATGAAGTCGTCCCTGGGACCTATAGACTAGAAAACCTAGAGGGGGAGCCCTTTTCCAACCCCTGGAATGCAGATCATTTGAAGAAATACTATCAATAGTTTTGTAAAGTCCTATCAAACGACAGTTGTAATAGGTGTTGCTCCGATAGAACACTTGGAAAATTAATGAGAAATATCAGTTTTTCCTCTCATCTTGTGTTTATCAGTTCTAGTACGCTTGGAAACATCTTCAGAGGACGACCCTCGGCTATAATGAGGGTCAATGGAGGGGATGACCCCACCATTGTCCTAAAAAAAGACGAGGGAAGACTTTGTTAAAAACCATTAATTTCGTAATTATAACCCTCGGCCTATAATGAGGGTCAATGGAGGGGACGACCCCACCATTGTCCTCAAGAAAGACGAGAGAAGACTGTTAAAAACCATTAATTTGGTAATTATAACCCTCGGCCTATAATGAGGGTCAATGGAGGGGACGACCCCGCCATTTACCTAAAAAAAGACGAGGGAAGACTTTGTTAAAAACCATTAATTTGGTAATTATAACCCTCGGCCTATAATGAGGGTCAATGGAGGGGACGACCCCACCATTGCCCTAAAAAAAGATGAGGGAAGACTTTGTCAAAAACCATTAATTTGGTAATTATAACCCTCGGCCTATAATGAGGGTCAATGGAGGGGACGACCCCACCATTGTCCTCAAGAAAGACGAGGGAAGACTTTGTTAAAAACCATTAATTTGGTAATTATAACCCTCGGCCTATAATGAGGGCCAATGGAGGGGACGACCCCACCATTGTCCTCAAGAAAGACGAGGGGAAACTTTGTTAAAACCATTAATTTAGTAATTATAACCCTCGGCCTATAATGAGGGTCAATGGAGGGGACGACCCCACCATTGTCCTCAAGAAAGACGAGGGAGGGGTCTGTGATATTGTTAAAAACATCATAATGAAAGTCATACGAGAGACAAAAATAGAAGACAGAGATGGATTATATTACATTACAAAATGAAGATGTTCGTCTGATAAAGAGTACAAAAATATGAATTACACGAAGAGGGTATGGGCTACAGACAGCCACCCTATTGAGCAATGTCAGAGGGAAAGGCCTCAACATCTATTAGAGATTCTTCTATGACCATGACAGGCCGAGCCTCAGGCGTGCCCGTGCCTTCGACATGCTAAGATTCCACTTGGGCTAGGGCTTCAGCAATAAGTGGATCATCCAATTGAACTGCCTCGAGAGAGGGGCGAACGGACGATACTGCGTCAGCAAACTTAAGGACGACCCACCGACAGGCCGTCCTAATCCCCCTCTCTAAGTACTCAAGATCGAAGCCTTGGAACTTATCTGAGAGTTTGTAGGCCTCCACAGCATTGGCCTCTGCCTTCTTCACTGCCTCAGATATCTCAGTCTTGTGCTGAGCCCCCATGTTGGTCAAGGCCTCGTCCCTCTCCTTAATAAGCAAGTCCTTGGCCGCCATGTCTGCATCATGCTGCCTCGTCAGCTCATCCAAAACCCTTGCGTGTTCAATTATGGAACTTTCTAGCTCAGCCCTTGCAGTCTCCAGCTCTGTCTGCAAATCGGCCTCGTGCTGGATGGCTCTCTCGGCTTCATGGAATTTGTGTTGGTTCTCAGCCATCCATTTAGTAGCCTAGGTAAAGGCGCATACAGACTGCACAGAAATAATAAATAGTTGTCAAGAGGCCGAGAAAACAGTTAGTGAAAGAATGCAACTAAGGGAATGAACGAAGAACAAATACCTGAGCTAGGGCATACAGACCATAGTCATACACTTTGACTGGAGGCATCTTTGATAGAAATTCATAATCAGCAGCCGAGGGGGCTAAAAACATGGACGCCTTAGTTGCCCTCAGGTTCGCGATGAGGGAAGATGGCTCGGCCTTCAGAAGCGCCAAGTTCTAGGACCAGAAGGCCCCCATTGTGGAAGAGGAACCAGCCCCCTCGGACGACTCTACCCTCGTCCTCATCCTTGAGTCTGGCCGAGGGTCAACCGGAGCTTCAGGCTCTTTCCTTTTGTGACTGTCAGCATTCGGCTCAACAATCGTCGGCCCCACGACCCTCGTCTTCCTCAGAGCTTGCTTAGGCTCCTTGCCTTTCTTTTTGCCTAAACCTGATAGTAAACTGGGAGCAGTCATTTCCCAAAGTTGATCCGATATACCAGAGGGACGACATGAAAGGAGGACGACACGTCAAAAAAATGCAGAGGCAAAGATGAAACACTTAAAGAAAGTAAAGAATGGGAAAAATAAATATAACTCACATAGTTCTGTCAGGAAGTCGACCCTCAGACCAACTTCCTTGAGGAACCGAGGGGTCATCAGATCTTCAAACTTTAGAAGTTCACCCCCTTTCCCTCGTCCTCTCAGATAATCAACTATGTCTTTCTCTTCCAGACTAAGTCAGGGGTCTGATCTGGCCTTCATTGAAGGGTTAGACAATCTTCTGAGGACCCTCGGACCATCGGCTACAGGTTTCACCTCGGTGAAGAACTCCCATTCTCCAGAGACAAAGAAGAATCTCTTCTTCCAATCGTGGTTGGAGGTTTGTGCCACTTGGAGAAGTTTTTTGTCAGACCTCCTCGCCCCCAGGTGATAGTACCCAGGCTGTTTAAACGAGGATGTGATATTGTAATAGGCCAAAAATACGTCGGCCGAGGGCTCATCAGTGAAAGCATTCTTCCACAAGGAGATGTAGCCAAGGATCGTCCTCCAGGAGTTGGGAGGAAGCTAAGAGGGGGCAACGCCGAGGGATGACAAGATATCTACGACATCAAGATGCAGAGGGAATCTGACACCAACCTTGAACATTTGTTCGTATACTGCAACCTCTCCCTCTTCACCCTCGAAGACCCTCTCAGACTCAGAAGGAACCCTCATAGTTATGTCGGGGTACACTCCATAGGCATGACTCCACAGCAAGAGGTCATGATCCCTAACTGAGGAGATATAGGACGAGGCATGGGAGGTGTCAACCTGGTCAACATCTGAGTCCTCACCCTCGTCCTCTGTCCTCTCTCCCTCGGCCTCATCACCTGTCAGAAACCTCTAGGGAAAAGCCATCTAAAAGGCATGAGGAGATAGAGTAGTCACAGGGACGGCCTCGGAAGCAACCATACCCTCGGCCTATCGTCCTGGGCTTAAATCATACGCCTCGCCTCTCCCAGAAGGTCCAGCGTCAGTTGGTGACGACGCTCTCTCATCCATCTCTCCTGAATAACTCTCGGCTGGACGACAGGACGACCCATAAGACTCAGACGGCTCAAATGGCTTTATTGTGGCAAGAGGAATGGGGAAGATGGGTCGTACCCAATTAGGGTCGGCCCCTCATCTTCTCTCCTCCTCTTCCTCTACTCGTTTGATCTCTATGAAAAGCTTCTCTCGCAAGGATGGGAACTCCTCGGCTAAATTATAAAGCCTCCTAAGCATTAAGGGGGAGACCCTACACTTAGAAGAATTTGGGTAACCTAACTACAAACAAATCTCACAATTGACCAAGGTGGACTTTTCGATCAAAACCAAGGAATTGAAGGGTTTCCTATCAAGAACAATTCAAGAACAGCTTACCGGAGGTTACACCGAAAAAGCTATGGAACAGCCTAAGAAAATCTAACCCTATGAGTTTAAAACAGGAAAACAAACAGAAATGAAGATAAGTGGGGTACTAGGGTCGAGGTGTTACCTGAGGAGAAATGGCGAAGCTGCTAAGCTTGAAGGTTTGAAAACTGCAGAAATGGAAAGAAGGCTGGGAGCTAGAGAGAGAGGGTTCAGGCGCGAAGAAGAAGAAGAAGAAAGAGAAACTTCAAAAAATTGTTTAAATACCTTGCCAATGAGTGGGCCCACTAACCAATGCAGAGCACGACCCACGAGGAGGGCATCATTAGGGCACAAAGCTCCAGGCAAAGTGTACATCCGCCATGCCTTGGAAACTGAAGTGACAATGAGTACTTGCCTAGGTGTCATATCAGCTTAACAGGTGTCACTCACCTAACTGATCATACACCCATCTCAATTACAACACTATCCCTTAGCCATCTCAATAACATCCATGGCTAAGGGCTGGGGGTGATTGATATGCCCATATATATCCTCGGCCAAGCCGAGGGCACCCTCCAACCGGACGACCCCTTAGGGGGCCGACCCTTTATCAGGATCCGGACGACCCCTCAGGGGGCCGACCCTTCATCAGGCTCCAGACGACCCTCCGAGGGTACGACATTATGAGGCCCAAATTAGGCCAGACTCATTGTCGGATAGAACTTTACCCTCGGCCTCATATCAAAGGCCGAGGGTGACATCATCACAGCTCGTGGTTTGGGAGGCGCGTGGAATAGTGCGCGTGAGGCTCACATGGCACGTAGGAGACCGTTATAACCAAATCACACCCTCACGTGAGGGAATATTATGTCATCATTTGGCATCTACAGGTGTCAACAGGAGATTGGTTAAATCATCATTCACATGCACCATGCATACCTGGGGGGGGGGGGGGGGGTACACTACACCCCCCAAGACCTATATATACTTATCACCTACAACCCTACAGGGGGATGGATAATTCTAACCCTAGCAAAAACTCTGCCTATACACAGTAGAAAGAGAAAGTGAGCTTATGTGCATTGTATCCAAGGCCATTAGTTCCCACACTTAGTGGAACACACACACACTCAGAGTGGACGTAGGCCAAATTGGCTGAACCACTATACATCATTGTCTTATTCCTCTTATACTCATCTCCTTCTACATACTTATACACTTACATCTCTATGGCTGCCATGGTTACTATTATTTGAGCTCATCATCACTTATCTGGTGGTGCAATATTTCAACATCATCATAACATAAGGTCATTAATTGGTCATATAGATTTGCCCCTCCAATGTGAGCTTGTTTGTGAGCTTGCTTTAAGACTTCTGTTGCTTCCTCCCTTGTGATGCATCGTAATGGCATGTTGAAGTATCCTTTGTGATAGAGCTGTTCCGCTTGAACGTAGAATCGTGGGGACCTTCTCTTGAGTCCCATAGAGTTCATTTTATCCAAAGGAATAACTCCATCTTTGATGAAATCAATATAAGGCTCCTCCAATCTGCCTTAGCCTCAATGAACTGACATTCAACTGCCTGAAAAAAGTTAACATTTATCGCACCTTCATTGTAACTTTGCTGCATCCTGCTTTATCATTTTCCAGAAGTATCCTTCTCTCTAGATTCTTCTGTACAGAGGGATCTCAGTTATCTCACAGTGTTCATCATGTGTCTTCTTTAGCTTGTGTTCTGCTTCCTCTGGACCAATACACCTTAATAGCCATCCTCCCACATTTCTAAAATACAAACTTCCTTAGCTCTCAAAGTACTGCACCAATTCTTTGAGTTCCATCATTCCTTCCCCAAACTCCAACTGCTTCCTAATCTCACCTATCAAATCTGAATAGTCTTCCATCAGCAAGATCGACTGTAACACCGAGGGAACTATTCTTCGTTGGGTCACAACCGTAGTGGTGTCATTTTTCATGGCCATTTTCTGAGCAATGGTGTCATAAGCATCATCATGATTGTTCATCATTCTAGGATGCATCGTTATTTTAACCTGCTGGTACTAGTTGATCAGTCGTTAGATGATTGTTCTGTAGGGCGCCAGGCTAAGATGCTTCAACACGTATTCCCCATTCACTTATTAGACCACCAAGTTTGAATAACCTTTAATGCATAGTGAACGGATTCCCCTTCGAATGTCTTTTAGCAATCCTAGCACTAACTCCTCATAATCTTCTTCATTATTAGAGCAGTGGAAAACTAACTTATAGGAAAGGAAAATCTTTTCCTTCCATTTTGAAAGGATAACCCCTTTTCCCACCTTCTTGTCTATCGATGAACCATCGAATTCCATAGTCCACTTCTCAAAGTTTTTATCCAAAAAATTGGCCTGCAAATCATCTCCTAAAATGCTCTCACAAGGTGGCTCAAATACTCCTGACGAAAATATTACCAATAAGTTTGCATACACCTGGCTTTTGATCACTCGAGGGACCACACACTTCAAGTCATATTCTGAAAGGATAATGAACCACCTAGATGCTCTTCTAATTAAAACAATTATTGCTAACAAAAACTTAATAGGATCACATCTTGTCACAATATGAATTGTGAAAGATAATATATAATGTTTAAGTTTTTGTGCTACATATACTAAGGCTAAATAATGCCTCTCTAAGCTAGTGTACCTTGCCTCAAGTCCATGTATGATGCCACTCAGGTAGTAGACTAGCATTTCTTGTCCATCAATTTCCCGCACCAAGAGAGCTCTGACAGACCTGGTGGTAGAGGTGAGGTAGAGCTGCAATGTTATCCCTTCCTTAGGAGGAATCATTGTTTGTGGATAAGTGAAACCTTTTTTAGCTCGTTAAGTGCCTCTTGGTGAGCATCCTCCCATTTGAACTTTCTGACCTTTTGTAGTAGATCCATCAATGGATGAGTTATCTCGGCCAGTCCTGGCACAAATCTCCTGAGATAGGAGACTTTGCTGAGGAAACTCTGGACATCTCTAGGATCACTATTTGTTTGCCCTGGTTCATCTGTACTACTTGTTGATCCACCATAAAGCCTAGAAACTCCCCACTTATTACACCGAAAGCACATTTCAATTGATTTATCTTCAGTTTGTACTTCTAGCATCGAATGAGCACCTTCCTCAAGTCATCCAGATAGGACTCCTACTTTTTAGACTTGATGACCAAATCATCCACATAAAATTCCAAGAATTTATGAAAAAAGTCATGAAAAATGGCCGTCATCATTCTATGGAACATCGCTTCAGCATTCTTTAACCCAAAAGGCATCGCTTTGTACATAAAATTGCCTAATGGAGTTGTGAAAACTATTTTCTCCTAATCAGTTAGATCCATCTTGATTTGGTTGTACCCCACGTACCCATCCGTGAAGCTATACATTTCATGCCTGACAGTTGCATCGATCAATCTATCAATAGAGGGTAGAGGGAACTCATCCTTTGGGTAAGCTCTATTCAAATATCTTAAGTGCATGCATATTCGTATTTAGTTTTTGTCCTTCTTCCCCATTGGAACAATGCTAGACAACCAAAGTGGGTGTTGGATCGATTTAATGAACCCTGCCGCTAACAACCATTGGACCTCATCCTTAATCTTTAAATCCAACTTTGGCTTGTAAGTTCTTGTGGCTTACTTCACCGGTATGGCTAAAGGCGTGACATTCAGTTTATGGAAACTTACCTCCTCATCTAACCCCTCCATGTCTATATACTTCCATGCAAATCCGTCTTTATATTCTCGAATCATCTCAATCAAGTCCCTTCTTTTCTATACACTTAGATCCTTAGAAATGAACATGGACCTTGAATCTTCTCCTTTTTTGGCTAGATCAAGTTTCTCTAGATCTTATACCTATGTCTTTGGGTAATCCATCATGTATTATGTCTCATCCTCCACCTCCTCTATAAATTCCTATATATTGGAGTTGTCTATGACCATGCATTGCCCTTAATTATCCACTAGAAAACACTCATACACCGGGTCAGCCTCTTCAACAGTTCCTTTGACTATTCGCTCACACCTTCAAAGGCGATAGATCACCCTTTCGTACTTAATTATCACCTCCTTGCAGTGATGGTTGGCCGATGCAGTTGCCTTCTATTTTCTATCTGTCGAAGCTTCTCCTAGCATATCTCCTAAAAACCTACTCTGCACGCTTTTTCGTTTAACCTCATGCTCTATCGGATCAATATTGGGCCTCATCCTATCTCTTAATTTCTTAGAGATATTTTAAGATTTGGGAGTTGCACTGTTGACCTTCTCAGCTCCTTCGCTCCTGCTTACTCCTTTATTGCTTTAACCATTCACATGCCCCATCATGTATCTGATAGAGGGTACTCTGACACCCTCTATACATCTTGTTATGACTCTTGTGTCTTCCTCCAGCTCTGTGTAAAATGCAACATCCACCAAATGAGCCTCTTCGATTACGAATGACTTCTTGGTTACCCGTATAATGATCAAAGTTCCTTTCACATTTGCCTTCATAGATTGGTCATACATCGAAGGATCTAGACTATGCCTGTAAAGATACGGTAGGAAGTAGCACTCTAAATCACATGGAATTTGATGTGTGAAGTGAGCTCCCCATCACCATCCCTACGTTCACATACCCAATTGATTTGGAAGACTGGTTGTCATAACAAGAAATAACCAAAGGCATTTGTATCAACCTTGCATCAGAGATGTTGGATGCATTGAATGAACTGATAGGCACGATGTTTATGGAATCTCCCCCATCCATTAGTGCCCTCGTAAAACTCACCCCGTTAATGTTTACTATTACGTATAGGGGTCTGTTGTGAGGGAACCTCACATCTCTATTAGCATCAGAGAAAGTCACTTCGGATAAAAATTTCCTCACCAGCCTAGCCATGGGCCCCTTCCACCTCAGCAATGGAACTGCATTCTTTCTTGAAATGTCCAAAATCTATTGAGTTATCTCCTGTCTGCTATCCTTGGTCATTCCCACTTAGTCGAAGAACCATGTGAACTTGGGTGACTACGACACAACCTGGTACTCCGGCCCTTGATTTATCTCCTCATTGTCAAGGTTGTATACTTTCTCCATATCCCTCACATTTTCTTTGTCATAATCTATCATAACATTATCCATCCCCCTTATGCAACCTTCTAGGGCTTTCTCAAATTCCTCCTGCTTCAACGACAACTTTATTTTTTTCCCTCTTAGCTTCTTCATTATAGGAGACTACCAGGTTTGCTGCATGTGTTGGTAATGGGTCGTAGTTGACGTTCCCTTGAGGGATATGCAAAGTCCCTGCCTTCATATGCTTGTTGATGATCTTTCTCAGCGTGAAGCATGACGTTGTTGGATGACCAATCTTCCAATAGAATTGGAATTACTTGGGTTTAGTCCTCACTTCTACTTCTAGCTCCATTGCTTGAGAATCTTTAGGTGCAGATACTGTTCCCCTTGTAACATGGCGCTATATTAGCCGACTGACTGCTCAATGGCATATGGAAATGGTGGTGGATCATCCCTGTCTCTGTCGAATTTCCTCTTGTTAATCTTCTTCGGCTACTTAACCTTTCCTTCTCCCTCATATGCATAACCCACTCCGCGGGGCTGACCACATCCTACAACGGACTGTAATTTTATCTAAACATCATAGGCACCATCATTGGGCTTTGGAGTACCACCAGCGAGATGTTTCTCTCAAATTTTAAGAACGCTGCAAAATTTCCTTCACGCGTATCGTTTATAAGATGACAGATGCACTCGAGGATCAAGCCTTCAGCACAGATCTGAAGCAACTTGGACTCCTTAGCCTCCCCCTCATGTCGAGGTAACTTTCTATGAATCTTCAGATGTATGCCTTGACTTCCTCTCCTAGTCATTGTTTCTCCCTACCCAGTTGTGTCAATGTAAATTTGTCCTCTGCCAGAAAGAACTTCTAAACAAAAAGAATGTGCATCTCCTCCCATATACAAACACTCTTCGGTGCTAAGTGAGAGTACCAAGTGTATGCTTTATCGGTGAGGGATTTAGAAAACTCCCTCAATCGTAACTTTTTAATATTATAATGGGCCCCCAAATGCTTTACAAACATATTTATGTGCTACTTCGAGTTTCCTCCATTCCCCGCGTATTTTTCAAAGACAGGAGGTGTGAAATCCGTTGGGTAAATTTCCTCGTTGTAAGCCTCTAGGTTGGGAGTACAAAAATCATCATATACTGATGCTACCTCGCTGGCTGACTGCGAGCAGGCTGTTGTCATCTTTTGCATTTCTTTTTGCATATCCTTCCTCATTTCTTCCAAGGAATACGGATGAGCTTCGTCAGTCGTTGGAGCAATGGGTTAAAAGGACCACAGATGGAATACTGCCCATGTTTGGAGCGCCCGTTATTGGCACAAGAGTGGGAATAGTGTTTGTGGCGACTGGCCCCATTGGAGTTGCACTCGATGGGGCTATCGGAGATGCCATCCAAATGACGAAATAGTTGGGGTCTGTTCCCCCCCCCCCCCCCAAAGTCATTGCTGCTACAGGAGTCTGCAAAAACTCAAAAAAATTACCCATTAGAAGGGCCATATGTGTTGGTCCCATCACAGTGCTAGTGGAAGCCTATGTAACCATTGGGATTCTTGATTCCGTTTGAACTTGGGGACCTCCACCCGACGCACCCCATCTCTGGAAGCTTCAAGCTCCATCGCCGCATGTTCCTCATTTCGCTGAATAGCATCGAAGTGAAGGGTACGGCTAACATTATATTACGCCATGCTTTCTATAAGAATGCCTTCCCAGTGAAGTCGCCAAATGTAATAGGGTAGTCCCCTTGAAGGCTGGGAGTATAATAATACAGAAAGAGGCGTAACCCTTATAGATATGGTGATAAAATAGTAACCCAAGTATCCTCAACTATCACAAATGAACACATAATATTGTATATAATAAACACTCAAATTGGACTCATAAATCTCTCATGTATAACTCAAATAATAATAAAAGGACTTCAGAAACAACTCATTCAAAGGGAGAGAGAAGTAAGCACCTTAGATACACTTTGGTAGGCAGTCAACACACCAAAAACCTCTAATATGTCCATGGTTAGCTAATAAATATTCGTAATAAATATCAATGGTGGGTGGATAAAACTCGGGTTTGCAATAACTATTTTGGTAGAGGGCTGTTTGTCTCAAAGCTCAATATACGATGGAACTCAAGGTTACTCTGCACAAGATTCCAAATTAAAAATTCTCTCGGTGTTTTACCAGATGTATCTAAGATGGTAAATATAAGCCTCAAAGCTTCCTCACTTTTCAATCCTCCAAACTAAGCCCCTCTGAAATTCCCACAATGAGGTCATTCGATAGAGCATGTAATCTCTCCCAAGCCCTACCAAGCCTGGTCTGTCACGAGTATCATTTAACCTCACACTCAATAATACAATCGTTATAGCATTACAATCAATGTATTTAAAAATATACAATTTGACTAAGTAAAAATGGAAGATAAAGAAGAGCTCTCTTAGGAAGTTTCCTCGCTGAGCTACCTCGCCAAGCTGCTTCGGTGAGCTGCCTCACTGCCTTTACGCTACTTCATTCTCTTGAGTCTCTTTTGTTAATTGATGAAGATCTCTCTAATTCAGAGTTTAACTTCACCCTACAAAACTAAACATGCAAGATATTGAATCTAAATCGAATTAAACAAATCACAACAAAAGATATGAGGAAAAAAACTTTATGGAAAAACCCCTTTTCAACACTTTTACAACTAAGGTATTACAAAACCATAGTGACAGAATTACAGACTTAGACTCCACGAAGTATCTTTGTTATCTCTCCTTGTTGATAACAACAAGTGGTGCAGATCCAATAATGCTTCACAACAAGCTCCACTTGCCTCTATGTCCACTGATCATCCTCAGGAAACTCCTTTCCTATCCATTGGAGTGAATAATTAACTCCACAGGGATTTTAACATGTGATGTGTTCTTTAAGGTTGGATAAAATGATCATAAAACATCCAACGGGGGATTTGGAAAACCAAAGTATTTGATCACAAAATATGTGGAAAAAGGCTTGTAAAGAAGTTAAAGTTCGTATCTCTTAAATAGGGAGAAAATTCTCCAAGAGATATCTTGAAAAGAATATTTTGAGACCAAGTGAAAATAATTTTTCGCAGGCTTATTTTAACGAAATGTACCTCGTTAGAACAACCTATGAAAATTTATTTGAAGAATATCGAACGAGAGATAAAACGACATTCTAGGGCGATGAGGAAATTAGCCCGTTTGAGGAATCATCTGAACGTCTGATATCCAATCAGTTTAAGAAACTCGTTCGAATAACCCTTCGTACCTCATTCTAATGAGATGACTTAAAAATGATTTTTTGATTAAAAACTTTTGTGTAAGAGGGTAGCTTAGATAATATGGAGGCGTAACCCCTTTTGAGTATGGTAATGATAATTTAATTAGCCAAAACCTTGGATTAATGATAGGACATGAAAACACAAACTTAATGAAGATAAGACTCAGTTTAAACTTATAAATCTCTCGTGTATAACTCAGAAGGTAGTAAAGAACTTAAAAGTAACTTAACTAGAGGGAGAGAGAAATAAGAACCCTAGATACACCTTGGTAGGCAGGTAAACACACCAAACACCCTCAAGAATCTCTATCAAGTATTAAAATCTTCGTAATAAATAATAATGGTGAGCAAGTAAAACCTTTAGTTTGCAATAACTCTCTCTGATGTATATTCTTTCTAGTAATAACTTCTTAAACTCTCAAAAGATCATGCCCTCCTCAAAGGTGGTTGGGGTCCTTGAATAACCCCCCACGCCACCCCCGAGGCGACTCAGCCATCAATGCCTGTGACAGACCTCCCTCATACTTTATGTCACAAACATTAAATACTTGATGCACTAGTTGTCTCCATGTCATAAACATTAAATGCCAAAACATGCCTTTTGCCTAACCACTATGAGCCAGGGACTATTATCGCAGAGGTGGCTCACCAACTGCCTGACAGCCCCAAATACCACGATGGTTTACTCAAGTGCAGGTCTGACATTATTTCGATAGCTAGTGACATCACTTACAGTGGATGTGACATTAAGTAGAGGGTTGTTTGGCTCACAACTCAATGCCCGATGGAACTCCAAGTTGCTCCTCCCGGGGTTCCACGGTCAGGGTCCTTCGATGTTTTACTAGGTGTATCTAAGATGGTCAGGACAAGCCCCAACGGTGCCTTAATTATCAATCCTCCAAACCAAGTCCCTCTAAAGTTCCCATGATGAGGTCATTCGATATAGTTAATATAAACAGAGATCAAATATGACTAACACAACAAGCTAAAGTATGAGTTGCCACGCCAAGCTGCCTCGCTGAGTTGCCATGCTTGAGTTGCCACGCTTGAGCTGCCTCGGTTTCTTAATCCCAAACACTATTGCTAATTGGGGAATTATCCCTAATCTCAGGATTACCTTCAATCCCCCTCTATATTTTGAAAAAGTATTTATGTTTCAACAATTAAAAAATACCCCGGAACATAAATTTTACACAGAATCAACCTCATATACCTTCTCCGTATGCTATAGTGAAGAAATCAATTCTTCTATCTTCAAGTGTCGCGTTTGGTCACTAACTTGTCTTCAATTGAAAATGTACATGATGATGTAGCAGGGTAACGCAATATGCCAAACTAAAACATAATGAGGAATAATATATTTTTCTCTTACAAAAAGAAGTGATAACAATGATGGAGTGGCCATTAAAACACTGTTTCAACTTTTGTGAGGCGATTACCAATGAGTAAGTTTGTTGTCCAAGAGGAAGGTAGCATTTCTCGGCATCTATAAATGTCTTTCAAACATAACAAATTGGATCCTGGTGCTCCTCCTTCTTATATCCAAGGTCGTGCTCAATACATAGTCAGACACCGTGAGATATAGGTAGATTGGATCACTCGTATTTGGGATCGTGAGCAGAGGAGGTAGGCTTAGGTAGATATTGATTTCTTTAAGTGACTTTGAACATTATTCATTCCAGGTTTGGCTATTCTCATTATTTAAGATATAAATAATGGTTAGTTTTTTTTAAGGCTCTAGAGATAAAGCAATTGAGTAATGCCAACATCCCGGTAAGCTTTTGCCTGCCCCCTATTGTCTTAGGTGGTTGGATATTGTTTATAGCCTTGAATTGGTCAGGATTTGCTTCAATTCCCCTTTGACTAACTAGGTAGCCAAAAACATTTATGGACTGGACTCCAAAAGAGCATTCGTCTGCGTTAAGCTATATTTTATAATATTTGAGGACCTCAAATGTTTTTTCTACGTCCACTATATAAAAAACTAGACATTTCCATGTCTATATACCATCCTTTCGTATCTACTCTTTATAATCATGTCATCTATGTATATTTCCAAGGTTTCATTAAATTGATACTTAAACATCTTAGTGGCCAGCCACTGATAGATTGTTCCTGCATTTTTCAGTCTAAAGTCAATGATCATGTAATATTACAAGCTAATGGTAGTGATAAAGGATATCTCTCTTGGTCAATCCCGAACAGAGGGATCTGATGATACCCCGAATAAGCATCTAAGAAGGTCATTAATTTATGTCTAGGTGTGATTTCACATAACTGATCGATGTTTAGTAGCGGAAGTTGTCCTTAGGGAAGGCTTTGTTTAGGTCGATGAAGTCCATGCAAACTCTCAACTTTCAATTCAGCGTCTTGACTATGACCGTATTTGAGATCCATTTGAGGAATCAAACTTCTTTAATAGACCTTGCCTCCATAAGTTTGCATACTTCTTATTCCATGGCCTTTGCCCTTTTAGGGGTTATTTGGTATGCTTTCTATGTGATCGGTAGAAATGTCGAGTCCACATGAAGTTGGTGGCACATTACTTTAGGGTTGATGACAAGTATGTCATACAATTTCTAGCTTCTGATCATTTCTTCTTTCTTGTGATTGGTTAGCGAGCTTTCGATAAGAAATTTCCTCTTGGGTGAAAGTAATCGAACACAACTTCGTATAGTGGTTCCATGACTCTATCTGTGTGGCCACCCTTATTTTTCTAACCCTATTCTCCTATACTTTAGTTTCTATTTATAAGGGGTGACAGCCTTTGTATTTCTTCTTCTGTGATCACCTTTTCCTTTTTCTTTCTTGCCTGAGCCTGATGGCAACGATAAATCATCATTGAGAAATAGTATGGTTCCCCTGTAGGTAATGCATTTGAGCTTTTGCTGGTAAGTGGATGGAACTAATTTTATGGCGTGGAGCCACCTTCGTCATAAGATCGTGTTGTAGGGGGACTCGACGTCCACCATGAAAAACTCTATCATCTTGGATTACTCCCAGTTTATAGTAGGAGCACCACCCTCCCCAAATGAATTATCATTCCTTCGATGAAGATGACTAAAGGGATGGCTTCTTCCTTCATATCCTTCATCTTAGCGTTGAGTTTTTGAAAAGATTCAGATACATGTCCTGCGAGGAACTACTTTGGTCCACTAATCGGTTATCCACATCCCTACTTGTCTAATCAGAGATTGATTACTATCGTGTTATAATGTGGAGTTCTAACTCTGACCAGGTCTTTTTCGATGAAAATGATATGCTTTTTATAGCCAACATCTTCTGGTCGGTGGCATTTTACTATTGAACTTTAAGTAGGGTCAACTCGGAAATATTCCATTACTATAGTAACTTTATTTAATTCTGTATGTATGACATTTCTTTGAATCTAATTTATGCTTGAGGCTTCATGGATGACTGTGAACTCGTGTTCCATGTCGTCATCTACTAGGATATTATAAGGATTTTGATCGCGCTCCACAAGAGCCTTTTTGGTTTTGTTATCTACATAGTCATCCAGTTGACCTACGTGGTTAAGATCTTATAGGTGGAAATTCAGTGCCTTATAATTTTCCATTTTGTTCTCTTGTTCCTTATGATAGCAACATCTCATGGTGGTGTTCCTCTTTGATACATCCCCTACCATCTTCTTAGTCTACTTGAAATAAATATGATCTTTAACCTTGTTCAATATTTTATAGAAAGACTCCTTTAAAATGATGTAAATGGCGAGGTGGTTCTTATTGGTATATGCTTTCTTGTTGACCATTTATCATCCATTCTACTTCCTAACCCCTTATTGGGAGCACTCTCTTTGTACCCATTTTTTCTTATCTTCGACCGACCATTATCCTACTGAATGCCAACAACCACGTCTTCCAATTTATCATACTTATCAATTATGAACATGAGATCATTTGTAGTGTTGGCATATATATTAGTAATGGACTAGTGAAATATGGAATTTCTCAGTAGGTTAATCTTAAACGAGGCCACAAGAACTTGCTCAGAGAAATCCTCCACTTCGTTGTAGGTTTCGTAATATCACTGAGCATACTCGCACAAGGTCTCTTGGGGCATCTTCTTTATTTTTAAGACTGAGTCCATCCTTTTTGAATTGAAGTTTCATATGGTGAATCAAGAAGTAAAGGCCTCTATGATCTACCTAAAACTAATTATCGACTGATGTGGTAATTTTTCAAACCTCTTCTATACAATCTCCCCAAAACTAGACGGGAAGATGCATCACATGAAGGCATCGTTGTTTCTCTATAGGGTCATGGATTTTCGATACTGATGACCATGATTTACCGAATTAGGCTTCCTATTGTATATCTTGAACCAAGGTACGAAGAACTTCTCGTGAGGTTTGGGATCTTTAATTGATCTGAAGAAAAGTGACTTCGTCTTACTGGTGAGGGATCTTTTTGCTAGTACCTTAGTAGAAATGGATCCTCGATGAGAAGTATGCTCATAAATCTCTTGTGGTACGAGATTATGAAGCCTTTTTTTGTTATGATAACTGCCCTCATGGCCCCTTTTGTCTGCGGAGCTCTTATTCTTGGAGTGATCCTGATCGCACCATAAAATCCTTACTCGAATGTGAATTTTACTCGCCTTAGGGCTAGGGGTACCCGCGTGCTTTTTGTGTTTTCCTCCTTAGAGATCCTTCTCCATTTTTTACAGATGACGTTGAAGGCAAGCATTACCCTCTTGGTGAAGGCGTGTGGTATACACCTGTTGACAGAGTCGTGGTTTAGAGGAATCTACAAGCTGTGAGATATAATTTGATCATGTTGGTGTGTTGCTTTCCTCAGTTTGGTCTTCATGTAGATGATAACATGAGCTAAGGGTGTGGAAAATCCTATTAGAGTGGACCTAATACCTGACTCTAGTGACCTCAGGGCCCTTTTAATAATTTTATGGGCTTCCATGAGACGACAAGCGTTGGTTGTATGAGTGCGACATGGTTTCTCGTTGGCATTTTTTAGCTAACAGAAAGAAATCGTATCCCATAGACAATGACAACTGTAGGTGGTAAAAATCCTACTAGTATTTAGTTAACACAATTAAAGTCGAGCTGAATAAAAACATGCACAATCATACAAGAACAAGATGTATGTGGTTCAACAATTTGTCCACATCAATAAGTGTTGCTCTTCTCTTTATTAATAACCATTTGATTATAAATATTACATGACCCTCTTCCCTAGGGTGAGGGTTACACTTGTAGAAAATGGAAAAAGGCCGAGTCTTGTGGGACTCCATGACCTTATATAACTATATTCCTTGATCGGTTATATCTAATTATGAGGTTTACGCTGATCGAATTTAATCGTCCCTAATCCTCAATGTGTGATTGCTGATAGGACTAGTGGAAATGTGTCTCCTTCTTAGGCGTGTTTGAATAATCCCCTCACATAAGGGGTCTTCATTAAACAACTCTATTCATAAGCTCTCACGTGAGAGATCAGATGGCTTGGATAAGGAGGGAAGGGACTCTATTAAGACATCAATGTCTTTGCCACAACATTCGAGGACCTCTTATGACTTATACACTATTCGCAAAGATCTCTGTTTCTCTCTCATGGAACTGTTGTAGCATTCCTTGGATTTCTTTTGATATCTACTGACCTCTCTAACACCCATGGGGGTTGGGAATCTCATTATCATTCTTCGGGTGGATATGACATGTAACTCGTTGAGTGAGAGTTTTCCCATAATAATTTTTTACGTTGAGGATAGGCCTTCTCCCCCATTGAAAGCTGTCAATGGAGATATAATGGGTAGCATGTGCTTCATGGTGAGGCCTATGGCCTTGAAAGCATATAAAAAAAATATACATGGATCTCCCGATATCAACCAACACTCTTCTAATATTTGCATTGTCAATGATTACAATAATGACCAGAGGATCATCATGTGGAAGGGGAATCCATGTGAGGTCAGTATCTGGGAAGATCATCTTGAGAGCCTCCCTTGGCGACTTGTTTTGTCAATATACATTGTTAATCTGAACCCCATCTTGTTGTACTTTCTTGAGTTGATCCTTTCTTATTGGGGAAGAAATTTCACCACCTACTAATCATCCTATGATGGTATTGAAGTCAATAAATGGGACGACGTTTATGTTCTTATTATTTCACTGAGCTTTGCCATCATCTTTGGCCACAAAATCCTTGAGATATCTTTATTTCACTAGACAAAAACACTGAGTTTGTCACCCGGCTCTTGTCACTCCTAGTTGTAGTGATAAATTTTATCACTTCTCGTGATAGTGAAAAAATAATTTTCGTGATAATAAAAATTATTTGTTATTGCTATTAGGAGTGACAAAACTTTTTCTTAATTTATCACCACCTTGGGTAGTGATAAATTTGAGTTAATTGGTTTGTCACTGCTAATGGTAGTGACAAATGTTTTCCTTAGTATTTGTCACTACCTTTAACAGTGACAAATTTGGCTTTAGGATTAATTTATCACTACCATAAGCAGTTAAAAAATTTGTTCCCAATTAGTCATTGTCATTAGCGCTGACAATTTGGCTTGACAATTTAGCTTTAGAATTAATTTGTCACTACCATGACCAGTGACAAATTTGTGCTCAATTAGTCACCATCATTTGTGGTTATAAGTTATTAGGTTGACAAATAACCTAATATCATCACTCATTGTTTTTATTTTACCTCCCAAGTGCCCCTCCCCTCTTCTCTCCGTTTGTAGCAAACCTTCTCTATCACTGGTCCTCATTGTAGCAAACCTACTCCATGGATCGATTTCCATTATGTATCTATGTGTGTGTATTTCTCATTTATATATTGTAATTATTTCTATATATCTCGTTATATATATATATATATATATATATATATATATATATATATATATATATATATATATATATATATATATATGTGTGTGTGTGTGTGTGTGTGTGTGTGTGTGTGTGTGTGTGTGGTCTGATTCCATCGATCAAAGCCTCTGAATGATTCAATTTCAAAACTAATGGTTCAAATCCTATGCTTATGAAATCTTTCAAAGTTTGGGGTTCAATTCAAGGTCAAAATCCTATGTCTAAATATATCTTTAATTCTAATTTTTTTATATTATTCATAATTAAAGAGATTCATTTATGATATCTTATGAAATTAAGGACCTATTAATTAAATATATTAGGTTCTTTTATTGTGATTTAGGCTAAGTGTTTGATATCTTATGAAATTGATATTGTAATTAGATAAATTAGGTTCTTTCATTATGATTTAGACCAAGTGTTTGATAATCATTAAATTGATATTCAAAAGAGGTTGTTGACTTTTTGTAGTATATATAAGCTGTGAACCCAAACTGATGGTCACATATTACCTATAAGTATTCAAATATATCATTTGGTTACTTGCAAGAAATTTAGTTCCACACTATTTTTCAAAGGCCACATTAAAATGGTTTAGTTATATTCACTTACCTCGAGCATGTTATGAACCGACAACATGTTGCATGATTACGACATGATTTCCAGATTGGATCTGACATACTAAGCCATTGTGCCAATAATTAAATCACTCATCATACTTATGACATGTCACGTGCCTAAGACACGCCCAAAAATCATGCCAATATAATCATTTCGACATTCTTGTATGTCATCCTACATCATTATATGACATATTTAACATGCTAATGATAATTACTAATTTCATTCGAATTGAAACACACGTCAACGAAGAATTACAACACTTAAAACCGAATAATTTTTATTTAAAATAAAAATGAGCTCAAATTAGTTATACCAAATTACTCAAAATACACAACTGGAATGGATGAGAGACGATTCTAGAAGTTACCTACATCAAACCCACATAAATAGGACATTGGTAATAAACATTACAGAATTAAATAAAGGACATACAAAGACTTGGTATGGTTTTCCCACCTCAACTATACTCTCCTTAAGGAACATAGACTTAAATCCAACCAAACATAATTTTAACCCTCCACCCATCATACCATTCACACCCAACTCTTTTTAAGCATTTGATTCATTTTAGCATTCCCCATTTTGACAAGAATGTCTGTGTGGTCGACCCTGACACCCACATGGAGAAGGTTGATTTAGCCAAGTTGAAGAGTAAAGATAATGTTAATGATGATCCATTCGTTTGTGAATTCCAAAATTTAAAGGAGGTGTTTTATACAAAGATACCTAACAATGATCCATGGTCTGTTGTTTTACATTCAACTAAGTGCTTCACTACAATTGTAGATGACATAGAGGCGCCTATTATAATTCAGCCTGTTCTGGTTGATAACCCATAGTTAATGTAAGGACATAATTTTATAAATGTCTGGGGTAGATTCTAGGAAATTTCTATTTTCTCCTAGATCACAGTTCATATGTCTGATACCGCTACATTCGGCACGTCAACACGATCATCCTCGACGACCTTTATCCGAATTCAATGCATCCACTTTCATCACGTGCATCATACTACATGCAACATGCTGCTCAACTCATTCCCACTACTCCACTACGCTCTATCAGTAATATGTTTTATTGGAGCTTTAAATATTTGCATAAATATTTGGGAAATGTTTTTGAAAATTATTTTTGAAGTTTGGTTTTATTTTTTATCAAAAGCAGAATTTTTCTAAGTGTAGAAGCGAATGGCCTCGATCGACGAGCTCGCTCAAACGACTTTGGAAGTTGTTCGCTCGAGATAGGCATGTCGCGCGATATCGTTAGAACAACTTCTGTCCTTCGTTCGAGCGACATGGCTATCTCGTTCGAACGAGCCACCGCCTCGATTTTTGTATAAATATCTGATCTCCTTCTACACGATTTTTAAGTCTTTCTGGATTATCAAAATTCTGCAAAAACAACCCAGAATAAGACTTCACTTTTTAAGGTTTTCTAAACCTTTTTTGATTTACAAAACCATTCCCATATATGTGTGTGTGAATATTTAAACCTTCAAGAGGATCATTTACTCATCTGGAGTAATTTGTGAGGAAGCCGCTCTCTTCCTCGCTGCTGCGCTACTAAAAAGGGATAGTTCCAGCCGCCGACAACAGAACCGACACCCGAGGGTATTTCTGTGTCACTGTATTTTTACTATAATCCGTGTAAGCCGTCTCCCTTACAAAATTATAGTGAAAATAAAAGGTTTTTCCCCTTTAGGGATTTTTCCTCATATATGTGTTCTTAAATGTTTCATCATCGTATTTAATCACATATAGATGCATGTTTAGGATTTAATTGGGTTAAACTGTGTTTAATTAAATAACTTCCTTATTTGAACGCAAGCGCACTCTTCTCAGTTAAAGAATTTTTTAAACACATTAGACGAGTAGATGTTTAATTATAACATGGGTTGTTAAAAGAATGTTAATTGTTTGAAATTTTATTAAATATTGACTTTAAATTTTTGTATAATAACACGTTTCTAGTTTTTCATATGACCTATTCCATAATTCACGATTGCCTTTTATTTTACACGTTTATCATTTTTTCAAGGTGTTAAATATTGTATATATATGCCATGACTATCAAAATATGTATTTTATAGAGAACGCATCAATTTATCTGTACATCTCTCAAAAAATGACACAATGCAATTACTTATGAGATCATGGGTGGAACATATGTGAACCATATATATTTCAATCAATACTATGCATACTACTTCAAAGGTGGGATGAAGGAGTGGAAAAGGTTTTCATAAAACAAAATCCAAATAATGCGATGTAGTTAATAGAGATTTTAGAACTTGATGCAAGAAAAATCCATCCCTTATGGATAGAACTGAAGTGAATAAGGATGTGTTCAGACTCTACCATGAGAAAACATATACTTAACAAACTTAACATATGTTATCGACTTAGGATAGAAGTCCTCAATCCTAACATATTTAGTGTCAGAAATGTAATTGTCAACGAACTTCCACAGACATGGCCAATAAGAACTTTGTGTGAAATGATGAAGAATGAAACTTATGACATGGTTGAATTATCAAATTTTTTAGAATATGTTGAAAAGTTATAACTTATATTATATTTTATATTATTTCCTTAATCTTTTATTAACATGCAGACTAATGCATATTTATATATAAACATAGAAAATGGCATCCGGGAGTCAAATTCCATCGTCCATCCAAGCAGGTTCAAGTCAAGATGAATGATCTTCTACTGATTCTCATGCAGAGGTTTCCCTTAGCCCAAATGGTTTGATTATAGGTGGCAAGAATGATTATAAATCAGGTATCGACTTAAAATATAAGAGTTGGTTAGAGTTAACAAGTGAAAAAAGATGTTTGTGGGATACGCTCATGACAAAGTTTAGAATTCAAGCGATTAAAAGATGAAGGTCATAAAAGATTTGGGTCTTCAGTTGAAGAGATTTAGATGTAACCTTTGCTCGATATTTTAAGGGCTTGGAAAATGATGGGATAAAGGCCTTGAAGGATCGAGTACCACAAAGGAGCTTATACCCCTCTGCCCATTAGTGGAATGAATTCTTTGTGCACCAATCAATTGAAGCTAAATTGAAACAAAGGCACCAAAGCCAGATGAACGAGGATAAAAAGACTGGTGTCCATTGTCTTGGTTGGATGTCATATGCTGAGAAAACTGAGGATATGGTTCCTACACTTTCTTATTTTAATGTGTGTATATATATAATATGTCTTGCTCAAATTTTTAATGCAAGATTAATTTGTAGGTTCTTAAACATAAACGGCTTGTTAATCGTTCGAAAGTGTATGTAAAAATTCATAGGACCCAATTTCACCCAATCGTAGTTAATGATATGGTGAGTTTCATAACCTCACATGTAATAATGATCTTCATTCAAGTTTAGTCGTTTAATTGATTCATTAATAATTTTGTAACAAAAATTGAGCGAGCTCAAAAGTAACCAAGGTTATTCAAGCAAAACCAGTCTGGATACTGATGCATTTACCACCTTTAAAGGGAAAGATACTAGGGGAGACTCCTGGTGTTGGCCCTGTGTCCCAAAGTAAACTTAAGGCCATCGCTTTTATAATCTCACAATTGAATAGAGCAAAGACACAAGAAGAAAAACATGATGAGTATATGTTTTTTTTCAAATCATCCATCAGTATGCTTTTAAGTGATTTTGAATCGGATGGACTCAAACTACCAAATTACCAGAGATCTCCAATGGTCCCAAAACATCAATTCTCACCACAACATCCAACAAACAAATTTTCACCATAACATTTTGAGCATGATCTTACTGATTCACCACATCTAAGTCCTGACGATAACAAGACTATCCCTCCGTCATATCCTTTAAAATTTCAAGATCAACTAAGACAAACTTTCAAAATTCAACCGAGCCTCCACATGATCCATATGTTGATTTATTCTATTCTTCGCGTACAAGGAAGATTGCAAGTGGACAGGTTGTTGTGTCAACAACTATTGGAATGGTGGTCCACGTCCATCGACTGTTGAAATTTAAATGTAAGGTTTATGTTAGTAATATAGATCCTGGAGAAGAGAATCATTTGTTGTACTGATACATTCATAGGGAGCACTACTCTTAAGGAATTCGATAAATCTTGGGTGGTTTAGCCCTTGGTCTTTTTTTTTCAGTAAGTAATCTGGTGTAATTTATTTTGAAAATTTTTTAGTAAGAAAGTTGAACATTTGTAGGAATCTATATTAAACTGAAAGAGTGAATAATTTGTACTTTTTTGAACTATATGTACGGATATATATTGTGTTTTGTTGTTATTGTTTTTGGTAATTTTGTGATAGTATTTTATTTCTTTGAACTCTTTGGAGCATGGTGATTCTATATGTTGTGAAACCCAAAGTTAATTTTTGAATTTAGAAGACCCAAATCCCAAAGCTGAGAAACACCAACAGTTGAAAAGTTTGCTAGGTATCTTTATTCTTCTTATTATATTTTTATTTATGCATATTTTTGTAAATCTATTCATTTTTTATATATACAAAGTTCACACCAAGTATCAAATGTGCGTGTTTGATGTTGTAAAGGAGGTGGGGTTATGTTGTATGATGTAATGGAGGTGGTGTGGTGTGGGTTGGATTATATATATAAACCATTCAAACAAGGAGTATCAAATGTGTGGGTATTTGGTGTTGCAATTGAGGTGGGGTTATGTTTGATGCATAATGGAGGTCGGGGTGCGTTTGGTGTTGTAATGGAGGTGGGGGTTGGGGTGGGTTTTATATATAAAATGTTCAAACAAACAGTATCAAATGTGTGTGTGTGTGTGTGTGTGTGTTTAGTGTTGAATGGAGTTGGGGTTGTGTTTGATGTTGCACTGGCGGTGGGGGTGCATTTGGTTTTGTAATGGAGGTGGGTGGGGTTTTTGTCTTATATATAACATGTGAAAATAAAGAGTATCAAATGTGTGTGTGAGTGTGTGTGTTTGGTGTTGTAATGGAGGTGGAGTTGTGTTTGATATTGTAATGGAGATGGGAGTGAGTTTGGTGTTCTACTGGAGGTGGGGTGTGGGTTGGGTTTTATATATAAATTTCCCAAACAAAGATTATCCAATGAATGCAAATAAATTATCTACTTTTAACTTTAACTTTATTTTCAAACTTTAATAAATTCATTTGAATGTTTACAGTTATACACATGACATACCCGACATACGTAGTATTCAAAGTCTAGGTCCAAGTGTATACCCTTCCTGAAAGGCAACACAATCACAAGTCAATGGAGACCAAGGATCCACGTATAAACGATTTGACTGCATTGAACTTTCTCAGCATGCATACTCCGAGTACACGAGCGAGGTTGTTACCGAATCAATACCCCACATGGTTCATATACTTTGACTTAACAAATCGTACCCATCGTGTGGTGACCCATATTCTAGGTTCAGGCTGATTTGTTACATGTTCATTGCATTTCATGTCAAGGAAGTGTTTTGCCATTATTTATGTTATTTTATTTTTGTTTCGATGTTCTTTTTTTTATTTGGCACCAGGGATGGGTTTATTTGATTTTTTTAGACTTGTATGATACCCGAAATGGGCTTATGTGATATTATTCTTGATGTTAAATAAGTTTAAACACTACACCATATACCAGAGATGCTCACAGACCTCGGTCATGACTAAGGCCACTGGTCACGGACCTCGGTCGCGACCATTTTCACGGTGAACAAAATAATGATCACGGACCTCATCTGTGAAACTAAATGAGGGTCATGGTCTCTCCCATGGCATAATATTAGATCCATGGTCAGAGAATGAATCTATAACTCTGTGGTCACAGACCAAATCCATGACCAGCGTGGGACAATATTGGCCTCACGGACATACTCTGTGACCCTATAGTCACGACCCAGATCCATGACCAGAGGGGGATAATGTTCAAATTTGGTCACGTCCCTAATCTGTGACCCCTAATTTTTTTTAAAAATAAATAAATAAATGGTCACGTTCATCGACCCTGACATTTTATTTATTTATTTAAAAAACATTTAGGGGTTACGAATTAGGGCCATGACCATATCCATTTAATAAAAATGTAAAATTTAGTTATATGCAACCCCTACAAAAACCCTGTATTCAAAACCATTTCATATACAATTCAACAATATTGTAACTATTTTATAATACTCACATCACATTAACCTATTATCTGAGCATATTATTTTAAAATAATGAAATACGGGAAATGCTATCACTATTTACAAATTTTGTAAGTAATAAAGAAAACTATAATTACCATTGGCCACTTCACTAATTGGTCGGATGTATTAGTATTAATTGATCCAAACTAGAATACCACTCACATGTGGGGACCAACAGCAATTGCCTAACCTACAAACCAACAATATTTGCAAAATTAATGTAGAGATGGGGATACCAGTTATTTATAACATTTTTTATTTTTACTTCCACTTAATGTATTTTTTTTTCAAATTGAGGGATTATCACTTATTGAACTTTAAATTTATGTATCGGTCTTAATAATTTATTTCATTGTACAACTTTTTAGTGCCAAGTCACTATATCAACCTTAATTTGGTGAAACGTTTACTGCCAATCTCATGATATCTTGATATGCATTTTCGGAGTTATAATAGGAACAAAGTGGGGGGAAAGTGATATTTTAACCTAAAACTTATGAAAAGACCAACAAGATCTTCAAGGAACTGTTACTTTTTCATCAAATTGGAAATTAATATTTGAGCCTAAAATGTATGGGCATATCATATACAGAGTGCATTCGTGTTAAGAAGGACAAGATCATTATAGTCAACCAATCTGACATTGTGGAGTTAATAATTAAAAGTAAAGCATCGTGCCCTCCTAGTTAATTCATAAATCATACTAAACATTCATAATTCAAACCAAATAGGTATAGTTCAAACTAAACATTCACAAATCGAACTAAACATTCATAAATCAATCTAAAGTGCCAATATAGTGCAAATATCATAATAGGATACAATTTGGATACAAATAGGGTTGTCAAGGTCCAATATAATAATAGGATACAAATATGATTGTCAAGGGTAAAACAATTTAAACAAGAATAATTCAGTTAATTATGTAGCTACTTACTATCTCCAATCTTAAAATTTATCTTGCGATTTGAAGACATAAGGAGCTGCTTGCTTGTATTGTAGATCAGCCAGTTTCAACTATTTAGGGTTCCCAAAAGGCAATGCATCCTCAAACTCGTTAGATTCCCCGATCACTCATTATCCACGAGGATTGAAACTCCTCAGTTCTTGTTTTGGCATATGTTCCCGAGCATGTAGCGATGATTCCACAATTATATATTCTTCAACAATTGACCCTCTAATATACCATATATTATTAACGTAATCTTTGAAGGTTTTTATCAACCGCTCGAAAGGATAAATCCAGCAATACCTAACGGTATGACACAACAAAGTCTCATCTCATAAATGCACAAGTATGTGGATGCTAATATCAAATAACGACGAAGGAAAATATTTCTCTAATACACAAATTTCCTCAGCTAAATTTGATTTTGCATTTCAATGTGCTTTATGTTTACCACTTTTGAAAAAAGTAGGGTAAATCATAAACTTATTTGCATAATTTCTCGGCGAAGATCTTTATGCTCGGAGAAGAAATGTGTAAACAACAAAGGGATTAATTGAATGATGGTGTGCCAGTCATGAGACTTGGACTGTTTCAGGTCATTTGCTTGGTAGTTTAGTACCTGTTGATGTAAAAAATTAGATCGCTCTAATTATTCAATCACAGATAAATAAAATGAGACAAAGATTTTTAAAGTGGTTCAGCCTTATAAGAATGCCCTACGTCCACTGTTATGTTATTGCTGAGTGTATAGGAATTCTCGATTACAAGTTCAATCCAGAAATTCTGCTCCCTTTGAATGAGGGTGATACAAGGTATTTATAGCCCTTAGGCTGTACATGAATGGGTTGATACATTAAATGATATACATATGAAAGGGTAATACATTTAATGCAGCGTGTGCGTCAAGATAATGAACATTCAATGAATAGTTGAACTGTTGACATTCTGGCAATTAATAATACGGCCGAGATGCAGCTCGGACCGCCTTAGTTGCGCGTTGCTCAGGAGTTCCTCGGAGCGCTAGAGTACCTCGGAGTGCTGAAGTTCCTCGGTATATCCTTCGTTGCTCGGGGAGAACATGAGTTGGTCGAGGAAATGAACTTCCTCGTTACTATTGTGCCACGTATATTGACACGTGTCTTCGTCTGATTCGTCCACATCAGCATATTAATTTTGGTATCAACAGAAGCCCCCAATGTTTCATATTTCGAACTTTGAGGAGTATGGAACATTCTTTCTTGGTTTATGGCAATATTGAATGATCTTCCTGGGTAACTCTGGAGGTTCTTTCTGAGCCTTTAGATTATTTTCGATTGGCTGAGGGACATTGGTTCCCCAGTCTTTTCATTGCTGAATGTGGTTTTTCCTTTCCACCAAACCCATTGTGTCTTGAGTTTTGTCAGTATTTTGATCTTGTCCCTGCAAAAATAGCCCCCAATTCATGGAGAATAATTAATGGGGTGCACAAATTAAATTTATCTCATGGGACTCGTATAGGGATCCCTGAAATTATGTATTGCTATAAATGGGCCACTCTAGATAATATTTATTATTTAAAAACTAGGTTTCTGAATAGGGCTCTTGTAGTTAACCTCCCTGACTCAAATAGAGATTATTTTGAACATGGGTTGGTTATTAAAAATTGGCAATATGCCCCTTTAGTTGGAGATGGAGTATACAACGGTCCCAGATGCCCCCCATATGGAAATGGGATAGGTTTATTTTTCATTTTATTTTACTTATGAAGTTATGCTTTTATCATGTTTGACAAAATGTATGACTGATATTTCATTATGTGTTTGTTTGCAGTTGATAGTAAAAGAAAAACTCCAAAAGAATCAGAGGTTAATATTAAACATCTGAAACTTATCTGGGGTTTACATAAGAACGTTGCAGACGAGAACATCAGGTCTGCATCATATCTACTACAGTATAAGAGTTACACAACCTCTTATACTGCTCGCCCTGTTGAACCAGCTTCAACTTCAGAAGATTCTTCTTCAGATTCTCATCTTCCTTTAAGTCAAAGAATGGGCAAGAAAAGAGCTCCTCCTGCTCTCTTTGATGACATTACTTCTGCTGTTGGGGCTAAGAAAAGTAAAACTGATGTCCCAGAGGGGACTAAGAAAGTGGATGCTGCACCCTCCAAAGCTGTCGAGAAGCCCCCAGTGGCTCCGAGCAAGAAAGTTGCTCCTATGGAAGTGATTACTATCTCTCCGACCAAGAGTTCTTCCTTGGTTGAAGCTACTGAAGTCCCTTTGAGAAGATTGAGGAAATCATCCTCAATCAATTTGGCTGAAACTGTCCCTTCTCTACCAGCTGGTGGTGTTGGTATTCCAACCATCATTCCTCCGAGTTCTGTAGTGAGCTCGGTAAAAACTTGGATCATACCCGAGGTCCAAGGAATTGATGAAAAAATTTCTAGGGATATGCTGACATCCCTAGCTACTCGTCATCTTGCTTCGGTAAATTTCTCACATTCTGAATTTTCTTTCTTTCTCTGAATGCTTGAATTTTGTATTGACTTTACTGTTTTTCTCATCTTTCAGCTGGTGAACTATTTCAATAATATCGTGAAGAAAGATGAAGCTATTAAAGCTTCAAGCTCCTCGTCAGGTGTAGAGGATGCTCTGCTGGGTTTGACCCAATCCTTGAAGGAATCTCGCCAACAGTATAGTGAGGATAAGGCTGTCTGGGAGAAAAAGTTGTCTGCAGTTGAGGCCGAGAAGGTGAAGATGGCTGAGATCTCCAAGAGTTTGGAGGATAAAGTAAAAGGTTTAGAGGTCGAACATCAGAAGTATGATTTCAAGCTCAAGAACTTGGGAGAGCTTGAAGATAAGTTGAAGAAGGCAGAGGAAAAGTTGTCCGCCCTGCAAGATATCAAGGTCCAAAAGGAAGAATTGGATGTGAAGCTCTCCTCGGAGAAGCTAAAAAGAAAACTCGCCATTAAAAAATCCTTCAGCGCTGGCTGGGAAAAAGGATGGGATAAAGGGATTGCTGCGATGACATCCCAAGTCCAATATGGGAAGTTGAAATACTTCCGAGATGGCTGGGTAGCTGCCCTACAGGAATTGAAGGTCAAGGATGATTCTGATCTATTCCAGTTGCACCTCCCTGGTCCTCCTCCACCAATTGTGGAAGAAGAAGAAGATGAGCCTGCCTCAGATGAATCTTCTATGGCTATAGGTGATCAAGTCCCTGTCTCTCTTCCTTCTGCCAACAAGGACATTTCTTCCATGCCTCCTCCTTCTGAAAAAATTTCAACTCCTGCCGATCAAGTTGCTGTTACCACCGAGCAACCAAGCTCCTCGTCCCAGCCTCCCGAGAAAGTCTTGGGAGACAAGGAAAAGGTGTGAAGTTGTTCGGTATCATTTCTATCTTTCAGTTTCTGTAATCAAACAATGTAATCCTTTTGTGATTTAATAAAATACATCTTCGTTCATCTCTGTTGTTGATGATTTGTTTTTGTTGATTGTTGTCTTTTTCTCATCCTTAGTTTGTTTCTAAAATGGAACTGATATCTACACATGATACAAAGCTGATGCAACAATGTGACGAATATTATAAGGCTGGTCATACAGATCTTAGTACATCAGAAATAGCTGACATCCTTGGTCATGATGCCTCAGAACAAGCAATTGAGGCTTATCGGTACTTGAAGGATTTACTCGACCGAGCTGTGGCCAACAGTGTGGCTTACTACGAATTGATCGAGGAACTTCATTGTTCCTTAGAAGATCTCCAAGGTCAGCACAATGAATCAATGGCTTTGTTGCACAAGGATTATGAAAATAGATACCAACAACTTTCTTCTGAAACAGGCCATAAAAAGATCCTTGCTGGATACGACGTTAGGGAAAGAACTTTAAAAGGTGAAGTCGAGGCTTGCAGGCAGATTGCTGAGTTGCTGGAACAAGAGAACAATAATTTGCAGAAAAAGCTGGCACAGTATGAATCTGCAGCGTCATCTTCCACTCCTTTAGTGCAAGTTACCGATGAAGGTTTCTCGTTCTTAGAAGTTGAGAATGCCAAATTAAGGCAAGAACTGGACAACTTAAGAAAATTTGTTATTCCTGTGACTGCTCGGGGACGAGGAAGAGGTTCTCGTGGGCGAGGAAGAGCTGTTCAAAATATTGCCGAGGAGCAAAGTTCTCCAGTCGCTGCTCGGAGTCGATCAAGAACTCTTAGCCGCAATGTTGAAGAAGCTCGTACTCAGTCGACGTTAGAAACCCAAGCGTTCCAATTGAACGCAAAAGACCGAGCTCTGTCTGAAATATCCAAGAAAAATCTATCCTTGGAGGATCAACTTACTGCGATGAAGACTGCTCTGGATAATAAGGATGTTTTTGCCAGGAGCCTTCACGAACAATTGGATAGATTAACCTTCCAATTCCATAAACAACCCAGGGAATTTTGGATGGCAGGGTACAATGAGGCCCTTTGTCATTTGGATGCCCGTATTGAATACGCCAATAATGAGGGTTATAAGCAGGGGTGGTTGAACGCCTTGGGTGTATTAAAATTGGAGCAAGGGCATTATTTATGGGATTATCATGTTCCTGGGTTATTAGACTTGCCTGTACCACCTTATAAATTGGACATGGAATGGATCCCAGCTCGTTCCATTCCTCGGAGCTTAATTTCAAAATACCTTGGTGACTACAGTCTTCACTCCCAAATCGAAGTATCTCGTCCAGAGCATCTAATGGATACACCCTCAATAATGAATGTCAGAATGCTAAAGGACTTGAACTTTATTAATTCTCCCCTTTGCCTGGAAGATCCTCCTGTTGGCGAAGAGCCTGTTTCAAAAGCAAAGGGCAAGAAACCCATAGAATAGGAATCTCAATGTAATAGTTAGTACATTCATGTAACCTATAATTTATTTTTAATGAAAGACTTTCATTTTCTTTTTGCAAATTAGTATTGCGATTGTCTTGTGTTTATCAAATATTTTTTTTTTATTTGTGTATGTGTATCTGTTAAAAAGATAATAATATGATGCTGTTCATCAACAAAATTACAAGTATCAATGTTGCTCAATCACTTAATAATAAAGTAATGAGTATAAAATGTTTAAAATATTTCCAACCAGCCAAGGTTGTTAAATTGTGTTTGTCGACCAACTACAGTTTATGGGTTTTTACCCCCGACTAACCATACTTGGTAAACTTTTTTCCTAAAATGTATCCGACCAACCATGGTCGATAATTTATCCTCGTCGACCAAGTATAATTGGTCACCGACCAACTATACTTGGTTCAGTTTGGAATTCTTTGTATTTTCTGGAATGATTTTACCTTCCGACCAACTTGTTGGCTTATGAGAGCATATTTTTGGTTCTTTCGAACTTTCTGTCCACTAGTTATCTTACCAACCTTAGTTGGTCACGCTAGTGTACGCCTCCTAACCAAAGGAGTATATTTTTTGGTTCTTTCGAACTATTTGTCCACTAGTTATCTTACCAACCTTAGTTGATCACGCTAGTGAACGCCTCCTAACCAAAGGAGTATATTTTTTGGTTCTTTCGAACTATTTGTCTACTAGTTATCTTACCAACCTTAGTTGGTCACGCTAGTGAACGCCTCCTAACCAAAGGAGTATATTTTTTGGTTCTTTCGAACTATTTGTCCACTAGTTATCTTACCAACCTTAGTTGATCACGCTAGTGAACGCCTCCTAACCAAAGGAGTATATTTTTTGGTTCTTTCGAACTATTTGTCCACTAGTTATCTTACCAACCTTAGTTGGTCACGCTAGTGAACGCCTCCTAACCAAAGGAGTATATTTTTTGGTTATTTCGAACTTTTGTCTTCTTTTTGCTGTCGAGCAGCGTAGTGTACAACACTAGTATTCCCCGAAAAAATTTAAATAGAAAGAAAATGGTGAAACATCCTCGTTTTATTCATAATGAAGGAACTGCTTTACATTTTACATTACTGATAATACTTGCGAAGGTGTTCATCATTCCAAGCATTCTTGAATTCTTCTCCTTCTAGAGTTGCTATTCGGTAAGTTCCTGGTCGAACAACTTCTGTAACTCGGTAAGGCCCATGCCAGTTTGCCTCCAATTTATTGTGCTTCTGAATGACCTTCTTTAGCACATAATCTCCTTCTTTTAAATCGCATTTCTTCACCCTTTTGTTGTAGAAAAGAGCTGTTCGTTGTTGATAAGCAGCATTCCTAATGGCTGCTTCTTCTCTGACCTCCTCGAGCATGTTCAAATCCAGTCTTCTCATCAAGTCGCTAACTGGGGAATTGAAATTCAGCACTCTGTGCGTTGGGAGACCTAACTCGGCAGGTATTACAGCCTCACTTCCAAATGCCAGCATATATGGTGATTCTCCAGTCGCTGCTTGGGGAGTTGTTCGGTAAGCCCACAATACTGATTGTAGCTCGTTAATCCAGTTAGCTTTAGCTTCACTTAACCTTTTCTTCAAACCATTTAGCAGTGTTCTATTCGTCACTTCAGTTTGTCCATTGCTTTGAGGATGGCCTGGTGCTGAATGGACCTTCAAAATGTTCGACTGATGACAATAAGCAGCAAATTCCTCGTTATCAAATTGGGTTCCATGGTCTGTGATGAAGGCATGAGGTAGACCATATCGATAGATGATATTCTTCCAAACGAACTGGTATACCTTCTCGTACGTCATGTCGATGAGGGGTTCAGCTTCTACCCACTTAGTAAAATAGTCTACTGCGACGACGAGGTACTTGAACCTTCCTCGGGTTGTTGGCAGTGGTCCAACCAAATCAATTCCCCACATGGCAAATGGCCAAGGGGAAGTTATGTGTGTCAACAATGCTTGTGGAGTTCTTCGGATGGAGGAGAAACGCTGGAATTTGTCACACTTCTTGTCATAGGCAATACAATCAGCCCTCATCGTCGGCCAGTAGTATCCCTGCGTCATTATCCTTTGTAAAAGCGTTCGACCTGCTACATGAGCTCCACAAGACCCTTCATGGATTTCTTCAATCAATTCTTTCACCTCGGAGGGATGTACACATCTCTGCAAACCTGCCATAATTCCTCGTCTATACAAAATACCATTAGTTAACACATACCGAGCAGCTTTATACTTCAGTTTCTTGGCAGCGAGCTTGTCCTCCGGCAATCTTCCTTCTTCAATATATGCCCTGATGGGATCCATCCAAGATGGTGCTAAATCAAGGGTAATTACATTCATTGTCAGGTCTTCATCTATGCTCCGACCTTCTAATATTTCAATCGGTATGGTTCTTCGCAACTCGGTACGAGTAGCTGATGCTAGTCGGGCCAGTGCGTCTGCTTGTACATTCTCCATCCTCGGTATTCTCACCAACCGAATGGCATCAAATTCTGTCAACAACTTCATCACCTTTGCGTGATATTTGATCATTAACTCTCCTTTAACCGCATATATTCCCGTCATCTGATTCACAATTAATTGAGAATCACTGAATACCATCACTTGTTGTGCTTCCATGACTTTTGCTAAGTTTAACCCCGCTATCATGGCCTCATACTCAGCTTCATTATTAGAGGCTTTGAATTGGAATCGTAAAGCATATTCCATGTCATCTCATCTGGGGTGCTCAAAATAATTCCTGCGCCGCAACCTGCTGTGCAAGATGAGCCATCTACATATAATCTCCATATGGGTAATCCGTCTTCAAATTCCTTATCTGACAGGATTCCTCGGTGAAATATTTGTTGCTTCTTTTCATCCTCCCCTAGCATTTTTCGCTCCTCGTCGATCATTTCTTCTCGCTCTTTTACCAACAGAAGTTGGTCTGAGTTTGAAGTCGATGATCCTTCTACATCCATAAGTCCTTTTACCAACTGGGGTTGGTCCGGATTTATGTCTGTTGATCCTGTAACATCCACAGGTTGGTCAGCGAGCAACTTTTGTTCCTCGGGGGTATCAGGGTATGTAAACTCTGCTATAAAATCTGCTACAGCCTGCCCCTTCAATGATGACCTGGGCTCATATACAATATCATATTCACCGAGTTCTATTGCCCAGTACATCAATCTTCCTGATTTTTCAGGCTTGTGAAGGGCTAGTCTCAAGGGCTACTTGCTTCGATTAATGCCAATGCCAATTTTTCTAGCTTTGGGTACCTGATCTCTGCACCTCGGAAAGCCTTACTTGTGTAATAAATTGGCTTCTGGACTCCATTCTCCAATCTGATCAATGCCGAGCTAACTGCATTCTCTGATACTGCTAGATACAAGTACAACTTCTCTCCTGTTATTGGCCTAGACAACAATGGAGGTGCTCCCAAATACTTTTTCAAGTCTTGAAAGGCCCTCTCACATTCATCAATCCACTCAAAAGTTTTTCGATGTGTTTTGAAGAATGGGAGGCATTTGTCAGTTGCTCGAGATACAAATCTGTTGAGTGCTGCAACTCGTCCCGTAAGACTCTGCACTTCTTTCTTTGTTGTTGGAGATCGCAACCCTAAAAGAGCTTTGATCTTATCTGGATTTGCTTCAATGCCTCGCTGATTGACAATGTATCCGAGAAATATTCCTTCTCGTACTCCAAATGTGCACTTCGTCGGGTTGAGCTTCATCTGGTATTTATCCAATTGATCAAATGTCTGAGCTAAGTCAATTAGATGATCTGCAGCTTTCTTGCTTTTTTTAAGCATATCATCGACATAGACTTCCATGTTGCAACTGATTTTTTCGGTGAAAACCTTGTTCATCAGCCGCTGGTATGTCGCTCCTGCATTTTTCAAACCAAAAGGCATAACATTATAGCAATAAGTTCCCCTAGGGGTAATAAAAGAAGTACTTTCCCTGTCTTCAGGTTTCATTTTGATCTGGTTGTAGCCAGAGTAAGCATCCATAAAGCTGAGCAGCTCATGTCCCGAGGTAGCATCCACCAGTTGGTCAATTCTGGGCAATGGAAAATGATCTTTTGGGCATGCCTTGTTGAGATCAGTGAAATCAACACACATTCTCCATTTATTGTTCTTTTTCTTTACCATCACCACATTTGCTAGCCAGTCTGGATATTTCACATCTTCAATGAATTGGGCTTTCTGGAGCTTCTCGACCTCCTCTTGTATGGCTTGATTCTTCTCGGGGCTAAATACCCTTCTTCTCTGCTTTACAGGCTTGATCTCCTTATTCACATTGAGTTCATGACATAAGAAATTTGGATCTATTCCTGGCATGTCCTCATGACTCCATGCGAAAGTTCTCTTCCTGTTTCTCAAGAACATTATCAACTCTTGTTTTATTGAAGCATCCAACGACGAACCTATCTGGGTTACTCGTTCAGGGTGGTCCTCGTCCAGAATAACATTTTCTGTAGATTCTACCCCCTGTCCTTTTACAAGTTGGGATTCATCCCTGGGATCAAGAGTTTCAATTTCTGTACCTTCCTCCACCTGGTAGGTAATAGTCTTTTTCCTTGATTCTTCAAGCTCCTCTTGCTCGGCAGATGAATAATAGCATTCCCGAGCTACTTTTTGATCACCTTTCACAACTCCTACTCCGAAGTTTATTGGGAATTTTAAGCATTGATGCACTGTAGATGGAACTTCTTCGAACTTCTTCAAACCAACTCTTCCCATGATGATGTTGTAGGCTGACTGCACATTCTTATCCATCACAAAGAAGCGTATTATTTCTGTTCGACAAGCGGGCCAAGTTCCAATGAATATGTCCAACTTGATCGTCCCAAGTGGAAAAACTTTCTCGCCAGCAAAACCCAGAAGGGGTCTGTGATAAGGTTCCAATTGAGATAATTTCAAATTCAAGCTATCAAAACATGAATAATACATGATGTCTGCCGAACTACCATTGTCCACCAACACCCTTGAAATCACCACATCTTTCATCCTCATTTTGATCACCAAGGGATCGTCGTGAGGGTAAAGAATACCTGCCAAATCGTTTTTTGAAAAACCAATAACTAGCTTCTCTTTATTTACCTTCCTCGGACGATCATCCTCGGCAAGATTTATTCGTTGAATATATGAGTAGGCTTGAGCCTCTCCGAGATAGGCCTTTCTTTCTGCAGTAAGGTCCCCCCTCCAGCATCTCCTCCTGTTATAACATTACAATCAATTGACCCAAAACGTATGGAAAATACCTCTCGTTCAGGCTGCCTTGGCTTTTTTAGAAGATCGGGGTCTTCATCTGGATCATCTTCATGATTTCTTTTCTTTTTCTCCTCTGTCCGACGAGGAGATCTGGAACGATCTCTAGTTCTATCATCATTCTTCCTTTCACCTCTGCGATCTACATACTTTGACAACTTTCCTCTTCGGATGAGCGTTTCAATCTCGTTCTGAAGGGCTATGCAATTTTTGGTCGTATGGCCATGATCTTTATGGAACTCGCAATATTTGGCCCTATTCCTCAGTTCAGGATTGGTCCTCAGTTTATCTGGCCACTTGATTTCTTCGTTATTCTTGATTTCTTCTAAAACATGATTAATACCCATCTTCAATGGAGTATAATTATCATATTTTTTCAGGACTTCCCATGACGTCCTATTATTCTTGGAATGCTTGTCACCACCATTACCTCTTTGCTCTTTCTTCTTAGATTTGTCAACCTCCACCTTGGTTTCTTTATCCATATTTTTCTTCGCAGCCATAGCCTCCTCGGCATTCATGATTTTGGTCGCTTTTGCCATCAACTCTGACATAGTTTTAGGTGGATCTTTGGCCAAAGTGTAGTATAATTTGTTAGGCAGCAGTCCACTCATCAAAGCAGTGATCGCTGTCTTTTCCTCGTAATCTATGACTTCCAACTTCTCGTTATTGAAACGAGTTATGTAATCTCTAATACTCTCACCTGATTTTTGTCTAACACTTAACAAGTGCGCTACTCGCTTTACTGGCTTTGCTCCAAAACAGAAATTACCAATGAACAACTCGGCTAACTGAATAAAAGTCAAAATCTTACCCCGAGGAAGATTGTTGTACCATATCTGCGCAGACCCGGTAAGAGTTCCCGAGAATGCTCTACATCTCATCTCGTCGGGGACAGCATATATGTCGGCAGCAGCTTGGTATTGTTCTATATGAAGAACAGGATCTGTCTTTCCATCATACTTAGGGGTCACTACAGGTGGTTTGAATTTCGATGGTGTAGGAAAATTCACAATGGCCTGCACAAAAGGTGTCCCTTGAACAAAAGTTCTCTGTAAGGGATTCCTTTCTTTAACCATTTCTCCAAGTTTATCCTCCAATCACTGAATGGAACCCTTCCATGCTTCATTTCCTTCCTCGGGCTGCTTAGTCCGAGCAATTGATTGTTCTGACGTAGTTTCCTGAGATCTATCTCGACGAGTAACTGGTCTTGATTGTGCTGATCCTTCTCTCAAACCTGATGGTGGTCGAAAGCTTCTCGATGGGGCTCTAGGCGGACTCATATTTCTCCTTGGTCCTAACCGACTGAAAGGAGATGCCCTGCTTAATCTTTCCAGGGCGCTAGTTCTCTCCAGAGAGAGGGTAATATGTTGATCTGTATCCGTAGCCCGTATCGATGAAGTTCGCCCAGGTTGATAAGAAAAATCATCAGATTCTTCATTACGATATGAATCAGTACGCCTGGATCGCGATTGCCCACGATCAATCCTTTGCCTTGAATGGGTAGGTGCACCGCCATGAAGAGTTTGAATGAGTTGCCTCATTGTTTCTTGCATGGCGATTTGTCCTTCGGCCAGATTCGTCATAATTCCATCCAGATCTGGAGGTGCAGATGGATTCAGAGGATTTCCAGTATTTCCAGCATTTCGATTACTGGATTCTGGATTATCTGCCATTGATGATAAATGATTTTTGGTGAAAAACGATAGCAACAGTCGTTTCCCACAGACGACGCCAATCTGTTGATGTAAAAAATTAGATCGCTCTAATTATTCAATCACAGATAAATAAAATGAGACAAAGATTTTTAAAGTGGTTCAGCCTTATAAGAATGCCCTACGTCCACTGTTATGTTATTGCTGAGTGTTTAGGAATTCTCGATTACAAGTTCAATCCAGAAATTCCGCTCCCTTTGAATGAGGGTGATACAAGGTATTTATAGCCCTTAGGCTGTACATGAATGGGTTGATACATTAAATGATATACATATGAAAGGGTAATACATTTAATGCAGCGTGTGCGTCAAGATAATGAACATTCAATGAATAGTTGAACTGTTGACATTCTGGCAATTAATAATACGGCCGAGATGCAGCTCGGACCGCCTTAGTTGCGCGTTGCTCAGAAGTTCCTCGGAGCGCTAGAGTACCTCGGAGTGCTGAAGTTCCTCGGTATATCCTTCGTTGCTCGGGGAGAACATGAGTTGGTCGAGGAAATGAACTTCCTCGTTACTATTGTGCCACGTATATTGACACGTGTCTTCGTCTGATTCGTCCACATCAGCATATTAATTTTGGTATCAACAGTACCCTATGCAAATTATCGGAATAATCAGTTAGAGTTTTCAAGTTGAACAACGTGTCTAGGAGGATCTTATTATCACTAGTAGTAAAAGTGAAAGCAGTCGGGGGGATACAAATGCTTCCCGTTGTACGACCATTTTTAACCACAATTTCTTCTTTATTTTAATCTTTTGTAGATCGCGGCATGCCTGCTCTCTATATTTTAAATGAGATCCACCCAAGCATGTCCTAATCAGATGTTCCACAACATTCTTCTTTGCGTGCATCACATCAATTACATGCCTTACACGATGATAGTTCCAAAATGACAAGTCAAAAAATATTGATTGTATGCATTCGTTTTACTAGGGTCATTTGGATCCTCCCTAGCTTTACGCTCCAGGTTTACAGACTGAGGGTGTTTGCCTACATACGTATTCCCCACAGTTGTAGCCTTCGCCTTCTCCTCGATCTGCTGACTAGAAAGATGACCGTTCTATGCTCATGATCGACATATAAGAAGTTAGACTTATCATTTCTAAAAGGGTGACTGGTTAGCAGAAATGTACGATGACCCATATAAATCATCTTACCACTATGATGTATCCAAGTGTCTTCAGTTTTATCCCCACATATGGGACATCCATAATAACCATGAACATTGCAGCCGGACAAGGTCCCACAAGCAGGAAGGTCATGGATCGCCCACATCACCATTTCTTTAAGTGTGAACTCTTCACCCTTATGATCATCAAATGCCCTCATGCCTTTATCCCACAGTTCTTTAATCTCTTCAATTAATGGGGCTAAGAAAATATCAATATCATTTTTAGGAACTTTCAGCCCATGTATCAATAACGAAAATAATGTGAACTCATTTCTCATACATAGTGTTGGAGGGCTACTTAAAGGCGCCATAAGAAGTGGATAATAACTCTAATTAGTGCTTAAATTATCAAAGGGTTAAACCCATCGGTTGATAATGCAAGACGAACATTGCGCGATTCCTTAGTAAATTTAGGGTGTCGTGCATTTTAAAGTTGTTAGATGAGTGAATCAACTGGATGATGCGTGACATTCCCACCCACCTCGCATCGAACATGCCATGGCCTCTGCTATCCACGGTACGGTAAAAATAGTTTTAATTATGTCCCGTTGGGAAAATACTTCAAAACCTTCTCCGGAACTTGGAAGCACTTGCAATATTTTGCAGTCTTATTTTTTCCACTCTCACAAGCCACATATCTTGGCTCACTGCATACATAACACATGTCCTTCTCTTTTTTCTCTTTGTGGTACAATATGCAATCATACTTGCATACAATAATATATTTGCACCTCAAAGCCAAACCCTTCAAGCTCTTCTTCATGCTTGGATAATTGGTTGGTAATATGTTCTCGTTTTAGAGAATATCTTCAACACACTTAAAAATTACGGTTACGTTGTAGCCCAACAAACCAAATTGACTCTTCAAATTATGTGAACTAATCATTTCATATAATATCGAGTTATCTTCATTGCAATCTTTATACAACGGTCTAGTCGCGTCGACTTTCAACTGTATGTATTCCCGATCTTTGGTAATTCAACATCAACTTTTTCATTCACTTGGTCATAATGCACATTATATGTATCCATATGTTGGTGGTTTTGATGGTGGTGGACTCCGTAAGCATTATTAATTATGTCCATCAAAGGATGATGTCTTGGAAAATCGTGTACCACTTATGTTCGGTGGGCTTCCGTTATGCGATCGGGTACCAGTAATTCTTCTAAAATATAAGGTACATTGTTTTCACCATGGTATCTCCATATCTTGTATTCTTGAAAAATTTCACACTTTAGTAAATTCAATTCAATGTCTTCTAAAGACTTATATTTTTTCGTTTCTACAACGGGTGAACGGATATGAAATCTTGTAACTTTTAAGATTTCTATCTATGATTTAAACAATTCTTGAACACCCTTTACATGTTTATCAGATATTCGATTACTCTCCCCCATCCACTCCTTGTATTGTGGGGAATACATTAAATAATCTTTAAAAATCAATTCACCTATATTAATAGGTTGAAACAAAGGTAATGTTGCATACAAGACTGTACAATTCATAATTCCTTAAATTTATTCAACACAAATGTAACAAACTTATAATAACTCAAATTAAACAACTTAAACTTAAATTCATGCTGCATGCACTAAAATTGTCAACAAATGACCCACAAACTTAAAATAACTTAAATAAACAAAATATTACAACTTTCTCTCAAATTAAACCTTGTTCATCATCTATTCTTGACCAAAAAATAAACTGTCAAGGTGATAAAATAATTCTGATAGTATTTCGATAAGGGCCTTTTTCTGATATCAACATTCACAGGATCTTCTCTGCAACTGGTTTATATGTCATCAACTAGTATTTGAGCCTAACCCATCTGCAAACGACGATTTGAATGGGAGTTTTGACATTTAAGGAAATGAGTGTGCACGTGCCAATAATCCTAGTATTAGCCAAGTCCAGTATATCATACTTCTTTCCATAGTCACCATAAGAGGATGACGATGATCCAGGGACTGTGGAAGGATGAGGAATTTGGGAGTTAATGCGGCAGGAGGAGGCACTAGAGAGGGGAATGTTGCAGGAAGCGACATTTGGGAGGGCAAATGTTGAGACTGAGGATTGAAAAAATCTTGATAAGGAGGGCATGGGTAACCTTGAGGAAGCATTTGGGGATAAAAACCTTGAATAAATGAGGATATAAGGCACCCGATTTCACTCACCAGCACTCCCAAGTTACCCTTAATCTCTTGCACCCCTATATATATTGGATTGACTTGCTTATTGGCTTGAGATGCGTTTCCTCACCAAAGAAAGATCATAGATGAGATGTGCAGTGTGTTGTAATTTTGTTTTTGACATATTTGATCCGACACTTCTCGTCCTCCCTCATTTATCCTTTCCAAAGTTTCGGGTCAGGTATCATCTCCAAGGTCATCATAAGTGCTCGAAGCAGACTGATTGCTAATGGATTCGATCGATTCCTATAGTGTGAAATTATATTTAGTCTTATGATTTTAACATTATTTTATATAATGTGTATATATATAAATAAACAAATATTCATACTCACCAGAGTTGAAGCCAAGTATGGTAGGAATTTATTATCCTTTTGCCATCGGGAACACACCTACAAGTTTCCCCTATTAGGTTTTTTACCGATATCTGGATTGACCTTTGTCCTTTTTGGCCATTCACTCCTCAAATCTTTATATGATTTATACGCTATCCTGTGGACATCAACTTTCTTCTCTCTATTTTGTTTATTTTTCTCCATGTGGACCAACTTTTTGTCCATATCCTCATTTTCCAAAACATTTCTACATTCGAAGGGACTTTGTTTTTCATAGCCAAAATGTTGGAGCTTGATGCTCCCTTCGGGAAAAGTCTAAGACAAAGGTTACTTTGATATGTTATCATTTGTTCAACCATCCGGGAAAGAACCTTTTGATTTAATTGGTCGGGGAATGAAAAACTCTTACAAAGTTGTTCGAAAATATCATCATTGATGGCTTGATTAACTTCGTTCCAATTATCTGTTGCCCAACTCCTACATGAATTTTCCCAAGTGACAAACACTGGGATATAAAGATCTCGACATTAGTTTTTGTACTAGTAGGATTATTATCGAAAAGGGATAACCTAATGGGATTCTTTTCATTTGCTCAGTAGGTGTCGATAACGGGGGTGGGGGTATTGGATTAAGAGGAGTTTGTTTCCTACTCGTAGATGGAGAGGTAGAGTGAACCATTATTGGAGAAGAGTATTGTTCACCCAGTGGTAAAGAAAATTCAGGTTAGGGTGCATGAGATTGAACCCATGAGGTTTCCCATCATCATTTGGTACGTTATATCCATTGTCGTTAAACATTACCTACATGAAAAGAGAAGAATTTGTTATACTAACATGTTTATGATTAACTAATCATGTTTATGACTACATATATGTATATAACTTCTCATAATAAGAATTTAAAATATGTTCAATGTGTATAATCTCCATGCATCCAGAATTACTTTTTAAAAATCTATAGAATTTTACACGTGGACAACTGGAGGAAGCACATCTATGATTGATGTATAGATGTCCATGGCATGATCTCGGAATCCTTTCTTCATCAACTTATTGTCAAGATTTAATTTAACGTTCATATGTCGCGAGACATCATCATATTTATCAATGCTCTCTTTACGTAGTTGTATCCACAATAGGTGAATGCTTTCTCTGCCTTCTCTAACAGTGTAAGTAACGTCAGTGCTACATCAGATTATTTGCACGAAATATATTCTTTACTGCCTCAGCCCAGCTTTCTGGCAGGGAAAACAAAAGATGATCGAATAGGTACACTTGCGAGAGATAAAATCCACGATTTCCATGGTAGCTAAACTATTCAATCTTCTTATTCCCATACTTATAATGGTGCGCGGTAATAAAAGTTGTATAAGTGTGGTCCAATTGCAACCTCTCGCACTCTTGTTTCCAGTGATTATCACCGTGCCTCATTTTTCCTGAAAAATATATGAGGATTTAAATATGAGTCGTATAAGTAATTTCTCTAATTGATCATTAACTAGCTATTATTTTTCAACCGATCCAATTTAAGTTTATCTGTAAGGACGCAAATTTCCAATTGAGTCCTTTGTAGTTTTGGCTCAATTCCGGACAAAAATGTTTGAGTCATAGGATAGAGTATATTGATCATCCTTCAAGCCTATGACGTGTTTGTTAAAGACATAACGGCCAAGAGTATAAATCTTTATCATTTTACCGAGTTTATAGTGCCTCGTTTCTACCGCATCAAACATGGTTCCATGCTCCCAAGGTATGAATGCATTACATATATATATATATAGGTGTGTACGTTTATTTAAAACTGTTGTTTAATTTAAAAAAGATTTTATTAAAACTTTAAAATCAAGTTTATAAAGTTGCTGGGCTAAAAATTGAATTTTTCAAATTTTCTGTAAGTTCGTTCGAAATGTCGTTCGAATGAGATTGTCATTCGAACCACAATATCGTTCGAACAAGTCTGCCAACGAGTTCCCCATAAGGCCAATAGAATTTCGTCGAAGTGTTGTTCGAACGAACATGATGTTCGAAGAAGCTTCCAATGATATTTCTGACGAGTTCACACTTGAACTTCGTTAGAAGTCTCGTTCGAACGAGATTTCGTTCGAACGAAAATGTCGTTTGAATGAGATTTCAGGCGGGAAAATTTTATGGCAGTTTTTACCCATGTTTCCCACTTCCTTACCCCATTAGCTTTTGACAGAACTTAATAGTGAGGGAACCAACCTTTTTGGTTTAAATTTTTCATATCCTACAGCATCTAAGAGAGTGTTTTGAGAGAGAAATCAAAAGGGAAAAAGTTCATGGTTTTTGAGTGTTTAATCCTTCAACAAGAAATCTTTTAAACACTTGTTTACACCCAATTGTTGTTTAATCCAAGTTCCATATATATATATATATATATATATATATATATATATATATATATACTTTGCTTGGAGTTTTGGCACTGGTTTTTCATCTCTACCGTTTGAAGAGACGTTTTGGGTTTGCTTCTAAATGCCACAAAGAAGAAGAGGTTTTCGTTGATTTACCCACTCAGAGAAAGGCTCCTAGTTCGGGTGACGGTGACCATATAAAGTCCGATCGGTGGATTCCGAGACCGCAGTGGAGCTCTGTGGTTATTCGCTAAGAAGAGGTTGATATAAGAAGACGCGTCGGGGTTTGAGAGGGATCGAGTCGAGTGTTGTAAGTCATCTTGCTTGTATTTGTAAATTCCGTACTTAGTGGATTTGAGGCTAGGGCTGTCCGAGGTTTTTCCCCGTTGTGGGCTTTTCCTCGTACATCGCGGCGTAGTGGATTAATTATTTATTTTATCTTTTGAAAAATCACCTAGAACGCATGCTTAGGTAAAAAGATAAAATTGGTTTAATTTAATCACTACTTGTTTAATTTGGTGAAAATTAATATTGGGTAATGTTAATGTTTAGTTAATTTAATTCTAGTCATTTAATTTAATTTGATAAAATTGGTTCGGCCTAATTTGGTAAAATTGAGAAATATGACTGTTGATGTAAAAAATTAGATCACTCTAATAATTCAATCACAGATAAATAAATGAGACAAAATATTTTAAAGTGGTTCAGCCTTATAAGAATGGCCTACGTCCACTGTTGTTTTATTGTTGTTTGTATGGGAATTCTCGATTACAAGAAATTCCGTTATGGATCCCAAAGTTTTGATTCAGGATCCAATCCCTTACAATGAGGATTGTACAATGTATTTATAGCCCTGAGGCTGTAATGTGAAAGGGTAATACATTAAATGATATACATATGAAAGGGTAATACATTTAATGCCCTCTTTGCGTGTGCGTCTGAATGATAAGAATTTTATGAATCAGTTGAACTGTTGGTTATCCAACTATTAATGCTTTGCTCGAGATGCAGCTCGGACCGCCTGAGCTTCTCGGTGCTAATGAGTTCCTCGGAGAGGTCTTGTTCCTCGGAGCATAAGAGTTCCTCGGAGAGGTCTTGTTCCTCGGAGCATAAGAGTTCCTCGGAGCGTATGATCATCTCGGAAGTGCTTGTTGTTGCCATGTAGATAGCCACATGTCTTCATATGGTTGATCCAAGTCAGCAGATTAAATTTGGTATCAACAGAAGCCCCCAATGTTTCATAGTTCGAAATTTGAGGAGTATGGAACATTCTTTCTCGGAATACGGTAGCTTTAAATAGTCTTCCTAAATTTTAGGAGAGTTTCCCTTGTATTTATTTTCTACTTCCAAATTCGTAGAATCATGCTTTTTTGGACTTTTCTACGTGCTTCGATTCCCGCGTTACTTTTTGTCTTTTTGGCCGTTGTTGCCCGCTTTGGTTCCCGCGCCACTTTTCATCTTTTTGGCCGCCGGTAACGTAATCATTTTTTTTGTAATCATTACTTCGCCAGTTCCCAAGGTAAGGTATTTAAACTTCACAGATACTTCATTCGTCTTCTACCTTTTCAAATTTTCATCTTCGAGTTTTTCATTGTCTTCTACTCTCTTGTGTATTCATCTCTTCCATCGTCTGTCGTCATCAGCTCTACTCTTTTCCTGTAAGATCTTCCTTCATCTTTATTTCTTTATTCACCATGGTTTATCCTGTTGAGTCTCTTGAGAAATTTCATTCTGATTTTTCCATTCCTTCTTGGGTCGTCTTGGAAGAGCTTTCTGAGCCTTCTAATTATTTCAATTTGGATGAGGGACATCGGTTCCCCAGTCTCTTTTTTGCTGAGTGTGGATTTTCTTTTCCACCAAATTCCCTGTGTCTGGAATTCTGTCAGTATTTTGATGTTGTTCCTGCACGAATAGCCCCCAACACATGGAGAATAGTTAATGGGGTGCATAAATTAAATCAAGTGCATGGAACTCGTATAGGAATTCCATGTAACACCCCGCCCGCCCGGAGAGAGCGAACGGAGCGCTAATACGATAAAATAAATCTAAATCCACAATATATAAGGTATAGAGCATCTAAATAAACCCACAATCATATAAATCCACTAATCTCAATTCTTCAAATTAAATACAACAACATCTCGGGAATTAAAATAAATCCCAATGCTCTATACATCAAAATAAATAAATACAAGTCTTCTCAAATGTATTAAAAATTCTTCCCAAAATATCTAAGATAAAATCAATCTCCAATAATCCATAGCGCCCAAATCCAGGCTAACCTACCACTAAAAGAAAATATGGGGAAGTACACAATACGACAGGAAAGATGCTCAATAAATATATGTTAGCGATGAATAAAACGTAACAACACGAGTACGAATATTCAAATAAAATGAAAATCTCAAAGAATTTATCAATAAATTTCTCAACAACACGTCAATGGGTCACCAGGCCTCACCACATCCGTATATGCTTTATCAAGCCATAGCCCGGGAAACAGGAATTTTGGCGGGTGCCCAACCTCCGTGCCATATTAAAATCTCATGAAAACGTGCTCATCAATAATATAATGATACCACATGAATCAAAATAATTTCAACAATTATTTTCCAGATTTTAATGAATTTATCAATTCAATTAAACAAGAATTCAACGGAATAGCACTCGCGAGGTTAAGGAGCATATTGTGTAAAACCCCATACCTCAAACCATGATGAGAAACCAACGATCACATCCTTAAGATCAACTCAAAAGATCTACAAAATCTCTTCCAAAAACCTCCAACAAAATATCCCCAAGAACACCTCTAATCTAAGGTTGGAACTCAGAAATCTCAAGGGCCAATGTGTATATAAAAAGAAGAGGAATATAAAATATATTTGCTGCCAAAATTTGTGCCAAAAGTATGTTAAAAGGGTTGCCCATGACTTCCTTTTATAATGCAAAGAAATGAAGAGTTGGAATCCAAAAGACTCCTTTAAATAAGGCAAAGAAATGAAGAGTTGGAAGTCAAAACAACTCCAAGAGTTAAAAACATTGAAAAATCATTTTAAAATCCGTTTTAACTCCGTTTTCGAAACCGTTTGAAATTCTCGCCTTTAAAATAATAACCAACATATTTGAGCAATAAAAATAATTTTATCAAAAACTTTATTTTCCTCCATTTTCCAGAAATTAATTAAAATAGCCCAAAATTACGCGGGTTGTTACACTTCCCCACTAACAATGGAATTTCGCCCTCGAAATTCGCCGAATGCGCAACTCTCAAAATCAGGCCACTACACTAACTCCAAAAATAATCTCGTCTCCAAAAATAAATTCCTCACCTCTAATCTCGAAACCTAACACGAATATCACCTAAAATTTGCTATCTCCAAAAATCGCTAACCACGCAATGAACCCAAAATCCAAGCCCCGAGGGTTGCCGTATACCTAAGCTCTGATACCATTTGTAACACCCCGCCCGCCCGGAGAGAGCGAACGGAGCGCTAATACGATAAAATAAATCTAAATCCACAATATACAAGGTATAGAGCATCTAAATAAACCCACAATCATATAAATCCACTAATCTCAATTCTTCAAATTAAATACAACAACATCTTGGGAATTAAAATAAATCCCAATGCTCTATACATCAAAATAAATAAATACAAGTCTTCTCAAATGTATTAAAAATTCTTCCCAAAATATCTAAGATAAAATCTATCTCCAATAATCCACAGCGCCCAAATCCAGGCTAACCTACCACTAAAAGAAAATATGGGGAAGTACACAATACGACAGGAAAGATGCTCAACAAATATATGTTAGCGATGAATAAAACGTAACAACACGAGTACGAATATTCAAATAAAATGAAAATCTCAAAGAATTTATCAATAAATTTCTCAACAACACGTCAATGGGTCACCAAGCCTCACCACATCCGTATATGCTTTATCAAGCCATAGCCCGGGAAACAGGAATTTTGGCGGGTGCCCAACCTCCGTGCCATATTAAAATCTCATGAAAACGTGCTCATCAATAATATAATGATACCACATGAATCAAAATAATTTCAACAATTATTTTCCAGATTTCAATGAATTTATCAATTCAATTATGAGTTCAATTAAACAAGAATTCAACGGAATAGCACTCGCGAGATTAAGGAGCATATTGTGTAAAACCCCATACCTCAAACCATGATGAGAAACCAACGATCACATCCTTAAGATCAACTCAAAAGATCTACAAAAGCTCTTCCAAAAACCTCCAACAAAATATCCCCAAGAACACCTCTAATCTAAGGTTGGAACTCAGAAATCTCAAGGGCCAATGTGTATATAAAAAGAAGAGGAATATAAAATATATTTGCTGCCAAAATTTGTGCCAAAAGTATGTTAAAAGGGTTGCCCATGACTTCCTTTTATAATGCAAAGAAATGAAGAGTTGGAATCCAAAAGACTCCTTTAAATAAGGCAAAGAAATGAAGAGTTGGAAGTCAAAACAACTCCAAGAGTTAAAAACATTTAAAAATCATTTTAAAATCCGTTTTAACTCCGTTTTCGAAACCGTTTGAAATTCTCGCCTTTAAAATAATAACCAACATATTTGAGCAATAAAAATAATTTTATCAAAAACTTTATTTTCCTCCATTTTCCAGAAATTAATTAAAATAGCCCAAAATTACGCGGGTTGTTACATTCCAGAAATCATGTACTGCTATAGATGGGCAGTTAATGATAATATTTACTATTTAAAAACTAGGTTTATAAATAGATCCTTAGTAGTCAATCTCCCTGATGCCAATAGGGATTATTTTGAACACGGGGTTGTCGTAAAAAATTGGCAACACCCTCCATTAACCGGAGATGAGGTTTACCAGGGTTTTAGATTCCCTCCTTATGGCAATGGGATAGGTTATTTTTACTTTATTTTATTTATTTTGAAATCATGTTTGTTTTGTGTTTGATAAAATGTGTCACTGATAACAATGTTTGTTTATTTGCAGTTGATAGTAAGAGAAAGTGCCCAAAAGAAACGGATGTCAATATAAGGCATTTGGGACTTATCTGGGGTCTGCATCAAAGGGTTGCCGACGAGCATATCAGGTCGGCCTCGTATCTGCTCCAGTACAAGAGCTACACAACCTCCTTCACTGCTCGTCCAGTGATCAGTGAAGCAGAGCCAGTACCAGCCTCTGCAAGTTCTTCGCCTGAATCTCATATTCCATTGAGCGAAAGGATGAAGAAGAGAAGAACTCCTGCTCTGTTTGAGAAAACCGCCTCCGGTTCTGGGGAGGTAAAAAGGATTAAGATTGATGTCCTAAAGGAGGGGACAAAGAAGACTAATGCAGCTCCTCCAGCTGCTCCTGCTAAAGTCTCCGAGTGGCTCCGAGCAGCTCTGTTGCTCCTGGAAAGGTGATTGTGATATCACCGACCAAGGATTCATCCTTGGTTGAATCTGTAATTGTTCCCTCGAGGAGGCTGAAGAAAAGCTCCTCGGTCAATTTGGCTGACACCACTACTCAGCCCCCAGCTGCTGGGACTGTAGTTCCCACTTTTGTCCCTCCGGGCTCTGCCATGAGCTCGGTGAAGTCCCGGACCATTCCCGAGGTTCAGGGTAATGAAGATAATCTTAATCGGGACATGGTTACTTCTTTGGCTGCTTGTCATCTTGCTTCAGTAAGTTTCTTTACTTTGAACTTCTCATATTTTCCATTGTCATTTCTTATTCCTAACTTGCTTTCTTTTTCTGTTCACAGATGACGAGCTACTTTAACATAATTTTGAAAAAGGATGAAGCCATTAAAGCCTCATGCTCCTCGTCTAGTGTGGAGGGAGCTATGGAAGAGGCTATCAAATCTTTGGAAGACTCTCGCCAGCAGTATGCCACTGATAAGGCTATCTGGGAGAGAAATCTTGCCTCCTCCGAGCAAGAAAAAGCTCGAGTTGTTAATGCCTCCAAAGAGTTGGAGAAGAAAAAGGCTGCCTTGGAGAAGGCAAATAAAGAGCTCGGAGAGAAGCTCAGGGCCGCTGGAGAGCTGGAAAATAAACTCAAAATTGCTGAGGAGAGGCTGGACCAGCTCCAGGAAGTAGGTCGGCAGAAGGAGGTCGTTGAGATCAAACTGAAGAATGCTGAGAACCTTCTGTCCGAGACGCTTTCCTCGGAGAAGATGAAGAGGAAAGCTGATGTGAAGAAGTCCTTCAGCTCTGGCTGGGACAAGGGATGGAATAAAGGGTGTGCTTCCATGGTATCTCAAGTAGACTATGGCAGTCTAAAGTATTTTAGGGATGGATGGGTCGCTGCCCTTCAGGAAATGAAGGTCGACGAGTCCTCCGAGTTCTTCCAGAGGCATATCCCTGGTCCTCCTCCTACTCCCGAAGAATTAGAAGAGGACAAAGCTACCTCTGAGGAGTCTTCAATGGTGATGGGAGATCACCCCCCAGCCATCCAATCTGCTGTCGAGCAAGTCGTTTCTTCATCCGAGCAACATCTGGTGCTCTCCGAACAGCCCACAGTTCCCTCCGAGCAACCTGCTTCCTCTTCCCAACTTTTCGAGAAGGTTTTGGGAGATAAGGAAAAGGTGTAGTGTTGTTCGGGCTTACCTTTCTTTTTTTCTTTCTTGTCAAATGTAACCCAAAATTTGTAACTCCAAATTTTATGATCTAATAAAACTTGAGTCCTTTCTTCCATACGGTTGTCTCTTTTCTATTTGTACTCTGTCTTGATCTTCTTTTTTATGATTGTCTTTTCTTTCTCTGCTAGTTTCTGGCCAAGATGGATCTGCAATCTGCCAATGATACAAAGCTGATGCAGCAATGTAATGAATATTATAAGGCTGGTCACACAGACCTGAGTGCATCAGAAGTTGCCGACATCCTTGGTCATGATGCTTCAGAACAGGCAGTCGAAGCATATCAGTACCTGAAGTGTCTACTTGACCGAGCTGTAGCCAATAATGTGGCTTACTATGAAATGATCGAGGATCTCCAGTGTACCCTCGAAGACCTTCAGAATTAGTACAAGGAATCAACTGCCTTACTGCATGAGGGGTACGAGAAGAAGTATAAGATGATCATTGCTGACAAGGGCTACGAGAAGCTTTTTACTGGGTATGATCTGAGGTAGAGAACTTTGAAGGGTGAGGTTGAACAGTGCAGACAGATTGCCGAGCTGCTGGAGCAAGAGAATAACAATTTGCAGAAGGAGCTAGCGCAGTTGAAGTCTGCAGCTTCTTCTTCAACAGCCCTAATCCCAGTGACTGACGAGGGATTTTCATTTTTAGAGGTTGAGAATACCAAATTAAGTGAAGAGTTGGAAACCTTGAGGAGGTCGGGCACTTCCACATCTCCTCGGGGACGAGCAGGAGCTCCTCGGGGATGAGGAAGAGCAGCTCGGGTGTTGGTCGAGGAACAGAGGACAGCGTCTGCCTTAGAGAACCAAGCATTCCAATTAATGGCTAAGAACCAGGCTTTGTCTGACATGTCAAAGAAAATTAGGGACCTGGAAAAGCAGCTCTCCGCGCAGAAGTCAGTCTTGGAGAATAAGGAGATTTTCATCAAGAATCTCCACGACCAGTTAGAAAGGCTAACATACCAATTCCACAAACAGCCTAGGGAATTCTGGATGGCTGGATACAACGAAGCACTATTCCACTTGGATGATCGTATCCAGAATGCCAACAATGAGGGCTATAAACAAGGCTGGTTGAATGCCTTAGGTGTGCTGAAGCTCGAACAAGGACACTATCTGTGGGACTACCACGATCCCGGGTTGCTCGACCTGCCTGTGCCACCATATAATTTGGAGATGGAGTGGATTCCTGCTTGGGCCATTCCTCGGAGCTTAATTTCAAAATACCTCGGTGACTACAGTTTACATTCTCAAATTGAGGTATCTCATCCCGAGCATCTTTTAGATCGACCTTCTGTGATGAACGTCAGGATGCTGAAGGATTTGAACTTCATCAATTCTCCTCCGTCTTTAAATGATACGCCTACTGGCGAGGAACTTGTATCGAAAGCTGAGGGGAAAAGACCAATAGAATAGGAATTTTTAATGTAACAGTTAGTATACATATCAATGTAATTTTCATTTTATTATCAATGTAACTTGTAATTTATTTCGAATTTAATGAAAGACTTTCATTATTGTTTGCAAATCTTAATTGCTATTGTTTTGTAAATATCAAACACTTTACATTTATGCATATCTGTTAAAAAGATAATAATAGTGTTGTTCATCGACCAACTTAGTAAAAAAAAAATTACAAGTATCAGTAATGTTGCTCGATAAAGTAAAAAATGTTTAAAATTTTTCCAACCAACCAAGGTTGTTAAATTGTTGCTCATCGACCAATTATAGTTAGTGGGTTTTTATCCCCGAATAGCCATACTTGGTAAATTTTTATCTTTTTCATAAAATGTGTCTGACCAACCAAGGTCAATAAATTCTCCTCGTCGACCAACTGTAGTTAGTGGGTTTTTATCCCCGACCAACCATACTTGGTACAGTTTGAAATATTTTCTCCTCGTCGACCAACTATGTTAGTACAGTTTAGAATATTTTCTCCTCGTCGACCAACTACGTTGGTACAGTTTGGAATATTTTCTCCTCGTCGACCAACTATGTTGGTACAGCTTGGAATATTATCTCCTCGTCGACCAACTATGTTGGTACAGTTTGGAATATTTTCTTGAGTAGTCTGCCGAGTTGTATCGAGTAGTGCGTAGCACCCCGAAATTTTTTCAATAAACAGAGAGACTTGCAGAATATTTTTATTTTATTCATACTGATGGAACTGCGTCACATATACATCACTGATAATACTTGCGCAGGTGTTCTGCGTTCCATGCATTCTTAAACTCCTCGCCTTCTAGAGTTTCTATTCGGTAAGTTCCTGGTCGAACAACTTCTATAACTCGGTATGGTCCATGCCAGTTTGCCTCCAGTTTGTTATGCTTTTGAATTACTTTCTTCAGCACATAGTCTCCTTCTTTCAGGTCGCACTTCTTCACCCTCTTGTTGTAAAACAAAGCTGTTCGCTGCTGGTAAGCAGCATTTCTAATGGATGCTTCTTCTCTGACTTCCTCGAGCATGTTTAAATCCAGTCTTCTCATTAAGTCACTGACCGGGGAATTGAAATTCAGTACCCTGTGTGTTGGGAGGCCCAACTCGGCAGGTATGACAGCTTCACTTCCAAATGCCAGCATGTATGGTGATTCTCCAGTTGCTACTCGGGGAGTAGTTCGGTAAGCCCAGAGTAATGATTGTAACTCGTTGATCCAGTTTGCTTTCGCATCATCCAATCTTTTCTTCAAACCGTTCAGCAGCGTTCTATTTGTCACTTCAGTTTGTCCATTGCTTTGAGGATGACCTGGTGCTGAATGAACCTTCAAAATATTTGATTGATGACAATAGGCGGCAAACTCTTCGTTATCAAATTGTGTCCCATAGTCTGTGATAAAGGCATGCGGGAGACCATATCGGCAAATGATGTTCTTCCAAACAAATTGGTACACCTTCTCGTACATCATATCAATGAGTGGCTCAGCTTCTACCCACTTAGTAAAATAATCCACTGCGACGACGAGGTACTTGAACCTTCCTCGGGTCATTGGCAGTGGTCCAACCAAATCAATTCCCCACATGGCAAATGGCCAAGGGGAAGTTATGGGTGTCAACAATGCTTGTGGAGTTCTTCGGATGGAGGAAAAGCGCTGGCATTTGTCACACTTCTTGGCATAAGCAATACAATCAGCCCTCATCGTCGGCCAGTAATATCCCTGCGTCATCATCCTTTGCAAAAGCATCCGTCCTGCTACATGTGCTCCACAAGACCCTTCGTGGATCTCTTCAATTAATTCTTTCACCTCGGAGGGATGTACACATCTCTGCAAACCTGCCATAATTCCTCGTTTATATAAAACACCATTAGTTAGTACATACCGAGCAACTTTAAACTTTAACTTTTTGGCAGTGAGCTTGTCAATTGGCAATTCTCCCTCCTCGATATACGCCCTGATGGGATCCATCCAAGATGGACCCAAATCAAGGGTGATAAAGTTCATCGTCAGATCTTCATCTATACTCCGACCAGCTAACACTTCAATTGGGATTTTTTGTCGTAGCTCGGTGCGAGTAGCTGATGCTAGTCGAGCTAGGGCTTCTGCTCTCGCATTCTCCATTCTTGGTATTCTGACCAGCTAAATAGCGGTAAATTCTGACACCAGCTCCTTTGCCTTTGCATGATATCTGATCATTAATTCTCCTCTAACTGCGTATACTCCCATCATTTAGTTTACAATCAGTTGAGAGTCACTGAAGATCATAACTTGTTGCGCCTCCATAACTTTTGCCAAAATAAGCCCTACAATCATGGCCTCATATTCAGCCTCATTGTTGGAAGCTTTGAATTGGAAACGCAAAGCATATTCCATGTCGACCTCGTCCGGAGTGCTCAAAACTATCCCCGCGCCACATCCTGTATTGCAAGATGAGCCATCTACATATAGCCTCCATATAGGTAACTCGTCTTTAAATTTCTGATCAGTCAGCGTTCCTCGGTGAAATATTTTCTGCTTCTTTTCATCCTCCCCTGATTTTTCTCGCTCCTCATCGATCATTTTTTCTTGCCCTTTTACCAACCGGAGTTGATCTGAGCTCGAATTTAATGATCTTGTAACATCCACTTGTCCTTTTACCAACCGGAGTTGGTCTGAGCTAGTGTTTGTCGATCCTGTAACATCCACAGGTTGATCAGCGAGCAACTTTTGCTCCTCGTCCGGAATCCTCCCAACTATCTCTGCATCACATCCTCTAACATCCACACGCCCTTTTACCAATCGAAATTGGTCTGGGCTTGTGTGTTGTTGATCCTGTAACATCCACAGGTTGATCAGCGAGCAACTTTTGCTCCTCGGGGGTATCAGGATAAGTGAACTCCGCTATGAAATCTGCTACAGCCTGCCCTTTTAGTGATGATCGGGGTTCATAAATTATATCATATTCACCAAGCTCTATTGCCCAGTACATCAATCTCCCTAATTTTTCTGGCTTGTGAAGGGTTTGTCTCAATGGCATATCGATATATACTACTATAGTATGAGCCTGGAAATATGGCCTCATTCTCCTACTCGCCTCAATCAGCGCCAATGCCAATTTCTCCAGCCTCGGATATCTGATCTCTGCTCCTCGAAAGGTCTTACTTGTGTAGTAAATTGGCTTTTGTATTCCATTATCCACTCTGATCAACGCCGAGCTAACTGCATTCTCGGATACTACAAGGTATAAATATAATTTTTCTCCCATCATCGGCCTGGACAACAGTGGGGGTGCTCCCAAGTATCTCTTCAAGTCTTGAAAAGATTTCTCGCATTCATCATTCCACTCAAAAGTCTTTCTGAGTGTCTTGAAGAATGGGAGACATCTATCAGTTGCTCGTGAAACAAATCTGTTGAGTGCCGCTACTCGTCCTGTGAGACTTTGTACTTCTTTCTTCGTTGTTAGAGATCGCAGCCCTAATAGATCTTTGATCTTTTCAAGATTTGCTTCAATGCCTCGTTGATTGACAATGTACCCGAGAAACATGCCTTCTCGTACTCCAAAGATGCACTTCTTCGGGTTCAGCTTCATTTGATATTTATCTAGTTGATCAAAAGTTTGACTTAAGTCAACTAGATGATCGACAACTTTCTTGCTTTTTGTCAGCATGTCATCAACATAGACTTCCATATTGTCACTGATTTGTTCAGCAAAGACCTTGTTCATCAGCCTCTGATATGTCGCACCTGCATTTTTTAAACCAAAAGGCATAACATTATAACAATAAGTTCCCCTAGGGGTAATGAAAGAAGTACTTTCCCTGTCTTCAGGATTCATTTTAATTTGATTGTAGCCAGAATAAGCATCCATGAAGCTCAGCAACTCGTATCCCGAGGGAGCATCCACCAGTTGATCAATTCGGGGCAATGGAAAGTGATCCTTTTGGCATGCTTTGTTGAGGTCGGTGAAGTCCACACACATCCTCCATTTGTTATTTTTCTTCTTTACCATCACCACATTGGCTAACCAATCTGGATATTTAACATCTTCAATAAAGCAAGCTTTCTGGAGCTTCTCGACTTCCTCCTGTATAGCTTGATTCTTCTCGGGACTGAATACTCTTCTTCTCTGCTTCACAGGCTTGATCTCCTTATTCACATTGATCTCGTGACATAAAAAGTTTGGATCTATCCCAGGCATATCTTCATGACTCCACGCAAAAGTTTGTCTTCTGCTTCTAAGGAAAGTTATCAATTCCTGTTTTAATGAGGCTTCCAACGATGAACCTATTTGAGTAGTTCGCTCAGGGTGCTCGTCGTCCTGAATGACGTTTTCAGTAGCTTCTACCACTTGACCCTTCACGAGTTGCGACTCATCTCGAGGATCCAATGATTCAATTTCTGCACCTTCCTCCACTTGATAGGTCGTAGTCTTTTTCTTTGATTCTTCCAGTTCTTCTTGCTCGGCGGATGAATAATAGCATTCCCGAGCTACCTTCTGATCACCTTTCACAACTCCTACTCCAAAGTTTGTTAGAAATTTTAGGCACTGATGTACTGTAGATGGCACAGCCTCGAATTTCTTCAATCCTACTCTTACCATGATGATATTGTACGATGATTGGACATTTTTATCCATCACGAAGAAACGGATTCATTCTGTCCGACAAGCAGGCCACGTACCAATGAATATATCCAACTTGATCGTCCCAAGTGGAAATACTTTTTCGCCAGCAAAACCGATGAGGGGTCTGTGGTAAGGCTCCAGTTGAGATAGCTTTAAGTTTGAACTATCAAAACACGAGTAGAACATGATGTCTGCCGAGCTACCATTATCGACCAGTACTCTTAAAATCATAACCTCCTTCATCCTCATTTTGACCACCAACGGGTCATCATGAGGATATAGAACACCTGCAAGGTCGTTCTTTGAGAACCCAATGACCAACTTCTCCTTGTTCACCTTTCTCGGGCGATCTTCCTCAGCTAAATTTATTCGCTGAATGTACGAGCAAGCTTGAGCCTCTCCGAGGTAAGCTTTTCTTTCTGCAGTAAGGTCTCCTCCTCCTGCATCTTCTCCTGTTATAACATTACAATCAAATAACCCAAAGCGTATTGAAAATACCTCTCGTTCTGGCTGCCTTGGTTTCTTGGGAAGATCGGAGTCATCATCTGGATCATCTTCATGGTTTCTCCTCTTTTTCTCCTCTGCTCGACGAGGAGATCTAGACCTCTCTCTAGTTCGGTCATTGTTTCTTCTTTCGCCTCCCCGATCAAAATACTTTGCTAGCTTTCCTCGTCGGATGAGTGTTTTAATCTAGTTCTGAAGAGCTATGCAATTTTTTGTCATATGGCCATGATCCTTATGGAACTCGTAATATTTTTCCCTATTCCTCGTGTCAGGGTCTGACTTCATTTTCTTTGGCCAGTTTAACTCCTCGCTGTTCTTAATTTCTTCCAGGACGTGGTTGATATTTGCCTTCAAAGGCGTGTAATTATCAAATTTCTTCAAGACCTCCCATGACGACCTACTTTTGGAATGTTTTTCACCACCATTGTTCTTATGCTCTTTCTTCTTAGCTTTATCACCTTCCACCTTGGTTTCTTTGGCATCCATATTCTTCTTTGCAGACATAGCCTCCTCGGCATTCATAATCTTGGACGCTTTTCCCATCAGGTCCGACATGGTTCGAGGTGGATCTTTGGCCAAAGTGTAGTACAACTTGTTCGGCAGTAGTCCCCTCATCAAAGCAGTAATAGCTGTCTTCTCCTCGTAATCAATGACTTCGAGTTTCTCATTATTAAAACGAGTTATATAATCTCTAATACTCTCACCAGCTTTTTGTCTAACACTTAACAAATGTGCTACTCGTTTAACTGGCTTTGCTCCAAAGCAGAAATTCCCAATGAATAACTCGGCCAGTTGAAGAAAAGTTGAAATCTTACCCCGAGGAAGATTATTATACCATATCTGAGCAGATCCGGTAAGAGTTCCCGTGAATGCCCTGCATCTCATCTCGTCTGGGACAGCATAGATGTCGGCAGCAGCTTGATATTGTTCTATATGAAGGACATGGTCAGTCTTCCCATCATACTTGGGAGTCACAACAGGTGCTTTGAACTTCGATGGTGTTGGAAAATCAACAATGTCCTGGACAAAAGGTGTTCCCCGAACAAAGGTTCGTTGTAGAGGGTTCTTAGCCTTAGCCATTTCCCCCAATCTATCCTACATCCTTTGAATAGATCCTTTCCATGCATCATTCCCTTCCTCGGGCCTATTGGTTCGAGCAACTGATTGCGTTGAAGTGGCTTCCTGGGATTTATCTTGACGAGCAGCTGGTCGGTCATAGGATCCATCTTGACGAGCAGCTGGTCGCGACTGGGCAGATCCTTCCTTTAAATCTGATGGTCGTCGAAATCTTCTCGACGCTGCATTAAGAGGACTTTTGTTCCTCCTAGGGCCTAATCGATCGAAAGGAGAGGCCCTACTTAATCTTTCCAATGCACTGGCCCTTTCTGGGGAGAGAGTGACATGTTGTTCAGTATCTGTGGCTCGCACAGACGAAGTTCATCCAGGTTGATAAGAAAAATCTTGAGATTCATCATTGCGATATGAATCATTACGCCTAGTACGCGAAGAAGGCGCACGGGTATTTCTTTGGATGCTTCGTGGTCCGGAATGGGTTGATGCACCGCCATGGAGGGTTTGGATGAGTTGTCGCATTGTTTCTTGCATGACGGTCTGGCCCTGAGCCAAATTCGCCATTATTTTAGTCAGATCTGGAACAATTATTGGAGCAAATGGATTTGGAGGGGTTCCGACATTTCGATTGCTGGATTCAGGAATATCAGCTATTGATAATGGATTGTTTTTTATGAGAAAACGATTTTACTAGTCGATTCCCACAGACGGCGCCAATCTGTTGATGTAAAAAATTAGATCACTCTAATAATTCAATCATAGATAAATAAATGAGATAAAAGATTTTAAAGTGGTTCGGCCTTATAAGAATGGCCTACGTCCACTGTTGTTTTATTGCTGTTTGTATGGGAATTCTCGATTACAAGAAATTCCGTTCTGGATCCCAAAGTTTGGATTCAGGATCCGATCCCTTACAATGAGGATTGTACAATGTATTTATAGCCCTGAGGCTGTAATGTGAAAGGGTAATACATTAAATGATATACATATGAAAGGTTTATACATTTAATGCCCTCTTTGCGTGTGCGTTTGAATGATAAGCATTTAATGAATCAGTTGAACTGTTGGTTATCCAGCTATTAATGCTTTGCTCGAGATGCAGCTCGGACCGCCTGAACTTCTCGGTGCTAATGAGTTCCTCGGAGAGGTCTTGTTCCTCGGAGCATAAGAGTTCCTCGGAGCGTATGATCATCTCGGAAGTGCTTGTTGTTGCCATGTAGATAGCCACATGTCTTCATATGGTTGATCCAAGTTAGCAGATTAAATTTGGTATCAACAATGACTTAGGTAAATTTTCTAGGACTTAATTAAATTAATTGTGTTTAAGTGAAATTTAAATAAGTGTGTGTGTTTTAATCTAATTTCACTTGGTTTAATTTTAATTTGAAAAAGAAATTAAAATTTGGTAATTTTTTTTTATTGAACCATCTTACGCTTCCTCATATCTATTTAAAAGGAAATTGTTTTCAAAGTATAAGGATTTTAAAATCGGGGGGCCTATCGCCACCTCTCATTATCTTATTTTATTTAATCCTAACATTGTTATGCATCCTTTCACCTATTTTCATTCACCTTACAAATATCATCAAGTCCAAATAAAGTTTATTTTATTTAAATTAATCCTAAATTACTACATGTCCAACAGATGTGAATTCCCTTTCCACCAATTTGTATTCACCCAAACAACAACCACTTAAGGAGGGGGTGAGCAGGACCACAATAGTCAACCAAACAGTATTATCCATACTATTTACCCGCACAATATCAGCAAGTCCAAATTAAGTTTATTTTATTTAAATTAATTCTATAATTACTATATATCCACCAAATATACGCGTTATAACAGTCAACTTGAGATATGTACAAGTTGAATTATACGCGTTATGCACGTATATGTAGTTATAACAGTCAACCAAATAGTTATAAGACTATGTTACATAAAATAAAAGATAAGTAAAGTTACCTGAAAAAAGAAAACACATATAATCAGATAAACTTTCAGTTGTTGTTCTCCAATTGCATGCGTATGTGTTATACATGTGCGTGTCAGTGTGTGTGTCTATATATATATATATATATATATATATATATATATATATATACTCCCCTATAACACACATATATATATATATATGTGTGTGTGTGTGTGTGTGTGTATGTGTGTGTGTGAATACGTGTTATACATGTGCGTGTGTTTGTTTGTGTTATAAGGGAGTATAACTCATTATCAGAATGATGACACATCACATCGTCTAATTAAAATATGTCAATCAATACAATATGTAATTAATTACAATCAATCCATGTTATAAGGCCCGGGGAACATCAAATCGTCTATATACTCATTACAATCAATACATTTCATGTGTGTGTGTGTGTTTTAGACACTTTCTGCACCGCCATTCTATCACACGCAGTAATTCATACTCACACACACACATACAATAATTCACATACACCTTTCAATAAAAATTATAACAAAATACACACACACAATATCATTTTCATCTTGACCCAAAACCCTAACTTTCTTCACACCCAAATCAAAACTCTCATTTTCACTCTCAATAATCTTAAAATCGAACTCATTACTTCTATTACTATTACTATTAGTACTATTAAAATGCACACACACTTATACACATACACACAAATTTGAATACATACACAAACACTAATTCAATATAAAATACACACACATATATAACAAAATAAACACACACATATAATAAAATACACACATATAGACACCCAAAATACACACACATAGACACACAAAATACACACACATAGACACACAAAATACACCTAAAATGCACACACATTACCATTAAAATAATGTTGGTTGGAGAGGGAGATAAGGAGAGTACCTAAGAGAGAGAGAGAGAGAGAGAGAGAGAGAGAGAGACGGTGGACGGAGGAAAGAGAGGGACAGAGACAGTGGCGGTGGCGGATCAGAGGGAGTTCGGGTTTAAAGAGGGAGAATTAAACCATAAAATGAAAACAAATCATGGGGGGTGTTTATATGAATTGGGGTGGGTCACGATCGTGGAACTTGAACCCAGAACGTGACCATTTATTTTTTTATAGATGACTAAAATGGTCACGACCCAAGACCATGATCAGGGTGGTGACGTATAAAAAAACAAATGTTCATGTCCTACGGTCACGGTCCAGGACTGTGACAAAGAACTGTGAATATTTCAAAATGGTCATGGTTTAGGGTCAATACACACTTTGGTGAGAGATTTGGCGCCATGGACCTGTGTCGTGAACCCCATGGTCATGGTCTGTGGTCGTGACCAAAGACATTAGTTGTCACCCTTTTGCTTGGTCATGGTCCTGGTCACAAAGTTTTTACACTGGTCACGACCATGAATGTGACCCACTTGCCGTGACCATTCTCGATTTGTGGTGAAGTGAAACATGTTTTATGTCTACAAGATTTTTAGGAATATCCAAAATATAAAGGAAATTTTAACGATCCTTTTTTCAATATAAAGAAAACTTATCACTGCTAAATGCAGTGACAAAGGTCATTTACATGGATAATTGTCACTGCTTGTAACAATGACAAACTTAACATTTGTCACTGCTACGAGCAGTGACAAATTTTTCACTCCAGTTAAATTTTGCCCTGCTGATAGCAATGACAAATATGATGTTTTCGCTTCTGATAGCAGTGACCAATTTAATATTTTTTTACTGATGTCAGCAGTGACAAAATGGGCGGGGTAATTATTATCACCATTTGTAACCCCATGAAGCTGATAAAATATATTTATCAATGCTGGCAACAACGACAAATATTTTTTATCATCCCCTAAATTATAACAGTAAATAGCGGTGATAAATATCATTTGTCACTACTAATGGCGGTAACAAATCACTTGTTTTGGTGTAGTATTTAATTACTCAATCATTGGCTTCCTTGAGGCATAAATACTCACTAATGTTGTTCCCATGGTCCTTGTGGAACCAGAAGTACTTGAGCTTATACCTCCTATCAGTCGTAGACCTCATAGGCTTGTGCGGAGGTAAGAGATCTTGCAACTCCACAATTGATAAGACCTCTTCTATGGTGGTTTTGAGGGGTGTGAAGTGTTTTTATTTATGAGGTCAATTTTTCTTTCCACCATTATTTCTCTTCTCAGCCTTAGGGGATTCTCCAATAAGAGAGAACACATATTTCCAAATCCTCTGATGGGGGGGAGGGAGGAGGTCACTATTCATTGGCTATGACGGTATCTTCAACATTCGTGTATTTTTTTTTATCTATCTCCATCACACTTTTCATGGACCAGGGGGTCGTTTGCTGAAAGACCTTAGCAAATCCTCCGATGTGAGACCTGAGATGAAAGAAGCTACATAAAAAGTATCATTTAGATCATCAATGTGTGAGCCTTCTTAGCCAAACCTATTTCCATATTCTCTAAGAGATTCTCCATATTTATATCTGAAATAAAAAAAGGGAGGTGGCAGGCTTCCTCGTCTTCTGAGACCCTATGAAGTGGCTAAAAAAAAGACATTGCCAACTCAATGAAATTACAAATGGTTTTTGGTTTGAGCTCGAAAAACCAATGCCTAGCCTTCCCCCTCAAGGTAGTAGGGAAGGCACTGGAAAGAATGACGTATGGTGTGTCTTGAAGGAGTATAAGGGGTCGGTAGGTCTCCAAATGGTCAATGGAACTTTGGATCCATCTAAGGGATCAATGGTAGGCATCTTCCATTTAGGGAGAAAAGTGTAATATTGAATTTCACTATAGAATGGAGATGTAGTCTTATGGAGTTCCGACTATATGGTGTTTGGAGTTTGAGTCTTGAACTGGTTGAGTAAATTCCCAACCCTATCTTGCATCTTCATGATTTCATTATCCTAAGGCGTTATTACCTTGGAAACTCCTTGGGACTCATCTCCAAGGAGTGACAAGTAATCTCTGTCAGGGATACGAGTCACGGATCTCTGTAAAACCTATTCCATGACTTCTTGGTTGTTTTCTCCTTTTGACCGGGGGTCATGGTTCTCCCCAATCTTGTTTATCTCAGACCCGATAGGTTCCCCTGCCATAGGGTTAAGTGAAGTCTTCTGAGAACATCGTTGAGTTGGTATTGGATCTCCTTTTAGAAAGCCCCCATTTCCCTTATAGTTACAGCTAACTCAGTGTTGGTTTCCATTCTAACGAGGGCAAGGTTTGTGTATGGTTTTTTTTATTTTACAGAACATTCATTCCCACATACGCTGCCAAACTGGTGGCATCATAAATATCTTTAGAGAGCTCAGCCCTAATAAATGGCCCTAATAGGACCTTAGAATAGGTTGTAAGGAAGAGTGTCACGTGAAAGGCAGGGATATAGAGTGGTTCAAAATCTCTACTAAGGATCCTACACCCACTACGACTTGTGTTACTCTTTATATCAAATAGTAAAGACGAGTATTATAGAATTGATACTTCTTGGGCTTTGGCTAGTGAATATAAGGTTTTTGAGGTCTTTATCACTAATCAGAGAGCCACATGGGAGTAACTGATAGACTTCTCAAGGGTTTTCTTAGCTCATTTTAGAATCAACAGAAAATACAAGCGTGAGAGGATGGAAGTGGTCCAGTACTTCTCGTGTGTATAGAAAATAGTGGGTTAACTAGTATTAAATGATAAATAACTAGGACACACAGGTTCTCTAGATTCTTTGATAGTTTCATAATTATTTTGGATAATCTTCAACCCTTCATAAGTCTTCAATATATAAGCACTCCCTTCAAAATAGTGTGAGTGGACTGTAGTGGCATGGGTAGAGATGCCCTAAGGTTTTACGACTATAATAGCAGGGTGGACTATTGGTGAAAGGCTTAAAGGTGGTGTAAAGTAGTTGATATTAGCATTAAATGCAGATTAGATTATTCAATATTAGTAAAAATTAATGGTGTATGTAGGTTGAACAATGTCTGTATTTTCTACCTATCTGTGAGAGAATCTGTGAGAGCTCAACCACACACTGAGGTATCTTGAGGTTGTTATGGTGACTTTGGGATAATTTGAGCTTGTTTTCGTAAAAAAAGGGGATTTTTCCCTTAAAGAAGAAGATAAGAAGCTGACGCATGACAACCTTTTTTAAGCGAAGGTTTGTCGTACTTGTTTGAGGCTTGGAGTTATTCATTCGGAGGTCTCTGAGCTTGGTCTTCATGTTTTGAACTAAGGAGAGAGTTCTTGGTAGATGTGTGAGTGCTTCTATAGCCTTTAATCCATTTTAGGACCCTTCAGTAGGGAAAAGATGGTCACTAAGGACTAGAAACCACTTTGTGGAGGCCTCTGGTAGGCTTTGGGACCCCGTTCTCTGACTAAAGGAGAGTAAGAGGCTAAAAACCCTTATAATACTCAATGAGTTAAATGTGGTATCATCAAAACACTTACAAAATGGAATTTTTTTGGTGTAGTGATATGGAAATCGTGTGTTTGTATTCATGGTTTGAGGAGTAAGTATGTGTCGAACATGGGTCAAGTAAGGAGACTACACTTTGTCCCCTCAATCTTAGGTCAATGTACAAGTTCTCTCTAGTAAAAGTTCCTTACTAAGAACCTGCATAGTCGGGATAATCATAACTACCACTCTCACTCTTCTGAAGCACGCGGTGAATAGGCTTATAAGACATCTGTTGCAATGATTGAGTACGTTGTTGCTTAAAGGACGGATTATTATGCCAGCACCAATCATAGTTTTTACTATGAGATACCGCAAATTTAGAATCTTTGGATATGTTGGGGCTTTATTCTTAAAATTATGTACGACGTTTATCTTTTAATAAAGGTATGTAATAATCTTTTGAAATGAGAACCATGTTTGTGAGAATTCCTTATATTTGTTCTTAAGTATGATGTGTGAAATGTTGGTCAATTGGACTTAGTAGAGATTCCGGTGAGTTAGGTTGGCTTGATGATAGGAGATCATAATTTTGGTTCTAGTACGACTGAACAGTTAACGACCTAAGTATGGAGTTGAAATCTTATCGATAATGCTGCGAGTACAATCCTAATAGTATATCTTAAACTATGAGAACTGTCTAATGGTTTAGGAACTTGTCTACTAGTTCAAAGATGATTTGGACCGGTACATTCAGGAATGTATTGAACATGACTATAGGTGAGATTCTGGTCTAGGTGCTAACTAGATTAGACTTTCATAATCTCTAGGTTTCCAACGAGTGTATAAGTTTTTAATCACGAGGGTTTTGAGTATTGGAATTCTTGCATTATTGTTGCTTTCATTGATAAGAGTGCAATTCAATCTTATTGGATCTAAATCTTCGCAAGTTGGGAAAATGCTGTGTAAGTGGGTCTGAGATCATAATTCAGAGGATTCCACGTTCAAGAAAGATCTTAGATTTTGATACCTCCTTGATAGTCTTATTAGTTCTTATTCTACCAGTAAACCTGATGAGTGAATTATTTTATATTCTGGTAGAGTATCAAATAAGTTAAGACTGTAAATCAAGGAATAAATAAGAAGTTGGCTAAAATCAATTAACAACGAATTGATTTGACCAAGCGGGTATTGTATGCTTAAAGAGAGGAATCATATTATGTACCATAACATCTTTGTATATAAGGCCTCGTCATTTGAGTAATATTGAGATAATTAAATTCGACTGGAACCATGATTATTTAGTGGAATTAATTAAAATCAAATGAAGAAAGAAAATAATTCATGGATATGTAATTTCTGATTTTTGAGTACCTATTTCGATGCTAATTTAATTATTTAATCTTGGGTTCCTAATATAGTCCATTAACCAAGCAGCAAGTCCAAACTCTTTGGAAACCCAATTTAGCCCAAGCCCATTACTTATACATACATACACACAAACAAACATACATGCATATATATATATATATATATATATGATTAGAGGTGTTTCTACTATTGCATAAGTGTATAAGATAATTGAGGGTAAGGATTTTGACAACAAGACAAGAAGCCAACGCTTTCCTAGTCATCCTATGGCAGAGAAAGGTAATTGAGATTTGGACACATCATGATATAATCGTTAATAATATCTAAAATTTGGGCATTTGTAAAGGGTATATTGGTTAATAGCATCTAAAGTGTGGACAGTTGGAAAAATTGTAAATGTTTATAAGATATTTTGATCAAAGCAGATTCCCATTTTCAGCATTATCGCTTTCAAATTTTGAATTTTGAATTCATTTCTCTCTCTCTCTCTCTCTCTCTCTCACACACACACACACACACACACACACACACATACACACACACACACAGCTCAAAACAACCTGCTCACCCTCATAACCTCCATCACAACCCTCCCTCTCACACCCACTGAATGACATCACCTATCTCTCAGGTCACACCCCTTTATTTCAGAGTTTGTTTCACATTATCTTGGTAAATTTTTATTTCATTAGGGTCTCATAGTTTGTTTAGGGGTTCACTCTTTCGTGTTTCAGAGTTTGTTTCACTTCCCTCGCTTTCCAAGATCCCCTCATCCGGTTGGACAAATCTGTTTGAAACCACCCAGGTTAGCTCCATCAAATCCCAAAGGTATTACTTTCGCTCTCCCTACTTTCAGTGAAATTTGGAGTTTTGAATCATTAATCTAAGAACATTTCGTTTGTATAACAAAGATCTTACGAACTATTTGACAGATCTGAAAACATCCTAAAGGTACCTAGTTCTCTCTCTCTCTCTCTCTCTCTCTCTCTCTCTCTCGAGAGAGAGAGAGAGAGAGAGAGAGAGAGAGAGCCAGGCTCATGTGCACACTAAGTTTGCACATCATTTTTATAAAATAGTAACAAAAAATACTTTTGAGTTGATTTTTTTGGGGTGATATTTAAACGTTTCAACGGACCCATGTAAAAACAATCAACTCAAAAAAACGTATTTTGCTATTTTTAAAAAATTGGTCAAACTTTCATTACTTTTAAGCACCTTAAAAGCTGCGAAAGTTTGACCGATTTTTTAAAATTAGCAAAAACAAGTTTTTTGAGCTGATTGTTTTTACATGGGTCCATTGAAATGTTTAAATATCACATAAAAAAATCAACTCAAAAATATTTTTTTAATGCTTTAAAAAAATTGGTGTGCGCCAGCACTGTGCAAATTTGGTGAGCACAGGAGCCTGCCTCTCTCTCTCTCTCTCTCTCTCTATATATATATATATATATATATATATATATATATATATATATATATATATTCGTTTTGTAATAATTTTTTTGTTATTAAAGGTTCAAATTTTTTGTATTTATTTTGTTTCTCTTGAAAAAACTCCACTGATATCTGGTGTTTTCTCTGGAGATTGATTTTCTTAGGGAAGTGAGACGTTGGAGGCAGAGAAGCTAATGAATTGGGATTCTACCTGTTAGTTATTTTTTTCCTCCAAGCCATATACTATTTTGTGTGAACCAATGCATTTTGATTTATACATATGTGAATAGACTGAAATGCATGACATACATGGATACATTTCATTTTCACATAGAGAGCCTATTTAGTAAGATAGTTCATGGTGTGAGGTCATCTTTGTTCTACATAAGTTCTGGTAAGATTACTTGAAAACATAACTTGTTTTCTTTTTTTTTCTTTGAAGAAAAGTTTTATATTTGGAACCTTTTAAATTTTGGGGTTTTAAAGATATGATTTCACCGTTAATAAAAAGTTTTGGAACACTTCTATTTATGTTTATGTTTATGTTTATCTTTATATTTATATTTGGTACTACATCTGTTTCGAAACTTCTTCTATTTATATTGGTAGCAAATGTTTATAAAATGTGAGGTCATCTTTGTATTTGTATTTGTATTTGGTACCAATTGAATCTTTTTATAAATTAACCAACATAATCTTTATCCTTCTGTTTACCCCAAGTTTTTGAACAAAATTTTGGGGTAATTTTTTTATAAAATGTGAGGTCATCTCTGTCTTTATATTTGGTACTACTTCTGTTTTGGAATTTTGGAACCAACCTAAAAGTCTTTATAAAAATTTGGTATTACTTCTGTTTATGTTAATCTTTATATTTGGAACACTTTTAATATCTTAGTTTGTAATAAAAAGTTTTATTTTATATATTTGATACGTAATTTTATATTTGTGTTTAGTTTTTCGGGTAGTTTTTCTTCTTTTCCATATTAGGGGTTTATATATGCATCATGGAGAGTTTTGTAATTTGTTAAATATTATGTTTTAGACTTCGATTTTATATACTTTTGTTAAATAAAAAATGACATAATCATAAATTTACTTTTTACGCAAGCATGACACGACTCTGTGTAAAAAAAATCCAAAACAATTTGTGACACTTTTGACTGAATTTCATGTGCCACTAAAAAGGGGTTTGTTAATTTTATATTTATAGAGGTTTAATTAATATCTAAAAAATAACGGCTTCTTCTATCTTTTAAGGTTTGATATTCCAAAGTGAAGTTTTGACCACAAATAAGTTATACCAAAAAAAATTCGCAAATAGTTAAGTTTGTTGATTGGCTACAATGCATATAGTTGTTTGCAATCTTTGTTCTATGGGGTTATATGAAAAAAATGGAAACAAAACTGTAAAGTAATTGAGTAATTTAATTGTTCCATCATTTATTTTTGGATCTCATTAATGATATTAAATCTTCTTTATTTACTCTTGGTATTGAGTGCAATATTTGAGTATACTTTTTGGATTTTTGCAGGTTCTCATTTATGGAATTACTTTTTAGCGGGTTATTTGGTGGATAAATAGGTAAAGGCCCGTGTTGAAATTTTTATTATTTTGGTTAATTGGTTTTTAAATGTTTATTTGAAGTTTGAGTTATATGTCTGTATAGTCCCAGGAATATAGTTCTTCCCAATGCACACTATTGTTTGGATCAAGATAGGCAAGCCGACACCTATGACATGAAAGGCATATATATAATGACACCTTCAGGAAGTGTATTGACTATTGATGGGCTCAATAACCGCTATTGCCCCAGTGGCATGTTAAAACAAAAAGGGACTTTAACTACTATACAAAGGATGGAGTTGGCTTCAGCAAGTTAGATAAATTGTGAATCTCAATTTTAGGGTCTGTTTGCTAGGGGGCATTTGCCTTGGAAAATGTCCAAATTCCACCTTTTCTGTTGTTTGATATGTCTCATTTACCTTGGAAATCAATTCAAGAATCCACCTCATGTGACCTCTGTGACACCCCGACTAATTAAATACCGGGTAGCTACTCCTTTGTTAAATTAAATCAAAATGCCAAGTTGGCTCAGTTAATAGCATCACTGTCGAAAACATTTTATTATTACTAACCACCTAGTATTTAAAAAGTAAGTTGCCAAATTTTCATTAAAGCCTGATTAACATGCAGTAAAAGATTTATAGCAAGAATAATATCACCAATCACCATAACGAAATAATAGAATAACCAACACATGCTATAAATAAATCTGGAGGAAAAACTCCTCACAACAAAATCCCACAACTGAAGTAAGTAACGAAATACTGAATACTGAATAAATACATGCCAAAGTCTGAAAAACTGAAATGGAAATGTCTCTAATAGAAATTGGGCAACATGCCCTACAACTCAGGAATACTGAGTATGGAATCCAAGTGATATAAGCGTCTAAAAGCAAATCCCTGTAGCTTCCACAAGCAGCTACAGCTCGTCATCTGAGTGAAAATCCTATGCATGGTGTCCTTGTGGCTGGGCACCTAAAAATGGTTTTACAAAAATAGATTTGAAAGCAAACGGGTCAGAGCCCGAATGTGGAGATATTTTAAAAACTTGCAAGTGCTTTAAAAACATTTAAAACAGTATATGCAAAATACATGTTAGGACGTGCTCTCACATGAGATACTCACCTCTCGTCTAACTGTGCACTCCTAACGTTCCTGTACCCATTCATGTGTTATCTCATAATTATCTAATTCTCAAGAGTTTCTAACACTTCTACTCGGTTCACGTTTTAATTCCAATCTTAACAATTCAATAGAGAGTTCTACTTTAATACTCGGATTCCCAATTATTAGCAACACCAGTTATTGATTTCAGTCCCCTTTTATCTTTTCACAACGTGATAATAAATATACACACAATTTATCATAGCAAATTCCTTTTCCTTTAACCGTATATTATTCACATCATAAATATACAATACAAGCACCCAAAGGCTAAGCTGCGGTGCACACATACTCTGCTATCCATCCCGGTACATCACGTACATAAGGATTACGCATTCCGAATCTCTCAGGAATAGTTCAGATAACAACATCACAAATAATGGAGGCGAACACAGTCACCATCACATGGGTCATGCACATACCTACGCTCCCACGATCAGCAAACTTATTAACATCCCAATAAGTCCTTCAATGACCTATGTTCATCGAGGTAACCAATCTAAATCCGGGAAACACAAGGACAAGAAGGCCCTAAGCGAACGTAAACCTCCCGTGATAGCAAGTATGGTAGGTATGTCATACACATAAAGTTATATACTAAGCATTCACACATCTTAGATATCTCGATATTAATAAGGGTATACTCTACATCTTTATACCATTATTCCAAAGTCATATATTTCAAGTTTCCCGATAATATAAAAGTTAAACTGTCGACACGTCTCACGTCGTAGTTTCATATACTTAAAACCTATCTAAAAATAGATTATTAAGTCCCTATTATTCCCACATATAACCTCTTTATTCCTAAGGTCTTTACTTCTGCCCCAAACCTCATTTCACCAAATTATTCAAATTTACACTATTAACCCAAATATTATCTCACTTATCGAATTTCATTAATTTAGAATAATTCCTCAAATTGAATTCTAATTAAGGTCCAATATCATAATCATGCCTACTGGTCTTCCTTAAGGTTAAGGGTATTCATAAAGTCTCCAATAATATTTTCCAAGGGTTACCACCATTAAAAATCAAATTAGGGAAAACTTTACTCATTCTGGGAAGGTCGATCGATCGACCTTTACCTTCGATCGATCAATGGTGGTCGATTGATGGACTGAAGAACATCGATCGATCGAACGCACCAGGTATGGTTACGGACTGCTGCGTTTTGCAGTTACCAATTCGTCCCAAAACACCATTTACAAGCATGAAACTCTAAGACAAGGTTACAATATCATCATACTATCATTCTACAACAGTATTAACATTCTAAACCCCATAATTCATCATTCAAAGGCTTTGTTTAGATCAAAACTACATCATTATTTCCAGATTTCTTCTTCATTCAAGAACATCAATAAACTTCTTCTAAATTCCATTTTTAGATCATCAATGGTTCTTTTTTAAACACCTAATTCGTCCAGAATATTACTACATGCAATACCTATCATAATTCATAGCTTTTAACTTCCAATTTATGGGTCTAAATCATCTTCCAAGATTAATTTCGAAAATTCCTAAACATGGAAAAGCATAGCTTGAATCAAATACATTTAAATCACTTGCCTTAATCTTTCTCTGAATTTGATGTTGAATTTGAAGGTTGAATCTGTCCTCTATCTCTCTTTCTGCAGAATTCTTTCCTTTCTCTCTCTCTCTCTACAAGTTCTTCCCAAGGTTGATGACAATGGAGGTGTGTTTGGTTTTTGATAAGTTGGGACTATATTTCAACTTCTCCCGTAGCCCATTAAGTCTCTTAGTGTAGTTAGTGGGTTTAGTGGATGGAGATTAAGTCAGATTTCTATTTCTAATTTTCGTCACTTTTAAATTCCCAAAAATACAAAATTACCAAAATACCCTTTATGTTGCCGGTATGGCCTAAAAATACCCCGGGACCCAACCTAAACCCCCGGCTAGTGTTTTCTACCTATCTCGACCCTTCCGGACGCGTTGGCGCACTCAAAACGACCATACGGTTAATGGAACTAGAATTCACTTTTCAAATAAAATAATATTATACCATGACGCGGCGGTCACACGCGTCTCAACAAAATTCCCAAATTGCCGTATTTAAATCTCACGACAATTTCAATATTTCCAATATTCATATATTGCCATATATACACATTATAATCAAATACTAACTCACATCTCGTTAATATTTTTATCCGGATTAATTTCCAAATTAATACACATTTAATTCAATTAATCCCAAAAATAAATATCACAGAAAATACGGGGTATTACATACTTCCCCCCTAATAACTGAATTTCGTCCCGAAATTCGGAAAAGTAAGGCACACCTGGAAAAATATGTAACCTCCCGTATTCAAAACAATAATAAAGAAAAGTCCAATTTACTAAAACCCTCGCTTCACAATGAGTTTGTTTAACATACTTGATACCTTATCAGAATAATCTCGATAAATGCACTTCGCGTTGTGCTCTTATTAAACAACATTCTAGTAAAATACCTTATACATCATTGTCCATATTGTCTCAATATCCTTATGAGTCCACACCTCACCACGCATTAACTCCCGCTTTTATCAAAACATGAGACACCCATTCTGGAAGGAATCAATAACATAACTGACTACTCTTGCCCACTCTTTGAATCTCTATTCCCGACGTTGTGACCTTTACACAAGGGAAAACCACTTCAGCCTGTTGGTGTTACACCAACCTTTATAAGTACCTTGTCCACCATAAATATATACGGCTGCTTCCCCCCCCCCCCCCCCAACGTTACCATTTGGTAATATATGCTCCTCATGTCTACAATGTACCTCACTAGTTATACCCGATTTGGAATTGAAAATATCGCAATGGATCCAAAATTTCTTTCATACAATCCATCAATCGTTAGTCACCTGCGCCTGCACACCGGGTTTTAGGTGATACAACCCTCAGGTTGAATCGTTATTTCTCACTACTGATTGTCACCCCACTTGAATGTGGATATCGGGGACTTTATCCCAGTTCTAAATAGTATTACGTCGAACCACGTACCGGCGTGTTCACTATCTAATAGTGTAAATTACCCCAAGTATATAACCATTTCCCTCCTTCTGGACAACATGTACCACATAACCATTTCACTTTTTCCACTTGACCCTCCCATTCTTGGAATCGTCGTCTTGGTACAAAATTATTTGGTTGTTCATCTAACCCTAACTGGTCTACTACTTACTATCCCTCTTTCAATGCCAATATTTACATAAACTTTCCTCCGTTCAAAGATACTTGAATGATCTTATTCTCCCGACGAATACCAAAAGTTTGGAACTTTACCCCTTTTCACTACTTTGTACATAACTAAACTTCATACCTGATTGACATCCTCATTTTATTTACTCTTGAGTTACCCTCAACATTCGATTGATCGGAAAAACACCCCGCCCGCTCGGGGAGAGTGAACGATGCGCTACTATCGATAAACTAAACTAATCCACAAATAACAAGGTATAGAGCATCCAAATCCCACAATAAAACAAAAAAAAAACCACTATTCTCATCTTCAATTTAATACAACAAATCTCTCGAAATAATTACAACAATCCAACTATCTCGAAAATAAAATAATTCTCCCAATTTGAAGGTGCTACACTGACTACACATGATATTCACTTACACCTTTTCTTATGACGTTTAACCTCATAAGCAATAATCTCGCCCGTCCATGTTCCCTCTTCCTTTGATTTACACTTTCGCAATTCAAGGTGTCTATGCCCCTTATAACCCAACTATACGGTTTTTAAACATTATATACGCTTCATACAAATCTCAAACTCTTTATTGTCACAGTAAATACAACGGTGCTATACCACTAGGGCGTTCTCAATCGCTTCTGAATTACAAATCCTAAATCCTCCTTATCCTCAATGCGTCCCTCAACATGCCGTGCCAAAACTAATATTATTAGTACTTACATCGTAATTTACTAACAACTGGCTCTAATGGCCTTACAACATAATTTACTCCTTGTAACTTCCCGTTATAACTACGTACTCCCGTATCGATAGAGGTATCCAATTCATGAACGAAGGGCCACACTTCTCCTTACTACCAATCTTACGCTAAGTTTCATGCGTGGGGTGTCTCGCAAAGCGAAATCCAAACAAGGAACCCCCCGATACACTACTACCTAACATTGTTGGTCATCGGAATCCGTTAAGCCCTGTCCATAGTATGTACCCCTACACTCTCATTTCTCAACAAAGTTACATTTTGCCGCAATGACACTTAAACAAGGATCTCCCTTCGAATGACACTTTCTCTTGACACTGATGGAAATCACATTCCATATACACCACGTAACTAAGGTCGGGGTTCTCAAAATCCCGTCCCCAGACACACAACTATGAGTATAAACTCCCAAATCTCTAACGGGCAATAAAACGATGCACTCCTTTTGTTATAACTTCTCTATCGTTAATTATAAAAACCAACTAACTCTTTGTTGACTAGTAAATCAATTACATACGACTCATAATAATGAAATCCCTACGCATAATGGGATTTAATATCCGAGACCATTACACCATTTTGAAATCACAACATATTAATAAATATGTGTATATACCTATATACAAAAGTACAATTGCGAGTCCGGCCCTCTCACAGATGGGGCCTTGCCAGAACAAAACATGCTACCCAAAGGTGGCAATCCAAATAAACTTGTAATACTAGCACACTATCGGTATAATCATATATATAAAGCCATAAATAATATCATCTCATACTCATATAATACAACACTAAAACGAGTAATTTCAATAAAGCAAAACCGCTATTAATATACCCATTCATTCTCCGCGGATGACAATAGAAGTAAATCCACCACGCTATCACGAAAAAATGTTCTTATATATAATAAAGTTACTGATATACTCACTAAATTCGACTCTCACGTGGAAATAACAATAGTGACAAATGTAGCAACTCATTCATGCCACAAATAACATGCATCATCATCTGAGAATGTAACTCATACTTCTATTTTATCAATCGTCCCGGCTACTCAAATGGTTCCTGGACATACCACACATATCTGTCCCACACCGAATATTTCAATAACTGTTGCCCTCGCCAGGCACAATACCTTGATCCCTACTCTTGTATCGGGAATTTTTTTATAACGCACGGGTTTCACTCCTCACAAAAATACCTCTACACATACTCCACTTATCTTTTGTCTCACAAATCATGTTAAGGTGGTCCATCTGTCGGATGTTGGTAGTCTTGACTCAGACGACTATCTCTGTTGTTCCCTTAGTATTGACGGCCCTAAGGATCACGCTACTAATTTTCCACCTCTTTTACTGAAATTACCATCGCTTGGTAGTAATTCCGCTATCGAATTATTTTAACGGTTTCTCCATTGGGTCTTCCCATTGTGGTGCTTCTCCAACACCAATTTTCACCAGTCTTACTTTAAGTAAGGTTCTCGATTTTCGTGTCTCCCCACCCGGGGATGTTTGCCTCCAACTTAACACTATGCGACAATACTATTTGCTTTAACCGTCCAAGTAGAGTCCTGCACGAAGGACTTGCGATTCTCCTCTGTAAATTCTTCCTTTAATATCCCCTTCACCGTTTCACCTACTTCACCCGGTGTAGGGTTCACTAAATAACTTTATTTCTCCTCACAACGTGTCCTCTGTCCGGACCTCTCGTGTGAGTTCAGAACGACATTCGTTTCTCACCCTAAACATTTGATCACGGAACTTATGGTCAAACCATTCGTGTACGCCTTCTCTCGACGTTACATCCCACTTATAAGTGTGGTGATTGTTTCTCCCCATAGAAACTCCGCTCTCACGAGATGAGAAAATTTTCCTCAAATTTTCACTCTCGATTAGCCATACTCCGACATAAGTCCAAGCCTTTGGATACTTTGCGTTCGTTTGGCTAGCACATGCCGTCTTCTCCTTTCGAGTATTGCCACTGCTGGTTCTCTTCAATGTTACATTAATTCTTTCTCTCCCATCCCAACCTTGTTGGATGTGTCTAATTTGACACCATTCCTTACTATAGCCGTACCTGGAAGTCTCAGGTTGCGTCTTAGCCTTCTAGATCATCCAGGACTTCCGTGTCATAGTATCGGTGACTTCAACTACAGTCATCCTTATTTAAATAAATCAATTATTCTCAATATAAGTTTGCCTCCTGCTGTTCACCCATCTGTCTTCGCCTGACGTACTGCATTATTCGGTACTCGAATACACCCGATCGTAAATAAGATTCACTACCATATGTATTAAAGCAGGAGAACGAAATCTCACCAAGGATATCAACAATCCTAAGCATAGGGCTCTATATCAAAGTAAGCTCAGCGGAGATATAATAAGCCGTACAGATCCTAAGGACACTAGAACCTGATGCTCTGATACCACCTGTGACACCCCGACTAATTAAATACCGGGTAGCTACTCCTTTGTTAAATTAAATCAAAATGCCAAGTTGGCTCAGTTAATAGCATCACTGTCGAAAACATTTTATTATTACTAACCACCTAGTATTTAAAAAGTAAGTTACCAAATTTTCATTAAAGCCTGATTAACATGCAGTAAAAGATTTATAGCAAGAATAATATCACCAATCACCATAACGAAATAATAGAATAACCAACACATGCTATAAATAAATCTGGAGGAAAAACTCCTCACAACAAAATCCCACAACTGAAGTAAGTAACGAAATACTGAATACTGAATAAATACATGCCAAAGTCTGAAAAACTGAAATGGAAATGTCTCTAATAAAAATTGGGCAACATGCCCTACAACTGAGGAATACTGAGTATGGAATCCAAATGATATAAGCGTCTAAAAGCAAATCCCTGTAGCTTCCACAAGCAGCTACACCTCGTCATCTGAGTGAAAATCCTATGCATGGTGTCCTTGTGGCTGGGCACCTAAAAATGGTTTTACAAAAATAGATTTGAAAGCAAACGGGTCAGAGCCCGAATGTGGAGATATTTTAAAAACCTGCAAGTGCTTTAAAAATATTTAAACAGTATATGCAAAATACATGTTAGGACGTGCTCTCACATGAGATACTCACCTCTCGTCTAACTGTGCACTCCTAACGTTCCTGTACCCATTCATGTGTTATCTCATAATTATCTAATTCTCAAGAGTTTCTAACACTTCTACTCGGTTCACGTTTTAATGCCAATCTTAACAATTCAATAGAGAGTTATACTTTAATACTCGGATTCCCAATTATTAGCAACACCAGTTATTGATTTCAGTCCCCTTTTATCTTTTCACAACGTGATAATAAATATACACACAATTTATCATAGCAAATTCCTTTTCCTTTAACCGTATATTATTCACATCATAAATATACAATACAAGCACCCAAAGGCTAAGCTGCGGTGCACACATACTCTGCTATCCATCCCGGTACATCACGTACATAAGAATTACGCATTCCGAATCTCTCAGGAATAGTTCAGATAACAACATCACAAATAATGGAGGCGAACACAGTCACCATCACATGGGTCACGCACATACCTACTCTCCCACGATCAGCAAACTTATTAACATCCCAATAAGTCCTTCAATGACCTATGTTCATCGAGGTAACCAATCTAAATCCGGGCAACACAAGGATAAGATGGCCCTAAGCGAACGTAAACCTCCCGTGATAGCAAGTATGGTAGGTATGTCATACACATAAAGTTATATACTAAGCATTCACACATCTTAGATATCTCGATATTAATAAGGGTATACTCTACATCTTTATACCATTATTCCAAAGTCATATATTTCAAGTTTCCCGATAATATAAAAGTTAAACTGTCGACACGTCTCACGTCATAGTTTCATATACTTAAAACCTATCTAAAAATAGATTATTAAGTCCCTATTATTCCCACATATAACCTCTTTATTCCTAAGGTCTTTACTTCTGCCCCAAACCTCATTTCACCAAATTATTCAAATTTACACTATTAACCCAAATATTATCTCACTTATCGAATTTCATTAATTTAGAATAATTCCTCAAATTGAATTCTAATTAAGGTCCAATATCATAATCATGCCTACTGGTCTTCCTTAAGGTTAAGGGTATTCATAAAGTCTCCAATAATATTTTCCGAGGATTACCACCATTAAAAATCAAATTAGGGAAAACTTTACTCATTCTGGGAAGGTCGATCGATCGACCTTTACCTTCGATCGATCGATGGTGGTCGATCGATGGACTGAAGAACATCGATCGATCGAACGCACCAGGTATGGTTACGGACTGCTGCGTTTTGCAGTTACCAATTCGTCCCAAAACACCATTTACAAGCATGAAACTCTAAGACAAGGTTACAATATCATCATACTATCATTCTACAACAGTATTAACATTCTAAAACCCATAATTCATCATTCAAATGCTTTGTTTAGATCAAAACTACATCATTATTTCCAGATTTCTTCTTCATTCAAGAACATCAATAAACTTCTTCTAAATTCCATTTTTAGATCATCAATGGTTCTGTTTTAAACACCTAATTCGTCCAGAATATTACTACATGCAATACCTATCATAATTCATAGCTTTTAACTTCCAATTTATGGGTCTAAATCATCTTCCAAGATTAATTTCGAAAATTCCCAAACATGGAAAAGCATAGCTTGAATCAAATACATTTAAATCACTTGCCTTAATATTTCTCTGAATTTGATGTTGAATTTGAAGGTTGAATCTGTCCTCTATCTCTCTTTCTGCAGAATTCTTTCCTTTCTCTCTCTCTCTACAAGTTCTTCCCAAGGATGATGACAATGGAGGTGTGTTTGGTTTTTGGTAAGTTGGGACTATATTTCAACTTCTCCCGTAGCCCATTAAGTCTCTTAGTGTAGTTAGTGGGTTTAGTGGATGGAGATTAAGTCAGATTTCTATTTCTAATTTTCGTCACTTTTAAATTCCCAAAAATACAAAATTACCAAAATACCCTTTATGTTGCCGGTATGGCCTAAAAATACCCCGGGACCCAACCTAAACCCCCGGCTAGTGTTTTCTGACTATCTCGACCCTTCCGGACGCGTTGGCGCACTCAAAACGACCATACGGTTAATGGAACTAGAATTCATTTTTCAAATAAAATAATATTATACCATGACGCGGCGGTCACACGCGTCTCAACAAAATTCCCAAATTGCCGTATTTAAATCTCACGACAATTTCATTATTTCCAATATTCATATATTGCCATATATACACATTATAATCAAATGCTAACTCACATCTCGTTAATATTTTTATCCGGATTAATTTTCAAATTAATACACATTTAATTCAATTAATCCCAAAAATAAATATCACAGAAAATACGGGGTATTACAACCTCTAATTCCGGATATTCTCGGAATTCATTTCTCCCCCCCCCCCAAAAAAAAAAGAAACGAATGGTCGGGTAAAATTTGACGGGATGCGGCTTCAATCGAGGTGATTTGATGGGAGTTGGTGTTGAAATTCATATCTCTATTGCAGTTGTTGAGTTGGTTTTACCTCCATTTATGCCAAGCTCAACCACGCATTCATCACCACCATCTGGTTTGGAGGTAAACTTCTCACCCATTTCCCCCTCCCATTTTTGTGGTTTTGTTTTCTTGACACGCTTCTGGTTTAGAGGTAAACTCCATTTTCATTTCATCTGTGTTCTGTATTGCGTTGTTTGTGCTCTGTTTTTCATTTCATCACACGAATGTGGTAGTATGCATTTGCAAATCATCAAACGCATCTGGTAATGTCCTCTATTATTTGCAAATCATCAAACGCATCTGGTACTCCATTTTTGGTGTTATTTTTTTGTGTTAAAAATAAAATGTTTGTGTTCTAAATAATTTTTTTTATAATTAATTTTTTTTATATAAATAAAAAGTTTGTGTTATAAAAAAAATGTATGGATCTATTTTATTCTCCGGCCATGACTTTTATGGTGATGAGTACTTATTTTATAAATAAAATGTTTCTATTTTTGTGTTATAAATAAAATGTTTGTGTTATAAATAACATGTATTAACTTACTAAATAAAAGGAGAAATGTATGTGTAGTTATTTTTGGTGAAATGGGCACATTATAATGGCGCAATATGAATAAAAAGGGAGAAATATTGTTTATAAATAAAATGTTTTCCTATTTTTCCATTTTATTCGATTTATGACCACTAATATAATGTACTATGCTTTATGATATTGTGTGAAAACAGGAGTGTTCGGATTCAGATTCCTCGAAAACCTTCTCATTAGGTATAAATTTATTTCCTCCTCTATTTTTAATTTTTTAAATCATGGTCTTTATTGTTGGATTAATAATTGCATTTACCCATTTTTATATGAAAGTATGTTCTGGTAAGAAATTAGACGACGTTCACTAAATCAAGCATAAAAGTTTAATTTATTTTGGTTGAAATAGGAATTTACTAAAGCAATGTCGAGCATTGGCTCAAAGCACAAGCAAAAACAACGAGGGTTGTTCTGGACCCTGGTGATGCGAGCAATTGCGATATTTCAATATATGAGGAGTCGCGAGCATCTCTTAGGAAGGGCTCCCCATCAAAACTGGGACGTTGATCGCGAAATAGCATGATATCAAATATTTAAAATGAATGATCGAGTATGCCACACATAACTTCGGATGAACATAAGGTCATTTGAAAGACTTTGTATTAGGTTACGCACGTATGGACTAACTGACAATAGATTAGTTAAGGTTGAGGAACAAGTCACAATGTTCCTTAACACCGTTAGACATGACGAGCGATATGTTTTCGAGTCGTTGAGTTTCTTTAGATCTGGTCAAACCATTAGTTACTACTTCCGTAGAGTTTTACGAGCATGCCTTGACTTATTCAATGATCTAGTTACTAATGCAAGTCCAACGAATTCCCCTTACGACAATGACAAGGACCTACCTTGGTATTATTACTTCGAGGTTAGGATAGTTTCATTAATCATTTTTATTCATTTACGCTGTTGATGTAAAAAATTAGATCACTCTAATATTTTAATCACAGATAAATAAATCAGACAAAGAATTTTAAAGTGGTTCAGCCTTATAAGAATGGCCTACATCCACTGTTGTTTTATTGCTGAGTGTTTGGGAATTCTTGATTTGTGTTATCTCAAGAAATTCCGGTCTGGGGTCCTTTTACAATGAGGATTGTACAATGTATTTATAGCCTTGAGGCTGTATTGTGAAAGGGTAATACATTAAATGATATGCATATGAAAGGGTAATACATTTAATGCCCTCTTTGAGTGCGCGTCCAAATGATAAGCATTTAATGAATCAGTTGAACTGTTGGTTATCCAGCTATTAATGCTTTGTTCGAGATGCAGCTTGGACCGCCTGAGTTGCTCGGACCGCCTAAGCTTCTTGGTATTCAAGAGTTCCTCGGAGAGGTTTGTTCCTCGGAGCATGTGAGTTCCTCGAGTAATCAGTGTTCCTTGGGGAACTAAGAGTTCCTCGGATAAGCAGGGTTCCTCGGGGAGCTAGTCTTCCTCGCTGTAGTTTTGTTCCTTGGAGCGTGGGAGTTCCTCGGAAGTGTTTGTGATTGCCATGTGTCTTCATATGATTAGTCCACGTCAGCAGATTAAATTTGGTATCAACAGAAGTCCCCAATGTTTCATAGTTCGAAATTTGAGGAGTATGGAACATTCTTTCTCGGAATATGGTAGCTTTAAATAGTCTTCCTGATTTTTAGGAGCATTTCCCTTGTATTTATTTCTCTTTCCAAATTCGTAGAATCATGCTTTTTTGGACTTTTCTGCATGCTTCGATTCCCGCTCTACTTTTCATCTTTTTAGCCGATGTTGCCCGCTTTGATTCCCGCGCCTATATTTAATGCCCTTTTAGCCGCCGGTAACGTAATCATCCTTTTTTGCAATCATTACTTCGCCAGTTCCCAAGGTAAGGTATTTAAACTTCACAGACACTCCCATCGTCTTCTACCTTTTCAAATTTTCACCTTCAAGTTTTTCATTGTCTTCTACTTTCTTGCGTATTCATCTCTTCCATCGTCTGTCGTCATCAGCTCTACTCTTTTCCTGTAAGATCTTCTTCCTTCATCTTTATTTCTTTATTCACCATGGTTTATCCTCTTGAGTCTCTTGAGAGATTTCGTTCTGATTTTTCCATTCCCTCTTGGGTCGTCTTGGAAGAGCTTTCTGAGCCTTCTAATTATTTCAATTTGGCTGAGGGACATTGGTTCCCCAGTCTCTTTTTTGCTGAGTGTGGATTTTCTTTTCCACCAAATCCTCTGTGTCTAGGATTCTGTCAGTACTTTGATGTTGTTCCTGCACGAATAGCCCCCAACACATGGAGAATAGTTAATGGGGTGCATAAATTAAATCAAGTGCATGGAACTCGTATAGGAATTCCAGAAATCATGTACTGCTATAGATGGGCAGTTAATGATAATATTTATTATTTAAAAACTAGGTTTATAAATAGAGCCTTAGTAGTCAACCTCCCTGATGCCAATAGGAATTATTTTGAACACGGGGTTGTCGTAAAAAATTGGCAACATCCTCCATTAACCGAAGATGAGGTTTACCAGGGTCCCAAATGCCCTCCTTATGGCAATGGGATAGGTTATTTTTATTTTATTTTATTTATTTTGAAATCATGTTCATTTCGTGTTTGATAAAATGTGTCACTGATAACAATGTTTGTTTATTTGCAGTTGATAGTAAGAGAAAGTGCCCAAAAGAAACAGATGTCAATATAAGGCATTTGGGACTTATCTGGGGTCTGCATCAAAGGGTTGCCGACGAGCACATCAGGTCGGCTTCGTATCTGCTCCAGTACAAGAGCTACACAACCTCCTTCACTGCTCGTCCAGTGATCAGTGAAGCAGAGTCAGTACCAGCCTCTGCAAGTTCTTCGCCTGAATCTCATATTCCATTGAGCGAAAGGATGAAGAAGAGAAGAACTCCTGCTCTGTTTGAGAAAACTGCCTCCGGTTCTGGGGAGGTAAAAAGGATTAAGATTGATGTCCCAAAGGAGGGGACAAAGAAGACTGATGCAGCTCCTCCAGCTGCTCCTGCTAAAGTCTCCGAGAAGGTTGCTGATAAGCCCGCAGTGGCTCCGAGCAGCTCTGCTGCTCCTGGAAAGGTGATTGTGATATCACCGACCAAGGATTCATCCTTGGTTGAAGCTGTAATTGTTCCCCCGAGGAGGCTGAAGAAAAGCTCCTCGGTCAATTTGGCTGACACCACTACTCAGCCTCCACCTACTCGGACTGCAGTTCCCACTTTTGTCCCTCCGAGCTCTGCCATGAGCTCGGTGAAATCCCGGACCATTCCCGAGGTCCAGGGTAATGAAGATAATCTTACTCGGGACATGGTTACTTCTTTGGCTGCTCGTTATCTGGCTTCAGTAAGTTTCTTTACTTTGAACTTCTCATATTTTCCTTTGTCATTTCTATTTCTAACTTGCTTTCTTTTTCTGTTTATAGTTGACGAGCTGCTTTAACATAATCCTGAAAAAGGATGAAGCCATTAAAGCCTCATGCTCCTCGTCCAGTGTGGAGGGAGCTATGGAAGAGGCTATCAAATCTTTGGAAGACTCCCGCCAGAAGTATGCCACTGATAAGGCTATCTGGGAGAAAAAACTTTCCTCCTCCGAGAAAGAAAAAGCTCGAGTTGCTGATGCCTCCAAGGAGTTGGAGAAGAAAAATAATGCCTTGGAGAAGGCAAATAAAGAGCTTGAGGAAAAACTCAAAGCCGCTGGAGAGCTGGAAAATAAACTCAAAGTTGTCGAGGAGAGGTTGGACCAGCTCCAGGAAGTAGGTCGGCAAAAGGAGGAGGTTGAGATCAAACTGAAGAATGCTGAGAACCTTCTGTCCGAGACGCTTTCCTCGAAGAAACTGAAGAGGAAAGCTGCTGTGAAAAAGTCCTTCAGCTCTGGCTGGGACATGGGGTGGAACAAGGGGTGTGCTGCCATGGTATCTCAAGTAGACTATGGCAGTCTAAAGTACTTTAGGGATGGATGGGTCGCTGCCCTTCAAGAAATGAAGTTCGACGAGTCCTCCGAGCTCTTCCAGAGGCATATCCCTGGTCCTCCTCCTACTCCAGAAGAATTAGAAGAGGACGAATCTACCTCTGAGGAGTCTTCAATGGTGATGGGAGATCACCCCCCAGCCATCCAGTCTACTGTCGAGCAAATCGTTTCTTCATCCGAGCAACAGCTGGTGCTCTCCGAACAGCCCACAATTCCCTCCGAGCAACCTGCTTCCTCTTACCAACCTCCCGAGAAGGTTTTGGGAGATAAGGAAAAGGTGTAGTGTTGTTCGGGATTACTTTTATATTTTCTTTCTTTGTCAAATGTAATCCAGCACTTGTAATTCTGAATTATGATCTAATAAAATTTGAACTCTTTCTTCCATACGGTTGTCTCTTTTCTATTTGTACTCTGTCTTGATCTTCTTTTTGATGATTGCTCTTTCTTTCTCTGCTAGTTTCTGGCCAGGATGGAACTGCTATCTGCCCATGATACAAAGTTACTGCAGCAATGTAATGAGTACTTCAAGGCTGGTCATACAGACCTGAGTGCTGCACAAGTTGCCGACATCCTCGGTCAGGATGCTTCAGAACAGGCAGTGGAAGCATATCAGTACCTGAAGTGTCTGCTTGATCGAGCGGTGGCCAATAATGTGGCTTACTATGAAATGATCGAGGATCTCCAAGGCACCCTCGAAGACCTTCAGCTTCAATACAAAGAATCCACTGCCTTATTGCATGAGAGTTATGAAAAGAAATACAAGTTGATCATCGCCGACAAGGGCTACGAGAAGCTTTTCGCTGGATATGATGTCAGGGAGAGAACCCTAAGGGGCGAGGTCGAGGAATGCAGACAGATTGCTGAGCTGCTGGAAAAGGAAAACAACAACTTGCAGAAAGAGCTATCACAGTTAAAGTCTGCAGCCTCTTCTTCAACAGCCCTAATCCCAGTGACTGACGAGGGATTTTCATTCCTAGAAGTGGAGAATGCCAAGTTGAGGGAAGAATTGGATACCTTGAGGAGGTCGGGCCCTTCCACGTCTCCTCGGGGACGAGGAAGAGCTCCTCGGGGACGAGCAAGAGCATCTCGGGTTCTTGTCGAGGAATAGAGGACAACATCTGCCTTAGAGAACCAGGACTTCCAACTAATGGCGAAGAACCAAGCTTTGTCTGACATGTCAAAGAAGATTAGGGACTTGGAAAAACAGCTCTCTGCGCAGAAGTCCGTCTTGGAGAATAAGGAGATTTTCATCAAGAGTCTCCACGAGCAGTTAGAGAGGTTAACATATCAATTCCACAAACAGCCTAGGGAGTTCTGGATGGCTGGATACAACGAAGCACTATTCCACCTGGACGATCGTATCCAGAATGCCAACAATGAGGGCTACAAACAAGGCTGGCTGAATGCCTTAGGTGTGCTGAAGCTCGAACAAGGACATTATTTATGGGATTACCATGATCCCAGGTTGCTTGACCTACCTATGCCACCGTACAACCTGGAGATGGAGTGGATCCCTGCTCGGGCCATTCCACGAAGCTTAATTTCAAAATACCTCGGTGACTATAATTTACATTCTTAAATTGAGGTATCTCATCCCGAGCATCTTCTAGATCGACCTTCTGTGATGAACGTCAGGATGCTGAAGGATTTGAACTTCATCAATTCTCCTCAATCTTTAAATGATCCGCCTGCTGGCGAGGAACTTGTATCGAAAGCTGAGGGGAAAAGACCAATAGAATAGGAATTTTTAATGTAACAGTTAGTATACATATCAATGTAATTTTCATTTTATTATCAATGTAACTTGTAATTTATTTCGAATTTAATGAAAGACTTTCATTATTGCTTGCAAATCTTAATTGCTATTGTCTTGTAAATATCAAACACTTTACATTTATGCATATCTGTTAAAAAGATAATAATAGTGTTGTTCATCGACCAACTTAGTAAAAAAAATTACAAGTATCAGTAATGTTGCTCGATCACTTAATAATAAAGTAATGAGTATAAAAATGTTTAAAATTTTTCCAACCAACCAAGGTTGTTAAATTGTGCTCGTCGACCAATTATAGTTAATGAGAGTTTATCCCCGACTAACCATACTTGGTAAATTTTTGTCTTTTTCATAAAATGTGTCTGACCAACCAAGGTCAATGAATTCTCCTCGTCGACCAACTGTAGTTAGTGGGTTTTTATCCCCGACCAACCATACTTGGTACAGTTTGGAATATTTTCTCCTCGTCTAACAACTAAGTTGGTACAGTTTGGAATATTTTCTCCTTGTCGACCAACTAAGTTGGTTCATTTTGGAATATTTTCTCCTCGTCGACCAACTAAGTTGGTACAGTTTGGAATATTTTCTCCTCATCGACCAACTAAGTTGGTACAGTTTGGAATATTTTCTCCTCGTCGACCAACTAAGTTGGTACAGTTTGGAATATTTTCTCCTCGTCGACCAACTAAGTTGGTACAGTTTGGAATATTTTCTCCTCGTCGACCAACTAAGTTGGTACAGTTTGGAATATTTTCTTGAGTAGTCTGTCGAGTTGTGCCGAGTAGTGCGTAGCACTAGTATTCCCCAAAAAATTTTCAATAAACAGAGAGACTTGTAGAATATTTTTATTTTATTCATACTGATGGAATTGCGTTACATATACATCACTGATAATACTTGCACAGATGCTCTGCGTTCCAAGCATTCTTAAACTCCTTGCCTTCTAAAGTGGCTATTCGATAAGTTCCTGGTCGAACAACTTCTGTAACTAGGTATGGTCCATGCCAGTTTGCCTCCAGTTTGTTATGCTTTTGAATGACTTTCTTCAGCACATAGTCTCCTTCTTTCAGGTCGCACTTCTTCACCCTCTTGTTGTAGAACAAAGCTGCTCGCTGCTGGTAAGAAGCATTTTTAATGGCTGCTTCTTCTCTGACTTCCTCGAGCATGTCTAAATCCAGTCTTCTCATTAAGTCGCTGACAGAGGAATTGAAATTCAGTACCCTGTGTGTTGGGAGGCCCAACTCGGCAGGTATGACAGCTTCACTTCCAAATGCCAGCATGTATGGTGATTCTCCAGTTGCTACTCGTGGAGTAGTTCGGTAAGCCCAGAGTACTGATTGTAACTCGTTGATCCAGTTTGCTTTCGCATCATCAAATCTTTTCTTCAAACCGTTCAGTAGCGTTCTGTTTGTCACTTCAGTTTTTCCATTGCTTTGAGGATGGCCTGGTGCTGAGTGGACCTTCAAAATATTTGATTGATGACAATAGGCGGCAAACTCCTCGTTATCAAATTGTGTCCCATGGTCTGTGATGAAGGCATGAGGGAGACCATATCGGAAAATGATGTTCTTCCAAACAAATTGGTACACCTTCTCGTACGTCATATCAATGAGTGGCTCAGCTTCTACCCACTTAGTAAAATAATCCACTGCGACAACGAGGTACTTGAACCTTCCTCGGGTTGTTGGCAGTGGTCCAACCAAATCAATTCCCCACATGGCAAATGGCCAAGGGGAAGTTATGTGTGTCAACAATGCTTGTGGAGTTCTTCGGATGGAGGAGAAACGCTGGCATTTGTCACACTTCTTAGCATAGGCAATACAATCAGCCCTCATCGTCGGCCAGTAGTATCCCTGCGTCATTATCCTTTGGAAAAGCGTCCGACCTGCTACATGTGCTCCACAAGACCCTTCATGGATTTCTTTGATTAATTCTTTGACCTCGGAGGGATGTACACATCTCTGCAAACCTGCCATAATTCCTCGTCTATTTAAAACATCATTAGTTAATACATACCGAGCAGCTTTAAACTTCAATTTCTTGGCTGCGATCTTGTCAATTGGCAATTCTCCCTCCTCGATATACGCCCTGATGGGATCCATCCAAGATGGACCTAAATCAAGGGTGATAAAGTTCATCGTCAGATCTTCATCTATACTCCGACCAGCTAACACTTCAATTGGGATTATTCATCATAGCTCGGTGCGAGTTGCTGATGCTAGTCGAGCTAGGGTGTCTACTCTCGCATTCTCCATTCTTGGTATTCTGACCAGCTGAATAGCGACAAATTCTGACACCAGCTCCTTTGCCTTTGCATGATATCTGATCATTAATTCTCCTCTAATTGCATATACTCCCATCATTTTGTTTACAATCAGTTGAGAGTCACTGAAGATCATAACTTGTTGCGCCTCCATTACTTTTGCCAAATTTAGCCCTGCAATCATGGCCTCATATTCAGCCTTATTGTTGGAAGCTTTGAATTGGAAATGCAAGGCGTATTCTATGTCGACCTCGTCCGGAGTGCTCAAAACTATCCCCGCGCCACATCCTGTATTGCAAGATGAGCCATCTACATATAGCCTCCATATAGGTAACTTGTCTTTAAATTTCTGATCAGTCAGAGTTCCTCATTGAAATATTTGCTGCTTCCTTTCATCCTCCCCTGATATTTCTTGCTCCTCGTCGATCATCTTTTCTTGCCCTTTTACCAACCGGAGTTGGTCTGAGCTCGAAATTGATGATCCTGTAACATCCACTCGCCCTTTTACCAACCAAAGTTGGTTTGAGCTTGTGTCTGTTGATTCCGTAACATCCACAGGTTGATCAGCGAGCAACTTTTGCTCCTCGGGGGTATCAGGATAGGTGAACTCTGCTATAAAATCTGCTACATGTTGCCCTTTTAGCGATGATCTGGGTTCATAAACTATATCATATTCTTCGAGTTCTATTGCCCAGTACATCAATCTTCCTGATTTTTCTGGCTTATGCAGGGCTTGCCTCAATGGCATATCAGTATATACTATTATGGTATGAGCCTGGAAATATGGCCTCATTCTCCTACTCGCCTCAATCAGCGCCAGTGCTAATTTCTCCAGTCTTGGATATCTGATTTCTGCTCCTCGGAAGGCCTTACTTGTGTAGTAAATTGGTTTTTGTACTCCATTCCCCACTCTGATCAACGCCGAGCTAACTGCATTCTCGGACACTGCAAGGTACAAGTACAATTTTTCTCCCATTACCGGCCTGGACAATAGTGGAGGTGCTCCCAAGTATTTCTTAAAGTCTTGAAAAGCCTTCTCGCATTCATCATTCCACTCAAAAGTCTTTCTGAGTGTCTTGAAGAATGGGAGACATCTATCAGTTGCTCGTGATACAAATCTGTTGAGTGACGCTACTCGTCCTGTGAGACTTTGTACTTCCTTCTTCGTTATTGGAGATCGCAGCCCTAATAGAGCTTTGATCTTTTCAGGATTTGCTTCAATGCCTCGTTGATTGATAATGTACCCGAGGAACATGCCTTCTCATACTCCAAATATGCACTTCGTCGGGTTCAGCTTCATTTGATATTTATCTAGTTGATCAAAAGTTTGAGTTAAGTCAACTAGATGATCGGCAGCTTTCTTGCTTTTTGTCAGCATATCGTCAACATAGACTTCCATATTGTCACGGATTTGTTCAGCAAAGACCTTGTTCATCAGCCTTTGATATGTCGCACCTGCATTTTTCAAACCAAAAGTCATAACATTATAACAATAAGTTCCCCTAGGGGTAATAAAAGAAGTACTCTCCCTATCTTCAGGTTTCATTTTGATCTGATTGTAACCAGAATAAGCATCCATGAAGCTCAGCAACTCGTGTCCCGAGGTAGCATCCACCAGTTGATCAATTCGGGGCAATGGAAAGTTATCCTTTGGGCATCTTTGTTGAGGTCGGTGAAGTCTACACACATCCTCCACTTGTTATTCTTCTTCTTTACCATCACCACATTGGCTAACCAATCTGGATATTTAACATCTTCAATGAAACGAGCTTTCTGGAGCTTCTCGACTTCCTCCTGTATAGCTTGATTCTTCTTGGGACTGAATACTCTTCTTCTCTGCTTCACAGGCTTGATTTCCTTATTCGCATTGAGCTCGTGACATAAGAAGTTTGGGTCTATCCCAGGCATATCTCCATGACTCCACGCAAAAGTTTGTCTTCTGCTTCTAAGGAAAGTTATCAATTCATGTTTTAGTGAGGTTTCCAATGATGAACCTATTTGAGTAGTTCGTTCAGGGTGTTCGTCGTCCAGAACAATATTTTCAGTAGCCTCCACCACTTGACCCTTCACGAGTTGCGACTCATCCCGAGGATCCAAGGTTTCAATTTCTGCACCTTCCTCCACTTGATAGGTAGTAGTCTTTTTCTTTGATTCTTCCAGTTCTTCTTGCTCGGCAGATGAATAATAGCATTCCCGAGCTACTTTCTGATCACCTTTCACAACTCCTACTCCAAAGTTTGATGGAAATTTTAGGCACTGATGCACTGTAGATGGCACAACCTCGAATTTCTTCAATCCTACTCTTCCTATGATAATATTGTACGATGATTGGAAATTCTTATCCATCACGAAGAAACGTATTCTTTCTGTCCGACAAGCAGGCCACGTACCAATGAATATATCCAACTTGATCGTCCCAAGTGGAAATACTTTCTCGCCAGCAAAACCGATGAGGGGTCTGTGGTAAGTCTCCAGTTGAGATAGCTTTAGGTTTAAACTATCGAAACACGAGTAAAACATGATGTCTGCCGAGCTACCGTTGTCGACCATCACTCTTGAAATCATTACCTCCTTCATTCTCATTTTGATCACTAGTGGGTCGTCATGAGGATACAGAACTCCTGCAACATCATTCTTTGAAAACCCAATGACCAATTTTTCTTTGTTCACCTTTCTCGGGCGATCTTCCTCAGCTAAATTTATTTGCTGAATGTACGAGCAAGCTTGAGCCTCTCCGAGGCAAGCTTTTCTTTCTGCAGTAAGGTCTCCTCCTCCTGCATCTCCTCCTGTAATAACATTACAATCAAATGACCCAAAGCGTATTGAAAATACCTCTCGTTCTGGCTACCTTGGTTTCTTGGGAAGATCGGGGTCATCATCTGGATCATCTTCATGGTTTCTCTTATTTTTCTCCTCTGCTCGACGAGGAGATTTAGACCTCTCTCTAGTTCGGTCGTTGTTTCTTCTTTCGCATCCCCGATCAACATACTTTGCTAGTTTTCCTCGTCGGATGAGTGTTTCAATCTCGTTCTGAAGAGTTATGCAATTTTTTATCATATGGCCATGATCCTTATGGAACTCGCAATATTTCTCCCTATTCCTCGTGTCAGGGTCTGACTTCATTTTCTTTGGCCAGTTTAATTCCTCGCTGTTCTTAATTTCTTCCAGGACGTGGTTGATATTTTCCTTCAAAGGAGTGTAATTATCAAATTTCTTCAAGACCTCCCATGACGACCTACTTTTGGAATGTTTGTCACCACCATTATTCTTATGCTCTTTCTTCTTAGCTTTATCACCTTCCACCTTGGTTTCTTTGGTGTCCATATTCTTCTTTGCAGACATAGCTTCCTCGGCATTCATAATCTTGGATGATTTTCCCATCAGGTCCGACATGGTTCGAGGTGGATCTTTGGCCAAAGTGTAGTACAACTTGTTTGGCAGCAATCCACTCATCAAAGCAGTAATCGCTGTCTTCTCCTTATAATCAATGACTTCGAGCTTCTCGTTATTAAAATGAGTTATATAGTCTCTAATACTCTCACCAGCTTTTTGTCTAACACTTAACAAATGTGCTACTCGTTTAACTGGATTTGCTCCGAAGCAGAAATTCCCAATGAATAACTCGGCCAGTTGAAGAAAAGTTGAAATCTTACCCCGAGGAAGATTATTATACCATATCTGAGCAGATCCGGTAAGAGTTCCTGAGAATGCCCTGCATCTCATCTCGTTTGGGACAACATAGATTTCGGCAGCAGCTTGATATTATTCTATATGAAGGACAGGGTCAGCCTTCCCGTCATACTTGGGAGTCACAACAGGTGCTTTGAACTTCGATGGTGTTGGAAAATCAACAATGTCTTGGCCAAAAGGTGTTCCCCGAACAAAGGTTCGTTGTAGAGGGTTCTTAGCCTTAGCCATTTCCCCCAATCTATCCTCCAGCCTTTGAATAGATCCTTTCCATGCATCATTCCCTTCCTCGGGCCTATTGGTTCGAGCAACTGATCGCGTTGAAGTGGCATCCTGGGATTTATCTCGACGAGAAGCCGGTCGATCATTGGATCCATCTTGACGAGCAGCTGGTCGCAACTGGGCAGATCCTTCCCTTAAATCTGATGGTCGTCGAAATCTTCTCGACGCTGCATTAAGAGGACTTTTGTTCCTCCTAGGGCCTAATCGATCAAAAGGAGAGGACCTACTTAATCTTTCCAATGCACTGGTCCTTTCTGGGGAAAGGGTGACACGTTGTTCAGTATCTGTGGCTCGAACTGACGAAGTTCGTCCAGGTTGATAAGAAGAATCTTCAGATTCCTCATTGCGATATGAGTTAGTACGCCTAGTACGCACAAAAGGCGCACGGATATTTCTTTGGATGCTTCATGATCCGGAATGGGCTGGTGCACCGCCATGGAGGGTTTGGATGAGTTGTCGCATCGTTTCTTGCATGACGGTCTGGCCCTGAGCCAGATTCGCCATCATTCTAGTCAGATCTGGAATAATTGGTGGAGCAGATGGATTTGGAGGGGTTCCAGTGTTTCGATTGCTGGATTCAGGTATATCTGCCATTGGAAATGGATTATTTTTTATGAGAAAATGATTTTACCAGTCGTTTCCCACAGACGGCGCCAATCTGTTGATGTAAAAAATTAGATCACTCTAATAATTCAATCACAGATAAATAAATCAGACAAATAATTTTAAAGTGGTTCAGCCTTATAAGAATGGCCTACATCCACTGTTGTTTTATTGCTGAGTGTTTGGGAATTCTTGATTTGTGTTATCTCAAGAAATTCCGATCTGGGGTCCTTTTACAATGAAGATTGTACAATGTATTTATAGCCTTGAGGCTGTAATGTGAAAGGGTAATACATTTAATGCCCTCTTTGAGTGCGCGTCCAAATGATAAGCATTTAATGAATCAGTTGAACTGTTGGTTATCCAGCTATTAATGCTTTGTTCGAGATGCAGCTTGGACCGCCTGAGTTGCTCGGACCGCCTAAGCTTCTTGGTATTCAAGAGTTCCTCGGAGAGGTTTGTTCCTCGGAGCATGTGAATTCCTCGAGTAAGCAGTGTTCCTCGGGGAACTAAGAGTTCCTCGGGTAAGCAGGGTTCCTCGGGGAGCTAGTCTTCCTCGCTGTAGTTTTGTTCCTCGGAGCGTGGGAGTTCCTCGGAAGTGTTTGTGATTGCCATGTGTCTTCATATGATTAGTCCACGTCAGCAGATTAAATTTGGTATCAACATACGTATTACTTTCCCATTATTTTCATTTCAACACATTTAGGATGTTGTTGGTGCAATTGACGGTACCCACATATCTTCTTTGGTTCCTACTGCCGACCAAGCGAGGTATCGCAATAGGAAGGGGGCGATTTCACAAAATTTTTTGGTCGCCTGTACATTTGCTATGCGCTTCTCCTTTATCCTCGTTGGTTGGGAGGGATTAGCGCATCATGGTCTCTTACTTTGAAGTGCGATTCAACGACAAGGGCATAAGTTGACCGTTCCATTAGCTATGTTCAAACATAAGTAACTTTCAATTAGGTCTCTTACTTCGGATTAGTAAAATATGAATAGGTATAGTATCATACTTTATTTAAATTATGCGTAGGTAAATACTACCTCACAGATGTTGGATTCCCGTTGGTACCTGGGTTTCTCCCCCCATTTCGAAAAACACGTTATCATCAAAGGGATGTGGAAGGACAACGCCCCGAGAATATTAAGGAGTTGTTTAATTTTAGGCATTCACCTCTCCGATTTTAGTTGAGAGGTCGATTGGGTTATTGAAAAAAAAGGTGTAACACCCCGTATTTCTGAGCATTTAATAGTTAATTAATTTGGGAAGTTTTAAATTACTTGTGTGTCATAATTTAATTGAAATAATTATGGTAAAATTTCTTAAATATTAAACGGAGAGAGAATGGTTAATATTTAGAGAAATTTAATTACTAAGTGAATAGTAATAGATTATTTACGTCATTACGTGTATTAGTGACAGGGTATTTATTTATCTCAGTTGGGGGTTGGTATAGACTAATTTGAGTGTGAGATAAGAATTTTTATAAATTAATTCAAATGTCAATTTTGAGTGCACTATTGAGTCCGGATAGGCCAAGATAGGCGGAAAAGTGTACCCGGGGATAGTAAATGGGTCACGGGACTTTTTAAGGAATAGTCGGGCCCACACGGGGGTATTTGGGTCACTTGGGCTTGGCCCATTAGGCTAAAATTGGGATAAAGTCTAATTACTTAATTTAAGGGGAAAAGGGAACGACTGATTACATTGTGGAAAACCTATAGTGGGAGAGAATACCCTAGGGAGCAGTTAAAGGCACTGGGAACCATATTGGGAGACAAATGCAAGAACCAAAGGGGATTTCATCATTAACCCTGAGAATCACAACTCCGGATCAGACCCTAGGAAACCATAAGGCAAGTGGTTAACTTGATGTCACATTTATTTGTATTACAATTCATATTTGTGTGATGTGGGAATCAAAATTTGTTTTGGGGTAAAGAGGGTACATAAATGGGGTTTTTGTAAATCAACCACCTGATTAGAAATTGTTGTAGAGATTCATGATATAATCTGAGATTTATGTGCACTTGTCAGATGTGAAAACCCAGACGAATTATGAACGAATTTGAGATGGTAATTTGGTGTTGAGACTAATTAATGAATCACACGGGTTTTTCCCCAATTCAGAAACTAGGAGAGAATGGAAATTAAACGGGGTTTGGGGACTTTATGAGGGTTCCTTATGATGTTCTTGATGTATTATATTGATGATAGGACTTGGGTTAAACTATAGAAGGAGTTGGACATTTAAGGTTTTCGTCCATGGCTGAAACAGGCTTTAGGAGAAGATGAAGACCTGTTCGATCGATCGATCGATGTTTGGGATCGATCGATCGATGGTCGACGATTTTTGGGAGGTCGGCCAGTTTTAATATATAAAGGAAATTAACTTAAAATCCTATTCCCACACCTTATTTAGTGAGAAATAAATATAGTACATATTCTTAACAATTATGAGGGTAAGTAATTGGAAATTGGAGGGAATTTATGGGTGACACATTGTGGTTAATTTTGGAGAAATATATTCCAAATTAATAAAATTCGAATCAAGTGCGCGAGTCCTGGTATAGTGGTTGAGCGATACCAAAATAATTAAATTAATTAATGTGCAAATTAATTAATAATCTGAGTTGGACCATAAACTCAAGTTATGACGTATAGGCTAGTGTTACAGGTTTAGTACACGGTAAAGCTGGGATTGATTTTATTATATATATACGGTGTTCGATAGTATATATATATATGGTGTGTGCATTGATATCAGTGGCTAGATATTATTATTATATATACTCTAGTGCTTTCAGAGGTGGTTGCACGTAGAGGGTGAATCCCCTAGCTTGAGGAGTAGGGCGAGTATATCCCCAGGTCATAGCATCCGTTATATGGGTGAGGGGCATCTCACTTTCAGGGAAGGAATATGTCCGCCTCCAATATTTATGTTTTTAATCAAGTTAGTGAGCGATCCTGACTTGGGGTAACAAGGTTACGTGAATACACCTAGTGGAATATCACTTTAGAGAATAGACATCCGGTGAGTTATTACTCGGGAGGATGGTTATTATTATTTATTATTTTAACATATATGTGAATGTTGTAATATGGTTATACGTATATATAATGAGATAAGTAATTATATACGGGTAATTTAATACAGGTCATGAATTGTATTATGTGTATGACGACTGTGAAAGTTATATAACTTAAAAATGGGAAATGATTAATTAAGTTAATTTTGATAATAACTTAGAAATCATAATTATTGCATACTCGGGTAGAGTAGGATGGTGGCAATGGGTTATATCGGTTATCTAGTTATGGGGTAAATAACTAAGGGAATTAAATTAAGACATTAGTCGTGCACATTAGATGAGGGGTGAGGATGTCCTCAAGGGAGTGCGACACTAACTAAAATATGAAGAGCATGCATACATATTTATTACTGCAAGTTAATCATTTGCTAAATATTTTCCAAATGTTTTGGGTTTTAACCCTTGCTATAAATATTTTTGAAAAACCTTTTAGGTGCCAGCCACAGGGACACCAGACTTGACTCATTCCAGGAATTCATTGCTGCAACATATGTGGATGTTGTGGGAGTTTGATAGGCGCCTCATTCTTTTCATTTCTGGTGTAGGAAATTCCTATAAGTTACTCGAGCATGTCACTCACATCTTTATTTAGTATCTATGTTAGACTTGCTGAGATTTATTATTACCTGTCTTTACTTTTGTTGGATTTGATCCGATGGTTGATTCAGTCAGTTTATTTAGATGTGAATGGTTGATTTCAGTTAATTGTGATTGTTTAAATTATTTTGTTTCCACATGAGTATTTCTTTGAAGTAATGAAAGATAAAACTTGGCACCAGTCTAATTTTTTCACTTAGGTGGTTAGTAATTAAAAAGGGCGACAGTGAAGCTTAGAATGAACAACCTAACAAACCTATTTTAATTTAATTTAGGACTGATCACCCGGGGTTAATTAGGTGGGGTGTCACTGATGGTATCAGAGCATCAGGTTCTAGTGTCCTTAGGATCTGTGTGGCTTACTACGTTTTAGCGTAGCGTTCGGTTGTTATAGAGACCTATTATTAGGACTGTTGTTTCATTTTTCTCTTTTAAGATATCGTATTTCTGCTATTAGATTTTTGTATAAATTTTGTACTTATACGATTCGATCTATTTTCATATGCCATCGAAGAGACAGAGAGGGGAGAGGGATGAGGCTAGGGATGAGTTAAGGGAGGCTCATCAGGAAACACAGGTACCGCCACCACCACCACCACCCAAGTTGATCTCCACTACTCAGGTGGCCGTGATAGTGGCCCAGGCAATTAATACAACAATGAGGGCTATGGCAGCCCATTTTCCTCAGCCCCAGGCACCACCTCCAGTGGCACCAGCAGTTCAGGCTCCAGTGGGGCCACCGTCTTGGCAGCGAGTTAGGGAGACCTTTAAGAAGGGTCACCCACCTGAGTTTTGGGGTAGTACCGATGTGGTAGAGGGTTGTGATTAGAAGATGAATATTCAGCGCCATCTGTGCATACTGGAGTGTACCGATGTGCAGAAACAGATGCTTGCTACCTTCCGTCTGTCGGGGGCAGCCTTACAGTGGTGGGAGTCAGTTACCACCGCTGAGGAGAGATATTTGATGACGATATCCGAGTTCTGGGTGCGGTTTGACCGCAAATACTTCCCACCAGTAATAAAGGCGAAAATGAGGAAGAAGTTCAACGAGTTAGTTTAGGGTGAACATTCAGTGGTGGATTATGAGGAGGAGTTCACCCATTTGGCAAAATTTATACCAAATGAGGTGAGCGACGAGGAGTGAAAGAAGTCGAGGTTCATGGATGGCCTAGCCTGGAGGATCAGGCAGCACTTGATTGGTAATCCGGCATTGGTGACATATACAGATGTCGTTAATGCCACTCTTGTACATTGCCAGGATCATCGCTTCCATGCAAAGGGGAGCAAGAGGCTAGGGGAACCGAGCCAGCTGGGCAAGGCAGTCGTTGGTGGTGACACAAGTGGTACTCCGCAGCAGACTAGCAGTAAGCAAGGGTATCAGGCTAAGAAATTTAAGCCTGGTGGGTTCCGATCGAGAGGACGGGGATTTAGGCAGGTTCAGCCAGGCCCAAATCAGCAGCAGTAGGTTCCTTAGGGCCTTCAGGGCCAAGGGAACAATGGGAGAGGCCAGCAGGTCCAGTCACGTCAGGGCCAATAGGGCCAACAACAGGGAGACGGTCAGAGATGCTATTTTGTTTGCAGCCAGACATAACACTTCAAGAGGGAGTGCCCATAGAAGGGCAGAGGCCAGCAGTAGGGTGCCTAACAGGGGCAACAGGGACAGATGCCGCCAGTAGCACCGGCTCCACCAGCCCCAAAGAAGCAGGGGCAAATGAACTACAGGCGTGTGTATAATGTCCGGGATGTTCCCAATCCTCTAGCACAGCAGGCGCTGCCAATGGTTGAGGGTATGTTTCTCATCCATGGTCATGAGGGTATGATACCTTTTGATACATGAGCATCTCATTCATTTATTAAATCTAAATTTGCTAAACTGGTCGGGTTACTAGAGACCGCGGGTAATCTTCGTATGTGTATAGAGTCGCCAGTAGGCAGCGGGTCATTGATTCACTCGATTTGTCGAGGGGTGGACATTTTGATTGGGAGACTGAGTTTAGCAGCGGACCTCTTAATATTAGATATGGAAAGGTACTATATCATTCTAGGTATGGATTGGTTGGCAGGTTATCAAGCGACAGTAGATTATTACGAGAGGGTGATCGTGTTCTCCATTCCGGGATAGGAGATGTTCCCAATAGAGATGCCTCTACCTAAGGGAGGGTCGCGTACACACTTGTATTATATCGAGGAGGAGACCTCATAGGAGGTGGTAGTTCCATTGGATTTGATTCCGGTAGTGAAGGATTTCGAGGATGCACTCCACGAAATACTAGGGTTGCCACCGAGCAGGGAAATCGAGTTTGTAATCGATTTAGCACCGGGGATGAGTGCGATTGCTCGAGCACCTTATCGCATGGCCCCTTTAGAGATGCGTGAACTGAGAGAGAAAATTCAGCAGCTCCTGGATCAGGGCTTCATTTGGCGGATTACATCGCCGTGGGGTGCACCGGTGTTGTTTGTAAAGAAGCGGGATGGCTCACTTCGGTTGTGCATAGACTATAGGGAGCTGAACTAGGTGATGATACAGAATAAGTATTCATTGCCTAGGATTAATGATTTATTTGACCAATTGAGAGGGGTGTCTTACTTCTCTAAGATTGATTTGAGGTCAGGGTATCATTAGCTGCATATTCGAGAGGAGGATGATCCTAAGACAGCTTTCTTATCGCGGTATGGATCTTACGAGTTCAGGGTGATGTCATTCGGGCTCGCCAATGCGCCAACAGTGTTCATGTATCTCATGAACAGGGTTTTCAGAGAGTATCTCGACCAGTTTTTCATCGTGTTCATTGGTGACAGCCTGATCTACTCGCGCACTGAGGGGGAGCACGGAGAGCATCTGTGTATGGTTTTACAGACGCTGTGGGATCACCAGCTTTATGAAAAATTCGGGAAGTGTGGATTTTAGCTGTGGGAGGTAAAGTTCCTTGGTCATGTGGTTTCAGACCGGGGTATTGCGGTGGATCCGAGTAAGGTGTCGGCGGTGAGGGAGTGGGGACAACCCACGACACCGACCGAGGTACGTAGCTTTCTAGGATTGGCAAGTTATTACAGGGGGTTCATTAAGGGATTCTCAAAGATTGCAGGACCATTGACGAATCTGATTCGGAAAGGGGTGCCTTTTATTTGGAGTGATCATTGTCAATTAGCTTTCGACGAGTTAAAGGACATGTTGACATCTGTAACAACACTTGCTTTGTCGAGGGGAAGACTGGAGTATCGAGTTTACACCGACGCATCCTTACAGGGACTCGAGGGGGGGGTGCTTCAGTAGGAGGAAAGGGCTATACCTTATGCGTCCAGAAAGCTAAAGCCACACGAGAGGAATTACCCCAATCATGACCTAGAGCTAGCATCAGTCATTTTTTCTTTGAGGATATGGAGACATTATCTGCTGGGAGAGCAGTTCACCTTATTCACGGACCATAAGTCACTTCAGTATCTCTTCACACAGAAGGATATGAATATGAGACAGAGGCGGTGGCTAGAATTCGTGAAAGACTACCAGTTTGATATTCAATATCATCCTAGTAAGGCTAATGTGGTGGCAGACGCATTGAGCTAGAAACCGACTGGGGAAATATCAGAGGTCTGGAAAGTGAAGTGGAGAGAGCTTCGATATGAGGATGATGTAGCCAGGGACTGCGTGTCAGCATTATCCATCACACCTGAGATCATTATGCGAGTTGTGAGGGATCAAGCGGAGCACCAGATCTGCCAGGATAGGGTACACCAGTTGTTAGCAGAGGGAGCAGAGGGTTACTTGATCAGCTCGGAAGGAGGCCTACGCCTAAATAAGAGATTAATTATGCCAGAGGATGAGGAGTTGAGGCACGCTGTTATGACAGAGTCCCATGGTTCGAGATTCATGGTACATCCCGACGGGGATAAAATGTACCAGGATATGCAGAGGCAGTATTGGTGGGCAGGAATGAAAGGGGACATAGCAGAGTTGGTCTCGAAATGTACCACGTGTCAGCTCATGAAAGTTGACCATCAGAGACCTCCAGGGATGCTACAACCACTAGAGATTCTCGTGTGAAAGTGGGAGAGCATCTCCATGGACTTCATTACAGGGTTACCTACATCCCAGAGGGGTCACGACTCCATATGGGTCATTATGGATCGGTTGGCCAAAGTGGCTCACTTCCTGCCGGTCCGCATAGACTTCGAGATGATGCGTTATGTGCAGCTATTCATAGTGGAGATTGTTAAGTTGCACGGGGTGCCAGTAAATATTGTGTCTGACAGAGACAAAATTTTTGTGGTCCATTTTTGGCATAGCTTTCAGGAGGCCATTGGAACAGAGCTACGTTTAAGTACAACCTATCACCCATAGACCGACGGACAGACTGAGACGGTCAATTAGATGCTAGAAGACATGATCAGGATGTGCATTTTAGACTTTGGGGGAGGATGAGAGAGATATCTTCCTTTGGTAGAGCTCGCGTATAACAACTCTTACAAATTCACGATTGGCATGGCACTGTTCGAGGCATTGTACGGGAGACCTTGTCGTTCACCCGCATGTTGGTTAGAGGTGGGGGGACAACAAGTTATTAGGGCCGAAGATTGTCCAGGAGACGTCTGCCAATATAGAGTTGATTCGAGGGTGGATTCGGATAGCTCAGGATAGGCAGAAGAGTTATGTTGATGCTTCGCGGAGACATGTGGAGTTAGAGGTTGGGGATCAAGTATTAGTCCGGATGTCCCCTATGAAAGGGATGAGGAGGTTCAGCAAGAAGGGTAAATTAACATCGAGGTACGTGGGAACCTTCCCTATTATTGAGAGGGTGGGACCGGTAGCATATAGACTGGGATTTCCAGAGCATCTTCAGCGGATACACGACGTGTTCCATGTGGCATCACTGAAGAAATATCGAAGGAGCGAGAGGGCCTTTTGGCACGTTCCACTTGAGAAAATTGATTTACAGCCATACATATCGTATGAGGAGAGACCGGTGGCTATTCTGGACCGTAGTGAGCACAAGTTACGATCCAAGGTTGTTCCACTAGTTAGAGTATAGTGAGGTCATCACAACGTTGACGAGTCTACCTGGGAGCGGAAGGAGGATATGCGGGAACAATATCAAGAGCTATTCACCACAGGTATGACCTAATTTCGGGGACGAAATTCCTTTGTAGGGGGGAGTATGTAACACCCCGCATTTCTGTGCATTAAATATTTAATTAATTTGGGAAATTTTTAATTACTTGTGTGTCGTAATTTAATTGAATTAATTATGGTAATATTTATTTAAATATTAATCATAGAGTGAATGGTTAATATTTAGGAAAATTTAATTACTAAGTGAATAGCAATAAATTATTTACGTCATTACGTGTATTAGTGACGGGGCAATTATTTATCTCAACCGGGAGTCGGTATAGACTAATTTGGGTGTGAGATAAGAATTTTTATAAATTAATTCGGATGTCAATTATGAGTTCACAGTTGAGTCCGGATGGGCCGAAATAGGCAGAAAAGTGTACCCAGGGGTAGTAAACGGGTCACGGGACATTTTTAGGCATAGTCGGGCCCACACGGGGGTATTTGGGTCACTTGGGCTTGGCTCATTAGGCTAAAAACGGGATTAAGCCTAATTACTTAATTAAAAGGAAAAAGGGAATGACTGGTTACACTGTGGAAAACCTATAGTGGGAGAGAATACCCTAGGGAGCAGTTAAAGGCACTGGGAACCATTTTGGGAGACAAAGGCAAGAACCAAAGGGGATTTCATCATCAACCGTGAGAATCACAACTCCGGATCATACCCTACGAAACCATAAGGCAAGTGGTTAACTTGCTGTAGCATTTATTTGTATTACAATTCATATTTATGTGATGTGGGAATCAAAATTCGTTTTGGGGTAAAAAGGGTACAAAAATGGGTTTTTTGTAAATCAACCTCCTAATTAGAAATTGTTGTAGAGATTCATGATATAATCTGAGATTTATGTGCACTTGTCAGATGTGAAAACCCAGACGAATTATGAATGAATTTGAGATGGTAATTTGATGTTGAGACTAATTAATGAATAACACGGATTTTTCCCCAATTCAGAAAATAGATGAGAACGAAAATTAAATGGGGTTTGGGGACTTTATGGGGGTTCCTTATGATGTTCTTGATGTATTATATTGATGAGAGGACTTGGGTTAAACTATAGAAGGAGTTGGACATTTAAGGTTTTCGTCCATGGCTGAAACAGGCTTTAGGAGAAGATGAAGACATGTTCGATCGATCGATCGATGTCTGGGATCGATCGATCGATGGTCGACGATTTTTGGGAGGTCGGCCAGTTTTAATATATAAAGGAAATTAACTTAAAATCCCTTTCCCACACCTTATTTAGTGAGAAATAAATATAGTACATATTCTTAACAATTATGAGGGTAAGTAATTGGAAATTGGAGGGAATTTATGGGTGACACATTATGGTTAATTTTGGAGAAATATATTCCAAAATAATAAAATTCTGATCAAGTGGGTGAGTCCGGGTATAGTGGTTGAGCGATACCAAAATAATTAAATTAATTAATGTGCAAATTAATTAATTTAATTATTTTGGTATCGCTCAACCACTATACCCGGACTCACCCACTAATCTGAGTTGGACCATAAACTCAAGTTATGACGTATAGGCTAGTGTTACAGGTTTAGTACACAGTAAAGCTGGGATTGTTTTTATTATATATATATATATATATATATATATATATGGTGTGCGATAGTATATATGTATGGTGTGTGCATTAATATCAGTGGCTATATATTATTATTATATATACTCTAGTGCTATCAGGGGAGGTTGCGCATAGAGGGTGAATCCCCTAGCTTGAGGAGTAGGGCGAGTATATCCCAGGTCATAGCGTCCATTATATGGGTGAGGGCCATCTCACTTTCATGGAAGAAATATGACCACCTCCAATATTTATGTTTTTAACCAAGTTAGTGAGCGATACTGGCTTGGGATAACTAGGTAATGTGAATACACCTAGTGGAATTGCACTTTAGAGAATTTACATCCGGTGAGTTATTACTCGGGAGGATGGTTATTATTATTTATTATTTCAACATATGTGTGAATGTTGTAATATAATTATACGTACATATAATGATATAATAATTATACACAGGTAATTTAATACAGGTCGTGAATTGTATTATGTGTATGACGGATGTGAAAGTTATATAACATAAAAAGGGGGAATGATTAATTAAGTTAATGTTGATAATAACTTAGAAATCATAATTATTGCATACTCGGGTAGAGTAGGATGGTAGCAAGGGGTTATATCGGTTATCTAGTTATGGGGTAAATAACTAAGGGAATTAAATTAAGACGTTAGTCGTGCACATTAGAGGAGGGGTGAGGATGTCCTTAAGGGAGTGCGACACTAACTAAAATATGAAGAGCATGCATACATATTTTTTACTCCAAGTTAATCATTTGCTAAATGTTTTCCAAATGTTTTGGGTTCTAACCCTTGCTATAAATATTTTTTAAAAACCTTTTAGGTGTCTAGCCACAGGGACACCAGACTTGACTCATTCTAGAGATTCGTTGCTGCAGCATATGTTGATGTTGCGGGAGTTTGATAAGCACCTCATTATTTTCATTTCTAGTGTAGGAAATTCCTATCAGTTACTCGAGCATGTCGCTCACAGCTTTATTTAGTATTTATGTCAGACTTGTTGAGATTTATTTTTATTTGTCGTTACTTTTGTTGGATTTGAGCCGATGGTTTATTCGGTCAGTTTATTTAGATGTGAATGGTTGATTTCAGTTAATTGTTATTGTTTAAATTATTATGTTTCCGCATGAGTATTTCTTTGAAGTAATGAAAGATAAAACATGGCACCAGTCTAATTTTCTCACTTAGGTGGTTAGTAATTAAAAAGGGCGATAGTGATGCTAAGAATGAACCAACTGATAAACCCGTTCTAATTTAATTTAGGACTGATCACCCGGCGTTAATTAGGCGGGGTGTCACAAAAGGTTTGCGTATCTAAGGCATCAACCTTTCCACGAGATTAAAATTCAAGCGAAGATTGGTGTAGCTTGTTGTGCCCTTCATAATTTCTTGAGGATTATTGATGTTGAGGATGAATGCTTTGGGGATGAGGAAATTTATGATGATGACATTACCCCTCCTCCCCTATATGTGCCAAAAATACCTACGAATGAGCATATAATATTCACAATTGATGTTGCATGGACTGAGAAAAGAAATCCAATGGCTAATTTGATATGGGAAGAATATGATGCGAACCACAATGATATTTTTTTACTACGAGTAATGATAACTTGTTGTTATGATGTTTTCTTTGTTTTCCAATTTTAGGTTGTGTTTGGTGGATTTTCAAACATGTCGTCATCAAACCAATCGAGACTTCTACTTTTACGGTATCAAAAAACAAAATTCTCATGTGGCGTTGTATCTCAAGTCAAGGTTATAATAGAATTAGCTGATTTAGTGTTCTATATAGCAGCTACAACCCACAGATACTCATTGGTACTTAAACTGATTGATACTTATATTGATCTTCTATTGTAGAAGTTGTAGCTATAGCCCACTGATAGCAGCTATAGCGCATTGATTTATAGTAGCTATAGCAAATTAAACTATAACATATATAACGCATTGATTTATAGCAGTTGTACTTGTACTTGATACACTGATATGCCATTTATATACTTATACTTGATATGCTTATACTTAATACACTGATATACTTATAGCAGTTATACTTATGCTTGATATACTCATTGATATACTTGATACTTGATATAATTTTGATATACTTGATACTTGATACTTGATATAATATTGATATACTGATATGCTATAGTTATACTTGATATACTTGATATAATCTTGATACACTGATACGCCATAGTAATAATTGATATACTCATTGATATACTTGATACTTGATATCATGTTGCTATACTTGTAATTGATACACTGATATGCCATTGATAGCAGATAAACTTCACTGATATACGAGCTCATTGATAGCAGCTACTAGCTCATTGATAGCAGCTATAGTAGCTACTAGCTCACTGATTTAGCTTATCACTAAAATAACAGCTATATTTGTACTTGATACACTGCTATGCCATTGATATACTTATACTTTATATACTTATACTTTATACACTGATATACTTATAGCAGCTATACTTATACTTGATACATTGATATGCCATTGATATATTTGATACTTGATATAATCTTGATATACTTGATATAATCTTGATACACTAATATGCCATAGTTATACTTGATACTTGATATAATCTTGCTATATTTATACTTAACACACTGATATGCCATTGTTATACTGATTTATCTGCTCATTGATATACGAGCTCATTGATAACTGTGAATTTGAACTGATCTGTATATTTATTTGTTGAATAGTGATGGAGCTTAGTCGTAATCGCATCCCATTTCGCCCGCAAAAACCAAATACAAACAATATGGAGTGACAAGCGGATGTGCTATGTTTGCAAGTTGAAGTGAACCTAAAGAAATCGCATCTGTGATGGAGTAAGATAATGGATGATGTTGATGTAAAAAAATAGATTATCTCTAATTAATCAATCACAGATAAAATAAATAAGACAAAATATTTTTAAAGTTGTTCAGCCTTATGAGAATGGCCTACGTCCACTGTTTTTGTATTGCTGACTGTTTGACTGGAATTCTCGATAAGTGGTTTACCAAGAGATCCAGAGTCCCCCTCTAATGAGGAGGTTACAATGTATTTATAGCCTTGAGGATGTACATGTGAAAGGACAATGCGTTGTTATCTAGTAGACATATAAATATGTACGATAATAATGAGCATTTAATGTGCAGTCGTCTTTTTGATTCTCCTGATTTGGATGCTCTGGACGCTGAGTTGCTCGGACTGCCTAAGTTCCTCGGTACGCTTAAGTTTCTCGGAGTGTCTAAGCTGCTTGGTATGATTGAGTTACTCGGGGAGCTTGAGTAGCTCGGTGACAGTATGATCTGTTGAAAGTATTCGAAATTGCCATGTAGGTTTACACGCGTCTTCTAGTGATTGGTCCATGTCAGCAGACTAAATTTAGTATCAACAAAAGCCCCCAATGTTTCACAGTTTGAGGTTGAAGAAAAATGTGGAACATTCTGCTTGGAAACTACTTAGATTATTGGTTTTTATGGTTTTTAGGAAAATGTTCATTGTATATAACTCCTTTTTGAGCGTATAGTATCAGGCCTCATAAATATTTTAAATTTTCATGACCACTTCAAGATTTGTGCCCTTTTCTTCTTTTAGCCGCCGGAAACGCAAACGTCTTTCCTTATAATCATTGCCTTTCTCTATTCCCGAGGTAAAGTATTTAAGCGCGGCAGAAATCCTATCGTCTTTCACTTTTTAAATTTGTATCTTTGAACTCTTCATTTTCTCTCTGTCTTGTGCCTTCGTTCTTTCCATCGTTCATTGTCAACTGATCTATCTTTTTCTGTAAGATTTTCTTCCCTCTCCTTTACTTACTTTGTTCATCATGATTTATCTTGTTGAATCGCTTGACAAATTTCGGTCTCAATTTTTGATTCCTTCGTGGGTTATTTTGGAAGAACTTTTTAAACCTTCTGATTATTTTTCTTTGGCTGAGGGACATTGGTTCCCCAGTCTTTTTATAGCCGAATGTGGCTTTTCTTTCCCGCCAAATCCCCTGTATTTGGAGTTTTGCCAATATTTTGATGGTGTACCTCCAAGAATAGCTTCCAAATACCTGGAGGATAGTTAATGGCGTACATAGGTTGAATCAACTTTATGGAACCCGTTTAGGGATTCCAGAGACTATATATTGCTACAGATGGGTTATCAGTGATAGTACTTTCTATTTAAAAACTAGGTTTTTGAATAGAGCGTTAGTTGTTAATCTTCCTGATGCCAATAGGGATTATTTTAATCATGGGGTCGTGATGAAAAATTGGCAACACCCTCCATTAAATGGAGATGATGTATACCAAGGTCCCAGATGTTCACTTTATGGCAATGGGATAGGTTGTTTTTATATTTGAAATCTTGTTTTCTTTGTATTTGATAAAATGCATCACTGACATTTGATTTTGTTTGTTACAGTTGATAGCAAAAGGAAACCTCCAAAAGAAACCGAGGTTAATTTAAAGCATTTAAAACTTATCTAGAGCTTGCATCAATCTGTTGTAGAGGAGCATATTAGATCTGCTTCTTACTTGTTTCAATACAAAAGCTACACTTCGTCTTTTACTGCTCGCCCTCATCCTGTGGTGGTTGATCTTGACCAAGTACCAACCTCTGCAATTAGTGTGGAAGGTTCTTCTTCTGAATTAAGCATTCCCATCACTAATCTGATGAAGAAGAGAAGAGCTCCTGCCTTTTTTGACAAGTCTATCTCTATTGCTGTGGAGGCAAAGAAAAGTAAACAAGATGTCCCAGAAGAAGGGACAAAGACTGTAGATGTACCCCCTCCTGTTGCTGCCAAGGAAGCTGACGAGAAGCCCCCTGTGGCTTCGAGTAAGACTGTTGATATTTCTCCTTCGAGCGATGTTATCGTCATATCACCAATAAAGACAACGTCTTTAGTTGAAAATGCTCCTGCTCCTCTGAGGAGATTAAAGAAGAGTTCTTCTGAGAGACATGTTGAACCTATCTCTCAACCTTCAAATGTTGAAGGTGGTGTTCCAACTTTTGTTCCTTCGATCTCTGCTGTGGGATTGGTAAGATCCTGGACTGTCCCAAAAGTCCAAGGCATTAAAGATACTCTTTCTCGTGAGAGAATTACTACTCTGGTTGCTCAACGCATTGCCTCAGTAAGTTTTGTTAGCCCGAGCCTTTTACTTTCTAATATTATGTTCATGTATTGACTTAAAGTTATTTCTTTTTTCAGCTGGTGACGTGTTTCAACAGCATTTTGAAGAAGGATGAAGCTATTAGGGATTCAAGATCCTCGGGTGGAGTAGAGGAAGCTTTTGTTGGGCTGACCCAATCTTTGAAAGATTCTCGTCAAAAGTACGAGGAAGATAAAGTTGCTTGGGAGAAGCAATTCAAGTCCATTGAGCTAGAGAGAAATCAAGCTGTGAATGCCTCTAAGGAATTGGAGAAGAAATTAAAGGAGTTTGAACAGAGCAGTAAGGATTTTGAACAGAGCAACAAGGAGCTTGAGTCTAAGCTCAAGTCTGCTGAAGAGGAATTTGTTAAACTTCAAGATGTCGAGCGACAGAAAACGGAGGTGGAAGAGAAGTTGAAAGCTACCGAGGATCTCCTTAGGGAAAGGACCTCCTCGAAGAATGCAAAATGGAAAAATGCAGTTAAAAAATCTTTCAGTGCTGGTTGGGACAAAGGATGGAACAAGGGACTGACTGTCATGTCTTCCCAAATGGAGTATGCCAGCATCAAATATTTTAGAGATGGATGGGTAGCAACCTTAAAGGAGTTGAAGGTTGCCGAGAATTCTGAGTTATTCCAGCAACACACTCATGGCCCTCCTCCTTCTCTTGGAGAAGAAGAAGAGGATGAAGCTTCTTCAGATGAATCTTCTATGATGACTGGATATCAAGTCCCTATTGTTCCTGTTGTTCAGCCTTCTGAGCAACTCCAACCAGCCATCACTTCTGCCGAGCAGCTTCCCTTACCTTCCGAGCAACCAACTCCTTCATCCAAACTTTTTGAGGAAGTCATAGGAAATAAGGATAAGGTGTAGAGTTGTTCGAGTTTTTTATTTTGCTATTTTCTTGAATGTAACATGGAACTATGTATCTCTTCTTATGATGAATAAAAATTTGAACTTTGGTTGTTCGTCTTGAATTTCTCTTTTACTTGCTCTGTCTGCATCATTATTGATTCTTTTTATTTCTTCTCTTTGCTAGTTTATGGTCAGGATGGATCTATTATCAGCTCATGACACAGAATTAATGATGAAATGCAATGACTATTTTAAAGTTGATCATGCAGATCTTAATGAGGCCCAAATAATTGACATCCTCGGATCAGGTGCTTCTGACCGAGCAGTTGAAGCTTAATAATACCTGAAGTGCTTGCTCGATCGTGCTGTTGCCAACAATGTGGCCTACTATAAGATGATTGAATATCTCCAAGGAATGATTGGGTAACTTCAGCAGCAGTACAAAGAGTCCTCTACACTTATGCATCAAGGATATGAGAAGAAATATCAGTAATAGAGTGCCGACAAAGGGTATGATAAATTCATCTCTACTCATGAGAAGAAAGAGAGTGTTCTGAAGCTTGAAGTTGAAGAGCACATGCATATCGCTAAGTTATTGGAGCAGGAGAAGATTGCTTTGCAAGAAGAGATAAAATAACTCAAATCTGCTGCATCTTCTTCGGGAGCCTTGGTCCCTGTTAATGATGAAGGTTTTTCTTTCTTGGAGGTAGAAAATGCCAACTTACGATATGAGTTGGAAACTTTGAAAAGAATTGGACCCTCCACATCTACTCGTGGACGAGCAAGGGCTGGTCGGGTTTCTATTAAAGAAGTGAGAACTCAATCGACTTTAGAGAATCAGGCAGTTCAGTTGATGGTGAAGAATCAATCTTTGGCAGAAATGTCCAAAAAGATTCTGAATTTTACTGACCAACTCTCTTCCCATAGTTCTGCTTTGGAAAATATGGAAATTCTGGTGAAGAGTCTTCACGAGCAACTGGAGAGGTTAACTTATCAGTTCCATAAACAACCCAAAGAGTTTTGGATGGCTGGGTATAATGAAGCCCTTTACCATCTTGATGCTTGGATCCAGCAGTCAAATAACGAGGGGTACAAGCAATAGTGGTTGAATGCACTGTGTGTGCTAAAATCGGAGCAGGGACACTATTTATGGGATTATTATGACCCTGGAGTGCTTGATTTGCCCGTGCCTCCTTTTAAGCTTGACATTAGTCGGATTCCTGCTCGGGCAATTCCTCAATGCTTGATATCCAAGTATCTCTACGATTACAGTCTTCATGCAAACTTTGAGATATCTCGCCCAGAACACTTACTTGATCGGCCATCCGTAATGAATGTTAGAATGCTGCGAGATGTAAACTTTATAAATTCTCCTTATGAATTAGAAGATCCTCCAACCGGGATAGAACCTGTTTCAAAAGCAGAGGGGAAGAAACCCATAGAGTATGATATTCTTATGTAACGAATTAGACTTTTCACATCATATGTAATTTTACTTGATTTGAATGAAGAAATTTTTTAGTCTTTTGCCATTTCATTTTCTTCTAAAATAATTTATAGAATGCCCTTGCTTATTTGTTGGTAAATATATATGCATATACTATACTTATCCCCTTTGTTGTTTGATTATAGTGACTTGTCACTCTTTGCGCCTAAGCAATGGAATGATTTGTATCCCATGTTCCTACTTAGTTGTAGTAATCTCATATGGATTACCTTGTTGCCTAGACAGTGGATGCCCCGGGAGGTCGTCCAGCTTCTTGCCTAGTTTGGTACCAACCAACCGGAGTTGGTGGTTATTGATTTACCGACCAACCGTAGTTGGTGGTAATTGATTTGCCGACCAACCAGAGTTGGTGGTATTAAGTTCCCGACCAACCGGAGTTATTGGTATTAAGTTCTCGACCAACCAGAGTTGGTGGTAATTGAATTGGCGACCAACCGGAGTTGGTGGTATTAAGTTCCCAACCAATCGGAGTTAGTGGTAATTGAATTGCCGACCAACCGGAGTTGGTGGTATGTTGCTATGAATTTGGGATTTGCCGACCAACCGGAGTTGGTGGTATTAAGTTTCCGACCAACCGGAGTTGGTGGTATGCTATGAATTTGGGATTTGTGTAGTGTGTAGCACTAATCTTCCGAAAAAAAAACTTTAACCAAAGGAAATGGTGGTGAAACATCACTTTATTCATTTTTAACAAAACTGCGTTACATATGAATTTTAACTACTGATAATACTTGCGCAAATGCTCTGCATTCCATGCATTCTTGAATTCTTCTCCTTCCAAGGTTTCAATCCTATACGTCCCTGGACGAACAACTTCTGTTACTCTGTAGGGTCCATGCCAGTTGGCTTCCAGTTTGTTATGCTTTTGGATTACTTTCTTCAGCACATAATCCCCTTCCTTCAAATCACACTTCTTCACTCTTTTGTTATAGAACAAAGTTATTCGTTGTTGATATGCTGCATTCCTAATTGCTGCTTCTTCCCTAACTTCTTCGAGCATATCCAGGTATAATCTTATCATAAAGTTACTGATAGTAGAATTGAAATTAAGTACCCTGTGCGTGGGTAGACCCAATTCAGCAGGTATGACAGCCTCACACCCAAATGCCAGCATATATGGAGACTCTCCTATCGTTGCTCGTGGTGTGGTACGATAAGCCCACAACACATAATGTAGCTCGTTAATCCAATTTCCCTTAGCATCATCCAATCATTTTTTTAAACCATTCAGTAGCGTTCTGTTTGTCACCTCAGTTTGCCCATTGCTTTGGGGATGTCCTGGTGCAGAGTGGATCTTCAGTACATTGGATTGATGGCAATACGCAGCAAACTCCTCGTTATCAAACTAGGTTCCATGATCAATAATGAATGCATATGGGAGACCATATTTGCAGATAATATTCTTCCAAATAAATTGATAGACTTTGTTGTATGTCATATCAATAAGAGGCTCAGCTTCCACCCATTTGGTAAAGTAATCCACAGCAACCACGGGGTATTTGAATCTTCCCTTGGTCGTTGGAAGTGGTCCTACCAAGTCTATCCCCCACATGGCGAATGGCCAAGGGGACGTTATGGGTGTTAACAATGCTTGGGGAGTTCTTCGGATGGAAGTGAAACGTTGACATTTATCGCACTTCTTACCATAAGCTACGCAATCGTCTCTCATCGTTGGCCAGTAATACCCCCGCGTTGTTATTCTCTGCAAAAGCATCCGACCTGCTACATGGGCTCCATAAGACCCCTCATGAACCTCTTCGATCAATGCTTTCACTTCAGAGGGATGAACACACCTTTGTAGCCCTTTTATAACTCCTCGTCTATATAAAATGCCACTGGTTAATACATAACGAGCAGCTTTAAACTTCAGTTTCTTGGCTGCAAGTTTATCAGTTGGTAAAGCCCCCTCTTCAATATAGGCCATGATGGGATCCATCCAAGATGGTCCCAAGTCGAGGGAAATGAAGTTCATCATCAGATCTTCGTCTATGCTCCGACCAACCAGGATTTCTATTGGGATTGTTCTTCGTAGCTCGGTGCATGTGGTCGATGCTAACCGAGCTAGGGAATCTGCTCTTGCATTCTCCAAATGTGGTATTATAATCAACTTAACTGCAGTAAAACTCGATACCACCTCCATTTCTTTTGCATGATACTTGACCATTAATTCTCATTTTACTGCATACACCTCCAGAATTTGATTTACAATTAACTGGGAATCACTGAATACAACGACCTGCTCTGCCTTCATGGTTTTAGCCAGATTTAAACCCAAGATCATAGCTTCATATTCAAACTCATTATTAGAAGCTTTAAATTAAAAGCGCAAAGCATAATCCATATCAATCTCATCTGGACTGTTTAAAATAATCCCTGTTCCACTGCCTGTAGTGCACAAGGAGCCATTCACATAAAAATTCCATATAGGTACTTCATTATCAAACTCTTGATCAGACAGAGTTCCTCGGTGGAATTTTTTATGCTTCCTTTTGTCCTCCTCTGGCACTTATCGCTACTCGTTGAGTATCTTCTCTTGATCGTCCTCGACTGAAAGTTGGTGGGGGGTTAAATGTGGTGATCTAGTACCATCCACAGGTTTATCTGTATTACACTCCTGTTGTTCTGGGGTATCAAAAAGAGTGAACTCTGCAATAAAATCTATTACTGCCTACCCTTAAGCGACGATCTAGGCTCATAAACTATATCATAATCGCCAAGTTCTACCGCCCAGTACATCAATTTTCCTGATTTCTCTAGTTTGTGCAGAGCCTGTCTCAATGGCATATCAGTATATACCACTATAGTATGGGCTTGGAAGTACGGCCTCATCCTTCTACTCACTTCGATCATTGATAGTGCTAGCTTCTCCAACTTTGGATATCTTCTGCTCCTCGGAAGGCCTTGCTGGTGTAATAGATTGGTTTTTGCACTCCGTCCTCCAATCTTATCAATGCCGAGCTAACTGCATTCTCTGAAACTGCCAGATACAAGTATAGTTTTTCTCCTATCACTGGTCTAGATAACAATGGAGGTGTCCCTAGATATCTTTTCAATTCTTGAAAATCCCCCTCTTATTCATCATTCCACTCAAAAGTTTTCGGAGTGTTTTGAAGAATGGGAGGCATCTATCAGTTGCTCATGACATAAACCTATTAAGTGCTGCAACTCGCCCTGTGAGACTTTGCACTTCCTTCTTCGTGGTTGGATATCGTAGCTCCAATAGATCCTTGATCTTTTCAGGGTTCCCCTCAATTCCTCGTTGGTTAACAATATATACGAGAAACATGCCTTCTCTTACTCCGAATACGCATTTGGTGGGATTCAGCTTCATTTGATATTTCTCTAGTTGATCAAAGGTCTGACCTAGGTCAACTAGATGATCAGCATCTTTCTTGATCTTCGTCAGCATATCGTCAACATAAACCTCCATGTTATGACTGATTTGCTCTGTAAACACCTTATTCATCAGCCGCTGATATGTTGCACCTGCATTTTTAAGTCCAAAAGGCATAACATTATAGCAATAAGTTCGCCTTGGGGTGATAAAAGAGGTACTCTCCCTATCTTCGGGTTTCATCTTAATCTGGTTGTAACCAGAATAAGCGTCCATAAAACTTAACAGCTCGTGCCCCGAGGTAGCATCCACCAGTTGATCGATTCGGGGCAAAGTAAAATGATCCTTTGGGCATGCCTTATTAAGATCGGTGAAGTTTACACATATCCTACACTTGTTATTTTTCTTCTTTACCATCACCACATTTGCTAGCCAATCAGGATATTTGACATCCTCAATAAAAAAGTCTTTTTGTATCTTCTCTACTTCTTCTTGTATGGCTTGGTTCTTCTCAGGACTGAACACTCTTCTTCGCTGCTTCACTGACTTGATTTCCTTGTTCACGTTGAGCTCGTGACACAGGAAACTCGGGTCTATCCCTGGCATATCTTCATGACTCCATGTAAAAGTCTGCTTTCTGTGCCTTAGAAATGCTATCAATTCCTATTTTATCGATGCATCCAGTGATGCACCAATTTGAATTGTTTGTTTTGGATGCTCGTCATCCAGAGTGATATTTTCGGTAGCCTCCATGACCTGGCCTTTTACGAGTTGAGACTCATCTCTAGGGTCTAACGTTTCAATCTCTGCATCTTCTATTTCATCCACTTGATAAGTAGTAGTCTTCTTTTTGGATTCTTCGCGTTCCTCTTATTCGGCAGATGAATAGTAGCATTCCCGAGCTACTTTTTGGTCGCCTTTCACCACTCCTACTCCAAAGTTGGTTGGGAATTTTAAACATTGATGTATAGTAGATGGTACTACTTCGAAATTCTTCAGACCTACCCTTCCCATGATGATATTATATGCTGATTGGACATTTTTATCCATTACAAAAAAACGTACTCTTTCTGTTCGACATGCAGGCCATGTACCTATAAGCATATCCAACTTGATCGTCCCAAGTGGAAAAACCTTCTCGCCAGTAAAGCTAAGGAGGGGCCTATGATATGGCTCCAACTGGGCTAGCTTCAGATTCAAACTATCAAAGCATGGATAGAATATGATATCTGTCGAGCTACCATTATCCACCAGTACTCGTGAAATCACCACTTCCTTCATTCTCATCTTGATCACCAATGGATCATCATGAGGATATAGTACACCTACCAGGTCGTTCTTAGAAAAACCAATGACCATTTTGTCTTTATTCACCTTCCTCGGGCGATCATCTTCAGCCAGATTTATTCACTGAATGTACGAGCAAGCTCGAGCCTCATTGAGGTAAGGTTTTCTCTCCGCAGTCAGATCTCCACCTCCTTCATCTCCACCTATAATAACATTACATTCAAATTATCCGAAATGGATTGAAAATACCTCACGTTCTGGCTGCCTTGGTCTTTTGGGGAGATAGGGGTCATCTTGGTCATCTTCTAGATCTTCTTCGCGACTTCTCTTTTTATCTTCTTTTACTCGACGAGGAGACCTAGACCTTTGCCTTCCTCGGTCGCTGGTCTTTCCACCATTTTAGCGATTGACATACTTAGTCAATTTTTCCCGCCTGATGAGTGCTTCAATTTTATTCTGGAGAGCTATGCAACGCTTGGTCGTGTGACCATGGTCTTTATGGAACTCGCAATATTTAGACTTATTCCTCTTATCAGGATCTGCCTCATTTTTTCTGGCCAGTTTAGCTCCTCGTTGTTCTTGATCTCTTACAGAATGTGGTTTATATCTACCTTCAAAGGAGTATAATTTCCAAATTTCTTCAACTGTTATAGTGCTTGCTTTGCTTTCGAATGCCTGTTGCCACCATTATTCTTATGATCCTTCTTCTCAGTCTTGTCAGCCTCGACCTTGGTCTCCTTAGTGTCTGCATTCTTCTTCGTAGCCATAGCTTCCTCGGTATTCATGATTTTGGATGCTTTTGCCATCAGTTCAGCCATGGTCCTAGGCGGATCTTTGGCTAAAGTGTAGTATAGTTTATCTGGCAATAGTCCACTCATCAGAGCAGTAATTGTTGTTTTCTCCTCGTAATCAATTACTTGAAGTTTCTCGTTATTGAAATGAGTAATATAGTCTCTGGTGCTTTCGCCTATCTTCTCTCTAACACTCAACAAGTGCACTACTCATTTGACTAGTTTCGCTCCACAATAGAAATTCCCAATAAAGAGTTCTGCTAGTTGAAAGAAAGTCGCAATTTTCCCCCGAGGAAGGTTATTGTACCATATCTGAGCTGATCCTGTAAGAGTTCCTGAAAATGCCCTGCACCTCATCTCGTTTGGAACTGCATAGATATCGGCAGCAGCTTGGTATTGTTCTATATGAAGGACAGGGTCAGTTTTTCCATCATATTTAGGCGTTACCATAGGAGCTTTGAATTTTAACGGTGTGGGAAAATCCACAATTGCATGTACAAAGGGTGTCCCTTGGACCCATTTCTCCTAATCTGTCCTCCAACCTTTGAATAGAGCATTTCCATGCATCGTTTCCCTCCTCGGGCCTGTTGGTTTGAGCAACTGATCGCGTTGAATTTGCCTCTTGTGATCGAGCTGCTGGTCGTGAATGGGTAAAGCCTTACCTTAGATCAGATGGTCGTGGAGAGTTCCTCGACGCAATCCTAGGAGGACTTCTATTCCTCCTAGGGCCCAAATGATCAAAAGGAGAGACTCTACTCAACCTTTCTAGAGTACTAGTCCTTTCTGGAGATAGAGTGATGTTTCGTTGAGAATCTGTGGCTCATACTGAGGAAGTCCGACCAGGTTGATAAGAAGGATCATTAGATCTCTCAGTACGATATGATTCGGTGTGTCTAGATCAAGATTCCTCTGGGAATAGCGTTCGCCTAGTTCGTAAAGAGGGTAAACGGGTATTTCTTTGAACACTTCATTGTCCTGATTGGGCCGGCACTCCACCTTGAACAGTTTGTATAAGTTGACGCATGGTTTCTTGCATGGTCATTTGGCCTTGGGCTAAATTAGCCATTATGCCAGCCAGATCTGGAACACTTGGGGGAATAGATGGATTTAGAGGGATCCCAGCGTTTCGAAACTGGATTTCAGATTATCGTCCATTGATGATGAATTGTTTTGGTGAAAAACGCTAAGTACAGTCGTTTCCCACAGACGGTGCAAATCTGTTGATGTAAAAAACTAGATTATCTCTAATTAATCAATCACAGATAAAAGGCAAAATATTTTAAAAGTGGTTCAGCCTTATGAGAATGGCCTACGTCCACTATTTTTGTATTGCTGACTGTTTGACTGGAATTCTCGATAAGTGGTTTACCAAGAGATCCAGAGTCCCCCTCTAATGAGGAGGTTATAATGTATTTATAGCCTTGAGGCTGTACATGTGAAAGGATAATGCGTTGTTATCTAGTAGACATATACATCTGTACGATAATGATGAGCATTTAATGCGTAGTAGTCTTTTTAATTCTCCTGATTTGGATGCTCTGAACGCTGAGTTGCTCGGACCACCTAAGTTGCTCGGTACGCTTAAGTTTCTCGGAGTGTCTAAGATGCTTGGTATGATTGAGTTGCTCGGGGCGCTTGAGTAACTCGGTGACAGTATGATCTGTTGAAAGTATTCAAAATTTCCATGTAGGTTGACACGCATCTTCTAGTGATTGGTCCATGTCAGCAAACTAAATTTAGTATCAACAGATGGGTTCCTCATCCATTCTCTTTGTGCCCAGGTCCTCTTGGGGAGATACAGGGTAGACAATGGATTTACTACCACACAAATTAAGGCTGCTATAGATATTGTCGAAGAAGGATGACATATTCACGTGGTGGAAAAGAATGTGAGATCGAGCTTGAAAACACTGAAAAGGGAATATATTGAGTTTCATAAGCTACTGCAGGTCAGTGGTTTCGGTTACGACACATATATGGTGGTGTAACTGCAGATGCTAGTGTATGGGCTCATTATATTGCTATTAGTACAAATTAATGAATTGACTTGTCTTACAAATATTTTTTTTCTTAATTATCTACCCATCACATACGGAATATGTTGAATTGACTTACTACCATTATTGCTGGGTAAACCAGATGGAAGGAGGATGAGAGGAAGGAAATGTATGTACTATGACGAGCTATAAATAATCTTCGACAATGACACGGCTACGGGTGATAATGCACTACACCAAAAATTGCATTTTGGCACACCCTGATATTAAAAATCTGGCACAGTTTAAAACTGTGCCAGATTTTGGCACGGTTTAATAGAAATTTGGCACACTTTAAAACAGTGCCAAATTTTGGAACTATTTTAAAGTGTGCCAGAATTGAGTACACTTACTAAAATATATAATACCCCCCAAAAAATATTACACTCCTCTCTTTCTCTTGTTCCCACTCACGGTTTCTGCCCCCCTCGGTCCCTCTCTCTCGCCTCTTCGCTCGGTCTCTTTCTATCGGCGGTCAGCATCCATTCCCTCTCTAGGTCGGCTACAGGAGATCTATTCTCTCCCTAGGTCGGCATCCATTTTCTCTCTAGGTCGTTGGTCGGAATCTCTACTGCCGACACTCTCTTTTCGACCCATTCTCTCTTTCTCTAGTCACTGCCCTGTTCTCTCACTGCACTCATCCCAATCAGGTAATTGCTTAAAGCATTGTATATTTTTTAACCTAAGTTAGGTTTAAGGTTTGATCCTAGAGTTTATGATATCCCTGATTTGATTCGTATTTGCTTTTTAGGGTTTTATATATACATATTTAAATATTTATTATTTTTTTTAATGTGTGAGTTTTTGGTGCAAATTGAATGTTGATAATGAAAAAAAAATAAATCATGGGTTTTTATGTTATTACCCCCTTTAATTAAAATGCATATTTGATCTGATTTGTACATGTTACTGAGTTTTAAGAAAATTTAAGTGCTAAATATTCAATAATAATGTAAAAATAACAAATTGAAACGTAGACACCCCACTAATTAAATGGATAAATGAGATTATGTGTTGAAAATTTAAGAAAAAACAAAAAAAAAACTATTTAAATAGTAAGTAGACATTAATACTAAACATTCAATAATGATGTTACACATGTAGAAAAACCTTAAACCCATTCAAGAGGTCTCACTATGACTGTGGTGAGAACTCTTGAATTGTCCCATTTTTGGACAGTTTGGAAATGCAAAAGTTTGTATTGTACATAATGATTATGCATGTCCTATTTTGAAAAATTCGGTGGCATCTCTTTATGTTCTTTGGGTGCATACTAGATTGATGTAGTGTTTTGTGTTTTCTTGGTTGAAAAACTTAAGTAACACATGAACACTCCCAATTTAAGTTGTGTACTTGAAGAACTGTAGGGAGATGCTGGCGAAATTTTCTAGATTAGGACATGGCATGAGACATTATGACCAATACAAAATATGCATTTTCGAATGGGATAGGACCCTTACCCTGTAGAGGAGATGGTGGAAATATAGGAGCTCAAATATATACATATTTACACTTGAATAAACTTCAATATATTTATAGTAAGCGTTTATATTATAATGTGTGTTCTTTAAACTTATCAGGATGTCGTCGGGAATCAACAAAGAGTGGATAAATGAGAAAAATATCGAGACCGATACATATAGAGATGGGGTGTTACAGTTTCTACATTATGTGCGTAGTAATAGTTCGAATGCTAAACATTCATGTCCCTGTAGACGTTGTCGAAATGGGAAAGGACATGTTGTTATAGATGACATATTCGTTCATTTAATGACATATGGTATGGACATGAACTATACCTTATGGCATTTTCATGGTGAGACATTAGTTGTTGATCAAGTCCAACCACCACCGCAATCTGTGACACCGACATAACACGCTGATGTGCACAATATTCCAATTTTGAATGATCTTGTGAATGATGCTTGTGAGATGTTTATGGGTGAAGCGGAACCTAGTGAGCCTAATTGTGTAGGTAGTGATGAAGCCCCCGCAACTTCTAAGGTTCCCAATTATTCTTACACACATAAATACAAAGGCAAGAAGTATGATCGTTTACATCAACTCGCACAGGAGCCATTACACCCAGCTACCGGTTCTTCGCGTCATACCATAATGTATGCTCTTATAAAGTTGAATGATTTGAAAACACAATTCAATTTATCGGATGGTGCTACAGGTGGAATTCTTAGATTGTTAAATGAACTACTTCCTGAAGAGAACAACTTGACAACTAGTTATACAGAAATGAAAAACACCGTTAGAGATCTCGGTATAGATTATGTTAAGTATGACGTATGAATTAACAACTGTATGCTATTTTGGAAAGAGCATGAAAAATCTACTAGATGTATAAAATGTGGTTCTTTACGCTACAAGTTTACTTGTCTAGACGAGGACGGTGTAGAAATTCAGAATACTAATGGAAAAAAAAGTACTCTAGGGTTCCTAAGATGGTAATGCGACATTTCCCTCTAATCCCTAGGCTAAAACGGTTGTATACCATAAAATGGATAGCAGAGAAAATGACTTGGCACGCTCGTGCAAGCTCTTGTATGGAATTCTTGCGTCATCCCCGAGATTCAGCAAAATGGGTAAATTCAAACATTTTGTGGAGAGATTTTGCAAAAGATCCACGGAATATTCGACTTGCAATAGCAACTGATGGTTTCAGCCCGAATAACATGTTTGGTTGTAAGTATAGTTGTTGGACAGTGATAATTCAACCTCTCAACCCTCCTCCATCAATGTGTATGAAAAGTGAGTTTTCAATGTTGTCTGTATTGATTCCCGGACCAAAGTCACCATCAAGTAATATTGATGTCTTCCTCTAACCGTTGGTTGATGAGTTAAATATCTTATGGTCTAGAGTTGAGGCTTGGAAAGCATACAAAAATGAGAAATTTCAGTTAAAAGCCATGTTGATGTGGGGTACACATGATTTTCCAGCTTATGGGATGTTATCAGGTTGTTCAACTCAAGGTGCCAATGGGTCTCCTGTTTGTTCTACAAATACACCTTCTCAATATCTTTCTAAGTTAACGAAATGTTGTTACCAACGATCTCGTATGTTCCTTCCTAAAGACCATACTTACAGGTTTGACACATTAAAGCAAACATTTAATGGTAAAATAAAGGATGCTATGGCTCCAAGAAAGTTAACAAATGTAGAAGTTGAGCAGATAATGTCACTTATCGCTCGAGAAGGTGTTCAAAGAGAGGGAGAGGGATATAAAAAGGGAAAGGCAAAGGGAAAGGGGAAGGGGAGGGGGAAGGGGAAGGGGAAGGGGAAGGAGAAGGAGGATGTCGTAATGGAAGACGATGATTATCCAAGTGAGGGTGACGATGAGAATCTAGCGGGTACCGAGGGTTTTTCATGGAGGTTAATTTTCTTTGACTTAGAGTACTGGAAGGATCATGATATTAGACATAATTTAGATGTTATGCATGTTGAAAAGAATGTCACAGCGACTCTTTTAGGTACAATACTCTCGGTGAAAGGTTCATCAAATAAAGATACAGTCAAAGCTCGTGAAGACTTGAAAGTTCATTTGAATCTTAAAAGGAAATTATGGATGAAAGATGTTGAAGGCAGTAACAAAAGGCTTATGCCAAAGGAACCTTTCGCATTAGGAAAGGAAGAGAAATAAGCCTTTTTTCGTACACTAAAAATATTAAAGGTACCGATTGGATTTTCATCAAATTTCAACAACAATGTTAACCTCGATCCACCTGGATTTACCAATCTCAAGTCCCACGATTATCACGTCATTATGCAATGGTTGCTTCCTGCGTTGCTTATGCATTCATTTCCGGATGATAAGCCTTTGTTTAAAGCTATACAGCAGATAAGCATATTCTTTAATGTGTTGTGTGCCAAAGTGATATTTAGGGAACATCTTTTGAAGAATAAAAACGCATTAGTAGAGGCACTTTGTGTCTTTGAAATTTATTTTCCACCTGCCTTTTTTGTGGTGATTATCCACCTCATGCACCATTTAGCCGATGAAGCTTTGACAGCTGGGCCACCAAGATATCGGGAGATGTGGTTGTTTGAGAGAGAAATGGGAATATAAAAAGTGGTCACGAAATAATAGGTACATTGAAGGGAGCATTGCTAATGCATATTTGTTACATTAGCAATCTAACTGCCTTGGGCTGAACTTGTTTATGACTGATGAAAGATTCTGCATGCTAATATTATCAAATCTCCATTTGTTCCTTGTCTTCCAAATACCCCAATAAATGAAAGTTGGGATCAACTTCAAGTATTTTTCCCATTGAGAAATATTAAAAGTAGACCACCAAGTTATTAATCTCCCTCTGATTTAAGAATTTAGCATAGATACACCACAAATATTTTCAAAATGAAACTATACTGACATAGCAAATTCACTATTCCCAAAAAGATTATCTATTGATTCAATATTTGGAGAAGAGAAACATCCACATTTAGAAGGCATGGCTTCTATTGTCTTACCATCTTAAAATACTGCATTAATTTTTCAAAAGGATGTCAAAAGTGCCAATAACGTGGTCCTCTAAAAAATGTGCAAGAAATTGGCTTGTACATAGATCAAGAATTATATGTTGTCGAAGTGTCTAAGTACAAAGGATGCAAAACTAATCCATAAATTCTAGTACATAGCTCTCTTAGTTCTTATTCGAACCTCCCGTTCTTCGAAAAAGGCAACATTACTAGTAGACACCTGCGCATCTCCTATCAATTGATTCTGTCTTAGTTGAAAATAATCTTCCTCCATGATCGCAAAGTCTATCTTAGTATTAACTCTAGCCAACTTCTTCTCTAATTCTTTATTCTCAATTAAAATGACAGTTTTTTTTCCTGAACAACTTTAAGATCTTGCAGACCTGTAGCTGCCTCGGCCTCTTAGTTTGAGAAATGGGCTTAGTCTATAAACAAGTAATTTTCCTCACCTTCCACTTGGGTCATCATGCATATGAGGTATGAAACTAATAAGATTCTAGTATTTAAGCCCATAAAAACACTTTCTTCCAGGACTTCAAGCTGGGAAATGTATGGGTATGTTATTTTTAACCCAGTGAGAAAAGAAAAGTTATCAAGAGCCTTAAATGGTATCCTATCAGGGTTTTGAAATAGCTGCAAAGCTTGAAAGGCTCCCGATTGCCAATAAGGAAGGTTTTGTATATCTTAGAGAAGATGTTGTAGTTATTGTTCCACACTAATGGAAGAAATCTTCGAGGATCAAAGAGGGGATTAGGACATAATTTGTTGAAGTTACACTTGAAAAGTAATGACTTCACATGGTGTCATCAAATCAGTAAGGTCCATAGTTGGAGGATAAACCTCAGCTTGTGAGGAGCTAACCTTAAAGGAAAAGTCATTGGTTCCGGAGTATCCTCAAGAGCTAGAAAATTCCAGGTGACTTTAGCATATTATCATCGAGATTGGAACCTTGATTGGGCTTTTCTTCCATAAGAGCTAAAATACCGGTAACCTCATATTAAGATATGGGATTGGAAGCAGGATAGTCAACATTTATTAGGCTTGATTCACTTAAGGAACTGGGTTCGAAGTGGGAATAAATGTTTTAGCAGGAGCATCAATTAACTCATTTTTTCAGAAGCTAAAAGAGGAGTAATAGGATCTGCAACTTGTAAAGGTTTCTCCACATTGGCTGAGCTATTAGCTAAGTTTATAATAAGAGAAAAATAGTTCGAAGTTAGGATTATGGGGTAATAATAACAAAGTATAAATCTTGCTTTAAAAGGAAAACACATTGGTGTACCTGCCAATTAGACCTTATGAATAGGTCTCCGACTATCGTTTTCACATGTTTCCTCTTTGGAATGTTTAACATGGCTGATATAGGAGTTTCAATACGTTCAGGGGTAGATGAAGAAGTACTAACTAGAACATCATAATAGGATTTGTCCATTCCACTATGAACAAGAGGAGAAACCTCTTTCTTCTCTTCTTTTTCCCTCAAATCCTCTATTTCCCCAGGAGATAATTTCCTCTTGCGAGAAAAAAACTAAGCAACACATGGTGGAGCTTCTATAGAAACAAAAAGTGGCTAAAAAAAGGCCATAATAGATAAAGACAAAATTATAAGAGGTGATGAAAGTCTTACCAGGAGAGGAGGGCATCGAAGGCTCCGTGGCATCATGTAATGGATTTTAATTAACACTATCATGGTTTGACCACAAGTCGTTAAAGGTTGAAAACCCAAACCAACCCTCAAACAACCCCGTAGGAGGCACGAACACCTCGCACGGTACCAATGTAACTTGTAGTAACTGGCCGCATAGTCCCGGGTCTCCCGATTTGAGAGTATGACGATAATTTGCAAAAATCACACTTAGACTTAAAACACAAGCCGTTAAAGGGTGAAAACCCAAATCAACCCACCAACGACCCCGTAGGAGGCACGAACACCTCACACGGGACCAACGTAACTTGTAGGAATTGACCGCGTAGTCCCAGGTCTCCCGGTTTGAGAGTATGACGATAACTTGCAAAAATCACACTTAGACTTAAAAATAAGCCGTTAAAGGGTGAAAATCCAAACAAGCCCCCAACGACCCCGTAGGAGGCACGAACACCTCGCACGGGACCAATTTAACTTGTAGGAACTGACCGCATAGTCCTGGGTCTCCCGGTTTGAGAGTATGACGACAATTTGCAAAAATCACACTTAGACTTAAAAACAAGCCGTTAAAGGGTGAAAACCCAAACCATCCCCCCAACGACACCGTAGGAGGCACGAACACCTCGCACGGGACCAATGTAACTTGTTGGAACTGACCGCGTAGCCCCGGGTCTCCCGATTTGAGAGTATGATGATAATTTGCAAAAATCACATTTAGACTTACAAACAAGCCATTAAAGGGTGAAAACCCAAACCATCCCCCAAACGACCCCGTAGGAGGCACGAACACCTCGCATGGGACCAATGTAACTTGTAGGAATTGACCGCGTAGTCCAGGGTCTCCCGATTTGAGAGTATGACGATAATTTACAAAAATCACACTTAGACTTAAAAACAAGCCGTTAAAGGGTGAAAACCCAAACCAGTCCCCCAACGACCTCGTAGGACGCACGAACACCTCGCACGGGACCAATGTAACTTGTAGGAACTGACTGCATAGTCCCGGGTCTCCCGATTTGAGAGTATGACAATAATTTGCAAAAATCACACTTAGACTTAAAACACAAGCCGTTAAATGGTGAAAACCCAAACCATCCCCCCAACGACCCCGTAGGAGGCACGAACACCTCGCACGGGACCAATGTAACTTGTAGAAACTGACCACCCAGTCCGGGGTCTCCCGATTTAAGAGTATGACGATAATTTGTAAAAATCACACTTAGACTTAAAAATAAGCCGTTAAAGGGTGAAAACCCAAACCGGCCCCCCAACGACCCCGTAGGAGGCACGAACACCTCGCACGGGACCAATGTAACTTGTAGGAACTGACCGCGTAGTACTGGGTCTCCCAGTTTGAGAGTATGATGATAATTTGCAAAAATCACACTTAGACTTAAAAACAAGCCGTTAATGGGTGAAAACCCAAACCAGCCCCCAACGACCTCGTAGGAGGCACGAACACCTCGCACGGGACCAATGTAACTTGTAGGAACTGACTGCATAGTCCCGGGTCTCCCGATTTGAGAGTATGACGATAATTTGCCAAAATCACTCTTAGACTTAAAAACCAGCCGTTAAAGGGTGAAAACCCAAACCAGCCCCCAAACGACCCCGTAGGAGGCACGAACACCTCGCACGGGACCAATGTAACTTGTAGGAACTGACTGCGTAGTCCTGCCTCTCCCGATTTGAGAGTATGACGATAATTTGTAAAAATCACACTTAGACTTAAAAATAAGCCGTTAAAGGGTGAAAACCTAAACCAGCCCCCCAACGACCCCGTAAGAGGAACGAACACCTCGCACGGGACCAATGTAACTTGTAAGAACTGACCGCGTAGTCCCGGGTCTCCCAGTTTGAGAGTATGACGATAATTTGCAAAAATCACTCTTAGACTTAAAAACAAGACGTTAAAGGCTGAAAACCCAAACCAGCCCCCCAACGACCCCGTAGGAGGCATGAACACCTCGCACGGGACCAATGTAACTTGTAGGAACTGACCGCGTAGTGTCGGGTCTCACGGTTTGAGAGTATGATGATAATTTGCAAAAATCACACTTAGACTTAAAAACAAGTCGTTAAAGGGTGAAACCCCAAACCAGCCCCCCAACGACCCACGAACACCTAGCACGGGACCAATGTAACTTGTCGGAACTGATCGCGTAGTCTCGAGTCTCCCGGTTTGAGAGTATGACGATACTTTGCAAATATCACGCTTAGCCTTAAAAACAAGCCGTTAAAGGGTGAAAACCCAAACTAGCCCCCCAACTACCCCGTAGGAGGCACGAACACCTCCCACGGGACCAATGTAACTTGTAGGAACTGATCGCGTAGTCTCGGGTCTCCCGGTTTGAGAGTATGACGATAATTTGCAAAAATCACACTTAGACTTAAAAACAAACCGTTAAAGGGTGAAAACCCAAACCAGCCCCCAAACGACCCCGTAGGAGGCACGACCACCTCGCACGGGACCAATGTAACTTGTAGGAACTGACCGCGTAGTCCCGGGTCTCCCGGTTTGAGAGTATGATGATAATTTGCAAAAAACACACTTAGACTTAAAAACAAGCCATTAAAGGGTGAAAACCCAAACCATCCCCCAAACGACCCCGTAGGAGGCACGAACACCTCGCACGGGACCAGTGTAACTTGTAGGAACTGACCGCAGAGTTTCGGGTCTCACGGTTTGAGAATATGACGATAATTTTCACTCATATATGTAATGTTTTAGTTTGAGTAAATTTTTTTTGGTAAATTATTGGGTTACTAATATGGTAGCTTTTTTGTATCCTATTTTTTTTGCAGGATAACAGTTTATCGTTGGCATTTATTCACGTGGAACACACAGAGAACCCAATGGTTTACAACAAGGGGTTTATTCATGATTCCATTTTTAGTGTCATGGTTGTGCGGTCTTTTGTTATTTTATTGTTGACTTTTATGGCCGTGCAGGCTTTTGTGAGTTAATTGTTATATTTTGTGGCCGTGCGGGCTTTGTGTTAGGCAGGTTTTGTATTAACAGGTTTTGAAATGTCCAGAAAATAGAGAAAACTCTGCCCAATTTTTTTTGGGCATGTGAATTGTTAAAGACTTGTAATATTTTGAAGTTTGTATGTACATTAGTTTATTAACAACGTGCAATATTATTAATTTGTGAATTTTGTGCTTTCAAATAATTATTATTTTATTTTATAAAAAATTTGGCACAGTTCAAAACCGTGGCAAAAGTGTATCATATTTTGGCACGGTTTTTAACTGTGCCAAAGTTGTTTAAGCTGTGCTGAATCTGGCACAGTTAAAAACTGTGCCAAAAGTGTGCAAGAAATATCAAATTCTGGCACGGTTTAAAAGTGTGCCAGAAGTGTTCCTGTTTGGCCAAATCTGGCACAGTTAAAAACTGTGCCAAAAGTGTGCTAGAAATATCAAATTCTGGCACGGTTTAAAAGTGTGCCAGAAGTGTTCCTGTTTGACCAAATCTGGCACACTTTTGAGCCGTGCCAGAAAAAAATTGCCATTTTAGAACACCTGATTCTGGCACAGTTCAAAACTGTACCAGATTTGATATGGCACAGTTTTAAACCGTGATAGATTCCTATTTTTGGTGTAGTGATGCAATATCGGGGGAAGATCAGTTCTCACCCATGGATGGTACAAATATTCTTACTTACCACTGATATTCAGAAAAATTTGTTGGTAATAATTGTTTTAACGATTATCATATTACATGGATAGAAGATGTGGAGTTTACTCATGAACCGTGAATAGACACTAACACTGAAACAACGGTTCTGCGGGAGATCGACACCTAACCACCGTCTGGCTAGGAGATCGACACCCAATAATTGAGTGGTCACACTACAAAGCGTAAAGGTTAGGGCCCTAATGTGAAGCATCGCTGTCGTCGTGTGAATCCCCGGGAAGAATGTGCCTAAGCTCCATTTGTCATTGCTTAGTCGTCGAAGCAGATTGCCACCGCAATGGAGCTTCAGGTTGCGATTGACTCTAAAACTCATGTTAACTGGCAGTGTATCCTTGAAAGACTAGTATGTATGGATATGGACGACGAGAATGGCATGTAATTGATTTCCTTATTTGAGGCCGGCAATGGACTAGGCCGAGTGTTTATGGGGTTCTCTGACTTTTCATTCTCATGTACATGAGCTTACAACAAGCTCCGCAATCTTCCTTGATCAGATGGTCCGTTAACTATTACTTACTATTATGCGTTGCTACTATTATGCTTTGAAATTATCTCCACATATTCCGTTTTTATGCATTTAGACTTGGTATTATCGGATAGTTATTAACGCGTGTAATGTTTTGTTTAAACTTTGTTCTTTTGGGGAGTGGTATTCGGTTTGTGCAAACTTTGCTCTAGTAATGTTTTGGGATGTAATCTTTTGTGGGATTATAAAAAATTGTAACCGAACACGAAAATTTAGCATTTCAAAAATTGACTTTAGCATTTCAGTCCAAATAATTTCAACCACACACAATTGCACAAATGCATATGTGATTCAAAAGTGCAAGTTTAATACTAGTAATGGATAAAGTGTGATTCACAACTTAAAATTAATGTGTCTTAGAATGCCCGATAAAATAACCCATGTGCTTGAACAGTCTGAGTATTAATTAATTCACTCCCATTACTTTCAACCACATATTGCAGAGACGCATGTGATTCAACAGTGCAAGTCTGATACTAGTATAAAGCAGACGATAATTAATGTCATATCACACATTATGAAATGGCAGGCCATAGACAGACCGACGATCATAAACAAAATATATACATGATTAATGAAGATTCACTACCCAAACATAGAGGGCGACTAGATTACTTCAGTCCAAACATGGTGGGCATGAACAAAGATCCCATGAAAGTCAATCATAAATCTAAAACATCAACATCATTTGATGTTGGTCATGCTGAGGATGTTGCACCCATTTTGACTAACCCAGGAATCTACGTACATCCCCACGGAGGGAGTTTGTTTGGGAAGAAAAGGGTTTTTGAAAACATTCCAATATGCACATTACATTCTTTAGGTGATGTTGGCCATGTGATGAAATGGTTACCTCTAACTAAAGAAAATATTCCTTGCGATGATCATTTGAAATGGCCTAGGTTATATGATAGATGTTGTGATTTAAAGTGCTACTATAATTGACATGGTTTACCCGTGCCACAAGCAAAATCTGCAAATTATTACAAAGATACAACCAAAGATAGTGAGAAATATATCCATCTAATACAACGAGAAATTAAACATATGAAAAAAGATAAAAGCGCTGGCATTGTAAACATTTGATAAATACTGACGATCCAATATATGCATCGGATCCGAAACTGCTAGACTACAAAAGGGACGATTCCTCCATGGATTTTGTACAACATCTACTAAACATGTTAATGGGTGATGGAAATGCATTATGTTGCGATCCGTGGTTGCCCAGGAAATCACGAAGTAATTAATATGCAACTTTATTTTCTATGTGTTTATTATATGCTTATTATGTCAATTGTAATATTTAATTATGAGTTCTAAATTTGCTTTTTATTATTTTTATTTTTTATTTTAAATCTTGTTATAAAACAATTATCCACAACATTATCAACGGGCCATTTTAAATTAATTTTATCCACATTGTTTCATCACCGTTCAAGTATATTCATTAAATTTTAATAGATTAAGTCCAAATAAATGTTCTCTCATCCCTAATAAAGTACATTCTTCCAACTTGAATACTTTAATGCAACTCATTTACCAACTTGCAATCAGACGAACCCTACATTCTTCCAGCATTTCTCATCCAACACCACATTCGCATCTAACACCACGTGATAATACTGAAAATGAAGATAAAAATGATAAGTATTAAATAAATTGGATAACAAAAAAGTGGGCAAATAACAAAATTAGTTAATATTTGTATTGGCAAAACTCTCAATTTTCATGACAAAGTTTGGCTATCAAACACCAAAAGTAGGAATATTGTTGTTTTCTAGTGGGAAAATTATGTCTATCAAACACAAAAACTTGAAAATTACAGAATCTCCCAGCATGCAAATTTAAGCTATCAAACAATATAAAAATTTATTTTCTAGGTCAAAATTTGCATGGATAAAATTTGCCAGGGCAAAACTTTTCATTTCACCACTATTCCAAGTTTTCTATCAAACAAGCCCTTAGGTTGGTTCCTTCAAGCCGTTAATAAGAAACTGAGAAATTCCATCGTGACGGAACTTATGATCGAAAAAGTTACAGAATGTGGGGGCATGGGCGTTCACAAATAAAAATATTGTTTCACGTCGTGTAATTTTTATTTTAGTCAGCTTCGTTTTCATTTAAAAAAACATTTTGTGTTATGTCACTTTTACTTAGGCCTTGTTCGAGATACATAAAAAAAATATTATTTCATGTCATGTGGTGCCGTATCACTTTTATTTCGAACATGTTCGTATTTTGTTAAAAAATAATTATGTGTCTTGTCATAACGTGTTGCATTTATTTGAGTTGATTTCATGTTTGGTAAAAAAATATTCCATATCGTTATGTGTCGTGTCTTCGTAAAAAAGAAAAATTATGTGTCGTGTTTCATAAAAATTATTATCACGAGAGGTAAATCGAAAGAGTGCAAAAAAGTTAAACTTGCATGATTATAAGACGTTTTTGGTAATTTTATTTTTTTTAGGAATTTTGTTTAGTTATCGTGATTTTATTTAAAAAAAATATTATTTCATGTTGTTTCGTATCGTGTCACTTTTATTTGGATTGTGTTCGTGTTTCATTAAAAAAGATTTTGTTTCGTGTCATAATGTTACTTTTATTTGAGTTATTTTCATGCTAGGTAAAAACAAATAAGATTTCATATCGTTCCGGAGTGTATAAAAAAATGTTTTCGGAGTGTGTATAACAAAGCGGTGTTTGATTAATGTACATTTTTATTTGTGTAAATTATGAAATGAGCATTTTAAATAAAGACAAACCTAATTATTAATTGGTTTGTCATCTTCATTGTCATAATCAGTTAAGAAAACACACGTTGGGGCTAAACATGTATACATACTACAACCAATTGGTACATACTTTTCAAAAGTAGGTGGTTGATTAAAGGAATATTTTACACCATTCATGATTTTGTTTATTTTTAATATTTCTATTAAAGTTTAGTTTATTTTCATTTTTTTCTTCAACTTCTAACCATTTTATCCATCAACATATAATTTTGTGTTTATGGTGTGCATTATTTTTTTGTTATTTCTATTTCTCCTAAGCACCATAGTTAAGTTTTAAAATATTGGAATTGGATATTTTAAGAGCTATAATGTTTGCGAACCAACATAATCTGCAACCTTAATTACAATCCGATTTGGTTATGTTCCAATGATGGAGAATTAAGCCATCTTGGTTTTTGTTTAGTAGTGAAATCGAAATAAAATGACTGATATATACCTATACATTTGGTAATAAGCACGTGGAATACCATAATAACTAAAACACGTGTGTTAACTGTCATCGTGCCATCGGCATGAGCGTAGCCATTTGGTATACATGTTTACACTTATTTGTGTTGGATTTTTTTTAACTTAAATTATACACGATTTAATACTTTCAAAAAGTTTCTTTGTGCCTTCAGGCACGGGCATTCCGCTAGAATATATATATATATATATATATATATATATATATATATATATATAGTCATATTGGTACAAGTTAGGGTTTAAAGCAGCATAAGCATTATTGGGAGTTATAGCGGGATAAAAAGAAGTATTATTTACATTTTGTGAAAGGTTGTAGAGAGAAAAGGCTATATTTGACTCAAAATAACAAGTATTTATCTATAAGAGTGTCCACACGCATAATTTGCTTTGAGAGGATTATATACTAGAAGATTCGAGGCTTACGAAAAGTTCAATCAAGATTTTGGAGGATAAGAAAAGGCATCCCCTTCATCTTATTCAAATTTTATTTCTCCTCATTCTGGCCACCTACAAGATCCACAAATATATCGTGACTTGAAACCCTAAGTTTATGCTTTAAACTTAGTTTTTGTTCTTCACTTTCTAATGCATGATCATTCAATGTTTTGGGGAAAGAATTTTTTTTAATATCAATCCTCAAAACGATAGTTGTTCAACCGGTGAGAGTTATAATTCCTCATCATCAAAAATGGGTTTATCATATCACAGTTGTAAAGTCATACACTCACCGACTGTTGATCATGTCAAATACAAAGTTGAAGTGTGAATTTTAATCTAAGAGTTGTTGCTTGAGATTTTATTTAACTAGTTTTTGAACAAAATTGAAACAAACTGAAGAATAAGTATACATTCCTTAATTCCATGTTCTTAATCCTTGATCAAATCCAAAAATCAAATATTGCACCAATGACTTCATCTCCAACCACGAACACATACGTACACTAAATCCACATTCCGGGCTATTAAGTCAATTTTAATAAAAAAAAAATTAAAATTAGGAAGAATTTTCCAGTAATAAAGTATTTCAGTAAGCTAAAAATGCTCGAACACAAATCTTTTATTGTTAGTTTACGTTGTTGTATAAAAGTGTTTGATCTTGGGCACTGTAGGAGGTGGTTTCTCGTACGTCCATTTTGATTATATGGGAAATGTAGCTGTGAGGAAAGAATTTGTGTGATAACTATTTTTAAATTATAAAAAATATTATTGGAATACTTTTTTATATACAGCCCATTAATTGGTGTATCAAATGAATATCATCTAATCATGTGGATTTACTAATATAGAGTTGTATAATAAAAAGATGGATTAAAAAATTATTTTTAAAGTAATCAAATTCAAGAAATTAAGGAAATGTAACTTTTAATATTTGTGGTAATATTTAAATTTGAATAATGTTTTTTTTTGGTGAATATGAACTTTTTGAATGCAGTCTACATGTTTTGGATATTCAGACTCTTGAATAATAATTCAAAGGGAAAATGTAGTTGTAGTCCTTATTTTTTTCTTTGAGATCTAATCGTCCAACCATGCTTATACTTAAGATGTGTAGTAATCTCTGTATATATATATATATATATATATATATATATATATATATATATATATATATATAAAGTTGAATCTTGAAATCGTGGTGAATCTACACGTGGCTCGCTTCCTTAATTACATGACTCCCACACGGTTCAACATTTAAAATACCATGAATCCATTTTAATGCATTTACGTAATCATGTATAAGAAATGACTTCAAACATCTTCTCACGTTTCGAAAAGAAAAACTAAAAAAAAATGACCTCGAGAATATTGTTGCCATTCCATCTCCTGTAACCTTTCGCCTTCTTCCATATCCATAACTCCCTATTCCATTTACCATAAATTCATTAAGCTTCCATATTCCCCCAATGGCTATATATATGAAGCGGGAAAGATGTCTCAGTACCCTCTTCGATCCTTCTAGAGGTATGATATGTGTCATTATTCATCTTTCAATTTTAATCAAGGAAACCTTCTCCCATTTAACAATTAATTGTATTTAACCTTTTTTCCATTTATTATTTCCATAAATATATACTAGATATCTCGGTTCAGTAGAATTTTTCATCTCCCAAATTCAAGGTAACTTATTTTAATTTATTATTTTTAATTCCGCATGTCCAATGTTAATGATTTTCATTACATCCTTTACTATATACGTACTGATTTTGTTTGAGAATTTTGTACAATGTATGTTAATAACATTGACCAATAAGTACTTAAACTACACTACATTCATAAACTATTTGAAATGAACTATATGTCGAACACAATAATTCCTTACGTTTGAACATCACTGTGTTTAAGTTATGAATTTTATACAAAATTTAGTCAGTACGTTCAGCATTACTTAAACGTCAATGTTCGTCAATTTCCTTTACCCACATTTTGAATGGTTCAGAGGTTCAATAAAATATCATCTTAACATTTTGATATGCCCCGCAATAATGATTTTGGAAAATATTAGATGTCAACAATAAGGAAACTTTAATAAATCTGCCATGTGCGACAGCGATTTTCTATCTCCACTGTTAAATGTCTACTTTGTCCATAATATAATTGTTGCAGGTGGTCTAAAGTCTGTACATCATATCATTTTTTATAGAGATGAATCTTCGATTGGTTGTCATGTCCCTTTCTTTTCAAAAACCATCTATCAGATCGTTTATAGTTTTTATACTACAACCGAATTATAATCTTATTAATTATGCACAATGTATGTTAATAACATTGCCCGTACTATCGGACAAGTAGTTATAAATATATACAAAACCCCAAAACATTCATAAACTATGTGAAATTAACTATATGCCGAACAAGAATAGTCATTAGCATCACACGTCTTTGTTTATATTTTTTATTCATTTCTATTTAAAGTTGTTTTTCCTCTCTACTCCAATTGGTTTCAAAACAACCTGGTTTTTCATATCTCAATCAACTTAAGGGCCTAATTTCTTTGCACATAAATTTAATTTCAATTTCTATTTATGGATCATGTTTATGCTTCTTTGTTTAATTGAATATGTATGAGGATTTCATACACTGTTTTGTTCAACCTGAATATCGATAAACATGTGTATGAATGTTAAATGGATCCTCCATGAACCCTGCGTCACCTCCCCCACAAAGTGCTACTATCTCACTGCCACAAACACGCAATGACACTAACAATTCATAAATCCTCCAATACCACTATAAGAAAACCACTTCTGTTGGGAGTAGTCCAATTCTTCTCATGTTGGAAATGAATTTCGTTTACAAACACATTTACAAGTAGTTATTTATTCCAATCAACAACTGAATACTTTTCACCAAATTACATAACCTTTTTATGTTTCAAAAAATATATGATAGCAGTATTGCTGATTGGTACACAATTCATAAACTTTTGGATGTGACTGAAAAACTTAGAGAATTTTCCCCAACTGAAAGACCAGAATAATTAGGGGAAAAACCACTTAATGTATAAGGGAGTAAATGGCCTGAATTAACAAATCCCACAGCTTGTTGTTCCAACGAAAGGCAGACTTAAAAAATTACTTGACTGAAGGTTCTTGAGAATTTAATCTTCAATAACCCGTGATTTTAATTTACTTGTGTTCAAATTAGAAGATATGGTGAAATTGTGTTCATTTAATAGACTTTCTATGATCGTATCAACAGACGTTTTTGGCAAAATAATGGGCATGTTGCTGACAACGAGTGTCTCGAATTGTTACTTTCAAAAAATTTCAACCAGGAATAAAAAAAGGAACCACCATTCTGGGATCGAGTATATAAGACTAATAGTGGTCATGCTTTGTTAAGTAGATTTCCTACCAAATTTTTAGTATACATCATATTTATCTACAAGATAAAAAATATCGTACTGCATCATCATTTTTAACAGCATTTCTAACATTGAAAGTTCGTGGGCATGATTTAAGTGAGTTATATTATATTGTAACAAACTATGAAATTTTACAATTTCATTAGATAAATACTCATCAACATTTGCACAATTATTTTTCTGCTTTCAATGTTAAACCGAACTGCGTTCAATGTCTTTTCGTAATAACTAATTTTCACATATGTTTTCTAAACCTTTTTGGTTGTTTTAAATGTTCAACCATGTTGGAGCATTATATTTATGTAAGTGTGCATGTGTTGGTTTATTACAGTTTCAGGCTTCATTTTTATTCATACGCATCTTCTCTTATAGGCATTGTTACTTTTCTTCAAAAAAGTATGACAGTAATAACTTGAACTGCATTGGATCACTATGCAAGAAAAGTTATCTACGTATTACATTTCCATTCCAACAATATACTTATTTTGGATAATAAGTTTATTTTTCATTTTGAGGTCTATACGTTAGTCGACATGCAGTATCAAATGTACATATCAATGACTATAACCCAAGTATACATTTATAGTTATTCAATGCAATATATTTTGCGAACATAATTAAATTCCACCTTAATTTCACAACTGTTTAACTAATTTCTGTATTGATGCTATTTATTCTCAATATAAAATTATAGCATACCTCTATATTAAACGAATTTCGTACTATAATATGATTTTATTATATTGTTCACATGATGACCATATTGATGGAATTATTTGGAAAGATGAAGTTGGGGAATATGCTGAGATGATTGGCGAGGGGAAGTGTAGCACCCCGTATTTCTGTGCATTTAATATTTAATTAATTCGAATAGTTTTAAATTACTTGTGTGTCGTAATTTAATTTAATTAATTATGTTAATGTTTATTTAAATATTAATCGGGAGAGTAAATGGTTGATATTTATGGAATTTAAATTACTAAGTGAATAGTAATAATTTATTTACGTCATAACGTGTATTAATGACGTGACATTTATTTATCTCAGCCGGGAGTCGGGTATAAACTAATTTAGGTGTGAGATAAGGATTTTTATAAATTAATTCGGATGTCAATTCTAAGTGCACAGTTTAGTCCGGATGGGCCGAGATAGTCGGAAAAGTGTACTCGGGGTAGTAAATGGGTTATGGGGTATTTTTGGGCATAACCGGCCCACACGGGGGTATTTGGACCATTTTAATGAGGCCCATGTGACTAAAACGGGTTTTGGAGATAAAAATCTAAGTTTAGGAGTTGTGGGCAGCCATAACACAATTGAGATAAATATGAGAACGTAGAGGAGCAAAAAGGAAGAACTCTTGGGAACCAAAAGGAAGAACAAGGGAGGTGTTCTTCAACAAACAAAATCTTTACACCAAAGGAATAATTAGACACTACGAATCATAAGACAAATGGTTAAACTTTCTTTTAAATTAATTGCAGTCTATAATTCATATCATAATAGGTGTGTTAAACAAAAGTTTGTGGGTTGGGTTGACACAAATTGGGTTTTTAATTTGTGGGATTATACGATTGAATTTTGGGAATGAGAATGTTGTTAAATTCAAGTATGATGTACTGAAAGTTTGACTATCCAGAGGGACTTATGAATTGTAAAGAAATTGGGTAACAACTGTATTTAATTTTGTATCTTAGGTGATGATTGAATTAAATTCGGGGACTGAAAATGGTTGGGTTGGTATTGAGGAATAAGGGTTTACAGTAGAGAAAAATCTGGGTAAAAACCTTAGAGAATTGATAATGGCGGATGGATCTGAACAAAGAAGAAGAGAGATAAAATACAGTAGGTCGTTCGAGCGACCTGGGTTTCGTTCGCACGACGTCCCTGTGTCGTTCGAACGACACATGTCTCGTTCAAACGACGTTGAGAAATTCGGCCACTCTTGTTACTGTTACGGTATTGGCTGAGAATTTATTTAAAGGACAGATTTCGTACATTAGGTTCTTATAATCAGACCTTGAATTGGTTTGGGACTTTGAGGGACAAACAGTGTAGTGTTGCCTTGAAAATTTAATGTGAGAGAGAAACATTAAAGTTAAGTTTAATTAATAAGTGTGTGTCAAACTTATAAAAGGGAATTTGGGCATTAAATTCTGAATATTAATATACGGGCCTAGGGATCGAGTCCGGATATATTGGGTGAATGACAACAATGCATTAAATTAATAATTGAGTGAAATAAATTAATCTGGAGTCGGAATATAGACTCAGGTGATATCAAAGTACGGGCCGAGTGAACGAGTCCGGGTATATTGGTTGAGTGACACCAATGTAATAAATTAATTAATGAGTAAATTAATTAAATTAGAGTCGGACCATGGACTCGGGTATATTTTAGGCTAAGTGTACGGATTTTTTACATGGTAAAGCTGGGAATTAATTATTATATATATATGGTGTTGTGATAGTATATATCTATATATATCTATATATATATATATATATATACTGTGTGCTTATAAATATAAGTTATTAGATTTTTATTTAATTTATATACTATAGTGCTATCGGGGGAGGTTGTGCGATGTGGGTGAATCCCCTATCTTGAGGAGTAGGGCGAGTATATCCCTGGGTCATAGCGTCCAATTATAGAGGTGGGGCATTGAGATGATGTCCTAATACTCGGGGGAATATTACTGCCTCCATTACGTTTATTATTTACGTTCCGATTCGACGAACCATAGTTATCTCGGAACTCCAGGCGAGATTGAGTAGCCTGGGTTGATAGCACTTTAGAGATTACATTCGGTGAGGTATTACTCGGGAGGATGGATTATATATATTTAACCTATGTGTGATTTTTTTAATATAAATTTACGTACATAATGGGATGAATAATTATATACGGGTAATGTAATACACGGAGACAATTGTATTACTTATATTACTAGTGAATGTTATATGGCTTTCAAGGAAAAATGATTAATTAAGTTAAGGTGATAAATAACTTATAAATCATGCTTTAAATATACTCAGGATTGAGTAGGGTTGTTTACAAGAGTTATATAAAGTATCTAGCTACGAGGTAGAGGACTACGTGGGATATAAAGAAAGCGTTAGGTGTGCACATTAGTTTAGGGGTGAGTCTGCCCTCAAGGGAGTGCGACACTAGCTTAAATATGAAGATCACTCATGCATTTTAAATTATTGAAATTTAATCACTTGCTAAATAATTTCAAATTTTTTGGGGTTCTAACCCTTGCTATCCAATATTTTCAAAACCTTTTAGGTGCCCAGTCACAGGGATGCCAAGCCTAAGTTAATTCCAGGGATTCACAGCTGCAGTAGGTGTGAGTGTTGCAGGATTTGGATAGGCGCATCTATTTTTCTATTCATAGTGTAGGGATTCATATCAGTTTATCTGGAGCATGTCACTCACAGTTGTATTTAGTTTTTTCAGATTGTTTGGAATTTATTCTGTTAGTTTGGTTTGGTTTGGTTTTGGTTTTAGCCGGTAGTTTATTCGGTAAGACTTTTATTATTCTATGTGATGATTGTTTCTATCAGCATTAGATGTTTTATTTTAATTTTGCACTTATTTTATCTTGGATTAATAAAGATAAATTTAGCACCAACTTTTTGAATACTAGGTGGTTAGTAAGTTTTAAAAAACAATTGACAGTGATGTTAATAATGGACCAGATGAGATTCATGTTTTAATTCTATATAGGACTGATCATCCAGTATTTTATCAGGCGGGGTGTCACAGATGGTATCAGAGCATCAGGTTCTAGTGTCCTTTGGATCTGTGTGGTTTTTTACGTTTCAGCTTAGCGTTCTTTGATGTAGAGCCTTATGATAGGATTGTTGTATTCCTTTACGTACGTGCATTTATGTTCTCTTTCTAATAAGTATAACTGATGTGATTCATATACAAGTTCGGTTGGGCTTCATACACCAAACACCATGGACGACCAACGAGGGCCGTTAGAAGGACTGCAGGAGGAGTGGCTCAGTAAAAGACGTGGAGTATTCTAGAAATGGTGATCGTCATAAGGGTCACCATATTTACTGTTCAGGGGGAGTCAGAGGGACTCATTTGAAAAGCTATTCTAGGAACTCGAGGAAGAGAGGAAGTGTGACGAGCCATCGAAAAAGAGAGAATCCAAAGGCAATTGTGTAGGGTGGAGTGCAGCGACACCCAATATTAAATTTTGGGAAATTTTTTTGCTCATAAAGGCAGCGTTGATTGACAAGGGTAAGTCACCCCACAAGAGAAATATGTGTGGAGTGGAACAAAAAATTGTGTATGGTCTAACCGGGAGACCTTCCATCTACTATTTAGACAGAGATGTGAATGGAATTTCGAAACTTATCACTAGTGGGCAAGATAAAGGCCGATCATAATAGATAAGTTGACTAGCTTAGCAAACTTTATACCCGACGAAGGGTACAAAGAATAGAATGGAGTATGTAAGTGGATAATGGACTCATGGGTAGAATATACAAGAATAGATGGAAAATCTAGCTAGCGTGACTAGTGTCGATTATCGTTAGGAGTCATACGTTTACGAGTTTACATTAACGCTTCCATGAAGGAGGAGTTAAGTGTGTTGGGGAATCTATCCAAAGGAGGGATACCGAGTAAAGGACCCATTTTAATGATTGAGGTCAATAGAATTTCTACTAAGTGATGGTGAATTCAGCCAATGCCGTCAAGGTCGACAGCTAGTCCCACAGGGCTAGTGAAGCCAAAGGGACAAAAAGGGGGTAGCAATCAGAGACAAGATTACCAGATTTGTGGGAAGGACAATCCCGATATGGCTAGTGGGGCCAGAAAAACGGGAATGACACAGAGAGGTGTCTTATGAGTAAAGAGTAGAAACTCATGTGTAAATCCTTTGCGCAACGAATTAAGGACAGGAGTGGGATGTACGGCAAGGGCAACACTTTTAGGAGTTTTGGTTCGATTTGGACGAGAGTATTATGTCCAGGAACAATTTTAACCATTAGTGTATTAACGAGTGTAAGTATAAGTTTTAACCCCGGGTTAATGGGGTAAGTTATGTGTGATACGTGTGAATCATAGTAAATTTGTATATAACACTATATTAACGCGGGATACGGGTTTATTGGGTGTATCGTTAGTGTTATTATGGTTTGTATATTCTTACCGTTGGGTAGCGGGGCTCTCTTTGGTTCCTTCTGCAGGGGGTGGTTGCAAACACTGAGAGTATATATACGATATGAGATTAGATAGTTTTGAGAGTGCTATGCAAGAATGATTTTATCCTGGGTACAGATTGGTTAACAATGGGTAAGCGGTGGTGGGCGATTACAGCAAGACTATCGTATTGGCTATTCCAAGGCAGGATGTATATTTTTGCAATATTCCACTTGAAAGAGGGCCAGTCTCGCGACAGATATTGGTGTGAAGTAGACTTCAGAGGGTACAGTTGTCTAGTTCTATTGGATCCCGGTGCATAGGGACTTTTACTGATGTAATTCAGGGCATGGAGGATAGACCATGGAGCTACGAGATTTAGCTCGGTAGTGACTTAGCACTGACAACTTAGTGATAGAGTGAGCGCGGTATTATATGACCCCTTTAGAGATGCGGGAGTCGACAATCAGACCTATGAGTATAGGGACAGATTTTTGGATGTCCCAGTTATATGCTTGGGTCTACAGGAAATCAATAAACGACAATGCTAGTGTTTAATGAATTGGGGAAAGTTATTTTGGGCTTTGTTGTGAAATGCTACACGCGTAAGCCCTAATAAATGTTGGTGGTGGGGAGATGTTATTGGATGCTAGGACATCGATTTAAATGGTGATTATTAACTGTGTGGAGAAAACACTTTGAGCTAAGAGCTATTGCGCTATAAGGTCAGTACAGTCGGGGAGCATGGAGAAAACTTTTACACCATGACTTAATAGGTGGGGAAACATCGAGAAGAATTACATTGCGATTTGTGGAGTAATAAAAAATAACCATATGATATAGTGTGATTTGCAGGATAACCTTGAGAGAAAGATATTACGTATGTGACGTTTATGATGTTGTGCAAATATGCGCGGGATATACGGTGTATGGTCACCCTGGTTAGTGTGATTCCAAAATCGTCTTAAATATAGAGATGTGTAAATAAACATGTTGAATGTGTTCCTGTAGGGAAGTCAGAAAGTAAGTGGAAAAGTGTAGTGAACTGAAATCCGTTTGAGAAAGGAAACAGCTTGACTATATGTATATCAAGGAGAACTACCTCCACCATAGGGAGTGGAAAGGCAGTGGAGGCACATGTAATAAGATATCCCTGGGCAAGGGAGAAGCCCATTTTTTTTAAATAGATAAGAGTGTCACTTAGTCATATGCCTAGAGTGGTTCTACGCATAGGTAAGGTGTAAATTCCTACCAAATAAAAAGTGCACAAGGATTAGAGTTTTGGAGTATACGTAAGTACAAGAGTTGTGGTACATCCTGGTAAAAGGGGAGTACGATGTCCCACGTGTGTGAAACTTTGAGCATGGGTATTTGTGTTTATGAGACATAGTGAAGATGCCTCTTAGTACACCATTTAAGGATAGAGAAGGTTTATCCGAGGGTATCAACCTAGGAATGGGAATTTATACACGGATTAATAAAATCCATAATTTGGGTTATAAAAAAATCGTGGAGAGGTCAGGGTTTTCATCGGGTTGTTGAATGGATTGACTAGAACTCTTGAGATGGTTTCTACTATCGGGTAGTATATCCAACTTCACAATTGAAGGGAAGGAGTGAAACAGAACAGGTTGCCATCCAATATTGTTGTGAAATTTTAATGAGACCTTTCAATCTCACCTATGGTAAGAAGTGTCAGGAGGCGGTGAGGACGGAGTACATGTCATGCTATACATATCACCATAAGTATATGGAAAGACGAGAAAGTGACTAGGTCGCAGGAGAAATCGAGATATGTGTATTCTAGATTTTTTGGGTAATTAGGAGTATTAATTACCATTTATAATGTTACGTGTGATACCTCGTATTGTTTTATTATTTACGTGAAACTTTTTGAGAGACTTTATGAGAAAAAATTGTTATCCACCCTTCGGTTGGTAAGAGGTGGGGAAGCTAACAAGCCTATAGAACTCGAAGTGGGTTGGTCCATCGACAAGAAGTGGGTAAATTATGGCTTTTTGTATAGTTCAAGGACGTAATGAGAGTTATGCCCCCGTGAGTTAAAGGTTTGAAGTCTGATGTGAATAGTGAGGAATTTTGCGGGTACTTACCCTGAAGAAAGTCACGCGTTTGACAATAAGGAAATTGGCACCCATGCAAGAAGGGGATTTCCTAACATAGAGATAGTGGAGCCGGTGGAGTATAGTCTCATCTTTTGAGGCACCATATGGTCAGGGGCCATCGAGTTAGAGATTTGTGACCAAGTATTGGTTTGGGTGTCTCTTATGAAAGGAGTGATGAGTTTCGACAAGAAGGGGATGTTAGCGTCGAGGTACGTAGGGTCCTTCCCTATTATTGAGAGGGTGGGACCGGTAGATTATCGACTGGGTTTTCCAGAGCATCTTCAATTGATACGTGACGTGTTCCACGTGGCATCGTTGAAGAAATACTGGAGGAATGATAGGGATTTTTGGGCACGTTCTACTCGAGGAGATTGACTTGCAGTCAGACACCTCATATGAAGAGAGACCTGTATTTATGTGAACGCAAGCTACAGTCTAAGGTAATACCACTAGTTAGAGTGTAGTGGAGAGGGGTCATCGCAGTATTGACGAGTCTATGTGGGAGCGGGGGGAGGATATGCGGGAGCAGTATCCAGAGTTATTCATCGCAGTTATGGCCTAATTTCGGGGATGAAATTCCTTTATAAGGGGAGAAGTATGTAACACCCCGTATTTCTGTGCATTTTATATTTGATTAATTCGAATAATTTTAAATTACTTGTGTGTCGTAATTTAATTGAATTAATTATGTTAGTATTTATTTAAATATTAATCAGGAGAGTAAATGGTGAATATTTACGAAATTTAAATTACTAAGTGAATAGTAATAATTTATTTATGTCATAACGTGTATTAGTGACATGACATTTATTTATCTCAACAGAAGTCAGGTATAGAGTAATATAGGTGTGAGATAAGGATTTTTATAATTTAATTCGGATGTCAATTCTGAGTGCACGGTTGAGTCCGAATGGGCCGAGATAGTCGGAAAAGTGTGCTCGGGGGTAGTAAATGGGTCACGGGGTATTTTTTAGCATAACCGGGCCCACACGGGGGTATTTGGACCATTTTAATTAGGCAAATGTGACTAAAAACGGAATTTGGAGATAAAAACCTAAGTTTAGGAGTTGTGGGCATCCATAACACAATTGGAAGAAATCTGAGAATGTAATGGAGAAAAAAGGGAGAACTCTTAGGAACCAAAAAGAAGAACAATGGAAGTGTTCTTCAACAAACCAAATCTTTACACCAAAGGAATTATCAGACACTACGAATCATAAGACAAGTAATTAAACTTGCTTTTAAATTAATTGCAATCTACAATTCATATCATAGTAGGTGTGTTAAACAAATGATTTTAGGTTGGGTTGACACAAATTAGGTTTTAAGTTTGTGGGATCATACGACGGAATTTTGGGGCTGAGAATGTTGTTAAATTCAAGTATGCTGTACTGAAATTTTAACTATTCAGAGGGACTTATGAATGGTAAAGAAATTGGGTAAAAACTATAATTAATTTCGTATCTTGGGTGATGATCGAATTAAATTCGGGGACTGAAAATGGTTGGGTTGGTATTGAGGAATAAGGGTTTACAGTAGAGAAAAATTTGGGTAGAAATCTTGAAGATTTGATAATGGTGGATGGATCTTAACGAAGAAGAAGAGAGAGAAAACCCAGCAGGTCGTTCGAGCGACTTGGGTTTCGTTCGGGTGGCGTCCTTGTGTCGTTCGAACGACACGTGTCTCATGCAAGCAACGTTGAGAAATCCGACCACTCTTGTTGTTGTTACGGTATGGGATGAGAATTTATTTAAAGGACATATTTCGTACAATAGGTTCTTATAATCAGACATTGAATTGATTTGGGACTTTGAGGGACAAATTGTGTAGTGTTGCCTTGAATATTTACTGTGAGAGAGAAACATTAAACTTAAGTTTAATTAATAAGTGTGTGTCAAACTTATTAAAGGGAATTTGGGCATTAAATTCTGAATATTAATATACGGGCCAAGTGTGTAAGTCCGGATATATTGGGTGAGTGACACCAATGCATTAATTTAATTATTGAGTGAAATAAACTAATTTGGAGTCGGAATATAGACTCAGGTAATATCAAAGTACGACCGAGTGAACGAGTCCGGGCATATTGGTTGAGTGACACCAAAGTAATAAATTAATTAATGAGTAAATTAATTAAATTAGAGTCGGATCATGGACTCGGGAATATTTTAGGCTAAGTGTACGGATTTTGTACATGGTAAAGCCGGGAATTAATTATTATATATATACGGTGTTGTGATAGTATATATATATACTGTGTGCTTATAAATATAAGTGATTAGATATTTATTTAATTTATATACTCTAGTGCTATCGGGGGAGGTTGTGCGATGTGGGTGAATCCCCTAGCTTGAGGAGTAGGACGAGTATATCGCTAGGTTATAGCGTCCAATTATAGAGATGGGGCATTGAGATGATGTCCTCATAATATGATCTCCCCCATTGCGTTTATTATTTACATTTCGATTCGGAGGACCATAATTGTCTCGGAACTCCAGGCGGCACTGAGTAGCCTAGGTTGATAGCACTTTAGAGATTACATCCAGTGAGGTATTACTCGGGATAATGGATTATATATATTAAACATATGTGTGATTGTTGTAATATAAGTTTACGTATGTAATCGGATGAATAATTATATACGGGTAATTTAATACATGGAGAAAATTATATTACTTATATAACTAGTGAATGTTATATGGCTTTAAAAGAAAAATGATTAATTAATTTAAGGTGATAAATATCTTATAAATGATGCATTAAATATTCTCAGGATTGAGTAGGGCTGTTGATAAGAGGTATATCAAGTATCTAGTTACGAGCTAGAGGACTAGGTGGGATATAAAGAAAGCGTTAGGTGTGCACATTAGTTGAGGGGTGAGTCTTTCCTCAAGGGAGTGCGACACTGGCTTAAATATGAAGAGTATTCATGCATTTTAAATTATTTCAATTTAATCACTTGCTAAATATTTTCAAAATGTTTTGGGTTCTAACCCTTGCTATAAAATATTTTCAAAACCTTTTAGGTGTTCAGTCATAGGGACGTCAATCTTGAGTTCATTATAGGGATTCGCAGCTGTAGCAGGTGTGGGTGTTGCAGGATTTGGATAGGCGCAGCTATTTTTCTATTCCAAGTGTAGGGATTCATATCAGTCTATCTCAAGCATGTCGTTCACAGTTGTATTTAGTTTCTTTTTAGATTGTACGAGATTTATTACTCTTTGTTAGTTTGGATTGGTTTTGGTTTTAGCCGGTGGTTTATTCGGCAAGACTTTTATTATTCTATGTAATGATTGTTTCTATCCGCATTGGATGTTTTATTTTAATTCTGTACTTATTTTGTCTTGGATTAATAAAGATAAAATTTGGCACCAGCTTTTTGAATACTAGGTGGTTAGTAAGTTTTAAAAAGTTTTCGACAGTGATGCTAAGAATGGACCAGATGAGATTCCTGTTTTAATTTGATATAGGACTGATCACCCGGTATTTTATTAGGCAGGGTGTCACAGGAAGATATATAAAATCTCGAATTTCAAGTTCGTTGCTAACAAGAGAGGATAGAAACCTGTTACACATTCATGTGTACTAAATTTCAAAGCCGGCATAACTATAGAAGAATTTAAGGACAACATACAAAATATTTCATTACACAAATTAGAATTCGTTGATTACATTACCCTCAAAGAGAGAGTCATTAACAAGAACAAGCTAACACGTAAACTTTTACACAAATACATATATTTTATAACATTATTAATCATTAGCAACACGTATATCATACAGAGTAAATAAATTCTTATATCCAGATGTATGTGGCGTTCTTATCGGACGAAGCGAACTTGAATATATGAATCTCAGCAAAAACAATGTGGAGAAATTTGACATACAAATTTATCATCCAAGTTAATAAATTATTAACTTAAATTCTCACGTATCTTTTTAATTCATATACATTTAAAACTTATACAATAATCATTTATTCCAACTTATATATATACTAAAGTAACACGAAACTGAAAATCACTTTGTGGGAAAAATCAGCAATTAAGCTTAACGAGGATCTCCAAGATATTCAACAATTTCTTATAATAATTTTCGTTACGTCGCTCAAGGTCAAACTATTCAAAGGTACACAAATACTTTTAATGTTAAAAAGTTTTGTTTTGCCCATTCCCGTCATCTTTTTATTTCAATGCTAGATATATATGTGTCATCCACAAATGCAACGAAGACGTACACTAATATCATAATCATAGAATATTTCATTAATATTCATCATAGTATATGCCTCGAATCATTCTCTAAGGGATCACAATTATTCCCAAATCTTAAGGTCTTATATACCTCAATTTAATCCCCTAGAGTCACCAAGCATGGGCCTACAACCCATATCCTCCTATTAAGATGTAAAAAGAGAAGTGATGCCCGAACATCACTTTAAACACCCCCTGAACTTAACCCCAAGTGAACCCATTCAACTCTAGGGTGACAACCAAACTCAACTAGGACTCTAAAAGCCAAGGTTTTCTTCATTCAAGAAGGTTCCTAAGTCCCTATGAAAAGAAAAGATTTAAAAGCAAAAGTAAAACTTGGGGGAGAAAATAGGGGACCGGTCGACCGGTTCCAAGACCGTGATCGACCGCGTCTCAAGTTTTTGCCTAAGAAGAAATGCAAAAAGCTCAATTCGGCAGGGCCGGTCGACCGGTAAGGGGACCGCGGTCGATCGCGCCCCAAAATATATGCCTTTGAAAGAAAGCAGTGTGCCCTCTTCCGAAGGTCCGGTCGACCGGTCAGAGGACCGCGGTCGACCGGTCATTACAGACCTAGAACAATCTCTCATATTTTCAAGCTAAGCCCAAAGCCAACATTCAACCAAACCAAACCAACTTCATTTATTGATACTAAATGATCATAAATGCTTCCAACCACATGGTTCTACACCAATCCGTAATCAAATCTCTTCCAAAGATTACCAAACCCATAAATCCAAACAAAACCATAACTACATTAAACCAAAACCATTACCTAACTACCAACACTAATTATTCACCTTAAACCATATAATATCAAGTAGAAAACTTGCCTTGGGGCTTCAATCTCAGATTTTGATGAAGAAGAATGCAAGATCAATCCTCAAATCTTCAATTTTTCTCTTTCTCCACAAGTTTTCTTCCTCTCACTCTCACTCTAGGGCTAGAAATGTTCTTAAAGGAAATAAGAGAAATGAAAGACTTAACAAGACTAACACGTGGCCTTAAGCAAAAGGCTCCAACTTTAAATGGTTAATATCGCAATAAAATGATTTCTAATACGCAATATGCCAAAACCAGTCAAAAGTACCCAAACCTCAAAATACAATATGGCACACATTTTGACCGTCTCGCACCTCCTGGAACTAACTACACCCTCCAAATTATCATTTGGAATTTTTATAACCTTTTTTAAGTTCCGTTTCCATTTTAAGCCAAATTGTCATTTTAATTCTCATGACACAATAAAACACCATATGAAAATATTCACTTACACACATGGTAATTATGCAACTTTCTAGTAAATATTAACTTATTTCATCAAATTAATACTTACTCCACATTTCGACATTTTATATATAATTACCCCACAAGGTAAATAAGTATAAAATAGGCTCTTAAAAGTGAGGGTTGTTACACTACATATATACTCCCCATACGTATTTTAACCTCATTACTACGTATAGTATAAATAATTAGATTACTATCTCTCTCGTAATCTCCAAGGTACATTCTCTCTATACCGAAATAATTAAAGTATTAATTCTCACATACTTTTCCCAAAATTCTTTCTTATTTGAATTTACTATATGGTAGTTTCTCTTACTCCAATAAACCAATAAACTCCAAACTAGGCTCTAAGCAAATTCCCAGAAATTCACCCTGTGGTTTGAACCAGAGTGACATGTGGTTTGAACCAGAATGCATGTCGTTCGAACAAGAAGACATATCGTTTGAAACAGAAGACATGTCGTTCGAACCACTTCGCGTGAGATCCCCATCTCGTTTGAACCACTTCGCGCGAGATTGCGTTGTTCGTCTTTTTCACCAAATTTCAGCGTTTTTCCACCATTTTTTAACCTAAAAACCTCTAAGATTCAATTCCAAACAACTCATCATCAATACCCATCAACCCCTAACAGGTTACAGATCATTTCTATCATCCTAGGATCCTTAATTCGTCATTAATCATCATAATTACATAAAACCCCCAAATTAATTCACATGAACCCTAGTTTCCAAAATTCCAATTAAAGAACCTAATCAACCCAGATTTGTTCATCAATATATAATAAAATTCCATGATTAATCATATACATACATGAATGGAATTCATCCACTAATTAAACCAATCCTTAATCATAATTTAAATCTCCAATTTTCACCCAATTAACATATAAATCATGATTAAATCCACCTATGCTAACATGAGCATGATTATTGCTAAAAGAATGCAAGTAATAAATGCTTGGCTCGAATATGACGGTCTGATCTGTTGGTGATGTTGGTATACACGCGTTCCTCTCTTCTCGATTTACGCGTTGGTGGTCACGGTTATGCAAGGTGAGGATGATTTGGCCCTTTTTTCTTGGAAATTGGTTCTCCCTCACACCCTCCATGGTTGTTCTAACATCCTGTCACTTCTTAACCCTAATGAACTTTCCTTAGCTGATATAATTAATACCAATTTTAGTCCATTAGTTTTGCCCAAAAATCCAAATTACAAAACTACCCCTTCGGGGTGCCGGTTAGGCCTCAAATCGCCCCGGGACCCAAACTAAACACCCGGGTATACTATTTTGACTATCTAGACCCTTCCGGACTCAAAGACTCACTCGAAATGACCATACAAATTACCAAAAATAAATTCTCTTTTTATCTCAATCAATTAGTCCCGACACGACTCACACGCGTGACAGACTTAAATTACCAAACTGCCGTATTTCTCACTTTCGACAATTTATCAAATATCATAATTCCATATTACATATCACACAGTAATATTTAATAGTTCACAACAATAAGTATTAACCCTTGGCACGCTAGTTAATAATTATTTAAATTCGGATTAATAACAAATTAATTTCTCACATTTTAATTTAATTAATCCAACAACAATAATTAATTGCATATTTATTCCCATAATAATAATTAATCACATAATTATTTAAATCGTCAAAAATACGGGGTATTACATACTTCCCCCTTACAATGGAATTTCGTCCCGAAATTAGGAAAAAGTATACCATGTATAGACAACACTGTAAAAATATTGCGCATCACATCCCGACACTCACAAGTAAGCTGCTCCGTACCACCCATATAGTACGCTATCGAATACTCTTAATAATGAACATTAGACATGTGTTTTATTTAAACTCTAGGTTACCCTGTCATATAGGCTCTTGCCCAAGCCTTTCTGCTTAAGTTTCACTACTTCAACATTATTTTAGATATTCACTATCTAACCTTCTACTATTTTCACGTTAGTAGATTTATCCTCTTTCATATACATACGACTTTGTCTCGAGTCGTGCTTACAAGTAAATTCGTTGTGCAATATATATTTCACCCACAATATATACGATAATATCGATTCTTCTCCGACATTTGTAATCATAATTGGTCCTTCACCTTTAACTATCAAGTAGGACAACAACAAAGTTTACCATGCCATACTTCTACTGGCACTATGCCCGAACATGAACTTATAGGATTTATTTGGACACAAACTCCACTAGTGGAAGGTAACTTTCCCGCCCTCCTCTAAGATCTCAGGGTTCACATAAAATTTTCTCTCCCGCATCCAGTTAGACTGCTTGTCCTTACCCATCCCTCTATGGGTATTAGGCTGTACTCAATCGCATCTTAGTACCTATAATCTCACCATCTCAGCTACATGAGAAGATCCTTGGGGATACTCTTCCATTCTCTAGTGGAAGGAGCCCCAACTGGTTTCAAATTGTCCACCATTTTTCAATCCGTCAGGTGACCCACTGTAAGACTATCCTTGCAATATTAACCTACTTCGTAACCTATCACAACCGTTGTTTGTATTCTGATACATTTTATACTCTCTTGATTAAATTTCAATTCATCTTGGAACGTAAGTTTCTGACAAATCTCACGGAGTAATCTTCGGATTACCCGATTACATGTTATCGAATTCTCAAGATAATCATAATCCACCATTTGATTCAATCCCCTAGGGCGCCCATACACCCTAAGCCTCGTGCATCGTTATACAACAACATAAAATTTTCTTACCTCAATTCTTACACACTCGGTATGCTGATGTGGTTGGGGTGCATTCAACCCCCCCACTAGTCAAAACTTAATCAATCCTTAAATGGCATCATTCATCTATTTCGAGAAATACTAAGGCCAGGCTACCCTATTGGCCTTAAGTTATAAAAAAATTATCAACTCTCAAATATATTCTCCTATAGGTACAATAACCAACATACCAAACTTATGTACTATCGACCAAAATTCCCTCCAACTCCCGACGTTCGCTTGTTTCATGTATGGGATGTCTCGCAAAGCAAAATCCAAATAAGGAACCCCCCCCCCCCCGATACACTACTATCTAACCTAGTCGGTTGTTGAGGTCCGTAAGGCCTTCAGTACCTACTATGTACTTTCCCACAATCCACGTATTGTGACACAAAAGTTTACTCTTCCACTCTCATGTCCTTAAAAGGTAACATGAAGCATGGCACCCTCACTATCCCAAGTACTTGGCGCTATAAATATATAACGAGCTATATTTCACCGCTCGATAAGAACACAATGTATTCTAAGTCTTAACAGACAAATAAATCCCTATGCTCGGGAATCATAGATAATTAGACACTATACTCGCTGAGGTCTATAATACCATAAACGTTTCATATATACTCATATCTGGGCCCAACCCTATTTCAGGTGGCGCCGCACAAAACTAAGATCACTCCTCCCGGAGTATCTGGCACGACAGTCATATCACTACATGTTTACTATCGTTTAACCATACGGTAAATAAGTCACTACACATTACCATAATAAACTCTACTAAAGTTGACTCACTGCAGTAGGAAATTATAATAACAAAACACATTCTTAGGGCCCGCCCAGTTCACTCACGAGCAATCATCAAAATGCCCTGCTAACAACGAGAAATACGTTTGTAACAAGACTGTTAAAACTAATGTTCCCACTAAACTCGACCCTCACGCTAAGTTTAGGGTTTCCAATTTACATAAAAGTTGTGGCACACCCATGTCACTAGAATCTATCCTTTACTCACAAGGAAGAAGAAAAACTTCACCAGTCTCGCCAAATCACAGGGTCTCAGCAAGTGGCTGCCATCACGACCCATGAACATCTGCAATCTTCATACATCCTAGGATTTCATCCTATAGTTTTACCCTCTCACCATGGACAATTTATTCCATCATCTGGATTTCGCGCCCATTATTGAAACGTTGGCCCAAACTCTCTAGGCCTCAATTATAGCTTTATAAAACTCTCGTTTACATCTCGGGTCCCGTTGACCCCGACATACTGTATGCTATTATTAACGAGGACTCTGCTGGTCCAGCCTGAACCCATCACTCTCGGGTTGTAAATTTCGTGGGCCTAATTCTCTTGACCCCAAATTCTTTCGCTGGAAGTCTCGCTCCTCCAGTCGTTATGCTTAACTGGCACGGTTTACCATTTCTAATCTCTTTGGTCTTACTTCTCAATTGTGGACACATTCAACACTTGTAGTTATACTTCCTTCACATAAGGTAAACTTCACGAACTATTTCCCCATCACGGGTCCTACTGACCATTTTGGGAATGTCCTTCTCTCGGGCCGACAGTCTCAACTCACTATTATTCTTCCATTGTCCCTTTGGCTACGCTAGCTATTCGGAACTATGGTTGGACTCTACAGCCTGATTGACTTCATCGTCCTCTTGAAGTTAATCACTTAAATCATCTAACCGAGTTCCCTATCGGGTATACTCCCATGTGGTGTTTCAATAACACCATTAAATTCAGTTTTTTCTCTTCAGCAGGTTCGTTAACCCTCTTTACTCCTTTCTCTTGAAGGACTGCCATCACTAGCAACCATATACTTTGATGACATCAACATTAGTCATCCTTACTGGATTTCTCATCCATACTGGTATTCTACTCACGAGTCCTTTATCAACTATAAACCATTTGGATAATTTATACCCCTCTGCCAGGTACGAAGTTCATTATGCAATTCAACCTTTCTCTCACGATCGGTTTCTACCTTACACATTTTGCTAAACATCAAAATTTCACTCACATTTTGTTACCACGCCGAATGGAAGACTTCACAGTCAAATCGTACCCAAATTTCTCTCTAAATTTCAAACACACTCTTTCATATATGGTGATTGCCCCTAATCACTACAAGATGCTCCTAAGAGCTATAGCTTTTAACTCCAAATTTAATTATGAGTGCCGTCATGCCCCACTCTACATAATTTCCTTCGAATTTTCTACCTCCGCTAGTCTGTTACACTTTCTCATTTTCTTTTCTGCATCTTCATCGATGGGTTTTTGAAAGAGTCCCTCTGATTTCCCCTTTATCGACTATGTTAGGTGGTCTTGAAATCACTCCACCGTCATCTATGACTGTGTCCTGGGAACCCAAAGTTCTCGAGTGACCATTTTTACTATCTCTTACTTAAGTAATTCTCATTGTGATTTTTGTCCCAATCACTCTTACCCAATTGCTCTATGTCTTCCGTTGAGCTTCTCCTCCCGCAGTTCTTCTTACGGTCCTCGCTGGTCATTCTAAAATGTTTGGTGTTCGAATCACACTGAATTTCATATAATGAGTCACCTCCATTATGATTCGTAGCAGGAGAACGTAAGTCGCATACGTAAGGGAACACAACAATCCTATCATAAGGCTCTACATCAAAAAACGATACGCTGAAACATAATAAGCCGCACAGATCCTAAGGACACTAGAACTTGATGCTCTGATACCACCTGTGACACCCCGCCCAATTAAATATAGGGTGATCAGTCCTCTACCAATTTAAAACAGGATATTCAATTGGTTCATTCTCAGCATCACTGTCGAAAAACTTTTTAACATATTAATCACCTATTATAAAATTAAGCTAGGTGTCAAAACATTTCCAATTTAGTAAAACCAAGTAAATCCATTTCTACTAAATTTTAAAATATAAACCATTCACCACACATAGGAATGAAAATAAATACTGAACATGAATCAAATACTGAAATAAATAAGACTGAGTAAAACTCTCAGTTCAAAACTCCAAACCATCAACTAAACTGAATACAATATCTCTGATGAAAGAACTAGAAGTGGGCGACATATGCCCTAAACAAGAAGTTTAGATGAAACTGAATGGAAAGGATAGATGCGTCTACTGCAAGGACCTACAGCTTCCACAACAGCTGCAGCACGTCAAGCAATAAAAATCTCTAAATTCGATACTCCTGTGGCCGAGCACCTAATATAATACATATATATAGCAAAAGAGAGAAGAGATATAAGAAACGGGTCAGAGCCCGATGTGTAAAAATGATTTAGCAAGTATTTAAAATTGGTTCTTAAAACAAGTCTTATACTCATGTTAGTTATCGAACTCTCACATGAGTTTCTCACCTCTCGTCTATTGTGCACGCCTAACGTACATCTAACCTCCCCATAGTTATACCTCCAAGTCTAACTAGTCAGAAACCATACTAATACTAACTATGCTCACTAGTAGTATTCCCGTATCGCCCATACAATACGTTATTCCGATAGTGTATATCACATACTAAATTTTATTATTAACCGATTAAATGGTTAATCTTTTATTCACTAAGATTATTTTACTTCTCATTTTCATTTTATCTACTAGTCTCACAAAGTAGAAAATTACCCAAGTACACTCATACATATATATAGTCTCATCATCCCTATATATAAATACTAATCCTTCACCCTTAGGTTAAGACCACTTGGTGGAATGTAACAATTATTATTATTACCAAGTCTACTAATTTCACACAGTCGCAATATTCACAAGTCCATATATATATATATATATATATATATATATATATATATATATATATATATATATATATATATATATATATATATATAGTCACATCATTCCTATACATATATATATATATATTAGTCCTGCACCCCCGGCTAAGGGCCATTAGTGCACATATTCTGGAAATCATGCATCCCCAGGTTAGCACCCATTAATGCACCTATCAATAATAATTCAGCACCCCCGGGTTATCACCCATTAGTGAGCCTAACAATATAATATTGCATCCCCGAGTTAGCACCCATTAATGCACCTATCAATATTAATCCAGCACCCCCGGGTTATCACTCATTAGTACACTTAATAATAGAGTTTCTGCACCCCCGAGTTATCACTCATGAGTGCTCTTAACTATAATATCATATAATAGGCATACACACATCCTATTATAATTTATAGGTATTTCTCCAACCTGCATACATACTCCCCATACGTATTTAAACCTCATTACTACGTATAGTATAAATAATTAGATTACTATCTCTCTCGTAATCTCCAAGGTACATTCTCTCTACACCGAAATAATTAAAGTATTAATTCTCACATACTTTTCCCAAAATTCTTTCTTATTTGAATTTACTATATGGTAGTTTCTCTCCCTCCAATAAACCAATAAACTCCAAACTAGGCTCTAAGAAAATTTCCAGAAATTCACCCTGTGGTTTGAACCAGAGTGACATGTGGTTTGAACCAGAATGGATGTCGTTCAAACCAGAAGACATGTCGTTCGAACCACTTCGCGTGAGATCCCCATCTCGTTTGAACCACTTCGCGCGAGATTGCGCTGTTCGTCTTCTTCACTAAATTTTAGCGGTTTTCCACCATTTTTGAACCTAAAAACCTCTAAGATTTAATTACCAACAACTCATCATCAATACCCATCAACCCCTAACAGGTTACAAATCATTTCTATCATCCTAGGATCCTTAATTCGTCATTAATCATCATAATTACAAAAAAACCCCAAATTAATTCACATGAACCCTAGTTTCCAAAATTCCAATTAAAGAACCTAATCAACCCAGATTCGTTCGTCAATATATAATCAAATTCCGTGATTAATCAGCTACATACATGAAGGGAATTCAGCCACTAATTAAACCAATCCTTAATCATAATTTAAATCTCCAATTTTCACCCAATTAACATATAAATCATGATTAAATCCACATATACTAACATGCGCATGATTATTGATAAAAGAATGCAAGTAATAAGAACTTGCCTAGAATATGACGGTCTGATCCGTGGGTGATGTTGGTATGCACGCGTTCCTCTCTTCTCGATCTACGCATTGGTGGTCACGGTTATGCAAGGTGAGGATGATTTGGCCCTTTTTCTTGGAAATTGGTTCTCCCTCATACCCTCCATGGCCGTTCTAACTTCCTGTCACTTCTTAACCCAAATGGACTTTCCTTAGCTGATATAATTAATCCCTATTTTCTTCCATTAGTTTAGCCCAAAAATCCAAATTACAAAACTACCCCTATGGGGTGCCGATTAGGCCTCAAATCGTCCCGGGACCCAAAGTAAACGCCCGGGTATACTATTTTGACTATCTCGAGCCTTCTGGAATCAACGGCGCACTCGAAATGACCATACGAGTTATCAAAAATAAATTCTCTTTTTATCTCAATCAATTAGTCCCGACACGACTCACACGCGTGACAGACTTAAATTACCAAACTGTCGTATTTCTCACTTCCGACAATTTATCAAATATCATAATTCCATATTACATATCACACAGTAATATTTAATACTTCACAACAATAAGTATTAACCCTTGGCACGCTAGTTAATAATTATTTAAATCCGGATTAATAACAAATTAATTTCTCACATTTTAATTTAATTAATCAAACAACAATAATTAATTGCATATTTATTCCCATAATAATAATTAATCACATAATTATTTAAATCGTCAAAAATACGGGGTATTACAGCGGGTAAGTGGGTTAACTGGGTTTCGGGTCAAGGGTTTTGGAGGTGGGTCGCCAAGCTGGTCGAAGGTGGGTAGGAGCTAGGGCTGTGTTTCGGCCGGATCGGATCGAAAAATGACCTTTCGAAAAGAATTCCAATTTTTTCGAAAATAAAAAATTTGTTCCAATTTCCTATCCATTTTTTTTTGGAAAATCAAAAAAGTTTCGGAATTCGGAAAAATCGGAAAAAATTGAAAATTCAAAAAATATACTAAAAATTCAGAAATTTTGGAAATTCCAAAATTTCAAAAAAATTAATATAGGATTTTCGATTACTCGAAATTCTCAGAACTGACATGTGAGCCACACCCCTCTGAAAATGGTAGAACCCATTACACATCTCTCATATGAACCTAAATCAGAATAGAAAACCTTTCTCATATGAACCTACACATACATAGTAAAAAATAATTTCTTTTAAAAAAACATAAACCCATCCAAAAATTGCAAAACCCACTACACAATTTTTTAGATAAATCTACACAGAGAAAGAAAATTTTACACAAATAAACCCACTTACAAAATGATATGTATAAACTAAAATCTTAAAAGAGTTATGTATAAACTAAAACCTTACAAAATGATGAAATAAACTAAAACCGATCGAGAGTTATGCATTATAGGTCGAGAGTTATGTATAAACTAAAACCTTATAAAATGATGAAATAAACTAAAACCGATCAAGAGTTATGCATTACAGATCGAGAGTTAAACAGATGAGTTGACTACAGATCTGTATATGATGAAATAAACAGATGAAAGGCGAGTAGACGGACGAGAAGAGTTACTTACCTTTGAATGATGATCTGAGAAGAGTATAAACCAGAGAGAGAGAGGCGAGTAGACGGACAAGAGTTGAAAGAGAGAGAGGTGAGTAGAAGACGGTATGTGCGCCGCATAGAGAGAGAGAGAGGAGAGATATGTTAACTGACCCAAAATAAAACTAACAGTATATATATATATATATATATATATATATATATGGGGTAAGGAAGGTAAAAAATAAGAGAAATATAAATGTACACATTCTTATTATTAAACAAGGGAAATCTAAGGGAAATATAAATGTACACATTTTTACAACTCGGGCTCTGACCCGTTTATATTTTATCTCCTGCCATCTATATATATATATATATAGATGGCAGGAGAGAAAATATAAACGGGTCAGAGCCCGAGTTGTAAAAATGTTTAGCAAGTGTGTTAACCGTGCATAATAAATATAAATGCACTTATTTCATAATTAAAGTGGAGTCTCACTCTCGTAAAACCCCAACTCACCTCTCATCTAACAGCGTGCACCTATTCGCGTCCTGAAAACTTAATTAAGTTACCCCACCCATAAGGACAACCTAACTTACAATAGGCACGGCCTATACCTGCAAGACCTGCCATTCTAACATAACCCAAGAATCCAACCCATTCCAATTACACTTAATTATATTCCACACATATATGCCATACTAGGCTTAATTGATTCCAATTATTAACTTAAACATGTACAAATCGTAATACATTACATATTAACATTAAGTTTTATTATTACAGTTTATTTTCAAATTATCATACACCATTTAATAAGGACAAAACTTCTTTCTACTCTCAACATGGCACTGCATTTCGTGCGTGGGGCGTCTCGCAAAGCGAAATCCAAACAAGGAACCCCCCCCCCCCCGATACACTACTCATTGACCATATCGATCCTAGATATCCATTATGTCATCCACACCATCATACAACTAATATATAAGTATAAAAGACAAAACTTCTCACTATTCTCAACATTGCACTTCGTTTCGTGCGTGGGGCGTCTCGCAAAGCGAAATCCAAACAAGGAACCCCCCCGATACACTACTCCATGACAATGTCGATCGTAGGGATCCATTATATCATCTACACAATTTCTATTTCTGTAACTACTAAAATTATATTACTCTCTAAGAGTGACCTCAATACCTCCAATAAATATCCTTGGGATGATGTAACCGAAATATTCCTTAAATGCGATACATCAACCCCCAATAATCTAGTACACCATAATCACCCAAGATGTACTCCATAGAAATTTCATATCCTTTCACCTATAGGATACATATATATATATATATACATATATATATACATATATATATATATATATATATATATATATATATATATATATATATATATATATATATATATATATATATATATATATATATATATATATAGGTATTTATTATAACCATATATATATATATAATCATTCATTCCCATAGCCAAATGTACATACTACATATAATGTATAGTGGCCATCCACATAATATAACCGACTATATATATCGCCAATATACTGCACCATGCTATCATCTTCCAGTGCCCAACTCACGTAGCATACTGGGGCCACCTGTAGGACTAAACGACACCTACCTCGTGATCAACACACACACACGCGTCTGGGAAGCGGTCATAGTTCCTAGCTGGTCAATGAGACGAAACATACCCACCACGTCTCACCCTAAAAAAAATGTAAATCACATAATAACACAATGGACGACTATGACCTGGGGAATATCCACACTCTGCTCCTCGAGCCAGGGTGCTCACCCTCATCGCGTAACTTTCCAATGATAGAATATGCGGGGTATGTTTAACCATACAAGTATATATATCATTCACATGCACAATATATATACATCCATATAATTACATCACATAACTAAACCTTCATATACGGTTTAGCTATTCACGTCATGAGTATACACATATGTTCATATCTATACAAATATATATACATACATATATACATGTTATCTCTCATTGTATGTATAAAGCTTACAAACTCTACTATTAGCATCCAAAATCCTCAATATACTAGCTATCACTCCTATCAAAATAGCTTAAGTCGTTATATGAATACGATCTCTCACTTGAAGCATATTTATCCATTTCCCTTATGATATAAATAATCTTCCAACATAGATATATCTTCAACATGAAGGTCATCACCCAAAGTTTAGTGTAGGTAACACTCACTACAAATCACATCTATATTCGAAAGTACATCAATATCTCCAGTACAAATTTCGACTATTGGTATGCACCTAACTAATAGTCTATAAATCTCAAGCTTAAACTTAAATTAATTTTATGATCCCATCTATCATTGGAATCCCCTTTTATTAATCACACTCTATTCTAGTTGATAGTATGATCCCATCTCTCTCAATTCTAACTACGGTTCAATTATCCCTATGAACCCTTAACATTTACGATATATTCTCTAAATTCATCATCACTAAGGATACGCGATCACTCTCTCTCCCTCTTCAGTCCCCAATCTAAATCTCAATAAAATCCTATTACCATAAGGATTCGGCACTAACCTCGGCCTACGATTTCGAGCCATGCCCTCCCCACTCTCTCTCAAAGAGTTCTAAATCGCAAGTCATATGTAATCTCTCTTATAACCTCTAAATAGAACTACCGTTCATAAAGGAATTTCCATGCTACTCCAATACAGTAATCTACAATACATATGGATACAAGTCCCCAAAATGACTCGATACGTACCCACGATCTCATCGTGTAAGAAACTCCAAATAAATCTCCAAAACATATTTCTTACATCATATAAGCATGTCCCAAATCAATAAACTCAACCAAAAGGGGTTAGAAATTATTCTAGAAAAATTCCACAAAACAGCCATGTTTCCGAATCGATTCGGCCCCAACAGCGAATTGATTCGTCCCATCCGAATCGATTCGGTCCAAAGGGACCTGAGAGTCTGCTACATACTGAATCGATTCGCTAGGGATGAATTAATTCGGCCCTAAAGACCTGAGGCTTCTGCAACTTAGCGAATCAATTCGCTAGGGGCGAATCGATTCGGCTTGTGCAGCAAGCCACGAAATGGGGTTAATTTCTCAAAACCCAATCTTCCCAAAACCTAATTAATACACTTCCAACTATGAATCTTCATCCCCAAACATGTTCCCAACATCAAATTTCATCCTATATCTAGTTTCATTAAGTTATACACCTTTAAAACCAAGTATAAACATCAATTTTAAGACTTAAATACCCAAAATTTAGGTTTTGATATAAATACCCAAAATCCAATTTTCTTATCCACAAATTATGAAATGAAATACAAAAATGAATTATTTAGCAAGATTAAACACTTGCCTCAGATTTGTAGAGGTTGAATCGTCCCCGTGATCGCGATTGGGCTGAAATCTCCAAGCTTTCCCTTCTCTCTCTCTTCTTTTCTTCTTATTTCTTTCTTCCTTTCCCTTTTCTTTCTATTTCTCTCTTCTCACAAATGAGAAGGGCTGAAATCGTAAGCCCTTAAATCCCTTAAAATAATAAACCCAGTTTTAAATGATAATACACACATTAAATGACCCGTTTACTCCAATTCGAGTCAAACTAACTTAAAAATATTTCGGAATTGAAATAAAACCCAACAACAATCATTTTGACTATCGCGAACCATCTGGAACCAATGGCGCACTCAAAATCCTCATCCGACAAACTTTAAAACGTCCTCAATTTTTGGACTTCAATTTCCAAATTTAAAATTCTCCAATTTGAATAAATTTTATTCTCCTAAAAATTTAATTTTCTAGGTCCCAAAATCGTGGGGTGTTACACTCTCCCCCTTACAAGAATTTCTCCATCGAAATTTAAGATATGCCTAGGACTTCGAATCTCATCTAGTCCTTACATCTACCCTCAAGATCACTATACTCATATCTCCCCGTTCTCACATCGAACCGTATGGATTTTAGAATCAAACTAGCTACCCAGGGAGCCCATATACCCCGTACTCGAGCTCCACTCGTACCATAATAACTCGGCACCACTGGCCTCAAATCGTAATATAACTCTCAACAAATTAATCTATAACAACATATTAAGTATATAAAAGTGCAACATTCCTAATAGTTGAACTCTTCTCAATTCCTGACACTAGCTACCTTCATGCGGGAGAGGTCTCGCAAGCGAAATTCAAACAAGGAACCCTCCCAATACACTAATGTGTAGCTATGTCGGGGATTGACATTAGTTGAACCAGGGTTAAGATTTTACAAAAGACTTTCCGAGTTTTAGATATCCCCCGAAGGCATATGTAATAATATAATATAAAACAATTTCCATGTCTTTCGACACGCCAAACAAACACCTTATGCTCTAGACACAAGGCTTCAACAAAAACAATACTCTAGCCAATACCTAGTTTCCAAAACTAGCACAACTATGAGTTAGATTCTCCGCTCAAAGTAACTCTACTAAACTCTGAACCTCTCAGTTATACCAATCCTTTGTATCACATCAACACATTTCCACAAGATAAGTTCTTTCCTCATTGGAACACTAAAATTTCCTGCCCTATCCTGAGTAGAAAATAATTACCTTAATAATTCACACTCCCGACAATCAATAGAGAAACTCTCTACAAGCTCATCACAAGACGGTTTTACATCCCAAAAGATGTCACACAAAGACCACACTTGCTCACTCCCTCTTCCCAGAAGGCAATACTCCCGATATTGGGACAACTCCACACACCTCACATCGGTAAAAATCACCGACACCAGGTTTCCTAACAAATGTTAAAGAATTTCTCAACCTAAACCTCCCTAGGGCTTCCCATTCTCTCTTCATCATCACTTACCTTATCGATCACGAAATTCTCCTTCTTATCTCTGCCTGAATCACGGAAAGAAATACTTCAAATCAAAACGTACCCAAAATCTTTTATGGGTATTACATCTCTCATCTTGCCTCTTCCTAACCGACTTATTCTCGGCGACGTCTGAGACGAAAGCAACTGTTTCAGAACGTCATTCGAGCGAGTGCATCTCGCGAAAGAAGATAAACGTAATGGACACGACAATCCTACTAGTAGGGTTTTATGTCAATAACGTCAACGGAAGAATGCAGAAAACCCGTACAGATCCTAAGGACTCTAGAACCTGATGCTCTGATACCATATGTGACAACCCGCTCAAAATAATAACGGGTGGCAAGCCCTATACTACATTAAATCAGGTATCTCAGATGGCTCAGTCTCAACATCAAATGACAATACTAAATAATATAAGGCTAACCACCCGAAATTATTAAAAGCGGATGCCAAAAATCAAATAAAACATACAATGGAGATCAAACTAACTATGTACAGCTACTAACAAAGGTACAATGCACAAGTATGATTATAGAAGAAAGTGCTAGTATAACGTAAAATGCATATATACAAATGAATATACCCGAATAAGTTGTCGGGTCACAGACAGTACAACATTCATGGGAAGAAAATATAAACAATTATAAATAACTCTAAAGTATAATCCCGATGTACAAACTGAATCCTATCTAGATTCACAAATTAATAGAAAGCGACTACAATCTAAGTCCCACAACAGTCCGCACCTGTTACGTCTCCCACAACTCTAGATATAAGAGCATCCGACATCCCTGCGGTAGGACACCTGTAGTAATATATATATATATATATATATATATATATATATATATATATAGATGGCAGGAGAGAAAATATAAACGGTTCAGAGCCCGAGTTGTAAAAATGTTTAGCAAGTGTGATAAACGTGCATAATAACTATAAATGCACTTATTTCATAATTAAAGTGGAGTCTCACTCTCGTGAAACCCCAACTCACCTCTCATCTAATAGGGTGCACCTATTCACTTCCTGGAAACTTAATTAAGGTACCCCACCCATAAGGACAACCTAACTTACAATAGGCACGACCTATACCCACAAGACATGCCATTCTAACATAACCCAAGAATCCAACCCATTCCAATTACACTTAATTATATTCCACACATATATGTCATACTAGGCTTAATTGATTCCAATTATTAACTTAAACATTTACGAATCGTAATACATTACATATTAACATTAAGCTTTATTATTAGAGTTTATTTTCAAATTATCATACACCATTTAATAAGGACAAAACTTCTCTCTACTCTCAACATGGCACTGCGTTTCGTGCGTGGGGCGTCTCGCAAAGCGAAATCCAAACAAGGACCCACCCGATACACTACTCCTTGACCATATCGATCCAAGAGATCCATTATGTCATCCACACCATCATACTACTAATATATAAGTATAAAAGACAAAACTTCTCACTATTCTCAACATTGCACTTCGTTTCATTCGTGGGGCGTCTCGTAAAGCGAAATCCAAATAAGGAACCCCCTGATACACTACTCCATGACAATGTCGATCGTAGGTATCCATTATGTCATCTACACAATTTTGATTTCTGCAACTACTAAAATTAGATTACTCTCTAAGAGTGACCTCAATACCTCTAATAAATATCCTTGGGATGATGTAACCGAAATATTCCTTAAATGCGATACATCAACCCCCAACAATCTAGTACACCATAATCACCCAAGATGTACTCCATAGAAATTTCATATCCTTTCACCTATAGGATATATAAATATATATATATATATATATATATATATATATATATATATAAGTATTTATTCTAACCATATATATATATAATCATTCATTCCCATAGCCAAATGTACATACTACATATAATGTACAGTGGCCATCCACATAATATAACCGGCTATATATATCGCCAATATACTACACCATGCTATCATCTTCTAGTGCCCAACTCATGTAGCATCCTGGGCCACCTATAGGACTAAACGACACCTACCCCGTGATTAACACACACACACGCATCTGGGAAGCGGTCATAGTTCCTAATCGGTCAATGAGACGAAACATACCTACCACGTCTCACCCCAAAAAAAATGTAAATCACATAATAACACAATGGACGACTATGACCTAGGGAATATCTACACTCTGCTCCTCGAGCCAGGGTGCTCACCCTCATCGCGTAACTTCCCAATGATAGTATGTGCGGGGTATGCTTAACCATATAAGTATATATATCATTCACATGCATAATATATATACATCCATATAATTTCATCACATAACTAAACCTTCATATACGGTTTAGCTATTCACGCCATGAGTATACACATATGTTCATATCTATACAAATATATATACATACATATATACATGATATCTCTCATTGTATGTACGAAGCTTGCAAACTCGACTATTAGCATCCAAAATCCTCAATATACTAGCTATCACTCCAAATAGCTTAAGTCGTTATATGAATACGATCTCTCCCTTGAAGCATATTCATCCATTTGCCTTATGATATAAATAATCTTCCAACATAGATATATCTTCAACATGAAGGTCATCACCCAAAGTTTAGTGTAGGTAACACTCACTACACATCACATCAATATTCGAAAGTACATTAATATCTCCAGTACAAATTTCGACTGTTGGTATGCACCTAACTAATAGTCTATAAACCTCAAGCTTAAACTTAAATTCATTTTATGATCCCATCTATCATTGGAATCCCCTTTTATTAATCACACTCTATTCTAGTTGATAGTATGATCCCATCGCTCTCAATTCTAACTACGGTTCAATTATCCCTAAGAACCCTTAACATTTACGATATATTCCCTAAATTCATCATCACTAAGGATACGCGATCACTCTCTCTCCCTCGTCGGTCCCCAATCTAAATCTCAATAAAATCCTATTACCATAAGGATTCGGCACTAACCTCGGCCTACGATTTTGAGCCATGCCCTCACCACTCTCTCTCAAAGAGTTCTAAACCACACGTCGTATGTAAGCTCACTTATGACCTTTAAATATAACTACCATTCATAAAGGAATTTCCATACTACTCCAATACAATAATCTACAATACATATGTATATAAGTCCCCAAAATGACTCGATACGTACCCGCGATCTCATCGTGCAAGAAACTCCAAATAAATCTCCAAAACATATTTCTTACATCAGATAAGCATGTCCCAAATCAATAAACCCAACCAAAAAGGGTTAGAAATCATTCTAGAAAAATTCCACAAAACAACACTGTTTCCGAATCGATTCGGCCCCTCCGAATCGATTTGGCCCCAACAACGAATCGATTCGGCCCATCTGAATCGATTCGGTCCAAAGGGACCTGAGAGTCTGCTACATACCGAATTGATTTGCTAGGGGTGAATCGATTCGGCCTTAAAGACCTGAGGCTTCTGCAACCTAGTGAATCAATTCGGTAGGGGCGAATCGATTCGGCTTGTGCAGCAAGCCACGAAATGGGGTTAATTTCTCAAAACCCAATCTTCCTAAAATCTAATTTATACACTTCCAACTATGAATCTTCATCCCCAAACATGTTCCCAACATCAAATTTCATCCTATATCTAGTTTCATCAAGTTATGCACCCTTAAACCCAAGTAAAAACATCAATTTCAAGACTTAAATACCCAAAATTTAGATTTTAATATAAATACCCAAAATACGATTTTCTTATCCACAAATTATGAAATGAAATACACAAATGAATTATTTAGCAAGATTAAACACTTGCCTCAGATTTGTAGAGGTTGAATCGTCCCCGTGATCGCGGTTGGGCCGGAATCTCCAAGCTTTCCCTTCTCTCTCTCTTCATTTCTTCTTCTTTATTTCTTCCTTCCCTTTTCTTTCTATTTCTCTCTTCTCACAAATGAGAAGGGATGAAATCGTAAGCCCTTAAATACCTTAAAATAATAAACCCAGTTTTAAATGATAATACACACATTAAATGACCCGTTTACTCCAATTCGAGTCAAACTAACTTAAAAATATTCCGGAATCGAAATAAAACCCAACGAAAGTCATTTTGACTATCTCGAACCATCCAGAACCAATGGCGCACTCAAAATCCTCATCCGACAAACTTTAAAACGTCCTCAATTTTTGGACTTCAATTTCCAAATTTAAAATTCTCCAATTTAAATAAATTTTATTCTCCCAAAAATTTAATTTTCTCGATCCCAAAATCGTGGGGTGTTACAAAAATAAACTAGTGTATTGCTAAATTTGTTATTTTTTATGGTAGCAAAGTCTAAATATCCACTTTTATTGTATCCACGGCATATACAAATACCTCATAAATACACTTTTAGCCTACCCATAAGGGTTGCTCTTATAAAGATATGTTTTGACTCTTATAAATTTTAGTCTCTAACAATAGTTAATCTTAGAATAACATTATAAATTTACAACTATATATATATATATATATATATATATATATATATATATATACACACACTAGGATATGCCCGTGCCTGAAGGCATGCTGATAATTTTGAAAAGCATAAAGTCGTGCCTTAGTGCAATGGAAAATGCCCTCGCCAAATCTACGATTGGTCTGGGGTTCGATACACCGGAGCGACCTCTTCATATATGGTGGTAAGCAAGCCAACATCCTCCTATTCAAGAACATGAAAAAGAAAGGTACATAATTTGCCCAAAATAAACAAATGCATATTGCAAGAACAAAAGTAGAGACTAAATGCAATATGTGAGACTTCCCCAAGACATTGTTATCTCTTAAAGCCGAACATGAAATTTAATGGACAAATGGACATATATGTTTTTATGGTCCAAGAAACTTAATGGACAAATGGAAAAATACTTATTTTCGAGATGAAGTGTTGACATAAGTATCAGTTCAAAATAATCCTTCATTCACAATTCATTCACCCTTATTTAACAAATAATAAATAGTCCAACAACTTATACACAAAGTTGAATCAACTAAAACATGACGCAATGATAATAGGTAAAAAAAATTGACGAAAAAACCTTGGACGAACCAAATTCAACAATTAAAATATGAAACTTCTGACGTTAAAGGCACGAAGATAATAAAGCGTTTATGGTACTACCCGATACTAAGTACCGATAAGTGTAGCCTTACTGATTTTTATTTTGAAATCGAATGCAACTAAATCATCCACGTGAAACTAAATAACAAAGATCCCATACTTCAATAATCTCCAGCAAGAAGAGTATTAATTAAACCACATTTTTTTGAAGTGCACATAAAAAAACAAATAGCGAGTACACTATTACTATATGTACAGTTGCGAGAGTAGGGGTTAACAAAAATTGACATGTGTCCTACACACCACATACAATGCACATGTTCAGTTTCAGTTCAGTCCCTATAGGATGTATCTGTATATTTAAAAAAACCATCATCTCTACTTCGTCGGCAGAACCACCAGAATGCCTCGCCGTGGAATCCGACTTTGAAGTGATCCTGGCCGCTCTATAATGTGCAGTTAATTACGTAATCGGGTTCATCGCAGTTGCTCATTGAGCCTAACTGCATTGCGTGGGCGAGCCATTACAGGAAACTCAACAGGATAATGATCAGTCAACAAAGGCCTTAAGAAAAATATCCATAAACGTAATAGCTAGAATGTAGACCATAATGGAAAAAAACTGATAAAAAATTGAACCAGCAACTTAAAAATTACAGTCACAAAGAAATAATGAGAAGTAAAAAAGGTTGACCATAAACATAATTGCTATAAATAAACCCAGATATTATAAGCCAACAGTAATCTCAATCTGAGCAAAGCAAAACTTTTATCTCCATGATCTTCCGAATCAAAACAGTCAAGAAAACCAAAATTAATAGCCCATCTAGACTTGATTATAGGAAAACAAAAGATCTCATTCAACTGAAGCTCCAACAACTTCAGTTTCTCCCTCCACCATTGTTTCATCAACTGGCCATAGTCACTGTGAACCACCATAAACTTGCCGAGATCCAATTTCGGATATTTGAAAATCTAGACTTTTTGAATGAAGACGTTCTGGAGGGGGAAGATGCTTGAAATTTCCTTCTCAATCTCTCTTCCATTAGACTTTGGGATGAACTTTGCCACCAACTCCTTAAGATCGCAAGAACTTGCCTGATTCCTCATAATTTCTATCATTTTGAGGCGAATCTGACTGGACAGAGCATAATAGGTCCACTTCTGCTGGTTCACACGCTTCTTTGTAAATTCAATGCAGAACATCCTAAGGCTGTAGCTGTCTGCTGTCTTAACATCCACATGAGTCTCAATCAATGTTTGCCACTTACGAACCAGAGACCTAACCTTGTCCGTAGTAAAATCCATTCCCTAGAAATTAGTGAGTACGTTCTCCCCTTGCACATCCTCTGCTCTCAATCGGATCTTCCTATATGCCTGATCCTCATCCTTCTGAAGATCATCCAAGCTAACCTCAAGCACTGTATGTTTGAGCCCTTTAGAAGCAATCTTAGTATCATTTATCTTCCCATTGGATCTTTTCCTTTTGAATGAAGTTCATGTTCTATCTATGCAACTCATTTCACTACGGGTAATTATGCCCATTTTAATGTAAACAAAATTATGCTGATGTTTTAATCAAATTGTATTCTCTTCCCTCAGCCTTCATCCTCCTCCTTAAACTATATAGCCATTACCCAAAGCTGCAAACAGCTCCAGAATTGTCTTTTCTGACCATCGGACTGAGTTTAATGCATGGTAATGGGATCCTCCTGAGTGAAAACATATTAAAGTAGTTTTTACAGTTTTTTGGAAAAATGGAAAATAAGAAAAATTGTTTTTTGTTTTCCTATTTGTAAAAATATGACATTAAACACATTTTTCAATTTTTTGTTTCCATGGCAAAAAATTAGAAAATTTTGTTGGAAAACATCCTTGTTTTCTACAACTAAATAGCCTTTCAAAGCTTGTGGTGAAAGATTGGGTGTTGAGTTACGATAGGAAACATGTTCTATTAGACATACCTGATAATGTGGTGGTGACTCCTTCCTCAAAATCATCTCTGTTTTGGGGTGCAATTTTTACTCATTCTAGTACACTGTATGTTTTCAAGATTGGTGAAATTCAGTAAGCCCACTCTCTCTCTCTCTCTCTCTCTCTCTCTCTCTCTCTCTCTCTCTCCCTCTCTCTCTCCCTCACACACACACACATAAGATTCTTTGACAACTTTCAAAAGGGTCTACCATCATGGCACCTAAAGAATAAATTTAATGTAACTCGTTTATCGTACCTTTGGAATGAAGCTTTGTACATGGACAATTATCATTTCCATAATATTTATTGCCGAGTTCAGAGCCTCGCTTACCTCTCTTGTATCAGCCTGTGACAAAATAACCCCACCGGTTCAGCGTATTATCGCAGAAGTGCACCATATTTAAAACATATCAGGAAAATTGTCCAATATTGACATATTATACCTGAACATGTTCACCAATTGGAATCCAAAGCAAGGAGTTGAGTAGAGTATGAGTCACCCCAGACAAAGAAGTTGAGTACGTACTCTAAAGTAGACCATTCATAAAGGTGCGGCATATGAGATTCAAATGTAGTGATTTTTTAAGCATTGTCGAATGGGATTGTGATCTACAAAACCATGAAAAACTGCAATTAATATATCAGTACGAAGAACCCCAAGTAATTTCAATTAATCTAAACATCGGGTCCAATGCTCATAACTATCAATACATGTTAATATGGTCTCACCTAATCTGAAAAGGAAATGGTAGCAAGCTAACTAAATGTCAAATATGAGAAAGAAATCACAGCAAGCTAACTAAATGTCAATATGGCCACACCAAATCTGAAAAATAAATAACAGTCATCTGATTATTTCCATCTGACTTGTAAATTCGTCGAGCTTTTATGAAGCCTGATCTTCAACAGAATCATAGATTGGGATTTCGTCAATGCCATACCTGTCATCATCATGAATACATGACTGTTCTCCTGAAAATCTAGAGTCATGGCACCAAACCATCCAAAATTAAAGTGATATGCACACCCTAAAACCCATCTTAAACCTGCAAAAACCGAAATAAATGTGCAAATCAGTACATTATTTATGAAAAACATGGTGATAAGCCTTCAATTAAATGTGCAAATCAGTTAATACGGAGCAATGGTTCTACTATTCACTTGCATTACATGAGCAGTGGTCCTACTATTTACCCACATACATTGAATTAAACCACACTACTATTTACTTGCATTACATGAGCAGTGTTCTTTTAACGTTGTTTAAGTTGATTTGAGAAGCTGACAATTCTTCTTCGATTTGTCCCCAAACTTAAAAGATGTAAAAGCAATGTTAAAAGAAGATTTAAACTTGTGGAAGATAGTGAAACCTATAGTTTTGGAAGGTTGTGAAACATAAAAGATCTTCTTTTGGAAGATATGTCCAAAACACAAAAGATATAAAAGCTTAAGTAAAAGATATAAAAGATTTTATGCCCTATAGTAAACAGAGGGAATTAGTAAACAGGAGTATGAAATTTGAAAAAATTCATTAAGAACCCCAAGAATTACTTCACAACCGAAAAGATTCATTAAGAACTCCATAATCCTCCAATTCCCGATGGTTCGGAGGGCTTCCAGGAGTCGATCGACTCCCAGTCTAATGTCTGCAATTAGATGCATAAATTGACCCAGACACTCCATTGCCAGCGCCACCAGCTTCGGAGGTGCCTCCATCTTTAATGATGCTGCTGATTATTACAGCTACTGCATTTTGTTTAAAGAGGAAAGTAAATAGATTCCAACCCAACGGTACCCCTGCGAACAAACAAATAAACCATCTCCTTCCCTTATTTGAAAGAAATTCTCCAAATAAATGAAATAAAAGATGTATTCCTCATAAAATATTTTAGACAATGGGCATCGATCATACCCTAACCTAAGAATTGTTTTCAAAAGTTATGAATAAATAGATGTGGACAATAGAATTATAGTTTTAAACAATTTAAAACGTAAATTATCATTTGAATTTTTTCAAACATGTAAGGCAAACAATCATATATGTTTTTAACAATATAAGTACAATATTATACGTAATAAGTACCAATAAAAAATCAACTAAACATGTGTAATTATAACATGACTGGAAAAAAAATAATAACCAAAAATTCTTAAAAAAATAAATACGTAATGTCAAAAGTAATTTTTAAGTTCAAATCATAACTTCAATGCACAATACTATATGATCTCTCCCCAACAAAGTGGGGTTTCTTTAAGTTGGTCATAATTGTTTATTTTCTGATTTAAACTCGTAAAAAATTGGGCAAAATTGAGGAGAATATTATAATACATTTTCTTATTGAAATAAGTAAGCCAAATAACCCATATGCCACTTAATATAACTTCTCATGAACCTTTCTCTCTACAGATGTCGGTTCAATAACTGATTTTTTTTCTCGAGCCCCATGTAGTGTACTCGCATTTCTTGAGCCCCATGTAGTGTACCAGCATTTATTATTCACTAAACAACTAAGAAATTATCTCATGGACACAACACAAACCAACAACTAAATCGAATCTCAAACAACACAAACCCAACATCCAAATCAAGAAATCCTCATCCAAAACATTATACCTTCAAATTTCTAAAATTTGAAGTCCGCATTTCTATTACGGTCCGTTACCAAAAAAAACATGTTATGTAGAAGGGCACATGCTTAATCTGTAAACCAAATGTCACTGAAGTGTAAACATTTAACAAAGTATTAGTGAAAAATGGACTCCAATTCCATGAATATTAATACGTACATTCAAAAAAATCTGTAACAGATAATCAACACTTCCATATTTCAAAGAAGTGCACTTTCTACAAACTTTTGACTTGATACAAACCCACTAATTCTAGCTAAATAAAGCAAAAAAAACATTTGCAATTCCACAAAAAATTTATACATGCTAAATTAATAAATTGTGAAAAAAAACTCACAATTTGCAACATGCTCTACTCTTGCTATACATCAAAACCAATGATTTGAACTATAGCGTCCACATTGCTAACTTTAATTTTCGTATATATATATATATATATATATATATATATATATATATATTACTATTTAACATTTCTTTGATGTTCTCTTCGAATTTACTGATCCGTGGTGCAATCAATCAAAACACATAAATTAGTATAGAAACGAATACCTTCGATTTAAGCTTTGGTTGTGAGGCCCGAAGTGTTACAGAATATCTCTTACTCATACAACATCACATCCATGGAAGCTTCTCCTTCTTATGGAGGTCTTATTATAAGAAACCTACACAATAAAAGAATATATAAGAAAAAATACATGGGGAACCCCAAGCGCAAGATTTTAAATACTAAAACTTTGGAGTATTCAACAGCAGAACATAAGGTGTAGGGGAAACCATGTCATCAAGCATTCCTAAATTTAAGTATCTAAAATATTATATATGAAGCCAGTTAAAAGGGGAAACCATATCATCAAGATAAATTTGAGCACTCAAAAACAATAGACCAAGAATTAAAATCCACTATTGAAGTTCCAAATGCACAAATTGCATCAAAATAAACCCCATCTGTCAAAACATATATTTTCCCTTCACAACTCAATTCACAAATGAAAATAAAAAACACCAACAAACTACCTGATTCTAAGCTCATTCTATGCAACCAACAAAGTTACTTTCAACATACACGAAACCGTTGATATTGAGAGATATTTGTAGATCCAATACACACATTGATATTCATAGATATGGAAAAAAGAGAAAAAAAATCAGATATTAATAAAATGATAATGCTAACCGAAAAATAAAGAAAAAAAATATTTGTCTCCAATCCCCAATCGTAACCCAAAAATGTAGAAAATGAAGTACTCAACTTATAGATCTGAAAAAACAAACACTTTTAGATCTACACGCAACTACGAAAAAAAACCAAGAATCTTCAGATCTTTAGATCTATTTATAACTACGAAAAAAATGAAAAATAAAATAATAACCCCCAATCTTTATCATCAGCCCCAAGTCCTAATTGATTTTGTGATTATTCAAACCAGATCTTTGATTTCGTGAAAATAAGAATGGTGTGAACAAAACAAAGAGTAAAACAAAATAGAAATAGGAATAACCCCATAATAGAGAGAGTTAATACCTTAAAAATGGAGAAGCGAGAGGGTTTCGGTTTTGTGGTGTGGTGTGGAGTGGGGTTTCGATTTTGAGAGTTTGATAAGGAGTGTGGATATTGTTGTGATGGAGGGTGGGTGAGATAGTACAAAGATAAAGTAATTTACCAAAAAAAACCTTATTTTTGAATTAAAGTGGAAGGGTGTGAATTAAGCATGGAGAAAGAAAAGAGAGGGAATTCAAAATTTAAGGGATAAAAGAGGAAATGCATGAAAAAATTCATCCAATGACATCATACTTTCAACTTTTGACATACATAAGTTTTATACTTTATTTTATATATATATATATATATATATATATATATATATATATAATGTCAAAGAGACGTCAACATATGAATGTCTGCATTTTCCTGCAACCTTCTTCTACTTGTTGATTTTTTTTCTTGGCGTTATAATGGAACCCAAAAACTGCCCAGTATCCCACTACTATTTTAACTTGTTGCGTGTATGTTATAAATGAATGACGTAGCTTACAAATCATTAATGATTGAGAAAGAAATTCACATAACCGATTTTCTAATATTTTGTAATATATGCTATCCACTAATTTTTTCCCATTGTAATACACAATTAATTTTTAAAATGACTTGTTCTTATTTCGACAGTTGTTGCTAATTATGAAAAAGCTATTTTCCCCTTCTTATTAAATAGAGCAATAAAATACAATACCATACCATATATATATATATATATATATATATATATATATATGTCCATTTTATGTGGTCCATGTGTTTTAATCTCTTTCTTAAAAATAGAAATACATTTTTAAATGAAATTAGTCACTAGGAGTTAAGTATATTTTGCATTTAATTAATCTTATTTTTTATTTCGCAAAAAGTTAGTAGAAAAAAGTGTTTGTGAGTGTTTTATGTAGTGGAGAACTTTTTGAAATAAAATAAAAAAAAACTTGGAGTAAACATTAGTAATTAGACACCCCTTTAAAGGTTGATAATGTATTTTTTGGAACTCATAGCACTACGTTTATTTGCGGTAGAGTACCATGTAATTCTCCAGAAATAATAATTAGATAACCCTTTAAAGGTTGATAAAACTAGAATTTTTACTTTTATTTAATAAGTTCCTTGTTTGTTTTTTTTTGATAATTTTTCTTAATAATTAAATAACCCATGATGAAAAATAAGATATGGTTGAAGATTTGAAAAAATATGCAAAAATAAACTCATATTTTTCATCATGGGTTTTAGTTAATACTTCTTCAGTGGGTATTGTTTGGTAGGAATTATTATTCTTATTTTAGGGTTTTCATTTATTTTGTTTTTTTGATGTTGTTGTACGTAGTGTCTATTGCAGAGAACTTTGAACAAATTGAGGTGGATTTGTTGTTAGAGTGATGTTTTGTTCCTGGAGTGAGGTTATGTTGCTGGAGTAAGGTTCAATTGGTCTTTACCATTTGTTCATATTTTTTTTCTACATAACTTGCTACTCACCTGGAACCTCTCCCCATATCTCTATCTTCCTCTCCCATGCATGTATAATATATGCAATTTGGAGGTAAAAATTCATGTTTTTCATTTTTCAACATATTTAACCCGTAAGGGAAGGTGCATTCCATGTATGCTAATCATATCTTGAACTACACTACATAAATCTCTATAAAACACTTTTTGTGTTATTTTTTACTTCTAAGTTTTGATTGTTATGTAAATAGTGCACATTCTCTTCTTTATTTTTCATTTTATCTCTTTTTCTTTCTTTCTTCGTAATGAAATATGTTCCTTATACAAAACTATCCAACCTATTGGTGATTTGTTATACTACTTATTTAGACATTAAGAATTTAAGATGTGCTTCTTTAACTAATGTTAAATAAATGATTGAACCTTTTGAGGCAATTATAGAACTTCGAAGGCAATTCTAATTGGTCATTTCAAAATCGATTTCAATGAGTGTAGCTATTTTAAGTGGACTCCTTTCCCTTGACTTTTTTTCTTTTTTAAATTTCCTTTCATTTGTTAACAAAACATATTTTATGAGTCTCGTTTTATAAAATTTACTCTCTTTTCAACCAATTTACTAATTGTTTAGTATTATTGATTTCATGTCGCATGTTCATGTTTGTTTATTCACGAACATGATTTATCATACTACACTAAACCACACGAACATCACTACAAGTATGATATATCTAGCTTTAATATTTTTAGAAATTTTTCGTGCAGGTGCTATCTACATTCTGAAACTTTGAGAGATTTAATGTGTTCGAAACATTTTTTAATATTACATGGATTCATGAATGTCACCTATGGTGGAACTTTATTAAGTGAGTTTTAAAATAAATAGGTTATTTTGTATGCTAAGAGATAATTTCCTTTTATCCTTAAGCTCCAATAATGTTTTTTCTTTTCATTTTTTTAGAATAAATTTACTTATTAATTTTAATTATGTGCAAGCTACAGTTGCCTCTTGTGTAAACAATAAATTGTTGATATACTCCCTTATATGTATACTCCAAAAATAATGAAACTTGATCAATATGCTTGAAACTCTAATGTTGGTTTGGGATTTCCTATGTAATTTTTCTTTTTCTTTTTATATAATATCAATGTCGTAGTATACCTTTTTCATGCAAGAAAGTATGAACGTTAAAGGCATTCTTCCTTGGGCTCGAAATGCAATATGTTCTTTTTCTTGCATAGTTTGGTGAAAATGCGGTATTTTATTCCAAGTTTTCAGTAATTTTGTTAGAAAATATAAATCGAATCATGTAAATTCATATGGCAAAATCGCTAATCATCATGCGACTGGCATCATTGGTGATGAACGAAAAATCATAACTGAAACGACCATTATTGGAAAAATATTAATTTCAGAATTAATGTCCACATCCCCATCAAAATGAGAGTGGCAATTTGTTTTAAGACGAAAATTTTATGTTTGTTTATTGTTTTATAAGAAAAATAATGAGAATTAGTGTCAAACACTACAACATGTAGGGACATACTTAACAAATCTAACATTTGACCATTACCAAGCTTTATATATTACTAGCTTCCAGGCCACGTGTTGCGTGGCCGTAGTTATAGAAATTATGTTTGATCATTTACATAGGGGTCATAAAAAATTATGACAAATATATAAAATTTCATGAATGAGGATATCTATGTATGTATTGAGATGCCATATGTAGTATAGAAAAAAAAAACAGTTTTATTCCCCAATGAGGGTGCTTCACTTATGTGCTTGTTAACTGTGGAATTGAAATTGGGTAGGGTGCTATAGCAAACTCCAACAGAGTCATACCCGATTTGGCCGATATTTTATTTTTAACTCATGTTTATGCTATACCTATAATACAATAGTATTAGAGGTGTAGATGATAATTAATGTTCCCTACCCAGATACATCCTCTTTTATTTAAATGGATTAATCAAAAATCTCTTTGAAACTAAAAAAATAATAAATCAAAAGTCTCTTAAAATTAAAAAGATGATCCATTCAATACTCCAGTAATTAATCTCTCGATCCAACACAATCTAGATTCAATTAATCACGTTTCATCATTCTCAACTCAAATCATATTACACTATGATACTAATACTACTACATCTATATAACATTTTATTTCTAGAAAAAAAAGTTAAGAGAAAGTTTTCAAAATTTAAAAATTATTTTTTATATAAATAAAAAAAGGTTTTGGTTATAAAAACATTTTTAACGTTGTATTTATAGAAAAAATATTAAGTTTTTATTTATAAATGACTTTAATTTTTTTAAACTAAAAACAAATAAAAACATGTATATTTTTTTTATATAAAATACCTGCTGTTTTTTGTTAAGTTTTTATTTATAAAAAATAGTTTTTAAATATAAAAAAAGTTTTCAAAATTTTGAAATTATTTTTAATATAAATAGAAAATAGTTTTGGTTATAAAAATATTTTTAACGTTTTATTTATAGAAAAAACTTTAGCTCTGTATTTATAAATGACATACAATTTTTTAAACTAAAAACAAATAAAAATATGTACTATTTTTTTATATAAAATACGTAAAGTTGTTTTAAAGTTTTTATTTATAAAAAAAAGTTTTTACATAATAAAATTATTTTAAAATAATTGACAAGTTTTATATATGAAAAAAGTATTTTTTTTTATAATGACTTTAAAATAAGATATTGAATTTATGATATATACTAATTTTTATAATTATCATTATATTTGTATAGGGATTGTATGCTAGTTTGAGTTAATTTTTGAAGAGTCATTTGATTCATTATATCTACAATTTGTGGGGTTAAATTCAAATTTTCTTCAACACTTTTAATTTTTTTTGGTTGGATTCAACCCTCGTGGCCCAACTATCAACCACTATTGATATAAAGGGTTTTTGGTAGTTTCTGTCAAAAAATTTGTAATCAATCAGTCTGCATGTAAGTGGTATGAGTGAAATTTAAATTTGTGATTTACTAATATGTTTGAATAAGAATAAAATAGCTAAAAGAACATATTGGTAACGGACTGTAAAGCTTTACGCGTAGTCAATTGGTCCCTGAGGACCCCCCAAAGGGTAGCCTTCCAACGGGAACACGAAAGTGGCATGGCCCCCCTTTTGGATCTTTAGAAGACTTGTAATGTCCCCCTTGCGTCCTATTGCGGTACTTTTTGTATTTACAGCTAATAAATTTGTGATTAGATTGGACTAGACCATTCATGTTTAACTTAAAATAATGTCAATTAGGAAGAGAGAGGACCTCTCTGAGAAATTGCAGACCTGGCAGGGATAGAGTTACGAAAACAAACTGACGGGTAACTTCTACCTAACGAATTCCACACATTACCCCCGTTCACGTTTTCTTTCTTTCTTACTTTTTTATTACCTCTCTATGCATATTGAGAAGCAACTGAAGAATTGGGCCATATAATACATAATCACTCGATCAAAGTCTTTTATTTGGTTTCAAAAACTCATTCACCACATAAAAATAAGAGCTTCGATGAGAATCGTCGAAGCTCCCGCAGTGGAGGGTAGGGGCGGGGAGGTGGGACGGGTATGCTGCTAGCGCGGACCTTTAAAAATAAGAGAATATTAATTAAATGGGTGTTTAAGGGACTTTTTGAAACAAAATAAAAAAAATGAACTAAATATGTGTTAAAAAATGTTTGAGAAATTTGTTTGGTAATTTATCCCATAATAATTAACCTCAAAACTTGGATGGTACTCATACATACAAAAAAATAATTTGAGATGATGAGTTAAATATATTACAATTTTGTTCAAATACAAACATAACAAAAGTATATAAAATTAGAAATTAATAAGTTTGCATATTAAAATTGGGTTTAATAATTTATCGCAACCTCACCACAATCAATTACTACAACTCTATGCTAAAAAATACTATAACCATCATTATTTTAATTTTTCCAATGGTCTCCCTCAATATGTTTAAAAAATGTACAATTTGGGCTTTGCCCTCAACTTCGTCAAGAATTGAAGTTTGACCTGGCATAAATATTACGTGGAATACAATTGGGCATCTTGTGGTCGAATTATTTGGTGCCATGTGACAAAAAAAAATTAGGGTCCCTTAATTTTCTTTGGATTTATATGTTGACTATTTTATGGTAATAATTATAAATTTGTGTTACTAGATTGAAACAGTTTCAAAATTTTCAAGAAGAAACTCAAATCACCAAAATCATTTAGAGTTTGAATTTTTTTTCCTTAGAATCAATTTGTAATTTCGTTGACATATTAGGTGTCGTGTCATACTTATGTCCATTTATTGTGTCAACGATTGACGTCACAATTCATATTAAAACAATTTAAAAGTTTGGAGAGATGCATTCCAATTATATAAAAATGGAGGGAAAATTTTGAATGCAGTTCAAACTATATTGTTTCAATTGACTTTTCCTTTAAAAAAAGAACGGAAAAAAGAAGACAAAAGAGAGAGAGAGAGAGAGAGAGAGAGAGAGAGAGAGAGAGAGAGAGAGATTTGTTGCAAATATATCGTTGTTTGGGATGTTGAAAATAAACACAATCGAGGGGAAAAATTGGATTCCAAAATTGTTGACCCATTTTAAGAGTGGGTCATGGTGACCCCATCACATGATTGGTTGAAATATAAAAACACAAATAAGTAGTTGCACTGAGTTCTACTATTTTTAGTGTTACAACTAATCCGGTGATACGGTCACCATAACCCATTTTTAAAGTGGGTTAACAAATTTGAAATAAAAAAATTGCAAATAATCACGTACACAAGATGATTTGAATGAATTTCTATTGCATCCACTCAACATACCCATTATGTATATCTATACACATTTATAAATCTATGTGCATATGCATAAACTATATTTTCCTCAATATTTTTGTTTATTATTTTTTTTTGTGTTTATTTTTCTTTTAAATTACTCTTTTTCTCTAAGCTAAAATAATTCGGCTAAGTAGACCAATAACAAGATGACACCTGTCACCGTACTCTGTGGGCCTAAAAATAGCATACAAATGTGGTCGTCTTTATTATCTCACCGGTCGGCATGTTAGTTGACCACCGTCAAGGATACGAACATACAGTAATGTGAACAGACACACGTGAGACTCTCAACAGTCACCATGCATATGCACGTGAAGAATATCCAACAACTAATTATAATGTAAAGATATAAATACCTAATGTATAAAGGTATTCCGTCTCTTCATCTTCTTACTACTATAAATAACTCACTACCCCTCTCAGCACAACAATTTAACAAAACCCTAGACAGTTCTTGAGAGGATTGTACTAAATCCTAAAAGCATAGTGACATTATCCTCATGGATGTAAGCACCTCATCAGGACTGAACCATGTAAACCCTTGTGTCTTTTTCGTTGTCTCCATCTCTCTCTCTAGCCTATTTCTTTCTTATTTTATCTGTGGTCATAGTTATTGGTTTAATTAAGCTAAAACTAATCCAAATTAGCAAAGAGAATTTAGACACCAACAGATTTCCGCCGTCTCTAGGAATGATAAGCCATTATTTGTTACCTACCCATTTTCCATCAAGCAATAATTTTGCAGTCTCTTGCCATCAAATACCGAAAAATAGCAGACAATCTAGAGGGTAGTCATGTCGCTAGCAATGCCTTCAGTCCCTTTGACCCTCTTGGTATAGGGTATATATAAGGAATTATGCTTAACATAGCCAAGGGTTAAAAGGAAATACAAGAGACAGTGAGACAATTAACTTAGATACTCTAAACCAGGCCCATGACGGGTCCAACCACCAGAGAATAGATGCTGCCTCTAGAACCCTCTAAGAATAGGCAACCTAGACAGGAGAGGAACATATATAGATATTCTAGATCCACTAACAACAGATCTTACTGCCCTAGCGTGACCTCGTCAATCAGATCTACAGATTATTACGACGAACATTCACTCTCTGAAGAACGACCGAGCACCCTGGACATGCAAAGAAAGGGGCTCATCGTTTGGGTCCCCGAGCAGCTAGGGGCCACAATCAAAGAGATCCTTCCAGATCACCGAGAAGGATTTTTCAGGACAAGAACCAGCATGAGAGGATATGTGCATACCGAGAAGACTTCTGAAGAAAGGAGCTCAGCATAAACCCATGACCGAGCTGTTAAGGCTGCTTGGAACAAAATCAATCTGGAAGAGCCTCCCTGGAAAGGTTCCATTCAGCGGTTGGAAGATTTTTTGGGAGAAACAACCAATTCAAAAACCCATTGCACAAGAGTTTTGTGAAGGGATCACCTTTCATCCAAACAATTGTGAACTTCCCTACACCTGCCAAGTTCAAGCCACCTGTGGTCACTCCCAAGTTTGATGGAAAAATTGATCTTGTACTTCATGTGCAATAATATCAAGCGCCTGCCTACATCTATTCAGTTCCAGACGAGATGCATTACAGGGAATTCTCTAGTAGTGTTTTAAAAAGCACGCAATTGAGCACGACGTAGCGCACGATTGTACATTTTTAGGCAAAAATGCGAAGTTGCTCTTTCAAATTTGCGCGATGCACAGATAGTGTGCGCTAGGGGTGCACACGGTTCGGTTTGGATCGGTTTTGGTACTAATCCGAGAACTAAACCGACCTGGGTCGGTTCCAAATTTTTGGAACCAGAACCGAACCGACTTTAATACAGAACCGAACCAAACCGAACCAGCGGTTCCCGGATCGGATCGGATCGGTTTTCGGTTCCAAAATCATATTTCATAACTATTTTTTTTTTTAAGATTAATGTGTTTCATAACTAATTTTTTTAAGGTCAAAATTAATTTTGACCTCAATAACTTAAGTTAGAAACTCAAATAATCACAAAAATATAAATTACAAGTGTTAAATATATTAAATAAATATATATATGTAATTATAAATCGGTTCGGTCCCGGATTGGTTCGGATCGGATCGGTTTTCGGATCGGATTGGGTTTTTTTACCCTGGAACCGAGAACCGAACCGATGTATCGGTTTTTTTTTCTTCAAACCGGAACCGAACCATTGAGCAAGAAAACCGATCCAAACCGAACCAATGCAGTCGGTTTGGTTCGGTTTATCGGATTTTCGGTTTCGATGTGCACCCCTAGTGTGCGCTATTGATGACATGAGACGCTATTTGGATGTTTGCGCTATTGGGCACAATTTGAACTCTATTTGTGTTCCAAACTTACTTAACAAAAAATCATCAAAACTACATAGTTTTAATAAATTCTTCATTTTTTTCTTAACTTTTAGAACTTGAGAAGCCAACTCATCAAAACACAAGCCCACCGCTATTAAAACTCAAAACAACAAACCCTATTGTTTAAACCAACTATTGTAAACCATGTGAAAAAAGTATTTTTTTTTCATTTTTAAACCAAATATTGTAAAACATCTTTTATAAACCAACTATTTTAAAAGTCATTTTCTTTGTTGAATTTTTTTCCAGTTAACATTGATAGTGAACACTTCCCCAACATAGATACTATTGACGAACAAAATACTTTTGACTTCTCATTTGTTTGTCGTTTTATTTATAGGATTTCATGTTTTGGTTTTATGGATTTGATTACTTTATTTGAGACAATGTGATGTTGTAGACTAGAATTATGTAGCACTTTATGAACTTATAACTCTATTTCAAGTGATGTAGTATTTAATTTGGAATGCTTTTTAAAAATAATTTATTTGTATTTTTAATTATAAAATTGAATTGATCGAATTGATTGCGCGATGTGCGACCCGATTTATGAGACGCACACCTGAGACCAAAACGCGACACCTTGTGTGAACGTAATTTAAAACACTGTTCTCTAGCACTATTATCGGGTCAATGCAGATTTGGTATAATATTTTACCGCGTGGACATATGTCCAACTTTAAATAGCTCGCAGAGCCGATCATCAGTAACTTATGCTTTTGAGCCAAACCCATTAAGAGGATATATAACTTGCTGAGTGTTAGCCAACGACCAAGAGAAACCACGCGCGAATATATCACTCGCTTCAATAGTGAAAAACTGGAGTTTATTTATTATGAGGCAAAAAAAGAGATCACTGCATTGATGAGTGGTCTACTACCTGAGAAGTTATATTATGCCCTAGCCAAAGATACCCCTAAAACCATGACTAAATTGATGGCCAAAGTAGTCAAATTATGAATGTCAAGGAAACCGTGGTCACAAAACAATCTCACGACACCAAAATCGACAACAATAAAGGCTCCAAGAAAAAAAGCAGAAAGACAAAAAGGAGAAGAAGCCCCAGAAGTATGATGATTATACTCCTCTCACTGTTGGTTTGCACCACATCCTGGAGGAAATTCAAGGACACGAATATTTGAAATGGTCTGGAAAGCTAAAATCTCTCTCAAATCAGAAAGATAAATCCAAGTATTTTGAATTCAACAAAGACCAAGTGCACATCACAGACAATTGTATATCCCCAGAAAATGAGATAGAAAGTTTGATCTGAGGGGAAAAATTCTCCAAATTCGCTGACTAAGAAGGCAGATCAGAAGAGTGAGAAGCGAGGAGATGATCGAAATCTCACTGCAACGAAGGAGAAGATAAGAAAAGAGGCAAAGATGATGATGCCGAGGAAGATCCAGATATGCCGAATAAACCTAGAGAGCATGTGTGTGAGGTGAAAATGATTTATTTTGGTTGTCATTTCATTATAGATGGCGACGCTGGAGGAGGTGACAAAATAGACGAGAGAAAAGCGTACCTGAATGAAGACAAAGGGTACTCTTGAATTTAGCAAATTAGTTTATGTAGTGATGTTAATAGTCACCCAAGGAAAGTGAACAAAGATAGGTTGGCGATAGTATTATCCAAGGATGACCTATCTGGGGTACTTTATCATCACAATGATCCTCTGGTCATCACGATGATGGTGAATAAAGAAAAAGTTGCGAGAATATTGGTGGACAATGGAAGCTCAGCTGACATCCTATTTTATGACTGATTCAATGGACTAAGAATACGAGATAATAAATTGGAGCCTTATCATAGGCCCCTCATATGTTTCCCTCGAGAAAAAATATATCCTTTAGGAGTCGTCAATCTAGAAGTCATAATTAGATCTTAGTTGATATGCCGAACTGAGAGGATTTATTTCTTCTTCTTACACAAGAACATCCAATTAGATTACAATATCATCTTCGACGGGGTGGCCTGACAAAGTTTGAAGCTATCCCATCCACTGTACACCAGTGCCTAAAATTTCCTATACATTATGGGGTCGATGTTCTTACTAGAAACAAGACTGAAGCCAGCGAATGCTATTTCACTTCAACCGACCAGGAAGAAGTAAAGAAACTTGTCACCAATTACCAGATAAAGACCATAGATCCTCACGAGGAGGCTTATTTGGTTAAGGGACAAGTTCTATAGGCGGTGGAGACTATAATCCTTGACAACGAGTTCATGAAAAGGACAACACAGATTGCCTCATCCATAGATCTGTGCCTCAAACTAGAGTTAATAAACTTTCTCAAATAACAAAAGAATGTGTTTGCTTAGAGCCATGAAGATATGCCATGAATTGACCCAGGGTTCATATGCCATTAACTAAACATCAACGAGGATGCCAAGCCAATCAAAATAGAAATGACGTGTATTCAGCCTCGAGAAGCATATGGTCATCCAGGAAGAGGTGGGTTGAGAAAGTAGTAAAGTAGAGAGGTATTGAGGTAAATCCAGAAAAAATTCAAGCACTGATAAATATATAGTCTCCTACAAATAAGGACGTGGAAAATTTAACTAGAAGAGTAACAACCCTAAATAGGCTTGTTTCCCAACATACTGACAAATGCATGCCCTTCTTTAAGGTACTAATGAAGACTTTTGAGTGGAATGAAGAATGTGAGAATCCCTTCTTAGAGTTGAAGAAATATTTAGGATCTGCACCACTGATCTCCCGACCACTCATGGGAGAGAAACTATACTTATATGTGACAGTATCACAGTCCGTAGTTATCTCGACACTCATTCGACTAGAAAATGGGTTGCAGAAACCAGTCTACTACACTAACAAGGTCTTCTGAGGAGCATACATTCTTTATCCACATTTAGAAAAACTTTCCTTAGCTCTTATTAAAGCCTCATGAAGAATAAATCCATATTTCCAAGCCTATATAATTATGGTCTACACGAACTTACCCTTGCATCAAGCCATTCATAAACTCGAGAAGTCAAGGACATTCATGGCTTGGGTTTTGGAGCTTGGTGAATATGATATACACTATGAGCCCAAAACAATAGTGAAAGTATAAGTAATAGCAAATTTCATAGCAAAGTTTACCTATGAAGAAAAACCCGTCGAGCAGACTCCTACGGGAGAAAACTCAAAAGTAGATCCAGTTGAGTAGTCTTATTAAGAAGAGAGCTCAAAAACTCAAACACCCGAGAAGACTTCTCCAGAAGATGGCTCCACGACTGATATAACCAGGCATGAGGAAGACAAACTAGAAACATCCACCAAGCAAGAAAGTTTCGCATGATACCAGGTGCAGGGTCAAAAGTTATTCCATTATTAAGCCCTTGTTGAAGGAGATTTCGAAGTAGAACCACCTGTTTGGAAGATGTATGTGGGCGGGTCATCATGTACCACTAGCAGTGGTGCTGGGATGATACTCAAAACCCCAGATGACATAGACCTGGAATATGCACTCAGGTTCCAGTTCAAAGATTCCAATAATTAGGCAACGAACGCGGCATTGATCGCAGGGCATTGGCACTCTATGAGGGCGCTAAGAAGGTTCTGGCTCGTAATGACTCCCAATTTATTATCAATCAAGTGGTAGGGGTACGTGGAGTCAAAGGAGAATTTATGACGAGGTACTTGGTCAAAGTTCCAGATAGAATATCCAAGTTCCAGATGGTTAAAATGATCCTAATTCCAAGGATTGACAATGTTCGAGTGGATGCACTCGCTCGATTCACCTCTGTAATAAGAATTAAATTAAGATTTCCATTCCGGTAGAAGTCCTTAAGCACAGAAGCATTGATGAAGAAAGCATTGACTTGATCACACTGGATTTGGTTCCTTAGTGGATAAATCCAATCAAGTAGTATATTAAAAAAGGCACTTTATCGGTCGATCAAAAGGAAGTGAGGAAATGAAGGTATAAAGCATCTAGTTACATTGTGAAAGGAGGATTCCTGTACAAGAGGTGATCCATTGTCTCACTACTCAGATGTGTCCACCCCGTTGATGTGGAAAATTTAAGTAAAGAAATATATGAAGGATCTTGTGGGGCCCATTTTGTCAGAAGATCATTGGTCAGGCAAAAAAACAAGGATATTACTAGATAACCATAAAAGAAGATTGTGTTGTTTATGCAAGACATTATGACAAATTCCAGCGATTTACAATAATTCACTGGACACCTGGAGTTGCGCTTACGCTGATCACATCCCCGTGGCCTTTTTTCATATGGGGAATTGACCTGGTCGGTCCACTACCGAAGACGAGAGCAAGTTTCAAATATTTAGTCATCTCCATATAATATTTCACCAAGTGGGTGGAAGTTGGGCCTCTTGTAGACATACTTTATGAAAAAGTCTTCCAATTTATATGGAAGAGCATCATATGCCAGTATGGTATTCCATATGCTTTATCACTAACCATGACACACAGTTTGATAATCAGGAGTTTGAAGATTATTATATCTAGTCCAAAGTCCAAGAATTTCATTTGGCTCCGAGACACCCTCAGTGCAATGGCCAAACGGAGGTGACTAACAAAACTCTTCTCGACGGAGTGAAGAAAAGGTTGGGTGATGCTAAAGGAAACTGGATCAATGAACTACAAAGTGTACTCTAGGCATATAGGACCTTGTCAAGTACGGCTACTGGAAAACCCCCTATATATTGGCATTTGGGACAGAGACAATGGTCCTAACTGAGATTGGTATACCCAGTCATAAAGTACTAAACTTTATATATCCCAAAAGAAACCTCATGTGAATGTTGGACTTAGACTTGATTGAAGAATTCAGAGAACATATAGCACTACGCGTGGCAGCGAACCGCTCAATTCTATAACAAGAGGGTCAACCCGATCAATCTTAAGCATGGAGACTATGTGTTAAAGAAAGTGCTCGAGAAAGGAAACAAACTGGAGGCAAATTGGCTTTGTCTGTACTGTATTTCTATAATTATCCGACTAGGTAATTATTACCTAGAAACCCTGGAAGGAAAATAATTCAAGAACCCATGGAATGTCTAGCGCTTGAGGAAATACTATTAGTAATCATTTGAAATGTAACCTTTCAATATTTCTGTAACTCGTTTTTCTAGCTTTAATAAAAAAAACAAGTCTTCAAAACTTGATTTAATTTCCATATTTTTTTTCATTTTTTTCGGGAATGGGAGATGTACAATCCCAAACAATAAAGAAAAAAGGATAATCAAAGACTACTGACTAGTCTCAAAGAACCAAGTCAAAAACTTCAAAGTTCACGTATGGCTTCATCTTCAACAAGTCACGAACGAGAAGTTCCAAACATAAAACTTCATGTATGACTCCTTAGCATCAAGAACAAGAAGCTTTACTAGACCAAATTAAGGAATAATCCTAAAACATTTGGTCGCCAATGATAACTAACGTAAATACTTGGTTAAAATGACAAGACCCGTTTAAGCGACCATAAATATGTTAGTAGAACCTAAAGCAGGATAACTTTTGTTCGTCCATACTAGTAACTAGTAAGGCACATTAGTCGGCTTAACGTCGATAACCTAATCATAAGACTAAACTATTGGTACTCCACAATCATACAATTGAGAGATTCAAGTTTTATTCAAGGAAATGTTTTTATTCAAATATTCCATTATCCTTGGAACATTACAAGACAAGGTCATCAAAACTCTATTATAAGAAAATAATAAAAGTTGTTCATTTTGCTGGGCATTTTCAAGTGCCTTCTCCATATCAGCAGGAGGAACATCTAAAGTCGAAGGAAGAACAGTTGATCTCAATGCTCTGAGTATAGATTGGATACTAGAAGTGGGTTTGCCCGCCAAATGTAAGGGACAACCAAGCACATCATCCCCATACAGACCATAATCCTCTAAGTATTTTTTGACCAGGATGATGTGCATTGCATATGTAGGAATCCATGTGATATTCTGGTTAAATGGAGGAGTAGGATGGTCCACACATCCAGGATCATGTCAATACCATAAAGTGTTTCTTTCGGCACCTTCATGACAGTGAGAGCATTGAGTCATCCCCACTTATAACCTTCTCTTCGGGATTGTTCCAGTTCCTTGCCTAGGTGTGATAAAGCTTCATTATAGTTGTTCATCCAGATAGTGCGAGGATGCTTATGAAAGTGATAAGCAAGACGATCAAGCTTCTTGTTCAGTATTTTAATGGTTGTCAACTGGTTCTTTATTAGAATTTCTTAGTCGACCAAAGTCTTTTTTATTCTTTCTTCTTCAATAGACAGACAGATAACAATAGCTTGCCTAAATGATTGACTCCCCTTAGATTTGTTTCATTCTATCCATTTCCTCCATCAGTCGAGCATTTTCCTACTTTAGAAGTGACACGCCCTCATTTTCATCGGCGCCAGAAAACCCCTTTCATCCCTCAAATTCATTCCGCAGCTTATTATTTTCTTGTTCCAGAAGACCAGATACTTTTCGAGCACTTTTCACCTCGGACTATAGAACGTATTCCTTTTTAGAAAATGCTGAGGATAAATCTTATAATTTCTTGTCAAATGCATTGTCACTCAGAAGAAAGGAGAATTTCTTTTCATAATCAGCCTATAAGCTAACAACTACCTTTTGGTTATCTTGTTCGAGTTGGAGTATCACTTCATAATAAGAGGTATTGGTCGCTACAGCTTGATGAAATAACCTGTGCATATGGAGGTATGCTTCTTTAACTTGATTTGAGATATCTAAGTTGATCACCTCCTCCAGTTCTCCATCATTAATCTCCTCATAACCAACCCCAAACAATTGAGAACATTTCTCTTAAAGAGTTCACTCTCGGCATTATCCAGGACAACATTTGTGGAATTAAACTGAAAGAAATATAACATTGCCTAAATATGGAAAACAAAAATAGTTCTCAACAAATAAAATACGTCATTATTGGAAACAAAACACAATTTTATTAGAATTATAGATGTGGGTTACAAACAGAGAATGACCCGAACTGCAGAAACCAAAACACAAGGTAAAACCAAAATGACCCTAATTATCTACACCTTATTTTTATCCTAAGTGACCTCCTCATCAAAGTGAGCAGCAACTAAAGCCTGTTCTTGAGGCACTGAAGGTTCGGACATCCCTTCCTTATGATTAGCCTCCTCTTCAATCTATAGAGGAGTGCCCAGGATATGTGTAGAAAGAACTCAGAGTCCTAGGCAATGTCGACCTAGATCCGGGCTGTATTTCATCCTTCTTTGAAGGAGGACTTCTTCAAATACTCCACCTTCACAACTGTAGTGTAGAAGTCCTTATCCCACCCCCGGGTGTAGGAATCTTCCTGGTCCTTCTTTGACTTAGCCTTCAGCTCTAGAAACTTGCTCTTGGCATTATCAACCTCCTTCACTACATCACTAGAAATCTTCTCGGCATTAGTCTTGTTGTCCTCCAATTTCTTGAAAGCATCTTCCCATTTATTCCTATCACCTTCATAGGCTTTCTTAGCAGCCTCCATAGATTCCCTCATACCTTAAAAGGAAACCTCTACATCCATAGAACACTCTTGCAATTGGTCGTCCCTCCTTAACAGTTGATCATAATCAACCATAAACTACAAAATCCAAAATTTATAAAAATTAAATGAACAACAGGGATATATGTATATAGAAAAGAGGAAATAGTGGATGAAAATTACTAAAATCAAGTTATGGTTAGCCCTCTCCAACAGCCTAGCCCTAGAAAGGGCAGTAACAGCAACCTCATCGATCGGAAGAACTCATGAACCTATTAGTCCTTAGGCAAGGCCTGGGTTCACTGCTATAGAAGGGTCACCACCATGGCCCTGGTTGGCCATATCTTTCCCTGAAAACTCCAAGTGAGCAGCAGGCCCTTTCTTCAACCTCTTGTACTGATGCTCCTAGGTCTTCATTACAGAATGTTCAATGACCACGGGACATTTGGAACCCCCAAACATCATCCTTTCCCTTATTGACAAGAGGAGGAGATTTGGATATAACAAAAATGTTTGGGATCTTACTCTTCATGATTGTTGAGGATAGAGTTATGGTCAGCACAATGGTAAGGTCTAGAGACACAAATGAGGAAAATATACCTCCAACAGAAAAATCCCCTTCCACTTGAGGAAGAATTCTAGTCAGCAATTGAAGAGGACGAGGTTGGCTCCTCTAAATCAATGGGGGATAAGGGGATATCTTTTGTGGGCTGAGCAAGGAAAGATGTGATGGAACTCTAGTTTTGAATCAGAACGGATGCCAAACGAGGGTGATCTCCTCCTATTCTCTGTTGAATAGACCAAATAGTTTTTAAGTGAGAAAAATTAACTTCGAAAGATTACGGGATATCTTTTTTTATTTTCTCTGCAAAATCAAGAGACAAAAAGTGTTTTTAGTAATAAAATTAATTGAAAGAACAAGCAGAGAAAAATGTAAAAGAATAAATAAATGCCGACCTATGCCTTGTCCTTACCGAGGGAAACTAGGCCCATTATAGTCCTCACTTTCAGGAAGAGAGAAAAATTGTCAGTCCTTAACTATGAATCCATGATCCCAAGAATCCTTATTGGATTCAGGCAAATTTACTACCAAAGCGCTATTTGAGTGTCTGGTCTTCAAATAATAAATGTTGTCGGTTGTGGTCCCCCGGCTGTAGTAATACATCAATTATGTTATTCCTATGTGGGTTCCAAATTGCACATTAATACGATTAAACCCATTTACTACCCTCTATGCATTGGGAGCCACTTAGGATAGGACCACCTCAAAATATTGGCAAAACTCAAGGAACCGATTGGGACGAAAAGTAACTCCACATTCTGTAATATATATAGTAGGATCCAACGACCCTCTTCCAATGAAAAAAGGTCATAAGAACTTGTCACCAACTCCGTTTTACCCAATCAGCAATCTTATACTTTGTTCTAAAGATTTCCAAAGAACTCTCATCTACGGTATACACCATTGTGACAAAGAAGAAAGGAAAGACAAGGAAGAAAAAGTTATTACAGTGAAAATAAGACAGAACAATAATTCTCCCATAAATGGCGAAGTGAAAGCTTGATAATGAAGAGATGAGTTTGAAATTCAAGGTGGGGAAAAGGGAGAGGTAAATGACGCTTTATAGGACCTGTGATGTCCCCTGAGCTGTAAAATTTGAAATGATTAAGTGTACCACTGCTTCGTGTTTTGACGACATCTCAGTTCCCTAGAAATCAAAATGACCACCGTACCCCTAAACAACGATTCACTATTTTTGCTACTATTTACAAAATTGCCACATGTTACAACTCCTAGAGGTCGATAGCCGACCCGATACCTCCATATGGCTGAGGAGCTCCTAACAAATAATACTCCACCCTTTCAATCATTAAGCCACTCGTATAAAAATGAAGTATTAACAGATTTTGTTGTAACCTAAAATAATACGGCAAAGTAAACCAATCAAAGATGACACCTATCATCGTACTCAGTGGGCCTAAAAATGGTAAACAAATGTGGTCGGCTCCATTATCTTACTGGTCAGCATGCTAGTCAATCACACTCAAGAATATGAGCATATAGTAATGTGAACACACACACGTGGGAATCTCAACAATCACCATGCACATGTAGGTGAAAAATTTGCGGCTACTAATTATAATGTAAATACCTAATGTATAAAGGTGTTATGTCTCTTCATCTTCCTACTACTATAAATAGCTCACTACACCTCTCAACTAAAGGCAACTGACAATAGTTTAACAAAACCTTAGAGAGTTCTTGAGAGGATTGTACTAAACCCTAAAAGCATAGTGACATTGTCCCCGTGGATGTAGACACCTCATCAGGACTACACCACGTAAACCCTTGTGTCTTTTTCCTTGTTTTTCATCTCTCTCTCTCTAGTATATTTCTTTCTTATTTTATCCGCGGTTATAATTATTGATTTAATTAAGCTAAGACTAATCCAAATCAGCAAACTAAATTTAGAAACCAACATATTTGTTTATATATTTGTTCTTAGTTATTTTTTAATTATTTTTATTTTATTTTAATTTTTTCATTTTAGACAATTGATTTTTAAACAATTTTCTTCTATTTTTTAAGTACTTTATTTGTATTGTAAAATATTTTTTTTAGTTTTCTATTTTTAGTTTTTATTATACATTTTAAAATATCTTTAAAATTTATTAAGCCTACACGACAATTAGCAAAATACCGAAGTTAAAACACTCTTTTTAGGAATTTTCTATTTTTCTTGACAGTTAAATTTAACTCACAAATAACATAAGATTTTTTTATATATAAATAAGAATATCATATTAACAGACCCGCCCAAGATATTTTAAATTTTCTATTTTTCTTGTAAATTTAACCATATACAAGAAGTATACCCAATAAAATTAAGCCAAGCCAAGAACCCCCACCCACCTATAAAGCCAAAACAAACTTCTCAAATATATGCAACTCTTCCATGAAATCGAACCCCTCCCCCCCCCCCCCCCCAAAAAAAAAACAAAAGGAAGAGATATGCTCCTTCTTATGCCAAATGAGTAGTGTACTCAAAAACATGTAACGAAGTCTAGACGAAGTTAATTCCTATCCTTCGAAACACCTCACATTTCTCTCTTGCCACATGCCCAAAAGATGAAATGTGGGAACAAATTCCTTTCCCCATTCCATCCCTTAGGTATCTCCATGCTGCCAAAAAATCTTGCACCATCTCGAACATCACCCATTGAACCCGACAAAAGGATAGAAAGACATCCCAAAGTCCCCTTGTCACCAAACTGTGACACCCCGCTTACTAAAATACCGAGTGGTCAGTCCGTGATCAAAATAAAATGTTGGTCTCATATGGCTCAGTCTTAGCATCCCTGTCAAATTTTTTTTAAGTTACTAACCACCTAGTAATTTAATTAGACCGGTGTTAAATTTTATCTTTCATTAATTAACAGCATGCGAAACTAAATAATAATTAAACCATCAACACACTAATAACTAAATCCAACACAGATGAATAATATAAATAAAGATGACCGAATCAACATCGGTTCAACATTGAAGCTCCCCAATCCCTGTCCACGTCCATAGCTAGAGATACCACCCCTAGACAACACTGCTTTTCTGCATAATATATTATCCTCTCGAAAAAACCACAACCATTTTCCTAGAAAATCCTTATTGACATGCTCTAAACTCTTCACACTTGCGCCCCCACCTTTGTCGGGTTACAAACATCATCCCAACTCACAAGACAATATTTGAAGTTATCTTTATTCCCTCTCCACAAGAAATCCCACATCATCTTTTTCAATAGTGTACTGAAAATAACCAGTAATGGAACAATCGATATGAAATAGGTTAGAGGACTCGACAATGTGCTTTTGATCAAGGTGAAGCTCCCTCCTTTTGAGAGACAACCCTTCTTATATCTAGTGAATCTCCTTTTAACCCTCTCAAGGATCGAAACCCACATCGCTTTTGACTTAAACTTGGCCCTCAAAGGAAGACCAATATACTATTAAAGAAGCAAGGGAGCCTACTCTTAACCATAACAAAAGCTACTACATCGGTTGTACATTATAGTTAGGTAAAAAGAATTTAAAAATTGCTCTTAAAATTATTACTATTATATATTTTATTTGTTAGACAATTTATTAAATATACTTATTTGATAAAAATGTTGAAGAATACATATACTCTTGAAAAAGAAATATTAAAATCATACTCAAATAAATTTAATGATATCGCTTAAGTTGTCCACATTCGATAACTATCACATCAACAAACTGTAATTTCATTAAGCGAGTATTAGGGTAATGAGAGCTAAGGTTAATGATAGTAGGATCATAACACAGTTTACACACAAACAAGGATGGAGCGAGGAATTCTCGAGAGTGGGGGCTAATTAAACCCGATTTTTAAGGGTTCCCTGAGCCGATTTTATGAGCTTGTTTTTTAGAATTTACCAAAAAATAACATAATTTATTTAATCTAATGGAAATAGAAGCAACCATTGATTGATTAAATATTTTAAATTCAATTTATGATTTAAACCAACAATCCCTAAAATTAATCCTAACATCAACCCTAATGTTAACCCTTACAAACAATAGTTCTAAAATTAACCTAAAATATTGAGCATCAATAAAAATAGAGGGAGAGAAACAAGATTATAAGGAAAATTTAAAGGTTGGCATATTAGTTAGAGTTGCCATCTCAACTGAAATTGCACCTCGTATTTTATGTGACTTTTTTGAAAAAAATTAATGAACACCGGTTGGATCCTAGTCGTGTATGTTAGAATATGACACCTCCTAAAATTAGACACTAGTACTCAGAGGTTACCGATTAAATCCTTGACCACCAGACCGAAGGAGAAAGTCGAAAGAATAGAAGATTTTTTTACCCTATTATGTTCAAGGGGAAGGTATAAAAGGAAGATAGGTAGGAGAATTACACGCAGTTTTGGAAGTTTGAACTATGATTCGCCCGTATTTGGATTCACTCACAACAAGGAGATCGTCGATTCGAGTGGGGAAAGGTTTGTCACACCCCAACTCACTCTAAGCTATGTCTATGACAACACCCTAGTCTTATCTTCACCTTGGGGAGTTTCTAGCATGGTGTATTGTAAGTTTGTGGAAAGTTTTGGGTGTGGGTATCTTATCAAACTATGGCAGTTGATGTCTATTGCAACCAACAACTCTGTGTTTTTATTTAAGAGGTATTATAAGGAGGGCGTCCTCCTGAGACAGAACTAGCAGAAGTCTGATGGTGATCTTAGGCATTGCCTTCCTCATGGGCATACTTGTGGGCATGAATGACCGATTGTGGGCTTGGTGGTGCATGTTTTTTTGGGATGTGATCATGAAATCATCACGAGTCACACCCACGAGTAGCGTGGATTGCATTTATAGTTTAAGTAGGTTAAATGAGATTTTGGACAATGTCCAAAAATGGGGAAAGGTTGTTGGTGAACATTAGTAGTTGGTTTTGATTTTCTAAACACGTGGGAACAATTTTATCGATAAGATTTGAGGATAAGTGTAATTGGGAATGCAGTGTTGAAGCAAGCATAATTTCATGTGACACTTGGTGGACAACAAACATAGTAGTAACTTAAGGCAGTTTCGAGGAGAAACTACATTTTTTTACGGCATCATAATTTGGTGGACATTTGGCCCAGTAGTTAGGGTTTCAACTTCTTTGTTTTCTTGTATATTTAGATTTTATTGGTCTGTAATTCAAGGCATGAGATCCCTAAACGAAATTATTAATCATTGTATTTGAGTGAACAATAATATAAGGTTGGGGATTTTGTCTATAAATTGTACGTGTGTTGCCTATTAAATTCATGTTTTTTATATGTGTGTGTTGAAATGGCTGGTTTGCTTGGCGCAAATGTATCACATGTCGAGATTTCTAAAATTGGTTTTTTTTAATGTGACACCTTCTATGGTGCAAGATTGTACAAACTGAAACAATAAAAAAAAGATGGATAGAAAATAAAGAAAGAAAAATAATATAGTCATTTGACTACTGCTTGATAACCTGATGAAAGTGAAATAGAGCAAAAACAAAGGGTTTTTAGGTGGCTGAAAACCTGACCACTCTCTATTGCATTTTACCGTATCTACATATAATACCGGTACAACCTAATTTTCTACACACTAGGGATTACATTAGATAATAGCAAAGATAAACTATTAGGGTTTATCTACAACCTCCTTATCTTTTGGCCATCTCAAATGTTTAGTTTATATATCCCATTCTATCTAACAGTTGAAAGATGTTCCAAATTTACTTGGCATATTACCGTATTTGGTGGAACACATATCTCTCCAATTGTCTTTTTACCCACCAATTTCTATTGATTTTGAGTCTTTCTACACAGACTCATGATTTTAACAAATATAGTGTAACACATTGGCTTATCGCACCCATATTGGCTCATGTTTGGTTCAACATTAGTGGAGCTCAGACATGGACCAAGACAGATGCGACACGTCATTGTGTTGCACATTTGTGTGTCGCAATTATAAGTCGACCTAAATTCTTGATTGATTTGTAACTGCAAAAGAGGAACATGGGTGGACTTTAAGTAATAGAATTGCTTCGACGTCAGATTGTCCAACCCTATATCCATTTCCATTTCTATATGTGGAAATTGTGATAAAAAAATTCCAAAGACTCATCACCCATGTAGGATTTACGAGTTCATAGAAACTAATGTTGGAGAAGATTAACCATTTCCTCCTTTCTAGCATTGAAAAGTCTATGAAAGAAACTGAGAGCTTGACAAATAAATCTTAATTACACAAGACATATTCTAATTGGTCCTATCAAAACAAAATTTTCTCTATAGGTCCATTTATACATGAAATGAATATTCACTACCTATTTACAAATATGATCTATTAGAGAAAAAATGTTTTTTCATGGGACTTGTTGAAGCAAAAAAATCGTATGACCTATTTAATCACGTCACAAGTAAAAGAGACTAATCGGTAAAAAAAAGCAAGAAACCATTGTTTGAGAATGACTTAGACCCAATAAAATTCAAGTTTAGATTCAAATCGTCTTGTCTATCACTTTTTGAGTATCAAGTTAAAATGTCCTCTTTCTAAAAATCCCTTTAAAACCTTAATTTTTATTTTTATTATCCCTTAACTTATATTCCACAATTAACTCATTTTCATTTCTATGGCATGTACAAGACTATACCATCTTAGTCATTTTGTTTGTTGTCTTCATGTAACTAAAAGTATTTAAATGGGAATAAACCTTAAAAATCAATAAGATTATCTAGTTTTTGTTTAGTGTTGACTTGGCTTGTTGTGATTTATGTTTCATTTTTATTACAACATGTACGGACGAGTCTCTACTTATCCAAAAAATTATTAAGGTGATTGGGGATAAAGTGACCCGCACGATATTAAACGAACCCCCAACTTAATTGGGATTGCTTTTCAAGTTAAAACAATTAATTTGTGGCTACTTGATGGATCAACTAAGGTTGGCATCATGTCAATATGTAGGATCGGAGGAATAGTAAAGACAACAATGGGCAAGGATGTCTTTAATTCAAATTCTAAAAAGTTTGACGGTAGGATCTTTCTATGTGATATCAATGAGATTTCAAAAGACTCTTATGGTGTAACTCGTTTACAAAGGCGTCTTATTTATGACATTCTTAATGGGAAAAAATAAAAGATATATAGTCTGGATGAAGGAATTTTTAAGATAAAGGTTGTTATATGTCGTAGAAGAGTTCTTAGTATTTTTTATGATGTGGATAAGTTGTCCCAATTGGAAGAAATAAGTGGAATGAATGATTAGTTTTATCCCGGAAGTAAAATCATTATCACAACCAGGCACATGCGATTGCTTCTAAATGAAGAAGGTTATAAGATCCATGAAGTTAATAAATTGGATGGTAATGAGTCATTTAAGCTCGTTGTTTGGCATGCCTTCACACAGGATTATCCACCTGAGGCTTTCATAGAACACTCGAAAAGGGTTGGATATCGTTGTGGAAGGCTTCCTCTAGCTCTAAAAGTTCTGGGATCTTCTCTAAATGGGTTAGGTCTTGATATATGGAAAAGTGCAGTAGATAAATTAGAGGCGGTTCCTAATAATGAAATTGTAAAAAACCCGAATTGAGTTATGATTCATTATAAGATGACCATGATAGAAATTTATTTGTAGAAAAGGGTGTAGAGAGAAAAGACTATATCTGAATCAAACTACCAAGTATTTATCTACAAGGGTGTCCGTGCACATAATTTACATTTAGAGGATCATATACTAGAAGATTCGAGGCTTTCGGAAAGTTCTATCAAGATTTTAGAGGACAAGAAAAGGCAGCCCCTTCATCTTATTTAAATTTTATTTCTCCTCTTTCGGATCACCTACAAGATCCACAAATGTGTCATGATTCTAAACCCTAAGTTAATGCTTTAAACTTTGTTTTTTTATTCACTTTTTAATGCATGATCATTCAATGTATTGGGAAATAATTTTTTTAATATCAATTGTGAAAACGTGACTATGTGATAATTGATTAAATTCGCAACTTTTTAATTTGGCACACTTATTTAATTATTGTCTATTTTTAAACAAACTAATTTAGCCCCTAAACATGCATCTAAAAGAGATAAACCATTCAAATCATGCATGAAAGATAAAGACGAACGATATAGGACAAAACCCCTTTCGAGTAAAAACCTTTTATAACACTTTGAAGAATTCACCAGACCTTTGACTTACATACAACCTGATAATCGCCCACAAGTGTGTAATTGACGATGCCTTCAGCAAATCTTCAAAGATACGAGAGACAGCGAAATACCCTCTAGGCATCGGTTCGTCGTCTTCGGTTCGTCCACACGCAGAATGACTACGCTCGGTATCCACCGATCAAATATGGAGATCCCTTCTCCATAGAGGTTAAACAAAAGCAAAGTTGTTCTTAAACACCAAACAATTCACTAAAGCATATGGGAGTTTTGTGAATTGAAAACAAAAAGGATTAAAACCCTAAAGGAAGAAGCCAAAAAAGATTCTTCTTTCGTAGTATTTCTGTTCGTCAAAACGCTGTTTCTTCTTAAAGGAAACGTTACCATTTAATGAGTATTTATACAAAAATGCACCGCCTCAAAAAACGAGCTCGTTCGTACGAGAAGCATATGTCGCTCGGACGAAGGACGCGTGTCGTTCAAACGACATCGCAGGACTTCCAATCTTGTTCGAACGAGATGATGATCTCGCGCGAATGACCTAGGCGTCAAAATCGAGGTCTGCTTCAAAACTTAGAAAAAATACTCATTCTCAATATTTGACGAAAAAAGTTCGCTCCAACACTTAGAAAATATTTTGTAAAAATATCCCAAAGCTCTAAGTGAAAGTTTAAGGTAATAAAAACATAACCTTACCAAAGTAAACTTCTTGGAGTCTTGAATGATGAAGAACTTGAGTAATTCGGATCCGTCTTTGATGTAGATGTCTCTTGAATGCTCTTCGACGGTGTAGAGGTATATGACATAATAAATTGATAACGGACCTATGAAAATATGTCCTTACATCAATCCTCAACACGATAGTCGTTCAACCGATGAGCGTTATAATTCCTCATCATCAATAGGGTTTTATCATATCACAGTTGCAAAGTCATACACTCACCAATTGTTGGTCCTGCCAAATACAAAGTTGAAGTGTGAATTTTAATCCCACAGTTGTAGCTTGAGATTTCATTTAACCAGTTTTTCAACAAAATTTCAACAAACTTAAAAATAAGTATACATTCCTTAATTCCATGTTCTTAATCCTTGATTAAATCCGAAAATCAAATACTGCACCAAGTACCTCATCTCCAACCGTGAACACATACGTACACTAAATTCGCACTCCAATTTGTTAAGTCAATTTTAGTAAAAAAACAATTTAAAAAAAAATTAGTAAGAATTTTCCAATCATATAGTATTTCAGTAAGCTAAAAATACTCGAACACAAATTTTTGATTGACAGTTTACCTTGTTGTCTAAAAGGCTTTGATCTTGGGCACTGTAGGAGGTTATTTCTCATATCCATTTCGATTATGTGGGAAATGTAACTATGAGGAAAGAGTTAATGTGATAACTATTTTTAAATTATAAAAAAATATTATTGGAATACTTTTTTATATACACCCCATTAATTGGTGTATCAAATGAATATCATCTAATCACGTGGGTTTACTAATATAGAGTTGTATAAGGAAAAAAGATGGGTTAAAAAAATAACTTTTTAAAAGTAATCGAATTCAAGAAATTAAAAAAATGTAACTTTTAATGTTGGTGGTAATATTTAAATTTGAATATAATTTTTTTTGTGAATATGAACTTTTTGAATGCAGCCTACATGTTTTGGATATTCAGACTATTGCATAATAATTCAAAGGAAAAATGTAGTTGTAGTCCTTATTTTTTCTTTGAGATCTAACCGGCCAACCATGTTTATACTTAAGATGTGTAGTAATCTATGTATATATATAAAGTTAAAGCTTGAAACCGTGGTGAAGCTACACATAGACCACTTCCTTGATTACATGACTACCACACGATCCAACAATTAAAATACCATGAAACCATGTGTTAGAAATGACTTCAAACTTCTTCTCACCTTTCGAAAAAGAAAAAAAAATTGACCTCGAGAATGATGTTATCGTTCCATCTCCTGCAACCTTTCCCCTTCTTCCATCTCCATAAAGTCCATATTCCATTTACCATAAATTCAGTAGCCTTCCATACTCCCCCAATGGTTTTATATATGAAGCGGGAAAGATATCTCAGGTCATTATTCATCTTTCAATTTTAATCAAGGCAACCTTCTCCCATTTAACACTTAAATGTATTTAACCTTTTTTCCATTTATTATTTCCAGAAATGCATATTATATATCTCGGCTCAGTAGAATTTTTCATTTCTCAAATTCAAGGTAACTTCTTTTAATTTCTTATTTTTAATTTTGCATATCCAATGCTAATGATTTTCGTTACTTCCTTTACTACATACGCACTGATTTTGTTTGGGAATTTTGTACAATGTATGTTAAAAACAATGACCAACAAGTACGTAAGGCACACTACATTCATAAGCTATTTGAAATGAACTATATGTCGAACACAATAATTCCTTATGTTCAAACTTCGTTGAACAGCATTGTGTTTAAGTATGAATTTCATACAAAATTTAGTCAGTACGTTCAGCATTACTTAAACGTCAATGTTCGTCAATTTCCTTTACCCACTATTTGAATGGTTCAAAGGTTCAATAAATTGTCATCTTAACATTTTGATATGCCCCGCAATAATGATTTGGAAAATATTAGATGCCAACCATAAGGCAACTTTAATAAATTTACCCTGTGCGATTAAAATTTTTCTATCTCCACTATTGAATGTCTACTCTGCCCATAATGCAATTTTTGCAGGTGGTCTAAAGTATGTACATCATATCAATTTTGATATATATGAGTCTTCGATTGATTGTTATGTCCTTTTCTTTTCAAAAACCTTCTATTAATTTGTTTATAGGTTTTATACTACAACCGAATTATAATCTAATTAATTATTCACAATGTATGTTAATAACATTTCCCGCACTATTGGACGAGTACTTATAAATATATACAAAACCTCAAAACATTTATAAACAATGAGAAATTAATTGTATGCCGAACAAGATCAGTCCTTAGCTTCACACATCTTTGTTTATATGTTTTATTAATATCTGTTTACATATGTTTCCCCTCTCTACTCCAATCGGATTCAAAACCATCGGCCATGAAAAAAGTTAAAAAGAAAAAACAACACAAGAGCAAGACAAAAGAAAAATAGGATTTCTTGAGTGTCTAGGCCAAAAGGAAGGGCCGATAAGAATCAATGTGATAGTAAGGTTGAGCAGTAATGAGGGGTGATAGCGAAGTCATGGTTCATCCTCTAAGGAGAGTAAATACGAAGGTTCGGATCGAAGATCTTCGCGAGACGGAAAAAAAAAACACAATTTCAACAATGAGTTTCTAAATAGAATGGAGTCTCTCGACATGGGATTTCTTTCTTTGGATATACTCGAAAAAAGGACTCGATTGTGTAATCATGAGATTAAAAAAGACTAATTACATAAAATGTATGATCCTTTTTTAAATAGGACATATCATGGAACAATAAAAAAATAATTCATCATCTATAGGACATGACTGTAGACACCCAATTTTGTGACCCCCTAACCCTCCTTAGGTCCCTAGTACCTCCCTTCATCACTATAAACCTAGGTCACGTCCTGAGTACTGACCTGGAAGCCATCGGGCACTCCATGGCTCAGTTTGACCCAAAAGTCAAACTCTTTGTCTCGACTGAGACTCTATGAATCTTTGAAGGGAATTGAATACCCTTTCCAACGGTCCTCCCCATGCGCGATTCTGACTTACCATGCGGACAAACGATCCGTTTGCGTCCGAGACCTGACCTAGAGGCCACCGGGCGCTCCCGGGCTCTGTTGACCCAAGTCAACCCTTCAGCTCGACTGAGGCTGAATGAATCTTCGAAGGGAACTGAATACCCTTTCCAACGGTCCATCTCGTGCGTAATTCCGACTTTCCATGTGGACGAACGATCCGTTTGACTCTGGGAGGCCACTGAGCGCTTCTCGGGCCCGGTTGACCAAAGTCAACTCTCCAAACAGGGTCAAACTCTTTGTAATGTTAAAGTACATCTACTACACTTTCCAAAGGTATGCCCCATGCGCAATTCGGACTTACCATGCGGACGAACGATCCGTTTGCGTCCGCACGATTCCCCGTCCAATGGACCGACAAACGCTTCTGAGCCATATTTGACCCAAAGTCAACTCCCAAACTTGGGAGCGGTCCAAAGGACTTTCGAAGGTCTCTGAATAACCTTTCCAACGGTATGTCCCATACACGATTCTGACCAACGATTTGCCCTATGTGGCCAATTTTCCAAAAAAATCTGAGGCGCACTACCAAATGGCAGGTCCCAAACCCTGCCTATCGGCACCTACCGATAGGTAGTGCCATGGCAATGCCGATTGGCAGACCCCTGGGCCTATAAAAGGAGGCCTTGGCCTCATTTTCAAGGTTAGCCCAGATCTGATAGAAATCCCTCTGAACGAATCCCAGAAACCTCTCTCGAAGACAACGTGATTTCAACTTCCAAATCCCTCTTTTACCTCCACTTTTCATCATCCTTTCAACCAAATAAGGTGAATTAACCACTCTCCATCATCATCCAAGCTCAAGGGCTGCTCCTCAACATTCAAGATCAAGCTCAAGACCTCCAAGAAGGTCCAACTTTCTCAAACTCTCTCCTAAAAATTCTCTTAAACTTGCAACAACTTGTTTTCTTACTTATCACTTTTATTATCTCATCTCTCACATCATAAATATACTTTTTATTTAGTATTATTGCACATCTCTTATTTTCATATAAATAAAAACCCAAAAAACAAGAAAAAGAGGGTTTGCTCATAAATTCCAAGTAGGGATTCTCACACTTTTTCCACACTTTTCTCACAACTAAAACACTTTTTCTACACACACACTTACAAATAAGAGATCCCACATTTGGATTTATGGGATAAACCCCACCCCTTTGCTTTGTATGCGAAGTACGTGGACTTTGATGCCTTTATAGGCTACGTAGGCGTCTCGGGGTAAAACCCGAGACTCGAGTCCTTTCTCCCACTTTTTCTCTCATTTTCTATTTTCTCTAAATCTATTTCTCTTATATTATAGATATATCCGTGTTCTTAGTGACACATTACTCCATATGCGTTATCGTTCCCTTATAACGATCAACGTAGGGGTAATCGCGTAAATCTTATTTTTCTAATATTACTTTTATATCTTCCTACGAATGACTCGCTTTATCTTTTCCATGATGCAAGTCGAGGATTCCTACCTCCATTCTATATAGACACATGCACACATATCACGGGGGGGGGGGGGGGGGGGGACATAAAGGAAAATAGCAAATATCCATGAGATACCGAAAGGGAGGAATGGGTGCCTAACACCTTCCCATTTCGTAACTAAGTCTCCGAACCCTTTTCGAATCATTTTGGTTTCGCACGCACCAGTATGTCTTTGGATGCCATCCTTCGCGGTGGCTTCCTCTTTTTCTTTTGTCTGTTTTGAGTAAAATAGACTGGCGACTCTGAATCTCTCTACATTTTTCACACCTCAAAAACCGACGCCGGCCGTAGCGCTCTCCCGAGAGGGGACGCGCGGGACCCGAAGGATCCCTTCCTCCCTCCGCGGCGGGGATCGGGGGATGGCCACAGTGGCGACTCCGATGGGGAATTTCATTTATTTTGAGGGCTTGACTCTATTTACATGGATTCTATATTTTTTATGTTTCCCCCCATATCTGCATGTTCCCTTTTCTCATATGTATCCCATGATTATGCTTATGTTCACACACTTGTAGAATATTCTCCATGTACACTTCGCACCACGTGCACCTAGGATCCCATGTATATCCCCATGTTGCACGCATCACCCATCCGTACTTGGTGTACCTTTTGAGGTACTTGTACGTTGCTCCCTGTTTGGCATAATCAAGAAAGGCATTCTCATCATAAAATACTAATAAGAGAATCATGCATGATTCACACGACATCACCAAAGAGCATTGATATTGACCAAATTTTACCCAGTAAATGGAGGGTCACTTCGTGATGGGCGCTGGTCTGGCAGGTCGCAGTTAACCTAAGAGATATGACTCTCACCTTCTATTGGCCAAGTACTTTCGACGTATATCGAACTGTTCCCACGCATCGTATCGCTTGACCAAAGTCATGACGGGAGGTATATTGTAGGGAATTCGTTCACGTACGCCGAGTATATCGAATTCTCTCTCACACGTACCGTCCCCACGAGCTATATGGTGAGGCAATTCACGTACACTCAGGTATATCAAATGGCTTGTCCACACGTACCGATTGCCCGCAAGAGCAAGACGTATATCGTGGAAGTCACGCCAAAGGGGGGAACCCCTGCCGATTCACCCAACCAATTGCATATCTTCATATAGGTGTCAAACCTAGGACACACACTTTAGATTATCGGTTTCAACCCGAAACTCTGCCAAAATTCTGGGTCGATCTTCCACCCAATTTTCACGCATTTTTAAAACCGGAATCTGTCCGCGAGCCTGGTTACAAGTCCATACCGTAGCTTTGCATATATTAAAACCCCACTTCTCCAGGCTCGGGTCCCGTCCGGCATTGCATTTAGGAGAATTAAATACAAGTGAGAACATAATAATCATAATAATCATGCTGAGTTCCGTCTCCAAAAGTATTTCTCCCTTTTTATCAAAAATCCAAAAACATTTCTCCCCTTTTTTCAAAAATCCCAAAATAGTTTCTTCCCTTTTTTCTCAAAAATAAATCTCATCCTACGCCTTCTCAGGTTGATCTCAAGCCCTTGGCATGGCTCCCTATTGGCTTAGGTCTTCAGTCAAATCACCCTGGAGTTTCATCCGTTCCTCTACTACTTCTTCCGAATCCGAAATCCATCCATCTTCCATGGAGAATGCAGATCAAGCACCAGTCATACAACCGGATCTGCCGACAGTCCTAGCTCATCTCGTGGCCAAGGTCGACAACCTCCAAGATGAGGTCCGAGAAATGCAATGAAACCAAGTTCCTATTCCTCAAGAGCCCGAGGCTCTGTTCCCTCGTGCTATGGGTCCACCCGAGCCCATCTGGGTCCCGGAAGAATATCAGCACGCTCAGCGTGCCCCTCCGGCTAATGGGCCACCGTCTGCCCAGCTTCCAATGCCAAACATTGCCTAGCCTATGGCTAACCTGCCTGTGGTCGCTGATCCGAAGGAGGAGGAGTTGAACAAAGTCAAAGAAGATCTTAAGATGCTCACCAAGAAGTTTGACCAAGTCAGGATCTCTGGAAATTACGTGGACTACACCCATATGTCTCCTTATCCTAAAGCAAGGTTACCAGAGAAGTTCAAAATGCCAAATATCGAGAAGTTCGGGGGGAGTGGTCCTCCGATTGTTCATCTTCGCAGTTATCATCATTTCATGACTCTACTAGGGGCTTCAAAAGAAGTGATGGCCCAATTATTTCAGCAAACTCTGAAAGATAATGTTCTCCGATGGTTTTTATCTCTTGAGGAATCTAGAATTCGTAGGTGGGAGGATGTAGCCCGACAATTCATATCGTAATACAAATACAACGAAGAGCTCGAGGTCACCCGCCATGATTTAGAGCTGCTCAAACAAAACTCTGGAGAATCAGTCAGTAATTTCATAGCCCGATGGAGGGAAAAAGCAGCTACCATGACTAATAGGTCGTCTGAAGAAGAACAAGTCAGCATAGTGAAGAAGAATTTCTTGCCCCATGTCCGAACGACCATGGGAGGACAGTACTACCCCCATTTTCGAGCTCTCAGAGAAGCAGGAGTAGAAATTGAAGAGGGTCTTGCCAAAATAGAAGTTGAACCAAAGAAGGTATCCGGACAATTCACCCCCAGAAAATATGACAAGCCTGTAAGTTCCGCAGTCTCAACCATCAACAACATCTCTCAACCAACCACATCATGGGCACCAGAAAGCCACCCTGCTCCCGTCCAAAGGGAATACACTGAGCTTCATGCTCACCTCTCCAAAGTTTACCAAGCCCTTTTAAGCCGAAACCTTATAAAGCCCCTTGATCCACGTCCATTACCCAATCCACTTCCCAAAAATTTCAAGACTGATGCTCATTGCGCCTTCCACCAAACAGCTGGCCATACCACCGACCACTGCTTCCACCTTTGAAATATAATCCAAGAACTCATTGAACGGGGTACCATCGCCCCACCAGCTAATCCTAAACCAAACATTACTCATAACCCACTCCAAAATCACACCAATGCCATTTTCTCGGAAGGAAGCCTGAATTTCAATCCGTCAACCCAAATCACACCCTTATACCCTCCTAAACCCCTTCAGCTTTGCCCATATTCCCCCTATACCCTACTAGCCCCGCTGATCAGGCACTGTCACTCCTTACCAGAGCGTGCATCACTGTCCGGACCTGTTCTAAAAGTGGAAGTATGGAATTATCAGATGTGTTGAACCAAATCCTAGAGCTCGGGCTGAAATTGCCCTCACAGATGATTATCGACTGCCAGAGGTTCAGTATGTTGTTTTTGGAAGCACGGAAATGGGCCCGAGAATCCGATAGGTGGATGGTACCAACCAACGAAGTCTGCTTAGATGATATTGTCCGGATCATGATGGAAGCATTCAGGAAAACCAACAACATTTGCAGCATCACCGAGTTACTTGACACTTTGAAGCTGCAAGGGCACCTGGTCCCTTCACCCCTACACATCCCCACAGAATGGGAAGACCTATATGAGGAAGCCGTTGAAGTCGTGGAATGCATTAACTTCACAGGGGAAAACAGAATTGTTGGCACTGGATGGGGGGAAGAATTCAAAGATTCGAGCGAAGAACAAGTTTCAGAAAGAGCTGGCCCAGTAGCTGACTTATGTGGGTTGATATCATTTGAAGAACTCCTCGGAGAAATAGATAAGGTGGCAGAACAACCTGAGATTGATGAGGAAATTGGATTTAAGTTTTTCCCTTCTTTAGTAAATCATATGACCAGATCTAGGAGACATTACCAAGTTTCTAACTCACTACCAGTAAATGATAAGGGGAAGGGTGTTAAAAACCTTCCTATGCCAGAAATGACCCTCGAGGAGAGCAAGATCCTCGATCAACTGAAGAAAACTCAAGCTAGCATCACTCTATGGGGGCTTTTCATGTCTTCCTAGCTGCATTGAAATGCTTTAATCAAATTACTCGCTGGACCTATAGTTCCTCCTTTTACCACACCAGAAGAAGCGGTGAACCTGGTCGGATCCTTGACCTCTACCCGACTGCTGTCCTTTTTTGAAGATGAAATCCCTAAAATTGGGCCAAATCACAATCATGCACTCAACATCTCCGTCGAAGTTATGGGGAAGGTTGTACCACTCTCTCTCATTGACAACGGAACCGCTTTGAATGTCTGCCCACTGAGAACCTTCAAATGTTTAGGTCTGAAAGAAAGTGACCTCGCTCCAACCTCCGTTGTCGTGCGCGCCTACGATAATACCCGTCGTGAGGTGATGGGATCCATAAAACTTGTAATAGGGGTTGGCCATATAAACTTCGTCATTGGATTCCAAGTTATAGACATCCCAGCTTGTTTTAACCTGTTGCTCGGACGACCCTGACTCCACAGTATAAAGGGTGTCTCTTCCTCATTCCATCAGAAATTGAAGTTCTTCGCCGATGGGCGAGTCATCACCATCTTGGGTGACGACGATAACGCCGAGGGTGCAAGCTCCAAAAATCCAATTCTCGAGATATAGCACATGTCAAATGATATGATCCTATCAGGATTCCGGGTCGAGCCATCCCTACTCCCGACAGGGGACGGTTTCAAAGAAAGGGTTTGTCCATAATATGACCCTCATAGCAATGTCAATGTGATTCAGATGTTTAGAAACATGCACTTCATGCCCGGACTGGGGCTAGGACAAAGGCAGCAGGGGATACTTGAGCCCATCGAACTAAAGAAAGCTTTCCCTCCTTGTGGCTTGGGATATCAACCATCAGAACCAGGGCTCAGAATGATCCGCCAGACTCGATCAAAGAGAGGGTTAGACTTCATCCGAACTATCTCGGGAAATTCTTTAAATGGACGATTCATCAAAGAGGGCGAGGATTTCCCCTTTTGCGGTTTTCCAGAACCATGGTACGACCGCACAGACCAGAAGATGAAACCTGGAATGGAGATCTTTTTCCAAGATAGCTACCCATAGGCCGAAAGTTACCAATACCATGTGCCACCACTTATCAAAGATACTGAAGAGACTGAGGAAAGTGACTTCGAAGATTCCTTCAACCTGCAGACACTGGGGCTGACACTCTGCATGGTTCATTCAGTCACTACATCAAGGGACCCATCCCATCTGATTAAAGCTTCTGATATACCTCTCCTCAACTGGCATGCTGCGCCACTTCTACCTCTTGAAATCTCCCCCAACACCAATGTTTACCCTATTTCTTCTATTGTTGTCCATCCTTGCTCAAATGTAATCGAGATCCCTTTTGACGAGGTTCTCAATGTTATTTTTCCTATCAATGAAATAAATGAAGATTTTGAGTATCTTGTTGTGCCTTACATTAATTGTGTAGATTCTAATCAAGATTTTGATGATGATGATTTTTCAAATGAGCAATTCTTAACTGATCTAAATAAGGTTAATAATAAACAACATAACCGCGTTCAAGTTAATGAAGAAGAGACTGTCATTATTAATCTCAGTTCTAGTAGCCAACTGCGCGAGATTAGGATAGGGGCCACCCTTGACGAGCATGAGCGCGCACAACTCGAAGAATTGCTAAAGGAGTTCGTGGATGTCTTCGCATGGTCCTACGATGACATGCTCGGTATTAACCCTGAAATAGCTCAGCACGAGATCCCCACTCTCCCAGATGCCAAGCCAGTTAAACAAAAATTAAGAAAACTCCGCACCGAATGGTCTCTTAAGGTCAAGGAAGAGGTGATCAAACAGTTGAACGTGGGTTTCATTTGAGTAATCGAATATCCCACTTAGCTAGCCAACATTGTACCTATACCAAAATCAGGAGGAAAGGTTCGAATGTGTGTGGATTATCGAGATTTAAATAAAGCTACTCCGAAGGATGATTATCCGCTACCAACATCGATATGATCGTGGAAAACACAGCCAGTCATGCTCTCAAGTCATTAGTCGACGGATTTGCCGGATACAACCAAATTAAGATGCATCCCGACCACCAAGAGAAAACCGCATTCATCACCCCATGGGGAACCTTTTGCTACACTATTATGCCATTCGGTATCAAGAATGCTGGGGATACCTACCAAAGGGAAGCCACAACCATCCTGCACGATTTGATTCACAAAGAGGTCGAGGTTTACGTGGATGATATGATTATCAAGTCCAAAACTAGAGAAGGTCATGTTCCCGCTCTCCGAAAGTTCTTCGAACGACTGCGAAAGTATCAGATACGACTTAATCCACAGAAGTGCGTCTTCGGCGTTACAAAGAGAAAACTCTTGGGATTCATGGTCAGTGAGAAGGGGATAGAAGCGGATCCCGCCAAGCTGAAGGCCATACTTGAGATGCCACCTCCCCGAACAGAGAAGGAAGTCCGAGGTTTTCTAGGGAAATTATAATATATCAGCCGGTTCATCAACCAACTAACCTCCATCTGTGAACCAATCTTCAAGCTCCTCCAAAAGGATTCAACCAAGGTTTGGAACGAGGCTTGCCAAGAAGATTTTAATCAAATCAAATAGTACCTAACCCAACCTCAAGTTCTCATGCCACCACAGCCTGGTCTCCCTTTGCTCTTATACCTAACCATAATCGACACTGCAGTGGGGGCTTTGCTAGTTCAGTACCTTGAAGACTCCCGCAAAGAAAGAGACATCTATTACGCCAGTCGCAAATTAGCCGGATACGAGGTCAACTACATTACTTTGGAAAAAGCATGTGTCGTACTTGTCTGGGTCACCCAAAAGTTGCTACACTACATGCTCGCCTTCCCCATTAAACTTGTATCCCGAATGGATCCCATCAAATACCTACTTGAGAAACCCGCCTTATCCAGCCGAATGGCCCGATGGTTGATGCTCCCAACCGAGTTCGATATCGTATACGTCACACAGAAAGCCATTAAAGGAAGAGTCATCTCTGATTACCTCGCTGACTACCCCATAGACGAGGCAGATGTCCAGATCTTCGAATTCTCGTATGAAAACATTCTTTGCACCACTCAAGACCGCCTTCGATGGAATATGTTCTTTGACGGCGCTGCCAACAAAAAGGGATATGGTATTGGGATACTTCTGATCGCCCCAGATGACTCCCACACTCCTATCGCCATTAAATTGGATTTCCCTTACACCAACGACATGACAAAATACGAGGCATGCATAGTGGGCCTCCAGGTCGCTCTCGAGAAAGGTATTCAATACCTTGATGTATACGGGGATTCTGCTCTTATCCTCGGTCAAGTGCTCAGAAGTGGAAAGTCAAGGACGAAAAGCTCCAACCCTTTCACGCCCAATTAGAAGAGTTGGCCTCCCAATTCTGAGATATCACCTTCCATTACCTACCCCGAGCAAGGAATAACCAAGCTGATGCTCTCGCTACTTTGGCTTACATGGTCGACATGCCCGAGGGAATAACAATAACCCCCTTCCTAGTTCAAAAGCAAGACAAACCTACCCATTGTTACCATATTGATCTTGTCTCCACAGAAGACCCCGAGCTAGTCAATTACTGGTACTATGATATTTGGTACCTCCTCCGGTACGGTAGGTATCCCGAGGGTTCCAATAAGAACGACCGAGCTACCCTCCGAAGGCTGGCCGCTCAGTACATCATCTATCATAAAGCACTACTCAAGAGGAATTTCGATGGAACTCACTTGCACTGTATCGCAGGGGATGACATTGAAAAGATAATGCAGAAAATCCACAGCGGAGAATGCGGGCCTCATATGAACGGTCACATGCTTGCCAAAAAGATCATCTGACAAGGCTACTACTGGACCACCATGGCCCAGGATTGCACCGCCTATGTTCGGAGGTGCCCTAAATACCAACAGTTCTCCAATCTCTAACATCTACCTCCGCGGGAATTATACAACATGGCTTCTCCCCGGCCGTTCTCCACCTGGGGTATCGACATCATAGGGAAGGTTACACCAAAAGCGTATAATGGACATGAGTTCATCCTGGTTGCCATCGATTACTTCACCAAATGGGTCGAAGCTGAGTCATACGCAGTATTAAATGCCAAGAAGGTGGCCAAATTCATCAAGAAAAATATCATCTGCCGATATGGGGTCCCGCATGAGCTAGTGTCAGATAATGGTTTGCACTTCGAGGCAGAAGTCACAGAAATAGTCAATGAGTACGGGATTCAGAGACACAAATCTTCTCCCTACCGACCTCAGACCAATGGTGCAGTTGAAGCCGCCAATAAAAACCTCAAAACCATCATCAGCAAGATGACCTAAAGTTGTAGGGATTGGGCCGATCGGATCCCGTACGCCCTCTGGGGCTATCGAACCTCAATCTGAACCTCTACTGGGGCTACCCCTTACTCCCTGGTCTACGGCATGGAAGCAGTCCTACCTGTGCAGCTGGAAATACCCTCGCTACGCGTCATGCTCGAAAGCAAGGTTAGTGAAGAATACTGGTGCCAAGGCCGTCTTGATGAGCTGACCCTCCTAGATGAACGGAGATTAAAAGCTCTTTACCACATACAGGGGTATCATCACCGAATAGCGCGATCATTCAATAAGAGAGTCAAGGACCGCAGTGTCCGAGAGGGGGATTTAGCCCTCAAGGAGATAATAGAACCCATCTGGGACTCCAGAGGAAAGTTCAAACCCAATTGGAGCGGCCCTTACATTATGAAGAAAATCTTATCTGGCGGTGTCGCTATGCTCACTGACCTAGATGGGGAAGAGATGGCTCGTCCAGTCAATCTGGACCGTCTCAAGAAATTCTACCCCTAGTCCGAAATCTCGGCGCGCTACGACTTTTACCACCCCCCTCCTATTCTAAAAATAAAAAATAAATAAATAAATGAATAATAAATAATAAAAAAATAAAAAAATAATAAATAAAAATAAATAAATAAAAAAAAAACTCTTCATTTCCCTCTACCCAGAACTACGTGGGCCTGATCCTCTGCAAAAACTATTTTCAAATAGATAAGAACTTTTTCAAAAACCCCAGAGGTACGTAGGCACCTCATACTCCTCACATGAACACGACCCCTTATTTTTCACAAAAATATATTCCTTTCTTATCTCCGAGAACGGCAGTTCATTCCAAACATCTACTTGAACAAAAGGATTATGTATACCTTAGCGATTGGTATAGATAATTCAAAATACAAAATTCATCGAAAGGCACAGCTGGATGATCAGAAACTTATTTATTTCATTAATAAGAAACTACAGTACGGATTACATAAGAAAAAGGAACGGATAACTTCTTTCCCCCCTACTACCCTAAAAACCAGATAAAATACCCCACATCTGTTACATAAATAGACTCCACAGGAGTCCTACCCATAGCTACCCGAAGAGCCTGCACCCTCATCATCTACATCATGAGGACCCCAATTTTCTCCTCCCTGAATGGAGTGCCGCAAACACTCCATGGACCGATGGGCCTTAACCATCTTCAAAAAGACCACAACACCCCCTTCCATGGAGTCAGATAAAACAAACCACCTCTGACCAGTCTCTACTGCCAACATCTTGCTGACTACTTTTCTCCACAACCACTTCATATAATCTTTGGGGACATGACAAACCTTCCCAACAGACTGAGAGGGACGGGTCGACGGACGCCGATTTTCCCACAGAGATCCAAGCAACAGACGCAAGCGTTCAGTCAAATCTTCTACCGGAAAGAAATTTGAGGTCCGAGGGGGCACGACCTGCGCCCAGCCAAATTGGCGCAAAAGCCACCAAGGGAAATAAAAAGAGGTCTGCCTGAGACCAACCAGTTGCACATATGAATATTCTCCTAGCTCCAGAACAGGCTGCAACTATCCCCACTAAGGCACTGACCAATACAACCCACGAGCCCCATACTCCACAAGCCAATTCTCCCAGTTCTCAACATACAGGCCCATGCGGATGAAGTAGCAGGAAAAGAAGTTGGGTACAATCGACAAAGTCGAAACGACCATCTCTCCAGGCATCCAGGCCATTCAAAGTCTCCGCCAATATTACCGTCGCTGGATTGCGACGGTATGACATCCATGAGGTAATGGCTGCAAGTTGTGAGTCCACACGCACCTCCCCAGTCATCAACAGCAACTTTGAAAACAGGCCCATAACAACGGCTCCAGCATAGCCAGCATCACTTACTTCCCGCGAATGCACGGACTGCAACACCGTCAGGAGGGAGATCATTCCTCCGGCAACCAATGAACTGGCCGTCGAAGGAGAAATATGGAGAAGCCCGGCCAACAAATCCCTAGGAGAACGGGAAAATTTGCGTAAAGCCACGACAACACTGGGATTCACGCCCAGTATGGCAGAAAATTCCTCGTAGGTAGGACAAACTTCTTCCAACCCAAAGCGAAATACATGGTCTTCGGGTACCAAAATTGTACTGCCGCCATCAGTATATTCCACTCAAAAGGTCGATTATGCCACAAGGAGACTCGACGCATGTTGAAAGCATCATAGTCAACATTATAAGAGCACATAGCTTCCAAGGCTTCAAGGTAATTGACAAACTCAATACTACCAGGGAGAGCCATCTCGCAAGACTAAAAGATGATGGGTAGGTATGTAAGAATGCAAAAGGTGTGAGGAAAACACTCCACACTTCTCCCTTTTTATACTTAAAAATCCTCACAAGGAACATAATCCCTGTAGAAATCGAAAGGAATCCTACCCCATAAGGTACTAAAGGTTGAAGAGGGTACCAATCAAAGCTTTTAATTGATGGGACTGGACTGAACTTCCGATAGACAGGCCAGGGTGCTTGCCGATCGGCAACCCCCCATTTTTGGAAATTTCCCGACAAAAATCAGAAAACTCAAATAAAAATTGATATTCTCAACAGAATTTCAAAATCCCTTTTCCTCCTTATATAATTCCCTTTTTAAATTTCCTCCTTTCCTTCTTTGTCAAATCAGAAAACTCCATAAAAATAAATTGATATTCTCAAAAGAATTTCAAGAATCCTGTTCCCTCCTTATGGGATTCCCCGTTTTAAATAAAATAACTTTCCTGTGAAAAATTCCAAGAATACTCCTATTTTACGGTCCCAGTAGCAAATTAAAAAGCGCATGTGCATGCATTCATTCATCTTCATTAAAATAAAAGATAATAATCAAAAAACTACATTGCATTGCATATATATGTTTTCTGTGTTACATCATTTTTGCAGGAAATAAAAAAAATGCCAAAAACAACGGGACTCAGCCCGAACCCACATTCTCTCTCTCTCTCTCTCTCTCAAGAGCTTCCACCCGGTGACGCGCTCTCTTTCCCCTACGGAGAGATGACACGCCCCCACTACCCGAACCAGAGTCTCCCCCGGACGAGGCTAACGGCACCAAGCAAGAAGGAACAGGGACAACCTCCCGAATGTGGGCAGTCGTCGATGATATCCAGTCTCTGATGTCCTTGAGCCAAGTGGTCGACACCCGAATTTGCTGCAAGGAAAAGGCAGAATCAATATCACACAAAAGAAATCAAGAAAGAGAGGAAATGGACCGAAAGGTTTACCGCAGGACGAAGGACGTCCTCTGTCAAGCCCAGCTCCTCCGGATCCATCGCAAGAGGACGGTGTAGCATCGACACTGTCCCTCCATCAGCCCGCCGATTGTTGTACGAAGGAGTGTGCAGCTGAACAAAAGGGACCTCCGAGGTAGCCTCCGCTGTAGGTGCCGACGGACCGCTACCACTGTGGGAAGACCCCACCGCCCGACTCGAACCAGCAGGAGGGAAAGGCAAAGCATCATGTATACTGGGCGCCATCAACCAGCTCGTCACAAAGTCCATATAATCATACGGCGCGGCCGTATCAGTATACAACGTATAGGACTCGCCGATCATCGTCGCGATCCTCTCATCCTCTCATCCTCCAACAACTGTCGTTCTGGCCTCATGGAAGTAGGAGGCTGCGCAAGAGGCACCACCACCTCCTCCTCAGCAATCTGACAGATCACCCTCTCCCCTAGGTACCAGAAATGGCCGAACTCATACGCCAACAAACGCCTCATCTGCGCGTTCACCCCAGTCACCCCCGTATCCTGAATAGCTGTCCCCCTAGGATAAAAGGTCACCTGAAAATCCCAAAGCAGACATAAGTCAAATATAAAATCAGAAGGTGCAAAAACCAAGACCAAAAAGGAAAGGACCTTACCCGACCACTGGTCAGGTCATTTAAGACCTGACGCACTGCCTCCAGGGAGAGAGATCCCTTCGACTGTCGGTTGGCCTTACGCCATCGATACAGTCGGCAGAAGTCCTCAACGGTGTCGTCCTTCAGAGAAATCAGTGAGGTGTTGCACCCAATCACCTCATAAAACCACGTCTAAATTCACGAGCAAAAAGAGACGCATAAGGAAAATGCGTAGGCATGAAAGGAAAATGCGAATGTATGAAATGAAAATGCGCAAAGTAAAGAATACCTCAAGGAGATACGTCGCTCCAGTAAAAGTCTGATGGCAGCACCGGCTAAATGCATCCAGAGAAGAGTAAAGGGTCGCCAAGGTCAGACTCCCCCAATCATAGAAAGGGATGTTCGAAAACATCCTCAATTATGGCAAAAACCACAAATGGACGACGTCGCCACTCGACGCCACCATGAAACCTCCCAGCACCAACAAGATGAACAACCGGGCCATCTGCCTCACTTGCAGCCCGTCCTCCACATCAACCACCCTTCTCAGCAAAACATCCTTCAGCAAGGACAACCGGATAGAATCCCCAGAGACTATCCTCCTCACATCACTGAGTGCCGCATACACCACCTCCGGCCTCACCCGCAAAGAGCGATCCACCTCTATCTGATCCCCGTTACAATTCAGCCCCAGCAGTTGTTGCACATCTATGGGAGTCACCGTCATCTCCCCGAAGCCAAAATGAAAAGTATGGGTAATGTCCCATCACCTCTCCTCCAAGGCACAAAAAACTGCTGTTGAACGAGGCGTCTCATCCAGCGCAACCGCCAACCTCCCAAAACCCGCTGATGACACCATCCAGCACACCACGGGTGGAAGATGCTCCCAAACATCCCTAATCCCCGTCGTCCCATGGGCACGCATGTTCTTCAAGGAAATATCCGACTGACAAAAGGAAAAAATTCACTCAAAGGTCAAGAAAAAGGGAAAAATCACCCAAAAAAGGAAAGAATGCCAAAGGTCAGGTTACTTACATAACCACCGAGAATCACTCTCGAAGAGCGATGATGTGATGGCTCCCGCAGTAAGGTCCGCTCATCCGCAACCGGCTCGAATGCATCAAAGGCATTCTCATTTCCCAAAGCAAGAGGCACCCTGTCCCTCCAATCCACACTCGCCCAGTTATCAACGGTCAACCACTCCTGATGGACAGAGGTACTCACAAAAGCGGCCATTTTTTGAAGATCGAAACGTTAGAACAATTCGCAGAGAGAAATCGCAGAAAGAGAGAAGGCAAGAAGGTGTGAAAAATGGAGGGAATTTTTCCCCTTTATATAGGAGGTCAAACGCCATGCCGATCGACATCTCACCCTGCCATACCGATCGGCACTGTCTCCTCACCTTCCCGAGGTAGCCCAAAAGTCCGTGCCACTGTCGAATGGCATCTCTCAGTCTATGCCGACCGGCACCCCCCTAAAATTTAGTACAAAAATTTCCAAAAAATACCAGGAAGCCTCGAAAAATCCCTGTAAAATTCCAAAAAATCCTAGGAGGGATTTAGAACGTTTTCATCAAGAAAATTCCGTACTCCTTCAGGCGACACACCGTTTTCCCCAACAGAGCCCTCAAAATCCAAGCGATTGACCTCTCGGGCAAGGCACCCGGACCACCTAATCACCTCCTCATCAGACTTTACAAAAGACCTCCCTGACCATAGGCTACCCGGTGCGATACATTATCACATGGTATTTTTTCCCAGCAGAAATCAGAAGAACCACTCGCCCCGAGCGATATCTCCCAAAGGGCAATCCAAGTTTTCCCCAGCTCATTCATCGTTCCCCAACGGAACCTCAAATCCAATTCTTATCCCCCAAACGGAACCCCTCTTCCCCAGCGGAATCCTCAAAACTCCTCCCGACAAAGCTCCGGAAAATCCCTAAGAATCACATGATCACTTCCCCAGCGGAATTCTCTCACAGCACCTAAAATAGGTTGTTCCCCCTGCGAGGTCTCGTATAAAGATTCCCCTAGCTATCATCTCCCCAGATCAAATCAGAATCACAAATCTCTTTCCCCAGCAAAATCAAAATGCAATCTTTATCCACTCTTGGGTCAGAATTGACCCCGGTCTTGTGTCGTCACCTTAGTTTGGTCAGAATTGACCTTGGTCCTCGGTCATCACCACTCTTGGGTTAGAATTGACCCCGGTCTTGGATCATCACCTGAGTTAGTTCAGAATTGACCTTGGTCCTCGGTCGTCACCACTCTTGGGTCAGAATTGACCCCGGTCTTGGATCATCACCATAGTTAGGTCAGAATTGACCTCGGTCCTCGGTCGTCACCACTCTTGGGTCAGAATTGACCCCGATCTTGGATCGTCACCTTAGCTAGGTTATAATTGACCTCGGTCCTAGTTCGTCACCACTCTTGGGTCAGAATTGACCCCGATCTTGGATCGTCACCTTAATTAGGTCAGAATTGACCTCGATCCTCGATCATCACCCCTCTTGGGTCAGAATTGACCCCGGTCTTGGATCGTCACCTAAATTAGGTCAGAATAGACCTCGGTCCTCGGTCGTCACCACTCTTGGGTCAGAATTGACCCCGATCTTGGATCGTTACCTTAGTTAGGTCAGAATTGACCTCGGTCCTCGGTCGTCACCACTCTTGGGTCAGAATTGACCCCGGTCTTGGATCGTCACCTGAGTTAGGTCAGAATTGATCTCGGTCCTCGGTCGTCACCACTCTTGGGTCAGAATTGACCCCAGTCTTGGATCGTCACCATAGTTAGGTCACAATTGACCTCAGTCCTCAGTCGTCACCACTCTTGGGTCAGAATTGACCCCGGTCTTGGATCGTCACCATAGTTAGGTTAGAATTGACCTCGGTCCTCGGTCGTCACCACTCTTGGGTCAGAATTGACCCCGATCTTGGATTGTCACCTTAGCTAGGTCAGAATTGACCTCGATCCTCGGTTGTCACCACTCTTGGGTCAGAATTGACCCCGGTCTTGGATCGTTACCTTAATTAGGTCAGAATTGACCTCGATCCTCGGTCGTCACCACTCTTGGGTCAGAATTGACCTCGGTCTTGGATCATCACCTAAATTAGGTCAGAATCAACCTCGGTCCTCGGTCGTCACCACTCTTAGGTCAGAACTGACCTCGACCCTCTGAATTGGTCATCCTCATTTCCTTAGGTCCTCAGAACTGACCTCGATCCTCTGAATTGATCACCCTTGCTTCCTTAAGCCCATAGATTCAGCTTTGATCCGCAGAATTGATCATCCCCAGTATACTTCTTAGGTCCTCAGAATCGACCTCGACCCTCTGAATCGGTCGTACTCCCTCAAAAGCATCATGCGGTGTCTAATCGACGGCTATCATTTATTCCAAACTCACCCGTCGAGGGGCTCTGTAGACACCCCATTCTGTGACCCCCTAACTCTCCTTAGGTCCCTAGTACCTCCCTTCATCACTATAAACCCGGGTCACGTCCCGAGTACTGACCTGGAAGTCATCGGTCACTCCCCAGCTCAGTTTGACCCAAAAGTCAAACTCTTTGTCTCCATTGAGACTTAATGAATCTTCGAAGGTCACTGAATACCCTTTCCAACGGTCCGCCCCATGCACGATTCTGACTTACCATGCGGACGAACGATCCGTTTGCGTCCGAAACCTGACCCAGAGGCCACCGGGCGCTCCCGGGCTCTGTTGACCTAAGTCAACCCTTCAGCTCGACTGAGTCTGAATCAATCTTCAAAGGGCACCGAATACCCTTTCCAATGGTCCGTCCTGTGTGAAATTCCGACTTTCCATGCGGACGAACGATCCGTTTGACTCTAGGAGGCCACCGAGCGCTTCCCGGGCACCGGTTGACCAAAGTCAACTCTCCAAACCGGGTCAAACTCTTTGGAATGTTAAAGTACATCTCCTAACCTTTCCAACGGTATGCCCCATGCACGATTCGGACTTACCATGCGGACGAACGATCCATTTGCGTCCGCACGATTCCCCGTCCAATGGACCGACAAACGATCCCGAGCCATATTTGACCCAAATTCAACTCCCAAACTCGGGAGTGGTCCAAAGGACTTTCTAAGGTCTCTAAAATACCTTTCCAATGGTATGCCCCGTGCACGATTCTGACCAACGGTTTTCCCTCGGCGACCAATTTTCCGAAAAAGCCTGAGGCGCACTGCCAAATGGCAGGTCCCAAACCCTGCCTATCTGCACCTGCCGATAGGTAGTGCCATGTAAATGCCGATCGGTATACCCGTGGGCCTATAAAAGGAGGCCTTGGACTCATTTGCAAGGGGAGCCCAGATCTGATAGAAATCCCTCTGAACGAATCCCAGAAACTTCTCTCGAAGGCAGCGTGATTTTAACTTCCAAATCCCTCTTTTACCTCCACTTTTTATCATCCTTTCCACTAAATGAGGTGAATTAACCACTCTCCATCATCATCCAAGCTCAAGGGATGCTCCTCAACATTCAAGATCAAGCTCAAGATCTCCAAGAAGGTCCAACTTTCTCAAACTCTCTCCTAAATTCTCTTAAACTTGCAACAACTTGTTTTCTTACTTAGCACTTTTATTATATCATTTCACACATCATAAATATACTTTTTATTTTGTATTATTGCACATCTCTTATTTTCATATAAATAAAAACCCAAACAATAAGAAAAAGAGGGTTTGCTCATAAATTCCAAGTAGGGATTCTCACACTTTTTCCACACTTTTCTCACAACTAAAACACTTTTTCTACACACACACACACACACTTACAAATAAGAGATCCCACATTTGGATTTATGGGATAAACCCCACCCCTTTTCTTTGTATGCGAACTACGTGGACTTTGATGCCTTTATAGGCTACGTAGGCGTCTTGGGGTAAAACCCGAGACTCGAGTCCTTTCTCCCACTTTTTCTATTTTCTTTAAATCCATTTCTCTTATATTATAGATATATCCGTGTTCTTAGTGACGCGTTACTCCATATGCGTTATCGTTCCCTTATAACGATCAACGTAGGGGTAATCGCGTAAATCTTATTTTTCTAATATTACTTTTATATCTTCCTACGGATGACTCGCTTTATCTTTTCCATGATACAAGTCGAGGATTCCTACCTTCATTCTATATATACACATGCCCACATATCACGGGGGGGAAACATAAAGGAAAATAGCAAATATCCATGAGAGACCGAAAGGGCGGAATGGGTGCCTAACACCTTCCCATTTCGTAACTAAGCCTCCGAACCCTTTTCGAATCATTTTGGTTTCGCACGCACCAGTATGTCTTTGGATGCCATCCTTATAGGTGGCTTCCTCTTTTTCTTTTGTCTATTTTGAGAAAAATAGACTGGCGACTCTAAATCTCTCTACATTTTTCACACCTCACAAAATCGACGCCGGCCGAAGCGCTCTCCCGAGAGGGGACGCGTGGGACCCGAAGGATCCCTTTTCGATTGTGTAATGATGAGACTAAAAAAGACTAATTACATAAAATGTATGATCCTTTTTTAAATGGGACATATCGTGGAACGATAAAAAAATAATTCATCATCTATAGGACATGATCGATCAATAGAAATATTCCAACACTACACCTTTGTCATATATTCCATACATCACACTAGATAATTCTCATATTCAAGGAATATGATTCACTTTTAAGATGCCTTGGTGGTCAAATGGTAGACACACGAGACTCAAAATCTCGTGCTAAAGAGCGTGGAGGTTCAAGTCCTCTTCAAGGCATAATATTGAGAATACTCATTGAATGAGCAATTGAATAAGAGAGCTCGTATCGAATGGTATATCAATACCGATTCGATCCGAGCTCTTGGAATTGAAATAAGTTTGGCAACGGATCACAAAATCTTGGCGATCGTCTCTATCTATTGAACGGGGAGTCTTCTTTAAAATCGTCAGCCCTACACCCACCCCCCCGAGTATATGCTTCAACGATTTTTCAAGTTGTTTGTGCTTGTTAGTAGTAGTATATCTAAAAATAATGAAGTGGCTAAAATAGCCTTAGGACTATGGAAGAAAGGATTCTCCCGAATCTTCCTATTTTTCCAATTATGGATCAATGGATTGCCTTCTAGAATGGGAACCGGATAAGGGCGATTAACCACCTCAGCCACTTATCCCTCTATCGTCAAGTTATCATAGGTGAAATCCAATCCCTTCGCTTCGCGCCAGGCTTGGAAACCATAAGTCAGGCGAGAAAGCGAGCAGCAAGCTGAAAAAGTCATTTCTACTTCATTTACCAAGCGAATGAAGGGAAGCTTTATAGCTCTAACCAAGTAAAAGGGCCAAGGCAAAACTAGATTAGGGAAGGGCTTCATATCTTTTTTTATATCTCAATCAACTTAAGGGCCTAATTTCTTTGCTCATAAATTTGATTTCAATTTCTATTTTTGGATCATGTTTATGCTTATTTGTTTAATTGAATATGTATGAGGATTTCATACACTATTTTGTTTAACCTGAATATCGATAGACCTGTGTACTAATGTTAAATGGATCCTCCATGAATCCTGCGTCACCTCTCCCACAAATCGCTACTATCTCACTGCCACAAACACGCACTAACACTAACAATTTTTAAATCCTCCAACACCACTACGAGAAAACCACTTATGTTGGGAGTAATCCGATTCTTCTCAAGTTCGAAATGGATTTTTTTTACAAACACATTTACAAGTAGCTATATAATCCAATCCACAGCTAAATACTTTCAACCAAATTACATGATAATAGTTTTTTTTCGTATGGTCATTGTCTTTAAAAGTCGAGTCTCAAAATTCCCTTGAATTTCCTACAAAACTTGTTAAACAACGCATATCATGGTAAGTACGAGTATCAATCCAACTTTCAAAGTGAAACAAATAGCGTGAATACTTGTAATTCCATTTTTTTATTAAAACTTATATATATATATATATATATATATATATATATAATAAAGTAGAAAACATATGTATGTCACAAGTTAAAACTGTGATGTCATCTTTACAACTTTTTCTTGCACTACCAATTTTACCCTTCAAATATTTAGTTTCCCCCTCTTTTGATATACTATAATTTATTTTTCTCTTTTGTTCAAAATTCAAAAAGAGGGGTAAAATAGTATTATACCAATTTGAGAGTCATTTTTGAACCTCCTACTCTCTCCACTCACGCACAACCCACTACCTTCCGGCCTTTCTCATACGCCCTCTGCTTCTCTCCTACCCCACCCCACTCACTTTCATGTCTTTCTTTCGATCGGCAGCACAAGAAGCACACCACCACCATTTATCATTGCCTCCTACTGTCCTCATGTATACTATTTCTCCCTCTCAAAGGCTTTATTATCTCGCACACTCTTGCATTCGAGAGTATTTTCCGAGGTAATTTTTTTATTTCAAACCCTATTTATGCATGAATCAGTATTTCGTATTACAATTATCTTTTTGTTTTCATCTCTATGAGAAAACCATTGTAATAAACAACGAAACTCAATAAGGGATTTATACAACGTAGGTCTCTCTCATCCATTTACTCAGATCCATGTTTTTTATGTGGGATTTATAAATTTATGTTATGTATATATTGACCCTTTTTGTTTCACTTATACATAGCTCAAAGATCCCAAATCCTTTCATTCTTATGAGTTTTAGTTATCTTTAAGAACATTAATTTTTTTTAAAATGTAACTGAAAACATTAGTGGAGAAGTGTATTTTTCCTTTAAATATTGAAAATTTGGGGTTTTTAATTTTGTGAATGTTTTCTTTTATAGTAGCATATATAGGAAGACCTGATTATGTATCCCAGGTTTATTTCTAACTTAATCCTTATGGCAACTAAGTTTTTCTTAGCAAAAAGATCACTTTTTTATCAGTTTAAGAGTAAATAATTATTTATCTAATTTCAATGTTTTAATGAAACATGGGACCGTTCATGGCAAGCACCTTTATGAGGGGACCGTTCTAGACTGAGCAACTATGTATTTTTGTACATGAACTTTTATTTTTAAATTACAGTTCATTTTACGACCTTTCCAGATTCAAAAAATCATCTGGGATTGCCTATTTTGTGTTGAAATGGCAAGGAGTAAGACCCAAATGAGGCATATAGAGAACATGACAAGCAGGCAAGAAACGTTCTCAAAGAGGAGAAATGGGCTTCTTAAGAAGGCGTTTAAGTTTGGTGAACTGGGTATATCTTTATATCTTAGTATGTGTACACATAGTAAGTAGCTTTATTGCTCTGTGTGTGTAAAATACCCTTCAAGCTTTTATTTCGGCGTGTTAATTTTAGGGAGTTAAATTTTCATTAAGTTTGTGAAAATTGTAATTTAGTCCGGAAATGTTAATTTTCCTCTTATGATACCACACTATGTATACTATGATTATGATTTTTGAGTAACAAATTATTCGAACTTCCCAGCCCTGCAATTTCAGTGAGTCTGAGTCGTTTCTTTGATTTTGTTTTTCAACCAAAATTTTCTTCTAAAATATTTGGAATATAGAGGTTCTGATATAATATTTATGGTTTTCATGTATCTCCATTTTTCATTCTTTCTATTTTTATTTGATATTCTTTAATACATTTTACTTTTTTTGTTTCTTCCTTTTAGCATTTAATATGATATTCTTTTCTACTTTTTGGTTGCAGGTGACATAAACGTGGGTGAACAAATAAGAATGACGAGTGGTGCATTAAATGAGATGGATACGATTAATACCTTTTCCTTTAAACTTAATTTGTTCAGTAGAGCTACTATTGTGACCTTATAATGGTAGTGATACTATTGTGATTATAATAGTAGTCTTGAGTGTAAATATTGAGATGGATACTGATTAGGTAGTATTTATTTTGTCAAGCTTCATGTGTACATAGTAATATGGTATATGATTATATTCTATTTTATTGTACTAATTTATGACATTGAACCAAGGTTTTGTGGGATTTAAGCATCCCGTTATAAGTTTCTAATTGAAAACAGGTCGTACACGAGACATTGACGCATGCTTGCCTCTTTTGGTAAGTGTACAATGGGTTAAAATCCTTGGACATGGTCTTATTAGTTTATATGGTTTATTGCACTTCCAAAATATGCCTCTGTATTTTTGGGTGTTTACATGTGAAATTGAATTTCTGAATGATGGATTGTCTTCAAGAAGAGCTTTTATCCCATATTCTTCTTTCCTTTCATTTTTGTCTTGAGATACAAGTGATGGATTGATTGTTGTTTGAAGAATGTGTGGAGTTTCTTTTTATTCAGTATTAATTGTTTATGAAATTATTTTCTATAATATCTAATTGGAACATTTTACTTTATGGGAGAATGTTTTTTTTCTGTTTTAGCAACAACAAGTAGCTACTGAGGATGTTCATGCTCAAGTTCAACCCTTACTATGTGGAGTTCCTATTATGGAGGTTGATCACTCATCACTATGTTGCATCATCACTCATAACCTGCAGTGATGTGATGATGGCAATGACGTTGACGTGAAACTGTGTTATGTGATGACTAATAGGGCTGATGACTCTCGGTGAAAGTCCACTTTCTCATGCAGTGAGTGAGAGTGCTTTGCAGCCGTCTCATGAAGCTGTAATAGTTCAACAGTCATCTCTTGAAACCATTGAAGATGTTGCGCATACAGTGTTGTAATTTTGCGATTGAAGAGCTTGATCGTTCGATTTTGTAGAGTTCATTCTTTCAAGCTAATTAAATCCATTACAGGTATTTTTTCCGTTTTACATGTGTATATATGCGCGTATTTTAAGTCGAGAGGTGTATGGACCCCCCCTTCTGGGGTTGAATGTAGACATGGGTCTGTGATCTCTCGGTTTTGGGTTGTCAAAAAATTGCTCAAACTATCCCAGTTCATTTCATATTGGGATTGTGTCATATTTAAACCATTTATGTACCACCCATTTATGTTAATAAAAAAAGAAGATATTTGGCTACTCTACCTCAAATGAACAGATATTTGGCCACTTAACTATTGTTTCAGAGCAGCTCTTAATCAACAAGTTTTTGACTATTTAAAAGTTTCAATTAGGGAGTAGCCAGATGAAATTCGCTCTTTAAAATCATAAAGAAATTCATCTTATATAACAAAAAATTAATATCCAGTGTCACTGAGTATTCATTGTGATACAGTCAGGGTGTGCTGGGTTTTCCTCCCACTGTCTTTAAAAGAATAAAATATCCAGTGTCTATTAATCAAACCCAACATGTGTTGACGCCATATGAAAGAAAATAGAGACACATATACCCAACCGAGTCTTTTCCAACATTATGTTAATATCTTCCAAAGCTTTCAACATTACCCATGTATAAATACACAAAGATTTAACCTTCAATCTCATCCAATTTACTTTCCAACTTCCTTCGAAGTCACTAAGACAAAATGTATTTTCTCTCGCACAAATCCTATTTTAGGGATCCCGAATATTCTATTTTAGATCATACATTTTTTTTGTTTTTCTAAATCAGATCTCTAATACTATGATTCACCTTTCAGAGGTATACATCTCAATAAAAGGTTCTTGGAGTATACACTAGCATGTTTCTTCAGATCCGACCTTTTGACATTTGTGATCCCATCTATTATATGCAACTATTTTAAAGCGCGGGTAAGCATTTTTTGGGTTTGTTAGAATTTATATAATATTTTTAATGTTCTAATATATAAATCATCCTAAATTTTCTATGTAATGCCATGTATATTAGTCGAATTAGAAATTGTTAATTAGTAGTACTCTCTCTTTCATGGATTTGAAAAAAGGATGATGACCTGTAATGAATTAAATTGGTTGTTCATCAATGTGATACGATATAATATTTTTGTATATCATTTCATTGATCATAAGTAGCTATGTACAGTTAAACTTATTTCAGACAAAAATAATAAGGCTCTGTACAGTTAACCTTAGGTTCAATATGAAAAATCCTAAAATACCAATGATTTCGGTTAACAATATTTCAGTGAATTTGTTTTTTTTTTGTATTTTATCTAGAACATAAATGTTATTTCAGTGAACAAATGGGTGTCTCTGTCAAAGGAGTTTCCTACCGTGAAGCATCTCTCAGGAACTCATAAATTTTCAATTGCACAAGACTGCGTACGCTTTTAGCCTTCTAGAGGGAGAGTTTGCCAATATTGGGGCTGCAAAATCTGAAGACTTGCAAAACCAATTGAGCCCTTTGCCAATATACTTTGCTAGAAAGAATAATGGATTATGTGCCTCGAAGCAAAGATCATCGAAATCCAATGTATTTGTTAATTTTTATAACTAATTTCATTTATGTATGTTATCACCATTGACAATTTGTTGTCCCGTGCTCTAGAGCTTTCGAATTATGTTTCTCAAGTGTTGTTACTTTAAGTACAATAGTTAACCAATCTTGCATTTGTGGGATATGTAAGATCACGAGTTTTTAAATCTACATGTGTGATTAACTACTTTCAGCTTTATTATAAATGAATGTTAACTGAGAGTTTTATTACAAGATTCAGGTCATGATTTGAGCTCAATAGTTGATACAAAATTTTGTTGCCGACACTTCAAGTGCTGCTCAGAACCCTGCAGGTCGCACCAGCAGCAGCAGGCTAAGGGTATAATTCCTATGCTACTAACAATTCATACCCGGCTGCTAATGGTACAACTTATGCATCTCATCCATCTAATGGAGGTGGTTATGCGCCTGCAGGAGAAAATGGTCCTGTGTATGGGGCCAATTATGGTTATTAAAGAAATTTGTGTTTCATTGACACGGGATCTTATGCATTATAAACATTATGAGATGAGTGTTGTAGTGACACATTTGATGGCCAGGAAAAAAAAGGACTTCAACTTCTAAAATATTCTTTTGTTTGTGCTTTAAATAAATAGATAATATTTGTTCTTATAATTTTGTTACTTTTGTTAAACAGTTGGAATGAACTTATGTTATCATCTCTATAACATGTTGATGTATTGGATTATATGACTTTATTGTTGCTTGATAACTATCTCATTAGTGATACGTCGACAATCCCCTATTTATCTCTTTTAGTGAAAATGATACTTCATTTGGCCCTTTCGGGTAACATTTTTTCATGTGCTTGCATTGCAAGTGTTTGGTAAACTCATTTTGGTGACTTTTTGGCACTATTCAATCTTTTCTCATGTTTTTATTCATGTGTTTCCCACATATCTGTTATTTCCACTTAACGTAATAACATGACCCGCTGATAGGATTATACAACACACATCAGTTTGTGTTTCCACTATTATGGGTATTATAGTCCCTGACAACGTGGTTGTTGGTTTACACAATCAGCCAATTTCCAGCAACTCTACAGTTAGGCCTATTCACTCTAGAAAAAGTTCTCAATCTTTTAGCTCATGTCTCTTCACGTGATATCAACAGTGGTATGCAACATGCTCTATCACCTGCTAGGGGCCATTCTTTTGATTCACACTTAGTAATTTATCATTTATTAAACAATGAATATTGGGCGAGTCCCTTTTTCCCCGAAGGGGTAGGGTCTTACATGGGTAATTGAAACCTTAATAAGTTTATGCTATCAACCATTGCAACAACCTTATTTTCTAATTGTATGGTTCTTTTTTATGTTTGTAAGATACCCTGCGCACCTGACATGTCCAACTGTGTTGTTAATCTATTAGACCTATAAGAAGCTACTCTTATTTTATTAGATTTATTTTTTGTATTTTTAGATTATTTTAAGGTTTGTAATTTAAGAGGCAAAGTTCACTTTAATACAAAATGCATGTAATACCGATAATTTTATTGGTATTTATGGAATTTCGTTCTCTTAATCTGTTTCACATTATTGATATCTAATTTTTTTCTCCACATAATGCTTACGTGGTAATATATGTTAGGTAGAGTTGTAGCATGGAAATTTTGCCCAATGTTTTTTGGAATTATTAGGTTTGGCACATCGAGTTTATATAGAATATTGTTAAATAGGTGACGTACAAGTTACTATTTATTTCGTTGTTTAAGGGGTTTTATAAACATGTGGTTAGTTCTATAAACAAAGGAAATTATATCCAATTTTATTTAAATTTTTTGGCTTTGCATCCCATGGGGTTTACATAGAATATTGTTAAATAGGTGATGTAGTTTATACAAGGTTCATAAATGACTATTTATTTTGTTGTTGAAAAATAAATCAGGTTGGCCATTATTTTGTTGTGATTATGTTAGCGTTATCGAATATCAACGTGCCTTCAGGCACGGGCATACCCTAGTATATATATATATATATATTATTTTTTTAATTTTTTTAAATAACTTCAAGGGAGAATGAATTAATTAATGCTAAAATCAAGTGTGATTAAGTAAACAAAAAATAATATGTAACCATGTGTGATAAATATGAGAAGATTCCGGAGTTGGGATTACCACCGTGTGTTGAGTTATTTTTAATTTCTTAATTTATTGAATTGAAATATTTCGAGATAATATTAAATTCATAATCTAACTCTCATTACAATTATAAATTGAATAATATCTTTTTTTAGAAAACTCACTTAAAAAAACTAAGATTTATACTCTTTTTAATAAATTACCGGCTAAGACCAATTTAATAAAAATTGTATGAACCCTCAAATTTAACATCGAATTAATATTCAAAATTTAGGAAAAACATCTCTCTAGTTCGATTCCCAAAATTAGATATTAAAACCAAACTAATTTACTATCTCTCGATATGTAAATTAATTCGTGACAATTAAAAATTAATTCTCCTAGAAATATGACAATTAACAAAATCAATTAATTAAATTAACATATTACACAGCTTCATCCCATCCCTTGAACATGATGATTATACAAACATTCTCATGTTAGAACATAAGACAATAAGCAAATACTTTCCAAGAATAATATAAAATGAAACAAGGAAAAGAAATATGATACGCAATTTTTATGTCGAATCACGTTCTTGAAATGCATCTTGACATGCATGCGTTGAAAAATATTAGAGGTTTTCTTCTTTCTTGCACGTGACTTTTGGTAGAGGATATGGAGTTCCTAATTTAAAGGGATGAGAGGTGGGTTTTCGGTCTTGTGGATATATGGATCGGATATGGCTGTGGTCGGACAGGTGGGATAAGGACGTTCTGAGCTTGGAATTAGGTTAGGGGAATCTGGTATGGCTGGGATGGGTTCAGGTTGGAGGTTGGTTGGGTTAATAAGTAGAAGGTTGGTTTTATAGTCAAAATTTGGACAGTTGGCTGGAGGCCCGGGTTGTTGTGTCACCGATCGTTGGCATTTTGAAGTAAATGGGGTAGTTGGGATCGAGTATGGGGTGAATTGGAGTTCGGGTCGACAAGGGTCTGGTTCAAGGAGGTCCAGTGTATAAGGCAGTATGTGGGTGTAGTTGATGGTTGTATAATGGTGCCTTTGGCTGGATTAGTGAGATGTCGCCGGAGTTTCCATGGCGGGCCGGAGCTGGAGGTTAGCTAGTGAGGGAAGATGATGAGGTGTGAGGAGTGTTAGGATGGGTGTGTGTATTATAGTTACAGTGTGAGTGTGTTTAGATTGTATAAAAATTAAAATAAAATTACCTGACACTTTAAACTCAAAAAATATAATATCAATAAAATTAAACAAAATCTATTAAAAATAAAAATGAAAATCCTAATCTATAACTAAAAGACTTAAATAAAAAAAAATTATAAAAATAAAACTAACGTAATAAAATGACAAACAAATAAGATAAAATTAAACAATAATAAAAAAATAAAAATAAATAAATAAAAAATAAAAATTTAATAAAACGTACACCTATTATATATATATAATAATATAAAAATACTCGACGCAAGATACACGGACAACTATATGCATATAAATAAAATATAAAAATAAATCTTGAAAATATATACGACTCAAATAAAAATCTAAAAAAATAATAAAAATAGAAACTAAATACACACGAGGCTCGGGTAATGGCTTGAACTCGATTTAGGTACGGGACTGGGTTAAGTGCATCGGAACTCATCGGGACAAGCTCAAAAAGGGACTTCAGCCTTCACGGTCGCTTTGATTTTCTTCATTGAATGCTTTTAACTGCTACTTTATCGCAATTACATCGATTGAACACAATTTGATACCGCGACAATCGATTGCCCTACAATATAGATTAATACGAACATAAGACCAACTTTAATGAGAATGAGCAAATGAAATGTACATATTCAGGGGATAAATTAAAGACTTTTGGGTGCTTATCATTACATAACCTTTATATGTTTCAAAACATATATGATAACAATATTGTTGATTGGTACACAGTTCATAAACTTTTGGATGTGACTAAAAAACTTAGAGAATTTTCCCCAATTGACAGACCACAATAATCACGAAAAAAACCCACTTAATGTACAAGGGGGTAAATGGCCTGAATTAACAAATCCCACAACCTCTTGTTCCAACGAAAGGCAGACTTCACAAACTATTTGATCGATCACTGTTTCGATTAAGATATAAAGGTTCTTGAGAATTTAATCTTTAATAATCTGTGCTTTTATTTTGTTTGTGTTCAAATTAGGAGATAAGGAGGAAATTGTGTTCATTTAATAGACTTTTTGTTATCGTATCAACACACATTTTTGGCAAAATAATGGGCCTGCTACTGAGCACGAGTGTCTCATATTGTTACTCTTAAAAAAATTCCTACTAAATTTTTAGTATACATCATATTTATCTACAAGATCAAAAATACCATACTGCATGGTCATTTTTAACAACATTTTTTACATTGAAAGTTTGTGGGCATGGTTTAAGTGAGTTATATTATATTGTAACAAACTATGAAAATTTTCAATTTCATTCGATAAATACTCATCAACATACGCACAATTATTTTGCTACTTTCAATGTCGAACCGAACGACGTTCAATGTCTTTTCACATTAACTCTTTATCACATATGTTTTATGAACCTTTTTGGTTGTTTTATATGTTCAACCATATTGGAGCGATATATTTATGCAAGTGTCCACGTTTTGGTTTATTATGGTTTCAAACTTCAATTTTATTCATACACATAGCTTCTCCTATAGGCATTGTTACTTTTCTACAAAAAAATATGACTGGAATAATTTGAACTACATTGGATCACTATGCAAGAAAAGTTATCTACATATTAGATTTCCATTCCAACAATATACTTATTTTGGATGATAAGTTCATTTTTCCTTTCGAGGTCTGTACGTTAGTCGACATGCAGTATCAAATGTACATATCAATGACTATAACACAAGTATACATTTATAGTTATTAAATACCATATATTTTGCAAACATAAATAAATTCCACCTTAATTTCACAACTGTCTAACTAATTTCTAGATCGATGCAATTTATTCTCAATACAAATTATAGAATACCTCTATATTATACAAATTTCGTACTATAATATGATTTTATTATAGTGTCCATAGGATGACCATATTGACAAAATTATTTGGAAAGATGAAGTTGGTGAATATGTTAAGATGATTGGCGAGGGGGAGATATATAAAATCTCGAATTTCAAGGTCGTTGCTAACAGGAAGGGATACAAACATGTTACACATTCATGTGTACTAACTTTCAAAGACATCACAACTATAGAAGAATTGAAGGACAACATACCAAATATTTCATTACACAAATTCGAATTCGTTGACTACATTACCCTCAAAGACAGAGTCATTAACAAGGACAAGCTAGCACGTAAACTTTTACACATAATCATATCTTTTATAACATTATTAATCATTAGCAACACGTATATCATATACAATAAATAAATTCTTATATCGAGATGTATGTGGCATTCTTATCGGACGAAGCGAACTCGAATATATGAATCTCAGTATAAATAATGTGGAGAAATTGGACATACAAATTTCTTGTGCAAGTTAATAAATTATTAACTTAAATTATCACGTAACTTTTTAATTCATATACATTTAAAACTTATACAATATTCATTTATTCCAACATATATATACTATAGAAACATGAAACTAAAAATCACTTTATGGGGAAATCCAACAATTAAGCTCAACTAGGATCCCCAAGATATTCAACAATTTATGATAACAATTGTCGTTACATCACTCAATGTCAAACTGTTCAGAGGTACACAAATATTTTTAATATTAATATTTTTTGTTTTTCCCATGTTCGTCATCTTTTTATTTCAATGCTAGATATATATCTGTCATCCACAAATGAAACGAAGACGTACACTAATATCATAATACTCGAGTTTCAGGCTTTAATAGACATGTAAATACTTAAATTATCAAATCCAAATTTAACTATATTCCCTAAAATAATTTATTATTTAAACACTTTTACTCAGGAACTCAAATCCAACACAATTTCAATTAATGGATCATCTAAGCTCATCTCAGAATTTGACATCGAGTACTGTGACCCCAAATATGGAAAATATTTTACGCATTGAAAAAGTGCAATCATCATCAAGGGACTTGGTATTGTTGCCTATTTATAAATATTTTATATTATTATTTTCAAAAAATAAATATTTAACTTAGATTACTATTACATAAAGATTATATCCGTTCAAGCAACGATAATTCGTGTGAACGACAAGTTCGGTTGGTCTTATGTCTCATGCAAGGTTTGTAATAAGATCTAGAAAAAACTTGCAGAATCGTATAACTATAAATTTTGCAACACAGATAGTGTGTTTCCTGTTAAAAAGTAAGAGGCAATCACTTCTTTTTACTAAAACATATCTCTTAGGATGAAATTAAAATATACTTCTTTACTTGACAAAATTTTATACATATAAAGTTCAAGTAGATGTAGAAGACTACACTAGAGATATAACAAGTGTTCTCTTCATCAAGGTCATTGAAAAATTGGTTGGGTTCCCAATATCACAAATTGATACAGCTGAAAATAAGGTACAGCAACAAATTACTAATATCATATTTTTCTCTATTCCTATCTTCAATCCCACAAAAAATATATATAATTTATACAACGAACTACAAAGGATGCCACACTTATATTCAAAATTATCATTGGGAAAAAATAAGAGTTCATTCTCAGGCTCATGAAGTATAATTTGATAATAGGGAAGGAATACTACACAGTCACAAAATTCGAGAACACTCCTACAGAAAATTCCACTCCTGAGGATTGCGAAAACTCATAAAAGGTAATAGATTATACATATTAGTTCAAGTTACATAACAAACTTCTCTAATCAAACAAAATGTTCTTATAACAAAAACAAAAAAACAGAAAGTATATTCCCACCATTGAAAAAGACGATTGAATCAGGTAACGATTTTCAAATCCATATTTTTCCATATTTCAGTTATATACAATCGATTTTATAAAATTTTAACATATTACTTCATATTTTCCAGGAAGGAATATAATATATCTATTCTTGAACGTCATAATACTGAGGCTCCATGGAAGATACAAAAGAAGCTCCAAGATTCTAAGATGCAGCAGAGATTTTATGATTCTTGAAAATTATGGTTTCGAATAAAATGTTTGTCATACAATAACATATAATTTGTTCAAAAATTTGGGAAATAATGATACTCGATTTTTTATTTCTATATTCATCAAATATATGGTCTGACAACAATGAAAATTAATAATTTATACGTTATACAATGTTGGCCACGCATCGTGTGAGCTGCATGCTAGTCTTTATAATATTATAAAATCCTTTACATCAATTAAGATTGCTTCTCTAATATTATAAAATGCTTTACATCAATTAAGATTTCTTCTCATATAGAGTGCCACAAGGCACACCTTTTTAACTTTTTTCCTCTCTCATTACACCCGTTTCTCTTAGAAACAGTTTGCCTTTTCCCCTTTCGAACATACCCCTTCAGATATTTTATCTCATAATACCCTCCCCACTCTTATCCGTCCCTTCACTTTTCACAATCTGATGTTTTGTTTCTCTCTCAAGATCCCAAAAAACAAATCTTCCTGAAACCAAATCAGTCCTCATTTTATCGGGTCTTCTATATTTTTTAGTTTTATTTTATTTTAAGACTCTCGATTTTGAAATAATCGTACTCATGAGAAGGTGTTATATTTTTCATGATAGTTTTATATTATTGTTGTGCATATAAAGAAGTGGGGTTGGAAACGCAATGTGGTTCGTTTATCATCATGTTTCAGTTATTCATGCTTACAGAATGTGATGTGATAAAGCAGATTTTTTTACTCTTCTCTTGCTATTGATTAGCTATTATAAAGATAAGTTTGGACTCTTGCAAATTTTAGTCTCTAACGTTAGTTAATCTTATACTAACGTTAAAAATTTACAACCATATATATCTATATAATAAAGTAGAAAACTTATGTATGTCATAAGATTGATCGATGATGTCATGAGATAAATTAGTTCCTGGACTACCAATTTTACCCCCTAAACATTTGAGTTCCCCCTCTTTTTCCTCTCACTAATTAATTCCCCCCCCCCCCTAATTTTAATTCAAATACAAGAGTATTTTGATAAAGACACACAAAACCCACTTTAAACTCATTATCAAACTCACATGGTCCCTCTTTCTCACCCTCTATAACCGTACCCCAAATGCAAATCCTCATTATCCAACTCGAAACAAACCCGTAAAGTACAAACCCTCTTTCTTATCCCAAACCCTCTCACGCAGCCGCCCTCACCCTCACCATCTCCCGCTGCCGCCCTCACCACATATCGAGTTCAAGTATTATGTATTTTAGGGCTTTAATATTTAGTGTGGGGTTTCAATTTTTAGCTCTAACGTGTTTTTTGTTTGCAGATCTAACGTTGGATACTTCAGATTTAATGTATGTGTTTTCAAATTTGGGTTTTTGGGTTTAGATGGGATCTGACATATTTTTTTTACACATCTAAAATCGAGCCCAAAATATTTGATTTCACAACACAGATATATTTTTCCCTCTTTCAGGTATACAGTCTAGCGCAAATATACGTGTTTCTTTTTTAATTTTATTTTAGTTTGTTAGGTAAAGTGATATTGGAGTCTGACATTTTCTTCATACATTAATTGTTGTTGTGTGGAATGTACAAATATTCATTTCGTTCATACAGTCCACTTTATTCATTCAAAATATAAAATAAAAATGTAAAACTCACATTTTCTTTTCTTTTTTGAACTCATAAAGTCTCTCAGATTTGAGCTAAAGGCTTATGATTCCTTGGTGAATATGTATATTGAAAGTTCTAACATATCTTCTTAAGGGCATTGTTACACGATCTATAATGTATAGTTGGTATGATGTGTGAATTGATATTATCAACATTAACTTTAACATAATTGGTATGGGGTTTTAGTTTTGTCTATCTTTGATTATACTTTTTTTCATCAATGTTAGCCTTTTTGTAAAGAAATAATTAATGTAATATATTACTTTCACAGTTTCATATAACTTTGAGCTATTGTTGGGCTATCATAGCATGATTATTTCGGTAGTAATTTATTCTATTCTTTTAAAATGATGAGTAAAGAGTTCTTAATTTCACATCCCAATGCATATTCATTTATTTTTTATGCTTTGTTCATGTTTAGATACAACCTTTATAGACATATCTTCTGAATGGTATTGTAGTTTAAAAAAAAATGTTATGTTTTTAATTTCTAATATCCTCTAAACTGTGTTTCCTATTTTATCCTTTATTTCTACACTTCATGTTGTCTATATTGTTTTGCTATAGATTCTCATTTGAGCTTCTATTTCAGTGTTGTGTTTGGGTTCTTATGTACTGCTTATGCCCTCAACATTCTTAAACTTTGTTCCTACACCACGCGAAGGCTTAAATTCTCAACTAAGTGGTTATTCTACATGCTTTTGAAATCTACTGTATATATTTCCTTTATGTCCGCATCATTATTAGTATAGTAACACAAACTTATTATGTACTGCTTATGCTTTTAAATAAATCGAGGCGTAAGCTTCAACAACCTCGAGGTTCAAAGCCTCAAGGCATACGCCTCAGTAACAAAAGGCGGAAGCCTCAGATAAAACCCTAGAAGCGTAAGCCTCAGTCCAAGCGGCGCGGTTCACCTTTTAAAATATTGTTAACAAGGGTAGATCAGTCCATTTATCACGAAAGATTCATTATCAGCAATCTCAAAATGAAGTAAAATACTCCGTAGTGCATTGGCATGCCTAGGCACATTCTATTGGGCTGAACTCTACCTGGTATAGCTTATCATTCGTGATTGAAATGAATTGAATTACTGTGGGTATATGCACTTCTACTATGTATGCTAGGATCTTAGTCCCTTATTAGTTCTAAGTTGTTGAAATAGGGTGAAAGTCTTAGTTTTTCTACAAATGAAGTCCTCCATAAAAATTAAATCTGTTTATGTGGCAAAATGAGGGATTCTTCACCTCTTATCAATCCAGGTGAAGCATAAGGTACTTTTATCGTGTGTACAGTTTATATCATTTGTGTCGGTTGTTCTGCCAATGCTTTTTTGTCTTTGCCAATTTTTCTAATTCTAATTGAAGTTCATTGCCAATATTACTGATGTACTATAATTTTATAGAAACATAGTATATAGAGATATAAAAATTATTTAGGCACAAGTTACTGTACTGATTTTATTACTTCTTATCCAGCTTTAAGACCTCATCTTTTATATCTTCAGCTCTAGAATCTCTTTCACTAACTATGATCTCAGATATTTTTTTTGGTTTTTTTTTTCTTTTACATCAAGTTGTTTTTCTCAATGCTAAGGATATTTGTAAAACCAAAACTTCTGATGTAATTGTACGTTGTTATATGACCATGATGGGACAAGGCAAGGCAATGCGGAGTTTAGAAATTTTAATTCCAATTTATGTGACTGTTATGTGACGGGACACTGTTATGTGACTTATGGGATCTTAATGTAATTATTTTTTATTGTGATTTTTCTTTGCAATTTTCCACTCATCCCATTGTAGTGAAGTAATGCATTATAATGCTTAATGATTTCGTATAGTACTGTTATGTTATTACATGCTTAGTGATATTTCTTATAAAGAATGTAGATTTGAGGGGTCATGAGTTCTATTTGTTTTATTTTTCAGGAACATCTCCTCGAACTGAGTTTAATAATTGTGATTTTGTTAGTTGTGATATGTATTGCATTTATATGTCTGATTATAAAATAGGCAGTGTTTGGCAAGACTTGATTATTTATATAGTAGCCTTTTTAAGAGTTCAATAATGTTGTTGTTGGTTTGTATCTTTTAGGTACTGATGTTTTTAGTGCTTTACTGATGTTCGGCTATTCATGTTGCAGCAATGTAAGTGATCGGTATATGTAGCCAAAATCCAAATGTGTGACACATCAATAGTAATACTCACATTCTACAAATAGTTGATTCTTTTTTGGTTAAAATAGTTTATTTATGTACAAACATTTGATTCTGATACAACTATAAATTGAGTTTAGTTGTATGTGGTTTTAGATTGATTTTCGTACATTTTTTATCAAACTTACACACAGTTAGTTTGAATCTACTATGGATTGTTGTTTTATCCAGGTTTTGATTGGTTATTGATTTACGGTAGTGTACAATACATAAAGGCTGCTATCCAATAATTTGTTTTCTATTTTAATTAATTGTAAACCAGCAGGATATTTCCATTCATTTAGGGATCTCAAGCAAGGTGATTCAATTTATCCTTCTATATTCATCATTCTAGCAGAGGTCTGGATAACTTGGTCCTTACTAAGAAGGTGACTCATTTTCTCATCCTCCTGGTAGTAGATTGACCACTCGCTTGATTTTTTCTGATGATATCCTATTATTTATGAATGGGAAGCATACGAGTCTAAAAAATTTAGTGGCATTCCTTTCTAAATATGAGCACACATCTGGACAATTGATTAATAGAAACAAAATTTGCTTTTCCACTAGTGAGTCTCTTTCATTTGCTATAAGGAATGCTGTTACATGTTATTTAGGATTGCTATATAAAAAGTTGCCAATTAGTTACCTTTGTTTCTCGATATATATTAGGATTGTTGAGCTGATTGATACATTACTTATTACAAAGAATTCATACATAACTGATTGACACAAGAATTCATACATTACTTATTAGTAAACAAAGTTATCTAACATAATTTTTGGTACTATACTTAAGGTATTGCTTTTTATTCATAAACTCATGTTAATATTTCTGAAATAAACCATATTAAACATGTTCTTATGTTTTAGAAAATGATCGTGCATATCTCTCAAATTTTGATTAAAACGGGTGTAGTCAGCATTACACCAAATCTACCGAATTTTCACGGTCATGGACCTTGACAAGTTGGACTTGTCGAGGTCAATGACCGTGACAATTCTGGGGGTTACAAATTTTGTTGTCACGAACATTGCACGATCATTTACCGTGACAAGTTCGTTAGACTTGTCACGGTCATGTCACGATCCTTGACCTTGACAAGTTTTATCACAATTAAGGACCGTGACAAACCCGTAACATTTAATAAAAAATTATCACGGTCATTGACTGTTACAAGTTCGTGACAAGTTTCTTTGTTACGGACTTGTCACGGTCAATGACTGTGATAATTCTTGGCAGAATTGAAAAAAAACTGTTGGGTAGTATGACCACTGTCACTGCCCAGCAGTATATTTGTACCTGTTATAGCAACGTTGTACCTATTCAAACATCATATATCCAAATAAAATATAGATAAGGCAAATATACATTCAAAACAATATGCATCACGATATAATCCAAATGTAACAACTTAAAACAATTCAATTCAAATAATGTCACTACATGTCTGGGGTAAGATTAGCTTTGAGAAGGTTAGTAGGCCACATGATATACGAATTGACACACCCAGCAATATACATCATGCCTCATTGTTAGCTCAACCACAAGGGAGAATTCTCCTTCAAGGGTATCACATGCGGGACGAGCACCTTGGACTCGATGTCTTGAAGCAAACATCCATGAACTGTCATACTCGGGACGGTATTCGTGTCCCTCAACCCCCACCCTATCCATTGGACATCAAATATGTCCAGTAAAAACACACTCAGCCAACCAAGTGTCGACATCAATCAGTTGAAGGGAGCCAAATAGGGGAGTGGATCATCAAAGTCCGCACGTGTCGGCAATGAAGCAGCGAGGTCCACGTCCTCGTCCTCCTGAACCTCCACCACCACCACCTTCTCCTTCCCTTTACCCTTACGATTTTTTCCCAACAAACGCTTCATGAATGAGAACATATCTTGGACCTTTGCCTCCAAACGGGATAGCTTTACGTCATGCGAGTCCACCGTTCGAGCCGACCCGGTGTCGCTCGTCCCCAATCCGACGATCCTAGATTTGGCCACCCACGAGCTCACCCCCTTGTCCTCCCCTTACGATCAGCGCCAAACACTTAGCTGAGTGCGTCTGTAGACAAAGATGCCTTGTCGGCATCAGACTGCAACTCATGCACTTCATTAAGATTTTCCTGAAACGACAAAAAGCATATGATTAGTAAAATAAGTAAATAAAAAAATTATAACATAATTAATAAAAAGTAAAATATCGGATTAGTTACAATCGTGGCCGCGACACTCGGGGATGCCTCCTTATCCTTCCCCTTCTTCGTCCGAATAGCCACATAAGTATCGTGCCTATGTGGCCTACCCCTAGGGCCACTCCCTGTCCCCTAAAATAAAATAAAGTAAAATTAGTATCGGCCCCGCAAAGCAAAATAATGAAGAATAATATATTTCTAAAGTTATATAAAAAATAAATCTTACCATCATCCTATGCTCCACCTCAGCGTAAGAAATTCGGCCAGAGTAGTGCACGCCCGTATTTTTTGCTCGATTTTTCCTCCCCGATTGGCGAGATGCCAATGTCGCTCCCCGATCTCATTGTCAATGAACTTTTGCCATTGTACCAATGAGATCAGCTCCTTCGTAGGGACGGATTCACAAATTCGGATAACGGACTCTCGGGTCTTCCCAAAGTACCGGGTCCGCATATTTTTCTTCCACGTCTTGTGTTGATCCCTCAACTGCTCCAAGATGGAATCGCGTAGCTTTGGATCCAGGATGAATTGTTCCTGTCCACCAAATACAATGTTAGTTGCGAATAAATTTAAATATAAATATAAAATGAAATCGAAATCGCAATCGAAATTGAAATTAAAATATTCATATAAATATAAATATAAATTCATTACCTGTAGTGTCACCCAAATAGCTAACTTGAGCTCATTTGGCACCTCCCTCCAACTAGTGTACCCCAGGTCGATGATCGTCTTTACCAGCTTGAGGGATCTCGCTAATAGCCCCGTCTTGTTCTCGATGGCCATCCCCAATTTGCCATATTTGGGGAGCCTAGGGGCCGAGGAGCCCTCCTCGCCTCGGCTACCACCGAGCCCAAATGACATCATCATAATTAGAATCATCATCCTCGCCTTAATACCTGAAGGAGACATTTGCTATACAAAAATGTTGATATTAGTACAAATAAAAATGAATTAGAAGAAGACATGCAAATATGCACAATTACTATAAATCCAAATGAATTGTTACTGTTTAACACCTCAATTCTGAATTCCAAAACAACAACATCTAGCTCAAAATATGTACAATTACTAAAAATCCGAAACATCCCCACCCCCACCCCTACTGCCCACACACACGCACACTACACAAGAGTGAAATAATGTATGTTTATATTCGATTTATAAAGGTAAGAAGAGTAGATTTATAGTCGATTTATAAACGTATATTCATGGATTAGTATAGTATGTTTCATTTAATTATGTATTATTTATATTCGATTTTTAAATTTCAAATTCAAATTCAATTTATAATAGAAATTTATATTTCCTCCGTCTCCTCTAAAGGGTGAGTGGTCCTATCCCATTCAAGACCGCATTTTTCTGTAATATACTTAACACCTCATGCACATTGTTATGATTTGAGAAAAATTTGGCAGCATATCCTCGTAGTTATCCAAGTACATGATGTAGATTAGCAAGTGTGAGTGCTATTTCAATTGATCAATTGAAATAACAATCACACTTGTCAATCTAGTATGTACCCATAGAACATTAGGATACGACTGCAGAACTTCCTCTAAAAGTAACAACTTTAAGACACTAAGAATATTATTATACAGAAATTATGCAGTCCCAAACTGTCCAAACAGGACAATTCGAGAGATCTCATTACAGGGGTAATGACTCTCGACCGGGTCTAAGGACTATTGAATGCGTACGCATAAGAACTAGAAGGCTAGTATCTATGCGCACTATATGTAATTTCAAGTATGTTTCATTTAATTATCATACTATATATATATTGTTCGTTATACAAAGTAATTTTAAAAAAAAGTTGAAAAATCCCATCCCCATATGGACTATCCAGTGGTCATGGCACTTTTAAAATTAACCAACCCAACATCGATTCACTATAATCCAACCGCAATGGAAACAACAAATGTGTATCCTGTACTCCTTCTAATTCATCTACTCAATTAATTCTTTTCATCAATTAAACTAACAATTAAAGTATACAATTATTAATTTACTAATTTACAATGAGGGGAAATCCTACTTGCATATGAATGGGGCACCATTTATTAATTTACAAAAAAAATTAATAACAAATCAATATTAAATCAATCAATTATTTTACAACGGGCACTACAATATGAGGGGCAATATCTAATAAACTAATAAAAATTTAATGAAAAAAACACATGCACGCACATATACACACACGCACATATACCCCCTGCTCTCCCCCCCCCCCCCCCCCGGCTTCCCCTGCCCCCCACATGCACACACACATATACACACGCACATACACACACACATGCACATACACCCCCTCCCCTCCCCCCCTCCCCCCAGCCCTGCTGCCCCCGCCCCCCAACACACACACACACGCATATTTACACACACATATATACACACGCATATATACATACACATATACATAAATGGAGGAGAAATAGAGAGAGAAAACATACCAAAGTTGTAGAGAGAGAGAGAGCAACTGCTAGAGAGAGAGAGAAATGGAGGGAACAAAATCGGTGGAAAAAAAACGAGGGGTTTTTACTGACAGAATTGTCACGGACATATCACGGTCATTGATCGTGACAACTTTATAGGCTTGTCACGGTCAATGACCGTGATAAAAAAATGCTCATTTTTTTATCACGGTCAATGACCGTGACAAGGCTAAGCGCTTAAAGGGTGCCAATTTGACCATTTTGGTGTAGTGCAGTGACATGCCATTGAAATGATAAAGTATTTTACTCCACTATTTTAAATAAAAAAACTTGAGAGATTGTGCAACAGAACACTAATGCAGCGTGGAAGAGACGAATGTCCTAATGTAGCGTCATTTTCGAGTGTTCTGCTGAACACCAGAAGAGACCGGTGTGCTAATATAGCAGAACACTGATTTTTTCAGTTTTGGATGGTTATGCATGACACGCTTTCATATTTTGAATTCAATCCAGTTATATGTTCTATTAAAAAAGATCTAAAATTCCGAATAAATCACAAATTTTTTACTGACAATCTAAGTTTCAAGGGCATAATGCATCAATTTTATAGTTTTTAACTCATTTGACATATACCTATGATTGTTGTGATTGATGGATATAACATGTATGGAAGGATAATGAATAACTGTAATTTTTAAAGCCACTTTATATCAGTCATATGTGTTGTCTGATAGGGGTATAAAGCAGCTAGATTTTGTGTTGTGAGTGCTTAGTGAAGAGGAAAACAAGGGGAATAATGAGATCTGTGTTGATGAGGCTTTTTTTCGCTAGCGATGTGTGTCCGGTGGTGCCTTAATATCATAGTTTGCAGGAGTAAAGAGTAAAATTTTTTTTTAATAAACATGAGTTCAACACCAGCCAAAATTTAGGATTCTACATTTTCCATCCAGAAAACTTATAAACGTTCTGCAATTTTAAGATGACGAACACTTCGTAAACTTATAAATTTAGGATTCTGTAGTTTTAAGATGAGAAACGCTTCATAATCCATTATCCACATGTGCATCCAAGTGTGAAATCACGTGAGGTATCTGCTCCAACACCTAGGAATGAGAGGATTGAAGCATGAGGTGGAGGAGGTTAGAGGTGGATTGAACGACCTGAGAGATTTGATCTGCTAACATTGCTTTTGCTGACCCTTCTCTCCTACTGCTTGATCCACCACTTGATGAACCCGAAGTTGCCGCCATTGATTTTGTTGTACATGCTCTTTTCAACTGGAATTTTTGTGGAATCGTTTTGCTGGATTTATAGAGTAAGTTCAGTGGTCCAAATTATGAAAATTAACTGCCATTTTTGAAATGCAAGACTTGACATGCCGCCGCTATTTGAGAATTAACTGTCATTTTTTGTTTTATTTCTCACCAACATCAAATAAGACCTGAGCTCGACCTTTTTCCCCATTTTGTTTTATTTATATTCCCTTATTTGATTACGGGTCTTTGTTATAGCACGGACATTTATCATTTGTTTGTGGCAGTTCTCTTCATTGTCATAATCAATTGTAGATGGTTGAGTTGGTGGGAATATAAATTCATAATATCAGCTAATTCAATTGTTGCGGTAATAAGATCGATTGAATATTTATCCATTTTCTTATTTGTTTATTTATTGCTTCATTGTGGAGTTATTAGAGTAATGGTCATGGTGACTTCTCTTATGCTCCTGGGCTATGTTGGTTCCTATGATCAATTGTGTACATTTCTTTTTTCACAGGGGAGGGTGATATCCAATCCAGAATCATACTCAAAGTGAAGCTCCAGGATAAAAAATGTTCATTGTTTGAATGACGACGATTGATATTCATCTTGGACAACTCCAAGAAGGTCATGAAGGTCAGGGACGCAGTGTCCCAATAGGTACTCCGATTATGTCTAACTCAAACCACTATAATCTGCACTATAGTTATTATTGATATTATTAAGACTTGGTCTTGACATATCTTTGCCTACAATTGCTCTCAATGAGGAAATTGCATAAGACAGTGGGTAGAAATTACTCTTTAGACGTCAGCTTCATATCTCACAGCCTAACCGAGGTGAAATTGACATGACTTACATCGAGCGCACGTGTCGTCCCCTTTCTAAATGACACACACACACAAATTACGATTGAGTTATATCCTATACCACTGCTATGGTTATTGACACCAAAATAGCAAGTTTATGGCGAGTGCTTATGAAAATTCATATACGATAAGGTTATAACCAACTAATTATGTTATTAGGCCTCAATCACTATGGTTGATCAATTTTACTGAGCTTCAATCATATTTATATCTATGCTCATAGGGCTTCTGTTTTCATTTAGTATGCTCATAGTTTTTATATGCTCATTAATCTTAGCTATTTTTCATTTTTGTGCCTTGGCTTTTCATAAATTTGTTGGACTGAAAAAATCCAAATGTTTATATTACAAAAATATGGTTTTAAGTTTTTACAGTATATTATAAAGAATAACGAAATCTCAACAATCACATGATCGAATGCAAAACTGAATTGCCAATTTTCGTTCTTTTCAGCGTGATCTTTGGGTTGATTAAAATTAACTCATATAGTTTGGAAGCAAAACTGAATTGTGACGACAGTTGCCTCCCACGTCTGCTCAACTCACAATTCTCCTATATATTCTTCAAACGGTACGTCTGCGCTCCTCTATATCTCACTATTGATGAACAAAGTGAAAGTCCTAAATTCTATAAAGAACAATATTATGAAAGTCCTTCATTTTATATAAAGAAAATTGAGCATATCTAATATTATCTTTTCTGATTTGTTCTTTTTTTTTTTTTGCAGATGTGGTGTTGAGTGACATCCTCCCTAAATATGCAACCACTTGATCGACAACAAAGAGCATCGGTAATGCTTTACGCTTGATATGGTGTTGCGTGCAATTGACGATTTTGAGTGTCGAACACAAAGAAGATATATGATACTTTGATTCAAAGTGTCTTGAGCGATAATGTGTGAATTGGCATATTCAGTGTAAAAGACGACACATTCCCGCCTCTTTCGATTTAGATGCTCCTCGATTGGCTTGAATTTTTTATTTCAATGTAGTGTGGTTGGATTTAAAATAAGATTTATGATTTAGTGTGTTTGTCTTTGTATAAAAGATTAATCTTACTTATTTGGTGTTTTGTTCTTAGATATTATATTAGTCTTTGGTTTTTGTGTGTCGATTTTTCACATTTAGTGTTGAAGTCATGAATGTACTCAAACCAAGTCTTCGCACATTTGTTGTTCGAGTATTTTTTTTTCTCAAATAAGGTGGATAGTCCTATAAATAAAGGAGAGTTTGCCCAAATTTTTCAATCATTTACATGTTTTTGTTGTAAAGAAAAAATTTATGACTTAAATTGTTTACATATTCAATACATTGAAAATTTTCTCCGTGCCTTTAGGCACGTACTTTGAATTTTGTTTTCGTTTTGCGATTATCAGTGTGCCTTCAGGCACGGGCATACCCTAGTGTGTGTGTGTGTATATATATATATATATATATATATATATATATATATATATATATATATATATATATATATATATATATATATGTCAAAGAGACGTCAACGTATGATTGTCTGCATTGTAGGTGTTTTTTTCTTATCGTTATACTTTTTCATTATTTCCCCAGAAAATGGAAGACGAAAATAGCCCAGTATCCCACTACTATTTTATCTTTTTCTTGTATGTTATAAATGGATGACGTAACTTAAAAATCAATAATGATTGAGAAAGAAATTCACATATCCGATTTTCTAATATTTTGTAATATAAGTTATCCATTGATTTTTTTCCCCCATTGTAATACATAATTAATTTTTAAAATGACTTTTAAAAGGCCATTTTTTCCCTTCTTATTAAATAGAGGAATACCATACTATATATATATATATATATATGTGTGTGTGTGTGTGTGTGTGTGTGTGTGTGTGTGTGTGTGTGTGTTTCCATTTTATTTGGTCCATGTGTTTTAACCTCTTTCTTAAATATAGAAATACATTTTTAAAATAAAATTAGTGGCCAAGAGTTAAGTATATTTTGCATTTAATTCATCTTATTTTTTATTTCGCAAAAATTTCCTTATTTATTTTATTTTTGATAATTTTTTCTTAAAGCTTAGAATAACAGAAAAAGTGTTTGTGAGTGTTTTATGTAGTGGGGGAGTTTTTGACACAAAAAAAAAAAAATTGGGGTAAACATTAATAATTAGATAACCCTTTAAAGGCTGATAATGTATTTTTTGGGACTCATAGCACTACTTTAATTTTCGGTATAGTACCAGGTAATTCTCTAGAAATAATAATTAGATTACCCTTTAAAGGTTGATAAAACATGAATTTTTATTTTTATTTAATAAGTTCCTTGTTTGTTTGTTTTTTGATAATTTTTTCTTAATAATTAAATAACCCATGATGAAAAATAGTGTTCAAATTTTAGTATGATGGGACCTTGTCTTAATTCGGGTAAAGCGTTAAAAATGGTTTATTTAGAAAAAAAATACAAGCTTAGAGGGGAGTCTGTTTTGGGTAAATTTAAGATGAAAGGCATTGTTGATAAGGGCTCTAATGGCGTGTCTGAGGGTGCGGCTTGCCTTGAGGGTGCGGGTCCTACTTAAGGCGTGTTCCTCTTAACTCGTCCGGTTCGGTATTTTCTAGAGGAGGCTCTCTTTGCACGGTTGTGGAAGATGGTGAAGGGGAGTTGGAGGGGGGGGGGGATGTTGAGCAAGAAAGTACTGGCACATCTAGGGAGGCACTGTGTGGTCAGGCGACGTTCAATGATATGGTTGATCTATCCCCTAGTCTTTGGGTGGAGCTCGGGGTCCAGAGGGGGAAGGGGAGGTGTTCGGAGGCAATGTTGCCTACAGGGTTCGGGAGGATGAGGCGGAGGATTGGGTTTCTAGTGTGATAGAGGGATTTAGTAAATTCCTAGGTATTAGTTTTATGGGGAATGAGAAGGAGGCACTTAGGGTGTTCTATACCATCGAGGAGAGGCAGAGGGAGAGAGTAGAGGGGGTAGAAAGGAGGGTGGAGGGGAGTCAAATGGTTTCTAATGAAGTTACGACTTTTATCTTGGAATGTGCGAGATTTGAATGACCTCGGTAAAAGAGGAGTGGTTAGTGGGGCTATTTCGCGATGGAGGCCGGATATTGTCTATATGATAGAGACCAAGTTAGGTTCTATAGATAGGGAGATGGCACGGTCTATTTGGGGAGGTCGTAGGACTGAGTGTTGTTTCTTGGATACGGAGGGGGCTTTAGGGAGGATTATCATTTTGTGGGATAATAGAGTGGTGGAAAAAATTGATGTTTTTATAAGGTCTTGGTCTTTGTCTTGCTTATTCAGGAATGTGGAGGATGGGTTCATTTGGAGTTTCTCGGGGGTTTATGGCCCAGTGGAGGACTCAGTTCGTTGAGAGTTTTGGGAGGAATTGGCAAGTATTACGAATGTATGGGGCGTTCCGTGGTGCACATGGGGTGATTTCAACATCGTTAGATTCCCCTCGGAGATAAGCGGTGGGGGGAGTTCGAGTTCTTTTATGCGGGATTTCTCAAACTTCATTGATGACTTAGAGCTTATTGACCTCCCTTTGGAGGGAGGGGTCTTCACCTGGTCCAATCTTAGGGATGAGCCCTCGCTTTCACGGTTGGATCAATTTTTACTTTCTAATGGGTGGGAGGAGCATTTTTCGGGGGTAACTCAATCTTGTCTGCCTCGTGTCATGTCTGATCACTCTCCTATTTTACTGGAGGATGGAAGGGGGCGGGGGGAGGACCCCATTTAGGTTTGAGAATATGTGGTTAAAGGAGGATGACTTTATTGGGATGGTTCAGGAGTGGTGGATAGGGTATGAGGTGGAGGGGAATGCGAGTTTCAGGCTGGCGGCGAAGTTATTTCGTCTCAAGGGGGATCTTATTTGGTGGAATAGAGATGTGTTTGGCAATGTGTTGGGGGGTGATTATGAAGATATTGGTGGATATACGGGCCCTCGAGGAGAAAGAATGGTTGGGCGGTCTGTCGTGGGAGGAGAGGGTGGCTAGGGTAGAGAAACAAAGGGAGGTGGGGAAGAGATTGATTCAGGAGGAGATTAGTTGGAGGCAAAAGTCTAGGGCTCTTTGGCTTAGGGAAGGGGATAGAAATACTATTTTTTTTCATAAAGTTGCGAACTCCCATCGCCGCTTTAACTATATCGGGTAGGTGGTTGCTGGGGATGTTGAGTTCACCGAGGAGGCTGAGGTTTGTAGGGAGATCAGTCAGTTCTATGAAAATCTTTACACCGAGGAGGAGCCGTGGCTCCCCAAGATGGATCATTTTCCAGTGGTGAGCATTTCGGGGGACAAGGCGGATCAGTTGAAAAGGGTATTCACAGAGGAGAAGGTAGTCCAGGTGTTGAGGCGATGTGTGGTGATAAGGAGCCTGGGCCTAATGGGTTCACCATGGCCTTTTTCAGCATTGTTGATCGGTTATCAGGGTGGATGTGTTCAGCGAGTTCTATGATAGGGGGTATTTTCTGAGGAGTTTGAATGCCACGTTCATTTCTTTGGTTCCTAAGATAGGGGCAATTGATTTGCTTGATTTTAGGCCTATTAGTTTAGTCGACATCATGTATAAGCTCATTTCTAAGGTCTTATCAGTTAGACTTAGAAAAGTGATTGATCCTCTGATTTTGGATGCCCAGAGCGTGTTTGTGGGTGGTCATCAAATACTTGATGCAGCGTTGCTGGCTAATGAGTGCATCGACTTCAGGTTGAGAGGTGGGGATCCTTGTATTATATGTAAGATTGATATTGAGAAGTCTTACGATCATGTGAACTGGGATTTCCTTTTATATCTACTGAGGAGGATGGGGTTTGGCTAGCGGTGGTGTAGGTGGATGAAGAGGTTTATCTCCTCTCTCAAATTATCTGTTCTCGTGAATGGAGTCCCTGAGGATTTTTTTCTCGAGCTATCGTGGTCTTTGGCAGGGTGAATCTTTATCCCCTTTCCTTTTTATCTTGGTTATGGAGGTGTTCTCTCGTATGATGAGTCGTACTGTGGAGGGTGGTTTGGTCTCGGGCTTTTTAATCGGGAGCGTGGTGCCCCCATCAAGTTGAGGTCTCTCATCTTATGTTCGCGAATGATACTATCTGAAAACGATAGTCTTTGTCAATCAATGCTCTGATACCAATTTGAAAGTCGCAAATACCCCCAATTTTAAATCTTACAAATTAAAAGTAATTTCCATTTAAAGATGCGGAATAAGGATGGCTCAACTTAACAATTACACAAACAACTAATTTTAATTTCTTCCAAATTAAACATAAACCAAGTGAAATTAGATTAAACACACACATATTTTTAATTTCACTTAAACCAAATTAATTTAACTCAAGCCCTAGAAATTTGCCTAACAATATTAATTCATTTTTGCAAATTAGGCCAAACAAAATTTTATCAAATAAAGTTAATGACTTGAATTAAATTAATTTTTACCCAAATAAAATTAAGCACCAATTTGATTAAGTGTGACAATTAAACCAAATTTTATCTTGAATTATCCTAAGCATACGTTTCTAAGTTATTCTGCAAGATAAAACTAAATTAGTCACACTACACCGCGATGTACGAGGAAAAACCCACAACAGGAAAAAACCTCGGACGACCCTAGCCTTAAGTCCACTAAGTATGATATTTTTACAAGTACAAGACAAATGACTTACTCAACTCGACTCGACTCTCTTCAAGCCCCTGATGCGTCTTCTTGTACCAACCTCCGCTTAGTTGACAATCTCGGACTCCACCGGAACCTTAGAATTCACCTATGAGGCTTTAGGAACAACCGTCAACCACACATAGTGCCTTTCACCATGTGAGAATGTCGCAGCAAAATAACGAGACTTCTTCTTTGAGGGATGTAGAAGTAAACCCAAACGAACTCTTCAACTCGGTAGATTAAACCCGGTGCCAAACACTCCAAGCAAGATATTTATATGGAAACTTGGAATAAACAAACTATGGGTGTAAACACAAGTGTTTTTAGAATAATTTTCTTGAAAAGCAAACACTTAAAACATGACCCTTTTCATTTGAAATTTAATTCCCTAAAACTCTCTCTAGGAGATGGAGGAATATGAAAAAGTTGGTTTGAAAAGGTTGGTTCCCGCACATATTAATTCTGTCAAAAGTTAGTGGGGAAAAATTAGTGGGATAGAGGTGAAAAACTGCCAAATAATTTTCCCGTCGGAAATCTCGTTCGAACGAAGTCTCGTTCGAATGACACTTATAACGAAGTACCAGTGGACTGTTGGGAAGAATCGTTGGCAAACTCGTTCGAATGACATTCTCATTAAAAGGAAAAACTCGTTCGAACGACAATATCGAACGACTTTCCAGAATGTTTAAAATTTGATTTTTAGCCCAGAAACTTTATTTTAACGTTTTAAAGAAACCTTCTGAAAATAAACCTCATTTTAAAATAAAAGTACACCCAATAAAACTTGTTCCAAGCTCCTATATAAATATGTAATGAATTCATACCTTAGGAGTAATTGTAACTATGTTGGTGACGTAGAAATGAGGCACAATAAACTCGACATTTGATGAAGCTTTAATATCTTGGCCGCTACATCTTCAACAAACACGTCATAGACTTGAATAGATAAACTTGAACACTATCCTATGACTCAATTGTTTTTGTCCGGAATTGAGACAACACAACATTTAGACTCAATCGGAGACTTGTGTCCATACACTATCATTTTCTATGGGGCGTCAGTGGATGAGGTGAGGACGTTTAGGTTGCTTCTGGTGTGTTTTGAGGCCATGTCGGGTCTTCTCATCAACGTCAGGAAGAGTGAGATGATTTTTGTTGGAAAGGTGGGGAATGTGGGTGTGTCGGAAAGTTTCCTTAGTTGTCGGGTCGGCTCTCTCCCTTATAATTATCTTGGTCTTTCGTTAGAGGCTAAGTTGAAGTCTCCTTCGATGTGGGAGTCGGTCCTTGAGAGGGTTCAAAGGAGGTTAGAAAGTTGTAAGCATAGTTATCTTTCCAAAGGGGGTCGATTGATGTTGATCAAAAGTGTTTTATCGAGTCTTTCGACATATTTTATGTCTTTTCTCCTTCTACCTGGTTTCGTTGGGAAGCGACTCGATAAGATGATCAAGGAATTATTTTGGAGAGGACATGATGATCAGTTTAAATAGTGTTTGGTGAGTTGGGACGAGGTGTGCAGCCCGTTGCAAGAGGATGGGACTGGGGTGCGGAGTCTTCCCCTTTAATAAAGCTCTTTTGGGCAAGTGGCAGTGGAACTTCAATAAGGAAAGTGATAGTCTGTGGAGGAAAGTAGTGGTAGCTAGGAATGGGATCAGTTTGTATGGGTGGGGTCCTTCAGTGGGGCACTTTTCCCATAGGGTGGGGTGGTGGAGGAATATTGTGCTTGGGTGGGGGACTTTCTCTTGTCTCACTTCCTACCGACTCGAGAATGGGAGTCGCATTAGGTTTTGGAAGGATGCTTGGGGGGAGGGGGATCGCTGGTGGATCTTTTCCCGAGGATGTTTCGGATTGGAGGAGATAGAGAGGGGTCAGTTGAGAATCATAGGCGAAGGGTAGGGGATCATTTGGTGTGGAGCCCAAAGATTAGGAGGGAGCTCCGAGATTGGGAGATAGAGGAGGCAGAGGAGTTCTTTGGCTGGTTGAATTTAGCGCCTATCCCGTCCTTGGGGGCTGATAGGTAGAGGTAGACGAGCTCTCAGGATGGAAATTTTTTTGTTAAGAAATACTATTGTGTGCCGAGGGGTCATGGGCGTGGTTATTTTCCTTAGAAGACCATATGAAAGAGTCATGCACCCCCCCTCCCCCCAAGGCTTGCTTCTTTGTGTGGGACACTACCAGACAGGCCATCTTGACTATAGATGGTCTTTAAAGAAGAGGGAGGAGGTTGGCCAACAGATGTTGGTTATGTAAAAAGGAGGAGGAAACGTCGAATCATCTTCTTCTTCACTGTCAGGTCACTAGGGGTCTTTAGGATTTATTCTTCTCTTTATGCCAGATTCTTTGGGTTATGCCTTGTACGGTGTGTGATTTGATGGCGGCTTGGAGGAGACCTAAGGTTTGGAGTGGCTTGGGGGTGGTCTGGAGGATAGTCCCTCATTTTACTCTTTAGACCATCCGACATGAGAGGAATAAAAGATGCTTTGAGGGGGTCGAGCTTGCTCCCTCTAGTATTCGGTATCAGTTTCTGAGTCTCCTTCTTTCTTGGTATAGGAAGAGACATGGTTTGTCGATGTTTCTCTTTCTTGAGTTTTTGGAGGGGCTATAGGTGCTAGGCTAGTCGATTATGGACTACGGTCCTTACTTTATGCTTTGTATACTTCCTGTATACAGGATTCCTCACTCTTAAGCGGGTTTGTTTTATTGGATCATTTGGTTATCAAAAAGAAAAGAAAAATAAGATATGGCTGAAGATTTGAAAAAATATGCAAAAATAAACTCATATTTTTCATCACGGGTTTTAGTTAATACTTCTTCAATGGGTGCTGTTGGGTAGGAATTATTATTCTTATTTTAGGGTTTTCATTTATTTTTCCTTTTTTGATGTTGTCGTACGTTGTGTCTATTGCAGAGAAATTTGAACAAATTGAGGTGGATTTGTTGGTAGAGTGATGTTTTGTTCCTAGGGTGAGGTTACGTTGCTGGAGTAAGGTTCAATTTGTCCTTACCATTTGTTCATATTTTTTTCCTACATAATTTGTTACTCACCTGGAACCTCTCCCCATGTCTCCCTCTTCCTCTCTCATGCATGTATGGATATATGCAATTTGGAGGTTAAAATCGTATTTTTCATTTCCAACTAACCCCTAAGGGAAGGAGCATCCCATGTATGCTAATCATATCTTGAACTACACTACATAAATCTCTATAAACACCTTTTGTGTTATTTTCGACTTTAGAGTTTTGATTGTTATGTAAATAGTGCATGTTCTCTTCTTTATTTTTCATTTTATCTCTTTTTCTTTATTTCTTCGTAATGAAATATGCCCCTTATACAAAACTATCTAACCTATTAGTGATTTGTTGTACATTCTGAAACTTTGAGAGATTTAATGTGTTCTAAACATTATTTAAGATTACATGCATTCATGAACGTCTCTTATGGTGGAACTCTATGAAGTGAGTTTTAAAATAAATAGGTTATTTTGTATGCTAAGAGATAATTGCCTTTTATCCTTAAGTTCCAATATTTTTTTCTTTTAATTTTTTAGAATAAATTTACTTATTAATTTTATTGTGTGCGAGATACAGTTACCTGTTGTGTAGACAATAAATTGTTGATATAGTCCCTTATATGTACACTTCGAAAAGAATGAAACTTGATTAATATGCTTGAAACTCTAATGTTGGTTTGGAATTTCCTATGTAATTTTTCCTTTTCTTTTTATATAATACCAATGTCGTAGTATACCTTTTTCATGCAAGAAAGTATGAACGTTGAAGGCAGTCTTCCTTGTGGTCGAAATGCAATATACTCTTTTTCTTGCATAATTTGGTGAAAATGCGATATTTTATTCCAAGTTTTCAGTAATTTTGTTGGAAAATATAAATCAAACCATGTAAATTCGGAAGGCAAAATCGCTAATCATCATGGACTGGCATCATTGGTGATCAACGAAAAATCATAACTGAATCAACCATTATTGAAAAAATATTCATTTTAGAATTATTGTCCACATCCCCATCAAAATGAGAGTGGCAATTTGTTTTAAGATGATAATTTTATGTTTGTTTAATGTTTTATATGAAAAATAATGAGAATTAGTGTCAAACACTACAACATGTAAGGACATATTTAACAAATCTGACATTTGACCATTACCAACCTTTATATATTACTAGATTGCAGGCCACGCGTTGCGTGGCCGTAGTTATAGAAATTTTATTTCATCATTTACGTAGGGGTCATAAAAAGTTATGACAAATATATAAAATTTCATGAATGAGGATCCTATGTATGTATTAAGATGCCATATGTAGTATAAGAAGAAAACAATAGTTTTATTCCCCAATGAGGGTGCTTCACTCATGTGCTTATTAACTGTGCAATTGAAATTGGGTAGGGTGCTATATATAGCAAACTCCAACAGAGTCATACCCGATTTGGCCAATATTCGATTTTTAACTCTTGTCATTGTTGTACCTCTAATACATAGTATTAGAGCTGTAGATGATAATTAATGCTCCCTACCTAGAAAAATACTCTTTTATTTAAATGGATTAATCAAAAATCTCTTTGAAACTAAAAAAATAATAAATCAAAAGAGTCTTAAAATTTAAAAGATGATCCATTATATACTCCAGTCATTAATCTCTTGATCCAACACAATCTAGATTCAATTAATCGACTTTCATCATTCTCCACTCAAATCACATTACACTATGCTACTAATACTACTATATCTATATAACGTTTTATTTGTAGAAAAAAAAGTTAAAAGAAAGTTTTCAAAATTATTTTTTATATAAATAAAAAAAGGTTTTTGGTTATAAAAACATTTTTAACATTGTATTTATAGAAAAAACTTTATGTTTTTTTTATAAATGGCATAAAGTTTTTTAAACTAAAAACGAATAAAAAAGTATATTTTTTTCTATAAAATAAGTAATTTTTTTTGAAGTTTTTATTTATAAAAAATAGTTTTTAAGTTAACAAAAGTTTTCAAATTTCAACATTGCTTTTCATATAAATAAAAAAAATTGGTTATAAAAATATCTTTAACATTTTATTTATAGAAAAAAACATTAAGTTTCTATTTGTAAATGACATGCAATTTTTTAAACTAAAAACAAATCAAAATATGTATTATTTTTTTATATAAAATACGTAAAGTTGTTTTGAAGTTTTTATTTATAAAAAATAGTTTTTATATAATAAAATTATTTAAAAATAATAGATAAGTTTTATTCAGGAAAAAATTAATTTTTTATAACGACTTTAAGATAAGATATTGAATTTATGATATATACTAATTTTTATAATTATCATTAGATTTGTTAGGGATTGTATGCTAATTTGAGTTAATTTTTGAAGAGTCATTTGGTTCATTACATCTACCATTTATGGGGTTAAAATCAAATTTTCTTCAACACTTATTTTTTTTTTTGCTTGGATTCACCCCTCGTGGCCAAATGTCAACCACTTATGATATAAAGGGTTCTTGGTACTTTCTGTCAAATAATCTGTAATCAGTTAGTGTGCATGTGAGTGGTATGAGTGAAAAAGGGACTCTAAAGCTTTACGCGTAGTGAAGTGGTCCCCAAAGGGCTTCCTTCCAATGGGAACACGATAGTTGCATGGCCCCAAAAAGGGCTTCCTTCCAATGGGAATACGAAAGTGATGAAACCATGTCCCCCTTTTGGATCTTTAGAGCATCCACACTGGTGATCACTCCATGAAAGGTATAATACAAACCAGCTGGACTGTTTACCTTTTGCCTAGTTGGCTGGTTAATAGTGGTGGAGCTTCCTACGAACTTCAGAAGTTCGTAGGAAGTCACAACGACACTCTGACGGCTAGTAACGGCTAACTCTCAATGCATCATCAATACATAAATCCATCTCATGTAGACCTCCATCTCTACCACTCTACTGCCTAAACTCTACTGCTTCTTCTTCCTCAATCCAACATTTCTTTTACCCCAAAATTCAGTACCTCAATTCCATATCAACAAATATCACTTATGCAATTTTTTTATTTATACATTATGCACGAAAAAAGAGGAAACAATATCTAAATATCGGCAAAAGCAAGAAGCACGGATCCACGTCAACAGAAAATCCTACTCAACCTCCGGCGAGTGAACCTATTGATCCCGTGTACAAGCATTACGCCCGTATTTTTTATGGAGATACACACGCGTCCGACGGGCAGATGCCCATTATAAATGGCAATAAATATGAATTTCAGGGTAATTAGGCGGGGCCAATGAAACTATATAAATTGATCGGAGAGAATAAACCAACGATAAAAGAATTTATCGACGGTGCCGGTGTAATTTCCAATATATTTTCAAGGGTGACGCTGAATTCCGACCAGTGCATTGTGACGGCGATGATCGAACGTTGGTGGGACACGACGCATAACTTCCAACTGCCATTTGTTAAAATTGCGTTCATGCCTATGAACTTCACGATGCTTTTCGTTATTATTTATTTCATATTAAATCCCTTATTTAATTTTATTTATATTAAATTTAAATAATTTGAAGGTGCACAAATATTTTCATATTATTTGTATATATGACGTGTATTGTTAATTTTTGTACAAGTATCCCGATTGGGCAAGGGTTACCCATTCTAAATTTACAGATAGAAAAATACATAAATTTTCAAAATACCGTGAACGAATTTTCCCCCCTAATTCATATAGAACAATTTTCAAGTGCGGGAATTCCGGTTGCCAACCTTAAGAAATACATTATCAATTTTGTGAATCAACCGGACCTTCCCGATTACATGATGCCAGTCATAGCTCGAACATTTTGGTTTTATGTAATTGGCAGTCTATTCTTACCAAATGCCAATTCCACGGCGGACCTCGGGTATTTACATTATTTGGAGGACGTTGCGGCGATTGGCACCTACGATTGGGGTTCGACAATTTATGCCCGTATAATATGGTCAATGGACAAAGCGAGCCGACGGTCGTTAACTAGTGTCGAGTGTATGTGGCAACTAATAGAGGTACAATTTATAATATTATTATTTAAATGTTTATGCATTATATATTTAGTTACAATGAATGTACATGTCTTCTAATCAATTTAATTTATCTACATACTTTGCAGTACTTACATCACGAGTATATGGCGACCGCATGTCCGATTATCATTGAACCGACCGTAAATGTATGTCCCCGAATATTTCAATGGGCAAAGTCGAACAGGAGTCAGGCAAAGGGAGCGCAACGGTTTAATATATCGGGCAACCAACATCACCTTGAGATGCAGTCCCCTGATCCATCATATAGAAGCCGTACGAGACGTCGATGTACCAGCATAATGATTTCATTACATATTCACATCATTTATCTGGGTTGTGTATGATTTTTTAGGATCCCTTATTTAAGGGATTTTGGTACTTGGGCGACCGGGGGTTTTAACATTTGACGGGCCAAATTTGTATAGCAGATAACCCTCCCCGAAATTTGTGCTCAGTCCCACAATCCGAATACAAATCCGCCCTTGCCCAGAATTGGCATGTTGCAAATGCGCATACATCAGTTATGACCCAAGAAGAGTATGATACATACTGGAAAGCAGTTGCGCAGGGGCCCTTACTTCTGACGATGGCACGCTATGTTAACGTTGATTTGATTGGGGTTGGGACAGTGGCATCATCAACATTGCGCATCTCACGGGCGCTAGCTCCAATTAACCAGTCGTTTGAGTATCATACATAGTTTTCATCGGATGGCCTTACACAAATACATGCACCTAGGCAGAGTTGGACGGTAGACGTCGACCTTCCGCATGGTTCTTCATACGAAGAAAGTGTGTCGTGACCTGAGTTCCCAATGAATGCTCCCCTAGCGCATGCGTTGTCACAATTAGAATGGCGTTCTTCATTCATCAACGAAGCAGATAATATTCGTGGTCTCCGTCATTTACTCCTTACTGAGACTCAAGAGCGTGAGGATAGGATTGAGGTGCTCGAGCTATAACTTTCCGCCTGTAATGTGCATGATACTGGTCCTACCGTTAGTGGTCCGAGCTACACCCATGAGGATGTTTACGTACCTCAAACATCTCACCCATACGCGGGATATCAAACGCAACAGAGTTGGGGCAGCCATATTGGTGACGATCTGATGTTGGGGCCGCACATTGATTTGGGTCAGGATTATGAATTTGGACAGGGACCATCTTGATTGTATTTTTTTATTCTTTTTATTTTATTTTGTATTCATATTATTGTATTGTATTCAATTTATTATTATGAATTCATTTGTAGCAGACAATTTAACTGTATTGTATTCGTATTATTATATTGATGTCACACTACCGATGGCACACTAACCGATAACACACTAGAATGATAATGGTTACATGGCACACTAACCGATGGCACACTAAATCGATAATCGATGGCACGCTAACCAATGGCACACTACCGATGGCACACTAACCAATAACACACTAGAATGATAATGGTTACATGGCACACTAATCGATGGCACACTAAATCGATAATCGATGGCACACCAACCAATGGCATACTGATCGATGGCACACTAACTAATAATACATAAACCGATAATGATTACATGGCACACTAAATTGATAAGATATTAAAATAAAATGCCGGTACACTAACCGATAATAAATTTATGGTGATACTCTAAGAATTGGTTGGTCCAACATCTGACCTACAAATATTCATAGTTTCAGTTGGGTATTCCTCCATAAATCGAGTTATACTTCCTTATATCATAAACCTCATAATGCATAACTATGAGTACATGCTTGACGAAGATTCACCTTTCTTAACCCATGTTCCAAAGAAAACTCTGTCCAGGCAAAAACTTTCATATTATAACTAGTCACCACCTAAAGAGGCAGTGCGATGTGATTCCCTCTCAACTGGAGGGATAAGTATGAAGCGTCACGTCGCAAAGAAAAAGGGTAAGGCCAAAGCGTCAACATCAGCTGTTGTTGAACATTTAGCGGTAACGAACAGTAATGTTGAACGAGTGTTGACTAACCCAGGAATCTATCAAGATCCCCATGGAGGCAGCTAGTTTGGCGAGAAAATGCTTTTTGAAAACATTCCTATATGCACGCTACATTCTTTAGGCGACGTTAATCACCATGTTATGAAATGGTTAACACCGACAAAAGGAAATATTCCATGGGATGATCATTTGAAATGGCTGAGGTTATTTAATAGGCGTTGCGATTTGGAGAGCTACTGCCATTAGCATGGTTTACCCGTGCCACAAGAAAAATTGGCTAGATTTTATAAATATCCAAACAAAGATAATGAAAAATGTTTACATTTATTGCAACGCGAAATGGCACAAATGGAGAAAAGGCTAGAGCGGTGGCATGCTAAATATTTGATAAATACTGAACTTGACAATCCAATGTATGCATCAGATTCGGACTTTTCAGATTACAAAGGGGTCGAGTAGGACATGGATTTAGTACATCATCTACCAACAATGTTAATGGGGAATGAAAATGAATTATGTTGTGTTCCATGGTTGCCTGGAAAGTAATTGTAATCACTAGACAAATCAGTCATTACTATGTAACGCACGTTTCTATGTGAATCACGTTTCTGTTATATATATATATTGTAGTGGTCAATATATATTGAAGTAGTAAAATTATATAGCACATATACAACGGTAATAGTAAATGCATACAGTTATTACAAATAATTGTATTAGTTAATATATATAGAAGTAGTAATTTTATCTAGTAAATATAAAGAGGTAATAGTAAATGCATACAGTTATTACATACAACTGCAGTAGTTAATAATTATTGAAGTAGAAATTTTATATAGTAAATATACAGATGTAATAGTAAATGCCAATTCCTATTCCTACCAGCACACTTACCAATTCCTACATCAGATTGGCACACTTACCATAGTACATAAGATTGTTTTCTGTAAGGCACACTTACCAATTCCTACAATAGTAACTGCAGTAGTTAAGAATTATTGTTTTCTGTAGGGCACACTTTCCATAGTACATCAGATTGGCAAACTTACCAATTCCTACCAACACGATTATAATACAACTTACCAATTCCATAGTACATTAGTCTTTGTTTTGACAATTATAAATAGAAATACAGTGTATGAAATATTATAATACAACTTCTTACATTTCATAATTATTCCGAGGAGAAAACATCATGGATTACTCCAGTTCTAGCGATGAGGGACGAAATCTAATGCTTTAGTATGCTCAATTTAATAATGGCGCATCACCAGATAATTAAGGCGGGGAGATGATAATATGCATGGAGATTACACGTTGGATTGCAGAAAAAAATATAATTCAAGATGGGAAAGAACTCGAATTTAGACGTCGAGTGAATCGAAGGAGAGAAAGGTCACACCAAACACTATGGGAAGATTACTTTGGTGAAGATAAGGTATATAGTGAGTATTTCTTCTGGAGGAGATTTAGGATGCGGTATCCGTTTTCAATCGCATCCTATATTCTGTTTGCCAGTATGATAACTACTTTGTACAAAAGTACGACGTCTGCAGTCGGCTAGGTTTAAGCTCACATAAAAAAATTATGGGGGCTATACGAATCCTCACTAACGGAGGATCTCATGACGTATGGTATGATCAGTACGTAATGAGTGAAACAACTCTATTAGAAATTGTTATTAGATTTACTGAGGAAATTGTGTCCGTATTCGGTCCCGAGTACACGAGAAATCCGACAAAAGGCGATGTCACCAGGTTACTCGAACAAAATGCAAGCCGAGGATTTCCAGGAATGCTAGGGAGTATAGATTGCATGCATTGGCGGTGGAAAAACTGCCCCACAGCCTGGCACGCTCAATATAGTGGTAAAAAAGAATCTCCAACTATAATCCTAGAAGCGGTTGCCTCGTACGACCTATGAATTTGAAAATCGTTCTTTGGCGTTCCTGAATCTTGGAACTATATAAACGTCTTCCACCGGTCTAACATCTTTCGAGAATTACGCAATGGGACTGCACCTACCGTTAATTACAATGTTAATGGAAATATATACGATGTGGGGTATTACCTTGCTGATGGCATATACCCTCCATACGCAACCATCGTTAAAACTTTTAGGAACCAACCTGTCCTATCACAAAAACAAAAATTATTTGTAAGAAATAAGAATCGTGCAGTAAAGATGTCGAACGTGCTTTTGGTGTACTATAAGCACGATTCGCTTTCGTGCGCGAACCTTGCAAATTATGGAATAGGGCATCATTAGCAACCATAATGAAATATTTCATTATAATGCAGAACATGATTATTGACGATGAACGTAGAGACTGTCCCTGGAAAAATGAATACGAACAAACTGATCCCACACCTGAAATACTACGGGGGCAAACTAATTTTTATGACTACCTAACGCGGGATGCAAATGTTAAGGACGCAAGTACACATCAACAACTATGAGATGATTTGGTGGAGAACATTTGGAACACTAGCGGTGATGACTTGACCGATTAATGATTATATAGTATATGTGTATTTGAGGGTTTCTATTCTCTTTATACATTCACTTTTTACATTGCTCTTTTATGGTGTGCATCAAAATAATATAATATATGTAATATTTCTTATATAATTATTTTGAATCGACTACTTCAATTTAGCACACAATAAGACAACAATTGCAACACATCTTAAAATAAAATAACATTACACTTCTTATAACACTATAATTGACATTACATTTATTAAATAACAAAAATTAAACATACCACACACTTAACAAACTAGTCAACATTGTTTGCACCAGACAGACCGGAATCAGAATTTGATGAGCGGGCAGTGTTTGACATAACCGTGGAAATCGTAGCTTCCATTACAGCTACCATATTTGAGAGGTCGGTGTTCCCTTTCACATGGAATTGCTGTTGCATCTTGTTCATTTTGGTCATATCCAACTCCATGTTCATTTTGGTCATATCCAACTCCATGATGTACGACTGTTCTCAGCCCAGACGCAAAAGCTGATCTTATTTTTTTGTAATTTGATCAGCTCTTTTCATCTCAATGAAAGCATCCATTTGAGAATCAAATTTCATGTCCCGACTTTGCTTCCACTCTTTCTTACTTTTAAACATCTCAGTGAATTCTTCGCAATGTTTAAGGACTGTCGTGTTACAATAAAGGATGTCTGAACGGGCACGTTATTTCTCCCCCTTTTTGCCTGGGGGTCTGTACAATACGTCACGTACACCCGGACTGTCCTCTGAGTCTAGAGCCGTAGGGTCGTCATTGTTGCACGCTGTGTTCTTCAAATCAAATTTCGGTAAGTCTTTCAAAATTTGGTAGCATTTATCAAACATACATTATTTGCTCATTTCCACATGATATGCCTCGCGGGCCTTTGTAATCGCGCCGAACTCGTTATTGCCGCTTCCTACAATATCTCTTTGGTGAGACAATTTTGAAATGCATATCATTACACGAGACAAAATATGATGGTAACGTGTTGAAAGCATGGCCCTCGTACGTTGAATATAAATTTTCGGCATGTTGTTATATTCATTCATTACAGAATCCCAAAATGTTCCATGCGATATCGAGTTGCCTTCAATACCACGACTCATATATTTAGCATATATGGTACATAATATTTCATCTTCGATAGGAGTCATATTTTGTTTTCCAGAAGTACTAAAATTAATGGGTTGAGATGAAGACATATTTGTCGGTAATTAAAATGTATAGAGAGACAAAACGGATCACTCAAATATATTTTTAGGAAAGAATTTGGTTGGATGGAAGAAAAATTAGAGAAATATTGGGCTGAATATAATTGGGTGGGATTTGAGGGGAATGAAGGATGTCATTGTATAAGAAAATAAGGGATAACAGTCGTTTGTTGTTACTGTGGTAAAAATATTTCCTATGAACTTCTGAAGTTCGTAGGAATTTCTATGAACAACTGAAGTTCGTACCAATTCCTACGAACTTCAGAAGTTCGTATGAAACATATACAAATTCTGCTGTCCTTTTTTATATTTGCAAAACCTATGCAAACTCAACTGCAGATTCTCCACGTTTTGCCTCACCACTGTGATCCAACCAATTTGTATCAATTTGTAAGCTTGCCTTTTCTGTTGTTGTTTTCCCCTACAATTGTGCATGCTCTTAGAAGACTTGTAATGTCCCCCTTGCGTCCTGATGTGGTACTTTTTGTATTTACAGCTAATAAATTTGTGATTAGATTGGACTAGACCATTCAACTTTAACTTAAAATAATGTCCATTAGGGAGCCGTGTGGAGCCATGGAAACTCTCTAATCAGTCATGACCCAATTATTTCTTTACTCGGGTTTTAAAATAAGGCAAAAACTATTTATCCCCCTAGAAACCGCCCAAGGACCGCCCTTTTATTTGTTATTCTTTTGTTTTTAACAATTAATATAAAAATAGTTTTCATATAAAAAAAACTCTTCTTTTGTCTTTTTATAAGTTTCTTATTCTTATGTTTTTAATAATTAATATAAAAAACTATTTTTATATAACAAAAAAAATTGTTTTTCAATTAGTATAAAAAAATAGTTTTTTTTTTTTTAAAGTAAACAGTTTTATTAAAATTAAAAAAATATTTTTTCATAAAATAAAAAAAAAATATTTTTTGACATGATATCGCGAATGATTAGTATCGCTGGCACGGACCGCATTCCAGGACCCACATCTTTTCTTGAATGTGGGTCCGCGCCAGCGGCACTAATTAATCGATATTTTATTGAAAAAATATCGCGATTAATTAGTGCCGCTGGTGCGGCCCCACATTCCAGGACCGAAATAATTTGTTGATAAACGCCGACCCACATTAATTAATCGCGATACTAATCGCGCAAGCGGCACTAGTTAATCGCGATTAATTAATGTCGCTGGCGCGGAGCCACATCATTTGTTGAATGTGTATTTTATTGAAAAAATATCGCGATTAATTAGTGCCGCTGAGGCGGAGCCACATTCTCGGGCCCACATCATTTGTTGAATATGGGTCCGCGCCAGTGACATTATTAGTTGACGCCGACCCACATTCAACAAACTGTTTTTTTATATTGTTTTAAAAAAAAACTATTTAATATAAAAAATTATTTATAAATTAAAAAGTGTTAAAAAAATTATTTTTTAATATAAAAAACTGTTTTTATAATATTTATTTATAACAAAAGAATAAAAAACTAAAAAAAAAGTGAAATGGGGTCGTCAAGCGGTTGACTGGCGGCCATCTAGAATCGCTCTTTATTTATTCAGGGATAAATATACACAGACATGATTTTCATACTCGATTTCTATATCCGCTGCTTTAGAATGTTATATTTTTTTGTTGTGGGTCTCGTTATAATATAAAGTATAACCTCTTATGACCTTGTGTTATTAATGTGTATGAAAATATGTATTGATAGTGTGTATGTGTAGTGGTGTTAGATGAGGAATGAAGTGAAAACGTATTCAAGCGGGTACGACTTTGACTTTAGTCACAATTAATGTGATTGATTGACTGGCAATTGAAAAATTGAAAAGCAATAAGGCGCGTGAGATGACAGTTTACCAACCAATCCAAGTAAACGGAGAATATTGGAAGGGAAGCTTGGGAAGTATTTGAGGATAAAACTTGAAATAAAGTTAAAGTGCAGAATAAAGTAAAGTGGTAAAGATAAATTCTTCAACTCATGCTTACGCAATGAATAAACTTCTTATTTATTTCAATAAAAATACAATTATTATTTTTTAAGAAGGGCCATTCCACAAAAGGTATATTGATATTATTTTAATGTTTAGTCTAAATATTTTTATTTTATTTTAAAATGTCATTTGCCCTCATTTTTTCTTTACTTATTCTAAAACATAAGTGTTGATGTAAAAAATTAGATCACTCTAATAATTCAATCACAGATAAATAAATGAGACCAAGAATTTTAAAGTGGTTCAGCCTTATAAGAATGACCTACGTCCACTGTTTTGGTATTGGTGTTTGTATGGGAATTCTCGATTACAAGTTATCTCAAGAAATTTCGGTCTGGGTTACCTTACAATGAGGATTGTACAATGTATTTATAGCCCTGAGGCTGTAATGTGAAAGGGTAATACATTAAATGATATGCATATGAAAGGGTAATACATTTAATGCCCTCTTTGCGTGCGCGTCCAAATGATAAGCATTTAATGAATCAGTTGAGCTGTTGGTTATCCAGCTATTAATGATTTGTTCGAGGTGCATCTCGGACCGCCTGAGTAGCTCGGACCGCCTAAGCTTCTCGATACTCAAGAGTTCCTCGGAGAGGCATTGTTCCTCGGAGCATGTGAGTTCCTCGGGTAAGCAGTGTTCCTCGGGGAACTAGTCTTCCTCGCTGTAGTCTTGTTCCTCGGAGCGTGTGGGTTCCTCGGAAGTGTTTGTAGTTGCCATGTAGATAGCCACGTGTCTTCATATGATTGGTCCACGTCAGCAGATTAAATTTGGTATCAACAGAAGCCCCCAATGTTTCATAGTTCGAAATTTGAGGAGTATGGAACATTCTTTCTCATAATATGGTAGCTTTAAATAGTCTTCCTGATTTTTAGGAGCATTTCCCTTGTATTTATTTCTCCTTCCCAATTCGTAGAATCATGCTTTTTTGGACTTTTCTGCGTGCTTCGATTCCCGCGTCGCTTTTCGTCTTTTTAGCCGTTGTTGTTCGCTTTGATTCTCGCGCCAATATTTAATGCCCTTTTAGCCGCCGGTAACGTAATCATCATTTTCTGTAATCATTACTTCACCATTTCCCAAGGCAAGGTATTTAAACTTCACAGACACTCCCATCGTCTTCTACCTTTTCAAATTTTTATCTTCGAGTTTTTCATTGTCTTCTACACTCTTGTGCGTTCATCTCTTCCGTCGTTCGTTGTCAACAGCTTCAGTCTTTTTCTGTAAGATCTTCTTCCTTCTTCTTCATTTCTTTATTCACCATGGTTTACCTTGTTGAGTATCTTGAGAAGTTTCGTTCTGATTTCTCCATCCCCTCTTGGGTTGTCTTGGAAAAACTTTCTGAGCCTTCTGATTATTTCAATTTGGATGAGGGACATTGGTTCCCCAGTCTCTTTTTTGCTGAATGTGGATTTTCTTTTCCACCCAATTCCTTGTGTCTGGAATTCTGTCAGTATTTTGATGTTGTTCCTGCACGAATAGCCCCCAACACATGGAGAATAGTTAATGGGGTGCATAGGTTAAATCAAGTTCATGGAACTCGTATAGGAATCCCAGAAATCATGTTCTGCTATAGATGGGCAGTCAATGAAAATATTTATTATTTAAAAACTTGATTTTTAAACAGAGCCTTAGTAGTCAATCTCCCTGATGCCAACAGGGATTATTTTGAACATGGGGTTGTCATAAAAAATTGGCAACACCCTCCATTGACTGGAGATGAGGTTTATCAGGGACTCAGATGTCCTCCTTATGGCAATGGGATAGGTTATTTTTATTTCATTTTATTTATTTTAAATTCATGTTTCTTTTGTGTTTGATAAAATGCGCCACTGATAACAATGTTTGTTTATTTGCAGTTGATAACAAAAGAAAGTGCCCAAAAGAAGCAGATGTCAACATATCATGCAAAGTGTTGCAGACGAGCACATTAGGTCGGCTTTGTATCTGCTCCAGTACAAGAGCTACACCACCTCCTTCACTGCTCGTCCTGTGATCAGTGAGGCAGAGCCAGTACCAGCCTCTGCAAGTTCTTCGCCTGAATCTCATATTCCTTTGAGAGAAAGGATGAAGAAGAGAAGAACTCCTGCTCTGTTTGAGAAAGCTGCCTCCGGTTCTGGGGAGGCAAAGAGGATTAGGATTGATGTCCCAAGGGAGGGGACAAAGAAGACTGATGCAGCTCCTCCAGCTGCTCCTGCTAAAGTCGCCGAGAAGCCCGCAGTGGCTCCGAGCAGCTCTACTACTCCTGGAGAGGTGATTGTGATATCACCGACTAAGGATTCATCCCTGGTTGAATTCGTAAATGTTCCCCCGAGGAGGTTGAAGAAAAGCTCCTCGGTACATTTGGCTGACACCATTACTCAGCCCCCTGCTGCTGGGACTAGAGTTCCCACTTTTGTTCCCCCGAGCTCTGCCATGAGCTCGGTAAAGTCCTTGACCATTTCCGAGGTCCAAGGTACTGAAGATAACCTTACTCGGGACATGGTTACTTCTTTAGCTGCTCATCACCTTGCTTCAGTAAGTCTCTTTACTTTAATCTTTTCATATTTCCTTTGTTGCTTCAATTTCTAACTTGCTTTCTTTTTCTGTTCACAGTTGACGAGCTGCTTCAACATAATCCTGAAGAAGGATGAAGCGATTAAGGCTTCTTGCTCCTCGTCCAGTGTGGAGGGAGCTATGGAAGAGGCTATCAAGGCTTTGGAAGACTCTCGCCAGCAGTGTGCCACTGATAAGGCTATCTGGGAGAAAAAGCTTGCCTCCTCCAAGCAAAAAAAAGCTCGAGTTGTTGATGCCTCCAAGGAGTTGGAGAATATAATAAATGCCTCGGAGAAGGTAAATAAGGAGCTTGAAGAGAATCTCAAAGCTGTTGGAGAGTTGGAAAATAAACTCAAGGTTGCCGAGGAGGATTTGGCCAAACTTCAGGAAGTAGGTCGGCAGAAGGAGGAGGCAGAAAATAAATTGAAGGCTGTTGAGAACCTGCTGTCCGAGAAGCTTGCCTTGTAGAAGACCAAGAGGAAAGCTGCTATGAAGAAGTCCTTCAGCTCTGGCTGGGACAAGGGGTGGAACAAGGGATGTGCTGCCATGGTATCTCAAGTGGACTATGGCAGTCTAAAGTATTTTAGGGATGGATGGGTTGCTGCCCTTCAGGAAATAAAGGTCGACGAGTCATCCGAGCTCTTCCAGAGACATATCCCTGGTCCCCCTCCTACTCCAGAAGAATTAGAAGAGGACGAAGCTACCTCTGAGGAGTCTTCAATGGTGATGGGAGATCACCCACCAGCCATCCAATCTGCTACCGAGCAAGTGGTTTCTTCTTCCGAGCAACAACTGGTGCTCTTCGAACAGCCCACAATTCCCTCCGAGCAACCTGCTTCCTCTTCCCAACCTCCCGAGAAGGTTTTGTGAGATAAGGAAAAGGTGTAGTGTTGTTCGGGTTTATCTTTATGTTTTTCTTTTTTATCAAATGTAATCCAGAACTTGTAACTCTGAGTTTTATGATGTAATAAAACTTGAATTTTCTTGCATATTGTTGTCTATCTTTCATTCATACTCTGCTTATTCTTCTTACTGATGATTGCTTTTCTTTCTCTGCTAGTTTCTGGCCAGGATGGATCTGCTATCTGCCCATGATACAAAGTTGTTGCAACAGTGCAATGAGTACTTTAAGGCTGGTCACACAGACTTGAGTGCTGCACAAGTTGCCGACATCCTTGGCCAGGATGCTTCAGAACAGGCAGTGGAAGCATATCAGTACCTGAAGTGTCTTCTTGATCGAGCGGTATCTAATAATGTGGCTTACTATGAAATAATCGAGGATCTCCAAGGCACCCTTGAAGACCTTCAGCTTCAATATAAAGAATCCACTGCCTTGTTGCATGAGAGTTATGAGAAAAAGTACAAGTTGATCATTGCTGACAAGGGCTACGAGAAACTTTTTACTGGTTATGATGTAAGGGAGAGAACTTTGAAGGGTGAGGTCGAGGAATGCAGACAGATTGCTGAGTTGCTGGAAAAGGAAAATAACAATTTACAGAAAGAGCTATCACAGTTGAAGTCTGCAGCCTCCTCTTCAACAGCCCTAATCCCAGTGACTGACGAGGGATTTTCATTCTTAGAAGTGGAGAATGCCAAGTTGAGGGAAGAATTGGATACCTTGAGGAGGTCGGGCCCTTCCACGTCTCCTCGGGGATGAGGAAGAGCTCCTCGGGGACGAGCAAGAGCATCTCGGGTTTTTATCGAGGAACAGAGGACAACATCTGCCTTAGAGAACCAGGCCTTCCAACTAATGGCGAAGAACCAGGCGTTATCTGATATGTCAAAGAAAATTAGAGACCTGGAAAAACAGCTCTCCGCGCAGAAGTCAGTCTTGGAGAATAAGGAGCTTTTCATCAAGAATCTCCACGAGTAGTTGGGAAGGCTAACATATCAATTCCACAAACAGCCCAGGGAATTCTGGATGGATGGATACAACGAAGCACTATTCTACTTGGACGATCGTATCCAGAATGCCAACAATGAGGGCTACAAACAAGGCTGGCTGAATGCCTTAGGTGTGCTGAAGTTCGAACAAGGACACTATCTGTGGGACTACCATGATCCCGGGTTTCTCGACTTGCCTGTGCCACCATACAATTTGGAGATGGATTGGATCCCTGCTCGGGCCATTCCTTGGAGCTTAATTTCAAAGTACCTCGGTGACTACAATCTTCACTCTCAAGTCGAGGTATCTCGTCCTGAGCATCTTTTAGATCGACCATCCATGATGAATACAAGGATGTTGAAAGATCTTAATTTCATCAATTCTCCTCAGTCTTTAAATGATCCGCCTGCTGGTGAGGAACATGCATCAAAAGCTGAGGGGAAAAGACCAGTAGAATAGAAATTTTTGATGTAATAGTTAGCATACATATCAATGTAACTTTCATTTTATCATCAATGTAATTTATTTCTAATTTAATGAAAAACTTTCATTTCTGTTTGCAAATCTTAATTGCTATTGTCTTGTAAATATCAACACTTTACATTTATGCATATCTGTTAAAAATAACAATATTGTGATGTTCGTCGACCAATTTAGTAATAATTAAAAAGTTCCAAGTTTCAATAATATTGCTCGATCACTTAATAATAAATTCACGAGTATCAACCAATCAAGGTTGTTAAATTATGCTTGTCGACCAACTACGGTTAGTGAGAGTTTATCCCCGACTAATCATACTTGGTAAATTTTTGTCTTTTTCATAAAATGTGTCCGACCAACCAAGGTCGATAAATTCTCCTCGTCGACCAACTACAGTTAGTGGGTTTTTATCCCCGACCAACCATACTTGGTACCGTTTGGAATATTTCGTTTCCTAGCCAAACAGGTTGGCATTTTTAGGAATATTTCTCCTCGTCGACCAACTACAGTTAGTGGGTTTTTATCCCCGACCAACCATACTTGGTGCAGTTTGGAATATTTCGTTTCCTAGCCAAACAGGTTGGCATTTTTAGGAATATTTCTCCTCGTTGACCAACTACAGTTAGTGGGTTTTTATCCCCGACCAACCATACTTGGTACAGTTTGGAATATTTCGTTTCCTAGCCAAACAGGTTGGCATTTTTAGGAATATTTCTCCTCGTAGACCAACTACAGTTAGTGGGTTTTTATCCCCGACCAACCATACTTGGTACAGTTTGGAATATTTCGTTTCCTAGCCAAACAGGTTGGCATTTTTAGGAATATTTCTCCTCGTCGACCAACTACAGTTAGTGGGTTTTTATCCCCGACCAACCATACTTGGTACAGTTTGGAATATTTCGTTTCCTAGCCAAACAGGTTGGCATTTTTAGGAATATTTCTCCTCGTCGACCAACTACAGTTAGTGGGTTTTTATCCCCGACCAACCATACTTGGTACAGTTTGGAATATTTCGTTTCCTAGCTAAACAGGTTGGAATTTTTAGGAATATTTCTCCTCATCGACCAACTACAGTTAGTGGGTTTTTATCCCCAACCAACCATACTTGGTACAGTTTGGAATATTTCGTTGAGTAGTCTGCCGAGCTTTGCGGAGTAGTGCGTAGCACTAGTATTCCCCGAAAAATTTTCAATAAACAGAGAGACTTGCAGAATATTTTCATTTTATTCATACTGATGGAACTGTGTTACTGATAATACTTGCGCAGGTGCTCTGCATTCCAGACATTTTTAAACTCCTCGCCTTCTAAAGTTGCTATTCGATAAGTTCCTGGTCGAACAACTTTTGTAACTCGGTATGGTCCATGCCAGTTTGCCTCCGGTTTATTATGCTTTTGAATTATTTTCTTCAGCACATAGTCTCCTTCTTTCAGGTCGCACTTCTTCACCCTCTTGTTATAGAACAAAGTTGTTCGCTGCTGGTAAGCAGCATTTCTAATGGCTGCTTCTTCTCTAACTTCCTCGAGCATGTTTAAATCCAGTCTTCTCATTAAGTCGCTGACAAGGGAATTGAAATTCAGTACCCTGTGTGTTGGGAGGCCCAACTCGGCAGGTATGAAAACTTCACTTCCAAACACCAACATGTATGGTGATTCTCCAGTTGCTACTCGGGGAGTAGTTCGGTAAGCCCAAAGTACTGATTGTAACTCGTTGATCCAGTTTGCTTTTGCATCGTCCAATCGTTTCTTCAAACCATTCAGCAGCGTTCTGTTTGTCACTTCAGTTTGTCCATTGCTTTGAGGATGGCCTGGTGCTGAATAAACCTTCAAAATATTTGATTGATGACAATAGGCGGCAAACTCCTATTTATCAAATTGTGTCCCATGGTCTGTGATGAAGGCATGAGGGAGACCATATCGGCAAATGATGTTCTTCCAAACAAATTGGTACACCTTCTCGTACGTCATATTAATGAGTGGCTCAGCTTCTACCCACTTAGTAAAATAATCCACTACGACGACGAGGTACTTGAACCTTCCTCGGGTCGTTGGCAGTGGTCCAACCAAATCAATTTCCCACATGGCAAATGGCCAAGGGGAAGTTATGGGTGTCAACAATGCTTGTGGAGTTCTTCGGATGGAGGAAAAGCGCTGGCATTTGTCACACTTCTTGGCATAGGTAATACAATCAGCCCTCATGGTCGGCCAGTAGTATCCCTGCGTCATCACCCTTTATAAAAGCATCCGACCTGCTGCACGTGCTCCACAAGACCCTTCATGGATTTCTTCAATTAATTCTTTTACCTCGGAGGGATGTACGCATCTCTGCAAACCTGCCATAATTCCTCGTCTATATAAAACATAATTAGTTAATACATACTGAGCAGCTTTAAATTTCAATTTCTTGGCTGCGAGCTTGTCAATTGGCAATTCTCCCTCCTCGATATACGCCCTGATGGGATCCATCCAAGATGGACCTAAATCAAGTGTGATAAAGTTCATCGTCAGATCTTCATCTATACTCCGACCATCTAACACTTCAATTGGGATTGTTCGTCGTAGCTCGGTGCGAGTTGCTGATGCTAGTCGAGCTAGGGCGTCTGCTCTCGTATTCTCCATTCTTAGTATTCTGACCAGCTGAATAGCGGTAAATTTTGACACCAGCTCCTTTGCCTTTGCATGATATCTGATCATTAATTCTCCTCTAACTGCATATACTCCCATCATTTGGTTTATAATCAGTTGAGAGTCACTGAAGATCATAACTTGCCGCGCCTCCATAACTTTTGCCAAATTAAGCCCTGCAATCATGGCCTCATATTCAGCCTCATTGTTGGAAGCTTTGAATTGGAAAAGCAAGGCGTATTCCATGTCGACCTCGTCCGGAGTGCTTAAAACTATCCCCGCGCCACATCCTGCATTGCAAGATGAGCCATCTACATATAGCCTCCATATAGGTAACTCATCTTCAAATTTCGAATCAGTCAGAGTTCCTCGGTGAAATATTTGCTGCTTTTTTTCATCCTCCCTAGATTTTTCTCGCTCCTCGTCGATCATTTTTTCTTGCCCTTTTACCAACCGGAGTTGGTCTGGGCTCGAATTTAATGATTTTTTAACATCCACTTGCCCTTTTACCAACCGGAGTTGGTTTGAGCTACTGTTTGTCGATCCTGTAACATCCACAGGTTGATCAGCGAGCAACTCTTGTTCCTCATCCGGAGTCCTCCCAACTATCTCTGCATCACATCCTGTAACATCCACACGCCCTTTTACCAATCGGAATTGGTCTGGGCTTGTGTTTGTTAATCCTGTAACATCCACAGGTTGATCAGCGAGCAACTTTTTCTCCTCGGGGGTTTCAGGATAGGTGAACTCCGCTATGAAATCTGCTACAGCCTGCCCTTTTAGTGATGATCTGGGTTCATAAATTATATCATATTCACCGAGTTCTATTTCCCAGTACATCAATCTTCCTGATTTTTCTGGATTATGTAGGGCTTGCCTCAATGGCATATCAGTATATACTACTATGGTATGAGCCTGGAAATATGGTCTCATTCTCCTACTCGCCTCAATCAGTGCCAGTGCCAATTTCTCCAGCCTTGGATATCTGATTTCTGCTCCTCGAAAGGCCTTACTTGTGTAGTAAATTGGTTTTTGTACTCCATTCTCCACTCTGATCAACGCCGAGCTAACTGCATTCTCGGACACTGCAAGGTACAAGTACAATTTTTCTCCCATCACTGGCCTGGACAACAATGGGGGTGCTCCCAAGTATCTCTTCAAGTCTTGAAAAGCCTTCTCGCATTCATCATTCCACTCAAAAGTCTTTCTGAGTGTCTTGAAGAATGGGAGACATCTATTAGTTGCTCGGGACACAAATCTGTTGAGTGCCGCTACTCGTCTTGTGAGACTCTGTACTTCCTTCTTCGTCGTTGGAGATCGCAGTCCTAATAGAGCTTTGATCTTTTCAGGATTTGCTTCAATGCCTCGTTGATTGACAATGTACCCGAGAAACATGCCTTCTCGTACTCCAAAGATGTACTTCGTCGGGTTCAGCTTCATTTGATATTTATCTAGTTGATCAAAAGTCTGGCTTAAGTCAACTAGATGATCGGCAACTTTCTTGCTTTTTGTCAGCATATCGTCAACATAGACTTCCATGTTGTCACTGATTTGTTCAGCAAAGACCTTGTTCATCAGCCTCTAATATGTCGTACCTTCATTTTTCAAACAAAAAGGCATAACATTATAACAATAAGTTCCCCTAGGGGTAATAAAAGAAGTACTTTCCCAGTCTTCAGGTTTCATTTTAATTTGATTGTAGCCAGAATAAGCATCCATGAAGCTCAGCAACTCGTGTCCCGAGGTAGCATCCACCAGTTGATCAATTCGGGGCAATGGAAAGTGATCCTTTGGGAATGCTTTGTTGAGGTCGGTGAAGTCCACACACATCCTCCACTTGTTGTTTTTCTTCTTTACCATCACCACATTAGCTAACCAATCTGGATATTTAACATCTTCAATGAAACAAGCTTTCTGGAGCTTCTCGACTTCCTCCTGTATAGCTTGATTCTTCTCGGGACTGAATACTCTTCTTCTCTGCTTCACAGTCTTAATCTCCTTATTCACATTGAGCTCGTGACATAAGAAGTTTGGGTTTATCCCAGGCATATCTTCATGACTCCACGCAAAAGTTTGCCTTCTGCTTCTAAGGAAAGTTATCAATTCCTGTTTTAATGAGGCTTCCAACGATGAACCTATTTGAGTAGTTCGATCTGGGTGCTCGTCGTCTAGAATGATGTTTTCAGTAGCTTCCACCACTTGACCCTTCACGAGTTGCGACTCATCTCGAGGATCCAATGTTTCAATTTCTGCACCTTTATCCACTTGATAAGTAGTGGTCTTTTTCTTCGATTCTTCCAGTTCTTCTTACTCGGCGGATGAATAATAGCATTCCCGAGCTACTTTCTGATCACCTTTCACAACTCCTACTCCAAAGTTTGTTGGAAATTTTAGGCACTGATGCACTGTAGATGGCACAGCCTCGAACTTCTTCAATCCTATTAAAGGTTAGCATTCTAACTATGTAATTGGTATCAGAGCCTTGTTATTAAAGGTTAGCATTCTAACTATGTTTATATTGTTATGTTAATATGAATGTTAAAGTAGAAACTATTATACTCCATCACAGAACTTATGTTTCTGGAGGAAATTTTAGAGTAAAATATAAAGTTTTTGGAACTAAGTGTCGTAATAATTGTTGTATGAAATATCGTTTAATCCTAGTTTTATATAAATAACTATGTTATTTGATATTACTGTTTGTTTTGTCGCTAAGATTGGTATATGCAGTTATAATCTCCATATTATAATCAAGTTACGACTGTCCTTGTAAAATAAAAAGAGTAAATAATCACGGTGAATTAAATATAAAGATATTATTATATTATTTTGAAAATCTTTAAAGTTTTCATAAAACCCATATCCCTATTATTATTTCAAAGCCCATATTTCCATTCGCTAAAAAGCTACTCTAGTTAAGCAATAGGCGTTAGGAAAACTAGTTTTAGGCACCTGAAATAACATATAATAGGAGGTCTTAGGTACCAATGGAATCTCGAAAAGATGAACAAAATAATAATAATATTAATCTACAATGTTTAGCACCATGGTTACAAAAAGATGAGTCTATGTATAATCATAGTTTACATATAGATAAAAAATCTGAAAATGATATTAGTAAAATTAGTACTACGTTAAATAGTTTAACTGATATAGTTTTTAGTTGGGTCAAACGAACTGAAAGACATCAGGTCGTTAATCAAAATTATGTAGAAAAAAATTCGATTGTATTGAATTCAACTTAAACAAAGTTGATCAAAAAATTAGTCAACTCGAAACAGTTACAAATTTAGATCTAAAAGAGGAGACTAAACAACAAATTAAAAATCTATTAAACAAAATAGATAATCAAAATCCATAACAAACTGGAATGAATAACCGAGGGGATAACAAAATCCCTAGGTTATATTATGGTTCGGAAGAAATTAAAGCTCTTCAAGCAGAAGAATTTAATTACACCGAATATATAAACGTTTGTGAAATATTAGATTATTGGAAACATCTATACAAAGATCCAATATTAACTGTTTCAGAACGTAATAAACTCATTGAACAAATACAAACCACATATTTGGAAAATGAAAAATTATTACAACACTATCAGTATGAATTAAACCAATATTCATCTGATGAAGAAGAAATTCCACCATATGTAGTAAATACAATTGATGGAAAAAGGAAGGCTGAAAACCCACTTCAGGAATTCCAAAATTGGGAAGCTTTTGAAGATTATATGCAAACCCCTGCATATAAAAATGAAAAAGAAGATTTTGTTAAAACAGGCAATGCTTCTACAAGTAATACTAAAAATGAGGATGAACCAAACCCTTTTTTCTTAAGAAGAGATAATTTGAATAAACAAAATATATCTCAACATGATATTTATCTTGATCTAAGGCATGTACCTTTTAAAGATCAAGAACAAACTATTAATGAGTGGGCACAATCCATGTCTATACTCATTACTAATTATAAGAGTATATGGTCTAAAGAAAAAATTTTAGACTACCTTGCTACAACACTCCAAGGTGATGTTTTACAGTGGTTGCAACAATGGGAAAGCTCAGAAAAAGGAATTCAGCAAAAAACTAAACTCCTACAAACCTTCAAATCTTTTGATGAAATATTAAAAGGATTTGTTGAAATAATTAAAGAAAATCTAATTGGATATACTGGAGAACCCAGACTCCAAGAGGATGCGTGTTACATCTTATCTAAACAAGAACTATGTAACATTTGTCAATTTGAAGAATTTGTTGAACTATATAAAAAATATTATTTCAAACTAAAACATTCAGAGACCAAACACTGGATGGATCAATTCTTTCATAAACTCCCAAACCATGGGATGAAATAGCCTTAAAATCTTATCCTGGCTGGTTAAAAACTATCGGGAAGGACGAGAAAGATGACAATCTTGGTTTTCACATTAATTGGGTATTAAGAAAAATATCTGACCACTGCATTGAAATAAAAGCCAAGAAACAAGTTAAAAATCAAATCACAAATTCTAAAGCTGGTTATAAATGTTGTGATAAGATTTTAAAAGAAAACTGGAAAATAGGATGTAATCCACCTCCTAGAAATTCCAAATATTCTAAATATTCTCGAAAGAGAAAATTTAAATGGAAACCTTGGAAAAAGAAAACATCTTTTTCAAAGAATAAAAAATATATTAGAAAAAAGAAACCTTCTAAAAAACCACCTCTAAAAAAGAAATGTCGTTGTTACATTTGTAACGAAGAAGGCCATTATGCACCTGATTGTCCTAAAAAAGGAAAAAGTGCAAATAAAATGATAAAATTTCTTGAAGAGCGAGAATTAGAAATATTTTATGGATAAGATTTATCTGATTCTGATATTTCTAATTATGAAATTTTATATGAGATTGAATCGGATTCGGAAACATCCGAGGAAGAACTCGTATTTATGTATAATACTGCAGAAGTACGAGGTAGTAGCGAAGATGAGTTACAAACAATAGCCCTTCGTGAAATAGTTGGAGAAGAAATCACTTTTACCAACGAACAACTACAAGAAATTGATAATCAAAGGCAACTTATAAAAAAGGAAGATGTTTATAAATTATCAAAATTCAAATTATTCTCAACAAGAATATTTGAACAATTTAATGGTAATACTACTGCTGGCTCAACAGATGATGAAACAGCTGATATTAAACTTTTTGATTTAAAAAAGATCAAAAGATGGAAGAAGAAACACCCAAATATTAAATATATACATATCGGGTTTATTCAAATCTGTATTACTACCCTGTTTAGACAAGGTATGGATACACCCGTAGCTATACTGGTCTTAGATAAAAGATTCAGTAATCCTATGAATACCATTATTGGAGGAGTCCAATCCAATTTGGTAAATGGAGTTATTTGGTTTAACATAAAACCAAATTTCTTCATATCTATTGATGATCCAAACATTGAGGAATTTGTCATTATAAAAATCCAAACCAAAGGAATAGGAATGAAAGATACCTCACGAAATATGTCAATACATTGGAAAACAATTCATGAATTGACAACTCTACCACATACATATACACAAAATGTGGATAGAAGTATTATAAAAATATTTGAACCTCGACCATTTGATTCGGAAATACAACCCAGATTAATCAACTGGAGAGATTTGGAAGTACCAAGACAATGGATACTACCCCAAATAACAGAACCACCTCCTGAAAAACAACGAAACAGTGTTGAATTACAGGTATCTGGTAATAATGTATATTTTAAAAATAAATATTCAGAAAACTGGCAAAAGAATTTTCCTGACAATGATTGGGAAAAATTAAAGGGAAAAAACCTTTTAAAAGGCGAAAGTAGTAATAGTAAACCTCCTATTGCTATGAAAAATATACAAGTACCAATATTACCTGGAACAAATTATCTAAAAGAAGATAATATAAAATCCAGTCAAATTTATCATTTCCAATTAGGAAAAGAAGAAATAATCTTCTCACCAAGCCATGGAAAGAGAAGATATACTTATGTATTGGGCTACTTCAATTTTGCAGGTTATAAACCATATAGTCTTTGCACATTAATTGATACAGGAGCAACTATATGTTCTTGTAGACCTAATGTTTTACCTCCTGAAAAATGGATAAAAATGAAAAACCCTATTGCTGTAACAGGCATCAATGGGACACAAAATTTCATTGATTTAAAAGCCAAAAAAGTGGCTATATGGTTTAATGAAAAGAAATTCATTATTCCGAAAATCCTATGCTTTCCAGAAATGCATGGAGATTTTATTTTAGGCAACAATTTTATCTCAGAATATTTGCCTATAAGTATTGATGAGGGAACTATAAATTTAACCCTCAACAAAGATGTAGTAAGAATCCCTTTACTACAACAACATAAATATAAGTGCGAAAGAGATTTTCGCCCTACTAAGAAAGGGGATATAACTCCTTTTATCAAAGCCCTTGAAGAAACTCATTGGCTTTATACTATATTAATTGATAATTTTAGTGAAAACCCACTAAAATTATGGAATAAAAGTCCAAGATATTGTAATCTCAGACTAAGAGATCCCAATGTCATTATAAGAGTAAAACCAATGATCTACACCATAAATGATATAGATGAATTTGATAAACAAATCAAAGAATTATTGGATATAAACCTTATTGAAGAAACAATACGTCCACACTTTAGCCCTGCCTTCATGGTGAGAAAACAAAATGAAGTCATGAGAGGAAAAGCTAGAATGGTTATAAATTATAAAAGACTAAATGAACAATTAGAATTTGATAGTTATTTTATTCCAAGAAAAGATGTATTAATTAACCAAACTAAAGGAAAAAAGTTCTTTAGCAAATTCGATTGTAAATCTGGATTTTGGCAGTTAAAACTAACTGAAGAATCTAAGCCGTTGACAACCTTTAGTACCCCTAGAGGACATTATCAATGTAATGTTATGCCTTTTGGACTAAACACAGCTCCTCAGGTATATCAAAGATGGATGGACAAAATCTTTAAAGACCTTAAAGATTTTTGTATTGTCTATATAGATGATATTCTTGTTTTTTCCAAAACCATAGAAGAATATAGATATCATCTGAAAATTATCTGTGAAAAATTAAAAAGACATGGAATCATTTTATCACCTAAGAAAATTGATGTTGAAAAAACAAAAATTAATTTTCTTGGCATAATCCTAAACCAGGATAGCCTACAATTACAAGATCATATCATCTCTAAAATAAGAGATTTTAATGAGGAAATTTTGGATAAAAAAAAATTACAAAGTTTCCTAGGAATCCTTAATTATGGAAGAAATTTCATAAAAGGATTATCTCAAAAAAGAATTACCACTTCTTGAAAAACTCAAAAAGAATGAAGTTTTTACATGGGGTGCTAATGATACTCTTGTTGTTAAAACAATTAAACAAGAAATTATTAATAATTTCCCAAAAGTTTATTTTCCTAAAATAGGAGATAAATTAATATTGGAAACTGATGCTTCAGATAATTGCCGGGGATGTGTTCTCAAAGCAATTCCTGCATGATACTGGAATGAAAACAATCCTTCCAATACTTTTGGTATTCGTGGTAAGAAAAACACTATCCCAAAAATAATTCAAAAACATGAATTGATATGCGGAATTATTAGCAATTAAGCTTGCTATTAAAAAATTCCATATTTTCTTAGCACCTGAAGACTTTATTGTCAGAACAGATAATAAAGCTATCAAAGACTTCCTTATAAATAAAATAAATATTTTAAAAGGAAGAAGACTTAAATGGTTCAACCAAATTGTTGTCTATACATTTGAAGTTGAACATTTAAATGGTACTAATAATTTTCTTGCAGATTATCTTAGCAGGAACTATGAAGAAAAACCTACTAACCAAGTAGAGTTTTTAGAAACCCACTAAACAAGTGGAGTATGTTGCATATTTTAAAATAACACCCACTAAACAAGTGGAATATTTTGAAAAATAATTTATCAAAACCATTAAACAAGTGGAGTTTTCTATTTTCAGGATGGGAGATAAGCACCCAGGAGAAGTAAAAGGAGATTGGGTAACTATTGCTAAAAACGCAAAAACCCAAGCATCATCATCTACACAACCTAAATAAAATCCTGCTTATATTGTATTCAGTGGAAGAAATCCAGGCTTCTATGACAACTGGAATCAATGTTTTATGCAAGTAAACAAATACCCTGGTGCATGTCACCAAAAATATGACACTATGCCAGAAGCCATTACAGCATGGAAAAATTGGATGAAAAGTTAGGACCTCCTAATATGATTTACCAGTTCTCCAAACTACAGACCAAGGAAAGCCTCCTTGATACTGAAACTTATGACTTTCACAACCTAGGAATCCCCTGCGAGTTGTATACACCATTAAATGAAGCATGGAAATCTCATCTCCGAGATAAAAGAAAAGATTTTAGAAAAAATATGAGTATCCTTGCTAACAAAATTGCTGAACAAACAGCAACTTTGGACAAATTCAAAAGTCTGAGCCTCAAACTCATAAAAAGGTTAAACTATGAAAATGAAGATTTTCCTTTGGAAAAAATTGATACTTTTCTGGAATTTTCTGAATTACTAGAAAATGATTTTTCTGACAAGATCTTCAATACTATCAGGAGAATTTGTCTATTTGAAAAAGCAAAAGATAATTCTCCCGCGTCCTCTATTCCAAATTGAAATTTTACCAAAAATCGAGGACCATGAGCAAAAGATAAAAAGTCTTTTACTCCAACATTTTTACTCTAGCTTAAATTATAGTGATGACATGCCAAAATTGCATTTCATTACTGAAGAAGGATATCCACCTTGGGATATTGAAACAATTGAATGGGGGTTAGTAAACAAACTAATCTTCTCCAGTGGAGCTTGTTCCACCCATTTTGAATTTCTACCTATGATGATCAAAACCATGATCTATCATGTATTGATAAAAAGCAGGTACAAATATACTCGCTATCTGTCATTTCATATCACAAGCACAATTGGTTGGCGATCAAGAGAAATTTTTTATCAACCCTACCAGATCTGGTACGTCAGAGCTACTGAGGACTATGAATGGGACGAGATTGAACAAAATTGGGAAATTGCACTTAATGTACCGTTGGACCACTTGGACACAACGAGATATTGGTCACAAAACCTGATCAATACTTCAAACTATGCAGAATATTTTTGTCGGGAATCAGCATTAAAATTCATGGTAACTGATGGCAGACGATTATTTGTTACCGATTTATCGATAAATTATACTACCTCGCTTGAACAACGAGCGACAGTAAGGGAGTTTCTAAATAATTTGAAAAACAAAAATAATTTGGATGTTCCCTTTGAACAATTAAGCCATGCGGAGGAATACGAACAAGCCCAATTACATGGACCTCCAAATCACAGCCCTAACGATAGTATGTCTTTCGACTCTCTCGCTGAGGCCAATATTGCCAATGCATTCGATGCATGACAATTGGAACAAGGAAATAAACCCATATGGACGACTGCAACTTATCCAGCACACGAAGTGGGATATGCACATGGACAGTAAACAGCTGACGCATGTGATGACGATTTGGACGTATAAAACAAAACATCCAAATCAGTTACTATTTTCTTTTTAATTATTAAAAATTACTGTGTACTTTTTACTGTGCACCTACTGTACACTTTATGACTTTTCCTTTTCCAGCAGCCCACGTTTTAAATGATATAAACTTTATGAAGGTTATAAAAGGAGTATTCCTCCTCCCTTGTAAATCATCAGTTGTAATATTTCTCTTACTCTTTTGTACTCTCTTTTAATATTCTCCACATATAATATTAGTCCGATCATTTCCGAGTTATGTTGTGTAATTGGACCAGTACTCTTGAAATCATGACTTCCTTCATTCTCATTTTGATCACCAGCGGGTCATCATGAGGATATAAAACACCTGCAATGTCATTTTTTGAAAAATCGATAACCAATTTCTCCTTGTTCACCTTTCTCGGACGATCTTCCTCAGCTAGATTTATTCGCTGAATGTACGAGCAAGCTTGTGCCTCACCGAGGTAAGCTTTTCTTTCTGCAGTGAGTTCTCCTCCTCCTGCATCTCCTCCTGTAATAACATTACAATCAAATAACCCAAAGCATATTGAAAATACCTCTCGTTCTGGCTGCCTTGGTTTCTTGGGAAGATCGGGGTCATCTTCTGGATCAACTTCATGGTTTCTATTCGTGTTCTCCTCTGCTCGACGAGGGGATCTAGACCTCTCTCTATTTCGGTCGTTGTTTCTTCTTTTGCCTTCCCGATCAACATATTTTGCTAGCTTTCCTCGTCGGATGAGTGTTTCAATCTCATTCTGAAGAGCTATGCAATTTTTAGTCATATGGCCATGATCCTTGTGTAACTCGCAATATTTTTCCCTATTCCTCATGTCAGGGTCTGCCTTCATTTTCTTTGGCCAGTTTAACTCTTCGGTGTTCTTAATTTCTTCCAGGACGTGGTTGATATTTACCTTCAAAGGTGTGTAATTATCAAATTTCCTCAAGACCTCCCATGACGACCTATTTTTGGATTGTTTGTCACCACCATTGTTCTTATGTTCTTTCTTCTTAGCTTTATCACCTTCCACCTTGGTTTCTTTGGCGTCCATATTCTTCTTTGCAGACATAGCCTCCTCGACATTCATAATCTTGGACGCTTTTTCCATCAGGTCCGACATGGTTCTAGGTAGATCTTTGGCCAAAGTATAGTACAACTTGTTTGGCAGCAGTCCACTCATCAAAGCGGTAATCGCTGTCTTCTCCTCATAATCAATGACTTCGAGTTTCTCGTTATTAAAACGAGTTATATAATCTCTGATACTCTCCCCATCTTTTTGTCTAACACTTAACAAATGTACTACTCGTTTAACTGGCTTTGCGCCAAAGCAGAAATTCCCAATGAATAACTCGGCCAGTTGAAGAAAAGTTAAAATCTTACCCCGAGGAAGATTATTATACCATATCTGAGCAGATCCGGTAAGTGTTCCCAAGAATGCTCTGCATCTCATCTCATCTGGGAAAGCATAGATGTCGGCTGCAGCTTGGTATTGTTCTATATGAAGGACAAGGTCAGTCTTTCCATCATACTTGGGAGTCACAGCAGGTGCTTTGAACTTTGATGGTGTTGGAAAATCAACAATGTCCTGGACAAAAGGTGTTCCTCGAACAAAGGTTCGTTGTAGAGGATTCTTAGCCTTAGCCATTTCCCCTAATCTATCCTCCAGCCTTTGAATAGATCCTTTCCATGCATCATTTCCTTCCTCGGGCCTATTGGTTCGAGCAACTGATCGTGTTGAAGTGGCTTCCTGGGATTTATCCTGACGAGCAACTGGTTGGTCATAGGATCTATCTTGACGAGCAGCTGGTCGCGACTGGGCAGATCCTTTCCTTAAATCTGATGGTCGTCGAAAGCTCCTCGATGCTGCATTAAGAGGACTTTTGTTCCTCCTAGGGCCTAAACGGTTGAAAGGAGAAGCCCTACTTAACCTTTCCAATGCGCTGGTCCTTTCTGGGGAGAGGGTGACATGTTGTTCAGTATCTGTGGCTCGTACTGACGAAGTTCTTCCAAGTTGATAAGAAAAATCTTCAGATTCATCATTGCGATATGAATCAGTACGCCTAGTACGCGAAGAAGGCGCACGGATATTTCTTTGAATGCTTCGTGGTCTGAAATGGGCTGATGCACCGCCATGGAGGGTTTGGATAAGTTGTCGCATTGTTTCTTGCATGACGGTCTGGCCCTGAGCCAGATTTGCCATTATTCTAGTCAGATCTGGAACAATTGGTGGAGCAGATGGATTTGGAGGGGTTCCAGCGTTTCGATTACTGGATTCAGGAATATCAGCCATTTGTAATGGATTATTTTTTATGAGAAAACGATTTTACCAGTCGCTTCCCACAGACGGCGCCAATCTGTTGATGTAAAAAATTAGATCACTCTAATAATTCAATCACAGATAAATAAATGAGACCAAGAATTTTAAAGTGGTTAAGCCTTATAAGAATAGCCTACGTCCACTGTTTTGGTATTGCTGTTTGTATGGGAATTCTCGATTACAAGTTATCTCAAGAAATTCTGGTCTGGGTTCCCTTACAATGAGGATTGTACAATGTATTTATAGCCCTGAGGCTGTAATGTGAAAGGGTAATACATTAAATGATATGCATATGAAAGGGTAATACATTTAATGCCCTCTTTGCGTGCGCGTCCAAATGATAAGCATTTAACGAATCAGTTGAACAGTTGGTTATCCAACTATTAATGATTTGTTCGAGGTGCAGCTCGGACCGCCTAAGCTTCTCGGTACTCAAGAGTTCCTCGGAGAGGCATTGTTCCTCGGAGCATGTGAGTTCCTCGTGTAAGCAGTGTTCCTCGGGGAACTAGTCTTCCTCGCTGTAGTCTTGTTCCTCGGAGCGTGTGGGTTCCTCGGAAGTGTTTGTAGTTGCCATGTAAATAGCCACGTGTCTTCATATGATTGGTCCACTTCAGCAGATTAAATTTGGTATCAACAATAAGAAAAAAAATTCCCAAAAATTGTTAAGGAACTGTTTGGAATTAAAAAAAAAAGATCAAATACCAAAAAGTCATTTAAACATTTTTTAATACATATTTAGTCTTTATTTTGTACCAAAAAGTCCTTCAAATACTCATTTAACTAATATTCTCTTATTCTTAAAGGTCCACAACAGTGGCATGGTGAAGGACTTTTTAGAGCAAAATAAAAAGACTTAAATTAAATATGTATTAAAAAATGTTCGAGGGACTACTTAGTATATTCCCCTATAAAAAAATGTGTATCAAGTGCAAAATACACTTAGCTCTTAGGAACTAAACATTAATTGACTCTTTTTATAATCATTTTTTTCTTTTTCTTTATTTTTCTCTATTATTTTTCCTTTTTTAAACAACACATAAAAACAAGTCAACACATGCGCTCAAATTCCACCATGCAACAAACCATCAATTTTTCCAAGTATATTTTCAAACAAAGGTGAGAAAGGTGTATATAGGGTTTAAACTCAAATGTGGAGTTAATTATGGGATTTGTGTTCTAAAACGACGGGTTATATTTTAGATTCAAAAGGGCTAACCAGGGAATATATTTCATAGGTGATGTTAAAGTCAATATAAAAATATCAAAGATGGCATATGATATTTTCTAAAGGTTCACATAATTTTTCGATCACCACAATATCAACAAACATCCTAAAGTTTGAATTTCACAATGATATCCTAAAATGAACGGTCAAGAAAATAATAATAACGACATGGATATGATTTTCAAAAGAGAAAAGAGTTGGTGTATGCACACTCAAAATAAAGAAAAGTCTCAAAAGCTCAGAAGGTAAATAGTTTCCACTATGCTTATTCGCTTACTGAATTACAATTATTTTAAACAAAACATAAAAAAGTATTTGTAAAATGTGCTCAAATATTCAAGATTTATTTAAACATAAACTTTTCCATAATAAAGATAGTATGACAACTCAAGTCTATTAATCAAGAAAAAATTATCAACATGTATCACTGTCCGCACAACGAAATGGAGCAACTATACATAATCATCGAAAATAAATGGGCAAAAGGGCAAACAAAGGGGAAAATGGAAAGAATACATTTTGGGCATTTTTTTTACAACAAAATCATCCTAGGGAAGAACATAAATACAATCAATAAAGCTCAAAAAGTAATGAAAAGCATATTCCACACCCCTTAACTTAAATGTTGCACTATTCTCAATGAATTAAGAACACACTTTGATAAGAGGGAAATAGAGATGTTACCCAATATTGAGTAATCCCAGAATAGCACAAATTCATTAATTCTACAAAACATGTTAGAGCCAAGCATACCAAAAAAGAAATATAAAAAAAAATTAACTAATTACATTAGATAAAAAAACTATTATGTACAATTAACACTTTTGACTTCTAATCTAGCTATACACTAGAAGTTAAAAAATTTTAGGGTCCACTCATAAAATATGTTGAGATTAAGGGATTAATAGAGGACACTCATTTGATCTCCTGTCTCCTGAAAAATCGGAGTTTCATTTATTTATTATTATTATTTTGTTGGGGGGGGAGGGGGTGAGGGAAAGGAATCAATACCAATGAAAACCTTTTGGCAGATGATTGGGATTTTGGATTCAATGGGGGACAGGAACAAATGGGTGGGACCAAGGGCACGCATAAAGAAAAATTTCATCATGAAAAGAATTTTGAAAAAGAATTCCTTGATCAGAATCGAGTAAAAGTCCTCAAGACTATTGTATGATTATTGTGATAGTTGTAGTAGTTCGATAATGGTAAAAAAATGGTGAGGAAAGAAATTCAATCTAAAGATATGACTCATCATCGCTCAAAGATTGAATTTCGAATGAGATAGCATTATTCTCAATGAAATGATGTTCTAAAATATTTGAGGTGAAGAATAGGTCTTAACCTCATCTTTGTTTTTCAAAGAAGAAATCATTTCATTACAAATGGATACCACATATGTTTCTTCATCACTTTCGTTTTCTATTATGCATTGGGCCAATAGAAGAATGGTTTGTTCCAAAGTTGGTATCCTTTCATCAAAATCCTCAGATTCCTCATTTGGTTCAAAATATTCTTCATATTCCAAAGTCTCAAGAGAAAAATTATTGTTGATTTAAAATAATGCATCTAAATCTTGTTCCCAATAATAGTTTTCCTCCCAGTAATAACCATTAAATTTTTTATTTTGTTGACTTTGCATGTATGCACCAAATGAACTCGTTGGTATGGCAACTTCACCAAAAAGAATTATTTGACACTTTCAAAATTATTAGTCTAACAATTTGGAAAGTTATTGTTATAATAGTTTGGAGAATTATTATAGCAATAGTCTTCAACATTGATATTGTAATAATATTATGCCTTTTTGTCATGAGAATAATTTTTATAAGTCCCCAAATCCTTTGTTTGATTACGTAGATACTCACCCAAAGTCATTTTACAATTTTTATTATTATCATTTTGCAAGTATTCACTAAAAGACATAGGTTTGTGGGGGACTTTAAAAATTATTCTTACAATAAAATTGTGAACCTATACCATTACCATTACTACTATCAACAATGCAAGAGTAAGACTTGATTACCCAAAATAGCCATTTTGATTGAGAGAAAACTGAGCGGTCGTGTAAATACGCTACTCATTATTATCGTTGAATCTCTCAATACAAAAAAAAAAGACTTAACTACACTTGTTGTATAAGTATAGTGGATAGTTCGGGTATCGAATCCACAAAGAACGTTGCTAGAATTTAATCAATTTATTATTTCATAAATAAAATCATAAAAGATGATCTTTGTTTTAAAATATTTTATACTACAATTAGTCTAGACAAATATTAAAACTAAATCAATTGACAAGAATTAAAGGTATAGGTTATTTCAACCACATTATCACAACCCAATGAGGTATTTCCATGTGGGATTATAAGCTGATATAACAATCGAACTATAATACACCAACTCAAGGCAATTGGAAGTATGCATGTGTGCCACTTGTCACAGTCTGAATGTGGTGTGGAAATTGGTGGAGAAACGGTCTAAATGGGGGTGTTAGTGCACCTATGGAGGAAATATTTGAATGAATAACCAACCAGAAGTTACCAAAGTAGTTACGTTGCATGTCAAGAAACTCTATAAATAAGCAACTATCAAAGAAAGAAAAAGGGGCTCCCTCGATAAAAAACTACGTTTACTCATTTTATCATTTCTTTCCTTTGTGTTCTTTTCTCTTGGTTTATTAGTGTTTTTTCTTTGATTTGAAGTAGATCATAAGGTAGATTGTGACTTTCTTTCAAGTTTATTAAAAGTTTTTTGCCTTTACATTTGGTTGCTTTTACTTTCTTGCTTTATATTTTATAGTCTAATCCTTTTGTAGAGTGGGGATAAATAAATTAACCCCACATAATTGATAAAATATTGATTTATGATTTATCGAGTTTTACTACAATCTAGACCCTACACGGCCAGAGATATTATTACGCGTGATTTAATATATTGTGTATACTCTGCATTTGATGAATTACACTAGACAATACTCTAGTAATGATTTAATTTGTTCATTTAAGATGCCGCCACAGATATTACGACAAAGTGGCACCACAAACATTAGGACACTTGGTTCCAAAATAAACATGACATGTTTCAAACCCCACTATTTTGGCTATAAAAAAAGAGGGTTCCTCCTCATTTGAGAGGATGATGGTTTTGGGAGCAAAGTAAGGAAAGAAATTCAAACTCTTCTCCCCCACAAACTTCCGGAGCTCTGTTACCAGTTTGATAGTGACGAACAGATTTCAAAGTTCAATTACGATTTTTACGTATTTTATACGGTATATCAGCATTTGGAGGCGGCAAGCCGGATCCCTCCCTGGCACCAAAATCACAAAAATCGAGTTTTTCGGTGTATCGTATGAGCCCATGAACTACGCAGACTTTGTTTTCACAAGGAGACGGATACGTAGGCACAACAACGTTGTTCAAGTCAAAAATACGATAAATGCGGTGCTTCCCCAAATCTAGACTACTCTCTTACATTCAGCAACTCCGCTGAGGAGGTATTCCTGATTCTGATTGCGCCTCGTGTGTATACGGAGAACTTGGTGGCGGTGGGACACTTTTCTTCACAAAGATAAGCATTATTACTCATATTATATCATTTGATTTGTTGAATATTCCATATATTTTTTTTATTAGTATCGTTAATCATATATATTAAGATATAAGATGAGCTGATATTTTTTTTTGATAAGTAAATGATTCAATAAAACAAACCCGCCTTAGGGGGCGGAATCCCGTATACAGGAAGTATGCGAAACAAAAGAGCACAGGGCCAAACCCCAAAATAGACAGCACAAACCCCTAAAACTCCTCCAAAAACTCTAGGAAGTGATACAATGATGAATCATATCTTCCCTTAAACCATGTAAGAAGGAGACTCAGAAAAAGGTACCGAATCCGAGAAGGATTAAGATCAACTCCCTCGAAGCATCTCCTGTTCCTCTCCTGCCAGATGGTCCAAAAAATACAATGAGGGACCATTCTCCAGAGCAACCTCGAGCCAGGCCAACCCCTAGGCCTCCTCCAAGCCGCCATCACCTCGCAAACCGTACGAGGCATAACCCATACACACTGGCTTAAAGAGAAAAATAAATCCCAAAGGCCCTTAGTGATCGAACAGTGAAGAAGAAGGTGATTGGACGTCTCCTCCTCCTCCCTACATAACCAACATCTACTGGCCATCCTCTTGCCTCTATACTGAAGCCCCTCAACAGTCAAGATGGCCTGCCTGGCCGCGGTCCACACAAAATAGCTTGAATATTTAAGTAGACAGAATTACACGAGGCGCCACCAAGTTCTCCGTATACACACGAGGCGCAATCAGAATTACAAGCTAGTTTGAACTGGAGAAAGCCATCGTAGAATCAAAGATTTCAGTGGTTACGATATCCAAAAACTACGCATCATCTGGATGGTGTCTTGACGAACTCGTGATGATCCTCAAACGCAAGGAGACTTCAGGACATGCAGTTTTACCTGTATTCTATCACGTAGATCCGTCCCACGTTAGGAAGCAAAAGGGGAGTTTTGCAAAAGCTTTTTTTGTACACGATGAGCGATGCAACACCGAAATTGAGGATGAAAAGAGAGAGGAGCTGATGGAAAAGGTCAAACGATGTCGAGCAGCTCTTAGAGAAATTGCAGACCTGGCAGGGATGGAATTACGAAAACAACCTGACTGGTAATATCTACCTAACGCATTCCATACATTATCTGCGTTCACAGTTTCTTTCTTTCTTTCTATACGCGTATTGATAAACAATTGAAGAATTGAGCATATACTAAATAATCACTCAACCAAACGTGTACTTCAAGTTTTTAATTTTCTTCCAAAAATTTCCTGTCACATAAAAACATTCACTTAAAAATAAAAGCTCGGATAAGAGTCATTGAAACTCCGACAGTGGAGGGTGGGGTTGAGAGGTGAAGGGGGAATGATGCTAGCAAAGAGTTTTAGAAATAAGATAATATTGATTAAATAAGTGTTTGAAGAATTTTTTGAAATAAAATAAAAGGACTTGAAGTAAATGCATATTAAAAAATATTTGAGTGATTTTTTTATAATTGATTATATAATAAGTAACTCAAAACTTGGATGGTACTCATACACAAAAAAGAAATCTGAGATGATGAGTTAAATATATTACCATGTTGTTCCAACACAAACATAGCAAAAGTATATAAAATTAGAAATTAATAAGTTACACATATTACACAATTTAGAATGTTGATAAAATCCAAGGTCTTGTACGAAGAAGCTCCGTTTTAAAACTTATGGGTTGGAAAATTTTACAGTCACTCTAATCATTTTTCTTGTAATATTTTTTTGACGCATTTAGATAAATTACACATTCATAATGTACAACTTGACATATTTTCATGGAAATATATTATTTAATTTTTTTTTAACTTTTTCACTCATTTAATTGAAACATACCTTTTAAGTTTTTCCACCCATTCCTGATTTGTTCCAGCCTAAATTTTTATTGACAGACTGAGAGCTCTTTCTTTATTCTATGGCTGGTGATGTATGGCCGTTTTTAGTTGGTGGAGAAATTTGTCTAGTTAATTACAATTGGGTTTAATAATTTATTGCAACGTCACCACAATCAATTACTACAACTCTATGCTAAAAAATAATATAACCATCATTATTTTAATTTTTGCAATGGTCTCCCTCAATATTTTAAAACATGTACAGTATGGGCTTTGCCCTCAACTTCGTCAATAATTGAAGTTTGACCTGACATAAATATTACGTGGCATACAATTTGGCATCTTGTGGTCGAATTATTTGGTTCCATGTGACAAAAAAATTTTGGTGTCCCGTAATTTTCTTTGGATTTATATGTTGACTATTTTATGGTAATAATTAGAAATTATCGTAACTAGATTGAAACAGTTTCAAAATATTCAAGGAGAAACTTAAATCGTCAAAATCATTTAGAGTTTGAAATGTTTTTTTCCTTAGAATGAATTTGTAATTTAGTTGACATATTAGGTGTCCTGTCATACTTCTGCCCATTTATTGTGTCAACGGTTGACGTCACGGTTCATATTAAAACACTTTAATAGTTTGGAGAGATGCACTCCAACTATATAAAAATGGAGGGATAAATTAGAATGCCCCTCAAACTTTATTGTTTCAATTGACTTTTCCTTTAAAATAAAAAGAACGAAAAAAAGAATACCAAAGAGAGAGAGAGAGAGAGAGAGAGAGAGAGAGAGAGAGAGAGAGAGAGAATTGTTGCAAATATATTGTTATTTAGGATGTTGAAAATAAACACAATCGAGGGGAAAAATTGGATTCCAAATTTGTTAACCCACTTTAAAAGTGGGTCATGGTGACCTCATCACATGATCGGTTGAAGTATAAAAACATAAATAAGTAGTCGCATTGAGTTCTACTATTTATAGTGTTACAACTAATCAGGTGAAATGGTCACCATGACCTATTTTTAAAGTCGGTTAACAAATTTGAACTCAAAAAATCGCAAATAATCACGTACACAAGATGGTTTGATTGAATTTCTATTTCATCCACTGAACATACCTATTATGTATATTTTTACTCACATATTTATAAATCTGTGTGCATATGCATAAACTATATTTTCCTCAATATTTTGTTTATTATTATTTTTTTGTATTTATTTTTCTTTTAAATTACTCTTTTATTGTAACCTAAAATAATATGGCCAATTAGACCAATAGCAAGGTGACACCTGTCATCGTACTCAATGGGTCAAGAAATAGCATACAAATGTGGTCGACTCCATTATCTGACTGGTCGACATGCTAACCGACCACCCTCAAGAATATGAACATACAGTAAAGTGAAATGACACACGTGAGAGACTCTCAACAGTCACTATGCACATGCACGTGAAGAATATATAGCTACTAATTATAATGTAAAGATATAAATACCTAATGTATAAAGGTATTCTGTCTCTTCATCTTTATATTATTATAAATAGTTCACTACCCCTCTCAGCTAAGGGCAACTGATAATAGTTTAGCAAAACCCTAGAGAGTTCTTGAGAGGATTGTATTAAACCCTAAAAGCATAGTGACATTGTCCTCGTGCATGTATGCCCATCATCAAGACCGAACCACATAAACCCATGTGTCTTTTTCGTTGTCTCCCATCTCTCTCTACCTTATTTCTTTCTTACTTTCTTTCTTATTTTATTTGTGGTTATAGTTGTTGGTTTAATTAAGCTAAGATTATTCCAAATTAGCGAAAAGAATTTAGACACCACCAAGTTGGCATCGTCTCGAGGAACGATAATCCATTGTTTGTTTCCTACCCATTTCCCATCAAGAAATAATTTTTAAGCCGCTTACCATCAAATACCAAAAAATGGCAGACAATCCAGAGGGTAGTCACGCCGCTGGAAATGCCTTTAGTTCCTTTGCCCCTCCTAGTATAAGGTATCTATAAGGAATTCTTCTTAACATAGCCAAGGGTCAAGAGGCTATGCAAGAGACAGTGACACAACTAACTCAAACACTCCAAACCAGGCCCACGATCGCTCCACCCACTAGAGTGTGACACCCAGCTTAATTAAATACCAGGTGATCAGTCCTTTATTAAATTAAAACAGAATATACAGTTGGTCCATTCTTAACATCACTGTCGAAAACTTTTATTTATGTACTAACCACTTGAAAAACTGATGTCAAAATTTTATCGGTTTAATTAACATAAAACCAAATAACAATTACTATCAAATTCCACCATTTAAGTATCAAACACCCAATGAATAATGACAGAATAGTAAATATGTCTGAATCGTACAATCCAGTTTAAAATATTCATACAGTAATACGAAATGAAACTAATTCCACAGTTTAATACATCATAATAAACTCCGAAGTTTCGGAATGGCAATATAATAAAAATGGACAACATGTCCGACTGAAATAAATACTCATGGCGAAGAACCGAATAAATACCGAGGCGTATGATGTCAAGGACTTGCAACTCCACAGCTGCTGCAGCACGCCAAAAGATAGAACCTGCTAAGCCCGGTGTCCCTGTGGCTGGGCACCTAAAATATTTTATAAAATGAATAGAGATTTGGAGAAAATGGGTCAGAGCCCGAGTAAAATTGTTTAAAAATTTAGCAAGTGTTTAAATACAAATTAGAAAATATTATATTCATGTTAGGCTTATGTGCTCTCGCTTGAGATGATCATCTCTCATCTAATGTGCACGCTTAACGTGTAGGTACGACCCGTCCTAGTCATGCTACCCCACCTAACTAGTCCAAACCAAATCTACTACCACACAACTGACTCGTAATATTCACCCATACAATACGTTATTGCATTCTTCCTATCCATGCGAAAATTATAAATTTCTCATTTTATAGTTAATTACTCACATCCCAGAGTTCTCTTAAATGTCTTCATCTTTCTTTCCTACTAGGCACACATAATGAGATAAGTCATCAATATATATATATATATATATATATATATATATATATATATACTGCACCATTAGGCTGAAACCTCCTACTGCAGGCATACTCTGCTATCATCATCTTTCTCTTCTACTAGGCACACACAGTAGAATAAGTCTGCACCATTAGGCTGAAACCTCCTGGTGCAGACATACTCTGATATCATTTTCTTTCTCTTCTACTAGGCACACACAGTAGAATAAGTCATCAATATATATATATATATATATATATATATATATATATATATATATATATATATATATATATATATATATATATATATATATATATATATCAGTACTGCACCCTTAGGCTGAGACCTCCTGGTGCATGCATACTCTGCTATCATGTCCTAGTACATCACGCATTGTATCACGCACTATTGATTATGTATCTCTCTCGAACCATGAATACAAATCACATATATTGGGGCGAACATAGTCCCCAGTCAAATGGGTCATGCACATACCTACGCTCCCATTCAACTGTCGAAATTATCATACTTTCAGTCAGAACGTAGCCAAGGCCCTATGTTCTGGGTACAAGTTTAAAATCCCCCCAATGGGCTCATCAGGATAAGACTATCCATGACGTGAAACCTTCCCCCGATAGCAAGCAGCGTAGGTATGTCATACAAGTAATAAATCATACAATAGGTATTCACACAATTTACCTATTTATATCATTAGTATAGGTATACACGCAACCTATCATACAAGTCCCATACGTAGTATATCAGTATCCCCCGAATATTCTACGTATTAATTAATTTTAATTGTTCTTCTCACTGTACATCCCCGAGTATCCCTCGTTACTCAAAATATTCAAACTAATCCTCAAACTATTTCAGTTGGTAAATTGTCCCTCTATCGCTGGTCCGGTCTGAAGTTCACTCGTAACCTTCGCATTCATTCAAATATTCGTAATACTATTTAACATTAAATAATTCCCGTAGTTAACTTACATTTTACGTAACCCACTAAATTCTCGTGAGGTCGAATTACATCCAAATCTACCCCAAAGTTTCAAAACTCAATTATCTCCAATAAATTAACAACACAAATCCCTAAGACAATTTAAACAAAATGAGACTATATTGTAAGTAACAGATGATCGGGCCAGCTAGTAGTCTCTTAATGCTCTTTGTGGGTTTTCTTCAACCTTTGTCTGCCTCCTCTAGTTTGATGCACCTCGTAACCATCCTACGATAATCCTGAAGTATAAATTCCTTTGGCTAAAGAAATATTGTACTTACTCTCTCAGCTCTATATTTCATTCTCCAAACTTAAGCTGCTTTTAAATTTCCCCTCTCCAGTCTGAGTCATCTTTAGGTTCTAAGATTATAAGCACGAAGATGGAGTTGTTCTTCGTTGGATCACCACAGTCGTTGACACACCATTCATGGACACTTTTTATGCGATGGTGTCATAAGCATTGACATGTTTTTTAATCATTTTAGTATGCCCTCCAGCGAACCAGTCCGTCGGATCCGTTATTTCTACCTTTCTTATACAGTTACAGATTTCACGCATTTTTGTTCACCCAAAACTCATGAAATTCCCAATAATCAAAACAAAGAATCCCAAATCAAATCCCCAAGATATGACGGTTTCCAATGTCCTTTTAACATCAAAACTCTACAATTCTCATGTAAGAATGGATTAAATCATTTAAATCCTCATAAACTCTAGGTATATATATTCACTTTTAAAATTCATAAGACCCAGATTTAAATTTCGTGAGTATAATACGTAAATCTCAGATTTCATATTCTTTAGAGATGATTACTCAAACTACATGAAATTCTTACCCAAAGACTTGATTTCATATTCAATTTCAAAATCAAAATTCATAAGATCACGGGTATTTCTTTAAATCTATTCTAAGACGGATAACATATGCATATAATTTAGCAAGATAAACACTTGCCTAAAATTGTAGGCCAGATCCGTTGAAGGAGATTGGTGTGGATATGATCCTCTCTCCCCGATCTACAGTTTGGTGATAGTTTTATTGCAAGGTGATGAGTTTTGGCCTTAGAATTCCCAAGAAGTCTTTCCTTCTCCCTCCTGTGCTTTCTCAGTAATTTGGGAACTGTAAACTCTAATGTCCCTTAAGTTATGGCTGATATAATTTCTCAAATTTCGTTTGTCATTTTTTCCCAAAATTTCAAAAAACCAAAATATCCCTCTGGGGTGCCGATTTGGCCTATAAGTGCCCCGAGACACAAACTAAACCCCCGGGTAGACTTTTCTGAGTATTTTGACCTTCCCGGACACACTGACGCACTCAAAATGACCATATGAAATACCAAAAGTGAAACTACAATTTATTTCCTAAATTTAGTCTCGACACGACTGACACGCGCGTCCCGACTAAATTTACCGTAATTTCCGTACTTCCCACTCACGACAGTCATACTTTTTCTTATAATTATTATTACTCATTTACTAAGTAATATTCAATATAAATAAATATTAACAATTGTCTTGTCTCGTTAATTAATATTTATTTTACCGGATTAATTTTTCAAATATAATTTAATTAATCCCAATTAATTCCCAATAAAAAATGAATAAAATCACTGGATATTACACAGAGGAGATGTGTTGCCTCTAGAACCCCCTAAGAATAGGCAACCTATGCAGGAGAGGAACATATATAGATTTTCTAGATCCACCAACGATAGATCTTACCGCTCTGGTGTGACCTCGTCAATCAGACCTACCGATTATTATGACGAACATTCACTCATTGAAGAACGGTCGAGCGCCCTGGACAGGCTACGAAGGGGCTCCGCCTTTGATCATTTGGGTCCCGAAGCTACTAGGGTCCACAATCAATGAGAGACTTCCAGATCACGAGATCATCAAGAAGGATCTTCCAGGACAAGAACCAGCGTGCGAGGATCCGTGCGTGCCTAGAAGACTTCTCAGGAAGAGAGCTTAGCACAAATCCACGATCGAGCGATTAAGGTTGCCTCGAACAAAATAAATATAGACGAGCATCCGTGGAAAGCATCTATTCAGCGGTTAGAAGATTGTTTGGAAGAAATGGCCAATCCAAAAACCCCTTGCACAGGAGTTTTGTGACGGGATCACCTTTCATCCTAACAATTATGTGCTCCCCTACACCTACAAAGTTTAAGCCACCTGTGGTAACTCCCAAGTATGATGGAAAAACTAATCTTGTACTTCATGTGGAACAATATCAAGCGGTTGTCGACATCTACTTATTTCTAGACGAGATGTGTTGTAGGGCATTCTCTAACACTATTACTGGGTCAACGCGGATTTGGTGTAATAATTTACGCGTGGACAGATATCCAGCTTTCAACAGCTCATCGAGCTATTCATCAGTAAATTATGCTTTTGAGTCAAACCCATTAAGAGGGTATCTCACTTATTGAGTGTTCCCTGGAGACCAGGAGAAACCCCGTGCGAATATATCACTCGCTTCAATAGTGAAAAACTGGAGTTTATTGATTATGAGGAAAAAGTTTGATCAATGCACTAATGAGCGGTCTACTACCTGGGAAGTTATATTATGCCCTAACCAAAGATCCCCCTAAAACCATGATTGAATTCATGGCCAAAGCAGGAAAAATTATGAATGCCGAGGAAGCCATGGTCATGAAACAATCTCACGACACCAAAACTGACAATAATAAAGGCCCCAAGAAAAAAGAGCAGAAAGATAAAAAGGCAGAGAAGCCCAAGAAGTATGATGAGTATACTACTCTCACTGTTGGTGTGCTCCACATCCTGGAGGAAATTTGAGGAAATAGATATCTAAAATGGTCTGGAAAGCTAAAATATCTTCCAAATCAGAAAGATAAATCCAATTATTGGGAATTCCATAAAGACCACGGGCATATCACAAACAATTTTATAGCCTTAGAAAATGAGATAGAAAGTTTGATTTGATGGTGAAAACTCTCCAAATTCGTTGGCTAAGAAGGCAGATCAGAAGAGTGAGGAGCTCGAAGATGATCGGAATCTCAGTGCAATGCAGGAGACGATAAGAAAAATAGGCAGAGATAATGATGTCGAGGAAGATCTACATCCGTCAAAGAAACCCAGAGAGCCTGTGCGTGAGGTGAAAATGATTTATTTTGGTTGTCATTTGATTACAGGTGGCGACGCTGGCAGGGGCGACGAAAAAGACGAGATAAAGTCATACCTGAATGAAGCTAAAGAGTGCTCTTACATTTGACAAATTAATTTATCTGGTGATGTTAATAGTTGCCCAAGGAAAGTGAACAAAGACAGGTTGGTGATAGGATTATCTAAAGATGACCTATCTGGGGTACTTTATTCTCACGATGATCATTTTGTCGTCACAAGGATAGTGCATAAAGAAAAAGTTGGGAGGATATTGGTGGACAATGGTAACTCAGCTAGCGTCTTGTTCTATGACTTCTTCAAAGGACTAGAACTACGAGAAAGTAAATTGGAGACCTATAAAAGACCCCTCATAAGTATCTCTGGAGAAAAAGTATATCCTTTAGGAACCATCAATTTAGAAGTCACAATTGGAGCTTGGCTGATCTATCGAATTGAGAGGATTCATTTCTTCTTCTTAGACAAGAACTTCCATTTAACTTACAACATCATCTTAGACAGGGTTAGCCTAAAAATGTTTGAAGGTGTACCATCTACTGTACACCAGTGCCTAAAATTTCCCATACATTATGGGGTCGGTGTTGTTACTGGAAACTAGATTGAAGCCAGGGATTGATATTACATTTTAGCCGACCATGAAGAAGTAAAGAAACTCGCCACCACTTACCAGATAGAGATCATTGATCCTTGTGAGGAGGCTTACTTGGTCAAGGAAGAAGTTGTAGAGGCAATGGAGACTATAATCCTTAACGGCGAGTTCCTAAAAAGGACAACACAGATTGTCTCATTCATGGATTCGTGCCTCAAACTAGAGTTGATAAAATTTCTCATATAATAGAAGAATGTGTTTGCTTAGAGCCATGAAGATATCCAAGGGATTGACCTGTGGTTCATATGCCAATAACTAAACATCAACGAGGATGCCAAGTCTATCAAATAGAAATGACGTGTATTCAACCCCGAGAAGAATATGGCCATCCAGGAAGATGCGGTAAGACTGCAAAAACCAAGCTTCACTGAAGATGTCAAATATCCTGATTGGTTGGCCAATGTTGTTATGGTCAAGAAAAAGAATAAATGGCGCATGTGTGTTGATTTCACGAATTTTAACAAGGCTTGTCTGAAGGATCATTTCCCCTACCTAGGATTGATCAACTGGTCAATGCTAATGTCAGACATGAATTGCTCACTTGTATGGATGATTACTCAGGGAATAAGAAAATCAATATGAAATGGGAATGACGAATGTGAGAATGTCTTATTAGAGTTAAAGAAATATTTAGGAACTCAACTATTGATCTCCCAACCACTCATGGGAGAGAAATTATACTTATATTTAATAGTATCTGAGATGACAGTTAGCTTGGCACTTATTCGACTAGAAAATGGGGTACACAAACTAGTCTACTACACCAACAAGGTCTTATGAGGAGCAGACATTCTTTATCCATATTTAGAAAAACTTTCCTTAGCTCTTATTGAAGCCTCACGAAGATAAAACCATATTTCCATTGGAGATGACCTTATGTACCCAAATGTTTGTTTTTTGCCTGGGCTCAACCCAATCTAGTCAGCCACTCTTTTCAAAACATATTTGGAGATAAAATATATTATTTTGATAAAGTAAAGAAAATAAAACTAAAATTAAAAAATATTGGAATGATCACATATGGAAAAACTAGTATCATTTTCTTACATTTCCTTAATATTTTAAACATGTTGGGATAAAATGTCTATTTTAAAGCACTAAAAAATTATTTTCAAATTAAAATTTTAAGTCTGAAAATACTAACCAATCAAACAATACACTTTCAAACTCTTAAAATGAAAAAAAAAAGAAGGGAAAAGCAGAAACAATTTTACCATCTAAACAGGGCTTAAAGTTTATGTAGTAACAAATTTCAATTTCAATAACGTTTCATGTTCAAAATGCAACCAAATTGTTTGATTTCCTCTACGTTTGTAAACTCTTGAATCAGCAAGTGCAGAGACAAATTTTGAATGGCTTTATGAATGCAGAAGGATACAAAGAATAAACTAAATTGTTTGTAGCAAACAAGAAGCACCAGTGGTCTAGTGGTAGAATAGTACCCTGCCACGGTACAGACCCGGGTTCGATTCCCGGCTGGTGCAATTGCATATTGTGGTTTACATGGACTTGCCCTTACGCCAAGTTGTTTATAAACCAAAGAAGTCAAGGAAATTAATGTCTTGAGTTTTGGAGATTGGAGAATATGATATACACTATGAGCCCAGAACCACATTGGAAGGCTGGATAATAGCAAAATTCATAGCGGAGTTGACCTACAAAGAAAAACTCGTCGAGCAGAATCCTACGCGAGAGAACTCAGTAATAGATCCAGTCGAGCAGGCTTCTCAGAAAGAGAGCTCAAAAACTCAAATGCTCGAGAAAACTTCTCCAGAAGATGGCTCCACAGTTGATATAACCAAGCACGAGGAAGACAGACTAGAAACATATACCAAGAGAGAAATTATTGCACGATACTAGGTGCATGATTAAAGGATATTCCATTATAAATCCCTGATTGAAGGAGATTTCGAAGAAGAACCACATGTTTGGAAGATGTACGTGGATGGGTCGCCACTAGCTGCGGTGCTGGGACGATACTCAACACCCTAGATGACATAAACGTGGAATATGCACTCAGGTTCTAGTTCAAGGCTTCCAATAATTAATCAAAGTACGGGGCATTAATTGCGGGGTTCGAATTGGCACTCTATCAGGGCACTGAGCAGGTACTGGCTCATAGTGACTCCCAATTAATTATCAATTAAGTGTTGGGGTATATGGAGTCAAAGGATAATTTATGATGAGGTACTTGGTTAAAGTACAAAATAGAATATCCAAGTTCTAGATGGTTAAAATGGTCAGAATTCCAAGGATTGACAATGCTCGAGCAGATGCACTCGCTCGAGTCCTTTCTCTCACTTTTTCTCTCATTTTCTATTTTCTATAAATCCATATTTCTTATATTATTAGTATTAGTGACGCATTACTCCATGTGCGTTATCGTTCCCTTATAACGATCAACGTAGGGGTAATCGCGTAAATCTCATTTTTCTAATATTATTCTTATAACTTCATACGGATGACTCGCTTTATCTTTTCCATGATACAAGTCGAGGATTATCACCTCCATTCTATATATATACACATGCACACATCTCCCCATGGGAAACATAAAGTAAAATAGCAAATATCCATGAGAGACCGAAAGGGCGGAATGGGTGCCTAACACCTTCCCATTTCGTAACTAAGCCTCCGAACCCTTCTCGAATCATCTTGGTTTCACACGCACCAGTATGTCTTTGGAAGCCATCCTTCGGGGTGGCTTCCCCTTTTTCTTTTGTCTGTTTTGAGTAAAATAGACTGGCGACTCTGAATCTCTCTACATTTTTCACACCACAAACGACGTCGGCTGAAGCACTCCCGAGAGGGACGCGCGGGACCCGAAGGATCCTTTCCTCCATGCTCTCGCCCGTGCACGGACGAGGATCGGGGATGGCCACAGTGGCGATTCTGCTGGGGGTTTTATTTATTTTGAGGGCTTGACTCTATTTACATGGATGCTATATTTGTTTATGTTTCCCCCCATATCCGCATGTTCCCCTTTTCCATGTGTATCCCATGCTTATGCTTATGTTCACACACTTATAGAATTTTCTCCATGTACATTTCGCACCACGTGCACCTAGGATTACGCATATCCCCATGTTGCACGCATCACCCATCCATACTTGGTGTACCTTTTGGGTACCCGTACTTTGCTCCCTGTTTGGCATAATCAAGAAAGGTATTCTCATCATAAGATATTAATAAGAGAATCATGCATGATTCACACAACATCACCAAAGAGCATTGATATTGACCAAATTTTTACCCAGTAACTGGAGGGTCACTTTGTGATGGCGCTGGTTCGGCAGGTCGCAGTTAGCCTAAGCGATATGACTCTCACCTTCCATTGGCCAAGTACCTTCGACGTATATCGAACGGTTCCCCTGCATCGTACCGCTTGACCGAAGTCATAACGGGAGGTATATCGCAGGGAATTCATTCACGTACGCCGAGTATATCGAATTCGCTCTCACACATACTGTCCCCACGAGGTATATGGTGAGGCAATTCACGTACACTCAGGTATATCAAATGGCTTATCCACATGTACCGATTGCCCGCAAGAGCAAAACGTATATCGTGGAAGCCACGACAAAGGGGGGAACCCATGCCGATTCACCCAACCAACTGCATACCCGCATATAGGTGTCAAACCTAGGACACGCACTTTAGATTGTCGGTTTCGACCCGAAACTCTGTCGAAATTCCGGGTCGATCTTCCGCCCAATTTTTGTGCATTTTTAAAACGGGACCCTGTCCGCGAGCCTGGTTACAAGTCCAAATAGTAGCTTTGCATATATTAGAACCCCACTTTTCCAGGCTCGGGTCCCGTCCGGCATTGCATTTAGGAGAATTAAATACAAGTGAGAACATAATAATCATAATAATCATGCTGAGTTCCGTCTCCAAAAACATTTCTCCCTTCTTTATTAAAAATCCAAAAATATTTCTCCCTTCTTTATCAAAAATCCAAAACTCTTCCCCTTTTCTCAAAAAATAAATCTCATCCTGCGCCTTCTCAGGTTGATCGCAAGCCCTTGGCCTGGCTCCCTATTGGCTTAGGTCTTCAGTCAAATCACCCCGGAGTTTCGTCCGTTCCTCCACTACTTCTTCCGAGTCCGGAATCCATCCATCTTCCATGGAGAATGCAGATCAAGCACCAGTCATACAGCCAGATCTGTCGACAGTCCTAGCTCAGCTCGTGGACAAGATTGACAACCTCCAAGCTGAGGTCCGAGAAATGCAACGAAACCAAGTACCTATTCCTCAAGAGCCCGAGGCCCTGTTCCCTCGTGCTATGGGTCCACTCGAGCCCATCTGGGTTTCAGAAGAATATCAGCACGCTCCGTGTGCCCCTCCTGCTAATGGGCTGCCGCCTGCCCAGCTTCCAATGCCAAACATTGCCCAGCCTATGGCTAACTTGCCTGTGGTTGCTGATCCAAAGGAGGAGGAGTTGAATAAAGTCAAAGAAGATCTTAAGATGCTCACCAAGAAGTTTGACCAGGTAAGGATCTATGGAAATTACATGGACTACACCCATATGTCTCCTTATCCTAAAGCAAGGTTACCCGAGAAGTTCAAGATGCCAAATATCGAGAAATTCGGGGGGAGTGGTTCCCCGATTATTCATCTTCACAGTTATCATCGTTCCATGACTCTACTAGGGGCTTCTGAAGAAGTAATGGCCCAATTGTTTCAGCAAACTTTGAAGGATAGTGCCCTCCGATGGTTTTTATCTCTTGAGGAATTCAGAATCCGTAGCTGGGAGGATGTAGCCCGAGAATTCATGTCGCAATACAAATACAACGAAGAGCTCGAGGTCACCCGCCGTGATTTAGAGCTGCTCAAACAAAACTCTGGAGAATCAGTCAGTAACTCCATAGCCCGATGGAGGGAAAAAGCAACTACCATGACTAATCGGCCATCTGAAGAAGAACAAGTCGGCATAGTGAAGAATAATTTCTTGCCCCATGTCCGAACAACCATGGGAGGAGAGTACTACCCTCACTTTCGAGCTCTCAGAGAAGCAGGGGTAGAAATCGAGGAAAGTCTTGCCAAAATAGAAGTTGAACCGAAGAAGGTTTCTGGACAGTTCACCCCCAGAAAATATGACAAGCCTGCTAATGCTACAGTCTCAACCATTAACAACATCTCTCAACCAACCACATCATGGGCACCAGAAAGCCGCTCTGCTCCCGTCCGAAGGGAATACACTGAGCTTCATGCTCCCCTCTCTAAAGTTTACAAAGCCCTGTTAAGTCGAAACCTTATAAAGCCCCTGGAACCACGTCCGTTACCCAATGCACTTCCCAGAAATTTCAAGACCGATGCTCATTGCGCCTTTCACCAAACAGCTGGCCATACCACCGACCAATGCTTCCACCTTCGAAACATAATCCAAGATCTCATTGACCGGGGTACCATCGCCCCACCAGCCAATCCTAAACCAAACACTACTCATAACCCACTCCCAAATCACACCAATGCCGTCTTCTTGGAAGAAAACCCGAATTTCGATCCGTCAACCCAAATCACACCCTAATACCCTCCTAAACCTCTTCAACTTTTCCCATATTTCCTCCTACACCCTACTAGCCCCGCTAATTAGGCACTATCACTCCTCACCAGAGCGTGCATCACTGTCCGGACCTGTTCTGAAAGTGGAAGTATGGAATTGTCAGAGGTATTGAACCAACTCCTAGAGTTCGGGCTGAAATTTCCCTCACAGATGATTATTGACTGCCAGAGGTTCAGTACATTATTTTTGGAAGCACGAAAATGGGCCCGAGAATCAGATAAGTGGGTAGTATCAACCGACGAAGTCAGCTTAGGTGATGTTATCCAAGTCATGGCAAAGGCATTCAGGCAAACCAACAACATTTGCTGTATCACCAAGTTACTCGACACTTTGAAGCTATAAGGGCGCCTGATCCCTTCACCCTTACACATCCCCACAGAATGGGAAGACCTATATGAAGAAGCCGTTGAAGTCGTGGAATGCGTTGACTTCACAGGGAAAAATAGAATTGTTGCCACCAGATGGGGGGAAGAATTCGAAGACTTGAATGAAGAGCAAGCTTCAGAAAGAACTGGCCCAGTAATCGACTTATATGGGATTATATCATTTGGAGAACTCCTCGGAGAAATAGATAAGGTGGCAGAACAACCAGAGATTGACGAGGAAACTGGATTTAAGTTTTTCCCTTCTTCAGTAAATCACATGACCAAATCTGGGAGACATTACCAAATTCCAAACTCACTACCAGTAAATGATAAGGGGAAGGGAGTTGAAGACCTTCCTATGCCAGAAATGACCCTCGAGGAGAGCAAGATCCTCGATCAACTGAAGAAAACTCAAGCTAACATCACTCTATGGGGGCTTTTCATGTCTTCCCAGCTGCACATAAATGCTTTAATCAAATTACTCGCTGGACCTATAGTTCCTCCTTCTACCACACCAGAAGAAGCGATGAACCTGGTCGGATCCTTGACCTCTACCCGAATGCTGTCCTTTTCTGAAGAAGAAATCCCCAAAATTGGGCCAAATCATAATCATGCACTCAACATCTCCGTCAAAGTTATGGGGAAGGTTGTACCACTTTCTCCCATTGACAACGGATCCTCTTTGAATGTTTGCCCACTGAGAACCTTCAAATGTTTACGCATGAAAGAGAGTGACCTCGCTCCAACCTCCATTGTCGTGCGTGCCTACGATAATACCCGTCGTGAGGTGATGGGATCCATAAAACTTGTAATAGGGGCTGGTCCTATAGACCCTGTCGTCGAATTCCAAGTCATCGATATCCCGGCCTGTTTTAACCTGTTGCTCGGACGACCCTGGCTCCACAGTATAAAGGGTGTCTCTTACTCATTCCATTAGAAATTAAAGTTCTTCGTCGATGGGCGAGTCATCACCATCTTGGGTGACGACGGTAACGCCGAGGGTGCAAGCACCAGCAGTCCAATTCTTGAGATACAACATGGGTCAAATGATATGCTCCTATCAGGTTTTCGAGTCGAGCCGTCCCTACTCCCGGAAGGGGACGGTTTCAAAGAAAGGGTTTGTTCAGAATATGACCCTCATGGCAATGTCAATGTGATTCATATGTTTAAAAACATGCACTTCATGCCCGGACTGGGGCTAAGACAAAGGCAGCAGGGGATACTTGAGCCCATCGAACTGAAGAAAGCTTTCCCTCCTTGCGGCTTGGGGTATCAACCATCAGAACAAGATCTCAGAATGATCAGCCAGACTCGATCAAAAAGAGGGTTAGACTACGTTCGAGCTATCTCAGGTGATTCCTTAAATGGACGATTCATCAAAGAGGGCGAGGATTTCCCCTTTTGCAGTTTTCCAGAACCATGGTACGACCGCACAGACAAGAAAATAAAGCCTGGAATTGAGATATTTTTCCAAGATAGCTACCCATGGGCCGAAAGTTCCCAACACCGCGTACAACCGATCATCAAAGATGCCGAAGAGACTGAGGAAAGTGATTCCGAACATTCCTTCAACTTGTAGATACTGGGGCTGGCACTCTGCATGGTTCATTCAGACACTACATCAAGGGACCCATCTAGTCTGATTAAAGCTGCTGATACACCTCTCCTCAACTGGCATGCTGCGCCAGTCCTACCTCTTGAAATCTCCCCTAACCCCAATGTTTACCCTGTTTTATCTACTGTTGTCTATCCTTGCTCAAATATAATCGAGACCTCTTTTGATGAGGTTCTCAATGTTGTTTTCCCTATCAATGAAATAAACGAAGACTTTGAGTATCTTGTTGTGTCTTATATTAATTGTTTAGATTCTAATCAAGCTTTTGATGACGATGATTTTGCAAATGAACAATTCTTAACTGATCTAATAAGGTTAATAATAAACAACATAACCGCGTTTAAGTTAATGAAGAAGAGACTATTATTATTAATCTCGGTTCTAGTAGCCAACTGCGCGAGATTAGGATAGGGGCCACCCTTAACGAGCATGAGCACGCACAACTCGAAGAATTGCTAAAGGAGTTCGTGGATATCTTCGCATGGTCCTACGACGACATGCCCGGTATTGACCCCGAAATAGCTCAGCATGAGATCCCCACTCTCCCAGATGCCAAGCCAGTTAAAAAAAATCAAGAAAACTCCGCACCGAATGGTCGCTTAAGTTCAAAGAAGAGGTGATCAAACAGTTGAACGTGGGTTTCATTCGAGTAATTGAATATCCTACGTGTCTAGCCAATATTGTATCTGTACCAAAATCAGGAGGAAAGGTTCGAATGTGTGTGGATTACCGAGATTTAAACAAAGCCTCTCCGAAGGATGATTATCCTCTACCCAACATCGACATGATCGTGGACAACACAGACAGTCATGCTCTCAAGTCATTTGTCGACGGATTTGTCGGATACAACCAAATTAAGATGCACCCCGACCATCAGGAGAAAACCGCATTCATCACCCCATGGGGAACCTTTTGCTACACCGTTATGCCATTCGGTCTCAAGAACGCTGGGGCTACCTACCAAAGGGCCCCCACAACCATCCTGCACGATTTGATTCACAAAGAGGTCGAGGTTTACGTGGATGATATGATTATCAAGTCCAAAACTAGAGAAGGTCATGTTCCCGCTCTCTGAAAGTTCTTCGAACGACTGCAACAGTATCAGATGCGACTTAATCCACATAAGTGTGTCTTCGGCGTTACAAAGGGAAAACTCTTAGGATTCATGGTCAGTGAGAAGGGGATAGAAGCAGATCCCTCCAAGCTGAAGGCCATACTTGATATGCCACCACCCCAAACAGAGAAGGAAGTGTGAGGTTTCCTTGGGAAATTACAATATATCAGCCGGTTCATCAGCCAGCTAACCTCCATCTGTGAACCAATCTTCAAGCTCCTCCGAAAGGATTCAACCAAGGTTTGGAACGAGGCCTGCAAAGAATCTTTTGATCGAATCAAACAATACCTAACCTAACCTCCAGTTCTCATGCCACCACAGCCTGGTCTCCCTTTGCTCTTATACCTAACCATAACCGACACTGCAGCTGGGGCTTTGCTAGCCCAGTACCTTGAAGACTCCCGTAAAGAAAGAGCCATCTATTACGCTAGTCGTAAATTGGTCGGATACGAGGTCAACTACACTGCTTTGGAAAAATCATGTGTCGCACTTGTCTGGGTTACCCAAAAGTTGCGACACTACATGCTCGCCTTCCCCATCAAACTTGTATCCCGGATAGATCCCATCAAATATTTGCTCGAAAAACCCTCCTTATCCAGTCGAATGGCTCGATGGTTGATGCTCCTAACCGAGTTCGATATCGTGTACGTTACACAGAAAGCCATTAAGGGAAGGGCCATCTATGATTACCTCGTTGATTACCCCATAGACGAAGTAGATATCTGGATCTCCGAATTCCCAGATGAAAATGTCCTCTACACCACTCAAGACTACCTCCGATGGAAAATGTTCTTCGATGGCGCTGCCAACAAAAAGGGATATGGCATTGGGATACTTCTGGTCGCCCCAGATGACTCACACACTCCTATCGCCATTAAATTGGATTTCCCTTGCACCAACAACATGATAGAATATGAGGCATGCACTATGGGCCTCAAGGTCGCTCTCGAGAAAGGTATTCAATACCTTAATGTATATGGGGATTCGGCCCTCATCATCGGTCAAGTGCTCAGAAAGTGGAAAGTCAAGGACGAAAATCTCCAACCCTTTCACGCCCAATTAGAAGAGTTAGCCTCCCAATTCCGAGATATCACCTTCCATTACCTACCCCGAGCTAAGAATAACCTAGCCGATGCTCTCGCTACTTTGGCTTCCATGGTCGACATTCTCGAGGGAATAACAATGACCCCCTTCCTAGTTCAAAAGCAAGACAAGCCTACCCATTGCTACCACATTGAGCTTGTAACCTCAGAAGATCCTGAGCTAGTCAATTACTGGTACTATGATATTTGGTGCCTCCTCCGGTATGGTAGATATCCCGAGGGTTCCAATAAGAACGACCGAGCTACCCTTCGAAGGCTGGCTGCTCAGTACATCATCTGCCATAAAGCACTACTCAAGAGGAATTTCGATGGAACTCATCTGTAATGTATCGCAGGGGATCATATTGAAAAAATAATGCAGAAAATCCACAGCGGGGAATGCGGGCCTCACATGAACGGTCACATGCTTGCCAAAAAGATAATCCGACAAGGCTACTACTGGACCACCATGGCCCGGGATTGCACCGCCTATGTTCGGAGGTGCCCTAAATGCCAACAGTTCTCCAATATCCAACATCTACCTCCGCGAGAATTATACAACATGACTTCTCCCTAGCCGTTCTCTACCTGGGGTATCGACATCATAGGGAAGGTTACACCAAAAGTGTCAAATGGGAAGGAGTTCATCTTAGTTGCCATCGATTACTTCACCAAATGGGTCGAAGCTGAGTCATACGCGGTATTAAATGCCAAGAAGGTGGCCAAATTCATCAAGAAAAATATCATCTACCGATATGGGGTCCCGCACGAGCTAGTGTCGGATAATGGTTTGCACTTCGAGGCGAAAGTCATAGAAATAATCAACGAGTACGGGATTCAGAGACACAATTTTTCTCCCTACCGACCTCAGACCAATGGTGCAGTTGAAGCCACCAACAAAAATCTCAAAAAATCATCAGCAAGATGACCGAAAGTTATAGGGATTGGGCCGACCGGATCCCCTACGCCCTCTGGGGTTATCGAACCTCAATCCGAACCTCTACTGGGGCTACCCCTTACTCCTTGGTCTACGGCGTGGAAGCAGTCCTACCCGTGGAGCTGGAAATACCCTCGTTACGTGTCATGCTCGAAGGCAAGGTTAGTGAAGAAGACTGGTACCAAAGCCGTCTTGATGAGCTGACCCTCCTAGATGAACGGAGATTAAAAGCTCTCTTTACCACATACAAGGGTATCATCGCCGAATAGCGCGATCGTTCAACAAGAAAGTCAAGGACCGCGGTGTCCGGGAGGGGGATTTAACCCTCAAGGAGATAATAGAACCCATCTAGGACCCTAGAGGGAAATTCAAGCCCAATTGGAGCGGCCCTTACATTGTAAAGAAAATCTTATCCGGCGGTGTCGCCATGCTCACTGACCTAGATGGGGAAGAGATGGCTCGTCTAGTCAATCTGGGACCGTCTCAAGAAATTCTACCCCTAGTCCGAAATCTCGGCGCGCTACGACTCTTCTCACCTCCCCTTCTATTCTAAAAAAAAAAACTCTCTCCATTTTCCCTCTACCCAGAACTACGTGGGCCTGATCCTATACATAAAACTATTTTAAAACTTTTCTAAAAAAACCCCAGAGGTACATAGGCAGCTCATACACCCCACATGAGCACGACCCCTTTTTTTTCACAAAAATATATTCCTTTCTTATCTCCGAGAACGACAGTTCATTCTAAACATCTACTTGAACAAAAGGATTATGTATGCCTTAGCGATTGGTATAGATAATTCAAAATACAAAATTCATCGAAAGGCACAACTGGATGATCAGAAACTTGTTTATTTCATTAATAAGAAACTACAGTACGGATTACATAAGAAAAAGGAACAAATAACTCCTTTCCCCCCTAGTACCCTAAAAACCAGAAAAAATCCCCCACATCTGTTACATAAATAAACTCCCCAGGAGTCCTACCCACAGCTACCCGAAGAGCCTGCACCCTCATCATCTACATCCTGAGGACCCCAAGTTTCTCCTGCCTGAATGGAGTGCTGCAAACACTCCATGGACCGATGATCCTTAACCATCTTTGAAAAGACCCCAACACCCCCTTCCATGGAGTCAGACAAAACAAACCACCTCTGACCAGTCTCTACTGCCAACATCTTGCTGACTACTTTCCTCCACAACCACTTCATATAATCTTTGGGGATATGGCAAACCTTCCCAACAGACTGAGAGGGACGGATCGACGGACGCCGATTTTCCCACAGAGATCCAAGCAACAGACGCAAGCGCTCAGTCAAATCTTCTACCGAAAAGAAATTTGAGGTCCGAGGGGGCACGACCTGCGCCCAGCCAAATTGGCGCAAAAGCCGCTAAGGGAAATAAAAAGAGGTCTACCTGAGACCAACCAGCCGCACATATGAATATTCTCCTAGCTCCAGAACAGGCTGCAACTGTCCCCACCAAGGCACTGACCAATACAGCCCACGAGCCCCATGCTCCACAAGCCAATTCTCCCAATTCTCAACATGCAGGCCAACACGAATGAAGTAGCGCGAAAAGAAGTTGTGTACATCCGACAAAGGATATTCTGGACAGTTGCATGTACCCAACTTCTTTCAGACATCACAGGGCTACCCCTTAAAAAGTCGAAACGGCCTTCTCTCCAAGTATCCAGGCCATTCAAAGTCTTCGCCAATATCACCGCCGCAGGATTGCGACGGTATGACATCCATGAGGTAATGGATGCAAGTTGTGAGTCCACGCGCACCTCCCCAGTCACCAAGAGCAATTTTAAAACCAGGACCAGAACAACGGCTCCAGCATAGCCAGCATCACTTACTTCCCGCGAACGCACAGACTGCAACACCGCCGGGAGGGAGATCATTCCTTCGGCAACCAATGACCTGGCCGCCGAAGGAGAAATATGAAGAAGCCCGGCCAACAAATCCCTAGGAGAACGAAAAAATTCGGGTAAAGCCGCGGCAACACTGGGATTCACGCCCAGTATGGCAGAAAATTCCTCGTAGGTAGGACAAACTTCTTCCAACCCAAAGCAGAATACATAGTCTTCGGGGTACAAAAATTGTACTGCCGCCATCAGCATATTCCACTCAAAAGGTCGATTACGCCACAAGGAGAATCTACGCATGTTGAAAGCATCGTAGTCGACATTATAAGAGAACATAGCTTCCAAGGCTTCAACGTAATTGACAAACTCAATGCTACCAGGGAGATCCATCTCGCAAGACTAAAAGATGATGGGTAGGTATGTAAGAATGAAAAAGGTGTGAGGAAAACACTCCACCCTTCTCCCTTTCTATACTTAAAAATCCTCACAAGGGACATAATCCCTGCAGAAATCGAAAGGAATCCGACCCCACAAGGTTCTAAAGGCTGAAGAGGGTACCAAACAAAGCTTTCAATTGATGGGACTGGACTGAACTGCCGATAGGCAGGCCAGGGTGCTTGCCGATCGGCAACCCCCCATTTTTGGAAATTTCCTCCTTTCCTTTTTTGTCAAATCAGAAAAACTCTATAAAAATAAATTGATATTCTCAAAAGAATTTCAAGAATCCTGTTCCCTCCTTATGGGATTCCCCGTTTTAAATAAAACAACTTTCCTTTGAAAAATTCCAAGAATACTCCTATTTTACGGTCTCAGTAGCAAATTAAAAGGCGCATGTGCATGCATTCATTCATCATTAAAATAAAAGATAGCCAAAAAACTACATTGCATTGCATATATATGTTTTCTGTGTTACATCATTTTGCAGGAAATAAAGAAAAAGCCAAAAACAACGGGACTCAGCCCGAACCCACTCTCTCTCTCTCTCTCTCTCTCAAGAGCTTCCACCCCTGCGACGCGCTCTCTTCCCCCTACGACGAGACGACGTGCCCCCATTTCCCAAGCCAGAGTCTTCCCCGGACGAGGCTGACGGCACCAAACAAGAAGGAACAGGGACAACATCCCGAATGTGGGTGGTCGCCGATGATATCCAGTCTCTGATGTCCCTGAGCCAAGTGGTCGACACCCGAATTTGCTGCAAGGAAAAGACAGAATCAGTATCAAGCAAAAGAAATCAAAAAAGAGAGGAAAAGGACCGAAAGGTTTACCGCAGGACAAAGGACGTCCTCTGTCAAGCCCAGCTCCTTCGGATCCATCGCAAGAGGACGGTGTAGCATCAACACTGTCCCTACATCAGCCCGCCGGATGTTGTACGAAGGAGTGTGCAGCCGAACAAAAGGGACCTCCTAGGTCGCCGCTGCCGCAGGTACCGACGGACCACCACTACTGTGGGAAGACCCCACCGCCTGACTCAAAACAGTAGGAGGGAAAGGCAAAGCGTCATGTATAATGGGCGCCATCAACCAGCTCATCACAAAGTCCATATAATCATACGGCGTGGCCGTATCAGTATACAATGCATAGGACTCGCCAATCATCGTCGCGATCCTCTCATCCTCCAACAACTGTCGCTCCCACCTCATAGAAGTAGGAGGCTGCGCGGGAGGCACCACCACCTCCTCCTCAGCAATCTGACGGATCACCCTCTCCCCGAGGTACCAGGAATGGCCGAACTCATGTTCCAACAAACGCCTCATCTGCGCATTCACCCCATTCATCCCCGTATCCTGAATGGCGGTCCCCCAAGGATAAAAGGTCACCTGAAAATCCCCAAACAGGCATAAGTCAATACAAAATCAGAATGTGCAAAAAACTAAGACTGAAATGGAAAGAGTCTTACCCTACCACTGGTCAGGTCATTCAAGACCTGACGCACCGCCTCCAGGGAGAGAGATCCCTTCGACTTCCGATTGGCCTTACGCCATCGATACAAGCGACAGAAGTCCCCAACAATGTCATCCTTCAAGGCAATTAGCGGGGTGTTGCACCCAATCACCTCATAAAACCACGTCTGAATTCACAAGCAAAAAGAGACGCATAAAGAAAATGCGAATGCATGAAAGGAAAATGCGAATGCATGAAAGGAAAATGCGAATGCATGAAAGGAAAATGAATAAAGTAAAGGATACCTCCAAGAGATACGTGGCTCCAGTAAAAGTCTACCGGCAGCACCGGCTGAATGCATCCAAAGAAGAGTAAAGGGTCGCCAAGGTCAGACTCCCTCAATCATAGAAAGGGATGTTTGAAAGCATCCTCAAATACGACAGAATCCACAAATGGACGACGTCGCCACTCGACGCCACCATGAAACCTCCCGGCACCAATAAGATGAACAACCAGGCCATCTGCCTCACTTACATCCCTTCCTCCACATCAACCACCCTGCTCAGCAAAACATCCTTCAGCAAGGACAGCCGGATAGAATCCCCATAGACTATCCTCCTCACATCACCGAGTGCCGCATACACCGCCTCCGGCCTCACCCGTAAAGAGAGATCCACCTCTATCTTCTCCCCGTCACAATCTAGCCCCAGCAGTTGATGCACATCTATGGGAGTCACCGTCATCTCCCCGAAGCCAAAATGAAAAGTGTGGGTAGTGTCCCACCACCTCTCTCCCAAAGTACATAGGACTGCTGTCGAACGAGGCGTCTCATCCAGCGCAACCGCCAACCTCCCAAGACCCGCTGATGGTACTATCCAACACACCACGTGTGGAAGATGCTCCCAAACATCCCTAAGCCCCGTCATCCCGCGGGCACGCATGTTTTTCAAAGAAATATCCGACTGGCAAAAGGAAAAATTCAGTCAAAGGTCAAGAAAAAGGGAGAAATCACCCAAAAAGGAAAGAATGTCAAAGGTCAGGTTACTTACATAACCACCGGGAATCACTCTCGAAGAGCGATGACGCGACGACTCCCGCAGTAAGGTCCGCTCATCCGCCACAGGCTCGAATGCATCAAAAGCATTCTCGTTCCCCAAAACAAGGGGCACCCTGTCCCTCCAATCCATATTCGCCCAGTCATCAACGATCAACCACTCCCTATGGACAGCGGTACTCACAAAGGCAGCCATTTCTTGAAGATCGAAACGTTAGAACAATTCGCAGAAAGAAATCGCAGAAAGAAAGAAGGCAAAAAGCTGTGAAAAATGAAGGGGATCCGCCCCCTTTATATAGGAGGCCAAGCGCCATGCCGATCGGCACTGACGCCAACCATAACGATCGGCACTGTCTCCTCACCTTCCCTAGGCATCCCAAAAGTCCGTGCCACTGCCGAATGGCACCCGTCATACCATGCCGACCGGCACCCCCCTTAAAATTTCGTACAAGAATTCCCAGAAAATACCAGGAAGCCTCGAAAAATCCCCAGGAAATTCCTAAAAATCCCAGGAGGGATTTAGAACATTTTCATCAAGAAAATTTCGCACTCCTTCAGGCGACACATCTTTGCCCCTAACAGAGCCCTCAAAATCCAAGCGAATGACCTATCGGGAAAGGTGCCCGGACCACCTAATCACCTCCTCATCAGACTTTACAAAAGGCCTCCCCGTCCATCGGCTACTCGGTGCAATACATTATCACATGGTATTTTTTCAAGTAGAAATCAGAAGAACCACTCGCCCCGAGCGATCTTTCCCAAAGGGAAATCCAAATTTTCTCCAGCTCATTCATCGTTCCCCAGGGGAACCTCAAATCCAATTCTTATCCCTAAAACGGAACCCCTCTTCCCCAGCGGAATCCTCAAAAGCTAAGTGAAAACTCCTCCCGGCAAAGCTCCGAAAAATCCCTAAGGATAACTTGATCACTTCCCCAGCGGAATTCTCTCACAACACCAAAAATAGGTTGTCCCCCCTGCGAGGTCTCCTATAAAGCTTACCTCAGCTATCAGCTCCCCAGCTCAAATCGGAATCACAAAGCTCCTTCTCCAGCGGAATCAAAATACAATCTTTATCTACTCTTGGGTCAGAATTGACCCCGGTCTTGGATCGTCACCTTAGTTAGGTCAGAATTGACCTCGGTCCTCGGTCATCATCACTCTTGGGCCAGAATTGGCCCCGGTCTTGGATCGTCACCTAAATTAGGTCAGAATTGACCTCGGTCCTCGGTCGTCACCACTCTTGGGTCAGAATTGACCTCGGTCTTGGGTCGTCACCTTAGCTAGGTCAGAATTGACCTCGATCCTCGTCGTCACCACTCTTGGACCAGAATTGGCCTTGATCTTGGATCGTCACCTAAATTAGGTCAGAATCGACCTCGGTCCTCGGTCGTCACCATTCTTGGGTCAGAATTGACCCCGACCTTGGATCGTCACCTTAGTTAGGTCAGAATTAACCTCGGTACTCGATCGTCACCACTCTTGGGTCAGAATTGACCCCGATCTTGGATCGTCATCTAAATTAGGTCAGAATCAACCTCGGTCCTCGGTCGTCACCACTCTTGGGTCAGAATTGACCCCGTTCTTGGATCGTTACCTTAGTTAGATCAGAATTGACCTCGATCCTCGGTCGTCACCACTCTTGGGTTAGAATTGACCCCGGTCTTGGATCGTCACCTTAGCTAGGTCAGAATTGACCTCGGTCCTTGGTCGTCACCACTCTTGGGTCAGAATTGACCCCGGTCTTGGATTGTCACCTAAATTAGGTCAGAATCGACCTCGGTCCTCAGTCGTCACCACTCTTGGGTCAGAATTGACCCCGGTCTTAGATCGTCACCTTAGTTAGGTCAGAATTGACCTCGGTCCTCGGTCGTCACCACTCTTGGGTCAGAATTGACCCCGATCTTGGATCGTCACCTTAGCTAGGTCAGAATTGACCTCGGTCCTCGGTCGTCACCACTCTTGGGTCAGAATTGACCCCGATCTTCGATCGTCACCTTAGCTAGGTCAGAATTGACCTCGGTCCTCGGTCGTCACCACTCTTGGGTCAGAATTGACCTCGGTCTTGGATCATCACCTTAGCTAGGTTAGAATTGACCTCGGTCCTCGGTCGTCACCACTCTTGGGTCAGAATTGACCCCGGTCTTGGATCGTCACCTAAATTAGGTCAGAATCTACCTCGGTCCTCGGTCGTCACCACACTTAGGTCAGAACTGACCTCGACTCTCTGAATTGGTCATCCTCATTTCCTTAGGTCCTCAGAACTGACCTCGATCCTCTGAATTGGTCACCCTCGATTCATTAAGCCCGCAGATTCGGCTTTGATCCACAAAATTAATCATCCCCAGCATACTTCTTAGGTCCTCGGAATCGACCTAGACCCTCTGAATCGGTCATACTCCCTCAAAGGCATCATGCGGTGTCTAATCGATGGTTATCTTTTGTTCCAAACTCACCCATCGAGGGGCTCTGTAGACACCTCCCTCTGTTACCCCCTAACTCTCCTTAGGTCCTTAGTACCTCCACTCATCATCGCAAACCCAGGTCACGTCCCGAGTACTGACCTGGAAGCCATCGAGCACCCCCGTCTCAGTTTTACCCAAAATGCAAACTCCTAGTCTCGATCGAGACTCAATGAATCTTCGAAGGGCACTGAATACCCTTTCCAACGGTCCGCCCCGTTCGCGATTCTGACTTACCATGCGGACGAACGATCCGTTTGCGTCCGAAACCTGACCAAGAGGCCACCGGGCGCTCCCAGGCTCTGTTGAACCAAGTCAACCCTTCAGCTCGACCGAGGTTAAATGAATCTTCGAAGGGCACTAAATACCCTTTCCAACGGTCCATCCCGTGCACAATTCCGACTTTCCATGCGGATGAACGATCCGTTTGACTCCGGGAAGCCATCGAGCGCTTCTCAGCCCCGGTTGACCAAAGTCAACTCTCCAAACCGGGTTAAACTCTTTGGAATGTCAAATTACATCTACTAACCTTTCCAACGGTATGCCCTGTGCGCGATTCAGACTCACCATGCGGACGAACGATCCGTTTGCGTCCGCACGATTCCCCGTCCAATGGACCGACAAACGCTTCCGAGCCACATTTGACCTAAAGTCAAATCCCAAACTCGGGAGCGGTCCCAAGGAATTTTTAAAGTCTCTAAAATACCTTTCCAACTATATGCCCCGTGCGCGATTCTGACCAATGGTTTGCCCTCGACGGCCAATTTTCCGAAAAAGCCTGAGGCGCACTGCCAAATGGCAGGTCCCAGACCCTGCCTATCGGCACCTGCCGATAGGTAGTGCCATGGCAATGCCGATCGGTAGACCCCTGGGCCTATAAAAGGAGGCCTTGGCCTCATTTTCAAGAGAGCCCAGATCTGATAGAAATCTCTCTGAACGAATCCCAGAAACCTCTCTCAAAGGCAACGTGATTTCAACTTCCAAATCCCTCTTTTACCTCCGCTTTTCATCATCCTTTTCATCAAACTTGGTGAATTAACCACTCTCCATCATCATCGAAGATCAAGGGCTGCTCTCCAACATTCAAGATCAAGCTCAAGATCTTCAAGAAGGTCCAACTTTCTCAAACTCTCTCTTAAATTCTCTTGAATTCCCAATAACTTGTTTTCTTACTTAGCATTTTTATTATCTCATCTCACATATCCTAATATACTTTTTTATTTAGTATTATTGCACATCTCTTATTTTCATATAAATAAAAACCCAAAAAATAAGAAAAAGAGGGTTTGCTTGTAAATTCCAAATAAGGGATTCTCACACTTTTTCACGCTTTTCTCACAACTAAAACACTTTTTCTACACACACACACATACTTACAAATAAGAGATCCCACATTTGGATTTATGGGATAAACCCCACCCCTTTTCTTTATATGCGAACTACGTGAACTTTGATGCCTTTATAGGCTACGTAGGCGTCTCGGGGTAAAACCCGAGACTCGAGTCCTTTATCTCACTTTTTCTCTCATTTTCTATTTTCTCTAAATCCATATTTATTATATTATTAGTCTTAGTGACGCATTACTCCATGTGCGTTATCGTTCCCTTATAACGATCAACGTAGGGGTAATCGCGTAAATCTCATTTTTCTAATATTATTCTTATAACTTCCTACGGATGACTCGCTTTATCTTTTCTATGATACAAGTCGAGGATTCCCACCTCCATTCTATATATATACACATGCACACATCTCACGGGGGGAAACATAAAGGAAAATAGCAAATATTCATGAGAGACCGAAAGGGCGGAATGGGTGCCTAACACCTTCCCATTTTGTGACTAAGCCTCCGAACCCTTCTCGAATCATCTTGGTTTCGCACGCACTAGTGTGTCTTTGGAAACCATCCTTCGGGGTGGCTTCCCCTTTTTCTTTTGTATGTTTTGAGTAAAATAGACTAGCGACTCTGAATCTCTCTACATTTTCACACCACAAACGACGCCGACCGAAGCGCTCCCGAGAGGGACGCGCGGGACCCGAAGGATCATTTCCTCCACGCGCCCGCCCGCGCACGGACGAGGATCGGGGATGGCCACAAATATTGTACTGAAAAAACCAGTAATGAAAAAATCGACATGAAGTAGGTCGGAGGACTCGACAATGTGCTTTTGATCAAGGTTAAACTCCCTCCTTTTAAGATATAACACTTCTTCTATCTAGCGAATCTCCTTTTAACCATCTCAAGGACCGAAACCCATATTGCTTTAGACTTAAACTTTGCTCTCAAAGGAAGACCAAGTAACTGTGAAGGAGGGAAGGGGGCCTACCTCCCACCATAATAGATACAACATAGGTCGTCGTACATTATAGTAAGGTAAAAAGAATTAAAAAAAATTATATTAAAATTATTACTATTACATATTTTATTTGTTAGAAAATTTATTAAATATACTTATTTGATAAAAATGTTGAAGAATACATATACTCTTGAAAAATTAAAATTAAAATCATACTCAAATAAATTTAATGACATTGATTAAGTTGCCGACGCCCGATAACTATTACATCAACACACTATAATTTCATTAAGTGAGTATTAGGGTAATGAGAGCTAGGATTAGTGATAGTAGGATAATAACACAATTTACACCCAAACAACGATGGAACCAGGAATTCTTGATAGCGGGGGCTAATTAAATGCGATTTTCAGGGTTCCCCGAGCCTTTTTTTTAAAATTTTTTAGTATTTACCAAAAATAACGTAATTTTTTTATTCTGATGGAAAGAGAAACAACCATTGATTGGTTAAATATGTTATAGCAGAAATAAAAAAAATCAATGTATAAATTAAACCAACAATCCCTAAAATTAATCCTAACATCAACCCTAAAGTTAACCCTTATAAATAATCGCTCTAAAATTAACCCAAAATATTGAGAATCAATATAAATAAAGGGAGAGAAACAAGATTATAAGGCAAATTGAAACATTGGCATATTAGTTAGAGTTTCCATCTCAACTGAAGTTGCACCTGGTATTTTATGTGAGTTTTTTGAAAAAACGTTAATGAACACCAGTTGGATCCTAGTCGTGTAAGTTAGAATATGACACCTCCTACAATTAGACAATAGTACTCGGAGGTTACCGATCAAATCATTGACCACCAGACTGAAGGAGAACGTCGAAAGAATAGAAGATTTTTTTACCCTGTCAAGTTCAAGTGGAAGGTATCAAAGGAAGACACGTAGGAGAAATACACGTAGTTTTGGCAATTTGAGACTGTGATTCGCCCGTATTTGGATTCACTCATAATGAGGAGGTCATCGATTTGAGTGGGGAAAGGTTTGGCACACCTCAGCTCACACTAAGTTATGTACATGACACACCTAAATCTTATCTTCACCTTGGCGAGTTTGTAGCATCATGTATTGTAAGTTTGTGGAAAGCTTTGGGTGTGGGTAGCTTATCAAATTATGGCAGTTGATGTCTATTGGAACCAAACACTCTAGATTTTTCTTTAAGAGGTATTATAGGGAGGGCGTCCTCCTAATACAGAACTAGTTGAAGTCCGAGGGTGATCTTAGGCATTGGCTTCCTCATGGGTATACTCGTGGGCATGAATGACCGATTGTGGGCTTGGTGGTGCATGTTTTTTAGGGATATGATCAGGAAATCATCACGAGTCACACCCACGAGGAGCATGGATTGCATTTATAGGAGAAGTTGGTTATATGAGATTTTGGACAATGTCCAAAAATGTGGAAAAGGTTGTTCGTGAACATTAGTAGTTGGTTTTAATTTTATAAACATGTGGGAACAATTTTATCGAGAAGTTTTAGTGTTGAAGCATGCATAATTGCATGGTACACCTAGTGGACAACAAATGCAGCATTTACTAAAGCCAGTTTCGAGGAGAAACTGCATTTTTTATGGGAACATAATTTGGTGGACACTTGGCCAAGTAAATTTGGTCTCAACTGCTTTGTTTTCTTGTATATTTAGCTTTTGTTGGCTTGCAATTCAAGGCATGATATCCCTGAACGAAATTGTATTAATCATTGCATTTGAGTGAACAATAATACAAGGTTAGGGGGTTTTGTCTATAAATTTTACGCGTGTTGCCTATTAAATTCATGTTTTTTTTGTTATATGTGTTCGAATGGCTGGTTTGCTTGGTGGAAACGCATCACATGATGAGATTTCTAGAATTGAATTTTTTTAAATGTAACACCTTCCATAATGAAAGATTACGCATACTAAAACAATAAAATAAAAAAGAGATGGAGAGAAAATAAAGAGAGAAAAATAATATAGTCATTTGACTACTGCTTGATACCATGAAGAAAGTGAAACAAAGCAAAAACAAAGAGTTTTTTAGGTGGCTGAACCTTATCACTCTCTATTGCATTTGACTATATATACATATAAAACTTGTACAACCTAATTTTCTACACACTAGGGATTACATTGGATAATAGCAAATCCAAAATATTAGGGTTTATCTACAACCTCCTTATCTTTCGGCCATGTCCAATGTTTAGTTTCTAAATCCCATTATATCTAGGAGTTGAAAAATGTCACGAATTTACTTGGCACATTACCATATTTGGTGGAACACATATCTCTCCAACTGTCCTTTTACCCACTAATATCTATGGGTTTTGAGTCATTCTACACCGACTCATAATTTTGACAAATTTGGTGTGACACACTAGCATATCGCACTCATATTGGCTCGTGTCTGGGTCCAACAGTAGTGGAGCTCTGACACAGACCAAGACATATGCAACACGTCATTGTGTTGCACAACTGTGTCGCAATCATGAGTCGGCCTATATTATTGATAGATTTGTTACTGCAAAAGAGGAACATGGGTGGACTTTTAGTAATAGAATTGGTTCAATGTCAGATTGTCCAACCGTATATCCATTTCCATTTCTACGTGTGGAAATGGTGATGAAAAAATTCCAAAGACTCATCACCCACGTAGGATTTACGGGTACATAAAAACTACTGTTGGAGAAGTTTAACCCTTTCCTCTTTTCTAGCATTGAAAATTCTATGAAAGAATCATAGAGCTTGAAAAATAAATCTTAATTACACACGACATTTTCTAATTGGTCCTATCAAAACAAAATTTTCTCTATAGGTCCTATTTATACATTAAATGAATATTCACTACATATTTACAAATATGATCTATTGGAGAAAAAATATTTTTTCATGGGACTTGTTGAAGCAAAAAAAATCGTATGACCTATTTAATTACCTCATTAGTAAACGAGACTAATTGGTAAAAAAACCTCAAGAAACAATTGTTTAAGAATGCATTAGACCCAATTAATAAAATTCAAGTTTAAATTCAAACCGTGTTGTCTGTCACTTATTGAGTATCAAATAAATCTTATTTACGCAAGACATTTTCTAATGTGTCATTTACTCTTTGGGGTACGTTTGTCCATAATAATTAGGGCTTGGGTACACTAGTTTGCATTATAGTTGGTTGAGGTTCAAAATCGATGGAAACCATTAGTTGACAGATTTGACCATCAGTTAAGTTACTTTTTCAACCAAAAAGACTCTTTTACCCCTTAATACATTCATACACATTGGTATAAGTATATATTAGTGTATAAAAAAAATAAATTCTACATTATTTCTAATTGTTTTTGATTAAAAAAACTTTTTTTATTAAATGTTTTTTTATAAAATCTAAAAGTTTTATAAAATGAAAAAAAATTATATACTTTTTTTATTAACTGTTTTTTATAAAATCAAAAGGTTTTTACAACTGTTTTAAAAATATTTTTTTTAAATAAAACTAACTATTTTGAATATTTTTTAAAGTTTTAATAAATAATATTAAAAATAAATTTGTTTAAAAAAAACTTCTTGCAACTATTTTAAAAATAAAAGTTATTAAAAACAACTTTTTTGTAACTGTTTTGAAAAAAAAAAATTAACTGTTAAAAAAAAAATTTAATCTGTTATAAAAATATTTTCTTAATTAAAAATAACGTTTTCATAACTGTTTTAAAAATAATTTTTATGACTGTTCTAAAAATGTTTTTTTTGTTAAACATAACTATTAATTTTTTTTTAAAAGTTTTTTTTTTTAAAACAATATGGAAAATGCACGTTCCATCATTCTAAATGAATACTTATGCACAAGAACCATCTTTGCTAAACATTATTTGCCATAACTGTTGATGCAACAGAAGACAAATCCAATATAAAATATAAATTGTACCATGTAATTGTTAATGTTATTTTCTAAAAACGTTATTATTTTTATAACTGTTTTTAGAAAAATAATTTTTTTTTAAAAAATAATTTTTTAACACTTCTTTTTAATTAAAAAAAACATTTTTAGAACAAGTTTAAAAATATTTTTTTTTACAGTTAAAATTTTTATTTTCAAAACAGATATAAAAAGGTTATTTTTAATAACTTTTATTTTTAAAACAATTACAAGAAGTTATTTTTGAAATAAAGTTATTTTTAAAACAGTTATTAGTAATAATAGTTATTAAAACTTTAGAAAAATGTTTAAAACACTTAGTTTTATTTAAAAACAGTTATTTTTAAAATAGTTGTAAAAACCTTTTGATTTTATAAAAAAACAATTGATAAAAAAATATAATTTTTTTTTCAGCTTATAAAACTTTTTGATGTTATAAAAATTATTTAATACCTTTTTTTTATTAAAAATAATTAGAAATAATGTAGAATTTATTTTTAATATACTAATATATACTTATACTAATGTGTATTAATGTATTAAGGGGTAAAAGAGTGTTTTTGGTTGAAAAAGCAAGTCAACTAACGTTCAAACTAGTTAACTAACGGTTTTCGTTGATTTTAAACCCAAACCAACTATAACGCAAGCTAGTGTACCACAAGTCCCAATTATTATGAACAAATATACTCCAAACACTAAATGACCATTTTCTAATTTGTCCTATAAAAACAAAATTTTCTCTATAGGTCCTATTCATACATGAAATGAATATTCACTATCTATTTACAAATATTATCTATTGAAACAAAAATATTTTTTCATGTGACTTATTGAAGAAAAAAAAATCGTATGACCTATTTAATTACTTCAATAATAAACGAGACTAATTGGTAAAAAAAAAAAACTAAAGAAACAATTGTTTGAGAATGCTTTAGACCCAATAAAATTCAAATTTAAATTCATGCCGTGTTGTCTATCACTTTTTGAGTATCAAGTTAAGATGTCCTCTTTCTAAAAATCACTTAAAAGCCTTAATTTTATTTTATTATCCGTCAACTTATATTCCACAATTAACTCTTTTTCATTTCTATGACATGGACGAGACTATACCATCTTAGTTGTTTTGTTTGTTGTCTTCATGTAACTAAAAGTATTTAAATGGGAATGAACCTTAAAAATCAATAAGATTATCTAAGTTTTTGTTTAGTGTTGACTTGACTTATTGTGATTTATGTTTCATTTTTATTGCAACATGTAGGGACGAGGCTTTATATATCCAAAAAATTGTTAAGGTGGTTGGGGATAAAGTGACCCGCACGATATTAAACGTACCCCTCCACTTAATTGGGATTGATTCTCAAGTTGATACAATTAATTCGTGGCTACTTGATGGATCAACTAAGGTTGGCTTCATGGCAATATGTGGGATGGGAGGAATAGGAAAGACAACAATGGCCAAGCGTGTCTTTAATTCAAATTCCCAATGGTTTGACAGTGGGAGCTTTCTATGTGATATCAATGAAATTTCAAAAAACTCTGATGGTGTAATTCGTTTACAAAGGCGTCTTATTTCTGACATTCTTAACGGGAAAAAAGAAAAGATATCTAGTCAGGATGAAGGAATTATTAAGATAAAGGCTGCTATATGTCGTAGAAGAGTTCTTATCGTTTTTGATGATGTGGATAACTCGTCCCAATTGGAAGCAATAATTGGAATGAGAGATTGGTTTTATCCGGGAAGTAAAATCATTGTCACAACCAGGAACAGGGGATTGCTTCGAAATGAAGAAGGTTATACGATCCATGAAGTTGAAAAATTGGATGGTAATAAGTCACTTGAGCTCTTTAGTTGGCATGCCTTTGGACAGGATTATCCACCTGAGGCTTTCATAGAGCACTCTAAAAGGGTTGCAGATCATTGTGGAGGGCTTCCTCTAGCTCTGAAAGTTCTGGGATCTTCTCTAAATGGGTTAGCTCTTGATTTATGGAAAAGTGCAGTAGACAAATTAGAGGTGATTCCTGATAATGAAATTGTAAAAAAACTCAAATTGAGTTATGATTATTTACCAGATGACCATGACAGGAATTTATTCCTAGATATTGTTTGTTTCTTTGAGGGAGAAGAAAGAAATCGTGTAGTTGCAATCCTGGATGAAGATTATGTTTTCCCAAAATTTGGAATTCAAACTCTCATGGATAGATGTCTTTTAGATGTTGTCGGATGTAACAAGTTAATGATTCATCAGTATATTAAAGACATGGGGAGAGAAATTATTCGCATTGAATCACGCAAGGAACCTGGAAAGCGTAGTCGGTTGTGGAATCATACGGATTCTTTTGATGTTCTGAAAGAAAATACTGTAAGAAAATACTATTTTGTGTGTTTGTCACTTTTTATGTTGATTTTGTACGGAATGCTTCATGAATATTTATTGTTCATATTTATTAGGGCACTGAAGCAATTGAAGGTCTCGTACTCGACAAGCCCGTGTTAAAGCAACAAGAGACTGGAGAATTCATCAACAATCCATTGCTATCAGGGCAAGGTAATTCGTTGAATCGCCAACTTTTCCGCTTCCGCTTCAACTTCTTCTCCTCACATGTGGTAAATAGTTCCTTTGGCCATTCCAATGAAGACGGCTTGAAAACTAAAGCATTTACAAAGATGCACAAACTGAGAATCCTCAAAATCAATGGTTATAAACTTATAGGAGACTTCAAAGATTTTCCTACAAAGTTAAGATGGCTGTGTTGGAGTGGATTTCCTTTGGAATATATGCCAATTGACTTTCCTTTGGAAAGACTAGTTGCCCTTGACATGTGCAATAGCTACTTGAAACAACTATGGAATGTACCTAAGGTATGACACTCTTTTTTCTCTTCTTTTAAATTCATCTTATAACATTAGTTGACTGGTTATGAGAGTGTAACAAGTAATCATTTTATTTCTCATTACAGTTTCTCCCCCTTCTTAAATTCCTTAACCTCAGTCACTCGCATGCCCTTGAAAGAACCCCCGACTTCTCAGGGCTCCCCAACCTTGAGAGGCTGATTCTTAAAGAATGTGTAAATTTGGTGGTGATTCACGAATCTATCGCCATGCTGAAAGCTCTTGAAATACTAAATATCTCCGGTTGCTCAAATCTTTATGAGTTTCCAACTAACTTGAGCAAAATGCAGTCTTTAAAAGTGTTTGTTGCTGATGGAGTTTCTTTCAATTCCTTAGTGTCCACCACTGAGGAGCAGACATCATGGCAGGCATTCAAGTAGGGGTGTAAACGGGTCGGGTCTGGATCGGGTCTGGGTATATCCAGATCCGATCCGGGTATATTTTTATCGGATCGGGTCTTACCCGATTACCCGACGGGTCTCAGAAAATGGATCCAGACCCGGATCCGTTAAGGACCCGAAGACCCGATCCGAATACCCGATCCGATTATATATATATATAAAAACTGTTTTTATATATATACATATATAAATATAACTTATATAAAAACTATTTTTATATATATAAAAAACAGTTTTATATAAAAACAGTTTTTTATATATAACTGTTTTTATATAAAATATGTTTTTATATAAATATAACTTATTATAACATATTTTATATAAAAACTGTTTTATATAAAAAACTGTTTTTTATATATATAAAAACTGTTTTTATATAAAAACTGTTTTTATAGAAATATATAACTTATATATATATATGTAAAACTGTTTTTATATATAACTTATATATATATATGTATGTAAAACTGTTATATATATATATAAGTTAGTTAGTTATATATTTAGTAACTATATGTAAGACTATATATATATATATATATATATATATATATATATATATATATATATATATATAAATATATATTTATTATATTATATATATACACATTCGGGTCGGGTCCTTATCGGATCGGAGTCGTGTATATCCAGATCCGATCCATTAACTAATCGGGTAATCGGGTAATCGGGTAATCGGATAATCGGGTCTATAAAATTTGCTCAGATCCGTTAATTTAGGTCGGGTCCGGATCGGGTCCGGGTCCAGACCCGGTCCATTGACAGCCCTACATTCAAGTGCTCATTGGCGTGTAAACCAAGAAAGCCCCCACAACTTCATCTGCCATACTCTTTAGTGGAGTTAAGTCTTGTGAAATGCAGTTTATCTGACGGTGTTTTTCCCAAGGAACTTAGTAACATGACCTCATTGAGGGAAATAGATCTAAGTAAGAATCCAATTAGTTGCCTACCAGATTTTGTGAAAGGTCTTACTAAGCCATCAATTCTTTTTTTTCTCGTGCAAGCTAAACAGGGGTGCACTGCGCATGTCCACCTCACACACGAGCCCCGCTTAAATACTGGTATACCCTGCGGAGGATCGAACCCACGACCGTGCGCCTAACCACACAGCCTTGAGGAAGCCCTCCAACATGGGTAGGTATCCGTGGGGAGGAATCGAACTCATGACCTATGATCAGAGTGAAGCCCATCCTTACCACTGGACCAAGCCAGGGTGGATCAATTCTTTCTTTTAACTCATGCGAAAAACTCCATTCGCTTATAGGGTTACCCCATGTAAGTGTTTTAAATGCGAGGTTTTGCCCATCATTGCAAAAACTAACTTTTTTGGGCCATCACAAATTGGTTGTCCTAAATGGGTCTAACAAAGTTGTCCAGGTGGACGGAGCTTTCAAGTTGGAACCATTGGCAAATATTGATGCAGAAATAATCAACAATTTAGGCTTGTATGACTTGGAACCTCTGAAAAACATTGAGATGGACTGGTATACTCCCGCAACAGGTGCAGAAGAGAAAGGCCCCATTCAGGTGATCTCTCTCTCTCTCTCTCTCTCTCCGTGACACACACAGATAAAATTCCTAAAACTAAGAATTTTGTGTTGCAGGGAATATATGAAAGTGGGGGTATATTCAGCATCTTTTTTCCAGGGAGCCAAATTCCGGGATGGTTCCATACTAAAGTTGCAGGTTCATCACTATCGTTTATTGTGCCTTCACCTGTTGATCTCATGTTCCGATCCATGATACTGTGCTATGTCTATAGAATGCGTCCTCCATATTACCATAACCTTTCATTAGGTAAAGTAATCTTTAACAAAACCAAGGGTCGGATGCATATCTACAGACCATACTCCTATGTGCTTCCTGAACCACATGAATATGTGATTTGGCTAAGCCAGTTGATGTTTAAGAGTCATGAGTTGGAAGTAGGCGATGAACTTGTTATTGAGTTGTTGAGTACGGAGTTTTATGAGGTGAAAGAGATTGGAATCCACATTTTATACAAAGAAGAAGAACAGAGAGGAAAGCAGTCAAAAGGACAAGAAGTAATCCAGCACGTCCCTGCATTGACGCATCTTGACCATTTTGTTTTAGGTTCATCCGTCCTCTTATTAAGGAAAAATAATCATGACGATTATCGGAACATTGGAAATAGGTTTTGCCAGATATCACCGTCATTCACAGAAGATGAAAGGTATTCCAACAAGGGCCCTTTGCGGTTGGTATATGAAGAGCCACCCGCATGTAACACGACCAAAATACAAGCTCACTATCTTGTATCTCGGGGACTTACATTTGGATATGGTTTTACTAGTGGTGAGCCTTGACATGCACGGTCGGGTGTACCGGATTTTGAAATATGTTATCTAAATATATAAATTCATATATAATTACAACAACATTTAAAGTAAAAGGTGTACCATAACCATGAGCATGTAAATGTAAATAATGTGGTGAATGAAGAATATGATTTAAAATAAATGTGGTTTCATCATCATCATCATCATCATTTTTTTCTTAATCCCATCATATGGGGTTGGCCACATGAATTTCCCTCTTCCATTATAATCTATTTTATGCATTATTATCATTCATATAGTATTTTATTTATGTCATTGACTGAGTTTATTATTTGATTAAAAATTAATGGCACGAGGCGTTGTAACTAATTGATTAGTAATATCGTTTAATATTTATGTTCTTAATTTGTTTCATTGTTATTTTTATTGTAATAAAAATTAGTTTGGTATTTTATTTATGTCATTGACACGCTCTATTATTTGATTAGAAATTAGGTAGCATGATGCAATGTAAGTAAGTGATCAAAAAGGAGTATTATGTGCAGAAGCATATGTCAACCATTTCGATCTCATCAATTACATATCATATGGTCCAAACTTTATATATATATAAGTATTCTTCTTCTTATTTTTCATTTTTAAGTATTTTTATTGTTAATTAATTTGATATTTTTTTAATATTTCTGTAACTAAATTATTTCATTGCATAAATTTTGTTTTAATATAAATAAGTATGATACTTTACTTATGTTGTTGACACACTTTATTATGTGAACTACAACATAATTATATTCAGCAAATAAAATATAATTTTTAGCAAAAACAATGACTTTTAGTAACATAAAAGTATTTCCAACTAAATTTATAATAAAAAATAAATGGACGGAAAAAATAGATTGAGTGATTTGAAGAGATGCTCTCTTTCCTTTTATTTTTTCCAATGTTTCAACAAATCCAACTCTTTGTGGTGTGTAAGTATTATATTTAATGGGAAATGGATAAAGGTAGAGAAAATATGATCAAACCAATTTATTTCTCAACTTTTCATAAAGACACACAACATTTCATCTTTTCCCAACTTGCTAATTAAACGCACTTAAGAGATTTTCAAGAACATTTTGCAGAAACTCAAATTAAAATCATGGTAGGTAAGAAAAACAGAGCATATAAAATACAATCAATCATACAAACCTTCTTCTCGTGCAATATTTTTTGGTAGGGGATATTCATGGAATTCATATCATGGAGCAAGAATTCAAGATAAAAGGGTGTGGGTGTGTTTGATAGGCAATATATTTTTCAACTTTGGAGGTATTTGATTGGACAAATTTGCCTTAGAAAAATTATTCATTCATCAAGAATGTTCAACAATTCAAAGCATTAAATGTTCATTTTTCAACTTTTATTTTCTTAGCTTCCACACGAAGAAAATTTTTCGAAGGCAAATTTTTTTTCTTTAATTAACTCACTATTTTCAAACTTTTTACCCAACTAAAACCAAACACATGAGATAGAAACTTTTACCTAGTCAAAAATTTCCCAGGAGAAATTTGAATTGGATAATTTTAGCTCGGATAAATTTGCCTTTTCCATCATTTATATCAAACACACCAGAGAGAGAATTTTGAAGCATAACTCACATTATCGATCTTATTTTTCCTAAAGTAATGAATTATTGATCTTGTCAAAAAAACATAAAGTTCATCAAAATCTATAAATCATATCAAAACAACAATTGATAATCTACATAGAATGAATAATATAAATCTAGCAAATGAAATGAACCATTTACAAAGTGGTTACATTTTTTCTCATAATATTTATCTAAAACGAAATGGGTATTTAGTTTTTACCTACCCCTTTCCCGCACACATATATATATATATATATATTAGTGTAAAGAGTAACATACCGGCGTCGAAAGAGATTACACGAAATATGGGAGGTATAATGCAATGAAAAAGAGGATGACACCTGTGTCTAGAACAAAAAATATGACAAATGACTAAAAATTAACAAATAAAAAAATACGTCTCTGTTTTCATCATCGGAAGGCTTCAATAAGCGGCATGTAAAGTCTTTCGACTTCAAAGGTTCAATCTAAACAAACGACCGTGCCTCTCTAAAACGGATCATATATGTTGATATAAACACATACAAAAGTGCCCAATTAAAACGTGACACAAAATCAAAGGATAATTTTTTTTATTTTTTTAACCTAATACGAATATCATCAAAATAAAAGAGACACCATACGATACGACATGATATCTTATTCTTTCGATTTACCGTGAGCACAACTTCATTAAGACATAACACAAAATATTATATTTTCTATATCTAACATGAACGAATGCCTGAATAAAAGCGATACAACACGAACTAATTTTATTTTATTTTTATAAGTAAATGGTTCAATAAAAACAAACTAATTTTTTTTTAACCAAACACGAACACAACTCAATTAAAAGAGGCACAATACATGAAATGGATTTTTTTTCCACCTAAAACGAACACCACCCAAATAAAAGTAACATGACACAAAATCTTTTTTTACCGTAAAAACAGTTAAAGAAAACTATATTGATATATATTTTAAAAAATAACAGTTTTTACTATTTTTGTATATATTTATAACAAATAGCTTTTGTATGTATTTATAAAACTTTTTAACTATTCTTTTACGTATTTTTTTTAAAAAAAAAACTAAAAACCGTTTTTTATATATTTATAAAAATATTTAAAAATTTAACTATTTTTATATATATTTGTAAAAACAATTTAAAAAACTATTTTGATATGCATTTACAAAAATAATAGTTTTTACTGTTTTTAATAGTTTTATATTAAAAGAATAATTGTTTTTATATATACTTACAAAAACAGTAAATAATTTAAAACAATGTTTCAGTATATATTTAAAAATTATGTTTTAATGTGTTCGTCATCTATAACCTGAAGTCTTTAGTTGGTTGTAGCATGGGATGGGATGCGATCGTCGAAAGGAATTATCAACTACCCAATCAATTCTAAAGAGAGAGAAATTCAAAAGAGAAAGAAAGTATAATGAGAGAGAAAAGGAGTAACATACCAACCGGGTTTGAAGGAGACAAATAGAGGTATGGATTGCGGTCTTTTCTTTTCTTCTCCCATCTTTACGTCTTGCGTCCCGAGTCTCAACATCATGGTCCTTCATCATCATCTTCTTCTTCTCAATGGGTTTAACATATGAAATTGATTTTTCTCCTAACAGATTCGTCTCACACCATAACTTACGGAAAACCCTATTGTTTATTTTCCCGATAGGGTGTCATCATAAACTTTAAAAAAAAACTCACATTTTTCTCCAATCGCTTTGAACGTTCCTCCCATCACAAATGGAGAGGGAGACCCCTAATCAGAAACCAACGGTTTATCGGCAGACAGGACATTTTGGAGCAACAACCCAACCGATGCCAAAGTGGCGAAGACGAAGCAGGATGAAGACGTAAAACATGAAATACCAACTCTTCTTCTTAAAAAAACTTGTCCACTTCAAACACTGATGCGACGACGAAGAAGAATGGAGAAGCGTCCAAAAGACGGATCACAACCCCGCCTACCGGTCTCCATAACTTATTCACCCAATGCCCCGGCTACCGGCTTGCCCACATGGTCTACTGCTGCAGACCAAATATCCCAACCGGTGCATATCTGCAAATCCAACTGGGTCTTTTGTGCTGAGAGAGTGAATGATGTGAGATGAAGAAAGGGAAACATATGGGATATGAGAAAGAAAGATGGGAGCAATTAATCTCTTTTGTGTAATGATTTTGAAAACTTCCAAATCGTGTCACACTGTCTCTCATTTGTTTATTGAAAAAACTTTCAAGATCGTGCTAAACTGTCTTGAGAAAATAGCGGGTTGCGTTACATATTTTTTAGTACGGGGAAAGCAACACGTGGATTTGTTTTGTTAAAAAAAAGTCAAAATTCTAGAAAATTAGGAATGGGATTTTGGAGCCTTCCCAGCGTCCCAACTACATGCGTATACATAATAAGATGGACATAGGGAAGATGGGTTGGAAATAATATATGCAGAATAAACGAAAAATCCCAAATTCGAAATAGATAAAATTAGAATAAAGGTGAAATTGCTCGCTGATATTTGTAGCTGTCAGCCTCGTGAAAATACACCTCCCAGGATTCAACGATCTGATTTACACTCCAGCTTTGTGGTAAATCTTTGAACTCTCAGGATACTCCAGCACTCCCAAAAAATTAATGAAAAGCAGAAAGTAGAAAAATTATTTTTGCAGAGAAAGTGAGAGAGATAGAATTTTTTATGTAAATTTTCTCAAATCTGTAGCCTTTGTTATATGCAGAATTTTGTTAAAAAACGTGGGTAGTGGTTTTAGCCAACTAACCCACTAATATCTCCACTAACGGGTAGTTTATTTAGAATAGGAGACTAAGTCAAAAATTAAAAACGAATTAATAAAAGGTAAAAATTATGGGCACTCAAGAGAAGCCCAAAGTCCCCAAGGCCCAAGGCCCAAGGCCCAAGGCCCAATCTTTGACCCTTAATAATTAGTGTGCTCCCTAGGAATGGAACCCAAGACCTCAAGTACCAAACCCCATAAACTTACCACTAGGCCACTTACCCCAACTTATTTAGTTCATTCAAAATAAATATATATACCAATATACCAAAAAATCCCCCACATGAATGAAATAAATAAATAAACAAAATAAAACGATGCTCTGGAGTATCATAAGGAGTGACGTATATGGGGAAGGTGTCATTCGACTTGAACCTTTGCTTTGTGTTTATCTATTGAGTTTACCGGTTGATAGTGAACTAACGTCTTGAACTATTTCACCGTTGTTGTAAACTTAAGTCAATAGAACACACACGTGACTCCCAAAAATCATCATCGAGTTCCCACAGTTGTGCTCGTTTCGGCCTTGAGCATGGCCAGGTTTCTTGAGTGCCCTAGAGAATCAGCCTTAATTCTCATAGGAAGAGGTTCCACTACCACACTCATATAGGTGCTTCTATCAAGAGTGTACTGTATCTCACACCCCACTGAATAACAGCTATAGAAAGTATTAAGAGATTAAATCTCATCCTCTATCGATACAGAGGTACTACATCATGGGAATGGGTTTTAAGTAAAACTTAAATTTTTACCCCCACAAATCACTCGTATAACTTTGTTATCCCATTTAACCCAGATCTTGGGATCTCCAGTCATATGGGTTGGGTTACCATTTTAGGTGATTTATATATTAATAGGCTTTAGGACCATTCCCCTCGATGTTTGATAAACTAGCTCTCTAGCTAGAACTTTAGTCAATGGATCTGCTAGGTTTTCCTTTGACTTGACATAGTCAACTCCTATAAGTCCATCTTTCAACAATTGTCTCACTGCATTGTGTCTCCTCTTGATATGTCTAGACTTTCCGTTGTAGGAGTTATTATTTGCTCTTGCGATCGTTGCTTGACTGTCATAGTGAATGGACAAGGATGGAACTGGTTTAGGACAAAAATGAATATCTAATATGAAGTTCCTTAACCATTCAGCATCTTCGCTTGCTTTATCCAACGCTATGAAATCCAAATCCATATTGGATCTAGCTATGCACGTTTTCTTGGTAGATTTCCAAGATATAGCGCCTCCTGCCAAGGCACAAATTTAGCCACTCGTAGACTTACATTCATCATTATCAGAAATCTAATTAGCATCACAAAAGCCTTCAATTACAGTAGGATATCAAATATAATGAATACCATAATTTATTGTGTATTTTAGATATCTCAAAACTCTAATCAAAGTATCCCAATGTTCATTATTAGGATTACAAGTATATCTGCTAAGTCTACCCACAACATATGCAATATCAGGTCTAGTGCAGTTCATAAGATACATTAGACTACCAATAACTTTAAAATATTCTAATGATGATGCACCAGGACCCGAATGTTTCCTTAAGTGACAACTATGGTCATAAGGTGTTTTAGAATACAATTAAATTGTTTAAATTTTCTAAGAACTTTATCTACATAATGAGATTGGGTTAAAATAATTCCTTCAGAATTTTTAATGATTTTAATTCCAAGTATAACATCAGCAACACCCAAATCTTTCATATCAAATTGCTTATTAAGAAAACTTTTAGTTTTATTAACTACATCCATATCGGTTCCAAAAATAAGCATATCATCCACATATAAGCAAATAATCACACCAGAATTATCCTTGAATTTGCTATAAATACATTTATCCGCTTGATTAATGTTAAAACTATTAGAGATCATTACTTGATCAAATTTTTCATGCCATTGTTTAGGAGCTTGTTATAGTCCATATAAATATTTTTTAAGTCTATACTCTTTTTGATTTAGTTCTTGGACTACAAACCCCTCGGGTTGATCCATATAAATTTCTTCTTCAAGATCTCCATTAAAAAAAGCCGTTTTAACATCCATTTGATAAATTATCAGATTATCTAATGAAGCAATAATAGTTAATAGCCTAATAGATGTAATTCTAGTAACAGGAGAGTAAGTATCAAAGAAATCAATTCCTTCCTTTTGCCTATAGCCTTTAGCTACCAATCTTGCCTTAAATTTTTCAGTAGAACCATTAGCTTTTAATTTCTTTTTAAAAATCCATTTGCATCCAGTAGTTTTACATCCTTTAGGCAAGTCAACTAACTTGCACGTTTTGTTAGAAATAATAGAATCATATTCACTATTAATAGCTTCTTTCCAAAAAATAGAATCGGGTGAGGACATTGCCTCACTAAAAGTGACGGGGTCATTTTCCATTAAGTACGTTAAAAATTCAGGACAAAAAGAAGTTGCTATCCTAGTTCATTTACTTTTCCTAATTTCAATATCTTCTGAATTTGGAGATTCATTTCTAACACTAGGACCCACGGGAATAGAACTACTAGTTTCTTCACTTCTCACTTTAAAAGGAAATTTGTCCTAAAAAAATTCAGCATCTCTTGACTCAAAAATAGTGTTTTTATCCATATAATGATTTTTAGAATCAATTACAAGAAACCTATAAGCATTATTATTTTTAGCACAACCTATAAAAACACAATCAACAGTCTTTGGGCCAAGTTTAGTTCTCTTAGGTACTGGTATTGAAACCTTAGCAAGACACCCCCACACTTTAAGGTGTTTATAAGAAGGTTTTCTATTTTTCCACATTTCATAAGGAGTTTTATCATTATTCTTATAAGGTATTTTATTAAGAAGATAACAAGCAGTAAGAAGTGCCTCACCCCCACATATTATAAGGTAATCCCGAAGTGCTTAACATAGAATTTACTATATCCTTAAGAGTTCTGTTTTTTCTTTCAGCTACACCAGTAGATTGGGGTGAATAAGGAGGAGTAACTTGATGAATTATTCCATTTTCTTTACAATATTTATCAAGATCACCGGTGTATTCTCCTCCCCTATCGGATCTTAATGTTTTAATGGATTTCTCCAATTGTTTTTCAACTTCTAATTTATAAGAAAAAAATTTTGAGAAACTTTCATCTTTACTCGTAAGTAGATAAATATAACAATAACTAGAGTAATCATCAATAAAAGTACCAAAATCTTTATTTCCTCCACGTGTCACATAACCTTTTAAATCACAAAGATCAGAATGTATTAAACTTAAAACAGTTGAACTTCTTTCGACACTTGGAAAATGTTTTTTAACATATTTTGATTCAACACATATTTCACATTTAGAGTTGGTAGAAATATCAGATTTTGGTATGTTTCCCAAAAATATTAATTTTTTAATGGATGCCTTATTTACATGACCAAGTCTAAAATGTCACATATCACAAGAGTCAATCAAATAAGCAGAAGAAGTAGATGTTTTATTATTATCAGCCACGGTTACATTTAGTTTGAAAAGACCCTCATGAACATAACCTTTCCCCACAAAAGCACCTCCCTTAATCACAACTACCTTATCACTCTCTAGAACAATTTTAAAACACTTCTTAACTAAGACAAAATAAGACACCAGATTCTTCCTAACCTCAGGGACATACAAAACAACTTTCAAGGTAAGAACATTTCCTGAAGTGAACTTTAAAACTACGGTTCCCTTGCCCTCAATCTTAGACGAAGAGGAGTTTCCCATGTACAGACGTTCATCCTCACCCACAGTAGTGAAGGTAGCAAAGGCACCTCTCGTGCCGCAAATATATTTTGCGGCGCCAGAATCAAGCCACCAGCTTGTCATGTTACTCACAATGTTTGCCTCGGTCACAACAGCAGAAAAGTTAGCCTCCTCGGTTACATTTACTTGAGGCTTCACATCTTAACTCTTCCTAAACTTTCAATCTTTAGCGTAATGACTTGTTTTTTCACATACATAGCATTGACCTGCAGGTTTAGATTTAACTGAGGTTTACAATTTTTATTCTTATCGTTAGGTTTGAATTTATGGTTGGACCTCGAATTCTGGTTTGGTTTATGGTTCCCATGTTTCTGGTTTGAATGGTTAGGCTTAGTCTGGTTCTGTTTTTTATTTCCATTTGATTTTCCCTCTACCAAATTAGCCTTAGAACTCAATTCAGAATTTTTCTCCTTAAGTTCTGCATTCCTATTATCTTCCTCAATTCTCAAACGAACTATCAAATCTTCTAGCGACATCTCCTTTTTCTTATGTTTCAGACCGTTTTTGTAACCTTTCAAAGAATGTGGCAGTTTTTCAATTATAGCAGACACCTGAAATCCCTCACATATATTATAACCCTCGGCCAAAATTTCGTGAATAATAATTTGTAGTTCTTCCAGTTGCGATACGACAGATTTATTATCTTCCATTTTAAAATAAAAAAAAATTTCCAACCATAAATTTTTTAGACCCAGCATCTTCAGTTACATATTTTTTATCCAGTAAGTTCCATAATTCTTTAGCAGTAGGACATGAATAAAAAACATCATACAACTCAAGGCAGAGACAATTCAGAATATAATTCCTACACATATAATCCCTTTGTTTCCAAACAACCAGTTCTTCAGGTGTAGAAGGTCTATCAGATGCAATAACGTCAACAACCTTAAGAGTTGTTTGGTAAAATTGCAGTTTCATTTGCCATCTCTTAAAATTCTTTCCATCAAACAATTCAGATTTTTCAGAGTATTTTGCATTAGGATTTTCCATAGCAGGTTGTAGAATAACAATAGAATTTCACCTTTAGATTGCTGGAAATAATATATGCAGAATAAACGAAAAATCCCAAATTCAAAATGGATAAAATTAGAAGGACTTATCGATCGAAGTTTGTGCTCGACACAAAGTCCTAAAGGTGAAATTGCTCGCTGATATTTGTAGATATCAGCTTCGTGAACATACACCTCCCATGATTCAACGATCTGATTTACACACCATCTTTGTGGTAAATCTTTGAACTCTCAGGATACTCCAGCACTCCCAAAAAATTATTGAAAAGCAGAAAGTAGCAAAATTATTTTTGTAGAGAAAGTGAGAGAGATAGAATTTTTTCTGTATATTTTCTCAAATCTGTAGCCTTTGTTATATGCAGAATTTTGTTAAAAAATGTGGGTAGTGGTTTTAGCCAAATAATCCACTAATATCTCCACTAACGGGTAGTTTTTTAGAATAGGAGACTAAGTCAAAAATTAAAAATGAATTAATAAAAAGTAAAAATTATGGGCACTCAAGAGAAGCCTAAAGTCCCAAAGACCCCAAGGCCCAAGGCCCAATATTTGACCCTTAATAATTAGTGTGCTGCTAGGAATTGAACCCAAGACCTCAAGCACCAAACCATAAACTTACCACTAGGCCACTTACCCCAACTTATTTAGTTCATTCAAAATAAATATATATACCAATATACCCAACAATCCCCCACATGAATGAACTAAATAAATAAACAAAATAAAATGACGCTCTAGAGTATCATAAGGAGTGACGTATAAGGCGAAGGTGTCATTCGACTTGAACCTTTTCTTTGTGTTGATCTATTGAGTTTACCGGTTGATAGTGAACTAATGTCTTGAAATATTTCACCGTTGTTGTAAACTTAAGTCAATAGAAGACACACGTGACTCCCAAAAATCATCATCGAGGTCCCAAAGTTGTGCTCGTTTCGGCCTTGAGCATGCCCACATTTCTTGAATGCTCTAGAGAATCAACCTTAATTCTCATAGGAAGCGGCCCCACTACCACACTCATATAGGTGATTCTATCAAGAGTGTACTGTATCTCACACCCCACTGAATAACGTCTATAGAAAGCATTAAGAGATTAAATCTCATCCTCCATCAATACAGAGGTACTACATCATTGGAATGGGTTTTAAGTAAAACTTAAATTTTTACCCCCACAAACCACTCGTATAACTTTGTTATCCCATTGAACCCAGATCTTGGGATCTCCGGTCATATGGGTTGGGTTTCCATTTGATGTGATTTAGATATTAATAGGCTTTAGGCCCATTCCCCTCGATGTTTGATAAACTAACTCTCTATCTAGACCTTTAGTCAATGGATCTGCTAGGTTTTCCTTTGACTTGACATAGTCAACTGCTATAACTCCATCTTTCAATAATTTTCTCACTGTGTTGTGTCTCCTCCTGATATGTCTAGACTTTCCATTATAGGAGTTATTATGTGCTTGTGCGATCGCTGCTTGACTGTCACAGTGAATGGACAAGGCTGGAACTGGTTTAGGCCACAAATGAATATCTAATATGAAGTTCCTTAACCATTCAGCCTCTTCGGTCGCTTTATCCAACGCTATGAACTTTGACTCCATATTGGATCTAGCTATACACGTTTGCTTGGTAGATTTCCAAGATATATCGTCTCCTTCCAAGGAAAAAATATAGCCACTCGTAGACTTACATTCATCATTATCAGAAATCGAATTAGCATCACAAAAGCCTTCAATTACAACAGGATATCTAATATAATGAATGCCATAATTTATTATGTATTCAAGATATCTCAAAACTCTAATCAAAGCATTCCAATGTTCATTATAAGGATTACAAGTGTATCTGCTAAGTTTACCCACAACATATGCAATATCAGGTCTAGGCAGTTCATAAGATACATTAGACTACCAATAACTCTAGAATATTCTAATGATGATACACCAGGACCCGAATGTTTCCTTAAGTGACAACTAGGGTCATAAGGTGTTTTAGCAGGAATACAATTAAATTGTTCAAATTTTCTAAGAACTTTCTCTACATAATGAGATTGGGTTAAAATAATTCCTTCAGAATTTTTAATGATTTTAATTCCAAGTATAACATCAGCAACACCCAAATCTTTCATATCAAATTGCTTATTAACGAAACTTTTAGTTTTATTAACTACATCCACATCGGTTCCAAAAATAAGCATATCATCCACATATAAGCGAATAATCACACTAGAATTATCCTTGAATTTGCTATAAATAGATTTATCCGCTTCATTAATGTTAAAACCATTAGAGTTCATTACTTAATCAAATTTTTCATGCCATTGTTTAGGAGCTTTTTTTAGTCCATATAAATATTTTTAAGTCTACACACTTTTTGATATAGGCCTTGGACTACAAACCCCTCGGGTTAATCCATATAAATTTCTTCTTCAAGATCTCCATTCAAAAAATCCGTTTAAACATCCATATGATGAATTATCATATTATATAATGAATCAATAGCAATTAATAGCCTAATATATGTAATTCTAGTAACAGGTGAGTAACTATCAAAGAAATCAATTCCTTCTTTTTTTCCTATAGCCTTTAGCTACCAATCGTGCCTTAAATTTATCAGTTGAACCATTAGCTTTTAATTTCCTTTTAAAAATCCATTTGCATCCAATAGTTTTACATCCTTTAGGCAAGTCAACTAACTCCCACGTGTTGTTAGAAATAATAGAATCATATTCACTATTAATAGCTTCTTTCCAAAAAATAGAATCGGGTGAGGACATTGCATCACTAAAAGTGAGTGGGTTATTTTCCATTAAGTACGTTAAAAATTCAGGACCAAAAGAAGTAGCTAACCTAGGTCTTTTACTTTTCCTAATTTCAATATCTTCTAAATTTGGAGATTCATTTCTAACACTAGGACCCACTGGAACAGAACTACTAGTTCATTCACTTCTCACTTTAAAAGGAAATTTTTCCTCATAAAATTCAGCATCTCTTGACTCAAAAATAGTGTTTTTATCCATATATTGATTTTTAGAATCAATTACAAGAAACCTATAAGCATTACTGTTTTTAGCATAACCTATAAAAACACAATCAACAGTCTTTGCGCCAAGTTTAGTTCTCTTAGGTACTGGTATTGAAACCTTAGCAAGACTCCCCCACACTTTAAGGTATTTATAATAAGGTTTTCTACTTTTCCACATTTCATTAGGAGTTTTATCATTATTCTTAAAAGGTATTTTATTAAGAATATAACAAGCAGTAAGAAGTGCCTCACCCCACATATTATAAGGTAATCCCGAAGTGCCTAACACAGAATTTACCATATCCTTAAGAGTTTTGTTTTTTCTTTCAGCTACACCATTAGATTGGGGTGAATAAGGAGGAGTAACTTGATGAATAATTTCATTTTATTTACAATATTTCTCAAGATCTCCGGTGTATTATCCTCCCCTATCGGATCTTAATGTTTTAATGGATTTCTCCAATTATTTTTCAACTTCTAATTTATAAGAAATAAATTTTGAGAAACTCTCATTTATACTCGTAATTAGATAAATATAACAATAACGAGAGTAATCATCATTAAAAGTAACAAAATATTTATTTCCACCACGTGTCACATAACCTTTTAAATCACAAAGATCAGAATGTATTAAACTTAAAACAGTTGAACTTCTTTCGACACTTGGAAAAGGTTTTTTACAAATTTTGATTCAACACATATTTCACATTTAGAGTTGGTAGAAATATCAGATTTTGATATGTTTCTCAAAAATATTAATTTTTTAATGGATGCCTTATTTACATGACCAAGTCTAAAATGCCACATATCACAAGATTCAATCAAATAAGCAGAAGAAGTAGATGTTTTATTATTACCAGCCACGGTTACATTTAGTTTGAAAAGACCCTCATGAACATAACCTTTCCCCATAAAAGCACCTCCCTCAGTCGGAACTACCTTATCACTCTCTAGAACAATTTTAAAACCTTCTTAACTAAGACAAAACAAGACACCAGATTCTTCCTAACCTCAGGGACATACAAAACAACTTTCAAGGTAAGAACATTTCCTGAAGTGAACTTTAAAACTACGGTTTCCTTGCCGTCAATGTTAGACGAAGAGGAGTTTCCCATGTACAGACGTTCATCCTCACCCACAGTAGTGAAGGTAGTGAAGGCACCTCTCGTGCCGCAAATATGTTTAGTGGCGCCAGAATCAAGCCACCGGTCTGTCATGTTACTCACAATGTTTGCCTCGGTCACAACAACAAAAAAGTTACCCTCCTCGGTTACATTTTCTTGAGGCTTCACATCTTGACTCGTCCTAAACTTGCAACCTTTAGCGTAATGACCTGGTTTTCCACATACATAGCATTGACCTACATGTTTAGGTTTAACTGAGCTTTAGAATTTTTATTCTTATCGTTAGGTTTGAATTTATGGTTGGACCTCGAATTCTGGTTTGGTTTATGGTGCCCATGTTTCTGGTTTGAATGGTTAGGCTTAGACTGGTTCTGTTTTTTGTTTCCATTTGATTTTCCCTCTACCAAATTAGCCTTAGAACTGAATTCAGAATTTTTCTCCCTAAGTTCTGCATTCCTATTATCTTCCTCAATTCTCAAACGAACTATCAAATCTTCTAGCGACATCTCCTTTTTCTTATGTTTCAGACCGTTTATGTAATCTTTCCAAGAAGGTGGCAGTTTTTCAATATAGCAGACACCTGAAATCCCTCACATATATTATAACCCTCGGCTAGAATTTCATGAATAACAATTTGTAGTACTTCCAGTTACGACACGACAAATTTATTATCTTCCATTTTAAAATCCAAAAATTTTCCAACCATAAATTTTTTAGACCCAGCATCTTCAGTTGCATATTTTTTATCCAGTAAGTTCCATAATTCTTTAGCAGTAGGACATGAATAATAAACATGATACAACTCAAGGCAGAGACAGTTCAGAATATAATTCCTACACATATAATCCCTTTGTTTCCAAACAACCAGTTCTTCGGGTGTAGAAGGTCTATCAGATTCAATAACGTCAACGACCTTAAGAGTTGTTAGGTAAAATTACAGTTTCATTTACCATCTCTTTAAATTCTTTCAATAAAATAATTCAGTTTTTTCAGAGTATTTTGCATTTGGATTTTCCGTAGAAGGTTGTAGAATAACAACAAAATTTCACCTTTAGATTGTTGGAAATAATATAAGCAGAATAAACGAAAAATCCCAAATTCGAAACAAATAAAATTAGAAGGACTTATCGATCAAGATTTGTTTTGGACACAAAGTCCTAAAGGTGAAATTACTCGCTAATATTTGTAGTTGTCAGCCTCGTGAACATATACTTCCCAGGATTCAACGATCTGAGTTATACACCAGCTTTGTGGTAAATCTTTGAACTCTCAGGACACTCCAACACTCCCAAAATATTAATGAAAAGCAGAAAGTAGCAAAATTATTTTTGCAGAGAAAGTGAGAGAGATATAATTTTTTATGTATATTTTCTCAATTCCATAGCCATTGTTATATGTAGAATTTTGTTAAAAAACGTGGGTAGTGGTTTTAGCCAACTAACCCACTAATAGCTCCACTAACGGGTAGTTTATTTAGAATAGGAGACTAAGTCAAAAATTAAAAATGAATTAATAAAAGGTAAAAATTATGGGCACTCAAGAGAAGCCCAAAGTCCCAAGGCCCAAGGCCCAAGGCCCAATCTTTGACCCTTAATAATTAGTGTGCTCCCTAGGAATTGAACCTAAGATCTCAAGCACCAAACCTCATAAACTTTCCACTAGGCCACTTACCCCAACTTATTTAGTTCATTCAAAATAAATATATATACCAATATACCCAACAATCCCCCACATGAAATAAATAAATAAATAAAATAAAACGACTGTCTGGAGTATCATAAGGAGTGACGCATAAGGCGAAGGTGTCATTCGACTTGAACCTTTTCTTTGTGTTGATCGATTGAGTTTACCAGTTGATAGTGAACTAATGTCTTGAACTATTTCACCATTGTTGTAAACATAAGTCAACAGAACACACACGTGACTCCCAAAAATCATCATCGAGTTCCCACAGTTGTGCTCGTTTCGGCCTTGAGCATGCTCAGGTTTCTTGAGTGCTCTAGAGAATCAGCCTTAATTCTCATAGGAAGCAGCCCACTACCACACTCATATAGGTGCTTCTATCAAGAGTGTATTGTATCTCACACCCTACTGAATAATAACTATAGAAGCATTAAGTGATTAAATCTCATCCTCCATCGATACAGAGGTACTACATCATGGGAATGGGTTTTAAGTAAAACTTAAATTTTTACCCCCACAAATCACTCGTATAACTTTGTTATCCCATTGAACCTAGATCTTGGGATCTACAGTCATATGGGTTGGGTTTCCATTTGAGGTGATTTAGATATTAATAGGCTTTAGGCACATTCCCCTCAATGTTTGATAAACTAGCTCTCCAGCTAGACCTTTAGTCAATAGATCTGCTAGGTTTTCCTTTGACTTGACATAATCAACTGCTATAACTCCTTCTTTCAATAATTGTCTCACTGTGTTGTGTCTCCTCCTGATATGTCTAGACTTTTCATTGTAGGAGTTATTATGTGCTCTTTCGATCGCTGCTTGACTGTCACGGTGAATGGACAAGGCTGGAACTAGTTTAGGCCACAAATGAATATATAATATGAAGTTCCTTAACCATTCAGCCTCTTCGCTTGCTTTATCCAACGCAATGAACTCTGACTCCATAGTGGATCTAGCTATTCACATTTGCTTGGTAGATTTCCAAGATATAGCGCCTCCTGCCAAGGCAAAAATAGCCACTCGTTGACTTACATTCATTATTATCAGAAATCCAATTGGCATCACAAAAGCCTTCAATTACAGCAGGATATCTAATATAATGAATACCATAATTTATTGTGTATTTTAGATATCTCAAAACTCTAATCAAAGGATCATAATGTTCATTATTAGGATTTCAAGTATATCTGCTAAGTCTACCCACATCATATACAATATCTGGTCTAGTGCAGTTCATAAGATACATTATACTATCAATAACTCTGGAATATTCTAGTGATGATACACCAGGACCCGAATGTTTCCTTAAGTGACAACTAGGGTCATAAGGTGTTTTAGCAGGAATACAATTAAATTGTTCAAATTTTCTAAGAACTTTCTCTACATAATGAGATTGGGTTAAAAAATTCCTTCAGAATTTTTAATGATTTTAATTCCATGTATAACATCAGAAACACCCAAATCTATCATATCAAATTTCTTATTAAGGAAACTTTTAGTTTTATTAACTTCATCCATATCGGTTCCAAAAATAAGCATATCATCCATATATAAGTAAATAATCACACGAGAATTATCCTTGAATTTTGTATAAATACATTTATCCGCTTCATTAATGTTAAAACCAATAGAGATCATTACTTGATCAAATTTTTCATGCCATTGTTTAGGAGCTTGTTTTAATCCATATAAAGATTTTTTAAGTCTATACACTTTTTTATCTAGGCCTTGGACTACAAACCCCTTGTGTTGATCTATATAAATTTCTTCTTCAATATCCCCAATCAAAAAAGCAGTTTTAACATCCAGTTGATGAATTATCAGATTATGTAATGAAGCAATAGCAATTAATAGCCTAATAGATGTAATTCTAGTAACAGGAGAGTAAGTATCAAAGAAATCAATTCCTTCCTTTTGCCTATAGCCTTTAGCTACCAATCGTTCCTTAAATTTATCAGTAGAACCATTAGCTTTTAATTTCCTTTTAAAACTCCATTTGCATCCAATAGTTTTACATCCTTTAGGCAAGTCAACTAACTCCCACGTGTTGTTAGAAATAATAGTTACATATTCACAATTAATAGCTTCTTTCCAAAAAATAGAATCGGGTGAGGACATTGCCTCACTTAAAGTGACGGGGTCATTTTCCATTAAGTACGTTAAAAATTCAGAACCAAAAGAAGTAGCTATCGGAGTTCTTTTACTTTTCCTAATTTCAATATCTTCTGAATTTGGATATTCATTTCTAACACTAGGACCCAGTGGAACAGAACTACTAGTTCCTTCACTTCTCACTTTAAAAGGAAATTTGTCCTCATAAAAATCAGCATCTCTTGACTCAAAAATAGTGTTTTTATCCATATATTGATTTTTAGAATCAATTACAAGAAACCTATATGCATTACTGTTTTTAGCATAACCTATAAAAACACAATCAACATTCCTTGGGCCAAGTTTAGTTTTCTTAGGTACTGGTATTGAAACCTTAACAAGACACCCCTACACTTTAAGGTGTTTATAAGAAGGTTTTCTATTTTTCCACATTTCATTAGGAGTTTTATCATTATTCTTAAAAGGTATTTTATTAAGAATATAACAAGCAGTAAGAAGTGCCTCACCTCACATATTATAAGGTAATCCCGAAGTGCTTAACATAGAATTTACCATATCCTTAAGAGTTTTGTTTTTTCTTTCAACTACACTATTAGATTCGGGTGAATAACGAGGAGTAACTTGATGAATAATTCCATTTTCTTTACAATATTTATCAAGATCACCGGTGTATTCTCCTCCCCTATCGGATCTTAATGTTTTAATGGATTTCTCCAATTGTTTTTCTACTTCTAATTTATAAGAAATAAATTTTGAGAAACTCTCATCTTTACTCGTAAGTAGATAAATATAACAATAACGAGAGTAATCATCAATAAAAGTACCAAAATCTTTATTTCCTCCACGTGTCACATAACCTTTTAAATCACAAAGATCAGAATGTATTAAACTTAAAACAGTTGAACTTCTTTCGACACTTGAAAAAGGTTTTTTAACATAATTTGATTCAACACAAATTTCACATTTAGAGTTGGTAGAAATATCAAATTTTGTTATGTTTCCCAAAAATATTAATTTTTTAATGGATGCGTTTTTTACATGACCAAGTCTAAAATGCCACATACCACAAGAGTCAATCAAATAAGCAGAAGAAGTAGATCTTTTATTATTATCAGCCACGGTTACATTTAGTTTAAAAAGACCCTCATGAACATAACCTTTCCCCACAAAAGCACCTCCCTTAGTCACAACTACCTTATCACTCTCTTGAACAATTTTAAAACCCTTCTTAACTAAGACAAAACCAGACACCAGATTCTTCCTAACCTCAGGGACATACAAAACAACTTTCAAGGTAAGAACATTTACTGAAGTGAACTTTAAAACTACGGATCCCTTGCCCTCAAGCTTAAACGAAGAGGAGTTTCCCATATACAGACGTTCATCCTCACCCACAGTAGTGAAGGCACCTCTTGTGCTGCAAATATGTTTGGTGACATCAGAATTAAGCCACCAGTCTGTCATGTTACTCACAATGTTTTCCTCGGTCACAACAGCTGAAAATTTACCCTCCTCGGTTACATTTGCTTGAGGCTTCACATCTTGACTCTTCCAAAACTTGCAATATTTAGCGTAATGACCTGGTTTTGCACATACATAGCATTGACCTGCCGGTTTAGATTTAACTGAGTTTAGAATTTTTATTCTTATCGTTAGGTTTGAATTTATGGTTGAACCTCGAATTCTGGTTTGGTTTATGGTGCCCATGTTTTTGGTTTAAATGGTTAGGCTTAGACTGGTTCTATTTTTGGTTTCCATTTGATTTTCCCTCTACCAAATTAGCCTTAGAACTAAATTCAGAATTTATCTCCCTAAGTTCTGCATTCCTATTATCTTCCTCAATTCTCAAACGAACTATCAAATCTTCTAGCGACATCCCGTTTTTCTAATTTTTCAGATCGTTTTTGTAATCTTTCCAAGAAGGAGGCAGTTTTTCAATTATAGCAGACACCTGAAATCCCTCACATATATTATAACCCTCGGCCATAATTTCATGATTAATAATTTATATTTCTTCCAGTTGCGACACGATAGATTTATTATCTTCTATTTTAAAATTCAAAAATTTTCCAACCATAAATTTTTTAGACCCAGCATCTTCAGTTGCATATTTTTTATCCAGTAAGTTCCATAATTATTTAGCAGTAGGACATGAATAATAAACATCATACAACTCAAGGCAGAGACAGTTCAGAATATAATTCCTACACATATAATCCCTTTGTTTCCACACAACCAGTTCTTTAGGTGTAGAAGGTCTATCAGATGCAATAACGTCCATGACCTTAAGAGTTGTTAGGTAAAATTGCAGTTTCATTTGCCATCTCTTAAAATTCTTTCCATCAAACAATTCAGGTTTTTCAGAGTATTTTGCATTAGGATTTTCCATAGCAGGTTATAGAATAACAACAGAATTTCACTTTTAGATTGTTGGAAATAATATATGCAGAATAAATGAAAAATTCCAAATTCGAAATAGATAAAATTAGAAGGACTTATCGATCGACTTTTGTGTTTGACACAAAGTCGTAATGGTAATATTGCTCGCTGATATTTGTAGCTGTCAGCCTCGTGAACATACACCTCCCAGGATTCAACGATCTGATTTACACACCAGCTTTCTGGTAAATCTTTGAACTCTCAGGATACTCCAGCACTCCCAAAAAATTATTGAAAAGCAGAAAGTAACAAAATTATTTTTGCAGAGAAAGTGAGAGAGATATAATTTTTTATGTATATTTTCTCAAATATGTAGACTTTGTTATATGCAGAATTTTGTTAAAAAACGTGGGTAGTGATTTTAGCCAACTAACCCACTAATATCTCCACTAACGGGTAGTTTATTAAGAATAGGAGACTAAGTCAAAAATTAAAAACGAATTAATAAAAGTTAAAAATTATGGGCACTGTTGATGTAAAAAATTAGATTATCTCTAATTATTCAATCACGGATAAAATAAATAAAACAAAAGGGTTTTTAAAGTGGTTCAGCCTTAAAAGAAGGGTCTACGTCCACTGTTTTTGTTATTGCTGATTGTTTGAGAATTATCGATAATAGGTTTTTACCAAGAAATTCTGAGTCCCCTTACAATGAGGATGATGCAATGTATTTATAGCCATGAGGCTGTACATGTGAATGGGTAATTCATAGCTGTTCAATAAGCGTATATATCTGTATGATAATAATCAGCATTTAATGTGCATTTAATCCTCTTAATTGTCTGATACTAAATTCTCTGATCGAGATGCAACTCGGACCGCCTAAGTATCTCAGTATCCATGAGTTGATCGGTGCAGTAAAGTTCCTCGGAGAGCACCTACTGCTCGGAGTATCTGAGTTGTTCGAGGAAATTGAGTTCCTCGAAGTCAAGGTGTTGTTCAGAAGTGTTTGTTATTGCCACGCAGATTGCCACGTGTCTCCACTTAATTGAGCCATGTCAGCAGGCTAAATTTGGTATCAACAGAAGCCCCTAATGTTTCACAATTCAAGAATTAGGAGTGTGGAATATTCTTCTCGAAATATGTCGGGATTAAATGGTCATCCTGAATTTTAGGAGTGTTTTCTTCGCATTTATTTTTCTTTTGGAATTCCTAGAATCAGACTTTTCGAATTTTTCTAACTGCTTCGATATCCGCGCCCTTTTTGTCCTTTTAGCCGCCGGTAGCGTAAACGCCTCCTTTTATAATCATTATTTTTACCTTTTCCCAAGGTAAGGTATTTAAGCGTTGCAGAAAATCATATTGTCTTTTACTTTTTCAACTCTGTATCTTTGAGTTTTCCATTTTCTCTCTCTCTTGTGCGTTCACCATTTTCATCGTTCGTTGTCAACAGATCCATCCTTTTTCTGTAAGATCTTCTTCCTTCTCTTTTATTTCCTTTATTCATCATGGTTTACCTTGTTGAGTCGCTTGATAAGTTTCGTTCTGATTTCTCTATTCTTTCATTGGTTGTTTTGGAGAAACTCTCTGAACCTTCAGATTTTTTCTGTTTGGCTGAGGGACATTGGTTCCCTAGTCTCTTTGTAGCTGAATGTGGCTTTTCTTTTCCCCCAAACTCTTTGTGTCTGGAATTCTGTCAATATTTTGACGTGGTTCCTGCAAAAATAGCCCCCAATACATGGAGAATAGTTAATGGAGTTCATAGATTAAATCAGATTCATGGAACTCGTATAGGAATTCCAGAAATTATGTTTTGGTGTAGATGGGCTGTCAGCGACAGTACTTTTTACTTGAAAACTAGGTTTTTAAATAGAGCTTTAGTGGTCAATCTCCCAGATGCCAATAGGGATTATTTCGAGCATGGTGTTGTTATGAAGAATTGGCAACATTCTCCACTAACTGGAAATGATGTGTATCAGGGTCCCAGATGCCCTCCCTATGGCAATGGGATAGGTTGTTTTTACTGTACTTTATTTTTGAAATTATACTTTCTTGGTGTTTGATAAAATGTGTCACTAATATTGTAATTTTCATTTGTTTGTAGTTGACAGCAAACGAAGGTCTCCAAAAGAGACATAAGTTAACTTAAAACATCTGAAACTTATCTGGGGTTTGCATCAGACTGTTGCCGACGAGCATATCAGATCAGCTTCATATTTGCTATAGTATAAGAGTTACACCTTATCTTTTACTGCTCGTCCGGTGATAAGTGACGTAGAACCAGTACCAGCTTCTGCAAGTTCTTCACCCGAGTCACATATTCCTCTGAGTGAAAGAATGAAGAGAAGAAGAGCTCCTGCCCTCTTTGAGAAATCTGCCTCTATTGCTGGAGAGGCAAAGAAAAGCAAGCACGATATCCCAGAAAAAAGGGACAAGAAAAATCGATGCACCTCCTCCGGCTGCTACTGTGAAGGTTGTCGAGAAGCCCCCAGTGGCCCCGAGCAAGGTCGATGCTCCAAGCGAGGTTATAGTCATATCCCCAACTAAGACTTCATCCTTGGTCGAAACTGTTGCTGCTCCCCCGAGGAAGCTGGAAAAGAGCTCCTCGGTCAATTTGGCTGAATCCATCTCTCAGCCTCTAATTGCTGGAAGTGGTATTCCCATTTTTGTTGCTCCGAGCTCTGCCATGAGCTCGGTGAAGTCTTGGATCATTCCCGAGATCCAAGGTATTAAAGAAAATCTTTCTCGGGATAGAGTTACCACTTTGGCAGCTCAGCACATTGCCTCAGTAAGTATTCTTATCTAAACTTTCATTTTTCCATGTTATTGTGCTTGCACTAACTTACAGTTATTTTCTTTTTCAGTTGGTAACTTATTTCAATACAATTCTGAAGAAGGACAAAGCCATCAAGGCGTCCATCTCCTCTGGTGGTGTAGAGGAGGCTTTTGTAGGTCTGACGCGGTCTTTAAAAGATTCTCGTCAGAAGTACGTTGATGATAAAGCTGCTTGGGAGAAATAACTTAATTCCACAGAGCAGGAGAGGGATCAGGCTATTGAGGTCTCCAAGAGATTGGAGAAGAAAATAAAAGAATTGGAAAGTAAGAATAAAGAGCTCACAGGGAAGGTCAAAAATGTTGGAGAGCTTGAAGGTAAGCTCAAGTCTGCTGAGGAAGAGCTGGGTAGACTTCGTGACGTTGGTCTTCAGAAGGAGGAGGTAGAAAAGAAATTGAAGTATGTCGAGGAACTTCTATCCGAGAAGCTTTCCTCGGAGAAGGTGAAAAGGAAGTTGGCTGTGAAAAAGTCCTTCAGTGATGGCTGGGATAAAGGATGGAATAAGGGTCTTGCTGCCATGATGTCACAAGTGGAATATGGTAGCCTTAAGTACTTTAGGGATGGCTGGGTCGCTGCTCTGAAAGAGATGAATGTTGATGAAAATTCCGACCTGTTTCAGCGGCACCTCCCTGGCCCCTCTCCAACTCCTGAAGAAGAAAAAGAGGATGAAGTTGCCTCTGAGGAATCCTCCATGATGGTTGGGGATCAAGTACCTACTGTTGAGCTTCGCTACGAACATCCCCAACCAACTACTACTCCTACCGAGCAGCTCCAGTTAACCAACATTTCAGCCGAGCAACTTCCAACACCCATCGAGCAACCATCTATGCCATCCGAGCAACCTTCCTCTTCGTCCCAGCCTCCCGAGAAAGTTTTGGGAGACAAGGAGAAGGTGTAGAGTTGTTTGGTCTTTTTTCTCTATTTTATTTTCTTTGTTAAATGTAGCTCTGAACTATGTACTTCTCCTTTATGATGTAATAAAATTTGAAATTTTGATTATGCATATTGTTGATCCTCTTCTTCTTGCTCTGTTTGCACTCTTATTGATTCTTGCTCTCTTCCTTTTACTAGTTTATGGCGAGGATGGAATTGTTATCTGCTCATGATACAAAATTATTGAGATAATGCAATGAATACTTCAAAGCTGGTCAAACAGATATGACTGAAGCTCAAATTGTTGATATCCTCGGTCCAGATGCTTCAGAGCAAGAAGTCGAAGCCTACCAGTACTTAAAGTGTCTGCTCGACCGAGTAGTGGCTAATAATGTAGCATATTATGAGATGATTGAAGAACTCCAGGGCACTCTCGAGGAGCTTCAACAACAATACATGGAATCTACAGCCCTCTTGCACCAAGGATATGAGAAGAAGTATTAGCAACTAAATGCTGATAAGGGATATGATAAATTGTTTGCTGCTTATGATGTGAGGGAGATAACTTTAAAGACCGAGGTCGAAGAGCACAGGCAGATAGCTAAGTTGCTAGAGCAGGAAAATAATAACCTGCGAGGAGAGGTATCCCAGCTGAGGTCTGCAGTTTCTACTTCAAACTCTTTGGTCCCTATGAACGACGAGGGATTCTCTTTCTTGGAGGTCAAAAATGTCAATCTGAGAAATGAATTAGAAACCTTGAAGAGGATTGTGCCTTCTACCTCTGCTCGGGGATGAGCAAGAGCTTCTCGTGGACGAGCAAGAGATGCTCGGATTACTATTGAGGAACAAAGAACTCAATCGGCTCTAGAGAACCAATCTTTCTAATTGATGGCAAAGAACTAGGCATTGGCTGAGATGTCTAAGAAAATCCAAACTTTAGACGAGCAACTGGCTGCCCAAAATTTTGCCTTGGAGAATAAAACGAATTTGGTGAATAATCACCACGAGCAGCTAGAAAGATTAACTTACCAGTTCCACAAACAACCTAGGGAGTTCTGGATGGCTGGTTATAATGAAGCCCTTTATCATCTTGACGACCAGATCCAAAATGCAAATAATTTGGGTTACAAGCAAGGATGGCTAAATGCCTTGGGCGTGATGAAATTGTAACAAGGTCATTACTTGTGGGATTACCACAATCATGGGTTGCCCGACTTACCAGTGCCTCCTTTCAAGCTTGATATGAACTGGATTCCTGCTCGGGCCATTCCATAATGCCTAATTTCAAAGTATCTCGGCGACTACAGTCTTCACTCAAATTTTGAGATATCTCGCCCAGAGCACCTTCTTGATCAGCCATCAGTTATGAACATCAGGATGCTTAAATATTTGAACTTCATAAACTCCCCCTATGGCTTAGATGATCCTCCTACTGGTGAAGAACCTGTTTCAAAGGCAGAGGGGAAGAAACCCATATAATAGGATTCCTGATGTAATAATTTTTGATGTATTTTATTCTCAATGTATTTTGTTTTGGATTTAATGAAAAAAATTCTATTTTTCTTTGCAATATTGATTGCCATTGTCTTGTAGGTATTTTGTAAAACACTTTACTTATTTACTAATGAATGTGCATGTATATCTGTTAAAAAGATAACAACATTATGTTATTTGCCGATCAACTAAAGTTGGTGAAAATTTATTATCGACTATCTTGAATTTGTGGTAATCATTTGACGACTAACCAAAATGGATGATATTTTGTTTCTCGACCAACTTGGTGGTAATTAAAACTTTGCTTGATCACTTTTTAATTTTAATCCTTGAAATGACTTTTTTTTTTACCAACTGTTTCCGACCAACTGGAGTTGGTGTTTTTAGTTCTCGACCAACCTTAGTTGGTAAATTTTTTTTATTCCCGACCAACTTATAGTTGGTGGATTTTCTTCCCAACCAACCGGAATTGGTATTTTTGGGAAATATTTTTTATTCCAGACCAGCCGGAGTTGGTGGATTTTCTTCCCAGCCAACCGGAGTTGGTATTTCTGGGAAATAATTTTTTTTATTCCCGACCAACTGGAGTTGGTGAATTTTCTTCCCAACCAACCGGAGTTGGTATTTATGGGAAATATTTTTTATTCCCGACCAATCGGAGTTGGTGGATTTTCTTCCTAACCAACCGGAGTTGGTATTTTTGGGAAATATTTTTTATTCCCGACCAACCGGAGTTGGTGGATTTTCTTCCCATCCAACCGGAGTTGGTATTTCTGAGAAATATTTTTTTATTCCCGACCAACCGGAGTTGGTGGGTTTTGCTGAGTAGTGTGTAGCACTAGTATTCCACGAAAAAATTTCAACAAAAGGAGAGAATTGGGTAGAATATTCATATTTTATTCATACTGAAGAAACTGCATTACATGAGGATTTACATTACTGATAGTATTTGCGCAGATACTCTGCATTCCATGCATTCTTAAACTCCTCCCCTTCTAAAGTTTCAATTCTATATGTCACTGGTCGAACAACCTCTGTTACTCTGTAGGGCCCATGCCAGTTAGCTTCCAGTTTATTGTGTTTTTGAATTACTTTCTTTAGCACATAGTCCCCTTCTTTCAAGTCGCACTTCTTCACTCTCTTGTTGTAGAACAAGGCTATTCGTTGCTGGTAAGCAGCATTCCTGATGGCTGCTTCTTCTCTAACTTCCTCGAGCATGTCCAAGTCTAACCTTCTCATTAAGTCGCTGACAGGAGAATTGAAGTTCAGCACTCGGTGTGTTGGGAGACCCAACTCGGCAGGTATAACAGCTTCACTTCCAAATACCAGCATATATGGAGATTCTCCAGTTGCTGCTCGGGGGTAGTACGATAAGCCCATAGTACTGAATGTAGCTCGTTGATCCAGTTTGCTTTCGCTTCATTCAGTTTTTTCTTTAAGCCATTTAGCAGCGTTTTGTTTGTCACTTCAGTTTGTCCATTGCTTTGGGGATGGCCTGGTTCCGAGTGGGTTTTTAAGATATTTGACTGATGACAATAGGCGGCGAACTCCTCGTTGTCAAATTGTGTTCCATGGTCGGTGATGAATGCGTGGGGAAGACCATATCTACAAATGATATTTTTCCAAATAAATTGGTACACCTTTTCGTATGTCATGTCGACAAGGGGCTCATCTTTCACCCACTTAGTAAAATAATCCACTGCGATGACGAGATATTTAAATCTTCCTTTGGTCATTGGAAGTGGCCCAACCAAGTCAATTCCCAACATGGAAAATGGCCAAGGGGAAGTAATGGGTGTCAGCAATGCTTGGAGAGTTCTTCGGATAGTGGAGAAGCGTTGACACTTGTCGCATTTCTTGGCATAGGCTATACAATCAGCCCTCATCGTTGGCCAGTAGTATCCTTGCATCATCACTCTTTGCAAAAGCGTTCGACCTGCGACATGGGCTCCACAGGACCCTTCATGGACCTCTTCAAGCAAGTCTTTCACCTCGGAGGGATGCACACATCTTTGCAAACCTGCCATAATTCCTCGTATGTATAGAATACCATTAGTCAGTACATAACGAGAAGCTTTAAACTTCAATTTCTTGGCTACGAGTTTGTCAATCGATAATTCTCCCTCCTCGATATATGCCCTGATAGGATCTATCCAAGATGGCCCTAAATCAAGGGTAATAAAGTTCATCGTTAGATCTTCATCTATGCTCCGAACAGCTAGAACTTCAATTGGGATTGTTCTCCATAGCTCGGTACGAGTAGCTGATGCTAATCGAGCTAAAGCATCCACCCTTGCATTCTCCATTCTTGGTAATCTGACCAGTTGAACATTAATAAATTCTAATACCAATTCCATCGCTTTTGCATGGTATTTAATCATCAACTCTCCTTTTGCTGTATATACACCAAGCATTTGGTTTACAATCAGCTGTAAGTCACTGCATACGACTACCTGCTCTGCCTTCATGGTTTTTGCCACACTAAGACATACAATCATTGCTTCATATTCGGCCTCATTATTAGAAGCTTGAAATTGAAAGCGCAGAGCATATTCTATATCGACCTCGTCTGGACTTTTCAATACAATCCTAACTCCACTACCTGAGGTGCATGATGAGCCATCCACATATAGGTTCCATACAGGTATTTAATCCTCAAACTTCTTATTGGACAAAGTTCCTCGATGGAATATTTTTTGCTCCTTTATCTCCATTTATACCACCTCTTGCTGCTCGTCGACCTTCTTCTCTTGCTCTCCGACCAACTTAAGTTGATCGGGATTTAAGTTTGATGATCCTGTAACATCCACAGGTTGGTCGGTGTTCAGCTTTTGCTCCTCAGGGGTATCAGGATAAGTGAACTCTGCTATAAAATCTGCCACTGCTTGCCCTTTTAGTGACGATCTAGGCTCATAAATTATATCATATTCACCGAGTTCTATTGCCCAATACATCAATCTCCCTAATTTTTCTGGTTTATGAAGAGCTTGCCTCAAAGGCATATCAGTATATACGACTATGGTATGATCCTGGAAGTATGGCTTCATTCTTCTACTCGCTTCGATCAGCGCCAGTGCCAACTTTTCCAGTTTTGGATATCTGATCTCTGCTCCTTAGAAGGCCTTACTAGTGTAATAAATTGGTTTTTGTACTCCATACTCTACTCTTATTAATGCCGAGCTAATTGCATTTTCTGAAACTTCCAGATACAAGTACAACCTTTCTCCCATCACTGGCCTGGACAATAGTGGAGGTGCTCCCAAATATTTCTTCAATTCTTGAAAAGATTTCTCGCATTCTTCATTCCATTCAAAAGTCTTTCGGAGTGTTTTAAAGAATGGTATGCATCTATCAGTTTCTCGTGATACAAATCTGTTAAGTGCTGCTACTCGCCCTGTAAGATTTTGCACTTCTTTCTTCGTCGTTGGAAATCGTAGTCCCAATAGAGCTTTGATCTTTTCAGGGTTTGCTTCAATGCCTCGTTGATTGATAATATACCCGAGAAACATGCCTTCTTGTACTCCAAATATGCACTTGGTCGGGTTCAACTTCGTTTGATATTTATCTAATTGATCAAAGGTCTGGCCTAAATCAACTAGATGATCAGCAGCTCTCTTGCTCTTTGTCAGCATATCATCAACATAAACTTCCATATTGCGACTGATTTGTTCTGCAAACACCTTTTTCATCAGCCGCTGATAGGTTGCACCTGCATTTTTCAAACCAAAAGGCATAACATTATAACAATAAGTTCCCCTAGGGGTAATGAAAGAGGTACTCTCCCTATCTTCAGGTTTCATTTTAATCTGGTTATAACCAGAATAAGCATCCATGAAGCTCAGCAGCTCGTGTCCCGAGGTAGCATCCACTAATTGATCAATTCTGGGCAAGAGAAAATGATCCTTTGGACATGCTTTGTTGAGGTCAGTGAAGTCTACACACATCCTCCATTTTTTGTTCTTCTTTTTTACCATCACTATATTTGCTAACCAGTCTGGATATTTAACATCTTCAATAAAACAAGCTTTCTGGAGCTTCTCGACCTCCTCCTGTATAGCTTGGTTCTTCTCGGGGCTGAACACTCTTCTTCTCTGCTTCACTAGCTTGATTTCCTTATTCACATTGAGCTCGTGACATAAGAAATTTGGGCCTATATCGGGCATATCCTCATGACTCCAAGAAAAAGTTTGTTTTCTATTTTTTAGGAAAACTATCAATTCCTGTTTTAGTGAGGCATCTAACGACGAACCTATCTGAGTTGTTCGTTCAGGGTGCTCGTCATCCAAAATGATGTTTTTAGTAGCTTCCACCACCTGACCTTTCACGAGTTGCGACTCGTCCCTAGGATCCAAAGTTTCAATTTCTTCACCTTCATCCACTTGATAGGTAGCAGTCTTTTTCCTAGATTCCTCTAGTTCCTCCTGCTCGGTAGATGAATAGTAGCATTCCCGAGCTACTTTTTGATCACCCTTCACAACTCCTACTCCAAAATTGGTTGGAAATTTTAAGCATTGATGTACCGTAGATGGTACTGCTTCGAACTTCTTCAATCCTACCCTTCCCATAATGATATTATAGGCTGATTGAATATTCATATCCATCACAAAAAAGCTTACTCTTTCTATTCGACAAGCAGGCCATGTACCAATAAACATATCCAACTTGATCGTCCCAAGTGGAAAAACTTTCTCGCCAGTAAAACCGAGGAGGGGCCTGTGATAAGGCTCCAACTGAGATAACTTTAGATTTAAGCTGTCGAAGCACGAGTAGAACATAATATCAGTCGAGCTACCATTATCAACCAGTACTCTCGAGATCATCACTTCCTTCATTCTCATTTTGATCACCAATGGGTCATCATGAGGATACAGCACACCTGTGAGGTCGTTCTTTAAGAAACCGATGACCAGTTTTTCTTTGTTGACCTTCCTCGGATGATCGTCTTTATCCAAGTTTATTCGTTGAATATATGAAAAGTCTTGAGCCTCATTGAGGTAAGCTTTTCTTTCTAGATAAGGTCTCCACCTCCTGCGTCTCCAACTGTAATAACATTACAATCAAATGATCCAAAACGTATTGAAAATACCTCCCGTTCTGGCTGCCTTGGTCTTTTAGGAAGGTCGGGGTCATCTTCTGGATCATCTTCATGGTCTCTTTTCTTGTTCTCCTCTGCTCGACGAGGAGATCTAGACCTCTCTCTTGCTCGGTCGCTGCTTCTTCTTTCATTTCTACGATCAACATACTTTGCCAGTTTTCCTCGTCTAATGAGTGCTTCGATCTCATTCTGAAGAGCTATACAATTTTTGATCGTGTGTCCATGATCTTTATGGAACTCGCAATATTTGGCCTTATTCCTCCTATCAGGGTCTGACTTCATTTTTTCTGGCCAGTTTAGTTCCTCGATGTTCTTGATTTCTTCTAAAACATGGTTAATGTCTACCTTCAAAGGAGTATAATTTTCAAATTTCTTCAATACCTCCCATGATGGCTTTGTTTTTACCTGCTTGTCACCACCATTGTTCTTATGCTCTTTCTTTTTAGCCTTATCACCCTCCACCTTGATCTCTTTGGTGTCCATGTTCTTCTTTGCAGCCATAGCCTCCTCGGTATTCATGATCTTGGCCGCTTTTGCCATCAGTTCAGACATGATTCTGGGTGGATCTTTGGCCAAAGTGTAGTACAACTTGTTGGGCAACAGCCCACTCATCAGAGCAGTAATCGCTGTCTTTTCCTCATAATCAATAACTTCAAGTTTCTCGTTATTGAAACGAGTTATATAATCCCTGGTGCTCTCACCTGCTTTTTGTCTAACACTTAATAGGTGTGCTACTCGTTTCACCGGTTTTCTCCAAAATAGAAATTTGTAATGAAGAGCTCGGCCAGTTGAAAGAAAGTTGAAATTTTACCCCGAGGAAGATTATTGTACCATATTTGAGTAGATCCTGTAAGAGTTCCCGAGAATGCCCTGCATCTCATCTCATCTGGCACAGCATAGATGTCAGCACCAGCTTGGTATTGCTCTATATAAAAGACAGGGTCTGTTTTTCCATCATATTTAGGAGTCACAACAGGTGCTTTGAACTTTGATGGTGTGGGAAAATCCACAATTGCCTGGACAAAAGGTGTCCCTTGGACAAAAGTTCTTTGTAGAGGATTCTTGGCCTTAGCCATTTCCCCTAATCTATCCTCCAACCTCTGAAGAGAGCCTTTCCACGCATCGTTTCCCTCCTCAGGCCTACTGGTTCGAGCAATTGATCGTGTTGAAGTCTCTTCCTGGGATCTATCTTGTCGAGCAACTGGTTGTGATTGGGCAGAACCTTCTCTTAGATCAAATGGTCATCGAAAGTTTCTCGACACAACTTTAGGAGGACTTTTATTCTTCCTAGGGCCCAATCGATCAAAAGGAGAGACCCTACTTAATCTTTCCAGTGTACTAGTCCTTTCTGGAGAGAGAGTGATGTGTTGTTCAGTATCTGTGGCTCGTACTAACGAAGTTCGACCCGGTTGATAAGAAAAATCATCAGATCTCTTAGTGCGGTATGAATCGCTTTGCATAATGCGTGAAGAAAGTAAATGAGTATTTACCTGAACACTTCGTTGTCCTGAATGGGTTGACGCTCCACCCTGAATAGTCTGCATGAGTTATCGCATAGTTTCTTGCATGGCTGTCTGGCCTTGAGCCAAACTGGCCATGATTCCAGCCAGATCTTGGACATTTGGAGAAGCGGATGGATTTGGGGGGTTTCCATCATTTCGATTGCTGGATTTAGGATTGTCATCCATTGGTGATTAATTGTTTTTGGTGAAAAATAAAAATTACAGTCGTTTCCCACAGACGGCGCCAATCTGTTTATGTAAAAAATTAGATTATCTCTAATTATTCAATCACAGATAAAATAACTAAAACAAAAGGATTTTTAAAGTGGTTCAGCCTTAAAAGAAGGGCCTACGTCCACTGTTTGTTATTATTGTTGACTGTTTGGGAATTCTCGATAATATGTTTTTATCAAGAAATTCCGAGTCCCCTTGCAATGAGGATGATACAATGTATTTATAACCATGGGATTGTACATGTGAATGAGTAATTCATAGCTGTTCAATAAGCGTATACATCCGTATGATAATAATCAGTATTTAATGTGCATTTAATCCTCCTAATTGTCTGATAATAAATGCTCTGATCGAGGTGCAGCTCGGACCGCCTAAGATGCTCGGACCACCTAAGTATCTCGGTATCCATGAGTTGATCGGTGCAGTAAAGTTCCTCGGAGAGCACCTACTGCTCGGAGTATCTGAGTTGGTCGGGGAAATTAAGTTCCTCGAAGTCAAGGTGTTGTTCAGAAGTGTTTGTTATTGCCACGCGGATTGCCACGTGTCTCCACTTAATTGAGCCATGTCAGCAGACAAAATTTGGTATCAACAGGCACTAAAGAGAAGCCCAAAGTCCCAAAAGACCCCAAGGCCCAAGGCCCAATCTTTAACCCTTAATAACTAGTGTGCTCCCTAGGAATTAAACCTAAGACCTCAAGCACCAAACCCTATAAACTTACCACTAGGCCACTTACCCCAACTTATTTAGTTCATTCAAAATAAATATATATACCGATATACCCAACAATCCCCCACATGAATGAAATAAATAAATAAATAAAATAAAATAAAACGACGCTCTGGAGTATCATAAGGAGTGACGTATAAGGCAAAGGTGTCATTCGACTTGAACCTTTGTTTTGTGTTGATGTATTGAGTTTACCGGTTGATAGTGAATTTACGTCTTGAACTATTTCACCGTTGTTGTAAACTTTAGTCAATAGAACACACACGTGACTCCCAAAAATCATCATTGAGTTCCCACAGTTGTGCTCGTTTCGGCCTTGAGCATGCCCAGGTTTCTTGAGTGCTCTAGGGAATCAACTTTAATTCTCATAGGAAGCGGCCCCACTACGACACTCATATATGTGCTTCTAACAAGAGTGTACTGTATCTCACACCCCACTAAAAAACAACTATAGAAAGCATTAAGAGATTAAATCTCATCCTCCATCGATACAGAGGTACTACATCATGGGAATGGGTTTTAAGTAAAACTTAAATTTGTACCCCCACAAATCATTCGTATAACATTGTTATCCCATTGAACCCAGATCTTGGGATCTCCAGTCATATGGGTTGGGTTTCCATTTGAGGTGATTTAGATATTAATAGGCTTTATGCCCATTCCCCTCGATGTTTGATAAACTAGCTTACTAGCTACACCTTTAGTCAATGGATCTGCTAGGTTTTCCTTTGACTTGACATAGTCAACTGCTATAACTCCATCTTTCAATAATTGTCTCACTGTGTTGTGTCTCCTCCTGATATGTCTAGACTTTCCATTGTAGAAGTTATTATGTGCTCTTGCGATCGCTACTTGACTGTCACAGTGAATGGACAAGGCTGGAACTGGTTTAGGACACAAATGAATATCTAATATGAAGTTTATTAACCATTCAGCCTCATTGCTTGCTTTATCCAATGCTATGAACTCTGACACCACAGTGGATCTAGCTATGCCCGTTTTCTAGGTAGATTTCCAAGATATAGCGCCTCCTGCCAAGGCAAAAATATAGCCACTCATAGACTTACATTTATCATTATCAAAAATCCAATTAGCATCACAAAAGCCTTCAATTACAACAGGATATCTAATATAATGAATTCCATAATTTATTGTGTACTCTAGATTTCTCAAAACTCTAATCAAAGCATCTCAATGTTCATTATTAGGATTACAAGTACATCTGCTTAGTCTACCCACAACATATGCAATATCAGGTCTAGTGCAGTTCATAAGATACATTAGACTACCAATAACTCTAGAATATTCTAATGATGATACACCAGGACCCGAATGTTTCCTTAAGTGACAACTAGGGTCATAAGGTGTTTTAGTAGGAATACAATTAAATTGTTCAAATTTTCTAAGAACTTTCTCTACATAATGAGACTGGGTTAAAACAATTCCTTCAGAATTTTTAATGATTTTAATTCCAACTATAACATCAGCAACACCCAAATCTTTCGTATCAAATTTCTTATTATTGAAACATTTAGTTTTATTAACTACATCCATATCGGTTCCAAAAATAAGCATATCATCCACATATAAGCAAATAATCACACCGGAATTATCCTTGAATTTGCTATAAATACATTTATATATTTCATTAATGTTAAAACCATTAGAGATCATTACTTGATTAAATTTTTCAGGCCATTGTTTAGGAGCTTGTTTTAGTCCATATAAAGATTTTTTAAGTCTACACACTTTTTGATCTAGGCCTTGGACTACAAACCCCTTGGGTTGATCCATATAAATTTCTTCTTCAATATCTCCATTCAAAAAAGCCGTTTTAACATCCATTTGATGAATTATCAGATTATGTAATGAAGCAATAGCAATTAATAGCCTTAAATTTATCAGTAGAACCATTAGCTTTTAATTTCCTTTTAAAAATCCATTTGCATCCAATAGTTTTACGTCCTTTAGGCAAGTCAACTAACTCACACATGTTGTTATAAATAATAGAATCATATTCACTATTAATAACTTCTTTCCAAAAAATAGAATCGGTTGAGGACATTGCCTCACTAAAAGTGACGGGGTCATTTTCCATTAAGTACGTTAAAAATTCAGGACCAAAAGAAGTAGCTATCGTAGGTCTTTTACTTTTCCTAATTTCAATACCTTCTGAATTTCGAGATTCATTTCTAACACTAGGACCCAGTGGAACAGAACTACTAGTTCCTTCACTTCTCACTTTAAAAGGAAATTTGTCCTCATAAAATTCAGCATCTCTTGACTCAAAAATAGTGTTTTTATCCATACATTGATTTTTAGAATCAACTATAAGAAACCTATAAGCATTATTGTTTTTAGTATAACCTATAAAAACACAATCAACAGCCTTTGGGCGAAGTTTAGTTTTCTTAGGTACTGGTATTGAAACCTTAGCAAGGCACTCCCTCACTTTAAGGTGTTTATAAGAAGGTTTTCTATTTTTTCGCATTTCATTAGGAGTTTTATCATTATTCTTAAAAGGTATTTTATTAAGAATATAACAAGCAGTAAGAAGTGCCTCACCCCACATATTATAAGGTAATCCTGAAGTTCTTAAAATAGAATTTACCATATCCTTAAGAGTTCTGTTTTTTCTTTCAGCTACACCATTCTATTGGGGTGAATAAGGTGGAGTAACTTGATGAATTATTCCATTTTCTTTACAATATTTATCAAGATCACCAGTGTATTCTCCTCCCCTATCGGATCTTAATGTTTTAATGGATTTCTCCAATTGTTTTTCAACTTCTAATTTATAAGAAATAAATTTTTAGAAACTCTCATCTTTACTCGTAAGTAGATAAATATAACAATAACGAGAGTAATCATCAATAAAAGTAACAAAATATTTATTTCCACCAAGTGTCACATAACCTTTTAAATCACAAAGATCAGAATGTATTAAACTTAAAACAGTTGAACTGTTTTCGACACTTGGAAAAGGTTTCTTAACATATTTTTTATTGAACACATATTTCACATTTAAAGTTGGTAGAAATATCATATTTTGGTATGTTTCCCAAAAATATTAATTTTTTAATGGATGCCTTATTTACATGACCAAGTCTAAAATGCCACATATCACAAGAGTCAATCAAATAAGCAGATTTAGTAGATGTTTTATTATTATCAGCCACAGTTACATTTAGTTTGAAAAGACCCTCATGAACATAACCTTTCCCCACAAAAGCACCTCCCTTAGTCACAGCTACCTAATCACTCTCTAGAACAATTTTAAAACCCTTCTTAACTAAGATAAAACCAAACACCAGATTCTTCCTAACCTCAGGGACATACAAAACATCTTTTAAGGTAAGAACATTTCCTGAAGTGAACTTTGAAACTACGGTTCCCTTGCCCTCAACCTTAGACGAAGAGGAGTTTCCCATGTACCGACGTTGATCCTCACCCACAGCAGTGAAGGTAGTGAAGGTGCCTCTCGTGCCGCAAATATGTTTGGTGGAGCCAGAATCAAGCTACCAGTCTGTCATATTACTCACAATGTTTGCCTCGATCACAACAGCAAAAAAATTACCCTCCTCGGTTATATTTGCTTGAGGCTTCACATCTTGACTCTTCCTAAACTTGCAATCTTTAGAGTAATGACCTGGTTTTCCACATACATAGCCTTGACCTGTAGGTTTAGATTTAACTAAGGTTTAGGATTTTTATTCTTATCGTTAGGTTTGAATTTATGGTTGGACCTTGAATTCTTGTTTGGTTTATGGTTCCCATGTTTCTGGTGTGAATTGTTAGGCTTAGACTGGTTCTGTTTTTTGTTTCCATTTGATTTTCCCTCTACCAAATTAGCCTTAGAACTGAATTTAGAATTTTTCTCCCTAAGTTCTACATTCCTATTATCTTCCTCAATTCTCAAACGAACTATTAAATCTTCTAGCGACATCTCATTTTTCTTATGTTTCAGATCGTTATTGTAATCTTTCCAAGAAGGTGGCAGTTTTTCAATTATAGCAGACACCTGAAATCCCTCACATATATTATAACCCTCGGCCAGAATTTCATGATTAATAATTTGCATTTCTTCCAGTTGCGACACGATAGATTTATTATCTTCTATTTTAAAATCCAAAAATTTTCCAACGACAAATGTTTTAGACCCAGCATCTTCAGTTGCATATTTTTTATCCAGTAAGTTCCATAATTCTTTAGGAATAGGACATGAATAATAAACATCATACAACTCAAGGCAGAGACAGTTCAGAATATAATTCCTACTCATATAATCCCTTTGTTTCCACACAACCAGTTCTTTAGGTGTAGAAGGTCTATCAGATGCAATAACGTCCATGACCTTAAGAGTTGTTAGGTAAAATTGCAGTTTCATTTGCCATCTCTTAAAATTCTTTCCATCAAATAATTCAGGTTTTTGAGAGTATTTTGCATTAGGAGTTTCCATAGCAGGTTATAGAATAACAACAAAATTTCACTTTTAGATTGTTGGAAATAATATATGCAGAATAAATGAAAATTTTCAAATTCGAAATAGATAGAATTAGAAGGACTTATCGATAGACGTTTGTGTTGGACACAAAGTTGTAATGGTAAAATTGCTCGCTGATATTTGTAGCTGTTAGCCTCGTGAGCATACACCTCCCAGGATTCAACGATCTGATTTACACACCTGCTTTGTGGTAAATCTTTGAACTGTCAAGATACTCCAACACTCCCAAAAAATTAACCAAAAGCAGAAAGTAGCAAAATTGTTTTTGCAGAGAAAGTGAGAGAGATAGAATTTTTTCTGTATATTTTCTCAAATCTGTAACCTTTGTTATATGCAGAATTTTGTTAAAAAATGTGGGTAGTGGTTTTAGCTAGGGGTGTAAGAGGTACGGCTTGGTCGGTAAATAGTAGATACCAATACCAAAATCAAACTCTAGATGGTAAAACCAAACCGTACCCGTTTACCATCCGGTACACCAAAATCAATATCAAAACCAAACTGACTGGTATTTCGGTTTTTTCGGTAATTTCAGTTTTTTTTTGGTTTCGGTAAATTCTAGTTTTTTCTGGTTTCTTCTGGTTTTTTCTAGTTTCGGTAAATTCTGGTTTTTTCTGGTTTATGGTTTCGATTTTTTCTGATTTCGGTAAACAACACTAAAAGTCCCAAAAAACCAAAAATAAAACCAACCAAGTTTTTTAAATATTAAAACCAAAACCAAAACCAACTTTTTTCTGTTTTTGGTGAATTCGGTATGGTAAGTTTGATAAATTCGGTACGGTACAGTAATTTCGATACGGTATGGTAATTTCGGTACGGTATTTTCTGGTTTCAGTGAATTCGGTACGGTAATTTCGGTAAATCGGTTTTTTAAATATTAAAACCAAAACCAACCAACTTTTTTGCGGTAATTTCGGTTTCGGTAAGACTGGTTTCTGGTATTTTAATATATCAAACCAAAACCAATTTTTTTCGGACCAAAACGGTATGGTACGGTAAAAACCCGTACCGCTTCCACCCCTAGTTTTAGCCAACTAACCCACTAATATCTCCACTAACAGGTAGTTTATTTAGAATAGGAGAGTAAGTACAAAATTAAAAATGAATTAATTAAAGGTAAAATTATGGGCACTCAAGAAAAGCCCAAAGTCCCAAAGACCCCAAGGCCCAATCTTTGACCCTTAATAATTAGTATGCTCCCTAGGAATTGAAGCCAAGACCTCAAGCACCAAGAACCACCCCTGGCAAATGAGATTTTTGTCTACTTTTATATGTGCTTATAGTCAATAATTATCATGAAAATTTCATCCATCCAACATGTCAATTGTCATGATTTTCCATTTTATTTGAAAATTTTGCCTTGGGTATACCCAAAGAAAATTTTGCCACCCAAGATTTGTCCACTTTTGTTTTCGATAAATAAGTTTTTTCTTTTGTTAAAATCAATGGTTTGCTTTTATATCATATTCTTTTTTTATATAAGATTTTTTTATTGCAAGTTTTATTTTTCATCCAATTTTTTTTTATCATATTTCTTTTTAATTTAGCTATTTTTTCATCTGCTCTTTTTATTATATAAGATTTTTTAGCATATTTTACTAATATCATTTTCTTCTTTATATCAAATATTTCTTTATATCATACTCTTTTAATATCATGTTATTACTTTTTTATATCAGAATTTATTTTATATCATTTTTTCTATTCTCTTAAAATCAATGGTTTGTTTTTTATATAACTTTTTTTTATCATATTTTTTAATTTCAGATTATTCTTATTTTAGATTTTCCTCATCCAATTTTTTATTATTTATGATTTTTTACATTACATTTTTTAATAATATTTCACTAATATCATATTCTTCTTTATATACGATTTTTGTACATCATATTTTTTATATCATATTCTTTTATATCAGCCTTTTATATCATATTTTTTTCGTAAAAAAATAAGATGTCACCAGAAAAATCTAAGTTGATCAAGTGAAGCACCAATCTGGGTTGATCTTTCTGGTTGCTCGTCATCGAGAATAATACTTTTTGTTGCCTCTATGACTTGGCCTTTAACGAGTTCCATTTCATCTCTTGGGTCTAAGGTTTCAATCTCAGACTCATCAGATTTATCCACTTGATAAGTGGTTGTTGTCTTCCCAGCATCCTCCAATTCCTCTTGCTCGGCGGATGAGTAATAGCATCCTCGAGCTACTTTTTGATCTCCCTTTACAACTCCAACCCCAAAGTTGGTAGGGAACTTCAAACATTGATGTACTGTGGATGGAACTGCTTCAAACTTTTTCAGGCCCACTCTTTCCATGATTATATTATAGGATGACTAGACATTCTTGTCCATCACAATGAAACACACCTTCTCTGTTTTGCTAACTGGACAGGTACCAATCAACATGTCTATCTTGATCGTTCCAAGTGGAAATTTTTTTTCTCTAGAAAACCCAATGAGGGGCATGTGATACGGCTCCAACTGACCAAGCTTTAAGTTCAAACTATCGAAACAAAGGTAGAACATGATGTCTATCGAGCTACCATTATCCACCAGCACTCTCAAAATGATTACATCTTTCATTCTCATTTTGATCACCAGAGGATCAAGATAAGGATATAAGACTCCTTCCAAATTTTTTTTAGAAAAGCCAATGACTAGCTTATCTTTGTTAACTTTCCTTGGGCGATCTTCTTCTGCCAGATTTATTCACTGTATATAGGAACAAGCTTGAGCCTCATCAAGGTAAGCTTTCCTTTCAGCGGTATGATCACCCCCTCCTGCGTCTCCACCTATAATAATGTTACAATCAAATGAACCGAAACAAATCAAAAAAACCTCACGTTCAGGTTGTCTTGAACATTTTGAGAGATCAGGATCATCTTCAGAATCATTTTCATGGTCCCTTTTCTTATCTTCTTTTGGTCAGTAAGGAGATTCGGATCTCTGTCGAGCTCTATTGTTGGTCTTTTCACCATTATGACGATTCACATACTTGTTGAGCTTTCCTTGTCAGATGAGTGCCTCGATCTCATTTTGGAGAGCTATACATTATTTGGTCGTATGGCTGTGATCTTTATGGAATTCATAATACTTGGATTTGTCCCTCCTTTCGGGAGATGTCCTTAGTTTTTTTGGCTAATTCACTTCCTCGTTGTTCTCAATTTTTTCCAGAACGTGGTTTATATCCACTTTTGAGGGAGTATAATTTGTATACATCCTTAAATGATTCAACATTTCTTTGCTTTTCAACATTCTGCACTTTTGCCTCAACATTTTTCTTCGCAGCCATAGCCTCTTCGGCATTCATGATTTTTACTGCTTTGGCCATCAATTCAGCCATGGATTTGGGGGGATCCTTGGCTAAGGTGTAATACAGCTTGTCTGGCAAAAGACCACTCATGAGAGCTATGATGGTTGTCTTCTCCTCATAGTCTATGACCTCCAATTTCTCGTTGTTGAAACGAGTGATGTAATCTATGGTACTTTCACCTACTTTCTATCTAACACTCAATAAATGTGCTACCCTTTTAACTGTCTTTGCACCAAGATAGAAATTACCTATAAAGAGCTCTGCCAGTTGGTGGAACGTTGAAATATTCCCCCGAGTAAGGCTGTTGTACCACATCTGAGCAAATCCGGTAATGGTCCCTTAGAACGCCCTACACCTCATTTTATCTGGGATCACATAAATATCTGTCACAGCCTAGTACTGCTCTATATGAATGACAAGATCTATTTTTCCATCGTACTTCAGTGTGACCACAAGTGCCTTGAACTTTGCTGGTGTGGGAAAATCCACAATCGCTTGTACAAATGGAGATCCCTTAATAAAGGTTATTTGTATAGGGCTCTTAGCCTTGGACATCTCTCATAACTTGTCTTCCAACCTTTGAATATATCATTTCCATGCATCATTTCTAGCCCCTGATTTATTTGTATTTGCTCGAGCAACTAATCGCATAAAATTCTCCTCTTGGGATCTTTCTTTCGAGCTGCAGGTCTAGAATTTGGATGTGATTGGACTGAGCCTTCCCTTAAATTATTTGGCTATTGGGAATTTCTCGATGCAAATCGAGGAGGATTTCTGTTCCCCATGGGGCCCAAATGGTCGAAGGGAGAGGCTCTGCTCAACCTTTCTAGAGCACTTGGTATTTCTGGAGTTAGAGTGATGTCAAAATCCAAAATTATAGGGGCAGTTACAGCAGGGCGATAGGATGGATCACTTGAATTTCCAGAATAATCGAATTCAGTATGTCTGGATGGTGACATAGATCGTGGCTGTCGTGAAGATGGCGGATGCATGCTTCTCTGGACACTTCTTTAGCCTATTTGGGCAGATGCTCCATTTTGAATAGTCCGAACGAACTGTCGCATAGTTTCCTGCATAACTTCTTGTCCTCTGGATAAGCTAGCCAAGATTCCCACTAAATATTTTATATTTGGAGGGGCAGAAGGATTAGGAGGATTCCCTTTATTATTCCTATTGCTAGATTCTGGGATGTCAGCCATTGATGATGAGTTTTTGATGAAAAACACTATGTATAGTCATTTCCCTACAGACGACGCCAAACTGTTGATGTAAAAAACTAGATTTGATCTAATTAATTAATCACGAATAAAAATGAGTAAAAAAATAAGACAAGAGGTTTTTAAAGTGGTTCAGCCTTAAGGAAATGGCCTACGTCCACTGATTAGTATTACTGGGTGTCTTGCCTTGATTTCGATTATGCTCGCTTGCCTTGCCAAGAGGGTATTACAATGTATTTATAGCCTTTGGGCTATCAATGTGAATAGATAGTGTGCCTTTATCGAATAGGCTCGATAAAATGCTTTTAATTAATGTCAATCGACCACCTTTAGACAGGTAACTATGTTTCCACCCAGCTAACCTCCATTGCACCCTCTCTAGCACCGAATCCCACATCGAAGAAGACTTAAACTTAGCCCGAAGAGGGAGGCCAAGATAAGTAGACGGGAGAGATCTGACCTGACAACCCATAACATCTGCAAGAAAGATAACATTTCCCACCGCACCCACTCCAATCATCTCACTCTTCCTGACGTTGATACGTAAACCCGAAACAACCTCAAAACACACCAAAAGCAACCGTACTGCCCTCACCTCTTCCACAGATGCCCCATAAAATATAATAGTATCATCCGCAAAAAGAAGGTGAGACACCACAACTGGATGGGTAATCGAGCTCCTGATAAAAAACCCGATATTAGGCCACCCTCCACCGTATGACTCATCATCCTAAAAAATGCCTCCATACCCAGGATAAATAGGAAAGGGGACAACGAATCACCCTGCCTAAGACCACGCGAACTCGAGAAAAACCCTTTCGAAATCCCATTAACAAGTACAGAGAAGTTGATAGAGGATATGCACCTTTTCATCCACCTGCACCACCATTCCCCAAACCCCATCCTCCTGAGCAGATAAAGAAGGAACTCCCAGCTCACGTGATTGTACGCCTTCTTAATGTCAAGTTTTCATAGAATACCAGGATTCCCACCTCTCAAACTATATTTGATGCACTCATTCACAATCAGCGCAACATCAAGTATCTGACGACCACCCACAAATGCGCTCTGAGCATCGAGTTAAGAGGATCAATCACATTTCTAAGTCTAACCGACAAGACCTTAGAAATGAGCTTATACACGATGCCGACCAAACTAATAGGCCTGAAATCTCTCACATCCGTAGCCCCCCCCCCCCCCTTTTCTTAGGAACCAAAGTAATGAACGTGGCGTTCAAACTCCTCATAAAGTAACCCCTATCATATAACTCGCCGAAAACAGCCATCACATCCACCCTAACCACCTCCTAGCAATGCTGATAAAATTCCATTGTGAACCCGTCCAGACCAGGAGCCTTATCATCGCACATTGACCTCAGAACCTGGACAACCTCCTCCTCTGTGAACATCCTTTCCAGTTGAACCACCCCGTCCCCACTGATGCTCGACAGTGGCAGCCCATCCATCTTCGATCGCCAAGGCTCCTCCTCCGTGTACAACCTCTCGTAGAACTGTCTGATCTCCCTACGAACCTCACTCTCCTCGGTGAACTCCACTCCCCCTACTACCACCTTCTTAATATGGTTAAAGCGACAATGAGAATTATCGCTTTATGAAAAAATTTAGTGTTGCTGTCCCCTTCCCTAAGCCAAAGATCCCTAGGCTTTTGTCTCCAACTCACCTCCTCCTGAAATAATCGCTTCCCCACCTCCCTTTTTTCTCTTCCCTCGCCACCCTTTCTATCCCCGACAGGCCATCCACCCCTTCTTTTTTTGTCGAGAGCATGAATATCCTCCAAAATCTGCTCAATGACACCCTGCACATAGCCAAACACGTCTCTGTTACACCGAGTGATATCCCGCCTTAAGTTGAAATAATTTAGTCGCAAGCCTGAAGCTCGCATTACCCTCCACCACTCCTGAACCCTCCCAACAAAATCCTCCTCCTTTAACCACATATTCTCAAATCTAAATGGGGTCCTCCCCCACCCGTCCCTCTATACTCTAGTAAAATAGGCGAGTGATCCGAAGTCATTCGAGGCAAGCATGACTAAGTTGCCCCCGAAAAATGGTCATCCTAGTCATTTGAAAGTAAAAACCGATCCAACTGATAAAGCGAGGTCTCGTCCCTAAGACTGGACCAGGTGAGCACCCCTCCCCCCAAAGGGAGGTACATCAGCTCCAACTCATCGATGAAGTCCCAGAAATCCCGCATATAAGAGTTCGGCCTCCCCCCACCTCTTCTATCAGAGGGGAAACGAATGATGTTGTAGTCCCCCTGAGCACCACAGAACGCCCCAAACACTCCTGGCCCCTGCCAATGCCTCCCACACCTCCCAATGAGTTGAATCCTCCATAGGCCCATAAACCCCCGAAACGCTCCAAGAGAACCCATCCTCAACACTCCCAAATAAGCACGAAAGAGACCGTCGTCCTACTAGAACATCAATTTTTTCCACCACTCTATTATCCCACATAATGATAATCCCTCCTGAAGCCCCATCTGAATCCAGACAACACCATTCCACCCTACGCCCTCCCCAAATAGAACGAGCCACCTCCCAATCCATATACCCCAACTTTGTCTCTTATAGGCATAATATATCCAACCTCCACTGCGATATCGCTCCACTAACCACCCATCTTTTCCCGAGGTCGTTTAAACCCCTCACATTCCAAGATATGAGACGTAGCTTTATTTAAACCATTTTGTTCCCCCACTCACCCCCCTCTCTACCACCTCTACTCTCTCCTCTATGATTCAGAACACCCTAAGTGCCACCTTCTCATTCCCCTCAAAATTAATCCCTATGAATGTGCTAAAGCCATCTATAACACTGGAAACCCATTCCTGCACCTCTAACTCCCTAATCCTCTCACCAACCCTACCTTTAACTCCCTAATCCTCCAAGGCCCCAAGCTCCACCCACAGTCTAGGAGACTAGTCCCCCAGGCTACTAGCTTTATCTTGCCCACTCTATGAATCCCCAGATGCTCCAGAAGAAAACTGCGCAAGATCCCCACCCACCACCTCTCCCACACCCTCCTCCTCAATCGTGCATAGGGTACCACCCCTGACAAGTAACGAACCAGGCGACAAAGTAGGAGAGAACCCCTCGGATGTGCGATTACTCAGGACCGCACCCTCACAACCAGACCCACCTCCAGAGAAGCACACGGAACCCTTGGCAACCCCTCCTTTACCCTTAATCTCCCCTCTATTCCTGTATCTATTTCTTATAATTTCTGATTTTTCTTTTTTCTTTTCAAGCACCCCTTTTTTAACACTTTTCTGGAATAAAGACAAGGTTCGATTTTACTAAAATGAGGCCAGTGTTTACCATTCTTAATAATCAGGGAATGAGAAGCCTTACTGTTAGAAGGAAGAGCACTGACTTCATTAACCAAATTGATCCCCTGGACATTATCCGCCAAAAATAACTGGGCCATATCCTGATTGTTACTAATATTGCTAAAAACCTTCTTTTCACATCTCCTGTCAACCACAGAGACAACTTCCAACAGTTGAGGCTTTTTAATATGACCCACGTGCTTGCCAAACACATCTCCCCCATGAGGACCTCACAAAACTTCACTTTCACCCACTTCAATACCCAGACCAAGACTTCCATCATTCTGTGACTTTCCGCCACCTTACCATTCACGAAGCCCATACCTCGACTACTAGGCTACTCACGCCCCAATACGCCATGAATCTGCTTAGCTTTGTTGGAGACCTGTCGAATGGAGATAACCATCGCATCACCAGAACCACCCACGCCACTGCCACTGTGCTCCCCCATGCACACATGACCCCCAGAACTGGGCGTGCCCGACCGAGATAAAGTAGATGGAGCCCGAGTCAAGGCCTGTTCCCTATCATTTTAGTGGAGCTTTCCAGTCGGAGCAGTACCCAGCGGAACATGCTGGCAGTAGCTCTTGAACTGAGCATTGGAGCTGTTGTGCTTGAAGTTAGATGGCACTGACGCAGAAGAATTAGTGGACGTATATCGCACCACCATTGCCTCCTTACCGCCTAAGCGACCAGCCCTAGAGCTGAGAGGGGCTTGAGCATCGAAAACAGGAGAAACAGGCCACCCCGAACTCACCTCAACTGCTGGGCGACTACCCAACTCCTCAAAAAAAACATCACCTTCAAAGAAGCATGAAGGATGCACCTCAACATGAACGGGAAGAGAAAAAACCCATCCACCTGCCTTGATAGTGGTCTTTTTCGGAATAGCCACAGTCCCTTTAACCAGAATCCTAACCCACCTCAGTTCTACCCCAGAGTATCTTCGTCAATATTTAGATAACCTCCAAACTAATTACTGACTGCCTGTAAGACTTTCATGCCCCACAAATGAAGAGGGAGGCCCTCAATCCTACTCCAGCGACAAGATGGATGGCGATCACCTTTAAAACAACCTCCCAGCGGATGACACCTATCAAGAAACAAATGTTCTTCATGCACAGTCCATTGTTTCATCTTAAAGAGCCTAGTCTCTTCCTGTTCATAAGAAAAAGTGAAACAGAATAAAGAAGAGCTAAGATATCTCACAACCACTCCACCAACCATTCTCCAACGCAAGTTCACCCATAACTTCATCTTCTCCAATGAAAGAGGTAAGCAAGAAACACTACCAACTCTCCCCACCAAAGCTCTCTTAAAAAATTTAACTCTAGACAAACAAGATTCATCCACAACGGAGAACTCATGCTTCAGGTTATGATTTGCATGCACTTTCAACGGGGAGAAAGGCCACGGCTCAACGGTCGCCGCTTGAAGATAAGACTTTTTCATCGACTCTTATTTTGGTCAATGTAACCCAAAAATTCCTAGATGGATTATCTTAAGACTTTATTGGTTATGTTCGTGATTGGTTTAAATTATAAGAACATGTTTAGTATTATGTGCTTCATGTATATCTCTTAATCCTATGACATGCTCTTTTGTGGTTGTACATTTCTTTCATCAAAATATTCAAAAAGAAATTTGAAACCTTATGACGTCTAACTTCTGACCTACTTTAACAAACCCGTTCAAATTAACCATTCTAGACGCGTTGAGAAGGCTATAAGAACTTTTACTCCTGTGAAACTCACATCCATGATGAATGATCTCATCACAGCCGTCCATTTCCGCGAACACCTTCACAAATAATTCAACCTTGCATGGGAGTTCTAGTGGGCCCACTCCATCTTAGCTTCTTCAAGAAACACCTTGAATAAAGGGTGGTTCAAATATTCTATTTTTATCACAAATCTTTACTTGTGGGGTCCAACGTAGATCGAAAAATAACTTGTGGGCGCCACCTATCCCCCGCCATTAAAAGATCGGTATTGTCGCCATGTTTTAGTGATCAACCCTTTTTTCCCCTTGCCCTTCACCAACTCCATACTTATCACTCAAGAATGTTTCAAAACTTTTCTACTAGTATCAACTTTTTAAAATCTTACACTATGACTAGTAGAGCAACCCCTTTTTCGATAATCTTAGACTGTTTTTTATCTGAAGTATGAATCTGAGATCTGAAAAAGCAAAGAGATTAATAAAATAACACTTTTTTCACATACACCTTATAATACTCGAGAATCACACACTACAAAGACTTTGATATGTTATGTGCAAATTTTGTTACAAATTAGCCTATATCATAAACCAAATAAAACATGACTTTCATCCTTGGTATCATTGTATTGCTCATGTTCAGCTTTTGAACCAAAGTTGAAACCATACAAAATAATTTCACCTTAGAAAAAGAGATAAAACAACAAAGATGGATATAAAGGGAAGGTTTTAGGATAACTAAAAGGAAATTTTGAGAGAGAAAAGATGATGAAAAAGAGGGAAAAGGAGGCTATTAAGAGGATATGCTCTTAACTCTTTTTGTGATGAATGGATGTCGTTCTCTAGTTGCATATATAAAGGCCATGAGGAGATAAATTATTGTTACAAATTGGCAAAAGTTGTCGACGCTGGAGTGGCTTTTTATTTTTTGCTTTTTTATCTTACAATGACATATACAGGCCAGTTACCAAGAATTGAGATCAACCTAGGGAAGTGGACCAACAAATTTTAGTGGTAGACAAATTAAGAATCCTCTACTATATATTATATTAATACATGCAATGTATAATATACTTTTCCCTTGACTTATAATAGTTCTTTGGGATTTTTACGGTCTACTCTTTGACTAATAATTTTGGACTAAAAAATCGGGCCAAATAAATTTTAAACGATTAGGTCCAATATATAAATACCTCGAAATTAAAACAACAACGTACTTTTCAGAACTTGAATCGTACTTTCAGAAAACGAAGCACAAAATACCCTATTCGATAAAAACCCTAACCGTATTGTCTGTTCGATCAAAACACCAAAACGATTCTCATCCTTAATCAAAATTTGGTCAATAACCACATATAAATACCCTTGAATTTCAATACGAACACACTTCACAGAAGTTAAAGGGATCAAACCCTAATCATTGAAATTTTACCTAGCATTTCAAATTCTCAATTGAATTCCTCCAAACACCACTAACAAGTACGGATACCTTCTCATATATATATATATATATATATATATATATATATATATATATATATATATATATATATATATATATATATATATATATATATATATATGTTCTTAAGTTTTGTAATGTATAAATTTGTAGACATTACACATGGAATGATCAAATCACATTCTTCTTCCTCACGGTATGAAAAAATACATTTGTTGCCTTGATTTTTAATGCAAAACACAATATTTGCATGATTTGAATAATGTACATGTACATACTCGTTTTATTGCGTGTACTCTATGAATTTTGCGTGTACTTTCAAAAAGTACATGTAAAGTTCACAGAGTACACGCGCATTAAAATTGAATTTGTGCAGTCCAATATGCGTGTACTTTTTTGTTTTAATGATGACAAAATTTATTTTCTCCTTTGCATCAATGACAGAGTGAATAGTTTATTTGGTTTTTTCTACTACTATGAAGGCATTAATTGCTCTTTTTATGTGCAAACGCTTCAAGTAACTGAATCGAAAGTGAAGGATTTAGAAAAATAAATTACATGTGGGGCAAAGAAACTATCTATAAATGTAATTGGAGTGTGCAGTAAAGTGACAGATCAGACAATGGGATTTCCTAATAAAACTTCTCAGTGTCTTATATGTGGGGCTAAATATATTACTCTGATTTTCGTACATGAGAGAATGCGAGGGAAAAATATCATTCATACTTGCATCGTAATACTTGCAGTTCCTTGCCTGACGAAGTTTGGATGTTGAATCAATGCTCTTTATAAAGAGCGTTGATTCAACATCCAACCGTCGTCAGGCAAGGAACTGTAAGTATTTAGATGCAAGTATGAAAGATATTGATCCCTCTATCTATAAAAGTAATTGGAGCACGCACTGAATGACAAATCTGACTTTGGGATTGCCTAATACAACTTCTCAGTGTCTTACATATAAGGCCAAAGATATTAGAGAATGTGATGGTTACTTTGGGTTTTTTATATTTTTGTACACAACAATGTATATGTATTTTATATCAAAAGTTGTACATATTTTGAATAAAATATGCCATTAATGTATTTGTTTATCTCCTATATTAATTATGGTCCGCGCCAGCGGCATTTATTTATCGTTGTATGTATTTGAAAGTGTTGTATGGAACCAAAGATATTAGAGAATGTGATGGTTAATTTGGGTGTTTTAGATTTTTGTACATGACAATGTATATGTATTTGATATAAAAATTTGTATATATTTTGAATAAAATATGCCATGATGTATTTGTCTATCTCCTATATAAATTGTAGTCCGCGACAACGGCATTTATGTATCGTTGTATGTATTTTAAAGTGTTGTATTGTTGCGTGTACTTTTGCTTTTTTGCGTGTACTTTGGTATTTTTGGGTGTACTTTGGGATTTTTGCGTGTACTTTAGGATTTTTTCTTTGAGTTTTTTAAGGTACACGCAAAATTCACAAAGTATACTCTCATTGAAATTGAATTTGTTCAATCCAATATGCATGTACTATTATGTATTATGAGTTTACTTTCATATATTTTTGTGTTATTGTTTAGGAATCATACCATCAAGCATGTTCAACTACAAAACTGCTTCTTACACCTTGAAGATCTTAACAATACAAAACCTTTCACATTGGCAATCAATAGTACTAGTGGTGACGAAATTCATTTTCTCCTTCGCATGAATGCGTGTAAACGCACATTGAAATTGAATTTGTTCAGTCTAATATGCTTGTACTTTTTTGTTTTAATGATGACGAAATTTGTTTTCACTTTTGCATCAATGATAGAGTGAATAGCTTATTTGGTTTTTTCTACTACTATGAAGACATTAATTGCTCTTTTGATGTGCAAAATCTTCAAGTAACTGAATCGAAAGCGAAGAATTTAGCAAAATGAATTACATGTGGGAGAAAGAAACTGTCTATAAATGTAATTGGAGCGTGCAGTGAAGTGACAAATCAAATAATGGGGTTTCCTAATAAAACTTCTCAGTGTCTTACATGTGGGGCCAAAGATATTAGAGAATGTGAAGGTTGCTTTGAGTTACTTTGATTTCCTTATATGAGAGAAAGAGAGGGATAAATGTCTTTCATACTTACATCGCAATACTTTCAGTTCCTTGCTTGACGACGTTTGGATGTTGAATCAACGCTCTTTATAAAGAGCGTTGATTAATTATCCAAACGTCCTCGTGCAAGGAACTGCAAGTATTGTGATGCAAGTATGAACGATATTTATCCCTCTATTTGTAAAAGTAATTGGAGCGCGCATTGAAGGACAAATTTGACTTTGGGATTGCCTAATACAACTTCTTAGTGTCTTATATGTGGGGCCAAAGATATTAGAGAATGTGATGGTTACTTTGGACTTTTTAGATTTTTGTACACAACAATGTATATGTATTTTATACCAAACGTTATACATATTTTGAATAAAATATGCCATGGTGTATTTGTTTATCTCCTATATTAATTGTGGTCCGCGCCAACGGTATTTATTTATCGTTGTATGTATTTTAAAGTGCTGTATGGAGCCAAAGATATTAGAGAATATGATGGTTACTTTGGGTTTTTAAAATTTTTGTACACGGCAATGTATACGTATTTGATATCAAAAGTTTTACATATTTTGAATAAAATATGCCAAGATGTATTTGTCTATCTCCTATATAAATTGTGGTTCGCGCCAGCGACCTTTATTTATCGTTGTATGTATTTTAAAGTGTTGTATTGTTGCGTGTACTTTGGATTTTTTACGTGTACTTTGGGATTTTTGCATGTACTGTAATACCCCGTATTTTTATGCTATATTAATTTGGGGATTTATTAAATTTAATGTGAGTGAACTATTTAATAAAATCCGAAAATTAATTATGTTATAATTATTAACGTGACGAGAGTTAGTAATTATGGGAAATTGGTTGAATATTACTAATGAGCAAAGTAATATATAATATTGGTTATATTGAATGTCATGAGTGAATTAAATGACAATTTCGGAAATTTAAGTCGGGACGTGCCCGTGTCACGTCGGGACTAATTTTATTAAATAAAAAGTGAATATTTTATAAGTTTCCCGTATAGTCGTTTTGAGTGCCCCAACGCATCGAGAAGGGTCGAGATAGTCAGAAAAGTGTACCCGGGGGTTTAGTTTGGGTCTCGGGGCGTTTTTAGGCCTAATTGGTACCCGGGAGGGCGTTTTGGACATTTCACCTTTTTGGGTAATTAAACCCACGAAAATTCCAAGGGTTATATCAGATATCTAGATGGTCACCTAGGGTTAGAAACTCAAAACACAAGTGATGGCCATTGGAGAAGAGAGGAGAGAGCTCTCAAGGCAACTCAAGGCCAAAAAGCCACCCGTTTGCGCCGCCGTCACCGCCAACGCGTAGATCGCGAGACGAGGAACGCAGCCATACCAAAATCAGCCGTGAATCAGAATACCAAAAATCCTAGGCAAGTATTTCTTGCGTATTTTCATTGGTGCAAATCTTCATATTAGTTTAGGAATGATTTGTGATGAAAACTATGGAAGAAAACCCAATTAGTGTTAGGAGAATCCATGTAGTATTGATTTATATGATGATTCTGGAAACCCTTGCCATGTAGAGGAAATTAACCACGAAATTTTGATGATCATAAGAAAGAAATTCTGGAGAAAGATTTGTTAGAAAACTGTTTTAAGAAAATTCCAGGGTTCTTGATAATTA